>CM037928.1:8067277-9482277 GCA_021346845.1 Apeltes quadracus | reverse complement strand
GTCAATGTTTAATCATCAAGTGGCGGAGCGGCACAAATTCATTGGTTGCACTTAAAGACCAATTGCTCAGTCTGTCATAGAGGGATCGGCGTCTCACGCCTCTCGACGTCTTTGATCGGAATCTTTGAAATCTCTGTCATCCTGCACGGAGGAGGTCAGAGAAAGGGCTTCTCGGTTTCTCCCAAAAAAGCTGACGCAGCTATATCTCTCAGCAATAAAAAAGGGAGGACATGTGTCGGACGCTCTGTAGTTAGTTCTTGAGTAATGTTTTCACTCCCAGGGTTGGTATTTCACGCAGTACATCTAAAGCTTTTGCTTTTGTACCTGCAAACCCTCATTGTGGTGATGTTTGCATACACTGGTGCTTCTTATCTAGTCTGACCGTGTGGTTTTTTTCTGATGGTCTAGGAAGCTACCAACGACTCTCTCTTCGAATAAACAGTGGAATTTGCCTGCCGCTGTTCTGTGGAAGCGGTGTTGTGTTTCAAGAGCACGTTGTTGGATAGTCTCTGTGATGTTGTGACAACAGAGGGAGCGTGTATACAGTGAAAACTTCATCTCGGGAACTCAGCGCGCCATTAATCTGAAATTTTGTTTCTGTCCATCTTGACCTAAGTGAGTAGCCTATGCTCGCTTTTAAAGGCCAATGACACACGCACGAAAATATGCGGTGCATGCAGACTGATAGTCATCATCATATCTGCAGTCCTCCATCTCTCCTCTGTCTCTCTCATGAACACGACTACAGACACCCACACAAACCGTCTGGTTTGGCAACATACCGGCCGTGGCTCAGGAGTGCTGGTACTGATGATGACATTTTTCTCATCCGCCGGTTTAGCGATGATGTTTATTATTAAGACTGATTCAAATTCTGCGGTAATGTGTGTGCTCTGCTGCATGTCCTTTTCTCATTATTGATGATATCATCTTCAGAGGAAGCTCTCTGCGGTCTGGTCACAGGTCAAGTGACTTTCCCAGGCTGGAGTGTGTTTCTGAACATGGAGAGGATGTGTGTGTGTGTGTGTGTGTGTGTGTGTGTGTGTGTGTGTGTGTGTGTGCGCATATCGCTGCGTATTTCTGTGTGCAGGCGATGTCCTGGTGTCCAGTCTTGGCTGTGGACTATTGGGAGGACAAATCATTAACAGATAAAGACAGACACACAGAAAGCTGCTGCAACAACACAGATGGAGGTTTTTAAGGTCGATAACCCCACAAAGCTGACTTAAATCTGTCGTCCTGCCTTTTTAGACCCTCTATGTTCAACAAAACTCGCTGCCCCGGACACACACACACACACACACACACACAAATACACACACACGCATTATCATTGGCTGCTTCTGTTTCTTCAATGAACTTTCTAGTTAGGGTTATTAAAAGGGCATTCAAATACAAATAAGTCTCTATCACACTGCTTCAAGTTTCTTTTTACGCGTTTCAAAAGAGGTCCTATTTGTACATGCTGACAAAATTCGGCTTGTTTTTGTTCTCTTTGAACGGAACGGTTTCACGTTGAACCCTGTGGGTTTCCTATCTGCCGTTCAGAGCTCCATGTGAGCTGAATGTCCTGCGGAGAAACTGAACCCACCTCTTTTCTAACCTGATCACATCTAATGGCCCCCCGGACGTTTTAAGACATTCTTCTCCGTGCAGTAAATCCTCTGACACAGACTGTTATCAACTTTGCTTATTGACCTCACCCAGGTCGGGCAGAGTTCACTGTTTCCCTGTGACGTGACATGACACATGTTTTGTGTGCGTGTTATCAGATCAGTGCCAATGTGGTGATCTTCATGTGCACCAACATGATCGGGATCTGTACCCACTACCCCGCTGAGGTGTCCCAGAGGCAGGCCTTCCAGGAGACGAGAGGGTACATCCAGGCCAGACTGCACCTGCAGAGGGAAAACCAACAGCAGGTACACTTGTGTCCACACACAAACACACAAAGACGCAAGTAAATGTGTGTGTGGGTGGGGGGGGGGGAAATGAACACATGCGGAAAACAAAAGAGCAACAAATGTTCAACAATATGCTCAAAAGTGTAACACGTATCTACACTCCTCGCTGTTTAACTCACACGCTCCCACACAGATGCCAACAAGGCAATGGTGAGGAAGATGAATGGGCTCTCTCATTCTTTCTTTAATTTATTTCTCTGTGTTTTGTTATTTCTCTCTCTCTCTCTCTCTCTCTCTCTCTCAGGAGCGCCTACTGCTGTCAGTTCTGCCAAGGCACGTTGCCATGGAGATGAAGGCAGACATCAACGCCGAGAAGGAAGATATGATGTTCCACAAGATCTACATCCAGAAACACGACAATGTTAGGTAAAGATACACATGCGGTACATGTGATACATGCATCCACAGTGCGTTAACACACACTCGGGAAGCTCCTCTCGGACATCCACTGGCTTTGAGTCACTCCAACAGCCATTTCCCCTGACCGCATGTATTATGCATGTTGTTGTTTACTGACACTGGCAGCACCAGCTGCAGCAACGACATGGACTTAGGTGCTGTGCTTTCTATAGCAAATGACAGGAGGCGGACCTCATGTTTGCCGTCTCAGCCCGTGCCGCTGGATTCCCCCTCCCTAGTGGGAATAACTCAATGCTAAACAGGTGATTGAAACTCTCCATCTATTAGCCCTGCGAAGATCCCAGCTGCTGCTGCTCATGTCGTGGTGGGGATGGGGGTAGGGGACAATGAAAAGAGGCTGTATTAGTCATCTCCTGTTGGAGGTTACTCAAATAGATGCAGGTGATGGGCTTAATGGAACAATCCATTATCCAAGTTTAAAACCTGCCGTCTTTATTGTAAAATAAATGCACAGCTCGTTTTTGTAAAAGCTTCAACGTGAGACGACAACAATTATGTTTTCCATTCCTGTTCCCTACGTCACTACTGCGTTCCTGTGATTGGTATACTATGGTTGGTGCATATGCCTTCCAAATGTTACTATTAAGTTAAAAAGGGTGACTTCACATGCCATTTGAGAAATAATCGTAACTACAGAAAAATGCTTTTTTTCTCTCAGTAAAATGTGACTATTGTGAAGGGTTTGGCCTCCTTTTGGCCACTTCCTGTCTCTTCTTGTTCTGGCTGACGCCCAGTAAAATGGACTTGAATCTGATTACTTGTTTATGGCGCCCACAAAAATGACAATATCGGAAGTAAACCGCCACATCTTTCTCCAGAAACGATTCACTGTTTGTAATTCTTCACGAGTATTTTTACAGTATAAAGTAGTTCATGTAGACTTTATCTTATAACTCAGAACTTGGAGGAATCAAACAAGGAACGGCAGCCAATAACAACATCCACTGCCTGGCTGGATAACACTAGGGGCAAGTGAGAAAATATCTTTGTTGGGTATGCTGAAGACTGCTGTAATTAAAGGACGGTTCTTCCTGACTTGATGACCTGACGAGACAAACGGCGCCAAGTGTCCCCTTGTTTATTCTCGTTTTTTATCACCCCTAGAAGTTAGCAGTGAAAAGCATGCGGACAGGGGGGGCGAGGGGTGGAGGAGGTGACCCACATTGGCCTAGATGAGAGCCAAAGCTGAACAAATGTCCGCCAGTCTCCCTCCCCTGCTCACGCGGCAGCTGGACAGAGAGGAGGGAGAGACTCCAGACGCTGCTATTTAACTCCACACCATATTGATCGATCTCATTCTCCGTCTCCTTTGTCTTCTTCTTCCTCCCTGTGCGTTTGTGTGACCCTCCACCTGCCTCCACCACCTCCCTCGCAGCATACTGTTTGCAGACATCGAGGGCTTCACCAGCCTGGCGTCTCAGTGCACGGCCCAGGAGCTGGTCATGACGCTGAACGAGCTGTTCGCCCGCTTCGACAAACTGGCTTCGGTGAGCGCCGACAAGCGTACAGTGTGATGCATTTCCCTGTTAGCACCACGAAGCCAACGCGACGTACCACGGGGAGGGCGTTTACTGCAAAACATTCATGAAAGAACGTTGACGTCGATGAGCCATCTGAATGATGTATAGAAAGCTTCACGTTTGGTATTAGCATGCTGTTTATTAGCCGTAATGGACGGTGTAATATTGTATCGGTGTTTCGTTGCTGCACAGGAGAACCACTGCCTGCGTATTAAAATCCTGGGGGACTGTTACTACTGTGTGTCAGGGCTGCCTGAGCCCCGGGCCGACCATGCCCACTGCTGTGTGGAGATGGGAGTAGACATGATTGAAGCCATCTCGTGAGTCAAACAAACACTAATGCACATCCTCAAAACGACCACACACACCCACACACACACACACCCATGGAGTGATACTCCAGTGAAGGTCAAGCTGAGATTTATTGCTTTGTTTATGTCACATGGGAGAACAGAAGAGACGCTGACAATCCCGAAGGTGACACTATTTCTTTTTACAATAGCGTGGGCGTGTGTGTGTGTGTGTGTATGTGTGTGTGTGTGTGTGTGACTCTGCAGCCTGGTGAGAGAGGTGACGGGTGTTAATGTGAACATGCGGGTGGGCATCCACAGTGGGCGCGTTCACTGTGGGGTGCTGGGCCTACGCAAGTGGCAGTTTGACGTCTGGTCCAATGACGTGACGCTTGCCAACCAAATGGAGGCCGGGGGGAAGGCAGGGTAAGTCCCTCCCCCTCCGCATGCTACTGCACTGACATATCCTCCCATGGCCTGTTTTATTTCTAACACTGTGTGTGTGTGTGTGCGCGTGTGTGTGTGTGTGGGTGTGGGTGTGTGTGTGTGTGTGTGTGTGTAGGCGGATCCACATCACAAAAGCCACACTACAGTATCTGAACGGGGACTACGAGGTGGAGCCAGGATCTGGAGGAGAGAGGAATGCTTATGTGAAGGAGAACAACATCGAAACCTTCTTGGTTATGGGCTGCAGCCAGAAGAGGGTTAGGACACACACAAACACGCACAGACACACACACACACACACACACACAAACGTCCTTGAATACATACTTGATGGCTCCGAAACCTCACACCAGTGCCACATTTGACACACACAATATAATGACTTTTCACCTAACGTAGATGTCCTCGGTTGGCAAAGCTTTTACTCTGGCGGGGCTTCTTCACCTCCAGAAAGACGAGAAAGCCCTGATGGCCAAGATGCAGCGGGCACGTGCCAATTCTGCAGAGGGGTTGATGCCACGCTGGGTGCCTGACAGGTCCTCCAGAACCAAGGAGTCCAAAGTCTTCAGGCAGATGGTGAGATAAAGTCCAGACACTAAGGAGCAGTTAGCTAAGCACATGGAACAAGCTCTTCTTATATCTGATCGATATCTGGTGATCCTGTAGATTTTATTCTAGCAGTATCATCTGGGCAAAATTTTAGCCTGTCCAATACTTTTGATTTAAAAACATATAAAAGGAATGACATTGTCGTCGGCCTCGGCTTTGCGTTTAATGTAACACTGAACTATTTAGCTGTACTTTCAATTAATAATAATAAGCTCTTCTGTTCAATAATTTCGCAGAATACAACAACTTTATATTAAGTGTTATGTAGTGTTCAACAACAACTCATCTGTTCTGAGTAACACTTCCTTCATTCTCTTAAGGGCACAATATTATTTCCCATGTACTTACAAACGAATAAGCTAATGTTGGCATGCTAAGACATTAAACTAAGACGGAGAACATGGTTAGCATTATACCGGTTTAGCACTTGTGTGTTGACTATATGTTTGTCAGTAGAAAGGCAGACCGTCTTTATCTGCTGAACACATTCCATCACAGAAAAACTCAATGTGCTTTGCATCTGAAAGTAGTCTCCCCATTCTGTCAATGAGGCCGTAGCGTCACATCGACAAAAGCACCGGGTTGAAATAAACATGAATTTGAGCGATAAAACTGGTGATAAATGTGTACTGAACTATATACATAGTAAAGAACAAAGCATGACAATAGAAATGTGCGAAGGAGTATGGACCCGTTCCCGTCTAACCAACAGGAGTTACAGCAGCGCTCGGAGCATCACATACTGCAGAACCTGATGAGGCTGCAGATATTTCTCATTCTCGCTATCTTTCATATCCTCCCTCTCTTTGTACTTAAAATGTAATTTCCTTGACTCTCTTACTTTCCCCCTCTCCATCTCCCTTTGTCCTCCTCTTCTCACAGATTCTGAGCCCTAGGGGCAAAGAGGGTGTAATTTGAAGCCTCCGAGCATTAATTAAATCATCAGTCTGGCTCTCAGGGATTAGCTGTGCAGATGTCTCAGTTTCTCTGTCTATTTTTCACTTGTACTCTGGCTACAAATTAATCTATGTCTTTACTGCACTTACTCTGGTCTTTTTAGTCACTTTTCCTCTCTGTTTTTTGTTTTTTTGTTTTTTTCTCAGGGCATCGATGAAGCATCCAGCAAAGACAAGTGAGTGTTTTGGCTCTAGTAATTGTTACTAGGGCGGCTTTCGCTAGTAGCGTTCTAACTTTAGATCCCACTGTTGGTTTTATATATTCAGATCCAACCGGGCACTAAGGCCGAGACATCCTCCCCTGCACATTCGCATTATCCAAGTCTTACACACAGACACAAACGCACACAGTGACCTATTGTTCCGTCCGCCTCAAAGCCGTTGCGCTCAGGAAGCCCTGAACCCCGAGGACGAGGTGGACGAGTTTCTCGGTCGGGCCATCGACGCGCGCAGCATCGACCAGCTGAGGAAGGATCACGTCAAGAAGTTCCTCCTCACCTTTCAGACCCCCGACCTCGAGAAAAAGGTTCCTGTTTGATCGGTTGATGAAAATTCCACAGAAATCAGCCGAATTCCTCTGTGATAGTTGAAGAAACGTTTTTCTCAATTATTTTCTATTTGCAGTACTCCAAAAAGGTGGATGATCGTTTCGGGGGATATGTGGCCTGCACTCTCCTGGTTTTCTGTTGCATTTGTTTCATTCAGCTGATCATTTTTCCCAAGTGAGTAGCTCTTTCTATAAGTTACCTTTCTCATTTATTCTACATTGTGGACACTAAATGTGCTCTTGATTCGTTCATGAGGAGATGATGAGAGTCCTACATCCTAATGAGCTGGTTTTCTTCTCTTCCGCAGAACAACACTCATGCTCGGTCTTTACGTCAGCATCTTCATCGTCCTCGCCAACATCCTCTTCATCTGTGCCATCTACTCCTGCATCAAAGTGAGGAAACGAGGCTTTCTCCTCTTTAGGATTTCTCAAGCAGATGTCTTCATATAGTCATACGTCTTTGGCCAGCATCACCAACGGTATTAACTCTCTCGTGTCTCTTGTCTGCTTGTTCTCTGCATTCAAGCTCTTCCCAGCTGCTTTGCAGACTATTACCAAGAAAATCGTCCAGTCTCGGGCAAACAGCACACTGGTGGGCGTCTTCACCATCCTCCTCCTCTTCATTTCCTCCTTTGCTAACATGGTAGGGACCTTTAGCTCTTCCTTTAGTCGTTTTTATTTGATCTAACAGTTGTGACTTGTTGTTTCACGTTGTCCTCCCCAATGACTTCGGGGAAGCGGCTATGAATCTGCCTCATTAGTCACTTTTCAAAAGAGATTCTGCCCCACAGCTTTTTAAAAGTAGACTAGTTTGCCTAAAGGCCTAAAGCTATGCTTAGTCACTTTGACTGAGGGGGTAGAAACAAGTCTATTTTTAACCATTTTCCATGTTTCTTAACATTTGGCATTGGGTTTGTGTGTGCTTGGTTACACAAACTCAAAAACCAGTTTAATAATAGCAAAACGGATGAATGAACAGAATCCACAAATATGTCTGTGATGGACACTGTCTCATTGCTGTGTTTACTGAATTGTGTCTTAAGCTGTTAATGGCATTGTCAATATAGTTTGAACATTACAAAATATTATTTTTATTTACATTCTAGTTTGTTCACCATGGATCACTGCTAACCATCTTTTAAATGTCCAAAATACAAATCTAACCAAAATTGCGTTTGTTAAATAGTTATGTGCTGAATTGTTCCAAAATATTTAGAATTCTGTTTTCAGCATTACATTAGTGTGTGTAGTGTGTGTGTGTGTGGCTGTTTCCCTCTAAC
Source organism: Apeltes quadracus (assembly GCA_021346845.1). Taxonomy (NCBI): domain Eukaryota; kingdom Metazoa; phylum Chordata; class Actinopteri; order Perciformes; family Gasterosteidae; genus Apeltes; species Apeltes quadracus. Next base: position 9,474,241 of record CM037928.1, on the reverse strand, counting down.
TGGCTACCAGGTAAATGACAGACTATGTTGTCCTTACCTGCCAGTTTACCTGCAGCAAAGAGAATCTCAAGGACTGTGTGGCCAACGAGCTGAACACGTCGGAAAAGTTCTGCCTGCTGCACAACCTGTCCAAGACCGCAGAGGATGCTTGGATTCTGTGTTCGAGCCAGGCCATGCCCTGCCATTTCCCCGAGGTCAGTCCCATAACATTTTGAGCATGCGAGTGTGTGTGTGTGTGTGTGTGTGTGTGTGTGTCCGGACGAATATTTGAATCTTCCCTTAACCTGCCTCCTCTCTGCTGCAGTATTTCAGCTACAGCGTACTGCTGACCCTGCTGGCCTGCTCCGTGTTCCTCCACATCAGCAGCATAGGGAAGCTGGCTCTGATGCTGTTCATCCAATTCACTTTCCTCCTGCTGGTGGAGTGGCCTCAGGTGGCCTTGTTTGACAACGCAGACCTGCTGGCCATCGCCAACACCCTGTGAGTCCCCTGCTAGGAACACACACTCACACACACACATATGCACACTCACACACACACACGCCATCCTTTACGGTACACTCACTCTTTCCAAAACTTCCAAACTGAATAGTTTAGTGCTTGTCTCACGACTGTGTGGTTTAGTCTGGACCTGGCCCACTTTGACACGATAACTTTTAGATTCTGAAGGACCTACTTTCTCACTAAGCAGTTGGGCTCTATTCCTATTTTTGAATATGTTCTAAATTTTTTTCCTCAGGCAATTATCACCTTTTAATGATTCCCTACAGCAGTAAGTTACACTCTGGTTATTTTGTACTGCTCGATTTCAGTGGTTAATTTGCCTTTGTAGGCGTTTGACATTTTGTCATTTTTTTTCTAGGTCTGGTTTCAATGAAACCGCAGAACAGTGGTGAGTAGCTGTCACGTGACGACGGTTTTAGTATGTGTCAGGTTGCACACATTTTACAACAATGCGAGATGAACTCGATCATGTCTCTTATCAACCCCTATTTTCCTTCTCAGCCTAGAGAGCGTGACCAAGGTATCCTTGAAGGTCATGACCCCTGTTATCTTGACGGTGTTTGTTCTGGCCCTCTACTTGCACGGCCAGCAGGTGGAGTCCACTGCACGCCTCGACTTCCTCTGGAAGCTACAGGTAAACAACACTTAAACTTAAAAATAAGTGAATGTGCCTAACAAAACTGGAGCTACTTCTAAGGTCACCTGACATTTTGACTGGTCACAGCAGAAAAGCACCGGGTCGATAATGGCCCCGGTCCATTCAAGTGTTCCAGTAAGTCTGGACAACAAGACACTGGGCCAGCATGCACGATACCACAAGCCTGAAACTAAAGCACAGGAATCCAGCCATCCTCCATTTTATGTTGTACACATGGGCTTTTATCACTGTGACAAGTCAAACTGTCGTGCATGAAAAAAACTCTGAGCGAACACATGACTAGTTGGCGAATCAAGTCATATCACAGTGAGACTAAGCAACCACGTCCCCCCCCCCCCCCCCCCCCCCCCCCCCCCCTCACCCCCTCCCGGCTCTCACCAGGCCACAGAAGAGAAGGAGGAGATGGAGGAGCTGCAGGCGTACAACCGGCGCCTGCTCCACAACATCCTGCCCAAGGACGTGGCCGCCCACTTTCTTGCGCGGGAGCGTCGGAATGACGAGTTGTACTACCAGTCATGTGAATGCGTCGCCGTCATGTTTGCCTCCATCAGCAACTTTTCCGAGTTTTACGTGGAGCTGGAGGCGAACAACGAGGGAGTGGAGTGTCTCAGGCTCCTCAATGAGATCATCGCAGATTTTGACGAGGTGAGATGAGGGCAAAGTGTGAGAAATAAAAAATCGAAAACATTTATTACATATATTCAGGTGCCTATTTGTGGTTGTTTGTGTTGTTCTGCCACTATAGAAGTTTGGGTTTCTCGCCTCTAGATTATCAGTGAGGAAAAGTTTCGTCAGCTGGAGAAAATCAAGACCATCGGCTCTACCTACATGGCAGCCTCGGGCCTCAATGACTCCACCTACGACAGGAAAGGCCGCTCACACATCCTGGCTCTGGCCGACTACGCCATGAGGCTTAGAGAGCAGATGAAATACATCAACGAGCACTCCTTCAACAACTTCCAGATGAAGATAGGTAAGCTGGAAGGAAGCAGATATTGACCTTGACCTTCTGTGATAAATCTTTCGTTACAAAAAAATAACTTTCCATTGCAGAGGGGAATCACATGTATCCACTGCCTTAGAATCAACATTATAATTGAGTTAATATGGTGTAAGTAGCATGACGCCACATGGCCGTGTGATTTGCTCTCAGGCTTGAACATGGGCCCGGTGGTAGCAGGAGTGATCGGAGCGAGGAAACCCCAGTATGACATCTGGGGGAACACCGTCAACGTGGCCAGCCGGATGGACAGCACAGGAGTACCAGACTGCATCCAGGTACTGACCCCCAACTTCTCTCAGCACAACATCAGCATCAGCAGTTTTGTCACTTGATGTTCCCAATAAGCATTCTGTAATTACTGCTAAGTGAATCAGCCAATGCAAAAATAGGGATCCAATTAGTGGTCATTATAATTATTATTACAAATCATTATGCGGTTATCATTCATTCATTCAGTATGAAAGTGTGTGTCGGTTATGTTTACTCATACGCGATTAAATAATGTCCAGTCTGCAGACATCTTTCCTCTGACCCAGAGATGTTTATCACTGTTAGTACATTTAAAGGCATTGTTTCCAGCATCTGTAATAGACAAAGCACTTTTATTAAAGGATGTATTAATATATTATACTCAGTTATAAATGTTTCTTTGAAGAGTCCAGTTCTGCGGATATAATGAGTTTACAGTCCTTCGGTTTAAGAAATTAAGTTCAGCCGGCTGCTCTGCAGAAGGCCCCTTGAGCAAAAATCCCTGTCAGAACTGGACATGATGTTCTTCACAGAAATATGGCTCTAAAGCCCGTCTGGAGAAGAGCATCATTCTATTCTTAAAGACAGATGAGCGCTGTCACTCAGGTTGGGTACATTATTTATTGTCCGTGATTCATGGATTCATGGAGATGTAGTGACTTTACTTTTGCTAAAATTATACTCAAAACAATGCTGCCACCTGCTGAGCAGTATCAGCTACTGCAAGTAAAATGGCCTTTCATTTTACATCTGTTTTTTGGGAAAATGGATTCATTACTTAGACCATAAAATATCACAAATATAGAAATGTCCACTTTGGGTATATTTAACCAGAAATCATCAACTATGTTATCATCAGAGATGAGTCCAAAATATATTAAATTAATAATATACTAATAATGACAACTTCCCACCTTTGTAAAGTTGGAACTAGGCAATATTCTGCACTACCATTACATGCTTGATAAATAACTCAAATGATTGTTGTTGACTGATTTAGTAGACAAGTAGATAGATTTTTTTCTGTACTGCTGTACAAGATATACCACTTTAACCGTGGTGTATCTTGACAGTGTTTCGCTTGGGGAGAGTTTAGCGTCTCACATTCTGGGTGTCAAATGTCCACGTCCTCCCTCCAGGTGACCACAGACTTATACCACGTGCTGTTCAACAACGGGTACCAGCTGGACTGTCGAGGCGTCGTCAAGGTGAAGGGGAAGGGGGAGATGACCACTTACTTCCTCACCAGCGGCCCTGCGGGCAGTTAACGTCGGGCAGGCCGACCGCAGCGTGACTCCCGCCGACTGCAGAGAGACTGAGCGGTCAGCTGGAGCTGATGAGCCCCGAAAGCACCGGCGCGAACACGCCGGGGACAGAAGAAGAGACCGCAGAGACGCGCCTGGCACGTCGGTATTTCGTCGAGTACTCCGATGCACACATGTAGGACGTTGTTCATGTTCGAAGGCTTTTTCCCAAGCTGAGATCACAAAGCCCAGTTGCCTTAGGACGGAAGCGACTTTGCTTGTGTATATGAGCAATAATACAAGTATTTCATCTGTAGTCGATATTTATTTTCATGCGGATGGATTTATGGTATGACCTTGTACAAAAAAAGAGTATATATACAAAAAACTTGACTTAAAAAGATATTATGCAAGGACAACACCGAGGATGAAAATGACCAAAGAACAAATGTTAGCTATGGAACACAGACTCATGATTCTGTTCGAAAGGACAGTAAACCTGAGTAATTATTCCTCTTTTGGCATTGAAGGCCACACTAACGTCACTGTCATTGATAGGGACGAACACTTTCTTTTAATGTCGTGGACTTATTCATGAAGAAGAAGATCAGACGCACACAATCGCAGATAGAAAACACTCACAATAACCTTGGCTTGGACTTCTGTGTTTCTTATCAGGGCCTTCTTTGTTTTGTTTATCCTGTGGTTAGAGAGAGTCGGCGCACAAGGCTGTTTGTGCTCCACTGAAATGTGCGATCGATTACTCGCTCCCTGCAACGTACTTTTGGTCAAAGCCAAAAACAAGAAGTTTGAAGAATGAAGGAAGAACAGTTGCATTAGTTCCCTGGTACTGAAGAGAGATTCATGAAACTGTTCTGAAATGTTTTGTATAAGTGTGTGTGAGTACCGAGTGTGTGTGTGTGGAGGGGTGAGCACACATAGCTAAATGCTGATACCTAGGAGCATACTGTAACTTTTCACTGTGAGGTTTTTATGATACTGTATGAAGATGCTTTCTTGCCAAACCGGTTGCTGCAAGGCATGTTTTATATTATTCCTCAGAGTCGTGTCCTCGGAGTCCCATTCCTGATTTCTCGTGTCAAAACGCTAATTTGAAGAGAATCGTGTGCACTGCGCCTTTTACTGGTCTCTGATTTTGACTGATCTCACTCCAACTTAAATAAACTAAGGCCTATGAAACGTTTATTTTGGATTGTGTTACAACGTGTCAACAGTGGTTTCCTGATGGCTTCAGGATAAACTACACGCAGGAATTATTTGTCTGCTCACAAGTATTGCCTTGAGATTATACAGTTACTAGATCTGCATACTTCATGGACCAATATTCACTTTACACAACAGTATTTGACCCCATCTGGTTATAATGGCACATAGAGGCTTGTAACCCCCTAAAATTAGTGTTTTGAAACAATAATCATATGAATGTATGTAATGAACCATCTTTGTCCACAATAAACTACTTCTGAAGAAAAACACTATACATCGCCTTTACATTGTGCTGGAGGCGGCATTGATAGAACATGTGTTGAAAAGTGAAGGTATTTTACATTTCGACAAGCATTTCGACACATTTCGACACCTTATGTTGATATCTCACATTTCTGTCCTTGACCTTTCCTTAAAATGAAAGGTCAACTAAACACTTGTGTTTTCCTTTAAAAAGTGTAAGAAATAGTGCAATGATTTTACTTGATCAGTTCGCCCTTGGACTATAAATAATAAACTGCTGTTTTTGCATTGATTTTGTTCATCAGATTTCTTTTTTTTATTTATTTATTTAATCCCGTCGAGGCTCCGTGAAGAGCTCTCGTGTCAATCAGCCGTCTGCAATCAAGATTTATCCTTGTGACAGTAACCCGAGAGAAGCCTCCTTCTCCTTTTCTGAATAAATCAGTCTAGAGTTTCAAAAGAGGGCTACAGGAGAGAGTATTTATTGCTTGCACATGAATAATGAATTTCTTTTGAGGTAATGGCTGTGTTCACTCACAGCACTCTGTGCTGAACATTAATTAAGCACCATGAATTCCTCCTAATCCCTGATGAAAAAGCACTAATGTTACTGTAATAGGCTCAGGATACAGGGACGTGTAATGTCTCTACTACGCTGCTGTATCCTTTCACTTTTTTTACATTGTAACTATACATATGTCATCCTGTAGCCTATGATCACACTTTTTAATATTAAATATATTTTTTATTTTTTTATACCAAAAATGCATTTCAAAGCAGTTAACTCTGCTTTGGTTTTGATTTTATCCGATATGTCGTCATGTTATTATCAATCTGATTATTTCATCTGCTTGTCCCGTAGACGTGGTGTAATATTTCGCTGGCGGGAGCCGCGGTGTGTTTTCCGGGGTGAAGGGCTCTCGGAGGGCCGGCGGGTGGAGGCGGCGGGCGGCGGGCGGCGGGTGGAGGCGGCGGGCGGCGGGCGGCGGGTGGAGGCGGCGGGCGGAGGCGGCGGGCGGCGGGCGGCCGGCGGGTGGAGGCGGCGGGCGGCGGGCGGCCGGCGGGTGGAGGCGGCGGGCGGCGGGCGGCCGGCGGGTGGAGGCGGCGGGCGGCGGGCGGCCGGTAGCTGGGCCCTCCCCGCCTCCCCGCGGCTAATCATCGCAACTAATGGCACCTGCTCGGCTCACAGGGGGAGCCGGAAGGCACGCGACGGCGGCGCTCTGGTTCGCAGCTCCAAACTTCAAGGCGGCGGAAAGACAGCGACAGAGGGCCGGGCGACCGCGTCCCGGGAAGGTTTAGGTAAAGAACATTGAAACAATCCTCGCAGAATGACCGGTCCTCATTTATTGGGTCGCGTGTCTCATTTCTACAGCCGAAAGGGGAGGATATGTGTTCTGAACTCTTACCGGTTTCGTGTTTGCACAAGATGCTCTTCCTCTTTCACTTTGCTGCAACGCATCGTCGGTTCACGCTGCGTTGTGTACTTGTTGCTTTCAGCGGTTACTTTTTGTTTGATTTAGTCAAATTGGACACGCGCGCCAAATAAGGTGCTTGAAGTTCTTCCGAGTAGACCTAATGGTAATTCTGTCTGATTTAAAAAAAAAAAATCTATGCATATATACACACGTATTGTCTTTCCTTCCTCCTTTTTTATTGTTCTTGGGGACAAAAAAATGTGGGTTGACTGGTTACCATCCTCACCCCCCTCTCCTCCCAAGGAGTGTCCTCTTGAATCAGTCATGAAGGAGGCCGGCTTGAGAATGGAGTAAATGAATTATGAAGTGAGAGTGAGTCTCTTAACTGAGCAGAGATCACCTGCTGACACGCAGAACTCCTCCGTTGCGAGGATATCCTGTTTCACCCGGCAGGAAACGGGCCCGTGTGCCACGGCGGGGTGACGTTGTGGACCCGTCATGCTCCACGTTGCAAACTCCACTTCCTGTAGCAGGTGGCAGCGGCCCACTAAGGGTGAGGTGGATTAGTGCCGGTTGTCCGTTACAGGTGAGGGAGTGGCCGGCTGATCCGGTGCCGTGTCGTGGCCCACCTGATGCCGAGAGGCGTGGCGTGTTTGTTCACACTCTCCGCCTCCGCGTTCCCTCCGTCAGCCCCGTGGGACTATTTCCAAACAGACAATGAGAAACATTTTCTGTTGCTTAACTGGGAGAGACGCACAAACCGGCTTAAGGAATGTTCTTCTTGTTTGTCTTCATTTACTACCTGGATGTTGAGAAAGAGCAGGTAAGGATTACGGAGGAGTTGGCTTTGAATCCAGGGTTTTTCCCGAGCTTGGCTGGAACTATGAAGCAACGCAAACCATGACTTGGTAATCCATTTGTTTTCTCTCTCTTACAGCTTTGAGAGCAGCACGTTCTGAAACATGCGTCCGTTCATACGCCGGCGTATGTCCCCCCTGAAACTGGTGCTCCTGGCGGCGCTGTTCTTCCTGCTGATGCTGGTGGTCCTCCAGAGGGATGTTGGGTCTTCTGCTTCTGTTGACCCCTGGTTAAAGGACCTGGCGGAACGGAAGGAGAAGGTGATGGTCATGGTCCGCGAGGCTGTCAACAACATCGGCTTCCAGATCGGAGCGCCGCAGGAACCGTCGGTGCAGCTGCGGCCCACCGAGGACGCCAAATGCCCTCCTGGATTCTACTCCGAGTCTGAGCTCAAACCTCACCTGGAGAGGCCTCCCCAGGACCCCGCGAGGCCCGGGGCTGACGGGAAAGCGTTCGCGAAAGACGACATGTCCCCAGCCGAGGTGAAGGAGAAGGACGAGGGACTGACGAGGCACTGTTTCAACCAGTTCGCCAGTGACCGAATCTCGCTCAGCCGCAGCCTCGGGGAAGACACGAGGCCACCAGAGTAAGGACATGTTCTCAAGATAATCTGGGATAGTTTGGATTGGGCTGACATGTACACAGCGGGCCAGATAATGTACCGGGTCACGCTCAGAGCAGTAAATTATTTACATCACATGTCATTTAGCTGCCGCTTTTATCCAAAGCGACTTGCAATAAGCCATTATTACTTGAGGGCTACGATTTGCAACTGTTTTTAGTCAAGGTGTAGTCTGATATTTACAAGATACGCCTTTTACAAGATACGCCTTGAGCAATTGTTTTTTCAAAAAGCTTTTTAAGTGAGAGCTGTTTGCTCAACGCGCTGTTCAAATTGACCGGACCTTGAGTATCTTCAAACAACGCAGAACAGGCAAAGCCTCTGTGTCGCTTTTGTCTCATCAGATTTGCCGCTCACTTTCTCACACACACTTCTTTGTCTCCGTGTTCTCTGACGTGGCTCAGGTGCGTGCACAGGACGTTCCGTCGCTGTCCTCCTCTGCCTACCACCAGTGTGATTATTGTCTTCCACAACGAGGCTTGGTCTACCCTCCTCAGGACGGTCTACAGCGTCCTGCACACGTCTCCTGCTATCCTGCTCAAAGAGATCATCTTGGTAGACGATGCCAGTGTTTCAGGTGCCAAAAATTTAAATGTACACTAGTGAGTCGAGACTAAAAACTGAGGCCTCACTCGCAGGAAAATACAGGTTCATGATTGAATTGGTTCATATTTCTTGTCGGGGCAGGAAGTGAAGAACATATTGGGGTCGGCTCACCTGTGGATAGCTGGGAAGTTGAGGTTTTAATAAAGCTTAAGTACATATTTCAAAGACGAGCAGTAAGAAGGAAGCTGCCCATGCTCAGCAGTGTAGAAAAACAGGCCTCCCTGTGTAGTACTGACATTTCATGATTAAAAAGCTGGACACTTCCTGGTACACGTACTTGCTGTAAACTGGCAGTGTTTAAGAGAAAAGTTAAACAGTCCAGTGAAGAAAGCTTTTCAGACGGCGTGATGGGGAAAGGCAGCGGGAAGCTTATTCAGAAAGCACAACACAGTCATAAAGTCTCAAGTAATAAGTGATCTATTCATTAAATTGACCGTCAGAGTTTCTACGGCAGAATTCCAGCACTTTAAGCTGTGAGTTTTGATAAGAGCAACGTCGTCTTTTTAGCAGCTTGCAGACATAATAATAACAGGCAGGTGGGCCGACAAAAGTTTAAATGATGTGTTTTACTGTACAGTGTTGGCTAGGTGTTTTGCATGTGTGTCAGTTGTGTGCGGTTACCTTCTGTACATATTTTCCTACAAAAATAAACCGCTTCGCCCTTTTGCTACCAGACATGGAGCTTTGTCACAACGTTCTGACATTGTGGTTGGCGGATTAATTAAACACTAAATGCTCATAGAAGGGAAGTGTGACCTTGATTCACCAGCGTTTCCACTTAATGCTACTTCACGCTACAAATGTCAGTTTATTTTTCTTACCTATTTATTAGTAGTAATTCTGGGAAAACTAGTTGCACACCAAACTTACGATATGAGTGTGGCTCAAAGCGAGCTTGGTTGTATCTGTAACAAAGACGAAAAAGACTTTATGATGTTGTAATTTTTTCCAGATGAGCTGAAGGGCAAACTGGATGAGTTTGTGGTTCAGCTGAAGATCGTTCGCGTTGTGAGGCAGCGGGAGAGGAAGGGCCTCATCACTGCCAGGCTGATGGGGGCCAGCATCGCTCAGGGCGAGATCCTCACTTTTCTCGACGCACACTGTGAGAAAAAGCACACATACACAATGACATTGGCCAAAATAGGCATTTTTTTTAAGCAGCTACGTGTTGTTCTTTGGGACAACAGCAGTACCCGGGTTAGGGGCTAATGTGTAGTTTTCCCTTTTAATAGAATGTACATTTCAGAACTTTCAATGCATCACTGTAGCTTATACATTTTTTTATATTGTTGATTATGGTGAAGCACAGAGAGCTTAATTAATACATCTGTGTTTGGTCAGAAAATGTTAAATTATATGATTTGACTCATAAAGCACAAACACCTGATTCAGTTACAAATGATCATTGTTATAGCAACATGTTGAACTATCCAGCATCACATATATTTTAGATCATTTTTTTAGGTAGTATTCGTTCACATTTCAGTCCCGGTTGATTTTAGAATTGATTTTGTTGTGAAATCAACGGAACATTTATTGGTTTACCAGTCTGGAGTCTTCTAATTGATACGGGAGCTTTCAGAAAATTTTCGTAAATGTTGCCAAAATACGTTTTCTTCCTGAATCACTGCCGATCCTGTCGAACCCCTGCTACACAACGTAGCTGCACTCGTATGAGTGATGATGCACAAGCTGCTCTGAGGTCCTCTCCGTCCTTCCTCCCTGTCTAGGCGAGTGTTTCCACGGTTGGTTGGAGCCGTTGTTGCACCGCATCGTTGAGGAACCTACTGCCGTGGTTAGTCCAGAGATCACAAGCATTGACCTCAACACCTTTCAGTTCAACAAGCCGGCGCCCTCCAATCGCGCTTACAACCGGGGTAACTTTGACTGGAGCCTGAGCTTTGGCTGGGAGGCGATTCCCGAGGAGGCGAGAAAGCTGCGCAAGGATGAAACCTACCCAGTAAAGTATGAAGGATCATGTTGGCGTCAGTCAAACCACCCTGACTCACTCAAGTGTCTCAAGCTTTGATCTGCTTCGGAACATTTCAGAACACCCACTTTTGCCGGAGGTCTTTTCTCAATCTCAAAGACGTACTTTGAACACATTGGAACGTATGACGACAAGATGGAGATCTGGGGGGGTGAAAATGTGGAGATGTCGTTCAGGGTCCGTATCTTTGCCTCTACCTGCACACATTACTCCACCCGTCAACGTCAAGTCAAGAGTTTGAATTTCAAGCGGCGTCCAATGTGATTCACAGGTGTGGCAGTGTGGCGGTCAGCTCGAAATCATCCCTTGTTCTGTGGTCGGCCACGTCTTCCGCACCAAGAGCCCCCACACCTTCCCCAAGGGCACACAGGTCATCACTCGCAACCAAGTACGCCTGGCTGAAGTCTGGATGGACGACTACAAGAAGATCTACTATCGCCGCAACAACAACGCTGCAGTTATGGCCAAAGAGGTCCGTGTGAACTGCTGAGAATACATCCACCGGACATTTTGTCTGTCGATTGTCTTCCACAACACTTTTAATTCTTGACTTGGATGTTTTGTTGGTTTTTATAATATTGCTCCTTCGATGTGTGTAGCATAACTTTGGGGACATATCCGATCGCCTAAACCTGAGAGAGAAGCTCAAGTGCAAGAACTTCACCTGGTACTTGAACACCATTTACCCAGAGGCCTTCGTTCCAGACTTGAACCCAGTGAAGTTTGGAGCAGTAAGTCAAAGCTTATATTAACAATATAACACTGTTAATATTACAAGTCGGCTGCTGTATCTTTGGTATTTGTTTCTGCGTTTGCACCAGATTAAGAACTCTGGGTCCTTCACCTGTCTGGACGTTGGGGAGGCTAACACTGGAGGTAAACCTGTGATCGTGTACCAGTGTCACAACATGGGAGGCAACCAGGTGCGGCCTCTAATGACTCACAAAATGTCAAATATGAGATTTGAAAATGACTTGGTGATTTGTTCTCTGGAACAGTTCAGTCTCTGATTTGGATGATTGTCTCTTCCAGTACTTTGAATACTCGTCTCATAAGGAGCTACGTCATAACATTGGAACTCAGCTGTGTCTTCATGCCACGCCCCACCCAGAGCCAGTGTTGGTCCACGTATGTGAGCTGAAGGGGAAGGGCACCAAGTTGGCCCCGCTACAGGAGTGGGTCTTTACGGAGGTGAGGGACATTTAAGGTGGAACTTGTATGTAATTGAGAAACAATCACTAAACTAGCATACAATCTGAAAAAAGGGAAATTTTGAGCCTCCCTGACAGCAACAAGCAGAGACTACATTGACTCGGGCACCTAGAGAAGTATTTGGTAAATGGACGCTTTTTTCATCATGCTTTTGTTTAAAGTTAAACTAAGTTAACCACTTTACGTCTATTCATTTACCAGACAGACAAGAGGGTAATTTATCTTCTCTAACATGGAGGGAGAGCAAATTATCCCCAAATGACTCTTTATAAAACCTAGATTTATTAAAGGAATAAGTCAAATGTAATTTATTGGTATGCCTGTTTTTATTCCCCTTTTTCTATGATGCTACTCTCCAGGAAAATCTGCTGAAGAATCCCATTAGCGGGAAATGTTTGCGGGTGGTTGCAGACCATCTTCAGATGGACCAATGTGATGCCGCCGACCTCTACCAGCACTGGGCCTTCAGCTGACTTCCCCGTCCGCCCGTTAGGTGACCTCAGGCACCTTGTGTCCCCGTCCTCGGACTCTGGCCTCAGGAGCCATTTAGGAGGCCTTCCTGCTGCGGAGCGCGAGGCATGTGGCTACTATGAGTGGCTAGTGAAATGTGGAGGAAAAAGAGAAGACAGCTGGAATCTGTTGAAGACGCTCGGGTTGGCCGTGACTTCTTTTAGATTTATTTATGATGGAGCTGTCTAAAGGTGGCTGGGAATTTTGAGAAACTTAACTGTGAACTGTGGGCCGATCATACCTGGGGGAATTCATACTGCAGTTTGTAAAATAGCGTTAATGACGTAATAATGTTTTAGTTTAATTTGTATTTCCTGTCAATGAATGTTGAAAAGGGACATATGAATATGTGACTCATTGAAAATCAAGAGATATCTGTTTTTTTTTTAAATAAAAATGATTTGTTCTGTCAGATAAATAAGCATTTATTATAGAAAACTTCAATCATCCCAAGGATCTAGAAAACGAGAGGTGAGCCTATATTTCCTTTTTTTGCTGGATAATTGTTGGTATTGATTCACAGGGTGATATTCAGAGATGATTGACTCACTGTGGTGACTGGTGGTACAAATATTAAATAATTAAAATGTAGGACAACGCTTTATATTAACTATTAATTAATAGGTAATAAGGCCTTGTTAGTCCTTACAAGATGCTCATTTATAAGCCTAAATAAGTGTTAATAGATACAATAGATGAGCAATAAAGTATATTTTAAGATCAATAAGAAAATAAGATTGATAAAGGCATAGAAAAGATGCCTATAAATGTGTTAACTATTATAATGCCATTTACAGTAATATAGACTTATAAATGTTAATGAGCATCTTGTAAGGACTTAAAAGGGCCTTTTTACCTATTAATTCATTGCAAGTAACTTAATATAAAGCGTTACCAAACGTGGTAATGTTTCCCCTTGATTCACGACTCATTTTGTAGTACTGTGTGTGGAGGATTATTTGTAAAGGTTAAGTACAGATAGTCATTGTTTTTCTCAGGGACAAAGACCTGCTGCGATTACGTTATTTGTCGAAGGAGTGGTTCACGAGCAGGAAACGTTCCGGCCAATTGTTTTCAGCCTTGTCTGAATAGACTTGTAATCGATATTGCATGAAGTTTCCAAACCTGATCTCTTTTAATTTGTTCATTATATTCCCTACGTTGGATCTTGTTCATCCAACCCGCTGAACCAGAGAGCCAAATACAGTCCAAGCGTTACACAGCATGAGGGAATGAACGCAATACGCCTTATGTCTATCCAACCATAGATGGCAGCATTAACTTGCTGAGTGTTTCTGCACGGTGAGGGTGACCATTGACACATTTCCCCGTGCTGTGTGTGTGTGTGTGTGTGTGTGTGTGTGTGTGTGTGTGTGTGTGTGTGTGTGTGTGTGTGTGTGTGTGTGTGTGTGTGTGTGTGTGTGTGTGTGTGTGTGTGTGTGTGTGTGTGTGTGCCGTGTAGCCAGAGGGCAATGAGAGTTGCCACAGTCCAGACTGACTGAGAGCAGATGGGGCAGAAGATGAGCTGTGAGCCTTTGAGTCGCCGTGAGGTGTTCGGGCAGCTTAGGAGGGAGCTGTACGGACCGGAACAGTCCGCTCCTTCCAGCGCGCACGTATTCATCATCCTGGGAGCCTCTGTGAGTACAACCTTTAAACGGCACGACCTGTGTGCCCACCGTTTACCCCTGTTTACCCCTGTTCCTAAATGAACACACGTTTTCAACAAGGTTTTGTCGAAAACATTCTGTTTCAAATTTTACAGTGTAAAAAAAACTGTCTGAAAAGAGATTTTAAAGTAATCGGTTGACACCAAGAGAACGATTCACTTAATAGAACAGTGCGGTAATCAGGAAAAGTAAGCCAGCAAAAGAAATGCGCTGCATCTACTTTTTTCTTTGAAAGCATTAAAGAAAAGGACGGAGCAAAAAACATTCAGTTAGACCACTTTGAAAGTTCCGAAGTCCACATGTCTTACTTCTTTGTTTGTTCAACCCTTACATATCAGGTGATCTCTGTCCTGAAAGTTATTTGCAACAGATTAACCGCCTTTACATCAATACTTATCTAAATAGTTCTGTGGATTATTTTCAGCCAAACGGTTTTTATTCATGTGTATATTTTTTGCACAGGGGGATCTTGCAAAAAAGAAGATCTATCCAACTTTATGGTGAGTGAATCGCTGCTCGAACAGCGTGTGCACGCGCAAGCTGTTTTATAGAGTTGTTTGGTCGTACAGACCCTTGGACCATGTTATGCATCACTGCTTTTCACACTCCCACAGGTGGTTATTCAGAGATGGCCTGCTCCCACATGACACATACTTTGTTGGTTTTGCCCGTTCTAAACTGACCGTTGAGGACATCAAGGCAGCATGCCTGCCTCATATGAAGGTACGGGGCGTGGTGGATATCTGGTGCAACATCGTTGATTATTTGGGCTGTTTCTTCTGGAAACGTTTTTTTTACATTTCCCCTTAGGTCACCGATGAGGACATTGAATGTCTCTCAGCGTTTTTCAGTAAAAACTCCTACCTTAGTGGCGAATATGACGATGGCGCCTCTTTCACCCAACTTGACTCTCATCTGTCGTCTCTGCCCGGGGGAGCTGGAGCCAAAAGGCTCTTCTACCTGGCGCTGCCAGCCACCGTCTACCAGCACGTCAGCACAAACATCCGAACTTACTGCATGAGTCGCAGGTCCGTGTCTGATTTGGGAACGCGATGGTTTACTTGCTATTGAATGACATTATTCTGATCAGCTATGCATGTAAAACAGAGGCTGAAGCAGGGTCATTGTTGAGAAGCCCTTTGGACGAGATCTCCAGAGCTCAGAGGAGCTGTCGGCCCACCTGTCCTCCCTGTTCACAGAGGACCAGATCTACCGCATAGACCACTACCTGGGCAAAGAGATGGTGCAGAACCTCATGGTTCTCAGGTAACGACCTCTGTACAAACATTCTCGTGCACTGTTCCCCTGGTAACAAAATAAACCTGTCATAGAATACCGGAGTACTCGTTGTCTCGTTCCTCTTGTCCCTAGTTTAAAGGGTTTTATTTTTGATGTGTTTCATTCTCCCACGACCAGGTTTGGAAATCGTATTTTCGGACCAATATGGAACAGGAACAGTGTGGCCTGCGTGGTCCTCACTTTCAAAGAGCATTTTGGCACTGAGGGCCGTGGAGGATACTTTGATGACTTTGGTATTATTCGGTGAGAGACGGTAGATTCAGTTAAGAGATGTTACAAGTACCATGTTTTTGTTACACTAGGTCCTTTACTCCTCTCCGTGTCTCTTAACGTAGAGATGTCATGCAGAATCATCTCCTCCAGATACTCTGTTTGGTCGCCATGGAGAAACCGGCTTCCACCAGCCCAGATGATGTGAGGGATGAGAAGGTAACACCAATGATTTCATGTAAATAATCATTTGTTCATATTTTTGGTCTGAAGTATCACAGTTTACTGTACTGTAATTTTTTGTGTGCTGCAGGTGAAGGTGCTGAAGTGTGTAGCTCCAGTTGCTGCGACAGATGTGGTGCTTGGTCAGTATTTGGGGGACCCTGAGGGTGAAGGCTACTCCAAGCTGGGTTACCATGACGACCCAACCGTTCCAGAAGGCTCCTGCACGCCGACTTTTGCCACGGCTGTGCTTTATGTCCGGAACGAAAGATGGGACGGTGAGGCAAAACATTTCTTCCTCTCCCTTCTGTTCGCTGTCATGTTTTTGCACCCTTCACCATCCATCGTCCCGTCAACCACCCTTCCCCCAGGCGTGCCTTTCATTCTCCGCTGCGGCAAAGCGTTGAATGAACGGAAGGCCGAGGTGCGTCTCCAGTTCACCGATGTACCAGGAGACATTTTTGGGGAGCGCTGTCAGAGGAATGAGCTGGTGGTGCGCGTGCAGCCGGACGAAGCCATTTACCTGAAGATGATGACCAAAAGGCCCGGCGTGGACTTCAGGCCAGAGGAGACGGAGCTAGACCTCACCTACCGGAGCAGATACAAGGTGACACTCACAACGCAAGGCGTTTCAGTCAATCATTCAAGTCCCAATTTCAATCTTCAATCGATTTTGTTTTTAATGTGTGTCGAGGTTCACTAGCTTATTGAGAACTTTTCCTTTTTTAAAAAATGAGCATAGTATATTATTATAGTATATAATAGTATATTATTTTGAAAAATAGAGAATCTCCTTTCTCCAGTCAATCTGACTAAACAAGTATGGATTCTGCCTGAGACCGAGGCTTTTGCATCTGGAGGGGTGTCCATTATTTTTACAGCCTTATGCGATTGGCTGCACAGCTCACAGTAGCTCCACTCAGTTTGGTCACCGCTTTGTTCATCCACGCCCTGCAACTGGATTACCTTACTCTCTGGTTCCATCTTGTGATCGAACCTGGAAGCCCTTTGCTCACCTAACCAGACCCTAATCTCATCAATAACACAATACATTCATCTTTGGGCTATAGCTTCTTCCAGGAAACACTATATGGGATATAATAGAACACTTATCATCTAACTTCTAACACACTCTAAAGTCTATATATACTATATGTCCTATATCCCATAACATGTCCTACATCTTCATATTTCATAACCGTAAATTTATATTGAACTCTTTTTACAGTTTATAGTCAAAAATCAAATGTTTGCCACGCTGAGATTTCTTATCTTCTGTTTCCAAACTCGGACCGGACTCCCTCGAAAACCCTTCAATGGGGCTTACAATAAGGAAGAAATCCGTTGACGGGCTAGACAGAAATGATTCCCCAGGGATGAACATTACACCGGGGAGGTCACGTGTACAGTGTTGACAATACTATACCTATACAATATGTTCAATTAATAATGCAGACATTATTCTACTGTCTATTAGTTTGTTTTGTAGAGAGGTGCAATGTTGTGGACCTTTACTTGTTTCTTTTCTTGGAGTTAAGAAACAGGTATTTATTTACACGTTCTATACATCCTCTTCTAGAACGTGGAGCTCCCAGACGCTTACGAGAGGCTGATACTAGATGTTTTCTGCGGAAATCAGATGCACTTTGTCCGCAGGTGGGTTGCACCATGTGCTGTAATAATGTATTCTAGGTATTTTGGTGTTTTGGGGATTGAAGTACTCTTCGTTCTGTCACAGCGATGAGCTGCGAGAGGCCTGGAGGATCTTCACCCCCCTCCTCCACCAAATCGAGGGAGAGAGGAAAAAACCAATCCCTTATACATACGGAAGGTAAAATGTCTGCATTAGGAGACAGAAATAAATACAGGATACAGAAAGGTCACCTGCAGTGATCATATCTCCTCCTGCTGTCTTTCTTTTGTGCACCCACAGTCGTGGTCCAGATGAAGCTGATGACCTTATGAAGAGGGTGGGGTTTCACTATGAGGGAACATACAAGTGGGTGAAGCCCCACCCAACGTGATTCAAGCACACACCACCACACAACAGACAAGTGTACAGAAAAAACAGCTTACTGCAATCGTTCAGGGCTGGATGCTTTTTTTCCCCCCCATTGAGAAAATACTACTAGATTTGGAAATTTTTAACTTGAAGGAAATAAAAAATCGTGCTATTTTGTGCTGGAACTTCCTTTTTGACAGAACTGGCCATATGAGACAGAAATGTATTATACAACTTCTACTTCTCTTATGTGTTATTTGATCTGCACTGTACTATTTATGTAGATAACATTTTGTGATCTTTCAGTATGGTGAGTAAAGGTGACACTAAAAACAGCTTGTCAACAGTCAAATCAATAGTTCCTACTTGCTGTTGTTGCTTTTACTACATTTCAAATGTACACTAATTTTGTCAACAATAAATCACAAAATGAACATTTTTTTCATTTAATTTCTGCTAACATTTCTTTTGGTTTTATTCTGTTGAAGCTCACGTAAAAATAAATAAATTCCCAGAATATAAACTACATGCAAAAACTCCAGAAAGGTTTTTATCACAAATAAACCATTATTATAGTTATAAGTAGAACAAGTAGAGTTCAACAAGCACACACACATTTAACAATGTATCCATTATTGCATGAGAAAATATATAAAAGTACCTGAAACATTGCTAATGCCCTGGCCCGACAGGCCTCAGTAAATCCACCAACTAGTATTGCCTAACATGCCCATTGTGGCCTTTTTGCTCATCATCCAGGTGAGACTATTTGTACAGCGTGTATCCCCTTCCACATTGTTCATTTTCTTTGGCTAACTTGTGCACGGCTGCTCCGTCCTCGATGCCCCTGGCATACAGACGCACCAGCTGCCCGTGGACCCTGAGACAAGGAAACGTGGTCAAAAACGGTGCTGCTGAGAAGCATCTGTGAATGACACATCTGAACCTGACACTCACTAAGAGGATAAGGCATCACCCTGTGAGAATAAATGAAACGGCACATGGATGGAGGAGCTTCTCTCACCTGCAGAGGATCTCTGTGGCCGTCAGTATCTCTCCGTCACAGTTCCACACTGACACGACAGGAGCTTTACTGCAGCACAGGCCGCACGAGAAGGGGGACGCCGCTTTCTGCTTATTCGTCATTTCTCCGCACCCTGCCAGGTGCTGCTGAGATCCGCTCCTGCTTACAGTCTCAATGTAGCTCCGCTCTTCATCTAACCCAACACCCGACCCTGCGAAATCCTCACATGCTTCCTCCTCTTCGTCGGGGCAGAGAGAGAAACGGACGGCCTTCACGCGGTGCACCTCCACAAACGGCAGGTCAAACTAAGAGAAGCAGGCAGTCGGGTCAGGCCGTGTTCAAACCTGCTAATACAACTGAAAAATGTGCTCATACCTGGTCCTCTGTGCAGGTGTGTCTGTAGAGGAACTTGAGGAATCCCAGCGGGTTAGTGTCCCACACTAGGATGAGGTCCCCTGTTCCATCTGCGAGGTGAGCGGACGGAGAGAGGCCCAGAGGACTCTTGGGACACGAGCTGGACATACAAGTGAGAGACACACACCTGAACCTGCCCTCGACCCTCACCCAGCCTGCAGAGACAAAGAAGAAGAGATAGGATGCTACATTAAAAAGAAATCCCTGCTGCACTTTACTGATGTTTCTTAAAGGACCATGCCACTGTTTTTGCACATTTTGCATACAATAATCTGTGATAGTATTTTTTCTTTGTCACATGATCTACAGGAAGTGCACGCTCTAGTGACCTGGATCGAGCGATGTAGGATGGATTACTGGACACTGGAGAATGTCAAATCTCAAGCCCTTTTCAAATAGAACAACCTTTCAATTGCCTTCATTTGAAAAAAGGCTGATATAAAGTGTACATATTTCTGCTAAATGGGCTTAAATATACACATTTACAGGTGTGTGTGTGTGTGATTACCTTCTGAGTCGCTACTGAATTGGGAGCCGTACAAGGAGCCTGGACCCGAAGAGTGTGAGAAAAGTCTTTCTGTGCTTTGGGAACACACACTGCAGCTAGATATAAACACATGCAAAACAAATACTTTTAATTCTGCTTGAAGGTCGGGGAAATAACTAGCTATTTAACCATGACACCCATTCATAAGAGCATTAGAAACCTCTTTCTGAGAGTCAGCGGCTTCGGGAAAACACTCAGGCCTCGCACACTTTAACAAAAGACAGAGGCTCACCTTTCATCTGGATCAAGTTTCTTCAGCCATGGGTTCTACCCTCCTTAAGTGCACCCAACACCGATGAAATGTGAACCGTTTCACTGGTGCCTTAATTAATAATAACACTTTCTCTCCTCCTCATTAAAAAGGTTTCAAGTCTATAAGGTTAAAGTCACTCTTGTTGTTACACAGCTTGTGTAACACAGCTTGAGAGTGAGGACCGACAGAACTGGCAGTGAGATTAGAAACCAAAAGAAAGTAAAAACTTCAACACGTGTTCTTTTGGGCTTCTTTCTTTCCATGGTCATAACCCCTGATATCCCGGAGGAGTCACGTATATGGGATAAACAACTGGCAATGATGGACGGATGCAACATAAAAACATTATCGTGCTGGTAGTGTTGGCATCAGGTTCGTTTCACCTCGCATATCTCAGTTACATTCCCATAATAACAGAAACTAACATAATCCAAAGTGATCAATTCATAAATAAAAGGTAGAGAACGGAAGAAAAACATGCACGAAGCAAACACTACACTTGACAAATAACATTATGGAAATAGAGAACAATACACTTGTCAATACACTTTCACATCACAAGACTATATTCTGGTGTGCACATTTTCGGTTTTGTGTTTATCATTTTGAGGTGGTGTTTTACCCTGAGAGGCAGCGTGTTTTATCTCTTGGGCTGGAGAGCAGCGGGTCTGCTGGTAGGTACTGTACGATGCCTGCATAGCTTCTGTTGCTCAAGTACACCATTGTGCCTGGACGAAGGAGAGCAAATGGGTTTGCAAAAAATGCAGTATGTGTACACAACACCTATATACAGAGACCGTTTGATTTTTTTGCATCATATGAAGTGCTTTTCCTCTTCGTCATGGCTGCATTAATGAAAGGTTTCCCGTGGATTTTTAACTTTAAGCTGAAAATAAATGTAGCATGAACTCCTTTCTGTTGCACGAGTAAGATTTTGAGTGCACACCTGAGTAGTCGTATCGGAGCGGTCCCATCCAACGGTGTTTTTCACTCTCAGCCAGCACGTCCCCGTAGAAGCCATAACCCAACAGAGACACGGAGTAGTGCACCAATGCAGAGGCATGATGCACCGAACAGACGTCTAAAGGCTGAGAGTCTCCTGCGAGGTTTTGTGGCATTACAGAAGGACACCGCTAGCTTGAGTACGGAGCTCAGAGTTGATCAAATTGACATTTTTTTGTGTGAATTATGATTGAAATCCTCACCAATAATGATGTGCAAAGCGGAAGTAACAGGGTCGATCACTCCAACCGTGGCATAGCACACACAGTCTGTAGAGCCTACGTTAGGTACAGTAGATCAGATGGAGGATGGATGGATGGATGATAGTGTGCCTCCGCTCGACCGTCTGTTCATTAGCTTCTAGTAACAGTGTCCTTACCTGCAGGGATGATGCCAATGTGGAGCGCACAAGGCTGTAAAGTGACAGTTGGGTCGTTCTCGCAGAGGCCTGCCTCTTGTTGCGTCCGGTCAATCAAACCGTGGAGTATTTCGCTGAACATGCCGTCCCCACCCACACACACCACACTGGTAGAAACAAACACAAGGCTTCTGTTGTGAGAGCACCTCCCGGAGAGCTTAGCCGCCCCTAATGACCCTCAGACCACAGCGATTGCACTGCAGTGCCGATGACTCTTACCCGTCAAAGCCCGTCAGGTCTTTCTTCAGGAGGTGGTCTCTGGCCTGGTTGGACCGCTCAGTCACTAAAAGGAAAATGTTATAATGACACACTGCAAGTCCCTTTCATTCATTCATGTTAGATGAAGTTAAGGCTGACTATGAGACACAAAGTTGTGGTGCTTTACCTACTACATGAGAGCTGATACCAGCGAGCTCAAACAGAGGGGCCACCAGCGAATGGTAGATCTTTCTTCCTTTCTTCTTCCCTCCAAATGGGTTGATAAATACCAATAGCCGGTTTGGGCGCAGTGGACCTGAGACATACATTTGGTATATTATAGATTGCTGAGAGCCAGTGGAATATTTTGACAAAAAAACAGTTCCATACTGTGAGTTTTAAGAGCTGTTCTTAGGTGTTTTGTCCACTGGTCCCTGAGCACCCGGCTGAGGCAGCTGAACTGGGTCCGGCCCAGTTTCCATAGCAACCCACAAGAGTTCCCACTGCTGCTACGCTTTACGTAGAAAACTGGAGGCAAATGACAGATGAGGGCAAACAAAACCACGGTGTAAGAGCACTCAATCAGCCGTACATGTGACTGAACCGTAACGCTCGTATACTGCGCACTGAGTGTTCGGCATTGACTGTGGACTCGGTATTTGTGACACCTGTGTCTCGCGAATGGACAGACCTGTGAAGTCTTTGTCCGTTTCCTCGATTGACTTGTGGGGCAGGATCTCCACGCGCCCCTCCTCCACCCCAAACACTTCTGCCACAGGCACTGAAACTTTTATTACAGAGACACACACAGACACAGACAGAATTAAACGGCTTTCAATACAATGTGCTGTATATAATATTCCCTGGAAAGACATTCCTCCCAGTAGGCATAGCAAACGTATACGGGCATCCCAAATAGCTGCTCCAATGCAAAGACAGAACCACCCATAGGAGACTATATAGTCTATATAGGGCTATACTATGGATTTTATGAATTGAACCTATTGATAATAATTGGGATAGGAATAACGTGTTGTCTGTTATAGTTGGTTATTGTCTGGTGAGAGATGAGGATGGCACAGTTTGTGTGGGGCATATGTCAAACATCACTGCGTGTTCTTCGTTGAATATTTGCATGGCAGTTTCCACAAATCAATGTTACCAAAGCATCCATTTTTAAATAAAAAGTATGCCATAATGTTAGTACACCACAGCCACATGACATTGTGATTGCGATGTAATGCAGGATGGATGCAATGTGCAGGAACAGCAGACTTCAGAGTGAACTTCTGCGATTCCTGGACTACGTGACCACGTGACCTCTTGTGAAGGCGTGTGAGACCTCGACGCGCTTCATCAGCTGGTCGCGCCCGTGGAAGCGCCGTTTAACTCGTCTTTCACGTTTCCTGTGGACAGTTGTTGGCTTAATGAAGCCTCCCTGTAATTGCTCCTGAGTTCGTGGTGTTTCCAAGGTGACTCATACACACGTTTTGTTTGCCGTCATCCAGTTATGCCGGTTCCGTGCCGGCCGCAAACAGGTTGTGGCTTTTAACGAGTGTTGATGCGGGCCTGTAGCCTAACGAGCGTGCGGTTAAATGTTATTTATAATGACGTTGGAGACTAAAGAGCCACCTACTTGTTGTCTTGTCGCGATTCGTCTTATCTACCTCGGTCCAGTTGAAGTGCCAGCCTGTCAGGACCGCCCGGTATCTTTTATTCCCGACCCACAAACTGGACTCCAGCCTCAGATCCGTCTCCTCCATCTGAGAAAAGCGAGCTCTCTCACTTTTTCCAATTTCACACGGAAGACTTCCACAATCGCATTTTACAGGCGAAGGAATTATCTGAAGCGAGATGGAAACTTCTTCTAAACGAATCCGACTATTTCTTTCTTCAGGCCAATTCTGTGAACCACACCGGCTGCAACTCGGGTGTTATCTGCAACTGTTCTCAGTTCCTCCTCGCTCCCTCCCCGGTGACACCTGCTTGATTTGCATGTTTACCCGGCTGCCGATTGGGTGCCACTGCGGTGCACCTTCCTGAAGCACGAGCATACAGCAAAACGAGTCATTTTAGGGTGGAAACGAGTGCATCTGATTACAGCAACTTAAATGCAATACCAGGCAATGTACAGATTCGTATCTTAAGTGAGATTACACGTTCATTTGTTAAAAAATACCAAAGTAATTTGTTATAAAGGTGCACACTTGACATTTAATCAGCAAATGAAAAATATGGGAACAAGAAAAAGAAAATAAACCCTGGAGGAAAACCTGTCACTCAATGTTCCCTGGATATATTTCACCATACTGAAATGTTAATGCACTTTATCTTAATTTAAAGTTGCACAGTAACTGAAAATCTATATGTAGGACTTACATTTTCCTCCAATAAGGTCTTCTTATTCCTTAAAGCTTTATTTTGGAATAGTACAGTGTATTTTAAATGTGGCAGCATAAGAGTGTAAACTCTTATTTACATAAGAGTGTAAAATATAAATAATATTATTTCTATTTTACACTCCTTCTTATGTAAAAAGGAATAGCTTTGGACATTACCATACCATAATTTGTTAAGACACAACATATATTTATAATGGCATTTTAAACCCAGATTAATTCACTACCGGTTTTTATTGAATTATCCATCTAAATTCATTATCATTATAATAAGCGGCTTTCTCAAAATAAAAGTGATTTATGTGAAGTTTTTGTGCCTCACGCAAATTTTTACTGTGAAGGCAAAGCGCACAATGGTACCGGAAGTGAATGACTTTATTGTGGCACGTTCATTGCTCCTCTCCCCTCCCTTCCTTGCTAGCAAGTCAACTTAGCTAGCTAGTTAGCGAGACCAGCTCTTTAAACCCCGTGTAGTTATATGATTATGAATTGATTGATCCGCGATCCTTAGTTTATTTTATTTCCGTCGCCACAGTCCAGGTATAAAGCCAACTAACAAAATGAACATACGAAATGCAAGGGTAAGAGTCCTGTAATCCTCTCAAAAGCCATGCTGTTTCTACTAACCGCTAGCTAAGCTAGCATAGTTATTACAGCCGGCTCGCTAGCTGTCCAAATTTCGCCGCCTAAGCATTCTGTCATGCATTTACTTTTTCTCAGCCGGAGGACCTTATGAATATGCAGCACTGCAACCTGCTATGTCTCCCAGAAAATTACCAGATGAAATACTACTTCTATCACGGGTTATCCTGGCCTCAGGTGATTCACCGTGCAGTTCACCCGGTTTCGCCTAATATCACTGCACATATAATCTCAATCCTAATGATGGATCTTGTCTATTATCGATCCAGCTCTCATATATTGCGGAGGACGAAAATGGCAAAATTGTCGGATATGTGCTGGCAAAGATGTAAGTCTATAAATGTGTGACTATATATACACATATTGTTATTATTTCACCCCGGGTAGTCAAAGGAAACGTTTTATGTGTTCCCAAAAACGTGTCTGCCCTGTAGGGAGGAGGACCCTGATGACGTACCACACGGACACATCACATCTCTGGTGAGTGAATGAGAACATCTCCCATCTAATGTATTGGCCAGCTTCTCTAGTGCTACATGAACCTCCTTGCACCTCCACTTGTCTTCCAGGCTGTGAAGCGCTCCCACAGGCGCCTTGGTCTGGCACAGAAGCTGATGGATCAGGCCAGTCGAGCCATGATCGAAAACTTCAGCGCTAAATATGTCTCACTTCATGTTCGCAAAAGGTAAAGTACACTTTTGGCTCACTGTGCTCTTGGTTTTTATTTGCTCTTTTAGGATGTTATTGTGTGGGTCACTCTAAACCAACCTGTTCTCAAGAAACTTTTCCAATCTTTTCTCCTCCCTCCAGCAACCGCGCAGCCTTGCACCTGTACTCGAACACGCTCAAGTTCCAGTAAGTACATTTCTATGCCAACATTTTACAGTTTTAATTATTGCCTCGTATTGTTGTGCAAGTTTAAAATACTGAGGTCGTAGGTAGAGCTGGCCAATAAATGAGTCTGAGATTGGCTTATCATCAGTCCGTGAGAATGTGTGATCGTGGTGGTTTTTTCTTTCACAACAACAACGAGAAAGGTGTTTTGCTCAGTGCACCCTTTTGCTTTCTTTTTGAATAGATCTTAGTTTTGCAGCCGCCAGCACCACCGACTCTGCAGTACACAGTGTGACGAAAGATTCTCCTTCCCTCAATCATATTGTCATGACCTCAAATTTAGTTCACAAAATACAATTTTAAAAACTCAATGCCAGAAATTAAAATTCTAATCGGGGAGGGGGGGGGGGCTCAATTAATAATTGCTTTTTATTAATGCAATTTTAAAAATGTCACAGTGTTAGCTCCTCGCTACATATATCTGTTCTGACTACAACCATTTTGTTATGTTGTTGTTCTTCCTCAGGATTAGTGAGATAGAACCCAAATACTATGCGGACGGGGAGGACGCCTACGCCATGAAGAGAGACCTGGCCCACATGGCCGATGAAGTGAGCGGGTTTTCGCCAGCTTCATGAAAAATCCGCACCGTGAGCAGATTGTAACAGTGAATGTGTTTGTGTCTATATGCCCCCAAGCTGAAAAAGCCAGGAGTGCGCCTCTCGGGTCAGGAGGCTGCGTCAGGCCAGAACCCGTCGGGATCCGGCGACCAGGAGAGGGAGAACGAGCGAGACAGCGGAGGAGAGAGCAAAGAGCTGAGTGAAGTCAGCGAGGCGACAGAAAGCACAGACGTTAAAGATTCTTCTTCTGATTCACAATGATGCTGCAGTCCTAGACATTTTTATATTCATCCCTTGCTTTCTCTTTTTATCCCTATTTGACAATATTTCTGGCTTCACAGACTATCTGTGCGTCAATACACATCCCACATCAGTTTTTTTTTTTTTTTCTTCTTGAAGCTTGCCTTCCACTGCAGCGATGAACAAAAAGTCTTGGCTAATGAATCAGGGTGTTTATGAATAACGTTGATGAATAACTGATCTCAATGTTTTTATCGGATTGTTGTCATTACACAAAGTTGCAAAAAGCTCTGAGATTTAGAGAATTTAAAACAATTTGTGCTTTTCAAGTTGTCTCAATCTGGTTGCAGAATTGCAGCAAATAAATCTTTCAAATAACGTTTTTGGTACCACACTTTTGTATGTTATTTTTTTTCACCCATATTACAATAACGTTTTAAAACAAAAACAATTCTTCCAAAGATCCCTGGAAAGCCTCGGTAATGAAACATGGTTCAGCTCAAGATTGCTGAAAAGATGAAACTAAAATCACTAAAATCAGCACTATTCAAGTCCTTAACAGGGTTGGTGCATTTTTGTAAAAGCAAAGCATGCTATTATGATAAATGCTGTGTTGCATAATAGCCAAAGTCATACTTAAGTCTGAGTGACGTCTAACCCTCCTTTACAGCTGAGCTAATGATCGCTGGGGAAACTTAAAACGAGTGTTTCGAGGCTCTTGAGTTTGCCGAAACCTTTTAAAGTGAACAGTAGTCCAATCAAACGTTCTGCGGTAGATAAGCTCTAGAAACTTCCTCAGATCAAACCGTGCTGTTCTGTCCAGCGCTTCTCAGTGCCGCTGTTTTTGAGCCATCATCATACTGTCTGTTAAGAGGAAGGAAACGAGCTACAGAGAAGTGCATAAGAGGTAACATTTAATTATGCACAAAAACCAGATCTGTCTAAAGCTGTTAACAGTTGACTTTCAATTAATTTATCTTGTATATGCCCAAATAGCAAATTAGCAGGACAGCGTTGCAATCTGTACACGATCGGGACACATGACCACACCTTCAAGTCAATCGTTGTCAAAAGGAGAGAGAGAAGACCATGCTGCTGCGGATAAAAATAAGTAATAATTTAGTTCTCATTCGTTGGTCTCAATAGTTTTACTTTTCTTTTTTACCACCAGAGCACGCTTTTAGCATGACATGAGATGTTTCCACAATTAGCCTGCTCATCATACATTTCATCATAACTTTTGGTCACACAGTCTTAACCTAAGAATACCCCGAGGTCCTCTAGAGGGTTTTTTCACCCCAACTGAACACTGTAGCAGCTGATTTCACTTGATAGCCCGTGAAGTGACACCAGCTGATTGGACACTGGCTTTTGATTGGACTCCAAAGCCGCTTCGGAGTTCAAGAGACAGCGTTGGAAAGAGACTTATAAAGTTGTCACTTGCGCAATTTAAATGATCACTTGCATAACAATTCCCAAAAGCAAAACATGCGATGACATGAGTGAGATGACTGTTGCGAAAGAGGTGTGAGCGAGTGAGCGAGAGAGAGAGAGAGAGAGAGAGAGAGAGAGAGAGAGAGAGAGAGAGAGAGAGAGAGAGAGAGAGAGAGAGAGAGAGAGAGAGAGAGAGAGAGAGAGATGAGTTCCACTCCACCCATTCGTGTCCAATGTGAGGGGGAGGTGAAACAGTTGAGCGCTTACTGTGCTGTTGACTGGTATGATTTAGTCGTCTCGGTCCGGGGAAAGACACTCGTCAAGACGGCTCTCCACCAGGTATGACGTTTTTGTATGAATTGAAACTTTTATTGATTTCTATTCATGGATCCCTTTTAGGAGAGCAAGATCGGTTGCTAATTTAGTATTGTTAAACACATTTTTGTACAGAGAAGTAGGTGTGCAGTGTTATTAGGCATGGCCCTCAGGCAGAAACTCTCTGTTTGAACTTGTGAGAAGCCGAACACAATAAATAAAAATAATAGAATAGAATAGAAACAGAAGAACCAGATTCTCATACTGTTGCAGCAGTTTCTGATGACAAGAGGTGGTGATACACCGCTGATAACGCAGTGAAAGAATGAAAAGACCTAATGGAAAAGGAGTGATATGGTGGGAAAAATGAGCCAAGGATTTTTGCTTTTGCTTTAACAAACTGATTGTATGAGGTCAGTTGACTGATGTCTCAGTCGGAAAGGAGTACAGAACATAGTTAAACCAAAGAGAGTGCTGATGACTGACATTTGACTTTCAGAAAAAAAACACAAAAGGGGAAGTTGAAGGGGTGCGGGAAAAGAAAGTGTGATGACTGTGCAAAGAGTAATGTTTTATCAAAAAAAAAATCTTCCCCTTTTTGTTTTCCATTAAATGTCTTCCTGATGAATGAGATCTGTCATCAGACTAGATGGTTTATTCTCAACCCTTAAATGATCAATTGTTTAAAATAAAAAAGTTAGAAAAATTCAGGATTCCGCTTTGGTGAAACCGTTTTGTAGTTAACAACTTTACCGACTTTCGTGCCCCGTGGTTCAATCCTATTTTTAGGGAAGCTGAGATGTTGCTAGAGCTATTTTTAACCCTTATGCAGTTCTGCAGTCTGACTGGTGCACCAGACAGTACTTTCCAATTGGGTTTTCTAGTTTCCTGCAGTTGGTAGAGCTTTGCAGCCAAGGACCTGTTTGAAGAGATGTGTTACAGTAAGATGAACATGCTCTTCTCTCTTTCTGTGGCAGCAGGAAGTCCGCATGGTCTGTTCAGGGTGGAAGTGTTTCTGCACTCTACAATGTGACGGTTTGTAGAGTAGCATGCTCGGGGAAGGCAGCCGGTCAGGCCTTGAGTCTTAAAAAAGACTTTGTCCAGTGTGGAACATCAGAATAGCTTGCATGCTATGACTCTTCAACAGGGATTAAAAAAGGGGACATTGCAGCTGGTATTGTATACTGCTAATGAACATTCAACTTTTTTTTAAAATCCAGAGTTCAACCCAGTTAGTGCAACAATGACTTCCCATGTGAAACTACGAAAGGAGAAAATGGGTCTGGTGGACTACGACACTCAAATCAAAGGTGATATAATTACTTCTTTACCCCCCCCCCCCTCTTACGCTCCCATTTCTGCTGAATGTAAATTCAGTTTTTCACCCAAAATGTCAGAATGAATCCCATTCTCTCGTATGCGTTGCTTTATCTTTGCCCTGTCTGTTCTTGCGTCCCCTGTTCCCCGTTTCCCTCAGAGGTGCGTTGCCAGCTCGTCGACCAGCTGAAGGTCTTAGATGTGCAACTTGAGCAGAAGAGCCAGCAGCTGCAGGACCTGACGGACTACCTGCGTCGGCGGGGGGAAATTGAAAGCGAGTATGCCCGCTCCCTTGAAAAACTCTCCGAAAGGTTCACATCCAGGATCAAAAGGTAAGCGTTGATCCTTGGCACACAACGTGACCCGTCAGTCGGTGCCTGATTTTGAGGAAGCTGTTGTGGAGCATTTGTGTTCTGTGCCTTCCCTCCCTGCTCAGGAAGGAGCCCAGTAGTCACTCTGTGTCCAAGGTGTGGCTGGCTCTGCTTTCCCAGACCCGCGATGAAAGTAAGGACCACAGCGCCATGAGTGAGCGCTGCAGCAACGTCCTCATCCAGCCCCTCACGCACTGCCTCGAGTACACACAGCGCCTTGCCAAGAAGGTACTGATAGAAGCACTGGCACCACCAACCGCATCGGACTCTCCCCGCTGTATTTCTGTTAAACACTTATTACCTGTTTTCTGGCTAACTCTTTGGCATTGATCCATCTCTTTGCTCTATTTCTTTCTCTTCACCAGAGTAAAGAAATCTGTACTCAGCTGCAAGATGGACTGCTCAAGGTTACCACAGAGCTTCAGATTGTAAGTGCAAACCGATCCCCCAAAACCTGTTGGGATTCTTAAGCAAATGAAGGAAAGCATTGCTGTGTGCGTCCGTGTGCAGGCATGGCGGACATACGTCCAGTACCACTCGGGCTACGTGAGTGCAGAGGGGAAGCTGAAGGAGGCTGAAAAACAGGAAGAGAAACAAAAGCAGAGTGCTTCTAAGAAGCTAGAGAGGTTGATAGAAAAGGTAAAAACACTTTTTGCAGCATTGTGTGAATACATGTCTGTACAAGTCTGTTATCTCCTTTTATTGATTATGATCTGTTTGTGTCCGTAGAGACAAAGTAAATTCTTGGAGATCGACTTGAAGTGCACCAAGGCGCGAAACGACTACGTCCTAAACTTGGCTGCAGCCAATGCCTCCATAAATAAGTACTACCTCAAAGACATCTCTACTCTCATAGATGTGAGTATGTGAACTGTTTTTGGCCTGCCGCCCTTTTTAAAGAGGCTGTAATTTATCACTGTGCCGCATTCGGCCAATCATCAAACTTTCAAAACATTGCACAATGTTTACGATCAGATCACGTTTAAGGACCTTGATCGCCAAGCACCTAAACACCTGGCTTCTCCCAGTGTGCAGACATGGGGTACCACCTCGTTGTAGGCCGGGTGATGCAGGCTTACCTGTCCAGTCGGGGGCGTACTCAGGAAAGCCTGGCCACGGGGCTGCAGAAGCTCCAAGAAACCGTCTCCGGACTGGACCAGAGCCACGACAGGGACACACTGCTGCAGGAGCATTATAACACCTTCTGCATGCCCCTCCGCTTCCCCTATCAGCCCCACGATGGAGACCTGGTCTGTATTTGGTTTCGCCGCACTGAGGGGGGGGATTTCCAGCTGCTGAACGCTAAACTCTCGCGTGTCATTCAGGTTTCCGAGGTGAGCGCAGAGGGCGAGGTGAGATGCGAGCTGGAGATCAGATTCAAACAGATACAAGCAAGACTTAAAACTTTGACCCCGGAAACAGAGGAGGTATAGTACATCGTGGGAACCCAAGTACCTCTGTGTCACCTTTTTTATTTATTTATTTATTTTTCTAGTCTACTGGATCCCCCAAGTGTTAACATTTTTTTTTAACGAGAATGACTAATTGTCTGCAGTATTGCCGATGTATAATCCTGACACGTAAACTCTTCTACTTTTCTCATGCAGGCCAGTAACAGCAAGATGGCGGCCGAGTCTTCCTTGCTGGAGAGTATTGGAGATGATGATCTGGATATCACCAGTGGCTCATCTCAGCAGGACGGCACACCCAGCGCGCCCCGCCGCAAGGCCAATGTACAGGAAATAGAAAACGTCTACTTATCTGTGAGTTTGTTGTTAAATTCATAACAAAGCAGCTTCTCGTTTTTTTGGAGTTTTAATGATGCAGCCGCCTTATTTACGGTGGCGACAGCTTGATGACTTTGTATCGCATCGGATTTATTTTACAGCGCGTAAAAGAACATCTTCTAAACAGCTCCCTGGAATCTAAACTGCAAGTTAAGCATGACCTGCTCAAAGTGGCTTTAGAGAAAGGTATGACTCCAGCATTTCACACGTAACAATGACTGACAATAAAGGTCCTGATAACACAGCTGGTGCATTTCTTCTCACTGGTTGGTTCTTTTTTTTCTCTGCTTGCAGAGCCATCAAATGAACAGCGGCTAAGGTACAGATATGCATGTTTTAAAGGGTCTTCTAGTCATTGTTTGCAACTAAACCAAGAATACAATGTATACACTTGAAAAACACTGTACATATTATAACAGCATTCAGCTTACAATTATGTCATCTGGTTCTGCAGACACAATGGAAAGATGACGCGTCTCAGGAAGAATCTCTCAAGTGCCAATTTGATGCACAACTACAAACTTTTCGGCGGAGACATGCTGTCCTTCATACAGGTCAGCCTTTCTCTCTTAAGTTAATTAAGCCTTTTTTTCCCCAGCACATCAGTTATGAGTGAAGTATTAGACTGGATGTTTCTGAAATTAATCGTAAAAGTTGCTCCATTCAGGCATCAGGACAACAGATTCCAATTGTTGTGGAAAGTTGTATCTGTTATATCAACCTTAACGGTAAGTTGTCAAGACTAAAAGTAAAATGGGAAGTGTATATTTCTAATCTCCTGCAAACAATGTTTTTTTGAGCACTGATCTCCCGCCATCAGGTCTCCACCATGAAGGGATATTCAGAGTGCCGGGATCTCAGATGGAGGTCAACAACCTACGTGATGCATTTGAGCGAGGTATGTATGTTTGTTTGTGTGTGTGTGTGTGTGTGTGTGTGTTGGCATGACCCGCGTGTTTTCTTTCTGTGGAGCATTCTTAACGTGGGGCAGTGTGCTGTGGGTTTGTCCTGCAGGAGAGGACCCCCTGGCTGAGCGCAGCTATGAACTGGACTCTGTCGCTGGAGTGCTGAAGCTTTACTTCAGAGGTTTGGAGAATCCCCTCTTCCCCATCGACAGCACCAGCCTACTCTTGCAGCATGTCCGTGAGTGTGTGTGGTTGCATGTGTTCAAACCTCCCGGTGAGTGTGGTGAGGAACATTGCAGAAGCTTCTTTGTTTCATCCTGTTTTTTTTGTTTGTTTGTTTGTTTTTTTTAGAAATTAAAAACGCAGAAGAGAGAGCTGCTCAGCTAAAGACGGTCATCTCTTCTTACCTTGATCCCGTCATAGTTGTCATGAGATACCTTTTTGCATTCCTTCACCAGTGAGTATTTTTCACATAATGTAAGAAAGGATGTATGTAGAAGATGGATTGAGGTAATGCATGAATGTCATGGCGGAACACGTTTTTTACATTTTTTTTATTTCCACATTCAACTTGCAAGCGTTCAAAGTGCTGTCTCTATTTTATCATCGTATGTGTGCGTCTCTGCTCCCTGCCTCCAGTGTGTCTCAGTACAGTGACGAGAATATGATGCAGCCTTACAACCTGGCCGTGTGTTTCGGCCCCAGCCTGGTAAGAGGGGCTGACGATGATGATGTCGTCACTCTACAGCCTCAGATAAACGCCCTGGTGAAGAGCATCATCGTCCAGCACGAAAGCATCTTCCCCAGCCAGAGCGACGTGCAAGGGCCGGTGTATGAGAAGTGCATGTCGCTGGAACAGGACGACTGGTGAGGGAAAAGATTGTTGATACCCGTAACGTTGATACAACGTAGGGTGGAATCTTTATATCAGGATGTTATTCTTCACAGTGAGACTATCCTCGAAGAAGGAGACGTAGAAGCGGAGTGCAAAGATGGTAGGTCTTACGTGCCCATCATCTCCATGGCTGTGGTGGCGTTTCTGGATTCATTAACCCGATGTGATGTGCTGTAGCGTTGGAAACCGCATCCTCAACTGGCAACAGCACCTGCTCGTCTGCAGCATCAACACAGAAAAAAAACGAACGCCCTCGAGCCAACAGCAGCGGAGCGATTGACCAAACCAGGTTGACGGCTGGACCAGCTGGGGGCAGCATCGCTTCAAGTGGAAGACTCGCGCTCCAGATTCCCGTTGGACCGCAGTGCAAGCCACGAGGCTATGTGCGCCGAGAGTGAGTAGCACTGGATGTCCTGGGATTGCAACAGACTTGTTATGTTTGAGCGAGGAATTGACGTTGTGTGTCTTCTGGTCTCTTCCTCTCCATCCAGAGTTCACTCATCTTCTGAGGATATTGGCGTTAAAGTAGACAAGGTCTGTTTCAACATAGTAATTACTCTATATGAACAAAAGTTTATTCATGTTATCTACAACTTGTTACTAATCATACAACTAATCATTGTAAACGTATAATAGAAAACAAAAGTCAGTATTTTTACATGTTGTTCTCTCATTAATTGCAAAAATTGGTACACATCAAGAACTAGCCTGCAACTGATCCGTAGACCTTTAGACGATAATTATTTATAAAGTGATTACTTTATCTTATGTACTGTCTTTATTAGAAAGCAGCAGCAAATCACCAAGGGTTTATTGACGATAGTATGTTGTGGTTTATATGCATACTTAACATGATCAAGGGAGAACCGAGAACGAAGAGTTCAGTCTTTTTCATCTCCTTGTTCTTTTCATCTCACAGGAGGTTTGTCACCAGATGGACTCTGTCTTCATTGAGCTTCTTTCACGGCAAGCACAGCAGGATCCCTCGTCCTCCGCCGCCTCCTCTCCCGCTGCCCAGCCTTCCCAGAAGAAGGGGAAGCGGGATGGATGCAGGTGAAGAGGAACAGGGCTCTTCAGAGAAGCAGATCCACTGGAATGGAGGACTGGCAGCAATAGATGAATTAAAAAAAAAAAGAGCGATTGATACAAATTGTCTGAAGGTGCTCTGACAGTAGCTTACAGCACATTTATGACAAAAAAAACTAAACCATTGAGCCATAGTCACTTCTCTGAGATACTTGAGATTGGTCTGGGCTTATTTCCACTGGATGACTCCACACACAAAACTCTACATTCATGTTTCTTACAGTGTAACTGTGCAGTTGCCTGTAGTAAAGTGCAGATTTCTTTGAAATGTGTGTCAGATGTGTCTGTGTACAGCTGCTTGTGGTTAAGGTTGTAGATGGTTTTATGTCTGAATCTGTCTTTTTACATTCAATTGTTTTTACATTTAATTATCACTTTCAATCATATGTGTTTATGAACATAAGATGGGCTTGCCTTGTTCATCAAACTGTGAATAATCTAGCTGTACGGAGTTTAGTAAATATTATTTGTAACTTGCAAAACCATGAATGATTTGTCCTTTGTATCTTACATCTCAAATTATTAATCGCCAAAAAAGAGAAAATAATATCAGTAGCGGGGAGTTATTAAGTTAAAAATATTTGTACTGCTTTGTTATTTTAAAATGTCTAAGTTATAAGTGGATTCATCACCAGGTTCATCATTCCTGGTTTTATTTTTTTAATTTAGTTGAAAGAACACAATACAAAGTTGGTGTAAGGGACCATGAAATAAAGGGTTTTATGTAAAACCAGACAATCAGGTTTGTACGTTGCTCAATGTCCCCAAAAACAAAATCTGTTTATTTATGAATTAACAATTCTTGCAAACGAATTGGACGTCATTTGTTTGTTGTTTGTTTTTTTAATCAACCCAACACATTTTCTATTTCCAATATTTATTGAAAGTAAGCTCAAGGAGTACGACGTTTTCTGAGTATTCACCGAAGAAGTGCAACATTTGTTTATACATTTACATTTCTAAGTTTTCTATGTAATTAATGGTTATCTTGGTTTTTTTTAATTTACGAACGTTAATATACATAGAATTCAGGTAAACGTTCTTCTGTTTCGAGGTTTGACAGTGGACGCATGTTTTTTACTCTGATGACGTGTCGACATAGTCATTTCCCAGACTGCTTTGCAGCTTCAAAGCCCACGTCACTGCTGCGCAGCCGTAGAAGCGTCGTATCAGTACGCTGAGGTGGACTTCTTCCCTTTAGTCAGCGGCAGAGACTCGGTGCAGTCCCGCAATTGGACCTCAGGAACAAGACGATTCGTACCCAGACAACCTCTCAGACACCAAGATGATCCGTGTTGCCGCTTTCCTCGCTCTGCTGGTGGCTGCCTGCTCCGGTGAGTCTGTGGGAAGAAATTAGCCGTGGTTGATTAGCCTTGAATGCTAGCAAGCGTTAGCTATTAATGTTAGCCGGTTCATCAAATCACATCTATGGGATACGTTGGCGTTGAGAGGCAATGCTGCTCAGATGTTTCGTTGGTGAAACGTCGCCCCCGTCTGCACTTTGTGTTGACAGGCGAGACCTGCACCGACCCAGCGATCACCCCCTCGGCCTACACCACGTCTGACGCCGTCATCTCTTCTGAGTCGGTCTTCATCGTGGAGCTCAGCCTCGCCTGTGCCAACGGAGCGCAGGTACCTGAACCCCACCCACCCACCTTGTGATCAGATATTGATGTTATTTCTGAAGGTCATTTCTGACTTCTCCAGAGCGTGACGCTGTATGCTGATGTCAATGGGAGACAGTTCCCTGTGACCAGAGGTCAAGATGTTGGCAAGTACCAGGTATGCTGGTGACCTCGTGTCCACATGTACCTGCTCTCACTGGATCTGATTTGGTAGTTGGTTTTGGTTTGTAATGCATTACACAGGATTGATCAGACGGGTACCATGCGTTTAGCAGGTCATTTTAAAGCTCAGTTACTGTGTATTCTTCTTTTGGACCAAAACCTTTTACCCTTCACTTCGAAATTCTCTTTGGAAGCCTCAAGGAACAATCTACAAAGACCTAGATTCATTTAAAGAAGCTTTTGTCACCATGCGATTTCTTCCCGCAGGTGTCGTGGAGTCTTCCTCACAAACAGGCAAGCTCTGGAACATATCAGGTTAAATTCTTTGACGAAGAGTCCTATAGTGCTCTGCGCAAGGTTAGTGTTGATGAATATTTAGTATTTTTAATACTAATACATAGTTTCCCGTCTGTAAGATCCACTGCATTTGCTATGTGGAGGATTTAAAGGATGTCTATCTTAAATGTGTACACTGCCTTTTGTTACAGGCCCAGAGAAACAATGAAGACCTAAAGTCCATTGAGCCTCTCTTCTCCGTCAACATTGATCACAGAGTGAGTCTCTTACTGCCTTTGAGATTAAACATGTGTACGTACTATTATACTAAAGAGCAACATGACTCTAAAAACCCCAATGGATACGATCTACCCACTACCAAAACACGCAAGATAAGTGACTAGGTGGTAAACTTGAGTAACTTCAGCAGATATTTTCTTCAGAGTATATTGGAGACCAAAACAGAACTAAGAACGTTGAACTAGCTGCTGACTCGCTAGTTTTTTCTCTGTGCGCCATAAGTGGTAAACAAGGATCAACTAACTCAAGACGCTACTAAAGCAATTGTGCTGATATTATTAGAAAAGGGTTATTTTCAGATTTACAGATGTAATCTGAACATTAATGAAAAACTTGCAATGTTTAAACTACATTGAGTCAATTGTTCAAATACTATTCTTGCTCCTTAAGAAATGCATCCACTACAGCATTTCCTTCTGAAAAACAACTTGGGCCACACGGGGGAGCAGAATGTTTGTATTTGTAGTATGAATTATTTAATTTCTGAATGTTTTCTATAACAAATCTGTGAAACCAAGTCCTGATTTTATCAAAGGCTGCTTCATCTAATTGGGATAATAGAAGGTGGCGCAAAAATAGACAAAAAAATGTCCTCTTCTTCTACAGAGAAAAGATTCAATGGGGGCCTACAAAGCATGTTTGGAAAACTACTCTACAGTGCTATTCTCCCCTAATTATTATTATTATTATTATTATTATTATTATCATTTAACGCCTCAAATAAGTAATATGGCCATTAAAAATATGGCATTTATTTGACATGTCAACCGCAGCATTCTCCCGCGCTGCTCTCATCCTCAGAGTATTTCCAGAGTCCGGTGTGAGTGGAACGTGTGATTTATTATTTTGTTAAGTTCTCTTGGTCTGAAGCTGTAAGCTATAAAATAAAATCTCTCCACAGGGTGTGTGGAACGGCCCATGGGTGGCTACTGAGGTGGTTGCCGCCCTCGTGGGTATCCTGGTCTACTACATGGCCTTCACCGCTAAGAACACCATCCAAGCATAATCGTTTTACAATCACCGGATTGTTAAAGACTGAATTCTGGTGGATCTCCACCAACGATCCATCATCCATTGTGGTGGCAAGCCAATAGGATTTTGCCATTTGATCTGCTTTGGGAAAAGCAGCGAGGGCAGCGGTCTTTTTTTATATATTTTGTAATTCGGACTGCGTCTGAATACCATCAGTCTTGTCAATTTTTCAGATGACTTTCGTCACAAGTTTGTCTTGTCAATAATGGATGGAGTTTTGTAAAAAAAAATAATAATTATAAAGCCAAACAATCAACCTGGACAACAGAAATAAAGAAAACACCCGTAGATACTGTACTGTTATGCGTTCGGCTTGAGACCTATTTGTATGTCTTACTCAGCTTATTCTTTGTTCCATGTTCCATGTTGTTGTGTTCCACAGCAACTAAAATAAATCTGGATGTTTCCACAATGCCTTACCCGATCTAGATCAAACCAACACTGGTTCCAATCCGATTTAACCTCACATCTACTGTATTGGTGTTGCACTGCAACTAATTTAGACAATTTTTAATCATTTGATTTGTTTTAAAATTGAATGGGCAGTACATGAAACCATGAAGAATCCTATCGGTGTGAAGGTTTTCAGCCTGCCATCTCAGTGGATAGGGGTGTGTTTCCTTCTGTTTACCTTTGCTGGTGGCGTTGCTAGTTTGTCATGGCGATGTGTCTGTTTGAGGGGCAAAGGCAGCAGCTGATCCGAGTTCCTCCCAACCGGCACCAACAGTTAATGTTTGTGTTAAACCGGTAAAGCGGCTCGGGGGCTGGAGGTTCCCTTC
The DNA here is from genome assembly GCA_021346845.1 of Apeltes quadracus. Lineage (NCBI taxonomy): Eukaryota > Metazoa > Chordata > Actinopteri > Perciformes > Gasterosteidae > Apeltes > Apeltes quadracus. The sequence goes on along the minus strand of CM037928.1, from coordinate 9,435,625 downwards.
CCGACGGGCCGGGGTGCAGTGCTGCTAGTTGAACACACCGTGGCAGCTAAATGCCGGCGTTATAAAGCCTGAGCGTCATCCAGCGAGTGGCCAGCTATTACCTCATGGCCAGATTATATGTCATTTTTACTGGTTCATTGTCAGCTGTTGCCAATGTAATGCAACAATACATGCAAAATGCACTTTGAGTCGCTGTTCTGTTGGGCACATTTCTAGGTTGTGTCGTGTTTGTGTTATATGCTCTGTGACAGACATTTAAACTCTGTAGGTATACTTCTGTAGTTGGTCTGAATTCGTGTTTGGACACACTGTTTGGATAATGTGAGGCTGCTTTTTGACTACCCGACCTGCACATCTGAAACTACTCACGGACTCCCATGAGACTCTTTGTGTGCAGATAATGATCAGCATGGAGCACAAGTCCCTTCTCATGTCTGCGCTGTAGCTTTTCATCACAAACGAACACTTGGCGTGGTGTAAGTCACCCAGGTGTGGATACACTAGACAGATGTTCACTTCCTGTTGATGTTGCACTAGCAGGGTCGCAATTTATTCTTTCAATGGGAGTGTTTTTCTGTATCAAACAATTTACATGGTTACCTAAACAAATTACAATCACTTTTCTTTTCCTTAAATAGACCTGGCACACGTGGTTGTCATTATTCCTAAAACCATCATTATTGCGCAAGACAATTATCGGTCATGAGACACGGGATGCGAGTGCTGCGAGGCAGAGAAAAGCTGCTTGGACAGAGGTGTTTCGGCTTATCCAGCAGCTGGAGGCCGACACTGATGGACTTGGTGAGATCCAGCAGCGTGGAAACTGACGTCACCAACAATCCTCACTGGCAGCGACGTTTTCTTTCTGATGCAAGCTGCTGTTACTGCTCGTACTTCACTCTTTTTGAAAAACAGAAGAAATTCAACAAACTGATGGCGAGCTCAATAATCAGGAAAAATAAGACTCTGCTGGTTTCTGCTTTCTTACCCTACAAACACAGCTATTCTGCTTGTTATTTCACAGACGTTTATGTAAAGTTAGCCGTGTGAAACGAGTATCTTCTTCCACCACCGTAGTCGGACTGTCTTTAGGGTGGATAAACTCTCTCAGCTCCAAGCTTTTGAGTTATTTCCCTCGTCCGGTCCTCTTAAGTGTATCATCAAATTCGTCTGTGGCTGTTGATGCGGCAGCAAGTCAAGAGCCAGCCATTTATGGGGAAATCCCCCGTTCTCTTTCTTCTCTATCACATTAGACGATCTTGACTTTTAACACTGCAGGTCAACTACTGCTGTTGAGCTTCTCCTTAAATGAATTGACATGCTCTGCTCAAAGCTGGCGGTTCGCCATAAGATAGTAGCCTAAACAGGACCCGGCACATTAAAACAACTCGTCGTAAATCCCCTGGAAGCTTGTTGACTGAGCTCCCATGAAATGGATTTGAGCGGACACTGTCCACGTGCCGGTTTTTAGAGGGTCTTTGAGGTGTAAACACGACCCGCTTTAATGAAAGTGATGAAAGCCTCGATTCCCTTTTAGCTCGGAGGAATAACCTTTTCAAGATAAATAAAAGGTTCGGGCCAGCTATTTTAACAAGGGTCTAACTGCTCCTAATAAAAACAAGTGTGGCTATATTTGGTTTAAAAAAAACAAAAAACAAAACGTACACAATGTCCCCTTAAGTAAATTCCCAGCTGCAGAAATGAACTTTCCATTCCGAAACAGCCTGCATCATTTCCCTGTTTGTAAAGTACGACGCTGCGTTGACCCGGACTCCTGGAGCTGGTCTGTTAGGTGGTCGCGGCCTCTCCGTGTCTCGGAACGAGCTCCTCAGCAGCATCGGCATTCATCGGGTCTGTTGGGTCGTGAGTTAAGCAGTGCAGGCTCATTGCTCAGTGTAGCAAAGCGTCTGGCTCCAGGTCTGATTAATCCCACTTTGGTCAGGGCCGGGTCGCTCCGTCACTCTTCTGGGCGACCGGACGCACTCTTTGGCTGACCCTAAATTGCTGGACGGAGACATTTCGCTCTTTTTCTGCCCTTGTTAGAGTCACACAGACGAGTAATTTATTTCCTTTGTACCCCCCCATCACAGCCGCGGGGTTCTGCCCCGCCGTGATGAAGAAGTGACCTTGAGAAACCATAAGCATCATGACATTCAGCATAAACACACACACTCTGCAGGATTAAGAAACGCATTGACCTTCTATCATATGCTCTGACGGGGCGGTGGGTGGTGGTGTCATCGTTCTACCTTCAGAAAATTCTCTGCATTGATAAGTCTAGTGGAGTTGGTGTTTGAGGCAGCAAGTTCTCAGCTTATTATGTCGCGCATTCATTCATTGGCAGCTTTTAACTAAGAATAATGCAGGATGAAAGTGTGGATGACTGCTATACCTTCAATCCGGAGGGATGGATCGATCTGAAATCGGACCAATTCATCCTCAAACCTCCGTGGCAAGAAGCTGAAAATACATGAACTGCCCAAGTGTTTTGGAGAAGTTAATCTATTTCCTAATTTTACAAAGTTACACAATGATCATTGTTGCCGTTGCCTTTTGTTTTGGCGGAGAATGCAAATACTTCCTTCTGGGGAACAAATGCACCGTGGCGAGTCGAGAGCAGCAAAGCCTCCGCGGCACAAGGAGGAAACGGGTTACATTAGAACGGGCTCCTCCTTTGACCCAGGGGAGTTCTCCTTAAAAGCTCCGCGCTGTCCAGCAGGATAGAAACGCCGCCCAGAAAACAAGATGCGCTCAACTAGCTCAAAAGGATTAAACCGCTTTTTAAAATACCCATTTCCTGGAACATCTAATCGGAAACAAATAGTTTGACCAAGTCGATTCTAATCTTGTTTTATACACACACAAAAAAATATATGTATGTACAGTAGCTTATCCAACCATTATTTATAAAAAAAAAACAACATTACTATTATGTGTTTCATGCAGTTGTGGGGCATAATACATTACTTTGGACACAGGAAGATGTAATATAAAATTGTACATGAAAATAAGGCAATACAAGGAGCTTATAATATATACGTAACATATACTGCACATATATGTATTTTTTAAATATACAACAATAAATAAAAACAAAAGAACACGTGGCTCTTGGTGTGATATAACCAACGCGCCCATCTAAGAATAACATGGCTGACATCACCATTCAGAGCGAGGGAGCCCCTCTAAAAACAGCTACTGCGTTACAGGCACTTTATTTGACTGGAAGAATTCTCACTGTTGATGTAACGTTTTTCTTAAACTGACATGCAGTGGTTTCTCTTCACACTTTACATGTCTGCTGAACCTTCATTTTAAGCCTTATTCTACAGTCTGGCTTTAAAAACATCTTTGGTTTAAGACCACACTGTTTTCTACCACTATTACCGATGATTTACATTCAATATTTATCTTACACAAAATGTGATATCTAATGTGCCCTACATTTACAATAAATATAATTTACATGGTTCATTAATACACATGGAATGGTCTTTGTTTACTTCCTGCGTCTTATGTTCTTCTTTCCTAACCCTAACCCTGACCTGATATGCTGTGTTTGTACCAAGCACAAACATGGATTGTTCATTTATATTCTTTTAGATTCTATTGTTTCCCGTCACTTTGATCGTTTCTATGCAAGTGTGTTTGTTTTTTCTGCATTAATCCAAAGAATATCTGCTGCTTGTGGGGCAGAGTTTTGACTCCACTGCGCCGCCCTCATGGGTGAATCTCCACCCAACGAATCACTCTGCTTCCTTGGAACTGGATTCTCCCTGAGAAAATGTGTATGCAGCCTCAAAGATCCGCTTTTTATCAACTTTTTTTCATTCAACATTGTTCACGTGACTTGATTTCAGCTGTAACATCCACGTCGTATTCAGTCTGTTCTCAGTCTCGCTCACCCTTGCTGTCAGTCAATGTGCAGCTCTCTCGCTCTCTTTCCCTTGGCCTGCTGCTCTGCTGTGTCTACGCCCATAGATCTCTCTGCTGCTTTGTACATCCGGCGTGCCATAAGGCTGTTAATGCAGCCAACCACCCCGTGCATTCCTCCTGCTCTGTGGGGAAAGAGTTTTTCTCATATGAATTCATGCAGAGGTTCCTACTCAACTGCAGCTGAGGTGAAAAAAAAAAAAAAAAGCGCTTCACTTTCAAGGCCATTTTGCGTGGCAGATGGTGGTCCCTCACATCCACTGTATACTCTACAGTGCTCTCATAAAAGGGTGTTGACATCCTCAATGATACCATTCCTCTCTGCCTGGGTAGAGCGGGCGGTTGATTACAGACGGAGGACTTGTTGACGGTACAGCTGTCGTTTGTTGTTGATAACATCTGGTAGAGGTCAGCGCGCTGTGTTGTCGGGCTGCGACGCTGCAGGTGGTGCTGGCAGAGTTCTGTGCAGTAGCACGCCCTTCCAGCGGGCCTATGCGTACCAGTACATCACTTTTTCAAACGCGTCTCTTTGCCGGTTCGATCCCCATCCGTCTCTGTCAGTACAGGCTGTCCTTGGTGGTGGAGGTGTGTGTGGCGCTGGAGTCGTCGGGCAGCGAGCCTCGGCGGCCGGATTTCGACCGACAGTGTAGCAGATTCAGCAGCTCTCTGCAGACGCTGCTCGAGAAAGCGGTGTAGATCCACGGATTGGTGCACGAGTTCAGATTAGCCAGCAGCATCAGGATGGTGAAGGCCACTCCGGCTAAGGAAACAAACACACACACACATACGCAACCGTCATAAGGCACAGCCATGCAAATGCGGAGACAAGTACATCTACGTGCACAACCTTGCAAATGTTTCTGTGTACAAATGGAGACAGATGATCACAGTGAACATTTTTCTCTTCTCTTCTGTGAAACAAACAAATATATGTAATAATATAACTATACTTTTTTGATTGAAAATCATTTATTTGCTTCACAACGGCCAACAAAGGGTAATTAACCAGGAAAATGTGTTTGTTCTTATGATACGAAGCGGATAATAACAACACGCCAGGTTGCATGATCAGCATAGATAAGTATGTTTGTCGTTAGCTTAAATTCTAAACTCACTCGTCCAGACCACACCTTAAGGCTCCACTAGGCATACTTGCTTCATCATCAGTTCGGGTTGACCTTGTATTGATTCACTGAAACCACTTCTAAGCTGGAGACAAATGTCCTGAATACGTTCAGTCCGAAGACGCACTGAGGAATGCACCAGCACCAGAGTTTGTTGCTTTCAACACGAGCCAATCGTTTGGCTTTTTTCCGTTGCTGCGTAGATTGCAAATCGATAAGGTTTGCACATGCAATGTAATCAATAGATAGTGCAACACTTGTGGCGTACCGTGGCCTGCGGGGTTGGGGTCCCATGCCGCCCAAAGCTGAACGATGAAGAAAGGCGACCAGCAGATCGTGTAGACCACCACGATGACCAGGGTCATTCTCACTGTCTTGGACATGGCTTTCGTGATGCTGGGCGGCGGAGACGCTGGAGGGGGGGAGCGGGTGTAGTCTATCGAGCAGCGGGGGGAGCCGGAGTCTACCTCGTAGGCCGTGTACAAGTTCCGGCCGTCTGAGCCGCTCAGCGTTTGCTGCTGTGCAGGCAGTGCTGTGGTCGTCGCATGTTCTCCACGGACACCGTCACGCTGGGTAGCAGACGGTCCGTTGTCGTAGCACTCGCCGACTTGGCTGTTATGAGCGTCATTGTGAGGGTTGTTATTCAAACCCTTTAACAACTGTGCTCCTCTGCCATTCCTACCTCGTCCTCCGGATGCTCGTCTTGCCCTCTCCCTGTCCTTGTCCCTCTCCCTCTGCCGGGCCCGCTCGTCCTGCGGCTTAAAGATGTGGAAGCGGAAGAAGAACTCATTCTTCTTTAAATCAGCCGTCACCACCCGTTCTGACTTAAGGTAGATGTTGTTGTGGATCTCTCTGAAGATTCTTATCTAAAAAGTAAGGTTATTTTTAAGAATTAGCAGAGTGTTAAAATGTGTGAAACAAGACAAACAATCACTGTGTAGCCGAAGGGCCTGAGAACAGAGTGGACTAGCGTGATCCAGATTCAGATGTTATCTCAAATTTTTGTCCTTAACTGGGAGCAAATTTAAAGAGGGAGAATTTTGTGTGTTCACGCCTCTCTGAGAAACTAAAACAAAAATTTCAAATGGTTTAAATATTACTGTATGTGTACATACTTGCAGCTATTCTTGCTGCAAACTTTTTCTCTTCTGACACTTAGCTCTATGAAGCACGATTTAGACCCTGCAAAACTTTCAGAATGACCTCCTTCTGCACAAATTACATAATAGTTCTGAAAAAGTTTCTAAACATGCCTCTCAATTTGATGAGGAATAAAGGTCATCGATTCTATTTTCAACTCATCTCTGGTATATTCCACTTCTAGGCGGGAGGTTCTCAGAGTGGGCCGATTTTCTGAGCAGCCGCCTCAGCAGAGGTTCTGCGAGTGCTGTGTTAATTGGGGTAAATAACAGGACCCTGGAAATATCTTTCCCTAAATAGAGAATCTGGGCTGAATGCCGTAGGATGCTACATAAACACCACCCACAGTTCCTGACAGGTCAACCCAACAATGCCTGTCAAATGCATGAAGACAGGACAGACTTGAATTAACGCCTCGTTAATAATCGATAATGTCCCTTTCAAACATTGGTACCTAACTGGAGGACTTGCTGGGCGTGGCAGAGATGGAGAGGCACGCAGTATTACCTGACAGATGGTGATGATAAGGGCGGGAAGGACGAAGACAGCCACGGTCATCCAGGTGATGTAGGCCTTCAGCCCCCACGGCTCGGCAAAGTGACCCCAGCACTCAAACTCCCCAGTACTCACTTCTGAGCGAGAGAATATGAACACCTGACAGACCACACAAGAGAAGGGTGGTGAGCACACCCGCAGACATGACAGTCAGTTTCATCTGAACTGCAATGACCTCGCCTGGCTGAAATTAGAGCAACATCTTGAGTTCTACTATAGAGATCAGGGTGAAAACACCCCGCCGGGTTCTCATTTCCTATTTCACCATGTGTCGTTGTGTTTGTGTAAGGTTTTGTTGGGACGTGTGTGCATCGCTGCCTACCTGTGGTATGCTGAGGACGAGCGCCAAGCCCCAGGCCACCATGACAGGGGTGTTCCAGCGGGACATTGGTCCCCCACGGTACGCCTGCAACGGGCAGCAGATGGCCTGGTGGCGGTCTACCGTCATGGCGACGATCATGTAGGGGGACGCAAACATGCCCACAACCTGCAAGTACTTAATGGTCCGGCACAGAAAGTCCGGCCCCTGAAACTTCCCCACGATGTCCCATATCAGCTGTGGAAGAACCTGGGAAGACGGATAAAGGGACCATTATTAAAGCAGCTCTCAGAACGCCAGCCCTTTTTCCTAGTGTTGCCTTAAGATATATGAGAAACACTGAAGGCAAGTCTCATGATGCCCTTTTATCAATTCAAATCCAAGGAAAAGACCATAACAAATTATACATTTATGCCAACAACAAAGTAGCGAAAGTATAGCTTGTGTACTCCAAAGCAATGTTTGCACAGGCGAAACGTTTCCTTTTTTTGCCGCCTTATGCCTAAAAAAATAATCTGAAAACTACAGTTGTCTGGCTATGAAGTGAGTGAGTTTTGTTTCCTTTATTTAGAAAATGTTTCCATCTTTAGCAGGAATGACGGGTAAGAGAACCAGATAGTAGCGAGAGATGAGCTCTTCATTGGGTGTAAGCAAGAAATGTAATTCACTGTCGGTGATGTAGAAAAGTTGTTTTGGTACAGGTATTGAGTATTATATTTCATTTAACTTTTACTTCCTTCCTTTCCCCCCCCCCCGTGTAAAAGCAAAAGCCACATGAAAGCCTGGTCATCATAGTGAGAACTGAGAACGGAACCGCGCGTAGCATCAGAAACCTCAGAGCATCTATCGAGAGGTCATCCTCCGGAAATGGTTGTAATAAATATTTGCGCTCTCGGGTCGTCAAGATGTCAGGTTTTTAAGGGCCACCACTTGAAATAAAATACATCCAAGCACCGCATATTGCTTGTGATCGTATAAATGTTGAAGGCTATCTTAGATCATGATTGATTAAAAGCACAACCCTTTGCAAACATGTTTAGTGCCACTCGTGTGATGTTTGTGCTAAATGCTAACGTGTGGCTAACATCCTCTAGGGGTTCCTTCACTGAGAAACTTTTACCTCCAGTGAGATGTCTGCTGACTTTCTGCTGTTTAAGATTGTTAATCCCTGACGTGGCAGCTATAGCTTAATCAGCTCCCAACTTGAATTTGTGTTCTGCAATGATACCAGGGTGGACTGGTTCCATTGGGAAAGAGGCCGATCGGAATGGTTATACCGCTTGGATTCATGTATTTGATGTAGATTTTATGCATTTTACTTTTTAAATAGTACATAAATACTATTGTTACATTAAAGTATGAATCCCAGTTACACAGGCAACTTGTCAAGAGAAGTAAATCCACAGCAGTTTGGAATCAACTAATTAAAACACATATTAGAATCTGCTATGATTGTCATAAGTCATAAAGCCATCCACGTAGTGTAGCATTAAAGAAAACCTTTGGTTTATTTTGTATTATTGCAAGATCCTTTGACATTGTTTTGACGACTAGAAGAAAGGATTCATCTCGTGCAATTCTTTCAGGATTGTCTCCAAGTTGGTCAACCTGATTTCGCCCACATCTCATACTTTACATGAACTGACCTGAAAGACGGCCACGACCAGGTCGGCCACACACAGGTTGACCATGAACACGTGCATCGGTGCATTGTGCTTCCTCCTCCGGAGCAGCACCCACAGCACAAAGCTATTTCCCAGGGTGGTGAGAGCCAGCACCACCCCGAGCACTGCGATCTCGGCCCGAGCCAGGGCCATGTCCCTCTCCCTGGGTTGGGGCAAGGTGTGAGGCGTGGTGGTGGAACCGTTCTCAGAGAAGATCCCAAAAAGCGATTGTCCGCTGTGAGAGCCGTTGAGGGAGTTCAGCGCAGAGACAAACAGGGAAGAGGAGGAGAAGTTGTTTCTTCCTGCGGCGCCGGCGGAGGATAAGGAGAGCCCGTCCCAGTCCGTCTCCACACTGATGCTTTCCATCCCTGGAAGACAAAGGGTCAGTGGGGGAAAACGAATGAAAAGGTTATCAGATATGTTCTCAATATCTGGCGCAGAAAGGGCTCCAGGAGCCACACTGTGTCACAAGACGGTCCAGGCACACATATTATCAGGCGCAGATTTTATTAAAACACAAAAAGTTGACTTGTTCGGTACTATCATCATGACACGCCTGAGCTTGTTATTACATTTCCTCCGGTTGTCCTGAGATTAGTCAGCTGAGAAACCCTTCCTGATCATATCCCTTAGAATCTAAACCAAAAGACCTTTTATTTAAGATACTTGACTAATGACATGAGGTGCATGCCTAATCACATTTGGTCCATCTGTTTTCAGGCTATAAATAGCTTGTTCTGCAAGAGACTGTCCCAATCATGCTGCCATGTAAATATTGTTGTGTTTTAATAAGTTGTGTTTGCATCTCTCAAAGCTTTCAGTTCTATCCAAAGCAACTCCAGAATAGTTTATTTTCTTTTTCATATTTTCTCAAGGTTGATGGACAGCTTTCCCCTCGATCCCACCGCTCTTATTCCTTCACCTCCGCTCTCATAATCGCTCCCATCCCAGCTTACCCCCTCACATTCCTGCTTTCCCCGGTTTTTGTTCAACCCCTCCCCCCCTCTCTCTTTTCTCTCATACTTCCAGTCACTCTTTTCTCTTCCAATTCTCACACTCTCTCTTGATCTCAATAAGCTTCATGTTTATTTGTCTTTGCTTATAAATAAATGTCTCGAAAGAACACAAAGTTCACAGGGATAAGAGGACGATTTAAAGTCGTGGGATTAAAGATGAGTCGTGTGGGCAGTGCGGAGAAGGAGCAGGGAAACAGAAGCAGCACCGAAAAAGGTGAAAGAATAGAGTTGCACAGGCGAGCTGTGTCCTGTCCCTTGACAAAGAGCGTCTATCTTTTGACTAATGTGCAAGGAGCGGTTAAGTACACAAATGTTGCGCCTTAAGAGTTGCTCGGAAAGTTTGCACGTCTAAAAATACAAGGGAAACTATATTCATGGTATTGAGCAATTGAGTACGACTAACAACACGTTGCGAGGTTGTACTCACTGCTGCTGTGAGGACGAAAGGGCCATTTTGTGAGTAACGGCAAACTCCCTCCTGGGTGTGCGCGATAACACGGCTGAGCGTATTGTCAAGCGTTACACAAAGGAACGGGCTCAGGTGAGCGCGTGGCAGGCCGGGCCAGCCGGGACCTCCGCATCCAGGATGGAAGCAGAGCGACAGCTGAAAGGAAGGGAATCAGAGCCCGAACCACTTCTCCTAATTTAGAGAAAGACGCTTCAGTTTTAAGTGACGCCCCGCTGCCCCAAAAGACGACTACGACTCTACCGCGAATGGTTGAACCAAGTTTAAGTCTGCGCTGGATAAGTGGCTTTTAATGTTGGTCCTGTCCAAAGGTCCTTTTGGTCAAGTAATATTCTTTCTTAATATCTGTTTATTATTTTTTTCCTTTTCATGTCTTTTTGATTACGGCTTCAGACAACGAGGCCTTTTCTCATCCAGGAATCTCTTCTGTGTTGGCCTCAGGAGCCTTGTGCCCCCCTCTGTAATCACAGCATCCTTTATGAGAGGATTCTTTGTGCTGCTGCAGTTTTATACAAAATATATAATCTCAATATGTTGCCAGTATTTGCTGATTTGATACATTTTCATTTAGGTGAAAACCTTTCTCAGGAATGTGTGCAATGACGTAGGGAGGAGATAGATATACACCCACGTTATTATAGTAATGTTAATGTAATATCCCCAACTGCATTATTCAAAACAAAATCAAATAAAATGATTAATTACCGGTGGGAGAAATTCTGTAAATGTCGGATCTTTAATGGGGAAGTGTGTGGGGCAGATAGACAAGGCATTTACTTTACTTCTCCAAGTATTATGATTATGAATGAGTCTCTGAACTCCTGAAGGACACCAAATATTTTCTTCCTATATGCTCGAGTCTCATTTGCATTGCTCGTGCATTGAACAAATCAAGACGGATCGTCTCCACCACCGGAGACCCACGCAAAGCTAAAGATTCTGGCACTTACGTGTCCTTTAACTGAGGGTACAGAGAGAAGTCTAACGTGTAACTGTGCTGGATGCAGTTAATGTATTCATTGGCTCTGAAAGTAGGTTCCACTTTGCTCTCTCATTAATAACAAAAAGCCGGGCGAAGCTTTTCTATCTGTCTGATTGAGTTGCTGTGGAGCCCAAATGATTCAGTCTCTCCTGGCTGTTGGGCCGTAGACTTTGCTTTTAGTTGTTAGTACTGCGCAGTAGCTTCCTCTTGTTATTTTAAGGCATTTAATTTGATTAATGGCCGTGTCGCTTCCGCTCTTGCGTTCCTCTGCAAAGACAAACCGGTGTTCAACCTTCCTCTTTTATGTCCTCTCCATCCTGCACCGCGTTACCCTACACAGGGCTATGGCCTCAGGGAGGACCAAAACGGGTCATTAAAGTGCGCCACTAAACGTTACAGCTGCCGAGCGTTCACATCCTTTAACATCTCGATCCTCTTTTCTCCCTGTGAACACATGTTTTGGTCATTCCCTTGGTCGAACTACGTCATGGGCCGGCTATGCCGAGACGTAGAACTACTCATAAACCCTGCTGAAGTATGTTGAGTAACAAATATCTTCATTGTTAGGGTGAGAAAATCAATACCGTGTTATAGTGAATGACGCATTTGGCTATATTTTGACTATATCATGACTAATAAAAGTTACTGAGCATAGACCTCATCTCATACAAGCTAATTTTATGTGAAGATTCAACTGTTTTAAGTTCGAAGCTAACAGACAAAATCGTATTTAATTAAGTTCCATTTTCTTACATTTAAAAAAAAATGCAGTTTATGCAAATTAGAGCTTTTTCTTCTCTTTTTTTTTCTTACATTAATATCTTCATGATATGAAAATAAAACAGCAGGCCTGATCGCCAATTCTGCCACAGTTAAAATCAGGTCGCGTCAATGTTGACAGATAAAACACATTGACAGATGCATCATGTCAACGTGATGGATGCGTGATGGGCCCCGTTGAGCGCAGTTTGAGTTGTAGTCTGCACTACTTTGACTAAACTCAATGCAAATGTGATCTCTACTGTGAAAGAACAATCATGTTTGATGGGATGCTAATTTAGTTTCATATTGTGTGAAAATAAAAATAATACAGTGGATATCTAAAATGCATGTAACACAAAAGCCAGGCAGTTCAGAAGTAAAGCTTAAGGGACGGGAAGCAAATCGACTGCGGCAATGAGGTTATTAGGTAACTATGATCTCCAAACGTTGCCTTTAGATTTGTCTTCAAATCTCTTGCTTGGCAGGGAAATGCATACCTCTCATTTTTGTATGTACTTATGCAGGTTTGTGCCCTGGGTGCAAAAATCCAAACTCAATGAAAGATCCTTCCCTTCCTTGCCGGTCTTGTGCATGCATGTCAGTCTCCTGATTTGTTCCCTTTGACCAGGTTTAACTCCTGGTTAAACCTTTCGGTCCTTATTAGCAGCCCAGTGTACACTTGCACAAACTGTCGCTAATTTCCTCTTTCAATCTGCTCTTCCTATTTCTTCCCCACACAGTTCATTTTTTTTTCACACTCCACCGACTCAATTGTCTCTACTTCTGCCGAAACCAAAGCATCTCGTGTCAATAAGGATCAAATGTGTTTTTGATATGCATATTGTTTCCGTTGGATTATAATTCCAATTGTCATTAACAGACGTTAGCACCAGCAAACCAGATTTAAATGCCTGGTCCAATCTGCTAATAATCGGATGGAAATTAAATGCAGCATAATGCTGCAACATGTGACATTCTTTATTCATTTTTGTTTTTAGCGCGGTGGCAGGAGTCTTTATTTACATACCGATCAATAGATTCTCACACAACAAGGGTGAATGAGTCATGTGTTGCCGCGTGAGTCGCGAGGCAGCCATGACCCGCGTATCATTAGATTTGATCTCCATTGGCGCTCTCACATGCAGCATGTATTCCCCATGCGGATGAGTCAATTCAAACCGTCCCTACATACTCATGCATTTCCTTTCGTTGTGGCACCTGCTGCACTTATTCAGAGTGCATCACTCAGGTACTAGCCTCCGTTCTGCAGCCCATCTGAGTCATAACAGTAAACACTTGTTCTGTCGCGGTCGTGCACGAACAACTCATAAAAGGTTAATCATGTGGAGCTGCACCTCATTGCACTTGCTGATGCACTCATTGCGTTCCCGCATTTCAACTATGAGCTTTGTGTTGTCAAACATCGGCATGAGTTTATTTCCAAAATTCTTCAGCCGGTGGACAGACATCGTCTCGGTCTGGCGTGGCAGCAGGCACAGGTCCTGTTATCAGCACTGACTGTTGTTCTTATTATGTATCATTAACCAGGACACGGCACATAAAATAAAAACAAAGAATCCCACGAATGGCAACAGTATTTCCCCAAGAAGAATGGAAACCGTGTCGCAGTGTTACAACATGAAAACAGGCTTTTAAGTTTCTTGCTGACATGGTTACCTGATTCCCAGTTAGAGAGCAAACTAAATTGACTTTGAAAATAACGGTAATGATAACGATGATTTTTCCTGATGGGGAAGGAAATATTCTTCCAAACATTGATTCTCAGAGAGACACAGTAACGAGCTAGAGACATTTCTTTAATTGTTTCATTGCTATTAGTGGGACTGCCGAGACACAGGCTACCACTTAGGTTAAAGATGAAAGATAGGTCAAAATGTCTCTTTAGTGTTAGTTCTGAGTCATTCTCTGTATACAAGTCTAGTTAGGCAATAGATTTATACATTTAATACATTTTAATTTGAAGGTACACCTTTGTGTGCACCATAAATACACAGTCGGTCTGTGGCATTCACACAGATCTCCTTTTAATCGTCTAAAGACATTTGATCCTAAAGTTCGGGCACAACACACAAATGCAAGCAGAAAAAGCCACCAACACACATAAGCAAAAGGTGCACCGCAAGGTGAGCGGATATGCCCCTGTTGCCTCTCACCTTGTTGTCAGTGCATGGCAAGCCTTCTCATGTGTGTCCTTTTCTCCCGGTGGGTTTTTCGCCGGCGTCTCGGTGACTCGGGGAACAAGGCATTCAGAGCCGTCACCTTTATTGCCCATTAGCACGACATGAGCCGTCAGATCACATGAACAACCTTGCGATTCCCTCGTGCCTTTTGGAATTCATGAAAGAACTTACGGGGCCACACGCATTTTCAATCAGGCAGCGCCTTAAAATATGTCCTATCAACTACCCCCAAGACCTAATGTATGTTACCACGCTGACAGGCTGACAAATACACGGGCTGGTGTGAGCTCCACCGCTTCATTAAAAGCTTTAAAATGACTCACCTGTCAAATCATCTCCATGTGATATTCAATCCTTTAAAATAAACAGATGACTACACTCAGAAAATATGTGCGCAAAAATCATACATCAATCTATAAGCTGAACAAGCTTATTTTCCTACAAGTAATTGTTTATGTAAATGTTTCCTAATATATTGTCAATCCATTTATTTACTTGCCAAAACAGGTGAACCGATATGGCACTGCGTCTAAAACAAGACTGCGTTCCTCTATTCAATCTTATGAAAGTTGAGTTACAAAGATTTTTTTTTAAATAATAATACCTAGGCTGGGTGTTGTAAGAGTACAAATGTTGCATTAATCAGACAAATAATGATACTGATGATGACAGCATGACAAATGAGTGAAAATATTTGTCAAAGTATTTATAAAATACTGGATACAGAGCTGTCATGAGTCTCATGCAGATGACCTAGATTAATAAATAAACATCACGTTCCTCACAATGTGAGCAAGTTTCATTTCCTCCAGAGTCGTGTGTCGGTAAGTCTTTTCACTAGAATTAGAATTTCTGTATCATTTCTATTCATATTAATCAAGCACAATAGTATTGCTACTCAAATCAAACAATCAGGACAAAGTAAATTGAAAGCACTCACTTATGATCCTGTTGCGTGGTGCAGCCGTGTGACACGAAGCAATCAGAATTTCTCACAAACATTCACATCGTCGGTGCTGTCAGTCTGCGTCCCGGCGTGATATCAGCCGGCTCATTAATGAATGCGTCTTCATCAAAGGCAGGTAGTTTGTATTCTCTCTCCCTGGGACAAACACGTGCTGCAAGGACTGTGCAAGTCCTTCGTGTGGCTTCTGAATGTGTCCTCAGAAGTGCGTGTCAGCGTAATCCATTTGATAGCCGTGCGTGTCCCAGGTCCTTCCAGCGTCACGTTACGCTCTTGCAATGTGCTTTGCCTCCGGCACCGCCAGCAGATATGAATCTGAGCTCCGTCGGCTCCTGCTTGCCCCTCCCTCACACTATCCCCTCCTACTGGGCCAACCAGCCTGTCCACTAGGACTGAGGGTGGAGCGTGGAGCCAGGGGTGGAGAGAGGCTGTTGGACGTACCTATGAAGGGTATCAGGGAGAGGGAGGTGGACAGTGTGACGGAGTGCTGACTGCATCTGCATGTGCACACGGTGCATCTGTGCTGCATTCACAGATGTGTGTCAGCCTGTTTTGTGACTGAGACGCCCCCCCCGCTCAGAATGACTGAAGCCTGATGTGGGTAATGGATGCACACTACTATGCACACTTTCATTCAGAAGGCTACCTTGTTTGGCTATCTCTTGCCTTCCATCTCCTTTGTTGTTGAGGTACAATGGCGAGAGCACTTCCACCTATCCAGGAATGCCAATTGGCTGAGTCAGCTGGCCAGCGGCCGATCACACCCTCAGTGTGCAAACGAGCACGGAAGGTTAGAGCGACAAAAATGCTGTCCTTTAGTTTTAATGACTAAGCTTTTGACCTCGGACACGTGATGGTGTGGAAATACGATTGCCCTGCAAAGGTGTACAGTCTGTAAATTTGTCAATTGATGAATGAATACACAAGCACACTCAACTGCACAAACTTTGAGCACAGACTTTTTTCCTCCAAAAATGCGAAACTGCATTTTATTGACATCTTATAAGTATTGTATCATTCCCATTCAGTAGCACTTGGCAGCATCGCGCACACAGACGGCACGCTATACTCATCAGTCGCTCTGGGTCTGTTTATACCAAAGCCAACGATTCTCGGCCAGCAGAGACGGGCTTGTCCCACGAGGTCAGAAACCCAGTCGGTGTCCCTCCGTGCAGCCAGGTTCACATCTGATGTCCACCTTCAGTTGAACCATCCCGTCCTACCGCTTTTACATTGAATGCCTGAAACAGGCATTCAATGTAAAACTCTTTTTGTCAGTGGTCATATATATGGCTAAAAATCAGCCTCTGACAGCCATTTGTCTTTCTGCGAGAGGCCATTTTTAGGTCAAAGAGTGCACAGAGCACAGAACACCTGATCTTACAGGGTTTTCACCGAAATGTTGAGAAACATCTGAGGGAATCATTAACTGTCAGCATACACATAAATAACAGAGGCCGAAGAAGGATTTGGGATTCACCTTCTGTGTGTCCATAACTTGGAACATATACTAGATTGCTTTGGCAGTAAAGTGTAGTTGTATTCCTTTCAAAGGCCCTATTACAAACATTATTATTGAAGCCCTTAAGCTGCTACAATCATGAGTCACATTTGCTCTCTTGTCTCTACTAGGAATATATAAATCCACCTTCATGTGAATCATTCAAGTAAATGCTCTTGTGCGAAACTACATGAAGCTACACCACATTCTTCACGGCCTCAAGCACAGTGCAATGAAAGTGAAACTAATTTTGATTGTGGTGTTTGAGAAGTTTCATTTCTACTGACAACTAATAAGACAATGCTGTTGATTGCTTTGTAAAAAATGATCAAATTTGCAATGCTGCTCCATTATGTTGATGGTGTAGCAGGAATCTCAACAAACAGCTGTTCATGTCAAACTATCTGCATGGTTAGCTTTAATGGCCTTTTATTGAAAATTCAGATTGGTGAACCCGCCATTGCATGAACCAGGCATGCGTGACTGTCTGCGCTGCAGACTATTGTAGATGAGAACAGCGGTTGCAGTGGAAAGTTAAGAGATTGTTCACAACAAAGTCTGTTTATAGGTCTTCGTGGTTCTGCTGCATACAAAAGAAAAATGAAGGCCTTTTTATTAGCCAATTAAATGTTTTGCATTACGCTGAACAGTGGCGAGATGGATAATGTGAACACATGTTTATTGACGAGGCACCGTGGGATGACACAATACTGTTGTTGGGATCAAGTTCATGGCCTACAAGAGCACATGAGATACCAAAAAACAGCCCTGCCGTTAGTGCTGACTTTATAAATGTGCATCTGGTTTTCTGGATGTTCACTTAAAAGAAAGATCGCCCATGACATGATCTGGTTTCGAAATTTCATGGCAATAAGTGTAGTGCTGAATAAATTAATCACATCACAGCAAAATCTCCATATGGTCACAGTATGATAGCCATAACTACTTTTCAAAGATAAGTACTGCTACTATCTATCATGCTATTATTATAGTTGAAGGTTAATGGAAGCTTGAGAAGAGAGGTCAGATCCTCTGGCCGGAAACACTGATGGTGAATCGATACAAAGGAACACAACACACTAACAGTGCTGGATGAACATGATCCAGCACTCTGGCCACTATGGTGAATTTAACATTTACGATTTCTATTTAAGAACTGGTAACGGTATGGAGGCTACATGTTTGCAAGTCGGATTATCTGAGCCATCAGGAGGATCTTGAGCAACCCTGATACTACTCCAATAGATTAATCAATTTTTTCTCCTCATCTTATTTCTGATCCCTTGTTTATTTGCTCAAACAGAGTCCAGCTGTCAAACCAGCTATCAAAATGTTTCTGTAATCACAAATCCTGCAAATGTTTGAAAATGTCCTCATGATGTTCTTAGTTTGTGAACAGAGACTGAACAATTCTGTCTACATTTTCCTGCCTTAAGAATTCCAATGCAAACATAGATGTATTTTACAAACTTATAGCACATGTAAGAAGCATATAGGAAGCAATCCAAAAAAAACTTTGAGAAGGGCCATGCAGAATATATTCTTAATCTGCAATCCAAGATATTCTTATCAATTTAGAATTGACTTGCCAATCATTGTCCATCTGAATATTAGATGTATTACCAAATCATCAGCATGAACACAAATCATGGATTGAGACATTACTTATTTTAAAGCATGTGACCTGTATCAATATTTACAGTGTGTGAACCCCACAGTTCTGAGAAAGTCCATTCCTGCAGAAGGGTCTATGATACACATCCCTTCCTCTACACATTTGTAACAATCAAGAATTCAAACCTGTCATTATTTTCATTTGTTTCTTCTCCTCCTTGTGGCGTCTCACTTTGTGTATATTGTTCTGCTCGATCTGTCCCTCGGCTGCTAGATAAATGTTGGATTTGTTGTTTGCACAGCAAACATACAAGAGGCTCAAATAAGGGCAGCACGGACAACAAAACAAGTGTATTGACAGAAAACAGAGGAGGTGCAATAGAAATTGCACAAATGAGAGGAAAGGACACAACAATTTAAACAATGAGCAGAGTAACCGTTCCATACTTTTAATACAGCATGAAGGTGCTTTTGACATTTTGTTTTGACCCACTAATGAGGGATCTGTTTAAGGAAGTGCCATTTTCAACTGCCAATCAAGGGACGCTGCAACAAAAACAAACTTTGAAAGCTCTCTGTTTCACGAGTATTTTTCTCCCCATGGTACACATTTAGTCCATCCATCCACCGCCACCCTCTGTCTCCTCTGTGGCAAAATAAGTTGTTAGGAACAGGAAAAGCAGGATTGTCTGTGATGCAGACAATGTAAAAGTTGGATACAAGGCAGTGGAACGGTAATGTGCATTCCTGAAAATGAAAAACAGACACCATGAAAAAAAATTAATTAGAGCAAGAGGGCGGTTTAACTTCAAAGGAGTTGGACTGTGCGGAAAATAGGACGGCAGTGACGTCACAGTGGAAGGAAGTCTACGGTTCGGGAGCATGGTGCCCGCGGAGGTGTTGTGGTGATCGCTCTGCAGGCACTGCGGCGGTGCGCAGCGTGTTTCCATGCAGATGGAGGTTTGTTTAGAGTAGCCTGAGTGTAAGACGGGAGTATCCAGATGGCGATGCAGATGTGGTGAATAGCACTCTGTGCGCTTTGGGGGTCTCTTAGATAAACTGGTAGTGTCACGACTGTTTTGCCCCCCCATATTTCCACCCCTTCGACAGGGTCCGACAACACCCCCACTGAATCCGGACTAACAGCCTGCTGTGTGTGTTTGTGTACGTGCGTTTGGCCAGTGTAGGGTGGGGCTCTTCATTGGGTATAGTTTGCCTTTTCCACTCTCTACCTGCACGTTAAAAATAAATGTACAGCTGCTGGTTAACTGAAAAATGTTTTTTGAAAATCATAAAGCCTAAACTAGTTTATATTAAGCTTGGTAAAGAGAAATATTATACACACACTTACATTGATGTGTTCTTGATGTAAAAGAGCAGTATTCATGTCGGGGGTGGTGTCCCGTGTTTACATGCTGTAGTAATTCACCAAATTACAAAAGACATCCTACGTATTGCGTACTAATCAGAATGATGGTCTGGAATGTCTTTAAACATTTGTTCAATGCTCTGTTGAAGCTGTATAACCCGGTACTGAGGCACGTTCTTGCATCATCCTTGATATTGTGCTTGGATCAAGAGATGCACCTATGTGCATGTTCCCACATACGTTTGTCAAGTAGTGTTCCAACAATTGTTGCTTTTTAGTGCACCGAGCCAAATATAAACAAGCTGCCATGTGTGGTCAGCAGTGTGCTCTACATTCGATTGATGCAGGCGAAAGGGACGGGAGACACACGCGGCACAGAGACAATAAGGAGTAGGAGGTCAATCTCCTCTAGGATTTCAGTCTGGCCATTTCTATCTGCATGTCCTGACGCAGGACATATTTTTGACAATGAGGTACCGGACTGTGTGACGGGAGGATTGGCAGTGGAGTCCAGATTATCATTCGGGCTGCAGCTATTTGTTTAGAAAGATCTCATTGAATCCTGGAACCTTTCTGTGTAAACACCAAAAGATGGAGTGGCTGAGACAGCGTTACACCACTTCAAGATATGTGGGAATGAGCTTTGACATTATGGTTGTATCCTTTTCCCTTTATAAATACAAGTCAGCAAAAGGGGGAAATATGGGGAGACATAAACATCAAGGCAAAGTAGATCCAGGTTGGTGTTAATCTTTAGAGGTTTCACCTCGCCAGATGTTGACACACACACACACACATTAAAAACAACTATCATAACACCGAAATGATCATTTGTGCATGTCATATTCAAACCAGTCTTCCTTGTGTATAAGCTTCTAAGTCCTCAGTGTGTGTTTGTGTGAGATCCCCCAAAACGTGCTCTCCCAACAGCATGCATGTTTCAATGTAGCTACTTATCATGCGCAGTGCACAGGAGCGCTGACGTCATAGCGTAAATGATGATTACGAAGATGGTGTTTATTTATCAAGAGAGGTGGAAATGTCGAGAGTTGAATGAGTGCAATGTCACGAGCCGCAGAAAGCACGAGCCCGGAGGAGGGAGGGTGGCGAAGAGGGTGTAATAGTTCTCTGTGTGGGGAGGGACAGAAAAGAGAGAGCCTCTTGTGGTTTGTTTATATGTCAATCTAGTTTCTGATCTGATTGATCGTATCTGTGTGTCAGTGTGTGTGTGTGTGTGTGTGTGTGTGTGTGTGTGTGTATGTGCCGGCGAGTGGCTTTCTACATTTGAGTTCCAGAGTTCCTCTTGCTATGATTTAAGTGGGACCCTTATGTCTCCTATGTGCTAAATGATATGCTGCTGCATGGAATTATATTTAATGGAATTAGCTTGGCTGGGCGCCACTTTGGACTGAGAAATACCAAGAGAAAAGAATAAATCAAATCTGATGTACTTAATGGAAATTAATGAAAACCTCAAGTAACAACTCAGGAACTACAAATCTGTAACCACATCCAAGGGTAAGAAAAAGAAAGTTTGTTTGTTTGCTAATTTCCTGAATGGCACTTACCGCTTCCATGCAATTGTCCTCTATAATCAGTGTTCTTAATAGGACAAATGTTTTGATAAAAGGGTGTTTTCGGGAAACGAACCATCACGCTCTGCTCTGCTTTGAAGCACGTTTCAAATAATATGGCAACAATTGCTGTGTTTCGTGTGCACAGATGTGTTTCCTGAATTCCAAACCGACAAATCAAGCTGTTTGTTATTATTTATCAAGCAAGGACGGGGAGAAATCTGGTGTTTTCTCTTAATCGCAGGAGGGAAAAGGGGGATGGGAAGAACCAAACAGAATATGCAGATCACAGTAGAAAATGAGTTGTTTGCTTTTGCCGTGAGGAGGAATCTGTTTGGTTATGTAGTGGAAATCCTCTGACATGACAATAGGTGAGGAAATGTAGGAAAAAGAGATGAGGGCGATTAAAAAGCAGGTAGGAAGACGCACGCACACTGGCACACACAAACAAACACGCACATAACACAGCGGGTTCAGTAAGATGTTGTTCATCTCCTGTTGCAGCCAATGAAACATTGAGTGTCAGTCACCATGGTGTGTGTGTGTGAGGTGTCAGGTTATTGCCCTCGCAGAGCCTCTCCTCTCTTGTGTGTGTGTGCGTGTCTGTGTGTATGTGTTTTGTATGTGATATTGGCATGCGCGGCCTGCAGTTCGTGTTTGTTTTTTGAAGCCCTCTCACGCGTAAAACGATTGCCCGACTGAGGGTGCTAATCTGATGCAGTAACTTTGCCCGGCCACGTCTAGACACACACGTTTGGTAGTTTTCTTTGCGCAAAAAGAAAATCAATGAAATCATCTGCAGATAGGTCCGACCGTGTTTCCATAGCTGCTTTAATGCAGCGGGAAACTACATTTCCCCAGAGAGGAGACCAAAAAACCCCTTGATGAACCATCTCCTGGGACAGAGGCGTCACCTCGTCCTAAGAGTTCGGGATGTTGGAACAAACGAGGGTTCTGGCATCCCAACACGGCAGCGCAGGTTCTGTCTCTTTCTTCATCTGCTACTGTCCCGCATGCGCTCCTGTTTTTACGATGACAAGGCTGTAATGCCAAGCGGGATGGACTGTCAAGCTTCAGTGAATGATTAGGATTAGTTGTTCTCTCTCCCACTTCCTTCCTGCTGTTATGGAGACATTTTGTTCTGCAGCGAAGTTCATCTCTATGCCTCGTTTCACGTTTCCCAAGGGAATGAAGAATATCATGGGAAAACATATAGAATCTGCTGTATATGCAACTGAGGTTGGGCCCTTTCTATGAAGTAAACCCTCCCTCGGTGGTCCCCTATCTTCCCAGCTCTTCGGCGGATGTCCTGAGTACAAAAGGTCATATAGAGAGAAACATAAATATAACAGCTTAGGTTTAGCCATCAAGCAGGCAATCAGCCTGTATAACCTATGCAAACCACGTCATTTGACATTGATTTTCAAACAAGTTCGTAAGAGTCGAGACGTACTGAGGAAAAGAAAAATGTCCAACTCAAACCAACCTCTAACTTTTAAATGGGACTGTGCAACACTGAATAGGTGGGAACACGGGTGTAAAGACAGAAACCAAGGAGACACATTTAGAACACAGTCTTCTGTGTGGCCTTTGTGAGTTGTTCAGTGGAGCAGAGGAGGGATTAGCGCTAGATTTGGTATCGGATTTTCTTGGAAACTGAGCCTGCGGTAAAGGGAGTTGACAGTGCGCGGAGGGCGTCAGAACCTGAGCTTTGTGGCTGTCCTCACTCCCTCTGTCATCCCGCGCTCAGTCGCTCCGCTGTCTCTTTACTTCTACCTGCCGACGGGGACAAGCTCCCTTCTGTCCCCCCCAAGGCTGCCTCTCTTTAAGCAAAACACCCTGGGGAAACACATCAACGGAGAACTCGTACCACTATTTGGTGTGATCATTGGATGTCAGATATTTTAGTGATGACACACGAGGAGCGCGTAGAAGTAGACGTTTGTTGGCCTGTCAGCCAACAAACGTCTGTTAAAATGAGCCAGAACACGTCCCGGTAAGGACCACAGACATATTGTGCACTGCTAAAGTTAGTGCAGCAGCTGACATATTGCCAAATAGAAAACAGCATACCCTCTGTGAAGACTGAAATGTTAACACTTACTGTACTTTCTTAAAAGCACAACATCTATTGATTGCCTGAGAAACTGCAGCGTGGGGTCATCACAAAATCTATAAAATGAAGCCATATCTTCGGTGTGTTTCTGTGTTTTGTTTTTCTAAGATTATGGTAAGGAGTAATAGGAAGCCATGGGTAGAAGGGTGGAGGGGCTTTGAAATGGGTACGGGGCCAGGCAGGTATGTGCCTTTGAAGGGCTGCTGAAAGAAACATCAGCCCAGCAGCAGCACAAGAATGTGAGAAGAAAAACTACACAGGGCGATTTTTCTCTCCAGAGCCAATAACAACAGTAGGATATGAATGTTAAAAAGTATATGTTTCAAAAGTCGGTCTCTTTATCCTTACAAGGGTAACATAATGCTACTTCTACTGTGTCTGTTATTGCATCTTCATCCCTTTTAACAACGGGATACAGGTTGTAATAAAAATACAAACACTGTCGGTGTCTCCAGCCAGACGGACCCTGATGTGTGGTAAAACCTAATGGCAGCACATCAGTTGATAAAGGTAAAGTCATGGGCAGAGGCGCCTCACCGCTTCATTCCCTCTGCATCCATCCAAAGACGGGTTTGATCGGTAGACGATACAAAGAAGGCAACATGAAAGAGCAGATGGAAGGTGGCTCATTGCTGCACTGGGTTTTCATATTTGCTTTTCAAAAGGTGGCTTTGCACCGAGTCCGATCGGGTATGTCACTGATCATCCCGCCCCAGGTGTGCTGCTGCCGCTCTAATCTGACCGCGCTTCCTGTCTGCGGCCTGACAGTTGGTTCCCAGAGTCCGTGCAGTGCACAAATTCATCCCACATTGGAAAGCCCTTGATTCTTGATTCTTTCATTAGCACATTAGCACATTTTCAATACCATATTGTCTTGATTGAGCACAGGATGCGAAAAGACCACTTGACCTCTTTTTTTGTAGAAAAATTGGCCCCAACTGGCCCCAGACTTCAGATTTCCTCCAAAAACCAGACACTGTTTACAAAGAGCAATGCAGACAAGAATGCTGCAGAGCTGTCACAGTGAATCAAGATATATAATAAAGGCTGTGCTTCCTGTTGGATTTGCAGATATCTGTTTTCATCAAAACTCTTTCGAGATGCTTCATCCGAGGAGAGTGGGGAGAGAACTGCAGACATTCAAAACCAGGGAGGGAGTCAATGCAGGTGGAAAAGAGGGAATAGTGTCAGACTAAGAAAAAAGGGAGAGACAACAGAACTAACACGTGATTCCATTTCATTAATGCGTTTAAGTACAATGTATGGATAATGGTACAAGAGGAAGGATTTGGAATTAAAGTGAGAAAGAAAAAAAACATTTTAACGTCGTAACATTAAACGTAACATTAGAGATTTAGAGGGATTGCACAAGTCTTATGGCATTGTATTTACACTCCTAATAACATGTATCTGGCAGCAGGTGGGGTCCCGGCCAGGTTGAGAAAAGCAACGCTCGCAGAGGGCACAGAGCTGAGTCACTTTTCGGGCGATAACAATCAAGACGTATATTAGATTAAACTACATGAGTGTCGCCAGCTTTGTGTTGGCAACCAAAAGAACACCGTTTTGTTTCTTTTCCAACTGGCAGAAACAGAGCTGGAAAGAGGGGTGTTGCCAAGACGCTCTGATTTAAGGGGAGCAGAGTTGCGATGACATCACGGCAGTGTAATGCAGGTTGTCATGAGTGCTGCATGCTTCCCTCTATGGGAAATGTAGCTAGCAGCGCCGCCTGAACTCACAGCGAGGGCGCAGATGGTAATATGTTGAGTAGCATTAGAGGGAGGTCAAAAGCGAGCAAGAGAGATTGAAAGAGAGAGCAGGGGGGATGTTGACAAGCATGTAGAAATGGTTTCAGACGGAACAAATAGTCCATCAATGGCCCATCACTGCTTTACCTCTCCCCTCTGCAGTGCACATCTGGCCAAAGGGCAGCTGTGAGTGTTTCCCTCTGATCAGAGACAGCACATCAACATTCTCAGAAGACCTAGCTAGCAACACAACTAATTTATCATGAACATGAGCCCAAACAAAAATAGCTCACTGGCTCCCCTCACTCTGCCTGTGCCAGCGGGCCTTCAGTACTCGGTATAGAGGGGAAAAACGAGTGTGAGACAGACAGGTTCCTATTTAGACACAATGCAATAAAGCACCCTGAGGTCAGCACCGAAAGTTTCTCTTTCTCAAGCCAAGAGTCCTGTAAACGCATGCAACTCTGCATATATATGACCCTGTTAAAGCATGTTAGTAAGTAAGTAAGTAAGGAAGTACATTTTATTTGTATGGCACATATCACAGCTAAAAATCACAAAGTGCTTCACAACAAATGAAGCTGTAGATGTATGCAGCTGTATTAGGGCAGAGATGTATGGGGACGCCTGACCTAGTAGGGCTCTAAAAGTACATTTTGAAGCTTATTCTAAATTTCACTGCTAACCAATGGAGTGAAGCTAAAAGCGGAGATGTTGTAGATGTAGACGCGCTCCTTCGATCCCTGGCAGTTAGAGGGATACATGCTCTGCAGGGGGACGAGCAATCAGCCATCAATTAGGAATGATCCTAAACGGATAAATGAAACTGTTCTGGTGCATCCATTCACTTTTAGCAGAGCCGCGAGTAAGCACGCTGCAGCTACCTATCAAGAGGTGTTTTATAATCTCTGACCTTCTTTACACATCAATTTCGGGGGAGCAAACATCCCCGCCAACTTCTCCCAACTCCTCGTTCATCGTTCTTCTCCCACGGCGGCTGTCACTGCTGAGGAAGACACCGGATGTCCCCGTAAAAAGCTCAATCCAAAACACTCGCTGCCAGGCCCCAAGTTATGGCGAACAGCTGACCGCTGTCGTGACTTAATGCAGCCAAGCTACAGCTCCGGAACAAGCTCCATTAACAGAGCAAAGCCGGCCGGCTGGATGCAGCTGTGCTCGACGGAGCCGGATCAGAGGCAAGTTGACTCATTCTGGTCACCTGCGATGAGCTGCTCAACATGAGAGGAGGGCTCATGTTCATTCGAGGTGCAAGTTACAAGCTGCATATCGAATTACACTGAGTGACGTTTGTGTTTGACAGATCTCAGAAAAACTGAGAGTGGGGAGAGTTTAAATTATCAGGAGCGAGCTAGACCACATTGATGACTAATAATTAGTAAGTATTATAGTGTAATTAGTAGGGTGATTTTACTCAGCTAAAGGTGGACAGAAAACGTGTTGTTTGCCAACGAAAGAAAAACAAAAGACACAAAACCGATGGACCACGTAGCAGGCTCAAATTTGACATTACGATGCCTGATGAGCTCTTTTTAGTTGCTATTCTTTCATATGCTTAAGCCTGTTATTCATTTCTCATGCATCCTGCCACTCACGCTTCTCACGCGTACCCTCTCAGAATCTCTCTCTCAGAGTCATCTGATCAGCTGTTCTCATCAGCTGGTCGCGTCAGTCATGTAGCAGAGCGGCGCGTCTACATTGTTAGGCTATCGCCATCACGGGTTAATCTGGTTCATCTTTTCAGCTATCAGCCATCAACACCACACTCTGTTGCTCAGGACAAATCGATTGCAAATCTACACGTCACGATACTCTAGAACACCGGTAAACATTTGAGCTGCACTTTAACTTACATTTCCACTCTAATACAATAGAGCACCTTGGGGTCAAAGTTCGGAACTTTGACCCAATTATTCTGGATAATCAAAATTTGGTGTGAAATGTTTTCATAATGACTATTTAGAGCTGTGAGAGCTGGAGTACAAGGGCCACTGATTCTGGAGAAAAAAGCTTGCATAGATTCTTTGAAATGTGCTTTCTCAATGCTGTCAGAACCCTTCTATTAAATTCCATATCCCACTATCTCTATGGCTTAGTAAAATGTTTCTGAACGTTGGGTGAACCAACCCATCTCTGCGCGGCAGACCGGACTCCTTCACAGTTTACAAAGAGCGCACATTTTGCCCCGTAAGGCCTGAAATGGCCGGTGATTCGTTGCAGCATCTCTTTCTCTCTCCACAAACTTCTGACAAACATCTGCCTCTTGGGCCGGTTCCAGCGGAGGCTCACAGGGGAGAGTGTGTAGCAACGTGCAGTGAGGACAAGTGGTGGGAGGTAAAGTGAGGTAAACAGTGCAGAAGATGATGAGAAAATGCTGGCCAAAGGCGTTGAAACAGTACAGGAACAATTGATTACTTCTAAACTCTGTAAAGTGACTGATGAACGGAGAGTTAATGAGGGCCAACCGGCGGACGCCAAAATACACACGTAGTAATTCTCTGCGCGGTTCACAAGCTACGCCATTGGATATGATTGTTGATTCCCGAGGGCAACTGAGTCTATAAAAAGGGGCTCACCACCAAGTAGTTCTTTGCTTAATGTGCAAATGTTTTAAACAGAGGAACTTTTTTTGCAACTTTCTCACAGAATTGGAGATACGATGAATTGGCAAGGACTAATTACCATCGGATGTGCTTTTGTTGACCGCGTGAGAGATGGAAGGCAAGCTGGGAATATTTGTACACTATTTGTAGGCGGGTCGTTGCAGATCAACAATAGAATCTGCTCCTCTTCTCGCAGCTGCCGGCTAATAGAGCCATGCAAGAGGCTCTAATAACGGCTGTGTGTTCAGAGTATGAAAGGAAATAAATGGAAAAATAACTGGTTTGGTTTTACCGGGTGTAAATATAATACAGGGTTTGTATTGACTATAAATAAGAAGCCAAAAATCCTTAACATTTGTCTAAGAAACTCGTATTCTAAAGATGAAATCACATTGAAAGAACCAGAATATTTTTTTCAATGTTCCAAATGTGTGGATCAATTTGCCTGCAGTTTCAGTTTCCCTGTACTGAAGTTTGTGTCCTTGTCAGACAGCGTGTGTAGCAGGAGCCCACATTCATACACGCAGCAGTTTAATCCCGGTTACAGTTCAGTGGCAACAGAAAGTGCTGCTGCCACCTAGTGGTGAAAGGCAAAGCAGAACGTCGTTATTTAATGTGAAGATGTTCGTGGAGCGTGAAATTGTTAAAAAAACATATGGATCAGTGGGTTTTCTGCAATTTGGAGTAAAATAATCTTTGCAGGAGGCAAAAGAGCTTCGGCCTTTGAAGCTGAGGCAAAGAATCAAGATAAATCTTAAAAGGTCCTGTTTTATAAAGCCTTCGCTGCCAGTTTATTAAGTACACAGATCGAGTCCTGCTGTACATTTTACTTTCATGAAGGTTGGTGTGTGTATATAGTTGTAAAATCTACTTTCCCTTTAAAACTAATATGACAAATGTTTCATATTCAAACTAAGAAAGCCAAATGCAGTAGATATTTCTTTATTGATCATATTCGGTTGTACGGTATACAGAGCCGCACAAAGATTTGATAAAATAAGTATTTTCATATCTGGTTTTGCCTGGTCAAAATAAAATACCTACATCACTTTATAAGTACAATTGATCTGATGTGAACACACAAAACGGTACATTTATATCAGGCAACCGGATATTTAGGATAAACGTAATGAAGCACATTTTAGTTGAATAAAAAGACTGCAACATAATCTGAATGTGGAAAATAAATAATGATGCAGAGTGGAAAGTCCAGTCATGTTCTTGATATTCTCGGGGATAATCTTTATTTTTCTGACCCCAACATGTTTCAGGCCACAGTTGAAGTCATTTTCATATTTTTTCCATATAATTTGTAAGACCCCAGATTTTCACCTTTTCATCAATGAACCTGATGAACTCAGGAAATATCAGGAAGATGTATTATCTGGATGAAAGATACTGGAATTTGATCAACGGCAAACCGAAGGTCATTATTACATGGGAAACACACGTGTGGCTAAAATTTTGTTTGCACAGTTATCCGTAAGCTTTGTGAACAACAAAAAATAGGAAATGTTGTGATGCCGGCAAGAGGACTCAGCGTCAACAGACGACTATGGACGACCTGTTGTCTGAGTGTGTGTGTGTTTAGAGCTCGGATGTAAGCGGCCCTTTGCTCTGGATGACTCTCATGATGGACTGGACCACCTCTGATGTGGTGCCCTGACCCCCAAGATCAGCTGTGTGCAACTGAAAAACGGAAAGAAAAAACAAAAAAAACAGGAAATACACACCACATTTTAGTCAAAAACCTCTTTTTATATACATTTTAAAGTGTGATATATATATATATATATATATAATTACCTACCCTGGTTTCATTCATAGTAGTGAGGATCGCATTTCGGATCATACTTGCGTAGTCATGAAGCCTGGACACACACCGGAGCAGGACTGAGATTAAAACGTGTTTACTGACATGACGCAGTTACAGCATCACATCTCGGATGCAACCGCAGGAAGGTTTACATTTGAAGAATCAAGAGGAAAGCTCACTTAAGGTGGTCCAGCATCATGCAGCCGGCTAGCAGCATGGCAGTTGGGTTAGCAATGTTCTTCCCCGCGATACTTTTCCCTGTGTTCCTTGTAGCCTGATAGACAGAGAAGAAAAACACAAGAGGCTAAATGCTGAGTCACTGCTATAATATAGAACATTTTAAAATACATTTTCAAAAAGGACCGAGTGGACATCACTAGGGGTTGGAGGATTACTTTAAAATGCGTTTATTATGATTCATAACCTGTAAAGAATATCACCCATTTTTAACATGAAGCAGAAACACCATAGTACAGTGCTGACATCTAGCTGTGGAAATACTGTTGTTGTCTTTAAATCATCTGGCATATTAGTGTGGCCCGGTTTTAACTTGGAGCAGATTAAAATCAACCAACATGAACTTTTCCTGATTTTTCATGTTTTACGTTTGCACTGAAAATCTGCTTGGTGTTGACTCCATCTTGTTCCCCTTTATGAAAACAGGGCCAGTAAAAAACTTGTGTCAGGAACTGTTATTTGTGCACATGGTAGTAAATCCTTCGTTTCAAAATCCTAAATTTTTTTGACATCTTAAATACAAAAACCCATTACGTGTGTTATATTATCCCCCCCCGCAGTATGTCTCACTAACCACCCCGAGCCCAACACTCACCGTTTCAAAGACAGCATAGTCACGGCCGTAGTTGGCCCCCGGCACGAGGCCCGGCCCCCCCACCAGGCCGGCACACACGTTGCTCACCACGTTCCCGTACAGGTTGGGCATCACCATCACATCAAACTGCTGAGGCTTGGACACCAACTTGAAAACACAGAAAAACCACGTAGTGAGTTGATCATTTATAATTATAATTTTGAAGCACTTCCAATCAAAGAGTCGTGTCATTTCATGCTTTGTCACCTGCATGGTGGTGTTGTCCACAATCATGCTGTCAAAGGTCAGGTCCGGGTAATCAGATGCCACTTCCCTGCAACACTGAAGGAACAAACCATCGCCAAGCTTCCTGTTTGAGCACAAAGGCCAAACTCAGCATTTTCCCGCACCAACAAACTGGAGAACATCATGAAAGATTCAGGTGCCTAAACAGTTCCGTCCCAATACCTTTGCCTCGGTAACTCACATGATGTTAGCCTTGTGCACGGCAGTGACCCTTTTACGACCTTTCTCCCTGGCCAGTTGGAAAGCATATTCTGCAATCCTTAAGGAGTTGGTCCTGGTGATGATCTTGAGAGACTCCACTACACCAGGTACATTCTAGAAATGACAGAGCGGTTATTCTTCTGTGTAAAAAGGCGACATCTGGCAGTACCTGCGTGTCGATGCAGTGAGTAGAGGTGTACACACATACACACACACACACACTCACACACACACACACACACACTCACGCTAAGAATTATAAAACAATATGAATGTTTTTTTTTTCTCACAGTATATTATAACAGGAATGTTAAGCAGCATTGATGATAAAAAGAGAGGAAATTGGGGAGAAACGGACTTAGAGAGGAGGCAGCTTAAGCATGGGTTTCAGGGGAGAGAGAGAGAGAGAGAGAGAAAGAGAAAATCGCTTGTGTTTATGTTCTGTCTGACCTCGTGCTCCAGATTGCTGTACTCTCCCTCGGTGTTCTCCCTGATAATCATGATGTCAATGTTCTTGTGGCGAGTTTGAACTCCAGGCAGCGACTGGCAGTGCATCACATTGGCATACAGGTCTAAACTTGTTCTGTCAATAGATACATGGAAACAGAGAGAGAGAGGTGTAGGTTGTGATGTCAGGAATAAACAATAATAAGCCAAAAAGATATTGTCAGACACGAAAGGCACAAACGAAATGTAAGCCATCGGACAAAAAGAGAGCTTATGTCAAGGGAACTGGGTACATTCTTAAAACTCTTACCGTAGGAGATTATTTCTGGATTTGACAGATGGCACCATGGTATGTTTGGTTTCTATGTTACCTATCAGGAGAGTTAACATTGTCAAACGTTAGTGTCATCTCCTTATTATATACCACATGCTCCTCACAGCTGTGGTCCGCTTTCATTACACCAGATGAAAGGTTGCTTGCCTTTGAGGGCGACCCCATTACGACGAATGGCAGTGATGGCATTGTTGATATCATCCTCCGTCTCCACGGCAGAGTTGACGTGAACCACCTCAAAGTCGACCGGAACACAGCAGAACCTGCAGCACGAGGAGAGAAAACGGACGACGAGTCTGAGAACAGTCTGTAGTCAACACTTGACCAGGATTTACTTTCAGTTTGACCGACCTGAAAACCTCTTTGACATGATTGAGCAGCTCTGGACCGATTCCATCTCCAGGTATGAGGGTCACGGTGTGTCTGCCTCCATACTTTGCAGGCGGCGGCTGTAAAATGGGAAATTTATACATTGTAACCTACAGTAGGAATATATTCATAGTGAGAGATGTTGTTTTTCTACATCTAACAGTATGATTAGGAATGGGAATGTCTAGTTTGCTCATGAAGGGATGCATAGCCCTTGAGGGTACTTACAATGTTGTCCCTCTGTTGATGATGACAGACAGCAGGGAAAGCAGAAAAATAAGAGTTAGACAGCAGTAGCTTGAAAGCCACATAATAGTAATCCTAGAAGTAGTTGGTGCAGAGGTGTTATAACCTCTCCTCCGCTCAGAGTGGTAGACCGGTGTTTAGCAGAGAAAGGAATAAAGGAAGTATCCCACCTCTCACAAAGATGAACCAAAGGCGGCACAGCTTGGAAATAAATAGTTTAAGGAGTAGCAGTGATAAAAAATATTTTAAAAAACAACATTACAGATAAATCACGTTTACTCATTCCAACGAGATCAATTCCCAGAGATGCTATTTGATTGACTTACACTGTTTCCGGTCTTATTCCTGTTACTTGACAGAGTTCTACCAAATACCTGAAATACAAAAAATAGAGAGATTAGACAGAGCACGTTCGTGACTGAATTTCACCATCACAGGTTCCAATTTGATCAGCAAAAATGCAACCAACTCTGCATGCGCGCTGTTCAGAAGGTCTGTAGGAAGACTGCTACACTTTTAACGTGTAACGTAATTTTTACCATATGACCTTGTGTTCATGAAATAACCACAGGCCGCAATATAACATAACCCTTGTATTCGGAGCCAGACAACATTAACAACGTCCACAGCCAACGGGACTCGAGTCTTACCCTGGCCGTATTTCCAAGGCGTCCACCCAGGAATGGATGAAGGATTTTAGACATCGACATCGTTGCAGTGTGGGCAGCCATCTTGACGACCTGGCTTCGTGCCCGATCAGTAGTCGCTGTGCACGCGCAATATTTACAATGTTTTGTTTTGTTTGTTGCAAATATCTATAACTTTTAAATATATTGAGTGCTGTGACAAAGTGAGCGGATCAATACCTTTGATTACATGGCCGTTCAACAATAAAAAAACGTGTAATTAATGGTTTATAGAGTTTATATATCGGGGTCACGTGATCCCCTTCGCGCAGACTCAGTGGGGACAGTCTAGCCCGGAAGACACGACGGTTTGGGGTAGGCATTTTATTTCGATGCTTTTGAAATTCGGCGTGACGTTAGTTGTCAGTGTAAATGGTCGGCTGGGGTTTGTTGGCAACAGCTTGCATTCACGTTGAAAGCTGATCAATAGTAGAGAAGCCTCGATGAGGAAACTGCGCAAGAAGTAGCCGAAGTCCCTGGTGGCGCGAGCAACAGCTCCTCTTTAGCGTTTATTAGCGTTTCAACCAGCACACCTGCAAAGACGAGGGCAATACCTGCAGAACGGCAACGTTACCCGCCGAAGCGTGGAGACAAGAAGGTGAGATATCTGTCTCTCATCAGTAATGTTTAGTAAGTGAGTATGTTGTTGCCATGTTGTTGCCATGTCTGCGATGCTCTGGGCTCCTATGGTCCCTGAATGCGTTCTCGCCACAGAGCCACCCTTCACTGTGTGAAATGAAAGCTTAAAGTGAGTATTCAAACGCCCCACTTTGGTGAAACTATAACGATAACCCGATCTATTTCTTCATGCACATTCATTTCCTTGAACTCTTGCATGGGATCAATACTTATACACGATGGAATTGTATCATTGCTTTTTAGAATTGTAAACATTGTTCATCTCTCGACAAAAAATACATCACAATTAAACTACAGCAGTCAAACTTTAATGTAGCTCTTTTTTTGTGTGTAGGTATATGAGGCGTTGAATCATGCGATTAACAGGTTGGTTAAATTTTTTTAATTTTTTATTTTTTATTTTTTTCTTCGCACATTCCCCCCAAAAGTGCATGTTCCTTGCCTTCCGTGGTGTGACGTGTTGTTTCTCTTGCAGTCCCCCTCAGAGCTGCGGCTGTGCTGCTGTTGGTGGGGCTCACCTGGCTGCTGGCCGCCTCCCTGTCCGGAGGGCCGGGCGCTTCCTCTGTGCGCAACTTCTTCAGTGGTAAGACGAGGAGGAGGAGATGGGCTGGAAATGACTTGACAAAAGTACCACGGAGTATCATAGCGTGCCCGGCCCGTAGCTGCTTTATGTGAGGATGTGTGGAGTAGTGCTGTTCAGTAGAGATAAGGATTTTGTTGGTGATGAGCATTTTGCACCGTTATTTTAAATTACTCTATAGATGAGTTGCAAAGGGTGAAGCATCAGCGAGGAGAGGTTTGTGTAACTTGACACTTTCTGCTCGCTGGTGCACTTCATTCCTTTTTTTTAACGTATTTCTTTATTCGTAAACTAACCCAGTATTTTATTCCTTGCACTATGTTGTCTTGTTGTCCATTGTCGAACTGTCAACCGCCAATCAAATTCCTTGTATATCTGACATATAAATGTTTCCTGATTCCTGATAATGTATGATGAAATGCCTTAATGACATGAGTTCACTACAATGTCAAAATTCTGCATTTTTCAGGTTCAAGCGAGAAACCAACAGCTGGTAGGTAAAAAAAAAAAAAAAAACATGATATAAATGTTGTGGCTGCTCTTACTGTCAAGTATGATCCGGTTGTGGCCTAATCCTTTGCCTTATGACAGCTGACTGAATTGTATCATCCATTTTAGCTGAACCCCGCCCCCGAAAGTTCAAATGTGGCCTTTCCGCTCCGTGTCCTGCAAAGCATCTGGCTTTCCGCCTGGTGTCTGGTGCTGCCAACGTCATTGGGCCCAAGATCTGTCTGGAGGACAAGATGTGAGATTCAGCGCCCGTCGGTCTCGTTCTGTTCATCTATGTCTTTGTCTCCCTTGCAGTCTTCCTTTTTTTTTTCTTTTTTTTTGGTTTCACACTCTGTTCTTTTTCCCTCGTGCTTTCATAACCAGGCCTCCAAGCCTGTCTGGGGAGCTGAATGCAAGTATTCTTTTAGTCTGTCCATCCCCATTTCTTTGTTTTTGTCTCAAGTCCTGGTTGTTATTATAAATGTTGTTGTTTCTCAAGTGCAGGGCCATGTGTGTAGATGAATGCGTATGTATTGTGTACGTATTAAGCAATGTGGTTTTTTCCATGAGCGCCTATGTTCAATCATTTGTGTTTCTGTCTCCAAGGTTAATTAGCAGTGTGAAGAACAACGTCGGCAGAGGACTCAACATAGCCTTGGTAAATGGTAAGTGTGTCATCTTACCTTTATTTAAGCTCCTGTTGGTTATGTTATGATAACATCCAAACAATGTTTCTTTGCTCCAGGGGTGACAGGAGAGCTGTTGGATATAAAGACCTTTGATATGTGGGCAGGAGGTAATACAGACCCGACACTAATAGATGAGATGAGATAATGTCTTGTTGCCCGGTACTGTGTACCGGACGTGAAATATGTCTCATACATCTCATCTGTACCTTTGCAGATATTTCTGACCTGTTGAAGTTTATCCGGCCGCTCCACGAAGGAACACTGGTGTTTGTGGCTTCCTTTGACGATGCAGCTACAAAGTAAGAATCCAAAATGTTTTTTACAGCCTGTGTTTCCCATTTTTAAGATGCACCTCAAAGCAATTTGCACAGATACAATGTCAGCTGAAGCCAAAGGATGTTTCAGGTTGCAACTTAGGAAATATTTTATTGCAAAAGTGATTGTTGCTGCTACGTAGTCATTTTTTTTTAAATTACATATATTACTTAATGAACATACAAAGGATTAATGTCTAACTTGTCTGATAAACCAACAGCTAATGTCTATTTGTTAATGTGCTCTTATTATGCAAGTCAAAATGAACATATTCTCTACTTGTGTAAGATTAAATACATTGAGAGGTAATTTGCAAGAGCAAAGCTGTCGCCTGGAATCCCATCTTTTGAGTTTTAGACTGTCTGATCTCAGACGAGGTTAACAGAGCAAATGGAGATTCTTCGTTTGTAGGCAAATGACCTGTGGGTAACGATAAACCTCCGTGGTGCCGCCGGAAATCCCAATTTTATTTTGATAATTGCATTTAAATCTGGCTGATAATTAATTTGTTAATGAACACTTGATGCCTCTTGGGGTCAACAAAAGCTGTTAACCTCAGAAAGTCTTTTGTCTTAAAAACACATCAGGGTTGTAAAGTGGTTGAAGCAGACAGATCACATTAAAGCCCTGCAGGAGCATAACTGAGATGTGATTGGCTGGCGTTTTAGTAAACCTAAACAGGCGATAAGCACATGATCGAAACCGTAAGCCCCTTTGCTTTAGGGGAACGGTAAAACGCAATTCTTCTCAAATCCATTTGCAGGTCGATATTCAACCGATCACACAAACGCACTCGTACACTGATGGCAGAACTGCCGTCCAACATCCCCCCCCCCCTGCTTACCGGGACCTCGTCTAAACGTTCGCTCACACACACGGACACACCGATGGGGCCTAGATCCGTGTAAAATGACACTTCATCGTGCAGATCGGGGGTGGGGGGGGGGAACCCACGTGAAAACCTAGAACTTGCTGCCTTACGCTCCTTTCTGGTTGACAGGTTGAACGACGAGGCCCGGCGCCTGTTTGAGGCTCTGGGCAGCACGGCCGTGAAGGAGCTGGCCTTCAGAGACAGCTGGGTGTTTGTCGGAGCCAAAGGCATTGAGAATAAGAGTCCCTTTGAGCAGGTTTGTGACTGTCAGTGCTAACCTGAGGCCAGCTTAAAGATGTAAATAACAATCCATGTATTTATATGAAGTACTGCGATAAAGGACTCTGCAGACAATATAAAGATGGCTTGCTGCTAATTAGAATGGTATCAAGATACAGGCTCTTCAAGGTCATGAACGTGTACCAACATCACAAGACTATTATTATTATAGTCTATTTAAAATGCTGACGGTTTGACATCAGTTCTGTTTGCCCACGGCGGTTCCCTTTAGCGGATGAAGAACAGTAAGACCAACAACAAGTATGAAGGCTGGCCCGAGTCTCTGGAGATGGATGGCTGTATTCCCCTGCGGGCCCCCCTGGAAGGATAGTTCTACCTGACGCTCTGTGGCATACAACAGCAGGATGTTCACAAAGCCAGAGAATGACTGAACAACCGTCTCAAGATTGGGGCCACAAACTGCATTTGATCTCCGCCCCCCCCTGACCCCTCCTCCTCCCTCTCATGGTAGTGGCGTGAGTTGACTGCAAGGATTTTTCTTGGGACTTAATATATTTAACATTTCTGAAAGTTGTTATAAAGCAATTGTGCATTAAGCTTTGAGACATTTTGAGCAGACAGAATATTATAGAAATAATTTAATTGTTGGTCAAGACCAGCGTGAGACGCCAAATGTTTGTTAACCAAAGTGTAACAGTGACTAGTGAACGAATGCAGCTGGAGCAGGTCTTTCCCAGCCACAGTAGGATGTTCTCTCTCTGCAAGCATGTCTGTAAGGTGACAATATCCAGTGCACGACATTTGATGTGCAGCAGGTAAAACGCACTACACCTAATCCAAGTCAGCGTAGATATAAAATGTCTGCTACATGAATGGTTTAAATGTCCTACCAAGATTTCAGTCTGTTAATATGCGTTTATTGTGTGATGCATATGTCGGTGTTGTTATGTTGAGTGTCAGCTGCCATTGTATACTTTGAACTTGACGCACTACCCTTATTGCTCGCCAAATGTTTACAGATTGCTTCAGACAAATCTGGCCTATAGGTCATTTTTCTCACAGATAAAACTATTTATTTTAATACCTTATTAGAAAGCCCAAGTGATTCATAGTGTGGATTCATCATAAACACAGCCCATGGTTTTAATGTTGTCTTCGGCCTGCCAACAATCCTCGAACCCGTGTGCTTTATTTAAAGATTAAACGTGTGTGCGTGTATGTGTGTGTGTGGGACACAAAACAACATATAATATTTGACATGAACTGTTGTCAATTTTAGCTGCCTTATCTAAATAGTTTACTGTTACCTCTCAGTGTAAAGATTTTATACAAAGCATCGCAGTCATTTCTAATGTCACAACAATAAACATGAATTAAACCGGATGGATGTTTCTCGTATGGGTCCGCTGGTATGCTTGAAGAAATCCGCTAGAGGGCGACAGAAGTGGGTTCCCGTGGGGCTGCTGGGTTCATGAATTCATTCATTCCTTCGGCCCAGGGCGTTTGTTTTAATTAAGCATATATAAACACTGCGGACGGGACGGAGGAGGCTTGAGGGTTGATTCAGTGGCGTCACAGAATTACGTAGAATCTGAGAGCTATTAGTAAGTAATTCATACAAACGTGAATCATTTGATGGCGCCGTTGTTCAATGACTTAATCAAGTGTCAATGACAAAGTCGGATTTTTGAGTTTCATCAGTAGAAATGAGTAGTGTTCTCAAGGCCTGAAGAATGGTGACTTAGTTTGATGTTTAAGATTATCTGGACTTCCTTGCCTGCCTACCTTTAGGGGTGTATTTAAGTTCCCCTTGAAGTTTAAGATGAGATAAATATGATCTGTCTTGGGGATTTAAGTCTCACACCCCCGAAAAAATGGATTATGAGCATGAAATGAATTATGAGAATTATGAGCAATTATGAGCAGACTGTTCAAAAATGTGATGATTTTGGGGTCTCGCCTTTTGGGTATAAGGAAATGTCTATAGCGCCCCCTAGAAAAAGTGAAAAGTACTCTACTAGGCCAGTTTCCGCCTCCAATGTCCGATCGACTTGAAAATTGGCACACATGTGCTCTTCCACGTGCTCTACAAAAACGTCAATGATGGTATGCAAATGCACCTAACTAGATTTTCTGCCATTTTGAATTTGTTGAAAAACACGTTTTTTGCCATTTCTCCTAAACGCTCAGTCGGATTTGGACGAAACCTTCCACTAATCATTATTGGTTCAATGTCCCCCTCACCTATCCAAAATCGTGCTCATATCTCAATGTTTTCTAGAAGATATAGGCTAATGAACTTTGCAATGTTCATTAGCCTATATAACAGCAACAGGTGCCAGCAGCTTGATGATGACGTCATAATTATGATCGCACTAACAGAGACATAGTAGCATCATAAAGAAACCACGACGACGACTAGTCGCAGCGAGAACCCTGTCACCACAGTGAGGTTTATATATATTTATATTTATATAAAAAAAGCCTTGAGACCTGATGCAAAGCCACCTTCACATCAGGCCTCGTCCCACCCACCCATGCACTGGCTTCCTAAGCTGGAACCACTAACTAAGTCCTAAGAAGCAATGCAAGGCAGAATCAAGCACAAAATCCTGATGGAACGGTGGGTTCTATTTCTAAACCCTGATGATGACTCCCTGCGATGTCACTCATGATGTCACAGTTAGGAACATCACCATAACGATGTCGCTGTCGTCACGGTCGTCGTGGTTTCTTTATGATGCTACTATGTCTCTGTTAGTGCCATCATAATTATGATGTCATCATCAAGCTGCTGGCACCTGCTGCTGTTATCCCTAATCAAGTTAGTCGCATTACTCATATCTAATAGTGGTTAAGAGAAGTAGGAAACAAAGATATACACTAAGATTAGAGTGATGCAGAGATTCGTGCTCCCACTCAAACACATGTGCAGCGCGGTGAGATGGAAAAGCTGATAGGAGGAGGAGCACTTGTGCACATCTTTTTTAGTGTCCCATAGTAAGTTGAGCGTCGCATTTTATGCGTCAGCAATCATGTCTGCTGCTCATGCAAGGCTGCATAAGGTTAAATGTTCAGGGAAAAGATCCACTTCTGTTTCCGCAGAAAAATACCTTATCGGAACAATGCCACAGCGAATGCGTGCAGTAATCAAAGCTGAAGGCGGTACGCCGTACCGGGAAGAAATCTGTACGGTCTCTGAAAAATATTACGCTTTCAGCACGACAACACAACTGCCAACGTCGCGAGAGTGTATGCGGACGTTCGGCACCCTCCCTCCGTCCGCCCGCCAGTAGACCGCTACCGCCCCCGGTCAGCCCGGCCCCTGGCAAAGGAGGAGACAAAGTTTTGGGACCCCCGGCTTTATATCGTAGCACCACCAAGAAATAAAAACTACTTTCAGCCCTGGTTATATAACTTACAGCTCTCAAGGACGCACACACCGACTCGCGTTCTTCTCCAGAAAGCTGCGGTCTCTTTTTTCCTTTCTCTCCCTTGTCAGCCGGGTGGTGCGCGCGCCCGCTCGCTGTGTGAAGCGCGCGTCTCCGACACGCTGATAGACGGCTTTTCGCTTTTGCACTGTACGGCCCTATTCTGATACTGTGGCGGCAGAAATTTAGCCGTGGCGGGCCGCCACTACCAAATCAACGTAGGGGAAACACTGCATGATGTCACACGAGGAACTGCGGGATGTACAATACTTAATTTAGCTGCACCAGGAATAACTACAAAAGTAAAATACTACATGCACATGAATGCACTTTTCATGTGCAGTGCGTAATCCTCATAATACTTTTGTAGCTTTACTCAAGTGTCAAGTTGAAATGCAGAACCTTCGCCACACCATGAGACATGCATGTCTCCCTAGAATGTAAAGCCTTTACCCAAAGCGTTAACATCCTGAGGCTTGACTTTACGAGGCACGTTTGAACGCAGCATTCAAGTACGATAACAGGAGGTTGAAAAGGTCGCACCAGCGTCCCCTTGTGGCGGAGCGAGGTACCTGACGTGATCGATGAGGCGCCCGGTGCCGAATGAGAGAAGACAGAGCGCGCGCAGCGGCTACACACACGAAACCTGCCGTCGTGCGTTGTAAATTATGTACATACGTTACTGATATTATTCGGGTGCGCGTAAATGGCAAGGCGCACAACTCGGAGCCGGTAAACCGAGCAGCGAGGGCGAAAATCTGTAAACCCCGCGGCCACCATCGTGTGCGTTACACGCTCTGTGCCTCTCACGCGGACCGAGGCGCGACGGCACCGGCGGGGATTTTGGAGCCGACGACGCACGCGACCGGAGCTTATGAAACCATATCGAGACAAACACAAGCGGAAGGCGTAGACAGCTTTTTTTAAAAGCCTTAATGCCTTTTTCCTGTGGCTGTAAAACTATTTTTTGTAGGGTAAAAGCCCCTTTAATGCTCTGCAAGAAGGTTTGTAAAAAAAAACATCCAGTCAGTTACTATCCTGGCTGAGCGGGTGGTTTTTATTTAAAATAAGGCACCGCTGGACCGGCGAGGTACTATGTGACATTCCGGTGAGTAGCGTTTGTTATTCCATCTGCAATCAGAATAGTCATTTTGTATTTTTCCAGGACGTACGATTGTATCATTGTGATGTGTGCTGAAGCACTGCGAGATGGCTCATTAGGTCCCGTGTTTATCCTCTGCTAGGGCGGTTGATTGTGCTGATTTAAAAGCGACGCTCAAGTCAAGTGCAGGAGGACCACGGCGACGGGCCTCGATCACAGCACGTTTAGCACATGATTCGGATGATTTGTGTCTGCCAGGAAAGGGTTTTTTTTTTAAATTATTTTGTATTATTCTATTTGTGGTAGTGGTCTCGCTCACCATGCTCTGGTCTCGTATGGTGACTGTATTTCTCGGAGTCAGCTGATCCACCAGAAAGCCAATGGCTGCTCTCACCGAGCCGCGGCCTATAAATAGCGACCCTTAAATGTATTTCTGCTTTGCTCGAAAGCGTTTGCCCAGAATATAAATGTTAAAACGTATATATTATTTGTGTAGACGTGGGAGAGCTTTCGTCATTTTAAGTGTTTTTCTTATAATGTAAATATAACGTGACTCCATTTTTAGCCGCCCATACTAATTTTAGATTATTTATATTGTCTATAGATAACTTTTATGTTTGATTGTGGCAGCTGATCGGCAGGTAGACATATTATGTATATGTTATATAATATGGGAATCAACACTTGGTTGATAAAAGTTTCAGAAACCATTCTGCAGGAGTCAAAGAGGCCGCTGGAGTAATTTAAACTACTTCAACCCCGATTCTTCATTGGCAGATTAAGGTGCCTTTTGCTCACCTGGATTAGAGGAATCCTTTGGTACGGAATGGATGTGTTCGCTGAGGGGAAAGAAAGAGAACTCAAAGGGGGGGATAACATATGTTCCCTGTGTGTGAACAGTGCTTGCTGTGTGTGTGTGTGTGTGTGTGTGTGTGTTTGTGTGTGTATGTGTGTGTGTGCTACCTACACTCTCCCATGCTTGACCTGGATTGGACAAAAGTCGTTGTTGTGTTTTCCCTAATGGGAGGAGAACAATCAGCGTGTGTTTGATTCTAGTGGCTGGCATTGGATCTTTTTCTTCAGATGGCCAAACCTTTGCTGATGGCTGAAGACACATGTGCTGAGCTCTAGTTACATCACCTCACATGCTCTGCTTTTGAACTGCTCGTGCTGCGTTTAGCTCCCTCCTCCGGCTCGGCCCACTGCATCGGGCTCGTCCCGGACATGGTAATGGACGGTAAACGTGCTGTGTAATCACAGTTAAAGCTCATCGGACTCGGGTGTGGCTCTGCGAAGGTTGGCACCGGCCACTTCGGGTGATGTTTCCCCCGCTGACAGAAGACCTGCCGGCCTTGTAGCTGGCAGTGTGGCCCACAGCTTCTCTGAGGCTGATGCTGCACTGGGACACTGCTGGACGGATTCAAGTGTTGCATTGATTGTGCGTTACAAAGCTGTTGTTACTAGCAGGTGTCGGTTCAGAGTTGATAAAGACAACATGTCCCTTCCTGGTGCACCGACGCTCAACAAAGGGGTGATATGCAAACTATTTAACTAACTTTATTAAAAGTGGCAAAGCATTCAGATGCTCATGTTCTCATGACATTATCTTATTTAGTGGATTACATATTGAGAATTGTTTTGGGATTATTATTAGTCTAAGTCAAATGTCTGAGCTCATGTAAAATAATTGAGAAGGTGTAATAACATTTCTGATCTATTATCGAAATAGCTGAGGATCTTTTAAGCTGCCCGAGTAGCTCTTCTCTGCCACAGGAGCATATTAACTAGCAGGTTCACGGCAAAGCAGTTCTTCCATCTGCTCCGTCTCGCTGAAACACTGGACAGTCCTGCAGGAACCATTCCACTCCTAATGGAGTGTCCTCATGCTTTCAACATCACCCAACCGCCAACGGCACTCCTCCTTTCCTCTCTTCTCTTCTCCTCTCCTCCTCTGGTCTCCTTTCCTCTCCCCTCCTCTCCTCTCCTCTCCACAACTGTAGCTGTTTTGGTTCCAGCAAAAATGTAGCTGTAGTCGCTGCTTTCATTTAAACAGACTTTGGCACATATTTTATCAGGCAAAATCCCTCCCAGCTCTCTTTTTGTCTGTGCCCCCCTCCCCTCTTTATCTCTCTCTTGTTCTCTTTCACACACACATTTTCCCACCCCGTCGACTAGCCCCCCCCCCCACTCCCCTCCTCCCTCCCCCCCCCTCGCTCCATCCCTCCTTCCCTCCCTCTCCCTCTGTTTGAAACTCTGCTCCCACCAACTCCGGTCCCTTCCTGTCCCCCTCGCCACTTTTTATTCTCTCTTTTCATCTACACTGTCCCCTTAATCGCAACGGCGACACTGTCCGCACACAAACGCACACATACGCACACACACACACCCACACTCGCACACACAGACACGCAGACGCTGTGGCTCGTCCTTTGTTTAGCTGCTTAAATTTCCAGCGGCAGTTTGGTTCCAGGGGATTAATGTGCGTATCCCCATAAAGTTCAGGGATGAGGCAAAGTGCAGCACGCCAGCAGGGTTGTTTGGGTTGTGTAGGAAGTACGAGGCCGTGCGTGCGCTTTCATTTAGTATAAAAGAGAGTGTAGAAGCAACACAGGGATTTTCTTCCTC
The DNA here is from genome assembly GCA_021346845.1 of Apeltes quadracus. NCBI lineage: Eukaryota > Metazoa > Chordata > Actinopteri > Perciformes > Gasterosteidae > Apeltes > Apeltes quadracus. Next base: position 9,391,759 of record CM037928.1, on the reverse strand, counting down.
TTCCTCCGAGCGAGAACAAATGCGGCCGTCAGCACGTTTTAGAGAATCTAATAAAAATCACAGCTCTTAGCAATTAAGCTGAGGTGTCACAATGATTTTCACCGCGCGTTTCAGGCGGGACGAGGCGGCTGCAGGTGTTCTCCCTGCAGGGCAGGCGGGGTGCAGCAGGGCAGATGTTCGGCCCATGGAGGGAGGAGAAGTCACAGCTTATAGAGCTGCCGCGTTGTGCTTCTGTTATCGCCACTTTCGGTTCACCTCGTTTCCCCCACGCTTTTTCGGTCGCATTCCTGGAGCTCTGGCAAGCGGCTTGGCCGGTTTGGGCGGTTTGGGCGATTTGTATCAGTGATTGAAATATAAAAAAGAGTGTGAGAGAGAGAGAGAGAGAGAGAGAGAGAGAGAGAGAGAGAGAGAGAGAGAAGGAGTGAAAGTGTGAGCCTGCCGTTGTGTGTCTGATATCTTTTTCTGTGTGTGTGTGTGTGTGTGTGTGTGTGTGCGCGCACTGTGAGAGAGACAGTGATGGGGCTGAACGTGTTTGATGTACTGTGATAACTCTGTCCGGTATGTCGCTTTCATGGGAACTCCTTTCCCTGCGGACATGGGAGAATAAGCTCCTGTTTAAAGGGCAGCTTCCCTCTCTTTATCGCCTGTTGTTTTTCCCCCTTCATGCTCCCCACATCCTTTCTGGACTCGCGGTGCCCTGCGGCCGGTCCCTGTTTTGATCATGTGATTCATGTTTGATTGTTCATTGGCTCTATATTCTCAAGTGTGAAGGGGATTTAATGTTGTAGTTTTTAAGTGAAGATCTTTTGTCTTTTCTCTGTTGGGTTGACCAAACAATGTATATTTATATATAATTGTTTTTTAAGAAAAATCTCTTAATTGTTAGAGATGCGAAATAATTGCAACTTGTTATAGAACAAAATAATTGTTTATTGTGATATGAAATAATCATAACAGAGATTTTCCGACCGGTAGCGACTTTGCTAAAGACTTTCTGTCGCTATCGCTTTACTGTGCGTCGTTCTGCAGTACCAGACCGCCGGGGTCCTGACAGAACTGCTTTGTGTAAATATAACATTTACAGGATTTTTCCACCCTTAATTATACAGTACCTTGATTAGTATTTAGCTCACTGGCTTGGCCAAAAACGGACATTAGCCTCATTAAAACCTCCAGAAAATAAACTTTACATAGATGCATATAACTTTTCTTCTTTTGTAAATCACGTACTGTGTAATGTGAAGGACCCTTTAATCATTGTATGAGGACGTTTTCTTGCGGCACAGTGTCACGTGTTGAATGTGTGCAGCGCGTGTGTGGAGAACCAGCCAAACTGGAACTCCTCCTGAGCTGCTGTCGTATCAGCCTATTGTGTTTTGGGCTTGATCGACAGTCACAGGCATCGCATGTCTGACTCATTTGCTTCGAGCCTCGGGAAACAACAGGCTTGACGAGCGTTAATGGCCGCCTTATAAAAGAGATAAAAGCTGCCGCGAGCCACCGGAGGAGCCCTCAGTGGTCACGGTGCGCTTTGCTGATTAAATTTGAAGAAAAAAAAAAAATCCAGACTTGTTGCCAGAACTCAGGCAGCGAACAGTCAAACATGTGTGGTCCCTGAGGAGGAGGAGGAGGAGGAGGAGGGCCCCATGCGAGGCAGCTGTAAGCCGAGCGGCCCTTGTGTTCACTAGTAAAGCGATACGTGTCGAGTTGTAAACTAATATATGCAAAGTGAGTTAATACCCAGTCCCACGTTGCACTTTTACTTTCCATTTGTCGCACCAGTAACCTCCCAGCACCTAAACGGTAAACAAGGAAACCTGCTGAAATCACTTTCTCCTTCTGCAGACGGAGGGGGACGATTCAAAGCCCCCCGTGAAGGCCTGATTAATAGTGCCGGCTGATGATGAATTCACAATCATAGTGTATATTTATGAGCTCTTTGTTGCAGATACGTGTGGAAGTCACTCTAGTACGGCCAGCAATCCTCTTGCTCATGAATTATTCAACCCATAGTACATCATCCATATTTAATGGTTGGGATCGCACACATTTATAACTGCAGCTTTCTGTTGACTAAAGAAGCCGCTGATGAAGGTGACGGTTGATGAAGGTGTAATTCTTGCCCAGGCCAGCTGGAAACAAAGATGATGCTTTTCTCTGTCAGGTTCAGCAGATTAAATGGTTGCTCTGTTTTGTGGCTACTGGGAGGTTCTTACCATATACGGGTACAAGCTGGGCCGAGTTTTATCACTCAAACTAACTATGGAAACCATCAAATCTACTAACATTTGCAGTACTTTGCTTTCTTGTCGCATAAATTGCTGATTGAACAGAAGTTTTACAGGCAATCAATACGTTGTGTTCTCGTGGGAAGGTAGAAAGAGCTGCCACAATTATTCTTTGTAGCTGAATTTTCAGTATTTTAAATATCATTTTGGCCAGTTTAGACATTCTTCTACACACAGACAGTCCATCTATTTAAAAAACGGTGCGGTGAGGCATTTCTGTGAGGTTTCTACTTCTTTGAAGCCGTTCGGTTTTGTCACTCTACAGTAAAAGAAAACCCCACAACTTTCCTAATTAAATGTATCCCATCAACAAAAAAAAACAAACCTGCTTACATTCTGAAGAAATGTGGTAGAATCATAACTATGATGTCCCTCCTCCGAATATTGATCCAATATTTTGTCTCTGTCTTGCAGGGTTTACTTGAAGATATATACCCAGAAGCAGTTTTAAAGGGAAAACACAGCAGCATTGCCTGGATACATCCACCCGGCTATAAAGTAAATGTAGGATACGGTGAAGAGTAAACTGAGGACTATTTGAGGCTCTTTTCTCCTAGCTGAGGTCTCCCCCTTCCAATCAAAGGAGACGGGAGGGCAGGGAGCGGAGGAAGGACGGCCTTCAGTCACCTGCAGCCCTGGCAGACGGGCCGGACGGGGCGAGTGGCTGACAGAAAGAGGGAGAGACGGGGACTGACGGAGGAGCAAAGGTTCGGAGGAGGAGGAGGAGGAGGAGGTCAAGGAGGCGTGGGAAAGTCCATTCGCCATGGCCACTGACCCAGGAGAGCCCCCAGGCACCGAGGACTCCTCGGAGAAACCTGATGGACAGAGGGAGGAGGACGCCGAGCAGGAGGGCGGGGAGGACCCACGCGGGGGGAGGACCAACAGCAACGCCGCCGCCGTCACCTCCTCCAACACTCGGGAGAGGAAAGCGCCGGGCGGAGAGGATGGAAGAATCCAAGGAGGAGGAGAACCCAGTCAGGAGGGTCGGGGGAACCTTTCCTTCTCCGTCCCCTCCACACAAGTGGAAACTGGCCAGAAACGACTGAGGGGGGAGAAGCGCTTCTTCAGGAAGAGCGTGGAGATTTGCGAGGAGGACGACGAGGGGGAGGTGCCCCCGGAGGCGACTCACAGCGCCCCTCACCTGGAGCTGCGCTCCTCAGACTCGGTCTTCGCCAGCAGCGCCCAGCAGCTAGGGGCCGCTTCACTCTCTGCCGCCGCGGGCCAAGACCCGCCCTCCTCCAGCGCCAGCCAGGAGCCGGGCAAGGAGGCACCTTCCGCCACACCGGCCCCGAGGGGGAAGGAGAGGGATCGCGAGCAGGAAGAGGAGGCGGAGATGAAGGCCGTGGCGACTTCTCCTGGAGGCCGCTTCCTCAAGTTTGACATTGAGCTGGGCCGAGGAGCCTTCAAGACGGTGTACAAAGGCCTGGACACGGAGACCTGGGTGGAGGTGGCTTGGTGTGAACTTCAGGTAAGGCAAACCTGGCGCTTTTCTTCTTCTTCTGCTTCTTCTTGCGTTGCACCGTGATGCAAAGAAACGACTGAGATATTCTGCACCAGCAGGTTCAATTGGCTACGCAGTAGAACGACCCCCTAATACTCTGAGGGGTGGAAAATGGAAACTACAAATAATATCTGAAAATCTCAGCACGCTCCCTTCTTGCTATTCATACTCTGAGATTTAGGGTGAAAAAGAGGAGCTTTGCTTGTAGTTCAGTGACAGCAGATATTGAAAATGGAGACAGCGCTTTTTTTCTGGGCCTGTTATGAATAATGGAATCACGAGCTGCCAGTACTTCTTTGCATGAATGGGTTTTCCAATAGAAACGGAATATTTAGTATTGGCCTGAATTTTATTAGTTCAGTCACAAAATATCTGAGGGATTGTATTGCAGCGCATCGCTGTGGATCCATAAAGGGACTTTATGACTCAGGAAAAACAAAAGCAGCTTGACAGGTCAAGAAGGGGCATGTGCACCTTTGTTACTTACTCGAAACATTTTATTTTGAAGAAGCAGTAAGCATGTTTCTCAGTAGGCCTGGGCTATTCATATTCAGAAGATATTCATGCAATATTCATGCAATATCAATATGTTATAGGATTTACCATTGTTGCTTTTACCAAATATCGGCATTATGACATTATCGGTAATGTGGGCATATTACATAAATGCATAACAGCTAGAATGAATTGGTAAATTCAGTTACTCATCCTTTTTGGATAACATAGAACAAAATCTCAGTCCTGGCTTTGAAGTGCGTTTGTTATTAAAGTGTAAAGGCCAAACAAGGTAGCTATTTAGGCTCGTTTGGGGGTGAAGCTAGGGCTACAGCACAATTTATTGCCTCTTGTGCGTTGTGTATCTAATGAAGTCTGAAATGGAAACAGTCTCGTGGAAGGGAAGCTCGGAATGAGATGCATTTTTGGCTCACAGAGCCAATAGGAACATTGTATTAAATGTTCAGCAAAAACATTACTGTAAGAAACTCTTTGTTATGCAGTGACGTTGCAGTGGGAGGAAAATAAAGACATTTGTTCTGTACATCAGATACAACAGCACTGTTACGGAACAGACACTCCGTGCTGTAGCCAACCCGGTTTTGTTATGCAGTGAAGTAATGGAAACGTTGTTGGACGGCGTGAATTCAACAGGCGGTGGGAGGCGGACTCGTGGAGGAGAGAAGAAATGCATCCTCTGACTCGCCGACCCACAATAGAGAGCAGTGTCATGATAAGCCGTCCGATTTGACCGAGGCTTTGTGGGAGAAAAGTCAGTCATGTGTTTGGTTTGGAGCTAATTCCGAAACAAGAGCCTCGACTAATCCTTAAGATCAAGCGCTGTCAAACAGCAGGCACGCCCAGATCACCTTTTCTGGTTTCACTTTTAACACCGAGTGAATCGGCTCCACATCAGCAGTTCTGCTGCTTGGGTCATTATCTACCAAAATACTTAGTCTGTCCCTTTTTCAGGAGGTGTGCTCGGGACACAAGGGCACTGCACCGTATATAGCTTTGGTTTCGGGAGCGCAGCTGACGTGGTGGTAATGCTTTTTTTGATGAGTTAAAAAGTCAGTAGAATTAAACTGATTAATGTGTCCATTTTGAATCTGCAAATCCATTGCTTTTGTCCTCGCGTGTCGAAGTAAAGTTTGTTCATTTAGCATGGGGAAATGGCTGGCATTACATCAGAAACACCCATATTACTGTTCGATTAAATGTCAATCACACACAAGTAGGAAGACGGCCGATAAGAGAAAAACGGGCCAAGAATTGGACAGAAAGCGAAGGCGGGCAAAACAAGGAGAGTGAGAGACGGAGCGGGAGACGATGAGCCAGGCAGAGGATTACCCTGGCATCCCTCCCAGAGAGCAGTCGTGTTGCTAACACTCGGTTACCACATGCAAGGAGACACACACACGCACACACACACACACACAGCAGCACTCTCCGCCCTGGTTTCCCCTTTAACCGATCCAGTGCCACACTCAATGCAACGTTCTAGTTGCCGGGGCCACATGAGCCGTCCTATTTAGCCCACTTCACCAAAGCTTGGAGTTTCAATGTCAGGTGGAATTTAGGCAGACAATAGTGATTGGAATGGGAATGGTTCAATATGATCGGCTGGCTGTGTTAACAATGATTGATCTAATGTTGATAAATAGTTGATGACAGCATTGGTTTTTCCCCCTGGTGTTTGATGGGAAGATGAGTCATTTTCAATGATATAGAATATAATAATAAAATAAACAGTGTGGATATAATGAACATCCATATAACTATGCATGTGGGATCTACGTGTGTTCATTGTGATTAAAGACAAACAATTATGGTTTTGTTGAAAGCCTAAAAATTTGCTCAATCCCTTAAACTTCAACTTTGAAATCCAAACAAGTCAATTGCAACTAAAACCCACGGGTCCAAGTAATCAAACAACAAGCACAGACGTATGTATCACGATCTACAGTCCACATAGAGCGGACTGAGAGAGAGTTTGTAATTAAAGTTCACAGTCTGGGCAGCATCTTCTCTCGGTCTCTCCCTGGGAATTCCACTCCTTCAGGGGCAGCGCTTTAGTAGCACTTGCTCCTACTCCTGGATGGAACATGTTTGTGTGTTTGTGTGTGTCTTGTACATGTATTACACTTCTGTGGGCAAGCTGTCGCTCCGTTCGCCTGTGTCAACAAATGCCACTGTGTGTGTCTGCCCGTCACCCTCCACCTCTCTTCCCCTCTCGCCCTCCCTCCATCCATCACTTTTTTTTCGCATCACTTTTTTTACAGTGCGTGCTCGTAAGGCCGGAACAAAAACCCTGCACAGGCAGCATAACTCGGGCGGCAGACACCAGACTGGTTCAACCCAGAGCGGTCCAGATCAGCTCAGCCGGGCTACACTCACCGAACGGCAAACAACTAAGCAGCACTCACGATGATCAGCACCTCAAATATTTGATTTGACATGCCATTTCATTGAGCCTTTTGCAGCAAATAGAAGCTACTTCAGTCTTATTTATGAAGCGGCTAAATCTCAGTAGAGTTTTTTTTCCCCGATTTCTAGAGCAAAAAAAGCCACTTTTGCATGTTTGGTTCTGACTCCGGGGACAGAAAGGAGGCGGGATGGTTTATAAGGTAGCAGCAGGTCAGACATGTATTTAAGTCCTTAAACATTCAGGGCTTTATTAAACCAACAGCAGGATTTTAAATTCTCACTCAAGTCTTTGTTCTCACAAGTGGAGTGATGTCATCCACTTTCTTAAACATTGTTTTTAACTGTACCGTGTGTCTCAGTGAAATGGTTTGTCCTTACCGAGGCCATAAGAGCCCTTTGACATGAGTATGAGTTCAGTTTACAGCCCCTGTTAAACAGTCCAGACCCTTTTTTAACTTTTATACAATTGATCATCCCGGTTTGGCAGTTTACATCATTTTTCAAAAGCTACTGAGAGCCTCTGGTTGCTGTCTGCTGCTTGCCTTATGTAACGGAAAACTGATAAAAACATCAACCAATGCAAGCACATGGTTAAAGTATTTAAGAAGAAGAATATAATTTGTTGTAATCATTGTAATTATTTACAATGATTACATTATAATGGTGGTTAGCACTGTCGCTTTACAGCAACAAGGTCCTGGGTTTAAACCGCTTGGCTTCTGTGTGGTGGAGCAAAAACAGACTATTGTTGGGGGACACATGGGGAATCGATCCAACCAAACACACTCGTGGCACAACTAGGGCACCAACTGTCGGCAAGTATCCCTCAGGCTACATCCCCATTACCTAACCGACAATGGACATCCGATTGCTAGTGAATGGGACAGACATTACCACAAAACATGGGCGGGACTTAAAGGCTCACACCTCAGGTTTTCCGACACTGACATGCTTAATCCCTCACCAAGTTATGGTGAGTTTACCATGCAGGTATGTAGAACATATTCACCCATAAATTGCACATGGTTATTTTTAGTTACCCTGCAGTAAATACTGCAACTGTGAAACTTCTAATTTTCTTTGACTGTATTAAAGGGTTCTTCCTGTATTGTGCGGGATTCATGACTTGTAGCTTGTCTGCTACTTCCGGCCCCAAATTAACGACCCTGCTGCGATGCTGACTTCCACATCCTTTTGATCAGAATCTTCCTCCTCCAAAGCATTGGGAATGTACCTTTTACGTGGCTCACATGACGCACCGAGAGTGAGATTATTTGCATTGGTTCAAAGCAGTCGAACAGGAAGTATCCCTCAGCGCATTTTTTTATTCTAATAGCAGCACCCACTCTGCTGTGTTATAGACGGTAAGACACAAGTGTACAATGTGGATGTTCAGCCCGTCGTAGGTATTCATTAGACCGGCCGATGATCTTCATGCATTAAAAAATAATTATTGATTGGAGGTTCCCATTGTGATGACTTACAGGAAAAGAGAGTAGTCACCAAAAGACTGTGTCATGGACTGCTGGCCTGCCCTTTCTCTCCACGCCTCTCAGTCTCTCTGTTGCTTCTATATCTGCATTTGTCTGCTGGTTAAGAGGCAGTTCTGTGCATTTTCTTCTGTGTTGGCCATGAGCCATTTGGACTAATATAGATTAGCATTTAATTCCACCTTATTATCCTCATTTCCAAGAATTGATTCATTTATATTATATTTATTAAGGTGTTTCCTTAAATGTATCCCATTGTCAAGGAGGCCTCCTAGGAGCAGTAGTTGTTTATTTGGTTGCGCTTAGCACACTTGGCAATGAACCCTAAATAAACCCTTTAAGAAAGAATATTTCCCTTTTTCTGTAGCTGTCTTTGTGTAATTATGAGCGCGTGTGGACGGCTATGCGCGGGGGAAGTAGGTTTGTGTGAGCCTGTCTAGACACAATCGCAGCTGCTGAACTTTTTGTGACCTTTCCCGACCTTAGAGCTGTCTGATGCAACGCTCAGTGAGACATGATAGATGCTGAAGAGGCAGCAGACAGGGACACGCAGGCAAAAACTGGCAGACAGTGGCGCAGAGTGATGCTCTGGTGAAGGAGTGAGACAAAAAGGACACAGGCAGAAATAAGCAGAGGTTTGGGACCTAAGAATGGTTAGAATACAACCGTGAACAGTTAGGTAAACTCGCATAATTGCCTGGGCATGCATGCGTCCAGCAACATGAGGTAGTTTGTGTTAAAGGAATGAGCGCGTGAGGACCAGCCTGGGCTGCCTGTCTTATCCGTGGCCATAATATTGTAAGGAGGATAAGCCTTTTTGTTGATACTCTACCAGTACTTCCAGAAAAGGACACAAAGTGAGAAAAAGATGTCTGAAAAGAGGAGACTATGGGTGGAAGAGAAATAGCGGCACAAAATCAATGCATGCTAGAAAAAATAGGAAACTCATGATGCAAATAGACAGTGGGAGAGACAGAGAAACTGCATCACATGGACATCTGTTTCTATAGATACAAACATCAGCAGCGTGTCTCTATGGGGACAACATGAATGAAACTGATCAGTGAACAGCCAGTGTTAGGATCACTTCTATTTATAGTTTCGGGAAGTGAAGTGAAGGGACAATGGCTACCACCACATGAAGTCAGACACAATTGTTCTTTTCCTTTTATTTTCTTATACAGTGTTTAGCTTTTTCATAAATGGGTTAAATGTCCTCTGTTGTTAAACACGGGACAATGTGTCTCTCAATACTATTGTCCCACTGATATTTTGAGGCAAAATAAGGCAGTCGACAAAGGTCAGACTACAGACCTGAAATGCTTTGTTATTTGTGCACATGGAAATGGCAGACAACAACAACAACAGCAGTTGCTCGTGACAGTTCTAAAAATACACACTGACTTAGTAGAGCCGTTCAGCATTACCTCCATAGTGAAATGCTAATACTAATACTATACATACTAATACGCGAGCAATACAAGACGTGATATGAAAAATACATCGTTTTTTTAAACTGCCGAACAAAACGGCTCAGTCTGACGTCTTATAAATAACCTATGTACCAGTGTTTGACCCAGGCACACGTCGATGGATGTGTCTGGTACTGTGTGATGCTGCGTGTGAATTGGATTTCTGGTGTGTCCATTCTGGCCGCCATACTGGGGACGTGTGGCGGATGCAGCAGATATGTGTTTTATAAAGCCGTGGGTTGGGTGTTGTCTCAGCACCGCAGCAACTTTGTATCACTAGCACCATCTAGTGGCAGTGACAGTGTTTACAGTGGTGGAATTGACACACTGCTTAATGAATTACAACCTCTACAGCTGTGGGGAAGTGAATATTTACAGCCATGCACATAACTTTGTTTTTGAACGTCACACTTCAGGACCGCAAGCTGACCAAGGCGGAGCAGCAACGCTTCAAGGAGGAGGCCGAGATGCTGAAGGGGCTCCAGCACCCAAACATCGTTCGCTTCTATGATTCCTGGGAGTCCGTCCTCCGTGGCAAGAAGTGCATCGTACTGGTCACTGAACTCATGACTTCAGGAACACTCAAAACGTTAGACCAACTTCCTTGTTTCCGTCGTTCCATAGCTCAGCTATTTTTGTGTTGTTCAGTTTTGTGACATACAAAATAACATCGAGTGGGATTTATTGAAGTCCCATTGTCATAGCGTTGGAATTCAAAGGTATTTATGATCGTTTTCTGCCTCTCGTGGCGATTGTCTAGCGTTCCAATTGTGGCTGATGACATTTTTGTTTGGTTTTCCTCACTTACAAAATCCTGCTCTGTCTCTGCACAGTTACCTGAAGCGCTTTAAAGTGATGAAGCCCAAGGTTCTCAGGAGCTGGTGTCGGCAAATCCTGAAGGGCCTTCACTTCCTTCACACCAGGACTCCTCCTATCGTCCACCGGGACCTCAAGTGCGACAACATCTTCATAACGGGCCCCACGGGCTCGGTCAAGATAGGGGACCTCGGACTGGCCACTCTTATGCGAACCTCCTTTGCCAAGAGTGTCATTGGTGAGCTCAATGAGTAGACCCAACTACCTCCAGGGTTCCTACAAATTATCTAAATGCAAAGTCCTCACTCCAGCAAAAATGTATACTACTGTGTAAGAGAGAGCTAGAGGAATCCTGGGAAAAATGTGTAAATGCAAGTTTTCAAAGGGCTGGTGTTCATTTCCCTAATTTAAAGCATGGTTGGCGAAGGATTCAAATAGGAAAAGAAACATGGGAGAAGTGGAAATTAGGGCAAAAGCACTATGGTCTTGTCACAGCAAATCTGGAAGTTTTAAGTCCAGTGAAGTATGACATTTTGAAATGGAAAATGTTTTAAGAATCCTGTGAACTCCAGGAAGCAATGCCAGGCACGGAGCAGCTGCATCAGCAAACCGAGTGAAAACCTTTTAATATCCTTTTGTTGGACTTCAGCACGGTTCACATTTCTTACAGGGCATCAGCTGCCTGGAGGTGTAGATCATTACTGACAGAGTCGCTTTAAAATCCACGAGGGCCGCACTAAGAGCAAGAAGAGACTACTGATGAGACGTTGGCGGTGTGCTGAGTACCATTTAGCTCAGTAACGTTTAACTCCGGAAGGAAGCGCAATCTTCATGGAGTTTCCATTCCTCCGTAGACCTTATTAGTGCTCTGCTTTGATATGTGACAGTAACCCCAGATTGAAAGTGACAGTCAAATCGGTGAAATAGTGTCCAACTGCTTGTAATTGACTGTAAAACATCATCTGGTCTTAACAGGAACCCCAGAGTTCATGGCTCCAGAGATGTACGAGGAGCACTATGATGAGTCTGTGGACGTCTACGCCTTCGGGATGTGCATGCTGGAGATGGCCACTTCAGAGTACCCCTACTCTGAGTGCCAAAATGCTGCTCAGATCTATCGCAAAGTCACCAGCGTGAGTGCCTTCGATTGCAGTAATGTAATTCACAATCTCGTTCAAAAACTAAATTGCAAAGGTGATTAAATGATTATACAATATCCCAGAACCTAATTTCGTTATTTCCTGTTAGTTCAATTCCCATTTCCCTTTTCTTTTTTTTAAGGGTATAAAGCCAGCCAGCTTTAATAAAGTTAATGACCCAGAAATCAAGGAGATCATTGAGTGCTGCATTCGCCAGAACAAGAGTCAGAGGTAGGCAGGTTTTGATCTAGATTCCTGATAGGGATCATAAAACATGCTGATGCCCTTTTCACCATTCCTGCTCCTTTTGTTGTCTCCCTTGTGTCTCCCTTGTCAGACTCTCCATCCGAGACCTACTGAACCATGCATTCTTTGGGGAGGACACAGGGGTCCGGGTGGAGTTGGCAGAGGAGGACACAGGCACCCAGGACAGTCTGGCTCTCCGGATTTGGGTTGATGAGCCCAAGAAGCTGAAGGGGAAGCACAAAGACAACGAGGCAATTGAGTTTAGCTACGACCTGGAGAATGATAGCGCTGAGGAAGTGGCTCTAGAGATGGTGAGATGCAGCGACTATTCATGCCATAGCTGTCGAAAACGGGTTTACAGATATTGCATATTTTTGTTATTCCAGGTGGAAAAGCATTTATTTTGACCTATTATTTGAAAACTAGCCTTTTTTTAAATGTAATGTTTTGGGGACTGACAAAGGGCTTTGATTGGAAATCCCTGACTTATCGGCCAGTTGAAAGTTCAAGGTGCTTTCTGATGACCTAGATTCCCTCAGCCCTCCTCTAACCTCTTACTCTCTCACACTGTGTCTCTTTCCCTCAGGTGAAGTCCGGATTCTTCCATGAGAGTGATGCTAAGGTGGTGGGGAAATCCATCCGAGACCGTGTTAATCTTATCAAAAAGTCGCGGGAGCGTCGACAGCAGCAGCTCCTCCAGCAGCAGCAAGGTTTCGAAGAAAAAAGAGACCATGCTCTCACCTCCAACACCTTTTCTCATCCATCCTGTCCATCCTCACTGGCGCCAGGGGCAGCTGCACAGGGCGGAGGAGGAGAAGGAGGAGGAGGAGGACTGGAGGCTGAGGAGCTGCCTGAAGTGGACCAGCAAGTCAGGCAGCAACATATTTTCAGTGGGACACAGCTTAGTGTGCCAGGTAGAGCATGCCCCGCCATTATGTTTCACACAACAGTATTCTGCAAAAGAGTGTTGACGTTCCTTCTTCTTTCTAAAATTGTCTTTCACTCCGAAGGTGAGGGCATTGGGACTGCCAGCTGTGAATCCTGTGCAAGTGGACAGAGCCAGGCGTGCTCGCAACAAGGAGAGTCCTACACAAACTCCCAGAATATTCTCCCACCTCCCACGGCTTCTGTACGTCCATGTGTTGTTTTCAAAAACTTGACTTATTGATTGCTGCTTGAAATGTTTGTGTTGGATGAATCGCATTGTTCATTAACTATTTCCCTGCTCTTCAGATTACTGGCGCGTTGACTCATCCTCAAATGCTCCCTATTGGGGAGAGTGGGAGTGTTCAAAATGTGCCCATTGGTCAGAGCGTTAGTATGTCCACCATGTGCGTAGGCCAGAGCGGAGGGGGACCTGTTGCTCAGACAAACCTTCAGCCCAATACCATGGTTCCTCAGGTATCACTAAGTGTCCCTCAACACATTTTTCAGGTGAAAATGGTGATGAAACTAATTTGTATAAAAATAAATCCCATATTTTTACTCAAGCTACAACTAATACGTTACAATTTAATATCATTGTCAAGGGAAGTAACGCTGGGGTGATTCTTAATCACATTTTGGGTTATTAGGGGGTTCAGTACAAATGATCCTCTTAACACTGGCCTGGCTGTGGGTTGTTCAGGGTTTCCCCCAGGAGGTTTGTTATACATTATGTATATAGATGGTTATATGTAATGGTCAAATTACCTCTCGATTAATGTCAATTTTGTAGTGTAAAACAATGCCTGTGCTCTTTGTAGTTGAGCAGTGCATCTTAAATGTCACTATAAAACACTGTTGGAAACCCTGTTTTATAACAATAATTGTGTTGATAATGTATCTTCCAAAGCTAATTCTTACCTAATTTTTCACCACTTCCTTTTTCCCCTCTTCCTTCAACACCAACATCATTCTGTCATTATCACCGAGCAGTCACAAACATTCCCGTCAGATACATTTCAAACGGCCACCCCCCACGGGTCATTGGTCCCCTCGCATTCATACATTCCTCCTGTTTCCCCACAAGCGCCCACTAATGTTCTCCCTACATCCATATCAGTCAATGACCCTGCTGGACCAGGGGGGGCAAATGTGCCTCTCGCTCAGCAGACCCAACCCCCTGCCACTCCCATGCGGCTCTGTGACATCATTCCCCAGGCAGCCCCCCAGCAAACACAGCCTGTCATGATCCCTCAGCGGACTATTGTCCACCAACAACAGATAGGGATGGATCCCCAGACCACCGGCCTTCAGCAGCAGCAGCAACAGCAAATGGAGGCCCAGGCCACTCTGCCCGAACAACAAGTTGTTGCGAGTCAGCCGCCGACGGAACATCACCCGCAGAGCCTTTCAGCTACGGCTGTCCAGAACCATCAACATCAGCCTCAGCAGCAGATCTACGTGCCGCGGCAGGTTCCACCTGTCCACACAAGTCTTCAGCAGCAGGCGCCACCTATTCACGCAGCGATGGAGCAGCGAGCCATGTCAATGCCAAAGCAAGGGGAGCAGTCTCACACCTACAAACAACAACCAACCGGGGATCCTCGTGAACACACCATGATGCAACCGCAAGATCAACAGCAGATTCAGCAAGCTCTGTTACAACAGCAACAAGCTTTCCTGCTCGAGCAACATCAGACGTACGTCCAGCAACAACTGGATCAGCAGCAACAGAAAGTACTGCTTCAACAACAACAGGCCCAATTACAACAACACCAACTGGAGCAGCAGCAAGCCCTTTTAAACCAGAAATTAATGGATCAACAACAGCAGCAGGCTCTTATCCAACAGCAACAAGAGAAGCAACAGCCGCAACAGAAAGGTCTTCTACAACAACAGCAACCTCAACAAGCACTTTTACAGCATCATTTAGAGCAACAACAGCAGCCTTCCTCACAGCAAAAGCAGCAGAATCAGTTGTATCAACAAATTGGACAGAACCAATGTGGAATACAAGTGGAACCAGAGAAGCAACAGAAAAGTGGACAACAGCAGCAACAAATTGTGTTACAACAGCAACCCCAGCAGTCTCAACAGCAAGCAGAACAATTGCATCAGCAAACCTTGCTCCGACAAAGGGAACAACAACAGCAACAAGCACTAATACAACAACATCTTCAACAGCAAGCTATTTTACAACAGCATCAGCTACAACAGAAAGCTCAGCTACAGCAACAGCAACATGAGCAGCAACAAGTGCAACTCAAACAGCAGATAGAGCAGCAACAGCATGCTCTGTTGCAACAACAGTTTGAGCAACAGCGACAGCAACAAGTGCTGTTACAACAACAGCAAACAGAGAGATTACAGCAACACGCTCTGATACAGCAACAGATTCAAGAGCAGCAACATGCCGCCATTGCGCAACTTCAGCAAACTGAGAAGCAAGAGTCTGTCCCTATTTCAAATAGTAACAGTAAGCAGCAGATTCAGCAGCAAGTGATGGAGCAACATCAGCAAGCAGCGTTGATCCAGCAGCAAGCATTTGTTGCCCCGCCGCTGCATCACACCACCATAATGGAACCTCATATGCAGGCCGGCACTGAGGTACCCTCACAGGCCCCGGTCCACATGGCTATTCAGACGACGCACATGCCTCTTCAGACAGCTGCTGTGGTCCCAGCTCAGGTCCTTACCCAGCAAGGACAATGTGAGGCTCATCCCCAAAACCAGGTCCCACTCCAGTTTATAGCCCAGTCCACAGTCCAAGCAATTCAGGCTATGATAGAGGCTCAAGGATCTCCTTCTACGGCAGTGACCCAGCAACAGACCCGTATCATCCAGACCCAGCAAATTCCGCTACAGACCAGTTACCCAGAACCTGCCACAATCACGCAGAGACAGGTAACTGCTCAGCCGTTGACCCCAACTCAGCCTCCGGACATGACCACCGGCCAGTCCCAGCCTCCACATTGCCAGGGCCCATCCGTGGACATTCAAATGATGGGCCAGCAAAACCAAGCGACGGCCCAGCCGCCAGCTGTTATTACTCCAATTCCCAGTAAGATCCAATATGAGACTCTTGTTCATACTCAAATTCCAGGCTCTTTGCAGCCCCAGCTCCAGCAACCGACCCAAGGGCATCCACCTAGGCACATGCAGGCTCAGGCTAACTTTATCTCTCAGCCTACCCACCAAGCCACGCCATCTATACAGGATGCGACTCATTTGACTCAACAGCAACAGCCTCATCTGGGGATTCTGTCTTCTGGCTCAGCTGGAAGCGTTGGGACGACAGATTGCCCCAATTCAGACGGGGGCCCTGCAAACTTTGTTGCCATTCCTCATCCTTTGTCGCAAGCTGGACAAGCATATGTTCAAGGCCAAACAATACTGCATCCAGTTGGTCAGGTCCAGCAGCAGCCCCCAGGAGGCGCTGCTGACCCTTCAGTCATTCAATCCACCGCTCTGCCTCCGATGCCTCAGTCAACTGTGCAATACCAACAGAAGCTTTCTCAAGTGCAGCAACCACTCGATCCACTTCCTGCACAGCCCATCCAAACCCCCATCCAGCAACCTCTTCCCACGACGCAGTCTCCGATAGCCTTTGACGGGGGTCAGCTGCTCTCACAGTGTCCACCCGCCTTCCATCTGATAACCAATCGTCCTGCTCAGACAGTGGCAGGCGCGTCTTCATCTCTGCAGCACCAAGCCAAGCAGATGCCGTCTGCTCGCACACACTCCCAAACCAGCATCCCAGAGCAAACAATCTCCCAAACACACAAACACATTCAGACACACACCGAGACACCTGTTGCCGAACAGCCCGTGCTACCCCTCGCTGTCTCTTTTGCACAACAAACACCCATCAGCCCGTCACATAACTCGTGTCCCCCGACATCCCTAGCATTTCTCCCATTCCCTTCATCCCACCATCCCAACGCTTCTCCTGCGCCACAGCTGCTTACTTCTCCTCCAGAGGCCCAGGTAACCTTACCAGGGCAGGCCGCCTTTATACCCGCCTCCCCTCCACCTGTCACTGCTCTACAACCGCTTGACTCTAATGCCCCCAAACTGCCCCAAGCCTCGCTGCAAGACTGTGACCTTTCGCTGCTGGGCATTGCTCAGGTACAGGAACAACAAATGTTGGCTGTATTGCTAAGGAAATTATTTTAAGTTTGCTGATATGGTGCTATCTAATTATATGAAAAGGCTTTGACGTTGTCTTTTTAATTCAAACTAACATTTGTTACATTTTAAAACAGTACATTTTTTAATAAATACAATATCCATTGATACATTATAGCTTTACTTGCCTTATGCTAATTACTTTTTGTGTGTTCTGTTAACCTGCATACTTTTTGCCTGTATTCATGTTATCTGACAGGATGGTCCGTACCTGTCAAGTACAGAATGCCATTCTTCATTAGGGTATGTCTGACATCAGTACTGTTCCATGTTAACTCGTATGTCCAATCCCTCAGTACATTCATCCGTTATGATAAATACAATATGTGTGCTGATTATGACATTATGAAAGCTGCTATTTGATAGCAGCGTAAAAGGGCAAACATGTAAGATCTGTTTAAGGTAGTTTTATTTACAAAAATATCAAATAACCCAATTATATATCAGATGAATAAAGCGGACAGTCGCTGGACTTACATATAAATCAGTCGTAAAATCTCCCAAAATATGATCTGTTCAACAGAACATGATTTTGCATTGTAGTAGTTGACTATTTTGTAATTCATACCATGACATGTTTAAACACCACTACTTCACCCACAGGTCTGTTCCAGCTAATGTAGAAGAAACATTTCAGCTCTTAGCCAACGGGAAGTTTGAGAAATTAAAGTCTCAAAGGAGAGCTTCCTGTCAGAGGTCTGAGAAAGTTCAGTTTCAACTGACCATGCTCGAGGTAAAAAAAAAACCTACGAAAGAAATAACGCTTATATTGTTAAATCACACGTGCTAAATGATTTTAAAAATGACAACTATACAACGTAAATTTGCGTTGCCCTCCCTAGGTGTCGGGCAGCGGGGACAATATGGTGGAATGCCAGTTGGAAACTCACACCAACAAGATGGTGACATTTAAGTTTGACATTGAAGGGGATGCACCAGAGGACATAGCTGACTATATGGTACACTACTCATGAATTACCATCGTCTGAATTACTTGTAAAAAAAGTTGTCATTTCATACATTAATAGTTGCTTTTTGGTTGCATTTGTTGTAGGTGGAGGAGGACTTTGTCCTCGATGCAGAGAAGGAGAAATTTGTTGAAGAGCTCAGAGCGATAGTTAAGCAAGCTCACGAAATTCTTCAAACACATTCGCAGGTATGTTGATTAACATATTTGCATCTATCACTTCTCTAAATAGCAAATGGATTTGAATCTTTGTGTGTTTATTAGACTGGATCAACCGACCAGTTGCATGTGAGCACCCCCACTAGCTCTTCAGGTGAGTTATGGATATACATTATAGGTCACAAAAACAGTGTCTTTACAGTATGAGAAAATGCTGTACCTTCTATAACCTCACGTGCTATGTGTAGTAAAATGTCTTTACCATTTTCAGTGGACTCAGCGACCCATTCTTCTCCAGTGGGACGCTGGCGCTTCTTTATTAACCAGACCATCCGACATAGAGACTCTCTGTCGGGTCAGGGAGCCGGCACACCACCGCCCTGTGTGGAGATGGGAATACCTGAGTCTCCTAAAACAGAGAGAGGTGAGTCTACCCAGGTCAATAATGCTGTGGCTTGATTAATATTACTGACATGGCCTCATAACAGAAACTAACTAGGTGTTCTTCTCTGCGGCTGTAGAAAGTGAAGGATCCCAGAGTGTGGAATCCCCGGCGAAAAGGATCTTTAACCCCTGTCCCACCCTTTCTACCAGCGCCCCTCCAATCTCCATTGTCTCATCCCCTAAATCCAAGGTCCCCTCAGACACTGCTGCCCTGTGTCCTCAAAACACTTTCTCTGGAAGCATCTCTGCACCAGCCTCCACCCTTGAGGCCTCTGTCCCTGCCACTGCTTCAGGTGGTCTTGAACCGCCGGTCCTCCCTTCAGCTTCGGTTGACCAAATTCACACTGTTCCCTCATCAATAACACTACCTGATGCTGCTAACTCCTCCGCTTTGTCCACCCTGTCCACTGCTCCTATTGTTGTGTTTTCTACACCCCCCACCATTATCCCTGATGTCCTCTCTCCTCCCGGAAGCAGTAGTTGCTCCACCCTGGTTCAAAGTGTAGGGGATACAGTAATAACTGCTCCAAGATCATTTGTGCCTGCAGCGGGCCAGTCGTCATCCTTTCATCCCACTCCTCCTGCTTCTGCAGTGGCTCAAGTTCAGCTGCAGCAGGAACAGGCCCTGCAACCGTCTCTCCAGCATGTACAACATCAGAAACCAATGCAACAGCCAACGCCACTTCAACAACCTCAGACAGGTCATGCAGAGTTGTCCCAACAGTCTGCGCAGTTTCTGCCACCAGTGGCCCTGCAGCAGCCCCAACAACGCCTTTCTCAACAGCAGACAGCACAGTATTCCCCGCAGTTGATACAGCAGCCTCCGTTGCAACAGATGCCGCAGCAGGTTTTGGCACCCCAAGCTGCCGTAGTTCCTCAGCAGCAACAGACTGTACACTCACAGCAGCAGCTGGAGCAGCAGCAGATGTTTATGGGTGCTGTGGCTTTAACCACGGATCAAAGCCAAATGCCGCCACTGTCAACTAGCCAACCATTTCTTCCACAACAACAGGCACAGCTAAGTGGTAACTCTTTAGCACAACAGCAGATTCCACAACAAACCCAGATCCCTGCTGAGCTGGTACATCAACATGTACAGTCACGGCAACAAACTGAGCAGCATCCAGAGATGGTTAAAGGGACGGACACGCCCCAGAAAGCGCCGCAGTCCTCTCTGCAGATATCTGAGTCAGAGGTGTCCACAGGAGAGACGGGTTTCACAGAGGACACTTGCAGCCACTCCACCCCCTTTCATCCTTTTTCGGACTCTTCTCTGCCGCCTCTCCATCCGGGCACCTTCGAAGGCCCCGTAGCCGCTCCCTCCCTCGCCATGACACCGTCCCCTGCTCAGCCGTCCTCTGTGGCCGAGTCGGACAGTGAAGGCCCTCCAAAAATTGAATTTGTGGATAACCGCATCAAGACTCTGGATGAGAAGCTGAGGAACTTGTTGTACCAGGAGTACAGCAGCGGGGCTGGTCTGTCGGCCTCCGGCCCTACATCGGCCACCTCCACATCAGCAGGAGGAGACGAGGCGTATGAGCCACGGTCGCTCCGCCACTCGTCTTTCCCCCTTCCTCCCTCCTCCTCGGATACTTCGCCTCAGTCATCCTCCTCTTCCTCCCCCACTACCTCCCGCTCCTCCTCTACCTCCCCTGACCCAGAGAGAGATGGCGCAGGAAGGGAAGCTTCCTCAGAATTTCCCCACTGTGCGGAGATGGGCCCCGTGGAGGAACAGCCCTGCCCATCTCTCCCCTCCAACTCTGCCTCGTCCACCCCGCCTGCCTCCCTGCCTCCCAATCACGATGAATTTGGTCGGCCCCAGCGTCCACCGGTACCAGGAGAACCAACCATTCTTGTGAGTCAAAGCCACAGAATAGATCCTAAAGTTAGAATTTTTTTAAATGCTCTCTTTTATACTGAAGTGACGTTATTTCACTGTTTGCGTGCTGCTATTTAACGCTCTGTGTTAAATCTTTTTAAGGTGAAATATTTGTCTCTCCCTTTTGTCCATGCAGCCACCCTTAATTCTCTTAACTGTTCTAGGCTGTACCCCCACACTCTGACACCAGTACCACTGGAGATGCATCGTGGCCCCCCAATCAGCACCCAATTCCCCTCCGGCATGGACACCAGAAGCACAATGCAGGAGGTGGATATTTTGGCCTAAACCTGACATGTCCTAGTATCAGAAATCCTGTTAGCAAGAAATCCTGGACTCGCAAATTCAAAAACTGGGCATGCAAACTGCGCCACTCCGCCAGCTTGTTCAAGAAGCCCAAAGTCCAGAAAGGTAGCGTCCTCTTAGGGAGCGAGAGAGAGAGCGAGAGAGAGAATGGGTTGTTTGGGCATGGACTTAAATCTAATATCTAAGTACTAGTCTTAACATAGTAAAATAACTTTCCTACCCAACAGGAATTAGGTATCCATTAAGGTAAAACAATGTTTCAGCTAAAGAATCGTATTTGTGTTTATTGTAATGTCACAATATTCTTAATGCAATGTAAGCGTTGACACTACATACATTATTGTTTTGTTTGCTTCGCTTCTGAATTCCTTTTTAAGTTTCTCGGAAATCTTTCCTTTTGCATGGGTTTCTCACCCTGAGGAGAAAGCAGAGTAGACGAGGGGTGAAGATGGGCACAGTGTAGGAAGAGGATGGCTTCAGAGATCTGATGCCCATGCCAGTGCAGATGAGCTCTGCAGTGAAGCCCATCAGTGCCTGTTACCATGATAACACCCTTCTAATGACGCACACCTTTTTGTGCCCCAAATCCGTGAACACAGTCAGCAATCGCCACCTCACCTCCACCTGCCGGCTTAGTGCAGACAGCACCATGCACCATGTCAAATAACAAATAAGATGGATTGCTAAGATGTTAAACTGATATTATGTTATCGGGTCAGAATATGTGTACAGAATGGCTGGCACTGCCTCTTGAGGCCATGCTATATCCTGTAGCTGTACTTGATACATTCATGTAGATTATTTTATTGTTTTAATATTCAATGAAAGTCCTAATATCTAGTATATATTCGGCGCACCTGGTTGTGCACAGGTAGGCTAAGATACATAGATTATACAGCTAAGATGATTCACACAGGTAAAGTACTTCAGCCATCTTGCATGTGTTTGCGTTTCCATGTTTAACAAGTAGCTGCGAATTAGATCCTTTGCTTTAAGTTCACCCGCATGAGCAGGCATGTTCTGTCATACACAAGTGACTAATAATGAATGATTATCAATAAGTAACACCTTAATCAGGCTGCATATTTATATGTTGGTTTAAAATGATGCTTTTATTATCACTGTTCATCATGTGCTAATGTACTAATCCTAAATATCAAACACTGATCATAATCACTTTGGATCCGAGCACAGATCTCAATGTGATGTCGGGCTTTGTGTTCTGGTAAATGATGTGGTGAGAATGAGCGAGTGGATGTGTGGGTGGGTGGGGGTATACTGTTGAACTGTTAACTGCCATTTCTCTATGTGTCTTACCTTAATTAGATTACATATTATAATGTTCATTTGATTGAAACACGCATTCATTGCCTCTTCCCACACGCCCATTACACATCGCTCTGAAGTATCATTACCAACTCTAGCAGTAAAAGTATTTTTACTTTTTACAGCTACAAAAAACATTTGGTCTTCATACTGTTTTGTTTATAGTTTAGAAAAGTTACAGCGACAGAATTAAATATACACACATTTCCTAGACCTTCATACAAGTCATTTCATTGACAAAGTTGATGGTGTGTGACATTGACGGGTGATTCTTAACACTGCGCCTTTATTCCCCGTGTCTCCGTGTGCATCTGTATGTGTCTATTGTCACTTATGATTTTCCATCTGTTGCTTTTGTGTGTGTGTGTCTACCTCGTCATTTATGTGCTCTTCATACATGTGTTTCTGTCTCTGCGTCCTTGTCTCCCCTTCTCGCTTTTCATCGCTGTCTCGTTATCAGAAGGAAGCTCCAGCAGTCAGACACTTAGAGAGGAGATGGAGGCACCGCCGCCAAATCCACCTCATTCACGCCAAGGACGAGTTCAGGCAGTAGTCAGTACTGTTATTTATTTATTTATTTATTATCTCTGCCACTCAATTGGTCTGAACCGTCATTGCAGTCTGGACAAGCATGTGACGCGTCCTCTGCCATCAGGTGACTCCGGTGCCCCAGTCCTCTCCCCCGAAGGCCGCGCCATCAGGCCCCGGAAGCACTCACAGGAAAGTGGGCCGCTTCTCTGTGACCCAGGCTGAGACTAAGAAGGAGGACAGGCAGGCCAACAGCTCCGCGCTATCTCCTGATTTGGTGAGGGAGAGAAGGAGATCTCGGGCAAAGGACGGAGAGAGGGAGGAAAGTAAGAGGACCCCAGCATTGGTTCACCTGCCTCGGGGTCTCGGACACTCACCCCTGGACAGCAGCGACGATGACGATGATGAGTGTGAGCTGGAGGATGAGGACCTGAAAAAAGAACTTCACAAGCTCAGAAAGAAGTAAGTCAGTGAAGGGAAAGATGTAACATCATTATTTTAGAAATCACAAAAAAGATATGTCAAATCAAATCAAAGTTTATTTATAAAGCACCTTTTAAAAACAGCATGTGTTTAACAAAGTGCTGTACATGTATGTCCTAAAACAATAATACACACTGACAACAACATAGAAATACAGACAATAGAAACAATAAAAACAACTCTCACTTGTTGGTAAAAGCCAGGCTATAGTAAAAGGTTTTAAGACTGGATTTTAAAATGGCTATTGTTTGAGCCTGTCTAATATACAGGGGCAAGCTATTCCAGAGCTTCGGTCCTGCTACTGCGAATGCTCTTTCACCTCTGCTCTTCAGTCTCACCCGTGGGACAATTAAGAGCAAATGGTCCGCAGACCTAAGAGCTCTTGGCTGTTAAATACATTTTCATGACTCCATTGATATTTGTGTCTTGCCTGTATGAGAAATGTTTTTTAAACTCTTTGTGTTTTGCACATCCCTTGTTGTTATCCTCATTTTCAGTTCATGAATTTACTGAACCTTTCCCCCGCCTGTTGCTCTGTGTTTTGCATCTTTTCCTCTGCAGGCACATACAAGAGGTGGTATCCCTTCAGTCCCAGCAGAACAGTGAGCTGCAGGAGCTCTACAGACAGCTTCGTTCCCTCAAAGATCAACGGCAGAGTCTGCCCGTCTCCCTGTCCCGATCGACTCCTCTTCCCACAGGACCTCCGGTCCTCTCTCCTCGAAGGCCCAGGCCGGCCAAAATCAAACCCCGGCCCCGGCCCCACTCCCACATGGATAACAACGGAGTCGCACACTCTGGTACACACTTTTCGCAATTTGATTTTCTTTCACTTTCTCTTCTTCTGTTGCTTGATTTCCATTTGATTGTTTCTTGTATCCCCCGTCCAGGGATTCAGCAGTTGAGTTTCTCAGGTGGTGAACCGAGGATACCGCCTCTCTGTTGCAACGCAGATCAATGCCCCTCACTGCCTGCTAAAAGAGGTAAGGTTTTTCATCAATCTATTGAGATGGTACAGAATTGAGTGAAACTCAGCAGTATGATCTTTCCCCAGATCACAGTCCTCTTCAACAAAGCACATTTACAGATGAACTGCACAAACTGGTTGATAATTGGACAAAGGAAACTGTGGACCCTGCACCACCCAAGCCTTCGCTAAATCAAATCAAGCAGATTCAGCAGGTGCAGGAGTTGGGAGGCTGGAGTCAGCAGGCTGAGGTAGCAACACCTAATTTACCTTCATTTTTAATTCCAGATGAAATTAAGCTTCCTCTCTATTCAAAAGCAAACAGTACCAACGCATTATTTGTCTTTTGTTACTATTGCCTCAATATTCATTATTGCATTCCATACAGGTTCCACTGGGTTGGTTTCCAGGGGCCCCACTGAACCCCCAGGCAGCCCCGACCCCTGCATGCTTGCCCTCTCCGGGACCCCCACTGCAAACGCACAAGGCTCCGGTTCCACAGATGCAGCAAAGTTTACACCTCCAGCAGTCTGTGCCCCTCCAGCAGCTGACCTATCAGCAGTCCCCACTCAGCCAGCAGATACTGCAGCCCCGGGCGCAAGCCGCCATAGAGTCCCAATCCCTATCACAGACACCACCCATCAGCCAATCGCCCCATCCACCACCTCAAGGCCAACCGCTGCTGCCTTCCCAAATGCCCACATCGGTGTCCATGGCCGCGTCTCTGCCGCCTGGCACAGCTGCACCTAAAGATGGCACCTCTGCTCCTGGGGGGGCATTTTGTTCCTGTTCCTCAACTTCTTCAACCTCTTCCTCCGCTTGCTCTACTGCTGCTCTACCTTCCAGTGCCAAAATTCACCCAACAACTCCCAACTCTACTCTTTCTCTTGGACAGAAGTAAAAACCCAGGTGAAGAGTGAGGTCGATATGAAGGTGCACGAGATGGAAACCCTGAGTGGATCAGGATGCAAAGCAGATCCCTTTGGAGTGCTCGTTCTGCGTCTGCGTGAAAGTTGACACTGCAATGAATATATGGATTCCAGTGTACGTTTGGATGAGATGGAGAGTGAATGGGAGACATGATAGGTTATAGTATGTACAGACAGAGGGATCACATGCAACACAACGGGTGAGGTTTATGAATCATATGTTTGAGTGTTGAGATGTACAAAATCTTATACGTATGAGTGTGTGTGTGTTTATGAGTGTGAGTGTTTATGGAGTATCCGAGTACACGTCCCTTATGTACTTTCACCGAATGGACATTCATGTTTTTGATTTCAAATCTACTCAGTTAGACCGGAATTCCCTTTTAGCAGACACATACATTTCTAAATATTTTAAATGCTTTCAGTCAGACTATCAATTTTAAAGTGCAATTAGTAACGGTCATCTAAATTAATCAACACGTATGAATTTGTCTGTCAGGTCTAAAATATTTTTGTAGAAGCACATTGATGAGAACCAGACCCAAAGATGATCCATTACATAAAACTGAAACCCTTCAGTACAGGACATTGGGCAATGGAAAAAATAACCATAGCATGTTAGCAGAGAAAGGTAAAGTTATCTAGCAGCATTACCACCATACACTCAAACAAGTACGGTACGGTTCTCTCGTACAGAATGTGTTGTTGGGATGCAATACAGGCTTGATAAATTAATGATATAATGGTGAATTCAAATATGTTGTATGTGTACACTCAAAAACTGCGTGACCTTCTGACAGAAACTCACATCTACTATTTGCAGCCCACTAAGATAATTCATAATTTATTTGTAATATTGCTTTGGGTTCATTTGACATGTTTTGCTTTCAG
The DNA here is from genome assembly GCA_021346845.1 of Apeltes quadracus. NCBI lineage: Eukaryota > Metazoa > Chordata > Actinopteri > Perciformes > Gasterosteidae > Apeltes > Apeltes quadracus. The sequence continues at coordinate 9,365,897 of CM037928.1, read as the reverse complement.
TAAATTCTCTGCATATCCGAATATATCACAATGTCATTCTGAGGAAGAAGAAATCTCCGGGGAGGTCAGATGAGTTGTACCCATTTTGCCTTTTCAAATGATGGCAATTTTTGTAGGTGTATATTCTTTCTGCGTGACAAGGCCTTGTGATAGTCAAAAGCATGATAAATTGAAACCTATTTTCTTTCATTCAGTATGGCTTCTCAAAAATCTAAATGATTACCCTTCATATGTTTCGGGCTTGTTTCCTGAAGACACTCAAGTGATATGTTAGACCATGTGTAAGCTTAATGTTCTACAAGGTTGTCAGATCCTCCCTTGCCTTTTAGCCAACTTTGGCATTGGAAAAAAAATCCTTGTTTCAATTGTTAACTGATTTAGTCTTGTCGGTGTGAATGCATAACTGTGGGCCATAAATGTGCTTTATGCACACTGCAGGTCTACTCAAGTCAGAATAACCTATTCCACTATTTCAAATTATTGTACATTGTATGGGATTATCAGTGCAATTAGCCAAACACACATTTGGTCAACAACAGTCAGGCGTTCAGTAATACACTTTACTAATGTTAATACACTTTTTGGCGTAACAAGTAGCCTCTAGTCTAAGCAGAATTAGTGTACTGATAGAGAGACTGTTTGCAACTGAAAACAGCAGATTTATTTAAAGACATTGAAATTCTGAATGGTTAATGAGGAGTTTCTGCTAAAAGGTGAGGTCTTAAAAAATGGCATAATCTAGAAAACAATTATTTTCTACATTTTTCAAGACAAACCTCATTGTCACAGAGATGTAGTTCATTATTAGTAAAGGTGATACTCTGTACTGTCATGTCTGATACTAACATGTTGACTGCAAGCTACAGCTTAATGATCATGATTCATGATGAGGAGCTGGCCTTGTCCTTGAAGTGTTACCAAAATGTTATCTAAAAGATAAAGATTATTTTTGTATTTTGAAAAGGGGTTGTACAAAATGTAAAAATTTGTTCTCACTGTAAATGAGTGATTAGAAATCAGAGTTATTTGAAACTACAAAACACTGGTTTTCATCTATGTTTATATGGGACTTCCCCAACTTAATATACCTCTCTGTCCTGAAATGACAGGGTGACATAATAACATTGAGTCTTTTAGGTAATGTTTGACCTCTTATTGAAATTTTTAACTGTGACAACCTAAACAATTAAAAGCATACATACAAAATATTTTGTATTAGGTTACAGGTTGGATTTAATGCACGCACAAATTAATGCAACACAAATCTGGGGGGTCCCACACGGACATGAATGAGAACCAATGATAAAAGGACATTCGGGCAGAGTAACTTATGAATGTTGCTGGTGATATAGCATCTGTGAATTGCAACTAATTCAATTGTTGATTTTATTTGTTTTTTAACTAATCAAAATAAATGATTTAAAACATCAAAGTAAAATTGTATTTTTTCTACATTTACCTTAGCAAAGCCTTGTACTTCTGCCAGCGGTCATGACTTCATCTGGAGGTTTGAGGTTCAGTTAAGTTTACTTAACAAAATTCCAGATACATCAGTAAAATACAAGCGTATTATACATTTTTTGGAATAAAAACCAAAAACAAGTGCAGGACTTCTTTCCGTTGTGGTAAAACATCATCATTCATGTGCTGTAAGACCAGTTCATCCTCAGTTCAAACACAATTAAACCTATTGTGTTTTTGCATAATTATAACGTAGTATTATATTAGATTGGTTCATGTTCCATGGATGAACAAATCGACGCCTTTATGAATGTCCTTACGTGTTTATTCATTATTACATCTATCATAATTTATTTGTTTGACATATTAACACACAAGTATGACGTTTTTATCAAGTTATCGAATAGCTACTGTAGCATACCTGGCGCGTGTCCGTGGCGGAACGTTTTTTTCCTGAATGCAACTCCAAATTTGACTTGCTGCAACTTTATTGTTCTTTCAATAAGCTACAACGACTAACGACCGTCTGACGCCACAGCCTTTGAAATGGCGTTGATGTAGTTCAATACGCCGTTATTTTGTAGTTATTGTGCTCGTTTTGGTTCCTTCATTTTTAAATTTCTGATCAAGTGTAAACTTCTGGACTTTGCCTCTATATTTGAGCATTACGGGATTTATGAACAAAAATGTGGTAAAGCAAATTGTTTATAATATAACGTTACGTTGCATAATAAGGCCGCAGCTACCCCCGATCTTGCTTAGGGATTACAACGGCTTTTGTATGCGTGGCCTGCCGCAGCTAGATTTCGGTGAGTTGCTAGCGTTAAATGTCAATGAAGATTACACACGACACGTGTTTGTTTGGTTTATGTTGATCAGCTGTGTTTTGTGCATTTAGCATTTCCTTGTATGTATAAAAGCGAAATTAATGGCACCTGCTGTTTTCTTTTGTAAAATTAAAAGTTAACACATCCCCAAATGCTTAAGCTAACGTTAGCTTAACTAACGTTACATCGGTAGCTATTGGCATTATGGCTAACCTTAGCTTACATGCTAAACGCATTAGCTGAAGCTTTGATAGCAATACAACATTCACGGGGCATAGCGTGTTTACAAACACTGAGTTGATGTTACGATTGCCAGTTGGTAATAACTAACGTAGCAAAATAATCCAAAACATTATAATGAAATATGATAACTGATGCTTTTCCAATTATTTCCCGTTATTTGAAAAATGTGCAATAGTGATACCCTTATTATCATTGTTACACTATAGAAACGACTTTGTTCTTCATCCAGTTACATTAACATGCATTTCAGGTGGCAGGAGTGTCTGATGTGTTTCTTATCACTCAAATTACGGTCAAATGAGCTTTCAACGTCAGTTAGTTGCGTGATTGAATTGTCTTATTGCAAATATTCACTTTATTTCTCCTTTTTGTTTAACAGGTTTCCCAGTGAAGGGGAATCTGGAAGTGAAGTCAAATACAACAAAAACAACACCACTGCTAACGTTACATAAATAATATATCATTCATTTAATTTAACAGTCCCTTCAGCCTGAGTTGGATTTTTAGATAATTTCATAACTTAGTCCCCCCCCACACGCCTACACACTCAATATGGCATCCGTGCCACTCTACTGCTTGTGTCGCCTACCATATGATGTGACACGCTTCATGATCGAGTGTGACATCTGTCAAGACTGGTTCCATGGAAGGTGAGTCATTTTCAGATTAAACTCTGCATTGATCACATTGCACACGCGATTGAAATACAAGGTTAAGGGAAGTTGTATGTTTCCTGTGGTTATAGTCCATATTGGACCAATCACAGTTCTTTATTTGATATAAGAATGCTTTCTGTGTAGCTGTGTTGGAGTGGAGGAGGACAAAGCCACTGAGATTGACCTTATATCACTGCCCCAACTGTCAGGTCACTCATGGGCCATCTGTTCGTAAGTTACCATTCCTATAGTATACATTTTCTTCAATTGTTATAACTATAGCGTTTTACTTTTTACACAATTCAACATGTTAATCTGTCTTCTCTGACCCTCCTTTTTTTTTTTTTAGTGCGCAAACGCCGCGGAGCCAATAAGCAGACAGATAATGGTGCTGCTGCTGGAGCAAGAGATCCAAGTCGGCCTGTTAAGACAGGCAGCCCTCAGTTTGTTAGGGAGCTACGGAGCCGCACCTTCCCAGGGTTAGTGTCCTGCAAAGTCAAAAGTTAGTTATTCACAAGTTTAGAGACACATCTTCTTTTATTTATTCAAGTGACTGTTTCTGCTGTCATGGTCCTCTAAAATCACTGCCCACTTTTAGATTATTTTTTTTCTCCATCTGATCACAACCAGAACTTGTACCATTGTCTGTTTGCGTTTTTCTTTTTCAGTGCGGATGAAGTCTTGCTAAAGCCGTCTGGGGCCCAGCTGACGGTTGAGTTTCTGGAAGAGCATTCATTCAGTGTTCCTGTTATGGTGCTGCGTCGCGATGGCCTTGGCATGACCCTTCCTCCAGCATCTTTCAGCGTCAGCGATGTAGAGCACTACATCGGTAAAGTCTTTATTACTTAATAAAAAGCTATCGATCTGCACTGACTTCTGATTTTAAGGCTAATGTGTATTAGGGACTTTTTAATTTGTTTTCTCAAACATTTTTTATTTTTTTTTAATTGCAGGTTCAGACAAACAGATTGATGTGATTGATGTGTCTCGCCAATGTGACATGAAGATGCGGTTGGGAGACTTTGTTGAATACTACAATAGCCCCAACAGGGAAAAAGTTCTTAATGTCATCAGCCTGGAGTTCTCTGAAACCAGGTACACAAAGATAAACACTTTATTGTACTGCCCATTCAGTTTCGCCTTTATGAAGCTGTGTCTTGATACTCAAGTAAAATGTTTACTTCTCTACGTTACTCATTTGATCTAGAGAATAAAACAAAAGGAAATGTTTCAACAAAGTGAAGTTGTGTTGTGACAGTTTAGAGTTATGGTTGATGTCATGTTTTGAATACTACAAATATTTGCTGGCCTTTTTTTAAGGCTCTCAAACCTCGTGGAGACTCCAAAGATTGTGAGGAAACTGTCATGGGTGGAAAACCTCTGGCCTGAAGAGTCTGTGTTTGAACGGCCTAATGTGCAGAAATACTGCCTAATGGGAGTGAAGGACAGCTACACAGACTTCCACATTGACTTTGGAGGAACTTCTGTTTGGTACCATGTCCTAAGGGTGAGAAGGAAAATGATTTCAGTTCTTTTTTGGTTTGTTTGTTTCTGTAAAGTTTCACTAACACTGATTGCTAAACATTTGATTTATTAAGAGTTTGTTCCTCTTATGTGTATTCAGGGCGAGAAAATCTTCTACCTAATTTCCCCCACTGCAGCCAACTTGGCACTTTTTGAGCGATGGAGTTCCTCATCAAACCAGAATGAGATGTTCTTTGGAGACCAAGTTGATATGTGTTACAAGTGCTCTTTAAAACAGGGAAACACCTTGTTCATTCCAACAGGTGAGCCGTAATGCTTCTTTTTGTTTAATTATTTCAGGGTTTTAGCATAGTAGGGATAGTCTATAAGCCTGACTCAAACACTGCTGACACTTTTGTCATTTTGTTTTTGATCCAGGTTGGATCCATGCTGTGCTGACTCCAGTGGACTGCGTTGCCTTTGGCGGAAACTTCCTGCATAGTCTCAATATCGACATGCAGCTCCGGTAAAGTTCCTTACCAGATCCCAACTGCATTGGAGACAGACAATTGCCCGTTTGTTATTTACTCTCACAGTCCTGGATGTTATACTGTGATATGCTTGTGCTTTATGAGTCTTCAGACGAACTCAAACATTTTAGCTTTCATGGAACTTTTAGCCCTAAATGACTATAGTGGAATGTTGTTCCTCACTTAACAGTTCCTAAGGCTATTGCTAAATCTGCACATATGTGGCAATAACCACTAATGCCTGACTTTCTCTGTGATTTTCAGGGCATATGAAATCGAGAAGAGATTGAGCACAGCAGACTTGTTCAGTTTTCCCAACTTTGAGACTGTGTGCTGGTATGTTGGAAAGCACCTTCTTGATACCTTCAGAGGTGAGGGAGTTCAATGCATTGCATATCATCCATGTCTTGGAAACTACTTCAGTGGCCCGTGTTTTACTGTTTGGCGTTTTGATTTCATTAACTTTGCTACTCCGGCTCACAGGATTGAGAGAAAACCGCAGACATCCTGCCACTTACCTGGTTCACGGAGCGAAGGCCTTAAACAATGCCTTCCGCACTTGGACTCGTAAAGAGGTTGGTCAAATCTTCTCTTCATTTCATTACTTAGTTAAATTTTCATTTTCAAAAATCTTGCTGTAAATAATTACGAGAAAGTATTTGATTTGAAAAAGGGTTAATGCACCGTTTTTCATTTTAAAAGGGAACATTTGTTTGCGATTATCAGGCTCTTAAATCGGTTTGTCAAATATGAAGCGACAATTAGCAGCAGGTGAAGATGGTTGTGCACCATGATGTTGGATGTATCTGCAAAATAATTTCTGAGATGACAGATCGTAGTCTTCCTGCACTCAGGCTATAGCCGATCATGAGGTTGAGATTCCAGAAACCATCAATACGCAGACACTAGTGAAGGACCTGGCCAAGGAGATACGCCTGGTTGAGGTAAGCGGTAAAATAATTGAATGTTTGTACAATGTTTGGGATTTTGGTAATGTGTTCACAGAAATGCTCTAATCACTATTTAGTTTTTACTCACTAGAAACTATGCTCTCTCTCTCTCTCTCTCTCTCCATAGGACATCTTCCAGCAAAACATTGGCCGCTCTGGACCTCAGTTTCCTGGTTCGCCGCTCCCTAAAGCTCCTCTGATCACCTCCCAGAATTCAGGACGTCCCCCAGGAAAAAAGAAAGGGCCGAAGCCGAAGGAGGTGATGGTGGGTCTCGGGCCACCAGGAGCAAAGAAGAAGGGTCAAAAGGGGTTACTTAAGGCAGAAGCAGGAGAACTTGACCTCATTGAGATCCACACCAAACATACCCTGAAAAAATGTCAACATGGAAAGTCCAAAAGCAAGAACAAGGTAAGCTAATTGCGGACAGAAACAAGTGCCCAAATACTCTAAATTAAAGACATTCATGATAGAACCGAGAATGCATTTTTAAAACTATTTCCACAACTTTTATCTGTCTTTCCAGATGGATTTGCCTTTAGATGAGTTTGAAGGGAAGCTCAAAAAAAGCAAACTGAAACTTGTTCTGACCAATGGAAAACTCCAAGGGTAAGCGTGTGTTTCTATCATGTTTCTGATCTAATGTTTTTTTCAAGGTGTTGGTTTTTACCTGCTGATCATTTTGGTTTTAGTAAAAAGGTCGGCAGCAATGGTGCGAGAAGAGCAGGAAAGTACAAACATCTTGCCGTGGAGGGATCCAGTCCGTCTGACTTGGAGTCTGAGGATGAGCTGCAGATTGACGAGACCCCCCCTCCTCCACGACGCAAGGCTGCAGGACATAGCAAGAAAAAGAAACTAAGTGGTGAGAAATATGACTTTAAACAAGAGTTTGTGAATGCAGGGGGGTACATGTTTTACACACTTCTTCACCCACCAATAAAATCCACAAGGATCAGTACAGTTTTTTTAACACTCAAGGTGTTTGCTTGATGTCAATGCTAATATTAAGTAGTATGATTTCAAAGCTACCTTGTACAGTAACCTAATTGGCTTTCAGGTCTACCGAGGAAGCTGCCCAGAGCCAAACCATGCTCTGACCCCAATCGCATCAGGGAGCCAGGAGAGGTAGACTTTGACATTGAGGTGAGATTTTTACTAATACACAATCAGATTTTCTGCAACTGGTTGTGAATGCCATCTTTTGAGAAGCTGAAGCCAGTATCAGTGGAACATTCCGTCTGGAAGACAAGAGAAATGTCTGTCATCCTCACACAACCCATTGCAGCAAGAACTCTGATTGAGACTATGTGATGCTTTTTAGTTTAGATGTTTTATTATTTATTATTATTTATTATTTATTATTTATTGTTATTTATTAACATTCCAAGTTTAGCATCAATCAGGCCACAGCTAATCACAGATTATGTTGATACTTGTTGTTGTTTACTTATAACCCCTTTTTTTCATTGAGGCTTAGACCACTGTCCAATGGCATGACATGGACTGCGTAATTAACCATCAGTAATAAACTACAAACAAAAACAAATGAAAGATTATGACGTCTTGCACCAGAATTTTATTTCTGCAGCACAAGTTCAATACTAACAATAGCATGTTTATGCATGTGACTTCAGGAGGATTACACCACAGATGAAGAAGCACTAGCCGCCCACGGGGTGAAGGGTGGCGCCGGGGGCATTCTGGACCTATTGAAAGCCAGCAAGCAGGTGGCAGGCCTGGACTCTGCAACACTCAGGTTAGATCTCCTTGATCACACAAGGTTATTGTATTGTTGTCTTTATTGAACACTGTCCAATTAGTTGAGTCTGTGAAGGTATTTTAAGTCCGGTATTCATTTTTAAGCTATTTATTTGAAGCACACTTCATGTGGATCCTGCAACAAGCTGGAATAATTTACTTTCGGCTTGTCGCAAGAATCTCATTACCTTCCAGACTTCTTTAGTTCACATATTTACAATGGCTCTGACACTACACAATGTTTAGAAGGTTATATTTGAGATGCTGAGTGATTGCTCAACTTCGTCCTTCTCAGTGAGGAAGCCCCAGCCTCTCCCAGTACTCGTGACGCCATACAGGGTATGCTGTCCATGGCCAACCCCCCTTCCTCGTCCTCCTCTTCCTCCTCTTCATCCCCCTTATCCATCTCTGGAGGCCTAACAGAGGGATTAGGGGTGGTCAAGGAAAAGGGTGGCCGGGCAGTGTGGGTGACTGGGGGGGTCAAGAAGACAAAAATTCCTGAGAAGAAACCGGTCATCCAGCGGCCTGGGAAACGCCCAATTAAACGGCCCGCCCGTCACCTCAGCGACGAAGACAGTCCAGATGAGCAAGAGACTCTGGGAACCTGTTTTAAAGATTCTGACTATGGTGAGCGAGGAATACACTTCATTACTTAAACCTCCTGCCGTACAAATCGGTAATAATAATACCACTATGGCTTGTATTTGTTGAGCTTATGTTTAATTATGGTTAGCAATTATTTGTTTCAGTTTATCCGTCGTTGGAGTCGGATGAGGAGGACCGCGCTAACAAGGCTAAGATGAAGCGGAAAAAAAACTGGGATGATACACCTTGGAGCCCGAAAGGTACCTGTCTCAAAGATATTGGCAAAATGGTTATAAGCTCGCTCAAGAGGTGGTCACCTAAGACTTTATTTTCATTGATAGCCAGGGTAATGCCCACGCTACCAAAACAGGATCGACCAGCCAGGGAAGGGGCCAGAGTCGCATCTGTGGAAACCGGTCTTGCCGCAGCTGCTGCCAAGCTGGCACAACAAGTGAGTGAGATAATGAAGGTCATTGGTCTTTGTAGTATGTGCATAGTGAATAATGTGGAGTCGAGGCATCTTGCAATAAAAGGAAATCCATTTTTGATTTATTTGATTTGATTTCAAAACAGGAGCAGAAAAAGCCTGCAAGAAGAAAGTACACCAAAAAGCAGCGTCCTCCAGCTCCTGTAGCCTCTCCTCCCCCGGTTCAGACTGAGCCAGCCCCGCCCTCCCCACCACCTGCTCCAGAGACTGCAGAGGACCTCAGCCCAGACAGGAGGCTGGATTATTACTCTGCAAGTCTGATGGACCATGAATACACCGCAGGGCCAGGACCATTCGGCCCTGGAGGCCCTAGAGGCAGTGGAGCCATGGCCCCGGGTGTGTTCCTCACTTCACGCCGACCGTCACTTTCTCCACAGAACAGCAGCTCTCACTCCGGTCTCTCCCCCGGAGGTGTAACTAGCCCAGCCACAACAGGAGTTGGTCAAGGTAAGCAAACGTGTAAAGTAGGGGTGTAACGATCCATCTATTACATAGATGGATCGATTTATATTCCTCCGATCCAACTACATCGATCTGTGCTCGGCGAGTTGGCCTTATGGACGACATATCGATCTAACATTGTTTTAAAATGTAATAAATCGATTGTATCGATAATGGGAAATGACCCATTGGATTTAAGCATGTCAGACTTTTTTCTTAGCACTTTTAATGATAAAGGCTGTCACGGACTGAGCTGTGACGCGCTCACGCAGTATGCAGGTAACCCAGCGCCGTCCCGAGCCCCGATTCAACTTCAGGGGTTTTGCGGGGGTTGGTAGGTTTTTTGTGTATATCACTAATACGGGTTTTTTTCTGCTACACTGCTACAGCAGTGTTTGCACTTTATTCAAATAAAATGTGAATGCATTTTGCCATTCATTGTTTGGATCGTATCATTCTAAATGAACCAATATCGTCCTTTAATCGCATTGACAACCACGAATCGTGATACAAATCGAATCGTTGTTAAAACTAATCGTTACACCCATAGTGTAAAGTATTGACAGCACAAGGAATATTTTTCATATGTATTTTCCCCTTTCATTTTTTATTTTTAGGGAAACGTCCAAAAAAAGGACTTGCAACCGCAAAACAAAGACTCGGAAAAATTCTGAAAATTCATCGTAACGGCAAACTTCTCTTGTGAGTGTTGTTGGAAAAGTGGCTGAAAACTTAAAAGTTGGAATGAAGAAAAAGACTTTTGTGAAGTAGGTCTTATATAAATAGAGATAGATATCTATATTTTGTACTCTAAATGTATGTACTGTTTTCAGCTGTGAATGAACCTCACCGTATCTTGTCTTTTACATCATTTACTCTGCCCATTTAGCCATATCTGCTAAAAGTGTATTTCCGAAAGGATGTGTGACTTCAAATTATGCTAAGTACCCCTTATGATCACACACCACTTGATGTTGGGAATTGCAAGTTATGACCCAGATTTAAAAATGTAGATGGACAGAGATTGAACTAGTGTTTTATAAAAAACAATTTATTTTATTTTGGTAATTTTAAGTGGTTCTACTTATGCAAAGACATTGTTCATTGTACATTTAAAAAAGTTAACCCAATTTTCTAATTGGAATCCTGTAATCATCCCACAACCCAATCTCAACTCACAATAAACAGTTGTGCAAAAACTCAGTGTATTCAAATTGCCCGAAATGCTACAGTTGTTTTGAGGGATTTGTCATGATGTTTGTGCAACTCTTTTTTTCCTCCATAAACTGTAGTTCTACACCCAAACATTTTGGTAGTACTTAACTGATGCCAAGAGCAAGAGCATACAGATCTATTTATTGTGATGATATTTGTTTTAACAAGGCATTGTTTTGGCCATCTCTCGTTTTTATGTGGTATGCTTTACCACTTCGTCTTGGTCCCTACTTTTAGTATTTAGTAACCACTTAATATTCCATGCTTTGATAGGTATTTTTTGTAAATATTTGTAATTTATATAGTTACAGAACAGAAAGCTTTTATGCGAGACACTGGTTTTGGCAGCATTCTCGGTTGGATTTTAATTTTTACAAGCAATGAATTGGTTCTAAAATGTCAGCAAAACTTTGGATTTAATTGTGTGAAAACATTATGAAGATGCAGGACATGAGGTTATATGTAAATATATGTTGTAATTTAAGTTCTTTTTATAGTTCAAAAACTTTGACATCTTTCTTAACATAACTTGTACATGATACGTTGCTCTATTTGGAAAATATCTCAAATATTTTTTTTTATATTTGTATGCAGTAATTGTCTGCTGCTTAGTTTGTCATGTCTTGTTAGTGTAATCCAAAAAATGTTCTTGAAAAAATTACCATTGTTTCATTTCATCCATTTAGTTCATTATTGACTTGATATCCACTCTTGTGTTAGCTTGTACTGTGTGTTTTTCAAACATGTGTTTTAAATACGACCTGAAAAAGATAAATTGTACATTGGGAAAAAAACGGTTTGGTTGATTTTATTTTAGGTTTACCGAATCACAGATGTGTTAATGTATTATATGACTACTACATACTTTTATATTGTAGCCACCCACCAGTGGGATACATTAACTATTGGAATATCTTGGAAAGTCTTTGTCAACTAACAAATAGTAACACATTGACACTTTATTATTTTCTTTCGAATTAAACTATTATTTTCTTTGAAATTAAACAATTTGATTTGATATTTAAACCACTTCATATTTTCGTCGATGGTTAGTACTTACATTTTTTATTGTTACTTTTTATTGTACAAACTATTGTTAATTAACTTTCACATAAAAAAACCCTCCATTGCTCGACTTTCCAAGTCAAAATAGGTGTAAATGCATTTGTTATATCAACGTCTGGTATTCAATAATAGTGAGTTTAAATTCGCTTCCACATTCAAATTACTTAAAATATATTTTCATAAATCCTGGCGAACTCTACTGTGTGATTTCGTGTACACATGAAATCATATAGTCGAAGCAGGAAATACCAGTTAATAAGAATGCAGGCCCTCGTTCAAACGAAGACGCACTGGTTTACAAGGGAGTGCCCTGAGTAAAGGCAGTAGCAGGTACTCTCGCGAGACACAAATTGCCCTCCCACTCTAGTGCAAGATGGAGAAGCAAATGTAACACGCATTCGAGGTAAGCAGGAATAATTATTCCATACTATGGCCATTGGTTTTAGCTCGGGCGGCAAATATATATCTTATTTAACAACGGGAAAGGCTGTTGACAAATCGTCACTCCGATCCGACCACACAAGCATTTCACGGCTAAACCACGGATCCGCTGCTATGTAAACCGCCATTTTTAATATAGACATGATCCCACTGATAGAGCATTGTGCAGGGGCGCACACTGCTAACTGGTTAGCTCTCCTTCAGACACACAAGCCACACGCATATAACAGACTCTGTTTTCCGTGTGTAGGTATGTGCCTCTCCGTTCAAACTAAAGTCAAAGCGGAATCCCCACTTAATGGCTTCTCCCTTTCCACGGGAACAATGATACAATAAACCGGTGAGGGTTGAAATGTGTGTCTGGTAACAGATTTGACTTTCCGTAATCTGCTAGCGTAAACGTTAGCCGTTGGAGCTGAATTGAAACCTAACGTTAGGTAACAAACGTTAGCCCGAACTGCTAGTAAACGCCTAGCCAACGTCACCCAAATAGCGATAGCTAGCTAACTTCAACTGTTAACGTTGACTTGACGCTAACCATAACTGCGTGACGTTTGGTCGTTACTTCGACCATTTTGGCAGACACTGAGTGGGATGTTAACGGCGACAGCTTATCTAAGTTAACGTTCGCTTACTGTGAAGTGATAACGTTAAATGAGAGTGTAGTGTGTGTAGTTTTCTAATGGCACACAAACCGGGGTACAACTCGAGGCCATAAACGTCACAGCGTTCTATGATGCAGACGATCTGACCAGTTCACAACGTCGGTCACTTATGAAATCTAGTTGTGAAGCCTTTAAGTTAGCACAGCCCCACAAGTATTATAATGTAACATCCATGAAGTTAAAATGTCAACATGTAGCCCTTTGGTTACACGGATTGTATGTGTCATTGTATCACTGGGTGGCACCGCACAATTTAGAATATAGTCCCATTTTGTTACATAGGACCGCACAACAACAATCTACGTTATATGTGGAACAGTTGGTCTCAAAGCAAGACACAAATACGCCGTTTGATGTTTTGGTTGCCGATCACAATCGGAAACATTTACTTGTCAAGTTGGACACACGAAGAAATGGTACTGGTGGGCGCTGCATACATGGAACTAAAGAGAATATTTTAGTATTAAGTCAATGGAATATAAATGATACTTCTGCATCTATTTTTCCAGGGGGACAAATTAAGTTTTGGATTTTGTCCCGGTATTATGCAGGCCCCTCTTATTAATATCATTGATGGGTGTCAATGATGTTCTGCGCAGTTTTATATTTTTAAATTTAAAGCCTTCCTGTGCCGTACACATCACATGCAAGTCAAGCTGCTCTGTAAACGTGAACCACAACTTGGCACAGGGGTTTTGCCCCATATGTTACGGCTGTATTTACTTAAGAATTACAGACGTTTGTTGGCTTTCTTTACCAACTTGGAGGGTTGCGATGACCATCTCAGGTTGTTTGTGGTGCTGACTCCCAGGACCTTGAAGCTGCTAACTTGTTCCATGGCTGTAGACGCGGTGTAATCCATTAATTCTCAAATTGACACTTGTTGAGCAGTAATACTGAAGGTTGTTCACTGAGCTTCACTCTCAATTTTCTCTCCATGTGAAGCCCAATTGTTTGTTCTATCTGGACGATGCCAGTAGTGTGATCTGGAAACCTAACATAGTTCGCCAAGTTGTGTGATGACTCGATGACAGGAGTTGACTCTTTAGTTGACACTTTAGTTAACTTTCATAAAGTCCTACCACATTATTTATAATTTAAAAAAAGATGACATAACTTACACAAATACGCAAGCCTGATTTGAGGTATTTTGTGGATTTTGTTTGGAATTTATTGTCTGGCTAAGATTCACTAAGCAATTGGTCCAAATGAAGCCGTTGGTATATATGTATAAATATGTCTATGCATACAGCCTATTAGAATTGGGTTTTAATTACACTATGCTTGCCGCTTTCAGTGCCATTAGTCAAGCTGCTTGAATTTGTAATATCTGATGTGCTTTTATGTGTTTTCAGATAGTTATAAGAAACTGAAAAGCAAGCCAAGGATGAGAATGGTGGACCCATTGAACCGAAGCTGTTTCTGGTAAGTACTTCATGCACATTTCCTATTTTGACAAAAACTGTTCTGGGGTAAAACGTGTATGTAAATTATTTGGGCCTTAAGAAACTTTACTGCAATAATAAGGGATTGTGTAAGGGTAATTTATAGTCTTAGAAGAACAAATACTGGAGAAGATGTTTCTTTTTTACAGAAACAACTTGTATCGCTAAATAAACCAATAATGACTAATATTGCAGCATTGTCTCTTAAGGCAATCATTCCTTGCGATAAACCACAGATGTTAAGAAGACTTAAGTTGAGGTGGCTTACATACTTTGTCAATAAAAGAAAATACTCTTTTGCTCTAAGACATTTGCATAACTTGAGAACCACTGATTCAATCCATTTCACATTTGGTAGGGGTATTGTTGTGGACCCAAGAGTGCTTTTGTCAAATCTGGTGCAATTTAGTCATGCAACATATTCAGTATTGATAAAGTATTATTAAACGCAAGCTGCAGTGCTTGTAGCGTTGGGGCTTCAGAGTCCAGAATGTCGTCCTTTTCGTGTGCTTTTCAATACAAAGTCATGCTTCCTAAACATCCTTGTTCCTTGCGGAAATGGTTCCCTTTCCAATCATTGATGCTCCTCGAAAGAACGAGGCTCAGAGCCGACTGTTAAGCAACCCTAGTCTATGCTTCTGTGGAAGTATTATTCACAATGAACAATTATTGCCGTTGAGCTATTTGTGTAACGCCTTGATCTGACCTTGTTCCTCTGTGACATTTCATCTCAATGTTACTTGCGCTTTTAATTTTGAATATATGCTACATGCACTTCAACTAGTAATGTCATGAAATTACCAGCTGTCTAAGTCTGATCATTATACATCAATAACATTCAAATGTGTTTACAGATAAACAGGTTTGTGTGTGTGTGTGTGTGTGTGGATATTACATTTTTTATATTAATGCCAAATGTTAATTTAACTAATGAAACATCTTTCGTTTTTATCACATTTATAGTTAATAATTCCCTGAGAGGTTGTAAAATATAGCAGCGACAAAATAATGGGCAGTGATACAGCTGTGCAACACATTCTATTTAATTAACTTCTGAAAAGGACGGCAGCGAGGACAAGATGACACATTTTGTTTACGGATAAGTGCCTCAACTCTTCTCTCTGCGTCTCTTCCTCTTCTCCGCTCAACCACTCGTGTTTTGAAATGAAGGACACATGCTAGCATTTTGAAAATGTAAAATCGATTGACTGATGTCACTCGATGATACCAGTTGCGTATATGTGTAGAAGCAGGAACCGTGGTGCAATCAATGGAGAAGGTGCTGTGGGTGCCGACGATGAGGATTACAGATTTGTTGAGTTAGCTTGCATGCAGGTCTTTATGTCTTTGAGGCGCATTTTGATAATGAATTGGTTGGTGTGTTGTATTTTGTGGAAATGTAGACGATGGTGGCATATAATGTTGCCCAGAGCGAGGAACTAGAGGAGGATGATGATCAGGAGGGGGCCGTGTGCTGAACATTGCAGGACACATTGCATGGTCACCCGTGTGCAAAATTAGCAATAGTCTTGTACTCTAATATTGTTCTTCAGCATTTTTTTAGGGTTCTCATGAATAGGTCATATATGGCTTCTGTCGTTATTGCATTGAGGATTTGAAATGACAATTTATTTTGTGATAACTGATTTCAATTGTCCTGACAATTTTGAATTGTGTCAAACGCACAATGGCATAAAACAGGGAAAATCACAGATGTTTGTGTATTTTGATGTAGATTAATCTGGCTGGCTGAAAGCTAATGATTGAGACCCATTTCTTTAGATTGTCAAAATTGCTCTGGTACATGTATTGGCCTAAAACATATTTGTCTAGCCAACTAACTTATGAATACATTTTTAAGTTAAGTACATTAAGCTAGGTTGCAGATCTTCTCGGCTTCATTGTTGGCTGCTTTAGTCATAACCAAATGTCCTTCTAAATATTGTCCCAAAACGTACTCGTCACTATTTATGCATGTTTAATGCGGCTGTGGTGATGCGTTGTTTCTGTCAGTATTTGTGGTTCACTGTTGACAATGAAACATGCATCGGACGTGGACCGTTGTGTATCTAATATATTTAGATTTAAACAAAATGTGAAGCTTGTTTAGTCATATTAATCAGTAGTCCAGTGTTTTTGGCCATATGCTGCAAATGTTGTCATTTGGAGACCCGTGTTGATTTTAACTGTTATGGATCGCATATAATGTTAAGGAGATGCGTTACACACATAGGTTTATATTAACGTGCACTGCATTGATAAACAGTGGCCCCCCCATTCTCTGCCGGAACGTTATTCACTTTTTGCACACTACCCAGAGTCATGATGACTGTGCCAACAGCTAGTGCCGATGTGCTATGGTAACAAGCGCGGATACTCTGAAAAAATATTGCAACGGACGGATGAGCACATTTTTTAAGAGTATGTAGCCGGTACTCCACTTGACCGAACGAAAACTGAAATCCAAACTTGCAGTGTCACGATAGTAGATCCCTGGCAATGATTCAGCGAGTTATTATGCGTTTCTGCTCGCTATTCAACTAACGGTAGCTAGCTCGCTAGCTAGCGCGTGCTACGCCTCTGTAGCCGAGGAAACCAGGGCAAGATCCGCGACAAAGTCACGTTACTTGGTTTCATATACCTGATAAACCACCGGTTTAGTGTTGCTGATCACCGAGTGGTGTTAGCAGTCCCGTTTTCACTTGGAGCAGGGATTTTACTGGAGTGGGGACTTCGGGATTCCTTTGCGGCCTACACAACCCCGAACTAAATTAGTCAAGATTCCGGTCCGGACAGCATGGTGAATTTGTTCGATCTGAATTGACAGCTCTGTCACATGTGGCTAATATTGCTTGATTTTGGTTTAGCTACATTTTATATGTTCGACGTATGCGCATGGCTGGTTTGTGACTTTGCTTGTCGGGTGGTATTAAAATGCTTTCAAGTATTTCAAAAAGGGATCGTTTGCTAACTTAACCGGTAGCACTGCTAGCTGATCACTGGCTAACATAAAGTCCGTAGCAAACGTTACTAACCAATTTCTTTGATACGTTGGGCTTTCCAAATTCTTAATATGCTAAACGTGTTGCCAGACTGCCATTAAGCAAACTAAGTGTTCGTGACTAGCAAGTAATTTATCGTGTGTTTTAATGCCTTGGTTAACAATAGGTAAATATCGTTATGCTGTTAGCAAGGCTGACATTAGCTAGGTCACTGTAAGTTAAACCGTTCGGCATCAATTCACTGTAGTTGATGATGGCAAAGCAGCATACATCCGTTTTATTGGGTTTTTGCATAAATGAGAGTGCACTAAAAGAAACGTGTTGTTGGGCCCAGTCTGATTTTATAAACTTGTGTGGTATGTTGCTAGTTAGCCACTAGCTATTGATCAGCCTGAGTCTGCATTGTGATTTTTGATCTTGCTAACTGAATAAAACTGTGTACCATAACGTATAATAATTAAAAATGTGCTCATTATAAATATTAATGATCTGCAATATATTTTTAAAAGGACATACTCTCATCTTTGTAAAGAAAGTAGAGGGCTTTGTGGAAATGTATTAATCGGATTTAACTGTTTTATACATATGTGTTCGTGCATGGACGCAAAGGGAGAGATGATTCTTAAGATTGGTAAACTTTGTTTTTTAATGTGGTATTTGGGACATTGTTTATCGTCTAATCTATTTTTTTTGTATAATTTTACAGACAATATCACTGGAACATGCTGTTAAGTGGGTATCGCCAAACTAATTCTCTGTAAGTACATTTCAAAATTCTTGTTGTGGATACATCTGCAGTTGTTAACTTTGAATCTGAAAGTCTCATGTCATTGATTTTAGAATTTTTAGATGTTTGAAATATTTGGCTTATTAACAAAAGAGTATACATTTTCTGATGTTCATGCATATTTCTCAACAGGAGCAATCAATAGAGATTATCAACAATGAAGGTAGACAGAAGCAAGTTAAAGAAAACTCCTACGGAAGCTGTGAGTCTTGCAGTGTGGCCATTCTTGGCCTCATCATGATTACATTAGTCGGAACACCCAAGCTGAGCTTTGCTATCGATTGGCAGTTGAAATTGTTTTTTTTTTTAGGTCAGCCATGATCTGTGAATAGCTGATTGGTTATGTTCACATTTATTTGCTGATAAATTATGTTAAAAACAAGCACACAGCTGCACAAATGGTAATGTCGCAAGAGATGCCATCGTTGAGAAAGTTGCTTTCAAAATGATTTAAAGTTTGCTGTGTTTCACAGCTCTTATTCCTGTCACCACAGAAAATAAGGTGTAGGAACAACCGTAAGAATATTGGACGAACAAACCTAATCAGACACTTTATTATAATGTAATTCATAAAATTCTTCCCTAGCGCTGTCATGCTTATAACAGAATTTAATTTGTTTAAAAATCGTCAACCGAGGTTGTACGTTTCTCTAGTTTATGTTGAGAAAATTCATACAGTTGTCTTCACAATAAAACTGGTATTAGACAAAAGTTAACAAACTTTTATCTAATAATTATATATTATTATACTATTATCATGACGTCTGCAGTCAGTTGTTCACTTTGGTTATAATAAGGTTGCACTTCCTGTTATCCAAAAGCAGCTGGACATTTTTGACCTGGTTAGCAGTAAGGGATCTTGCATCTCTGAGATTGTAGTTGGGTGAACGGACCCCCCCTGTTATAATGTTAGGGGGAACGCTGGTGTTCAGAAAGCATTCCCCTGCTCGGTTGTGTAAAGCCAACTGTAGTGCAGTGACCCATTTTGGCTCTTGTGGTGCAAAACCCTGAGTATTACAGGTCAACGCAGTTCTCTCCTTCTTTACATTGAGGAAATGCAGATTTGTATGTCGCAGCATAGCTAATGTCTGTTCATATTGTGCTACACCACTAGAAATCAGGGGTTGCATGTTTGTGTACTCAATTCTGATTAACGATTTTATGCCTTTTTTGATCCCACAGCCGGCTGACTGCAGGATACTTATAGAGAAGCTTAAGGCGTGCAGTGATGAGCAACTGTTGGTTGAACTGCAGCACATCAAGACATGGAATATTGGCAAGGTAAGCCCTGTAGAAAATGGGGCAAAAGGCACCATCTTCATCCTTTTTTCTTTTTGAACCCTGTCAGTTCCCAGTTGTCAATGATTGGGCGGAATAAACAGACGGGGAGGAATTGGACAGTCATTGGGACACGTCTTGTACTTTTAATACGCTAAACCAGGCCGGCCCACACTTTTTTGGCTCGCAAGCGACTTTTCAACTGACCAGGTCATGGCGAGGGAGGGAGGGGTTTATGTCTGGCAAACGAGAAGCATCGATAACTGAACCACTAGATCTGATGGGAGTCAGCCAGGGTTGCTGTTGAATCAAATAAAATGTATCCTGTAGTAGGCAAGGATCGAAAATTTGCACTACAAAGTTTTCCGTGGTCAACCGTGCATGCTTAGTAATCCAGCGTGATTTTGTTTTTCCAATGGCGGGTAATCTACCAACACTGTGTTGGAGAGCGACCTATTGGGCACCCCTGGTCTTAACCATAATGTCGCTTTAAAAACTGTGCTTTCAATAATGTTTTTCTAGATTTTCATGGTTTTCCTATGCCTAAATGAGGGAAAGAAATCTCTTAACTGTCCTTTCAGTTTTTCAAGATTAAATCCAGCACAGGTGGATCAGCTTGTTATATATGATCACAACGTTGTTGCCCTAATCTTCATTACTACAAACAATTTGAATGAGTAGGAAGTAGCGCTGTGGCTCTGACACCTTTTTACTACCGTGAAGTATTATTTTTTAGTTTAAGCCTTTTGTGAGAGGATGTACAAATAAACGTGCGTTATATTAATAACAAGTCAACAGCTATGCTGTGTGATCGCCGTTAAAGTGAGAAGATCACATTGCGAGGTCGATGGGATTTCTCCCAAAAAGATTTTGGTGAATTATAGGTTAGAGTGCAGAAACATTTGTTCTTTATTTTGTTTGATATCAATGTGCTCTTGGACTGCTTGCTCCCCAGGATGCCTTGGTTGTTCTAACGGTAATTACCATTCACCTGTTGGTATGAGCATTTTGAAACATGATGCCTTTGCTCCACCAGAATTTTTTTTTTTTAAAGTAAAGAATAAGATGGGCAGGTGCCAAGAACTGTATCCAGTGAGTGCAAATAATAGAAAAGCAAATGCCAACACCACCTTGATTATGAGCCGATTGTTTTAACATCTTTTGGAAGATGGAAGTAGTTTTATCTGGAAAACCGTTCCACATTTCCCACTTGTAAAATGTTTCTCTTCATGACAACTTAATGAGCCAAGAAAACGAGCTCGCTCAGAAATGAAATGTCAAATGGTATTTCACGTCAGGTTTACTCAAAGAAATCTGTCATCAGACTTGATTATACTTCTTGTAAGTAAGCAGTCCCCTTTTTTTTCTCCGATTTTTTTTTTTTTTTTTAAGGGAACTAAAAACCCTGTGATGTTTTCCTTTACTGAACATTGTTTTTCTTCAACAGTGTGAGCTGTACCACTGGGTGGACCTACTGGACCGCTTTGATGGCATTCTGTGTAATGCAGGCCAGACAGTGGAGAATATGTCATGGCTGCTGGTGTGTGACCGCCCTGATAACGGACAGCTCAAAGCCCTGCTTCTGGCAGTTCTCAACTTCACAGCCCTCCTCATCGAGTATAGCTTCTCTAGGCACCTCTACAGCTCCATAGAGGTATGTTTTAAACTTGGTACACTCGGGACCACTAATCGTACTTCTCTGGTGAAAAAAGGCAGCTCACTAACTTTAACCCTGTTTCATTTGATCCCTTCCAATCTCTTTTACAGCACTTAACCACCTTGTTAGCATCATGTGACATGCAGGTGGTCCTGTCTGTGCTGAACCTGCTGTATGTGTTCAGTAAGCGGTCCAACTACATCACAAGACTGGGATCTGATAAAAGGACCCCTCTACTGGCCCGTTTGCAACACCTGGCCGAGGTCTAGTGAATGCCATTGTTTTTGATATTACCATGATTCCAGCTGTCCCTCAAGAGAAAGAACTGTTGTTTAGTCTCTTTGTTCTTTTCTGTAGAGCTGGGGAGGAAAGGAGAATGGCTTTGGTCTGGCTGAGTGCTGCAGGGATCTGCTCATGACGGTAAGAATTTTACAGTGTGCTGTTTTCTATAATTGTCTTTATCAACTACCAAAATCAATGACTTTGTTTTTGAATAAACCCTTTCAAATGAGACTAATTAACCACTATATGTGAACTATCATCCCTCACTTTGCTGCCCCCTGATGGTACTTGAGCAGAAGTACCCGCCCAGTGCTACCACACTGCACTTTGAGTTTTACGCTGAACCGGGCCCTGAGGTAAAAGTAGAGAAGAAGGTAAAGACAAGTATTTATTCATGCAGTCATTATGTAATATAAACATTTTTTGGTATTTTTTGGTATATTGTGTTGATGACTCATCTTCTTCCCTGACCTTTCTGAACTCCCAACAGACGAGCACTAACACACTACATTATATTCACATCGAGCAGCTTGACAAGGTACAGTCGAGTTTGCATTCAGTCATTGTGTTATAATACAGCAAAATGACTGGGTTCTCCATCCTACACATGTTCTGCGTTTCTTAGATTTCAGAGAGCCCATCTGAGATTATGGAGTCACTGACAGTGATGTATAACATCCCTAAAGACAAGCAGACCTTGCTGTTCACACACATTCGACTGGCCCATGGTTTCTCAAACCACAAAAAGAGGTTGCAGGCTGTGCAGGCCCGACTGCATGCGATCTCCATACTGGGTGAGTAGAAGTCTTCTCCCTAAGATGCAGTGGCCTAACGTTTGTGTTCCATGTTCCTTATTTAATATTCTATTTCTCTTTTTTTTATTTTTATTTTTTTAGTGTATTCAAATGCCCTCCAAGAGTCGGCCAACAGCATTCTGTACAATGGATTGATAGAAGAGCTGGTCGATGTATTACAGATTACAGACAAACAGCTCGTGGTGAGTATTTCTCTTTGACTTCATCACTAAATTCCTAAGCCACCACAGACACCTTTTTCTGCCTGGTCAGACCTAGATTCCTTTTAATTGATCCTAATTAGTTTACTCTCCAGTGTCTAAACAGAAATTTAATAAAGTCCTTTTTTAATGGTGTTTTCTGAAATTATTAATTTGATTTTGTTCTTCAGGATATCAAGGCTGCGTCTTTGCGCACTTTAACTTCAATTGTCCATCTGGAGAGGACGCCCAAGCTTTCCAACATCATCGACTGCACCGGCACCGCCTCCTACCATGGCTTCTTGCCTGTGTTGGTGCGCAACTGCATACAAGCAATGATTGGTGAGAATGCTGAAGGATTTTGTTTCACAGTTTAGACTCTGATGCACAAGAGTGGAACATTTAAAATGGATTCTTTATCAACTATTTCTTTCCCAGATCCTCTAATGGAACCCTACCCGCACCAGTTTGCCACCGCACTGTTCTCCTTCCTCTACCACTTGGCCAGCTATGATGCTGGAGGGGAAGCCCTTGTTTCCTGTGGCATGATGGAAGCTCTCCTGAAGGTACATCCTGATACTGCCAATACGCTATTGCCGATTAAGATTTTATTCTTTTCCTTTTTAAGTTTTACCTTTTTTATCGTATTACTGTTGGTAGGTTATCAAGTTTCTGGGTGATGAGCAGGACCAGATCACCTTTGTGACACGAGCAGTGAGGGTCGTGGACCTCATCACCAACCTTGACATGGCTGCCTTTCAGTCCCATAGCGGCCTTTCCATTTTTATCTCCAGGCTAGAGGTTGGTGCCGCACTTGCATTTCTCGTTGCTGACAAGGCAGCCTTCAGTTAGTCACTTCACGTTCAGCATAAGCTCTCCACTCACTCGTTTTTCCCATCAACACTATTGCTTTTTGTAGCATGAGGTAGACCTGTCAAGGAAAGAGTGCCCTTTTGTCATCAAGCCAAAGATCCAGAGGCCTAGCACAGCTGTAGAGTCTGAAGACATGGATACGGACATGGAGAGTAAGTCCCCCACCTATATGAATTCTATTAAGGAGTAAAATCAAGGCTCTCGTTAAAATAAATTTGTGGCTATTTGTCAACACCACCAAATCCCCTGGCTGTTGTTTATTTAACAACTGACAATATGTATTCTCAGTGTCGGAGGTTGCCATGGAAAGCAGCCCTGGACCATCCACATCTTCCGGGTCCAAACCTGAAGCGGACCTTCGAGCACAGACCAGTGCTGCTAACACGCCTCGTGCAGGTAGACACCCGACCAAAAAAAAAAAAACGCCTGTCACTTTTTTACTCTGTCATCACCATGACACTCTGTCTCTCTAGGTATGCAGTGTATTCCGCAGAGGGCAGCACTGTTAAAGTCTATGCTTAATTTCTTGAAGAAAGCAATCCAGGACCCGGCCTTTTCTGATGGTATCCGCCACGGTAAGTCATTGGTACTTCTCTTACCTGTCGGACAAATTTGAGATCAAAGAGTTTTGTAATCCTGTTTATACATGTTGCACGGTAATAGATTGTTAGATCAATTTCACGATGCAAATGTTGGTGGTTAATGTGTACATGTGCTGTTTTTCTCACAAGTAATGGACGGGTCGTTGCCTACCTCACTCAAGCACATCATCAGTAATGCAGAGTATTATGGCCCTTCACTGTTCCTCTTGGGTGAGTTCTTAATAGCCCTTCAGAAGTCCTTTAAGCACTCTTCTGACTGAACAAAGTGCTCTCCCTTGATTACAGGGGTGCCATATTTAATTTTGTGTCAACTAGAGAAAGGAATGTAGTGAAATGTCTGCTTATTGATGCTTTGGGAAATTTGTTTTGCTAATGTTTTTCTTTTTCCCCCTTGTTGTAGCGACGGAGGTTGTGACAGTGTTTGTGTTCCAGGAGCCATCCTTGCTCTCGTCCCTGCAGGATAATGGGCTCACTGATGTCATGCTGCATGCTCTTCTCATCAAAGATGTGAGTTTTACACCACTGTTTCCCTCTCTCCTTTTGTCTCTGACAGTTAACCCCAGTTATTTTGAAGTTTCCTGATTTATTTTTCTCACTGGGCCAGCACCTGAACATAATGAAATAATCCGAAATTCTTACTAATTCTACTAGTCGACATTCACTGTAATGGGATAGCCTGGTGTTAATAGATCGTTTTTCAGACCTGTGAATGCAATCATTAAATTTATATCACTATAATTATACCTGAATCCTTGACTGCAGAGGCTGAAATGGGAGAAATTTAGTTAAAAAAAAAATGTGGGAAGTAATTTCGGTGGAGGCGGACACTGAGGGGTGCCCACCGAGCTACTCTGTAATCAACAGTCAAGGTGATATAAACCATGTCTGTAGATGAAGTGTTTCCAGTATATTGAGAAGGCTTTGTTAAAGGATGTTCCGTCATAAAACCCTATAATTTGTCTTGCCCATCGGCCCATGGACTCGGGTGTGCTTATGGCATGTTAAAACGACCTGACGACAAAAAGAAAGGTCATTGACATTTGTGAAACGGTCACGTAAAGGTTGATGCCTGGTCCTGGACAACTGGGAAAACTTTTTTTTTTTTGACTGTTCTTGTATTTTCTTCATTGGGTCTCCGCCCAGGTTCCTGCTACCCGGGAGGTGTTGGGCTCTCTCCCCAATGTGTTCAGCGCCCTGTGTCTGAACGCCAGAGGCCTGCACTCCTTCGTTCAGTGCCAGCCGTTTGAGCGCCTCTTCAAAGTCCTTTTGTCCCCTGACTACCTGCCCGCAATGCGACGGCGACGCAGCTCAGACCCATTGGGTAAGTTAAACTAAGTTGTGTTGTTTTGGATCTTGGTTCGTGCAACCTGCTTGAGCTGACAATTGTTTGGTTTCAGGTGACACTGCATCCAACTTGGGCAGTGCTGTGGATGAACTTATGAGGCACCAACCCACTTTGAAGACTGATGCTACGACTGCCATTATTAAGGTAGCGTATCTTTATTCACAAGCTACCTTTCTAATTGTGAAACATTGGTTTTGCAGGAAAATTAAAGCCACCTTTTGTGTTCCAGTTATTGGAAGAGATCTGCAACTTGGGTCGAGCCCCTG
The DNA here is from genome assembly GCA_021346845.1 of Apeltes quadracus. NCBI lineage: Eukaryota > Metazoa > Chordata > Actinopteri > Perciformes > Gasterosteidae > Apeltes > Apeltes quadracus. Next base: position 9,340,580 of record CM037928.1, on the reverse strand, counting down.
AATACATTTGCCAGAAACCGTCTATCCAGAAAGCAGATGGCACTGTGGCGGTGCCTCCAGCACGCTCCAGCCACGCGGCTGAGGAAGCTTCAAGTGAGGATGAAGAGGAAGAGGAGGCCCTCCACACATTCAGCCAGCAGCAGGGGGAACCAGAGAGCAACAGACAGTCAGTGCCACTTGAACTGTATGACGCTGAGTTCATAACGCAATAGAATAGAACATCTTTTTACAGATGTTGATTTTCCTCAACTAGATCAAGTAGAGTTCAAATATTTAAGTTTTTCATTGATAATATTTGGATTCTTGCAGGGTTGTGGGCACTGAGGAGCGGATACCCATTCCTCTCATGGATTATATACTGAACGTGGTGAGTGTGATTTCTTTGACACCTTTTGTGGGTATGGGCAAGCTGGGAAATATTCCAAGCTATAATGCAGAACTTGCCCAGCGTGAGCTCTTCTGAGACAAAGATGGGTGAACCTGGGACCCTCCAGTTGGGTCAGAGCACCATGCTACCTGGAAGAAAGCTCTGTCTATGAAGAATAGCGTTTTAATAATTGTGTTCCAGCAGTGGTGGAACGTAACTATAGTACATATAGCTTTATATAGTACTGTACTTAAGCATGACTATGAGGTACTTTCCGTTTCATACTTCAACTCCACTATAGGGACATATTGTACCTCTAATTTAGCAGTAAATATATTTGACAATATTAACAATTTGGGTTCCTTTTTGCAAATGAAATTCTTTACTACAAAATGTAAATCTATTAAGGCGTGAGACGCTTCCAGAACAAGACGCAGCGTCTCACATAAGCCTGCAGAGGGCCAGAAGGCTCGCCCGTCATAAAAATGAATTTAATTTTTCAGGTTAAATATGCAACTGTAGCGGGGCAAAAAAGACTGACGAGCCGCCACAGTCTTTTGTTACTAATGGAATTGCTGCAAACTAATTTCCGAGTTTTGTCACTGATTTGTGATGCACATGTTTCTTCTAGATGAAGTTTGTAGAATCCATCCTGAGCAACAACACCACGGATGACCACTGTCAGGAGTTTGTCAACCAGAAGGGTCTGCTACCTCTGGTTTCTATTTTGGGCCTTCCCAACTTGCCCATAGACTTCCCCACGTCTGCTGCCTGCCAGGCTGTGGCTGGTGTCTGCAAGTCCATTTTGGTAAGCATGAAATCAAGATCGATGTCTCCTGTGTTCTAATCAGGAATGACAATATCCTCAGTCATGTATAACCAAAAGACTGTTTACATTATATTAGAATAATAATAAATAATAATAATGAATTCCAATTGAAGTGCTTTCCCCTTAAATTCTCTCCGTTAGACACTGTCTCATGAGCCAAAGGTACTCCAAGAAGGCCTGTGCCAACTGGACAGTATCTTGACGTCTCTGGAGCCACTTCATCGACCAATTGAGGTGCCTGGTGGATCTGTGCTGCTGAGAGAATTGGCCAACGCAGGCCATGTCACCGACCCGACGTTGTCCGCACGGGCCACTCCACTGCTACATGCTCTTACTGCAGCGCATGCATACATCCTCATGTTTGTCCATACTTGCAGAGTAGGGCAGGTAAATATGGTTGTATTTTCTTAATGAATGAAATTGATGTTTCACTGTTTTACTTGCACTAGTGCAACTGAAGGCTTTATTTTTGTTTCTCGGATTGTCAAAGATGTAACTACGTCCGCTTTGTATTTTATGCAGAGGCTGCTGTATTCAGGCTGCTGTATTTTATGCATCACAGCTTGTTTAACATTATATGTAATTTTAGCTGACGTTTATCCAAAGCGACTTACAATAAGTGCATTTCAACCATAGGGATACAAACTCAAAGAACAAGAAAGTACTTTCACCAAAAAAGCCGATTTACATATTTTATAGATGAGAGCAACTATAAGTACAATTTAAGAGCCAAAGCGATTTAATTGCTGCGATTTGAAAGGGTTTAGTTAAGGTACAGTCTGGAAAGGTGTTTTTTTTTTTTTTTTAGTTTGCGGCAAAAGATGTAGATGCTCTCTGCAGTCCTGATGTCGCCAGAGTTCCACCATTTCGGAGCAAGGACAGCAAAGAGTTGTGATCTTGTCGAGTGTTTTGCTCACAGTAAATCCAGAATCGAAATATATTTTCCACATGTCTTTGCTGTGATGTATCCGTAATATACCGAAATGGTGTGACGGTGCATTATAGTCAGATAGTTACCATATGGGGAAGGGGGGAATCAAATTGTATTTCCAGCGCTCTGAATATTTCTGCTCCCTTTCTAAACAGAGTGAGATTAGAGCCATCTCAGTCAACCAATGGGGCTCCCAGCTGGGCTTGAGTGTTCTCAACAAGCTTAGCCAGCTCTACTGCTCTCTGGTATGGGAGAGCACCGTGCTGCTGTCCCTTTGCACGCCCAACAGGTGGGTTTCTTGTCTTTGCACCCTTTTTTTAACTATTCGATCAGTGGTAATCATGTAACATTGCTCGTCTTTACCCACCAGTCTGCCTCCAGGATGTGAGTTTGGCCAGGCTGACATGCAGAAACTGGTGCCCAAGGAGGAGAAGCCATCTGGCAGCAATGCACCCACTACATCATCTGGCTCCAGAAGAACTGGTAATTGAACAACTTTTTTTTACTAAGAAACTACTATGTCCAGACACCCGCCAACCCCATCCTTCTCTCTTTATCTAGCAGAGTCTGAGGCTGTGACTGTAGATTCAACTACTAGTGGACTGTTGGAAGGCATGGGTCTGGATGGCGACACTTTGGCTCCCATGGAGACGGACGAACCCACCGCGACTGACCCTAAGGCTAAGTCCAAACTTACCCCAGCCATGGCCACTCGCATTAAACAGATAAAACCTTTACTATCTGGTGAGCTCATTTATGTCGCAATCAAGTTTTTATGTCCGTTTAAAATGTTAACATATTTGACAATGTCACAGATTGCCCAGAATCTCATATCGTTTCGAACATCCTTTTATGTCCTTCCAGCTTCTTCTCGATTGGGTAGAGCTCTGGCTGAGCTCTTTGGCCTGCTGGTGAAGCTGTGTGTGGGCTCCCCAGTGCGCCAACGGCGCTCCCACCATGCCACAAGCACAGGCACTACACCCACGCCTGCTGCCCGGGCCACTGCCTCTGCCCTGACGAAGCTCCTCACAAAGGGTCTCAGTTGGCAGCCACCACCCTACACACCGACCCCTCGTTTCAGGTAAGGGCAGATAACCTCATCCATTTATAAAAGTACACACCGGTGATATGCAGGGTTTGTTTTTATTGTTTACTTTTGTGTTTGGCAGGCTGACTTTCTTCATCTGCTCAGTGGGCTTCACGTCCCCCATGCTGTTTGATGAGAGGAAGTACCCCTACCACCTTATGCTGCAGAAGTTCTTCTGCTCTGGGGGTCATGATGCCTTATTTGAGTAAGTCTTCACATGTGCAGTGACAACGTGATCAATAATAGTATTTAATCTTTTGCTTTGTTAGCCATATCACTGAAATTTCTATGTTAAACTGGAGTTTTATTGGTTTTGTGCAGAACTTTTAACTGGGCCCTGTCAATGGGTGGAAAGGTGCCTGTATCTGAGGGTTTGGAGCATACGGAGCTGCCAGATGGGACAGGGGAGTTCCTGGATGCTTGGTTAATGCTGGTGGAGAAGATGGTGAACCCAAGCACTGTGCTGGACTCGCCTCATTCGCTGCCAGCTAAAACGCCTGGGGTCACACCCACCATGCCCCAGTTCAGCGCCCTTCGGTTCCTCATAGTCACCCAGAAGGTCCGTATACCCTAGCTATAGAAGGTCAAATGACGCAATTACTGTCTTCAGACAAAGCAAGTCAGCTTTCTAGAGATAGTATTTGAATGCAGTAACCGTGTGACTGCTTTCACGCAGGGATAGAGGGGCTAAGGAAAGGCACTGCTTTAACATCTGGCTTACTTTTGGAAAGCAATAGTTCATTATTGATCTACATATTTAGTGTATATTTCACAATATGCCTTCTTTAAGCAGCTCGTATAAGTTGTATAATTTAGCATGTCCAAACTATGGATGAAAGTTGTAGAATTGGCTATGATGATTTGTTGGCGCTTTATGTTCATAAAAGTCTCCTTTTTTTTCATCAAGGCTGCATTCAGTTGCATCCGCAGTCTGTGGAACAGAAAGCCTCTGAAGGTGTATGGAGGCAGAATGGCCGAATCAATGCTGGCCATCCTCTGCCACATACTGAGAGGGGAGCCTGTAATTCAGGAGCGCCTAGCCAAAGAGAGAGAGGGGGCACAGCGCCCGGATGACGAAGCACCCTATACGTTAACTTTGTCCCCTGATCGGGCCCCTGGAGTATCTACAACAAGCGGAGAGGCCTCAGCAGCGTCTGGAACAGAACTTGCTCTGCCAGCGGCAACGGCGGCGGCGGCGGCAGCAGCAGGAGGTGGAGGAACAGTAGCAACATCTGTAGCAGCAGCAGCAGCAGCAGCAGGAGGAGCAGCAGCAGGGGCAGGAGCTGCAGGAGGAGGAGGGGGAGGCAGCGGCAGCGGCATAGCAGCAGCAGTAGCTGTAGCTGATGATTCAAGCAATTCAACCCCCCGCCGTGATCCCCAGGTGAACCAGGCCCAGCTTACACAGGTAAGTGGGAGGGCTGTCTTTAAACAGGTCATGATACTCACAATTTAATACTGATGCATGTATCTAGCCTCCACAGGTAAACTCAGTGTTTCTATAAAATATTCCAAATAATTAAAAAGACATTCTTGAGCAGTTGAAGTTGACATAACTCACTATTTTATCATTTCCATGGCATCAACAAATACACCATTTTATCACAGCAGCCTCAGCCACTCATCTGTAAAAAATCGAACAAAGTGGCAATGTTTTCTGTTCCATGTGTTATTCCGTTTGAGACACTGATGGTTATCTGCATCTATTCAAGTAAAATGCAAAAACACTTTGGGTCATTTTCTTCTCTCTGCCTGGATGTGGGTCTCACACTGCAGTGTGTTTCAGAGCAAAGCATGACTGCCCCTCTCGGAACGAGGGGCACGGGTTTGAACGGCACAGATTAACTACATTATCTGTTATTGGAACGATTTGTTTAGCTCTGTGCGCCAAATATAAAGGCAAAGAGGCTTTATATACCATCTTCCTCCCCATTATTCTGTATACATTTAATCCTGGGCCACCGTTTGTTTTATAACAGGAAATATGCGGAGAGAGAGAAGGGAACGCACATGTCCGCCAGCAGCAGCATCAGCAGGTATTAGAGCCATCAGGGAGAGTGGGAGACCTTTTTGAGAGAAGGAAGTAATAAGGAATGAAGAAAGGTCAGAGAGGTAGAACTGGAGAGGGAAAGACTATTGCAGAGGAATATTGAGATTCAACACTTTTTTTTCTTTTTAAGCCGATCGATTTATTTTTATACAATATATTATTTTAGTATTGTGACGGAAGCAGTTATTTTGTGTCATAAAGGTAGTGGACACTCATTGTTCCAAAAAGAAATGGGGATACGTTGAGTGAGTGGGAGAATGTCTTCTCGTCCTTCGAAGTGCATTTGACTTTGCCTCACTAAATGTTCTTATTATTTGGCCTCATAATCCCCCCCCCCCCTTTTTTATATTTGTTTGTTTGTAACTCTCGACACCATCTCCGGTAACTCTCGTAAAAAAATGCTTTCTCCTCTCTTTTGTTTGGGGTTTTAGCTGATGGACATGGGTTTCTCAAGAGAGCATGCCATGGAGTCTCTACTGAACACCAGCACCATGGAGCAGGCCACAGAGTACCTTCTAACTCACCCTCCTCCACTGCTTGGCGGAGCAGTAAGAGTAAGTCTTCCTCGACAGAAACACGTGTTCGCTTTAAATGGCATTTTGCACACAGCACAAAGCGGGGAAAAACAAACTGTTCAAGTTCTTGTTTCTCAGACTGTGAGGTCATATTCTTCCATGCTGGTAATAATTCTAATAGGCCGTATTGATATGTGTCTATATACATATAATATGCAAATATGGTCAGGTTTACAGGTTATACCTGACCACAATCACTGATTGAAATCATTATCAATAGCCGAATGTTGCCGCTTGCACTTATTGTTGGCTTATGGACAGATAAATGGTCCTTATGACCCCGACAACAAATCATGTTTACCTCTTTATAAGGGCTACTCGTCACATAACATTTTTTACTTTTTTTTTTTTTTTAATCCGTTATTGTGTGGTGGTGTAAACGCTGATTTATAAACTTGATTTCCAAGAAAATGTATTAGTAAAATGAGTTTCACTTGTTAGCTGTTTTTTATTAGCATCCAAAATATTTATAAATTGAAATGGCTTTGGTGGTGATTTGCTGTTGGCGGTTGATCTCTTTAAATTGACGTGCATTTATGTGTAATTTGATTTGTATGTGGTCTGAGAAGACCAAGTCAAATTCAGGCTGCTGAAATGGTTCCCCTTGTCATTTTCAGGACCTGACTATGTCTGAAGAGGACCAGATGATGAGAGCCATTGCCATGTCTCTTGGGCAAGAGGTCGGCATGGAGCAGCGGTCTGATTCCCCTGAGGTGTGGCCACCCTCACTGCTTAGATTATTTGGAAAAAAAATATTTCATTCTGAACGTATTATTTTATTTAGTTGATTAGCTGTTGAGATTGTTTTCTGTTCCTGCATTAGGAAGCAGCACGTCGGCGTGAGGAAGACGACAGGAGAGCCAGGGAGCGGGCTGAGGAGGAGGAGGCCCGCTGCTTGGAGCGCTTCATGGAGGCTGAGCCACTGGACCCTAAGGAGCTGCATACCTTCACTGACTCCATGCTGCCCGGCTGCTTTCACCTTCTGGATGAGCTGCCGGACACGGTCTACCGACTATGTGACCTTTTGATGACTGCCATTAAGAGGAGTGGAGCGGAGTACAGAGATCTCATCCTCGGCCAGGTTGTCGACCAGGTCTGTGGATAAATCAAGCTTTTATGAAAGCAAGTCCTAGTTAGTTATGTCTAAGAGGACTACTCAATATTTTGGAATACTCATCCATTTGTTGTAGAAAGTCCTTTTTTAACAATTATTTTGTGTGAGGGGTTGTTCGTATTTGTATAAACAACAATGTTTCAGTGTCAAGTACACAATACTTCGTCTAATATATGTCTGGAAGGCAAATGAGGATTTTTAACCTCCTACTTATGATTTATAATTTATTACAAGTAAGGGGAACATCTGTGTTTGCAATAGAAGCATTCTTGCTCCACCCTGATTGGGTTGTTTTCATGTGTAGGTGTGGGAGGCAGCAGACGTTCTTATCAAAGCGGCAGAGCCCCTGACTACCAGCGACACAAAGACTGTGTCTGAATGGACCAAACAGATGGCCACACTTCCCCAAGCCTCCAAGCTCGCGACAAGAATCCTGCTGCTCACGTTGCTATTTGAAGTAACCGAAACACACCCCTTGACATTTGTAAGCTTAAAGAAAATAGTTTCCCATTGTTGGTCATTGACACTTATCCTAAACAATCATTTTGTTTTGTCTGTTTCGGTAGGAACTGAAGCTGTTGGGTGCTAGAGTAGTGCAGAACAGTGGGATTCTGGATCTGCTGATTAAGCTCCTTGAGGTCGTTCAGCCCTGTCTGCAAGCTGCGAAAGAACAGAAAGACATCCAAACGCCTAAGTAAGTTTTGAATGGCCCTTCCATGCTCATCTTGCCTTGCAAAAAAAATATATATATATATATATATATATTTTTTTTTATATATATATATATAAAATGATATCTTTCTGCAGATGGATCACACCGGTGCTCCTGATCATTGACTTCTATGAGAAGATGGCGGTATCGTCCAAGCGCAGGGAACAAATGAACAAGGTAAATCAACTTTTTAAAATCAAATAAAGATTACCATTGTAAGGTTAGATACTGAGGTAAACAAGCACGGGTAAAGACCACAATGCACTGGGTTCATGAATAAGTATGACGTTTTCATATGGATGATTGTACTTCAACTACCTCAATACTTCCATTTCTAAGTAGGTTCATAATTATCACACATTGTACCTCAGAGGGAAATGGTGCACTTTAAAAAAATTAATTTAAAAAAGTAAAGGCGAGTGAATTTAGTCTTGTTAACCATCACTCCCTGCTTTACTGCTGTGATTAACGATCTAGCTCATCGAGCTGGATAAGTAAAACGCAGCAGCAGCAGAACTGCTAGAGGCTCGTTAAGTTCTTCGCAATTGTTATCAATTAGTGGTTGCAACCCTACATTTGCCTCAAGATCATTGAATTGGCATGTCTGGATTAAACTGCTTTTTTACAATGATTTGTCTTGGCTCTTTAGTATCTTCAACCCAATGGGAATAACTGGCGTTGGTTTGATGATCGCTCGGGCCGTTGGTGTAGTTACAGTGCATCAAACAACAGTACCATCGACTCAGCCTGGAGGGCTGGAGAGAGCAGTGTCCGCTTTACAGCGGGACGGCGGCGATACACTGTGCAGTTCAACACCATGGTGCAGGTATACATCAAATCCATGGAGAAAGTCTTTTTCTCCAGTTTTCAAGTTTTTGTTTGAATTAAAACCCTTTCTGTTTGGCAGGTAAACGAAGAGACTGGTAACAGGAGGCCAGTAATGTTAACTGTCCAGAGAGTGCCTCGCATGCCTAAACCTGCCAAGGCTGGTGGCATCACTGACTCGGAGAGAGAAGAGGGAGACAGGAGCAAAGCGGAGGAAACCCAGACTGACCTGGACTCGGAAGCCGCAGTGGAGATGAGCGTTACGAAGGCGGACTCCAGCCAGCAGAAGGAGACCTCACCTGCCTTGGAGTCTGATAACTTTGAGTGCACTGATATTGTTGTACAAGGCCTGACCGGGGACATGACCACTGTTCTCATCCGTGCCTGTGTCAGTATGATTAGCGTTCCCGTTGACCCGGACACACTGCACGCCACTTTGCGTCTGTGTTTGCGTCTCACACGGAATCACCACTATGCTATGATGTTTGCTGAGCTGAAGAGCACACGGATGATTTTGGGCCTGACTCAGATCTCCGGCTTCAATGGCTTCACCCCACTTGTCACACTGTTGTTCAGACACATCATAGAAGATCCAGCCACCTTGCGGCACACCATGGAAAAGGTTTATTTTCATACTACTTGGAAATTATTTCTGAATTGTCGTTGGAGTCATTTTACACATTAACAAATTAATTTGTCACAGGTGGTGAGGTCTGCCGTTACCAGCGGAGCAGGTAGTACCACCTCAGGAGTGGTGTCAGGCAGCCTTGGTTCCAGAGAAATCAATTATATCCTTCGCGTCCTGGGCCCTGCCGCCTGCCGCAACCCTGAATGCTTTGCCGAAACCGCGAGCAACTGTGTGCGCATTGCTCTGCCGGCACCCCGGGGGGCTGGCACAGGTGAGCTTTTCTTCTAACTATTGTGCGATAACCGAAATTGATGAGAATTTCCACGAAAACAACTTTACTCTAAAGTTGTTTTCGTGTTGTTTTCGTCTGAAGAATACGCTTTTAATATTTAGATTTATTCAACTTTTTTTTTTTCACAGCCTCTGATGACGAGTTTGAGAATCTTCGAATTAAGGGGCCCAATGCTGTGCAGCTGGTTAAGACCACTCCGCTAAAACTGTCCCCCTTACCCATTATCCCGGACACCATCAAGGAAGTAATCTACGATATGCTCAATGCTCTGGCTGCCTACCATGCTCCTGAAGAATGTAAGACATGGTTATAATATCCTGACGGCTGGAAAATAGTCATTTGAATGTTCCGGCTAACTTATGTACGTGGCACAGCTGAACGCCCAGAGGAACGCGCAGCGGCGGCGGCGGCGGCAGCAGCAGCAGCAGCCGCAGCAGCAGCTGTAGTGGTGCCTGGTGGACCAGACCTGTGCCAGATATTGCAGGACGTTGGGGATGACGTTTATCAGCAGTACAGACTCACCCGACAGGGCAGCGACTTTGACTCCCAGTCTGCATTCCATATTAATGTGAGTCTCAATGAATATTCAATAAAGAAATGTGTCATCTCCCCAGTAATAACAAAATCTTTTCTTCTCAGGCTCAAGTGTTTTCTGCTGATGGAGCCGTCCCTGAGTCTTCCCAGTCTGGCACACCCCAAGGAGAAGGTGAGCCTTTTTTTGGAGTGGGAGGGAGAAATTACGGCAGAATATTTGTGCAAAGTGACTGCTAATCAGTTGTCACACTTTTCACGCCCACGCAAAAATAATTTCAAAATGATATATAGCCTTTTTGTTGTGAGATTATTGCAACAACATTATTGCGATATGGGATATTATTGCAATTTTCAGAGCATTTTATGCCACTGATATCATAATGACAATATAATAGCATGGTAAAAGTACGCTATTTCAAACGTACTCGTTAGAATAGTTATTGATATTGGGATGTGAAAAACGTGCAAGTGACTCGGAGCGGGGGAACCATCGTGCTTGCTGCGCCAACAACCGGCTGGCGTGGGAGGAAAGTTTTCTTGAAAAAAAATACGATCTGTTATTACCTTATTTTCACATCTCTTACTCAGCATCCACACCGGAAGAGATCCGGGAGGAAAAGAAGGAGCAGGAGGGAGAGAAGAGTACCAGCTCAGAGGAGGGTAAAGCGGCTAAAGTAAAGGCAAGCAAGCCTCTAATGCCTACCTCCACCATCCTGAGACTGTTGGCTGAATTGGTGCGCTCCTACGTGGGTATCGCCACTCTGATTGCCTCCTACTGCTACACTGCTGGACAGTCCGAGCTAATTAAGGAGGTGGGGAATGAACGAATGTGGTCAGCCTTTCACAAGCTTATTTCTCAGAACTTGCTTTGACCTTGTTGTATACCAACAGGACTGTAGTGTTCTCGCCTTTGTGCTCGACCACTTACTGCCCCACACCCAGAATTTGGAGGACAAGGACACACCAGCCTTGGCCCGGCTCTTCCTAGCGAGCCTGGCAGCTGCCGGCACGGGCACCGATGCCCAGGTGGCCTTAGTCAATGAGGTGAAGGCTGCCCTTAGTCGAGCACTAGCAATGACAGAGGGTCCCGAAAAACATGCCAGGTAAGCGGCACAGAAAATGTGTAAACAAGCCCGATATTGATACCATCACCCTTACCATCACCCGAACAAACCTGCACTCACATTTTCGCTCTTTGTCCTCAGGCTTCAGGCGGTGATGTGTATCATCAGCACCATCATGGAATCGTGTCCCTCAACGTCCAGCTTCTACAGCACAGCGGCAGCCAAGACTCAACACAATGGCATGAACAATATCATACGGCTATTTCTTAAGAAAGGACTGGTCAACGATTTGGCCCGTGTGCCTCACAGCTTGGATTTGTCCAGGTATGATTAAACCACATTCATTTCATTTAAAAATGTAAATAGCTGTGGATCAGGACCTTGCATCCCAGTGTACAATCTGCAGATTATGATGTGTAGGATTTATTTTAACCCCCAAAAGGTTGTTTTATATTTAATGATAATAATGAATTATTATCGATTCTTGGGTCTAGCAAATGTTTTTGCTCCCTAAAAGAAAATTAAACAGATTTTTAAGTATTTCAAATGCTGTGATGTTTGCGTAATAAAACAAGCACATAATCTTCATTTACATGTTTTGGTTTAGTCCCAACATGGCCAACACAGTAAATGCTGCCTTAAAGCCTCTGGAGACTCTGTCCCGGATCGTTAACCAGCCCAGCAGTCTGTTTGGGGCTAAAGGAGGCTCCAGCAAGAACAAGCCTGAACACGACACTGTGGGCGCTACAAGGGACAGCAACAGCAACACTCAGGACCAAGGTATGCACACCGGAGAAGATCCCTTCAACATTTCAGATCATATGTCTGTTGCTGATTTGCGGCATCCATTCCAGGAGAGTCTGGTGAGTCTGAGCCAGTGGAGGGCAACCGCAGAGTGCAGGGAAGAGACAACGACCTGATGGATGGAGAGACCGAGGGAGACACGGTGGTCATTGCTGGTCAGCCCGAGGTTCTCAGCACACAGGCTATGCAGGTAATTTACATAGTAACACTCAAAAGGGTCCTCACCACGTTACCTCCTCGGTAACTGCTATGACGCACGCATGCACAAAACTTTCCAAAATTATAATGTCTGGGTTTTACCCGTTTCCTCACTGAATGACTGACTGGATTTCATTTCCTGTGCCTGTAGGTAGAAAATGAATTGGTGGATCTGATTGATGAGCTGCTGGAGAGAGATGCTGGCACTGTCAACAGCACAATAATAGGTAAGCCACTCAATGCGTTGGTCAATGGATTTGGATCTCGAATTCATGGAAATTCATGAGCAAGGGAAAGTAGTTGTGTGCGCAACAGCTAAAGCTCAGTCGCTGAATACAAATGTTTATCTATTAAAATAGAAAACAAAGGGTTATTGCACACTGAAATTCAAGTTCCCTGGATTTTAAAAAGGTGAGACCCACAGCTGATGCATCACTTTTTTTTTTTTTTCCTCAGTGGGACGAGGCGGTGAAGATGAATCTCAAGAGGATGTGTTGATGGATGAGGCCCCCTCCAATATTAGCCAGGCATCCACCCTTCAGGCCAACCGGGAAGGTGAGACATTGGCACAACAAAAACTTTATGTGCTTATAATATTAAATAACCTGAAACCGTTGAATGCTCCTACTGTGGGAGCCACGTGAACAATGGCTTTGTGTAGTTGCTTTAGGCTATGACATATGACTAAGATAGTAGCCCGGGGGGCCGCCCCCAGGACGTTTAGGTCCAGCCTCAGTGTCATTTCATTCTGGCGCTTGCGTCATATTTCTACGGTTCTATATAAAAAGAAAGGAGATTACATCACATACAAACTAGATCTACTGCTATTGTATCTATACGACACTACTAGAAATCTATACTATCATAATATGGATCGGAGGGGGTTCTAGTGGTACTCGCGCGTGTCCATATGCTCGCGCATGAAGTCCGCGGGCCGCACAAAGTGTGCCGGGGGGCCGCATGCGGGCCTTAGTTTGCATGCTTTTTTTTTGAACTCATGTCGTAGGCTACGGCCTGGTTAGGAATGTTGGTGGTGGGTACCGCTGTTTTAAGGCACTATGTGTTTCTCTTTCCCATCAGACTCTATGAACATCTTGGAACCAGAGGATGAAGAGCACACACAGGAGGAAGATTCAAGTGGCAGCAATGATGATGAAGACAGTCAGGATGAAGAGGAAGAGGAGGAAGAAGAGGAAGAGGAGGATCAAGTATGGATTAAGGCAATGAGGTTTAGTAAATGTGTCTTGATTTTTGCTTATCCTTGAAAACTCATATCCGCTACTTTTCCTTCAGGATGACGAAGAAGGAGATGAGGATGACGACGACGAAGGTTCAGAAATGGAGCTGGATGAGGACTTCCCTGACATCAATGCTGCGCCACACATCCGCTTCGAAAGGTTTGACAGGGATGATGACCTCATCATAGAGTTTGACAACATGTTCTCCAACAATGGTAAGCAGGAGGATTTATTGACAATTACTGTTCAAACAATACCCCAGTAAACTGTCAGAAATGGTGGAAAAATTCAATACAATGAATAATGCAGAAATATAATTTCCTTTTTAGTTTTATTTTAATAAGCATTTCTCGGGGTTGTGCCATAGCTGTCCCCCTAATGCTTGCCTACTGTTCTCTGTTGTTTTTCCATTAGCTGACATCCCTCCCTCCCCAGGCAACATCCCCAGCTCCCACCCACTGATGGTGCGCCATGCGGACCACGGTTCCCTCACCCTTGGTGTGGCCGGCACTAGCAGCCGCCTAGCACAGGGCATGGGTCGCAGCCAGCGAACTCTGCGGCAGCTCACTGCCAACAGCGGACACACCATTCATGTCCACTATCCTGGCAACCGCCAGCCAAACCCTCCCCTCATCTTGCAAAGGTGATTTTGCCTCAGTTTGCCTCATTGGTTGAACCAGTATTCTGTGTTTGAGTTTATGCTAATTCAAAGGTCTGCTCCTCCTCTATTGCATTTTTTAAAGATTGTTGGGCCCCAGCGCAGCAGCAGACATTTTACAGCTGTCAAGCTCCCTGCCTCTGCAATCTCGAGGCCGGGCCCGCCTTTTGGTTGGAAATGAAGATGTGCACATCATCGCGCGATCCGATGATGAGTTGTTGGATGACTTTTTCCATGAGCAGAGCAGCACTGGGGGACAAGCGGGTAAGAATCACTGAGTTGTTATGTAATGTTGGTTTTGCTTAGAATTAGCCTTAATTCCTAACATGGTTGTTCATTTTTGTTTCTGCAGGAACTCTCTCTAGTATTCCAACTGCCTTAACAAGATGGACAGATGAGTGTAAAGTACTGGATGCAGAGAGTATGCACGACTGTGTTGCTGGTAGGTTTTCTATTAAACTGGTAATGAATGTTATTTAAATTGTTTTGCAAAGTAGATAATGTGACATGTATCGGCTGACTATTGGTGCGCTCCAAAAAATATTGCCACTCTTTAACTGGCATATTAACTTGTATATGTTGGGCAAAAAGTATTCAGTCCCTTTTGTTAATATAATCGCAAAGGACTCAGAACATAATTTGAGTTAATTATATCATTCAATCCCAACATTTGTCCTGTAGAAATGTGCACCAGCCTTAAACTGAAGCTTCATTCATTTGACTTGTTACACCCTGATGATTACTGACATCGGTTTGCTTTCAGTGGTGAAAGTGCCTATTCTGCAGCATCTGGAGAGTCTGCGAGATGAGGAACTGGAAGAGCGTAGAGAGAAGAGAAGGAGGCAGCTGGCTGAGGAGGAGGAGTCTAAGCAGAATGAGAGGAGGGCCTCTGGAGCAGAACAGGCCAGGGAACAGACCCTGCAGGTTAGCAGAATATTTATTTCATGTTCGTTTGGCTTTGGAGGACTTTTCAAACAGTTTTCAAAAGCACTCAAATCTTTTACTAGTTTTATTAACTTGTTTCACTCTTGTCCATAGGGTTCTGGATTGGGGACCGCTAATGGAGCAGAAAACACTGCAGGTACAGACATTTGTAAAGATTGTGTCTGTCTTTGTGTCCAAGGTTTTGTTGGGCACAAATAATTCTCATGGACCGGCACCCAGAGGCAAGCCCCCTGCAGAGCGTGCTATGGGATGAGGTAGTAGTTTGTATAGTTTTAGGATCACACCAGATCTGGGAGATAACTATACAGTCTACTGTCTTTCCTATGGTAATGCCATACCAGCTGCACATCGCTGAAAGTGACCCATTCTTAATTTGCAAATGAGGGTTGTCTTGCATTCTTCCACATATTTACATATTGTCCCTGCAGTACATCGCCGCCTGTTGTGTATATTGCAAGTAGTGTGTTCTCCTGATACAGGCTGTGCTGTGGTGAGGTAGTAAGTTGTGTTGTTGTTGGGATCATGATTGTGCACCCTGTTCAGGAGATAACTATACAACTTACTGCCTTCCTCAGTGGAGGCCCTTGTCTATGTAGAAAACTATCAATAAGTAATCTGCATATTGTGTGCGGTTTTCAAGTGTGCGAGAGGGAAAAAAAAAAAAGTATTCAGAAAATGTTTCCGCCTGAAGGATGCAATTACATTCCCGGTCTTTACTTAATGTTTCTCCCTGGATGTTGCAGAAGGGGAGCAGGCACAGGGTGCTGCGGTGTCATGTTTAGACCCACCCAGGGTCTCTGAGGGCTTCCTTACCGCTCCCCCGTCTGGAGAGGTCACACCCACCACACCGGCTCCTCATGAACAGACGTTGGTCTCCCTGGAGACTCCGATCAGTCAGCAGGTCCACCAGCCAATTACTGACCTGCTACTGGCCGAGTCGCGTGGAAGCTCACTGGCTGCTCTAGCTGGGGCGGGACTTCCTCCTCTGTCAGCAGCTGACAGGCCCAACAGTGAAGCAGAGGCATCTCAAATGGAAATGTCCCCGGCACCCACAATCGGTGAGGGATTCGAAGGAGGGGGTGGTGGTGGTGGGGGAGGAGGAGTGTTGAAGAAAGGCAAAATAACTTTTTATACAGACTGGCCAACAATAAGGACACACATCTGCAATGTCAATGTAGTTGAAACAAAATGCCATGGTTAATTACTAGATAGTATTCAATACATTTATTCACAACTTTCCTAACCTTACCCTGCGGCCCCGTTCCTCCCCAGCCTCCTTAAGTCCAGACATCGTGGAGACCTCAGAGCCTGCAATAGTGGGTGTGTCACAACTGGAAGGGTCACCAATGGATACCAGCAGCCCTGCCTCTGCCACTCAGGAAGAATCTACTTCCAATTCCGCCCAGACCACCCACCTGTCTCAGGAGCTGTCTGCCAGCGGGGAAAGTGGGCTGACTGACCGGCAAACGGATGCAAAGGCTGGGTTAGTAGCACGAAGTGTCCTCCCCAACCAAACTTTACCGATTGAGCAGATGAGCTTACATTTTTATGAAAAGTCCAGATTGTGTAAAATGCATACCCTCCTTTTAACAAGCTGGTATGTACAACATTTGGTTTCAGGAATGAAGTTGAAAAATCACTTCCCACTATCTGTTAACACATTATTTCATTTAGTATTGAGTTGGAGAACCTAAAATACATTTTTTGATTCATACGTTTTTTTATGCTCGTTGAGTTTAAAAATGATGATGGCCTTTTTTAAAATATATTTACAGCTCTACTTCTGTCTTACCACCTGGGGAAACAATGCCCCGGAGCGAGAGCGCTGGCAGCCATTCTCAGGCCATCCAGGAAGAGCCCCTTCCGTCCACCAGCAACGACGATGAGGACCCTCTAGCAGGTAGAATGTGATGTGTTGCTCTTAGTCTTTCACATTTGTCCTCCTATTCCTACAGAAATGTGACAACTCGTGATGTACTTGTCTTGCTAGGTATAAGTCTGCCAGAGGGTGTGGATCCCTCATTTCTGGCCGCTCTACCGGAGGACATTCGTCGAGAGGTGCTGCAAAATCAGCTTGGCATCAGACCACCCTCCCGTCCCCCTGCTGCCACTACCTTGCCCTCCACTACAGCACCTGTACCGGGAGGACCAGGCTTGACGGAGGTCAGCCCTGAGTTCCTGGCGGCCTTGCCACCTGCCATCCAGGAGGAGGTAAGCGGCGACTCATACAAATTTTATACAAACCGATGCTTCCCTTTTGGGTCGGAAGGGAAATTTGGATACTCGGGAGGATTACAGCTAATTGATTTTAACTGGGAATGTCATTGGTTTTCTTTTAGGTGCTTGCCCAGCAAAGAGCTGAGCAGCAGCGGAGGGATCTTGCCCAACAGCCCCAACAGGGAGATACTCCTCTAGATCCAGTCACCTTCATCCAGACGCTGCCCTCAGAGCTTCGGCGTAGTGTCCTGGAGGACATGGAAGACAGCGTGTTGGCTGTGATGCCCCCGGACATTGCTGCCGAAGCAGCCGCATTGCGTAGAGAGCAAGAGGCACGCCAGAGGCAACTGATGCACGAGAGGTTGTTCGGTCATAGCTCATCGTCAGCCCTGTCAGCCATCTTGCGCTCACCAGCCTTTACCAGTCGGTTAGGGAGCAATCGTGGCGTCCAGTACACTCGACTTGCTGTGCAGAGAGGAGGCACATTTCAAATGGGCGGAGGAACAAACCACAGGTGAGAGAAGAATCATCTAATAACTGTTTTTGAGAATTGAAAATTTATTTAAACCGTTTTTCAAAATATATCATTGTACAAGAAGGATTAATGAAATTCCTGCACAAATTGTACTATGCTTTTTGATAAGACACTGAAGATATTTTGTCATTTCCTCAGACCATCCAGTTCCAGCGTGGACTCCTTGTTGCGTCTCCGTGGTCGATTGCTGCTGGACCACGAGGCCTTATCCTGCCTGCTGGTTTTGCTGTTTGTCGATGAGCCAAAGCTCAACACCAGCCGTCTGCACCGTGTGCTCAGGAACCTCTGCTACCACTCTCAGACTCGTGGTTGGGTCATTCGGAGCCTGTTGTCCATCCTCCAGCGCAGCAGCGAGAGTGAGGTGTGTGTAGAGACGACGCGCCTCGACGATTCTCGCGGCAAGAGGAGCGCCCAGGGAGGCTGTGGAGCAAAAGGGTCGGCCACCTCCTCCCTTTCCTCCTCATCCTCGTCTTCATCCTCATCATCCTTGGAGCTACTGAACCGGGTGGAGTCTCGCAGCTCCAGCCAGCTCTCCTGGCTCTCCGTTTCTATGGATGCAGCCTTGGGCTGTCGGACGAACATTTTCCAGATTCAGCGAGCATCAGGTAGGAAGCACGCTGACCGACACTCAGCCGGGGGTTCAACAGGATCAGGAACTCTGGCAGGAGTGTCTGGCACTGCGACGGCTGTCACATGTGCTGGAGGTGGGGGTTCCACTGTCCACATCCACCCACAAGCTGCTCCGGTGGTCTGTCGACACGTTTTGGACACACTTATCCAGCTAGCTAAGGTGAGAGTCCAGCTATCTTCATCTACCGGTTTTACATTTATGGATTTTGGCTTTGTTTTTGGTCCTTTTTTTAAAAAATTCATGTTCTTTCTTTGCAGGTGTTCCCCAGCCACTTCACTCAGCAGCGCTGCAAGGATCTGTTATCATCTTCGTCTGACCTGGACTCACGTCTTTGTTCAATCGCCTCCTTGGGAGGAGGTGTGGGGTCCAGGACAGGATCTCTAGGTAACCCCAGCTCCAATGCCTCTAACAACCAGAACTCCTTCAGCTCAACCGCAGCTACCCTTCAGTCTCTGGGAATCTCCACTGATTTTTGGGACCTTCTGGTCAAGCTGGATAACATGAATGTCAGCCGCAAGGGCAAAGCCTCTATGAAGACCGTGCCTCTGGGGGGCAGTGCGGAGGCTGAGGGGGCTCAGTTAAGCTTGGAGACCTCTCCTCTCGGCCAGCTGATGAACATGCTGTCCCACCCCGTAATCAGGCGGAGCTCCTTGCTCACTGAAAAGCTGCTGCGTCTGCTCTCCCTCATATCCATTGCCCTGCCTGACAACAAGGCCACCGAGGTGCCTGCTGGTCACCCAACCCCGCAGGCTGCCATCCCCAGCACGGCATCCAGCTCAGGAGTCACAGCCCACCTCACAACACAAGGCGCAGTGTCAGCGGGCTCTATTCCGCCTACTGTGACTGTCTTGGGGGCGTCTGTGGGAGCTGCCATCCAGGGTTCATCCTCAGGGACAAGCCTAGCAGCCTCTCAGACCTCCTCTACAATGATCTCTATACCCACGTCCACTGGAATAACCTCTGCAGGTAGTGTTCATTTACTCAAATACAATTTCTTGCATGAATTTATATTTGATGGTGTAACATTGTTTTTGTTTTTATAAATGGTAATGTGTGTGTTTCTGGGCCGCTTTTGCCAAAACAGGAAAACTGAGGGGCACTGCTATCAATACAGAGTGTGACAACAAGATGGCCTCCAGTGGACTCACAGAGAAACAGCTTCAACTCTCTGTGGAGGTATTGGGGGACGGGTAGAATATCATTCACACTGCCAATATGAAATGTTTGATGCAAGCTTACAATTTTCCATGCAGTACTGAAAATCTTATTTATCTGACATTTAGGCAATCCAATTTGCAAGCAGGAGAAAAGCTTTTTGAGAGGAATGTTAGGAATGTGGTCCTGGGCTTGTATCTTTCTGGGAAAGAGAGAAGGAAACTTTTTTTCAGCTTTGCAACCTGGACTTTTCCATGATTGGCAGCCAGATTTAGTCAAGGCTTTTGGACAGATGTATCAATAAGGTCATCTACACCTTGTCATTGTTTTTGACAAAGGACAATTCATCTGTGTTGTGTTTCTTGGACATTTTTTGCAATTTTGTTAATGCTAATAATCCCTTTCCTGATTTCTACAAGGTGTTGACATCTCACTCATGTTCAGAAGAGGGGCTAGAAGATGCAGCCAACATCCTGCTGCAGTTATCTAGAGGAGATGGTGCCACCAGAGACACTGTGCTCAGACTACTGCTCAGTGGAGCGAGACACCTTGGATACACTCTCTGCAAACAGATCGGTAGGTGCTTGACGATGGCAGCTGCTTGTATTGTTTGTGAATAAGGGGTAAAAATTTGGGCCAAGATAATAGAATTATGTTCTATTAACTCAACACAAATGTCTAAAAAGATGGAATAATGTGACGACATTCAGGACGGAGGTGGCTTTAAACTAACTTGGTTAACATCCCCATCCCGTCCCTTCAGGCACATTGCTGGCTGAACTTAGAGAATATAACTTGGAACAACAGAGACGGGCACAAGCGGATTCAAATTCCCCAGATGCCCCTCCTGAGGATTCCTCCATCTCAGGCAGACCAAAGCCCAAGATGTCTAGCAGGTAAGCTAGTGAAGGTTCTACGCTTGCCAGTGACTTTCGGTTGTAAACACGCATGCAGAGAGACTCTATTGGACGTATTGTGTTTAACCTAAAACGGTAGTTAAATTGTCCCAAGTAGACCTTTTTGTAGCTTCTCTCGTATGCAAGTAAACTTGTCATCACCACATGTTCCTTTACCTTTTTGTATGTGTTTGTTGGCCTGGGCACAGGTTCGACGGATCGGAGAGTGTGGTCATTGTGGCTGCACAGAAACGCACACTTGGGGGACGTGAATTACAGTTACCTTGTATGAGCTCACTAACCTCGAAGACGTCGACGCAGAAGTTTTTCTTGCGAGTGCTGCAGGTCATCATCCAGCTCCGCGAGGACACGCGGCGCGCCAACAAGAAAGCTAAACAAACGGGCCGATTAGGTGAGAAGATGTTGTCACGCATGAGTCGTTTTTCCTTGACATATGCCCACAATATGCTGATGTTTAATTGAAACAACATTCTCCCCCCCACCCCACGGCCAGGCTCCAGTAGTTTAGGCTCAGCCAGCAGCATCCAGGCTGCGGTGCGTCAACTCGAGGCTGAAGCAGACGCCATCATCCAGATGGTAAGAGAGGGGCAGCGGGCACGTCGGCTCCAACAGGCCCCCCCACCCACCGCCTCATCTGCCTCTGCTGCTGTTGCCGCTGCCGGATCGTCTGTGGCGGCCCCCCATGCCTCCACTGGTGCTGCTCCCCCTGCTGGCACGGCTGCTCTTTCCACGGTTAGCATGGGCCTCTCTGATGGCAGGCATACGCCCCCTCACACACCGCGCACACACTTACAGTCGGAGACCACTTGGGAGCTGAGACTTCTTTTTAGTACGGTATTGGATTGTATCTGTAAACAACACATTGAGTCACCATTTGGCCCTGAGTCTGATCGATTCACAGTGACGGCTGCTGCAATGATGAAGCACTATCGACAGAGCTGGATGTGCCAGTTACCACTGCATCTTGTATCAATGTCTTTTCAATCTAAATATAAATGCACTGCCTGAATGATCCGTTCCACTTACGACGTCTGTTTGCTGGCTGGCATGGCTTCATGCTTTTGGCTGTCCTCCCCTCGTACTCGGTTCCCTTTTTTCTGTCTGTGCATAGTGGGAATGTAATTATCCATGGCAACATCAATTGTTAAATGAATTAAATAAAATGCTGATTTCCGTGTTTTTCCCTGATGTTCATTCTGTCACCTTGTCCTTCCTGGTTTTGTTTTCCGTAGTCTGAAGTACAGTCGATGTCAGAAGCCCAGAGAGATGATTCTCCAATGGATGTGGACCAGCCATCTCCTCTTGAGCAGGACTCTGCACCTCTGGGTAGGACTTGCTTGAATCTTAAATGACTACGTACAACACCTTTGTTTTGTCAGTAAACATCCGTCTCCTTCACTGAGCAAAATGTGTCTACGCTTTTCTAATAACTCAAGTCATTGACTGAAACAATTTATTTGGGCTGTACATAATGACTAATCTAGTCACAGTTGAGCATAACCCTGCGTTTACGGCAATATTTAAATTCTTTCAGATGAAGATGGAAATGGACAGTCCGAGAGTGAGGAGAGACTTCCAGACCTGCCGCTGCTCAGCGAGCAGATTTTGTTGGATGAACTATGGGACATGCTTGGGGAGTGCCTGAAAGAGCTGGAGGAGTCACATGACCAGCATGCCGTTCTGGGTAAGTGGAGTCTTTACAAGGAATGCATTCCTTTCTTTTTTTATTGTGTGTGTGTGTGTGTGTGTGTGTGTGTGTGTGGTTTTAGGAATAGTATACATGACCTAAACATTTTTTTGCGGGTTTTTCCCCAGTTCTTCAGCCTGCTGTGGAGGCCTTCTTCCTAGTCCATGCCACTGAACGGGAAAGCAAACCTCCTGTGAGGGACACCCGGGAGAGCCAGCTTTCTCACATCAAGGATGAGCCCCCACCGCTGTCGCCGGCACCCCTAACACCTGCCACACCCTCATCCCTAGATCCGTTCTTTTCTAGGGAACCATCCTCAATGCACATCTCTTCAAACCTTCCACCGGATACGCAAAAGTTCCTTCGCTTTGCCGGTGAGTGAGGGATTTTAGGAAGAATGTTAAAGCTTTGTTTGGAGTTTGCGGCGTCTAACGGGGCTCATTGGGTTCCCTTGTAGAAACTCACCGCACAGTGCTCAACCAGATCCTGCGTCAGTCCACCACTCACTTGGCTGATGGGCCTTTTGCAGTGCTGGTTGACTACATACGCATCCTGGACTTTGACGTTAAGAGAAAGTAAGGGACATTATCATACACTTCTGTCCTACGCTATTTGACACAGTTCCTGTTTTTGGAAATAATTGACCTTCTGGCCACTGCTGCAGGTACTTCCGCCAGGAGTTGGAGCGGCTGGATGAAGGTCTTAGGAAGGAGGACATGGCTGTGCATGTGAGGAGAGATCACGTGTTTGAGGACTCCTACAGGGAGCTGCATCGCAAAAGCCCAGAGGACATGAAGAACCGGCTGTAAGGCTCCGTTGCCCTTCTATTCCACCTGCGTGTCCCCTGCATTCCGAACCACTCGGCCTCCAACTCTGCTCCTTTTCCGTTACAGATACATTGTGTTTGAAGGAGAGGAAGGCCAGGATGCTGGTGGCCTGCTGAGGGAGTGGTACATGATCATTTCACGGGAGATGTTCAACCCCATGTACGCCCTGTTTCGCACTTCACCAGGCGACCGCGTCACCTATACCATCAACCCCTCATCCCACTGCAACCCCAACCACCTGAGCTACTTCAAGTTTGTGGGTCGCGTGGTGGCAAAGGCTGTCTATGATAACCGGTTATTGGAGTGCTACTTCACCCGCAGCTTCTACAAGCACATTCTGGGCAAGAGTGTCAGGTATGTTAGCCGCCGAAGTAACAGCAAAGCATCCTGATTTTTCCCACCCCTTTCTACTGAAATGCCCTAAATTTTGACAACAAAAAAAAGATTCACCTTTTCTGGAATATGTGCATAATACGGATGTATTCCCTTGTTCTTGCCAGATACACTGACATGGAGAGCGAGGACTACCCGTTTTTCCAGGGTTTGGTGTACTTGTTGGAGAATGATGTGTCCACACTGGGCTATGAGCTGACATTTAGCACAGAGGTTTGTCACTGATCTGAACATTCCCTGAGCCTCAAGTGAGATGCCACACATACCATGTGGCGGCATAACAGATTACAATAGGATATGGCCTAAAGGGTTTGAATCCCAAATGCTTTATGGGCTCATATAATTAGTGCTGGAAATGTGTAATTTGCCATCTGATGGTCTTGAAGTACTGTGAATGGAACACTATCTGTGACAGAGAAATACTAAGCTGAACGAGTGATACTGAAAGTATTTGCTTCGTCTGTGTAGGTCCAGGAGTTTGGAGTTTGTGAAGTGAGAGACCTGAAGCCAAATGGAGCAAACATCCTGGTCACAGAGGAAAATAAAAAGGAGTATGTGCACCTGGTTTGCCAGATGAAGATGACAGGTGAGGTTCATGCTTTTTTCCCCCCTACCAAATATTCAATTTCCCTTTAGCAGCAGGGTTTTAATGATGCTCCGTATTACAAACAAAAACCATTATTCAAGACTTGATTCCAGCTGATGCGCAATGAAGGCACCGGGTGGCTGCACTCTTTTGAACAGGAAGCTAAATGTGTATATATTTTTTTTTATGAAGGTTGGCTGTTTTATCCTATGTGATGCTCTCCAGCCTCTAAAGAGACACTTACCTGATTGATGAACTGATATTGGTTTCAGTAAAAAATAAGGCATATTGAATTACAACACAAAGATCTGAGTTTACATAACATAGAATTTGTTTTCTAGGTGCGATCCGCAAGCAGCTGGCAGCCTTCTTGGAGGGATTCTACGAAATCATCCCAAAGAGGCTGATCTCAATCTTCACCGAGCAGGAGCTGGAGCTGCTCATCTCCGGCCTGCCCACAATTGACATCGATGACCTTAAGGCCAACACTGAATATCACAAATACCAGTCCAGCTCCATCCAGGTATGGATATGTAAACATTTGAACATTAAAACAACACCAATGTAGTTCTTCTTACCTTTTTTGAGAGAACTTCTAGGAGTATGTTGGGATAAAGCGCATTAATATATCAGCTGCTTTTCCCTTGCCGGATACCTTTTTTCTTTTGTATTTTTACTATAGATCCAGTGGTTCTGGAGGGCCTTACGGTCCTTTGACCAAGCCGACCGGGCAAAGTTTCTACAGTTTGTCACCGGCACATCCAAGGTTCCCCTGCAAGGTTTTGCTGCCTTGGAGGGCATGAACGGCATCCAGAAGTTCCAGATCCACCGCGATGATCGCTCCACTGACCGCCTGCCTTCTGCTCATACCTGGTAAACACAGCGAGGCGTACGTAATTGGAACAATATTGGCAGACACAAAATGTGGGAAATGTAATGTTGTTGTTTTTTTGCTCTTTTTCACTCTCAGCTTTAACCAGCTGGACCTCCCAGCCTACGAAAGCTATGAAAAGCTGAGACATATGCTGCTGTTGGCCATTCAGGAATGCTCTGAGGGATTCGGATTGGCCTAAACTATGAGACTCGTAACGCACACAGACATGCATACAAACACTTAATTTAGGTTTGCCTACTACTCCAAACACATTCACACGGATAACCTTTGAACGCACGCACACACACACCATGATAGACATTACTGAATTACTTGTTGAATGGTCTAGACTTACTGGTTTCCATTCCATTATAAAACGGATAAACCAGCAAGTTAAATGGCCGGATTGACATTGCGTACAACACGGAGAGCCTCATGTTGACACAGTTGTGTCCCCTTTCCCAATTTAATGGCAAATGCAAGAACGGATTCAGAGGATAAAACATGGACTAATATAAGAGACGTTTTCTTCATTTAGTTTGATTTCTCTGTACAAAAGGTTTGGGAGTTTATTATGTTTAATCTTTTTTGTTCTCTGGCTGTGTAAAAAGAAAAGCGAATGTTGTTTGAACAAGATGGTTATAAAACCTTTGGGGAAAAATGTTGGTTGTTTCTTGTTGCAAATTTGTGACCTCACAAACCTTGATATGGGGAACATTTTTATCGGGGGTATATGAACAACTTGAGAAGTTTTGGAGTTATTCCCAAAAATGCACTTTTCAAAAAGTTTTGTGGCATTTTTAAGGAAGGATGGTACAAAAAAAATGAAGAGAAAACCTGAAGGAGATGAAAAAAAAAAAGTTTAGAGTATTTTTGGCTATTAAATCGCTGACCCAGCCTTGAGCCCTTGATCAGAGTGGAATAACTACATGAATAAATGCATAAAATTGCGTCTATTGTCTCTTTTAAGTGTTTTCAAATATTACTTAGTGAAATAATTTCATTAAAATTGAATGTTTTAATTGTGTGTAATCACACCAAAGTACAATTTCAATTTCAAATTTTGATACTGGCAGTTTTAAGCGAGTTCCCAATAATTCTGTGATCATCCCACATTTTACACATTGATCCCAGTTGCGAATTGAACTCCCTCGTCACAAGTACAGTAAGAACGTGAAAGGATTACGTTAAGATAATCAGTCCTAGCATGAAAGGGTCTCATTGCAGCATTGATGTTCTTTCCCATGCTGCTGCAGGCTTGTTTTCCCTACGAGTGAACGTTGTTGGGCCCCTTGGTCATGTCAGTCGGTGTTGACAAACTGAATAAGACAAAGGACAAACTCACTTGAATATCTTGTTTTATTTCCTCTGTTTTGTTACACGCGTGATCGGCCTCAAGCTATACAACAGTTCATGGGGTCTTATTGACGTGCTGTATGTTCTAGCAGGAAAGGGCTGGTTGCAGTATTTCCTTTCAAAGCAGTTAAATGTCTGCAGTCTACTAATTGCTTTGGTTTTTCAGATGAATAATTAACATGAAATATGCCTTGCACTCCAAATCAAAAGCAGTGTCTTAATCAGTTTACTCAAACTATTTGTAGCATGTTTACATTACAACTTAGGACATCTCTTAGGACGACTAGTATAAAACTGGTAAGTTATTAAATCTGGTTGCGCAATCCAATCTTTATAAAATTACAATTAATAACATGTGACTAGTAGTGTAAATTAATTGCTGAGGAAAATTTGCCGTTTTTTTATGTCCATTAAATGTCTACCAATGTTAAGCTAAACCTACAGTAACCTATTGCAGAAATACCTCGGATCTGTTTTATGCTGATTTAGGCTGAACACAATGTGCCAATCCTTTGAATGGAAGTACATTATCTAGATGATGATTCATAAATCCTTGGATGTATGGTTAAAACGATTATTTAAATATGGGAAATCGAAATATCTTGATGAATCGATTTTTCATTCCCCCACTAAAGCCCTGGCACGTCGATGGTCTTCACCTGCCCCCCTCCCCACCACCCCTCTGCGTATCTGTCTCCTACCTGCTCTTGTGTGGCGAGTTTGTTCCCCTGGAGGATCCCGCCACCACTACAGGCAGGTGTTCCTCTGCTCCTCCCCCACCCCAACCGCAAAACCCACGTTGGGATCATCCATGTCTGATTTGCTGTGTGCTGAGGCGTGAAAAATGAAATTACAGTGCTGTCATGCAGCGATTTAGACCCCACAGTAAGCACTGGTTTCACACTACACCCCCTGTCCCCCCCGCCCCTTTTCATTCACATTCTGTAAGCGTCTGTTGCTGCGTGGCGCCTGTTATGATTTGCAACAAAAGAAAAAAGTTAAGTCATGCATGACGTTTCCAAGGCAACAGATATAATGCATGGTCCTTCCTGTAACTGTTAGCTGATTGAGGGATCCGTGTTGGTGCGAAATGAGCTGTTGCAGTACACTGTACCGGGCAGGGGGGGTCATCACATGTTAACATGTCACGCTTCCCTTATGTCGGTGCATTTTGGTTTCCAGTACAGTTCTTTCTGATGTTTTTCCATGTCATGCTCTGCAAACATTTTGGGGCGGGTGTGACTTTTGCGAGCGCTGGATTAGTCAGTGTGTTGGGTGGTGCTGAAGCTGTGCGTCTGTATATGTGAGCAACGCTGTGACAAACTGAGAATTTGTCCTACTGTGGTGCCTTCGGCTTACAATATGATAGATGAATAGTTATCTGCTTTACAGGCAGCGAAAATCAACCAGGAAGAGTTGAAAAGCATTCGTAGTAGTTGACAAAGTGCAGTGAAAATAGTTTTCCGCCCTCATCAGCAATAACGGAGCTGGGGAGGAAGTGAAGGCTGGCGGAGTTGATTAATAATGACTACTTTGTGTATGAGACAGAAAGCTCCGAGCTTAATATACTTTTACTGCTGCTGTCTTCAGTGTGTCTGGAATAAATCACAATGTTCCAGCACTCGCAGAGCAAAATGCTAAAAGGCTTCTTGAGCAAAGCGCCCATATCAGTTCATTAGAGTAATTGCTTTGTTTCTAATTAGCTTTTTTTTTTTTTTCTTCCTGAAGGTTGGGTGATGACCATCATCGAACCTTCCTTTTACAGAATTAATTATGGACTTCTGCTCCAAAGCACAACGAGGAAAATTCATAATCCAGAACACTGGCCTCACTTGCAACATAAACCAGTACGCTGTGTTGCTATTTACAGGGTGGGAGCAGTTTGTGGTCGCTTCTACCCGTTTATTTAGTGCGGTTCATTCACAATGGATTTCCCCTCGTAAAGCCTCCCTGTGGACGGAGAACATGAGCGTCAGACTGGTTTGTTGTGACGTTGCACTCTGTTGACACATAGAGGTGGACGGGAGCCGCCCTTGGTTTTGACAGCCGTTGTTGAAGGTGTTGTGTTGTGAATCTGTCGCTGGTTGTCGTCACCTCTTGATGTGGCTTGTGAGGAGCCGGGAGGGAGGAGCAGGCCAAGTAACCGTGGTGACGAATCCAGTTTGTGTACGGCTACGGTTGTGCGTCCGTGTGCGCTTTGACCGTTTTTGTGGAGGGGTCAGCGATGCATCTGTAACGGCCTCCTCAGAGGGAACAATGGCCTTTTACAGCAGGTCAACCATTGCCTGCAATTCAGCCCAGTCATGTGACTGCCGAAGATGTAAAAAGGCTAGAGGTCAAAACGGCAGTGACGGTCAAAGGCGCATCCGTCCGAGGACGATGTAATGCGATGTAATACAAGCAAAAGTACAGCAAAGGGACATTTCTGATTTCGAAAGGAAAGGAGCTCAACTAGTGTTCAGTCGTCCCTCAGCGTTACCATAATTTAACTAATTCTATGCAGAACCTCAATTTGACTGTCGCCGATCAAAATTTGACTATACATAATCTGCACGATGCCGTTTCCCCCGTGACTAACTGCCCTCGTTTTGATTGTCGGACAAAGCGCTTTCTTCGCGGCTCCAACCTTTTGCCGTACGGCTGCATGTTGAGGCTCACAAATGGCGATTTACCTGTGTAGGATATTATATACATACAATAAATTCGACGACCCGGTTCACAAATTAACTAATTATAAAATACATCTAGTGTACACCTGTACACTACAATGATTCTAGAAATATGTAATCCATGAAGTTATTAGATTATAATAACCACAGTAACTTTGCAACTGTCATTAATAGAATATCAATGCACAGCTAGTATTTTTAATGTCATCAACCAAAATGCATCCATGCTGAGACATTTTAAAGTCCGAGCTGCATTGACCTCTCCTGGAGGCCCCTCCCAGGGGGGGTGGACACTGCCTTTCCACCTACGGACCTGTGTAAATGTCTGAAGGCTCGCGTTGCTCTCGCAGGCACCAGGGACGGACCAGCGGCTCCTCAGCTGAGATGTTATTGTTTTAGCACAAGACCTTTTCCTGTATTGAATACTCTTGATTCTAACTTCATTCACAGATGTCTCCTGTTCGTCCGGCGTTTCTTCCTTATTTGAACATAAAACATGTCGTTAACTTGCTTAAGAAGGGAAGTGCTCGTCATGTTAGGCAGCCGGGCCTCTTAAAGCGTGGCAGGAAACTAAATCAGTCATTTCCCTTCAATTAACAAGTGATTAACGGCAGCCTTGGCTACCGGTTCTGGTTTTTCAAGACAACATGGAGCAAGAGAAATAAAATAAAATGTACCCCACACACACACACACACACACGCACTTTCCATCCCCAATATCACATAATTGTAATATTGGTAATGAATAAAAAGTTATTCTATATTGGGGAAATCTAGAAAATATCAATTTATATTATAAAATACTCTCATGGCTTTTAGCACGTTTTCTTCTATATATTTCTATATATAGATTTATAGAAAAAGACCACACATGCCAATATAGATGTTTGTCACACCTTCCTCGTACCTCTTTGTTTTAATCTGCTGTGCTCTCCATCTTCCCACTTCTTCCTCTCTCCTCCGTACCGCATCCATTTGCCTTATTGACTCGGTCTCCTGGCTTTTTACGCTGATGGATTTGTCTCTCACTCTTAAGCTCTCTAGTTCTCGGCCTCAATCTTTTGCTGACCGCATGGGTTTTACCTGCAGCTCGGGACTTTGAGGTTGTTCATTCATAGCATCTCTCTCGCTCCACACGCCCCTTCTTCCTCCTCGTGTCACTCATCACACCCACAAAGGGCAAAGTTCTCACAGATGAATGATTTTGAGAGAAGGTACTGAGAGAGGAATCTGAATGGGGAAGGCGCTGCTTACTTTGTGCTTCAAACTTCAGCAGGGTGGATTTATAAAAAAAAAAAAAAAAAAAAGTTCCTATTCAACTCTGCCACAGTTTTATGTTGAAGAACAATCAGTAGTTCAAACAGTAAGAGGGAAAGACATTATGGCTATTGATCGCTTCGAGTAAGACTTCCTCTAAGCGGGACACTTATTTGCTTACCATCTTCCACTTACACCTGCCTACTAAATAATACAGAGTTAG
Source organism: Apeltes quadracus (assembly GCA_021346845.1). Classification (NCBI taxonomy): domain Eukaryota; kingdom Metazoa; phylum Chordata; class Actinopteri; order Perciformes; family Gasterosteidae; genus Apeltes; species Apeltes quadracus. The sequence goes on along the minus strand of CM037928.1, from coordinate 9,310,405 downwards.
TTTTATGTTTTAGTTGCCCAGAGTAGAGGCTGTGGCTATAAAATGACTCATTGGTTCCCTATGAATCCATCCACCCTAATGACTTTCTGATGATAAAGTAAAACCCGTTTTCTCACCGTAGAATCCTCTCCATGTTTGCAAAGCCCCCACATGGCTTTACAAATAAATATAATTGACTAGATGTCTCGTATAGTTCAGCTGACTATTTAATGTTGACGTCCTACTCACCGCATGTTCCTCTCCAACCTCACATCCAGTTTTTGTCTCCCTCCTGGCGTCCGTCCAGCCAGCGTTCTGACCCTGAACTCGCGGCCCCTCCTGCAGCCACCCAGCATCTCCTGAGGATAATGGCCGAGCTTCTCATCCATCTAAACGGGCTGCAGCAATCGCTATTCCCATGATATCTGCTCCTGTGGCAGCTTTTGTCTGCATGCCTGGCATATCGTCTTGCACCAGTGGCAGATGGGTGCCGCTGATAATTACCCAAAGTGTTGTGAGAATTGCAATGATTGTTTATAATGTGACCTTCAGCCACAGCGCAAAACTCAAATGAGTGTGTGTGTGTGTATTTCTTGGGAGACTTCTATGAATATGTATTTTAGTCCAAGTCTTTATCTTGTACAATACAGCTGCTTTCGAGTTTAAAAGATAATCTAAACAATGGCATAAACATGAGTGTCTGAACCAAATTCCAAAGAGTTGTGAGAACATTTGTGGTTCAAAGCCATTGTCATTTTGATTTGACAAAAAGCCTAGTTTCTATTAAATAGTTGTTGATGGCCCCTAGAAGCATTAAGAAAGGGGAAAGATTACAGAAGCCATTATTCAATATGGATCAAAAAGATATATAAAAATAGATGGAATTGAAGACATTGTTTAAAGGATAAAGAAGGTTTGGATGTGTAATGGGGACTTGGGATGATTGGAAACTGGTGCCAGTCCATGCGTTGCTTTCAAAGCAAGTAAAGGAAGACCCACTTTTATATAGCTGGATTTTCATCACGATGCGTAACGGATCTCCATCATGTGTTGAGGATCACCGTCTCCTGATGACATTGATTTTGACTACAGCGAACACAAACAGACGTCCCCTGGATTACTTACTGCCTGAAGTCAGTATCAATCAGTGCACGTCTGCGTCTGGCCGACCTGGAGGAGGCGGCAGTTTCTCACATGTTTATTCACCAACGTTACGTAACGTTCAATCACATACCTTTTGATTACACTGTAATGAACTGAAGCCCCGTTAAGGTCTTTGTGGCAGAAGGAATTAAAAGAGCTTATGGAGGATGAGCTCAGCGGAGTTCAGAGATTACCAACACAAACACGCCTACGGCCACTATCTCACCTTAGTAGTCTATTAGTGCTTGGATGGTGCAGAGAGGGAGAGGGGGAGGGAAGGAAAGGAAGCGGGAAAAGGCCGGTTGGGCCATCGGCTGTGCTCCATGCTAATGTACAGGATGCATTACTGTGCTGGGAACTGCATGGCTGAATATAAGAGCAGATGCATTTCTAGTCCGGACTGTATATAGGGAGGAAGGCGAGGACAGAGGGAAAAGAGGAGGGGGGGTTACAATAAAGGAATGGTCAGAATCCACAGGGAGGGAGGGAAGAGAGAGCGAGAGAGAGAGAGAGGGGGAGAGACAGGGAGAGAGAACACAGGAGGGAGGGAGGTTGGGTGGGTAGCAGGCAGGCAGGCAGAGAAGAAGAAGGGTGATGTCACCTCTAACAGGCAGCCAATGAGAGTCAGGGAGGGAGAAAGAGAGCGGCCGAAGGAGGGTGTGTTTTTCTATCACTGCAGCATCAGCAGAGAGGAGAGGAGAGGGACGCAATCAATTTCATAGAGAGAAGAGAAGAAAAGGCACAAGTAGATCAGGCAGAGAGGGGGGAAAAGACGCAAGGAGTTGCGACAGGAGGTAAGAGGATCTTTTTGTGAGCAGACGCACAGTTTGTCATTAAACAAAATGAGAGCTTCATTGGTAAGAGGATTAATTAGGCTGTTAGGTGCAGGTGGCTTGTTATGGAATTGCACCTCTGCCTCATTTCACTCGAACCCTAAAGGATGACAGCCTTTTTTTTTCGTGTAAATGACTCAAATTGGTATTTTCAAATGTTTGTCTCAGTTCCCATCAGATGTGTAGATGTTTAGGAAACTGCAATGAGTTTGGGAAAATTACTATGTTGATTTCAAAAGAAATCTTTTTGTGTGTCTTTACGTGGAAGCCCAGGTTGTGATCAATTATACTCCACACGGCATCACTTTGAACTGTAAAAAGAAATGTGTGCCCGCTGAAATAACCTGTTGGTGCAGGTTACTTTTTAGAGAAAAGGTTTTTCCTTTTTTTATTTTGTGTATTTATCGTGGTGGTTCTACATTCAACAGGGTCTCCTCTGACATCAATATTGAATGTATAGTTGGGCTTATGTCTAAAACACTTCTTCGGCTAGATTGTGAAATAAATTGACAATTTGTTGTCATCTGATATATCTTAAGTTTGTGTTTTATAAAAAAAAATATATTTTTAGTTTGTTCAGTGTATTGAATCACACTTTAGATCTGTTCCATATGGTTGGTACTGAAATCTCCCTCCTATAATTTCCCACTAAATTCAATAAATATTTATTGCACTGAAAACCCGCTGCTTTGCAATTAATACTACATGAGCATTATTCTGTAAAGTGGTTGTAGCATCTCATGCAAATATGCTTTGCCTCTCCCGCTGCCATGGTACTTCCCCGTCCCCCTGCTAATATGTCAGTGGCTTATAATGTTAAGTACGGCCCATGATTGTAATGTGCTGCTACGACTTCCGTTTACTCGGCTCTATCGTGAACAGCGCAGCGACAAACGCACGGCAATCGTCTGCCTTTTTATCTGCAGCGGCCTGTTTTACCAAAGCAAGCAAAGAAACCAAAACTAAGGGAAGGAAGACAAAATGAACTGGAGGAGAAAAAGAAAGGAGAAATTCCCATATCAACAGGAGTCAGAGTGACTGAGCTATTTCTACGGGAGGAGGTATCGGGGGAAGTGAAAATAAGGGTGGGGCAGTGATGGCAGCCGACCGCGTGGAGGTGTGGCCATGAGGAGGGAAAGGAGGCCCTCACCTGGCTCCTCGCCACCGGCTCTGGCCTGCTACACATCTGTTCTCCCCAACAGCAGATAATAGACAATGTTCCACCCGTTGTGTTAATAGTGCCAGAAGCAGCTGCTGCAGGCTGCAGGCTCTCGGTTATTTTGTCTGCAGGTTGTTTATGTATATCTTTGTGCATCTGCTGTGCATCCGTAGACTGCACTGCACACATCCACACAATGGATCGGCATACAGCGGCTCCTGAGGAGGGCGTGTTGCCGTTGATCTGTGCGTGTGTGTGCGTGTGCATCCTCTCCATGGCAGCAGAGCCCCAGAGACCTTCTGCTGGTCACATTATCATACTATTTCATGCAGTTGTGTGTGTCTGTCTGTGTGCCAGTGGCAGCCCGATCTCTGCGCTGCGCTGGGAGCTGCTAGTGGAGCGGGGATGTCGTGGTCGGAGTGGCTGGCTAGACTTGGAGTCTATGATCACTCTCACTACCGTGTGGTGCAGAGTGTCTCTCGCTGGAAACGGACAGCTTAATTGAGCTGTTCCATCAAAGACATGGATGGCAATGGGTTTTACGTGAGGGGAGAAGGGCAGGGATCTGCAACGGGAAGAGAAGGGCAAGGCAGCGGTGGACGGTGCAAGCAACGTAAGGGAGACAAGAAGCTGGACCTCCTTTTGAAATGCAAATCGCTTTGCATCCTTTACGGCATGTTCACTGCTATAGGAATTGAAGAGAGGGGGGGTCACGTCGAGTATAAGAAAAGGGCAAGGTCACAAGGGAGAATGGGATGCAGCAGAAGTAGCCACGGACGCGAGGGAAGAAAAGAGGAATGTGATTTGACGAAGATTAAAATAGGAAAGCCTTGCCAATGCACAGCGGCCTTTTTATCATCTCATGAAAATGTATAGAGAGAAGGCATAATGTAGGAAGGAGTCTGGGCCCTTTCAAAATGCCTGTAGTCCTGCAGTGGAAGGAGAGAGCTGTTGTTGTGTAGGAGGCGAGGAGGGATGTGCTGTTAGGCGCTACTCTGGGTAAGAGCAGTGCTACGCCGACCCTTTGCTCCGAGCCACCTGTTATTGCCTCCGGGCGCCTTCGCTATTCATCCTCCTATACGCCGATATATCAACACACACATTGCTACATCTGAATAGGCAAGATTTCTGCAACTCGCACAAAAAAAAAAAACACTATAAAAACGCGCTGCAGGAATCTTGTTGCACTGCGCCAAATTAAAGATTCTGTAATGTTGCCTCCCCGGCCTGATTACTTAAGCGTCTGCTACTGATCAAAGGGCGCTCTCCCCCACATCTGGGGATTCCGCCATTAAAGAAGCGAAGGTGTGAAATTAGGGTCAAGAGAGAGAGCAATCTTTCAGATTGAAGTGTCAACAATACCCGCTTCATCTCCAGGCTTCCTTTTTATCCTCCTTTGAGAATAACTGTTAAGTTACAAACTCTGTGGAAAAAAAAAAGAAGTTAAAGTTTCAAAGGCTTGTGAGAAAACTCCCTTGATTCTCATCTTCCAGTGTGCGCACGCCTTTTTAAAGCCCCCCCCTTCCCCTCCCCCCCCGGTTGCAGCTCGGAGGCTGTTTGATTACACTGTGCAGATGGGAGTCAGCCTGCTGGGTGTCAAGTCGGGATGGGGGGGATCGTGTCGACATGCTGTCAGGTTTTGGTGGAGAATACATTTAGGGAGTTAAGGGTCAGATGGATTGACAGGCCAGGCACCGGTTAATGATTCATGAATTGAGGAGGAGGAGGAGGAGGAGGAGGAGGAGGCCTGCAAAAAGGGAGAATAAAATGTGCGGAGGTGAAATGAAGTACGGGTCTGGGAGGAAAAACCGAGATATGGTAAGGATTGATTTGAAAGGTAGCGGGATGGTACAGAGGTGCTGAAAAGGCGCAGGCTGTTATGTAAGGTGAGACAAAGAGGAAGAAGACTGTCAGGGCCTTTTACTCTGAACCACTTTGTCTCGGCTGCCATGTACGGAGTCCCAGGTAATCCACCTTTCCTTTAACACTTCTCGGTTATCTTTCCCCTACTCCGCCACGAGGCTTCTTTTTGTTTCACTTGTCATGTGCAGTGGTGGACACAGACGCTCACATCAGGCTCTTGACCCAAATAATGACGGAGGCTCCTGATTGCGTCCCCAGACACACAAAGAGGCTCGTAAACCCTCCCTGCCCCCCATTTGTGCGATGAAGCTGTGATGGAGAATAGGGCCGGAGTAGAGGCGCCATGCATAGAAATGAAATAACTTGTTGCAGCATAAAGGACCTTATTGCAGCTTTCAGAACCGATGATATGAGAGAATATACAAATTGTAGATTTTCCATGTGGAACAAATACGATATTGGTGGTTAAAATGGCGGAACAGGAAGGATATTACGTGAAAGCAGGATACAAATGAATTATTAGCAAACCAATAATGCAATTGGAGGCAGATAAAATTGAGAATTTAAAAGAAAATCCATTCTCTATTAGTTTATTTTAATATTAAGGAGGAAATACATTTTTAATGAAAGGACAAGAAAGCAGCAAAAATATGAATTTCCACATGGCAATAATAAAGGATATAACACTTTGTGTATGATGTGGTCTTCTTCATGTTCTCCTCATCCTGTTTCTGTCTTTGACAAAATCAAGTCTTTGTTGCAGCGAAAAGGAGAATTCCCCTCAGTGTCCCTCAGTCGGCTCCATCAGAAAAGCTTCATTGTCCACATCAGCGACCATAATTAGACTAAATTGACCCTTTGTCCAGTGTGTTCCCCAACTCCTCCTATCCAGTACTCTGAAGATGTTTGACTATACATAAAATACCAACGCTGGCTTATTGCCTTTTATTTTATAACGGCCACGTTGGTGAGATAAAGTAAGTCAAGCTACTGGGTTAAATAGCTTAACCATTATGTTGCGTGCTTTACACTACATTTTATTATTGCTTTTATTTCGGATCTCGATCTTAACAGAATACAGAAGCTCGTTAATGCTCATCTTTTATTCAGAATCTTAATGTTTTACAGCTTCCCTTTGTCACTGACTGAGATGCTTGGATTCACTGATTTAAAGGAGAAAAAGAAGAAATAAATAAAAATAATAATATATTCTCTACTATTGTACTTTATAACATTATTAATGCTCTATGTTTATGTAAGTTGCTATATGGCAAATTACATAAAGGAACACATGTATTTGCAGTATATAATTTATTTGTTCAGGAAAATGTATCCGACAACTTGGCTTGTGATGCCATTCAGGCCTTGATTACAGCGGACAGGTTGTTTATTATGAGGACATGGCAGCCATTGTGAAATCAATAAACTGATTCATTGATTTGTTTCCCGAAGGCCAGCTACATTTTTAATGAATCTTAGGGTCTTGATGTATCTCAGCTTTGTGGGATGCTTCTGCACTGTTGCTTTGCTCCAACTTGCATCATTCTGCTCCTTCAAACCTTTTTTTTTGATCCTGCTTCAATTCTGCTCTGCGCTTGACAATGATTCTCAAAGTCCTCGGCATGACTTTCATTCTACCTTTTAGAATGTTCTTTCTTTCTTTTCCAAAAACTTGAGTTTGGAATAAACTATTTATAGTGTCAATAGACAATCAATGGTAGTCAGCACAGGTAGTTTGCTACATCGTCATCAAGTTTAATCAAATGCATTTCTGTAGCACAAACCAAAATGCTGTACCACTGGCAGAATAAAGCACAACCGTTTTGTAGTGTTGCGACTGGAAGTCTCTGTTTCAACAAAGATGAGGAAGTTATCCCGAAAGACATTCATATTCTGCCACTGAGGCACGATCCCATTCATGTAGTTGCATATTTCCTTAGGATCTCTTGTGCTTGGGAATGTCCGATCATTTGTAGCATCACAGAAGCACACTCTTCAGTTTACTGTTCGAGATGTGTTCCCTGGAACTCATAAGTCTTGTAAAATTCAGGATTGTGATTTTGTGCCTTAGTTGTACAATAATAAACTCTTGAACTGATAACATGGGTATCGACGTTTGGCATGTTGCTGCCAACAGAAGCCTTGTGTTGAGAGCAAACATTCAACAACTGAGTTTGTTGAGGCATCACAGTTTGTGAGCCGGATTGATAGTGACTGCTGGACGCGGACCGATTTAAATGGTTTGATCCTGCTCATTCATCTAAAGGCTTATTTTATTTGGACTGTTTACGATCATTGATTTTGTTTCATTCGCCTTTATAGACACAGTCTATTTGAATGCACCATAAATGAAATGGACGGCGCATGAAACACACGCATCCGTACACGCTTGAACAGACGCAGGCGACGGGGCCGCCTGTGTTTGTTTCCTCCGCGCGTCTCGAGGATGTTGTGACTGTAGTTTCTAGCCAACTCTCTATCTGCTGTGTCAGCCATGATATATTCATTAGGGTTGGATTACAGAGAGTGGGAGGGGATCGGGTTTTGAGTGGGTTGTAATCCCCATACACTGGCCTAATTTAATCTCACCTACTGTGCCATCCTATTACACACCGCGCCCACCCCCATGCGTGCCGGCGCTTGCGGGAAGAGAGCGGATGAGGGGGCAGGCAAGGTTAAAACGGGGTAATGCCAGACAAGTGGAGGCACGGAGACAAAGAGGCAGGGTTGTAAGAAAGGAGCTAGAGGAGGGACATTGATTATGAGCAGCAGGAGACATTTGTGCAGAACAACACAGAAACCGCAAATGTCAAGAGTAAAGAAATGTCACTGACTGAAGTGCAGATAGATAAGAGTCAGAAAGGTGTGCTCTTGGAGATTGTTTTGGTGTGTTTAACTCGAGTTGTGTTGCTTTTTTCCCCCCCTGAGCAGACGGCTTCCTCTCTCTGATTGCACACGAGGACCATACTTCGATGTCCCTCAAGACAAAATATATATGAAGTAGAAGTAAAAGAAACTGCACGTCTCTAAAATGTTCATTTTCTCAACCAATTCAGGACTGCAGAAAGCAGAAAGGTGCTGATGAAACAGAGATTATTATCACCTCTTGCTTTCTCATTAACTGCATGATTATAGTTATTGCAATTGGATGTGATGTATTTAATTTCCCCTGTTTGGTTTTTGATGTTTTTTTACTCGGTGCACGCCCTTTATCAAACTTTTACACCACGGGTTAAAAAACACATTCTAGTCTCATAACCTTCCTGCTTATTTGCGTTGCGTCTTATTTTATTAATTCGGCCAAACTGCATTTCAGAAAGACTAAATATAGACTTAATATAATATATTTCTTTACACGTAACTACCCGTTTCTTTCTCAATCTGCACACAGCCAGAATAAATCCGCCCGTGCTAACCTGCTAAGCCCTCCACGCCCCACCTGAAGAGCTGCATGTCTGCGGATCCATTCTTGTTAGCTTCTCCTGAATGCAGACCTTCTAAATCAAGTTGATGTTGGAGTTGTTTGAGTTTGCTCTCTGAATTGATCAGAGCTAATTGGGCATGGCGCTACAGAGAGCCTCGCGCAGGTTCCCGAGCTGCAATAATGAGACTCTATATTTAGCCCTAAAACTGTCTGTTTACATCAGCCTCCGTGCTCTGTGGACCAGCGGAAGAATTGAGCAATTGTGTAGTGATTTCCATACGATATTTGTTGCAGTCTGGCCTGAAGAGGGGACTCACTGATGGCAGGAAGCGATAAGGAGACACTGTGTGAAGCTTCTTGTTAATACAAGGAAAAGATAAAAGGCACGGTCCCCTCGAGGAAACCCAGGAGCAACAAGAAAATAGATTTATTCAGAGGGGCAGATGTCACACCGGGGGATGGAGGGAGATGAAGAGGGAGATGACGAAGAGCAGAACCCCCCCACATGGAGATAGCAACAGGAGAGAACAGACAGAGGGACCCGGACATTGTCAATGAGCTTAACGAGGTAATTATACACATAAGAATAGACGTCACCCTCCCGGGCCTTACATGGGGACAGGGGACGCAGGAGAGACGGTGGAATGCTGGGAGGGGAAGGAAGGCCGTTTGTGTTCGGTAACCTTTAGTAATGTTGATTTGCGCTGTTAAAGTGCGATCCTGCTCAGGGCGACGAGCAGGGAGCGTAGATGCTGAGATGGGAGGGAAGATACAGGCAGCAGAGAGAGATGGGAAGGTAAAGGAAGGAGATCGTGTTGGGATTAAAATGTCAGCGTGCGCGCGCAGGGGCAGACGCACACCTGCCAAGCGCACGCACGCACACACATAGTGCGACTGCCGACAGACAATGAAATCAGCATTTAGTTCAGCTTCATTCTCAACGTGTCCCATTTAACATCCTCCTTTGGTCCCACCATCCTTTCAGCCCGTATATCCCTCCTCTCCATCGCTCCTCCATCCAATACTCCAGGAGGTTTGTGTTTTATTTATGTAATTCATGTAACTACTGTTTTGACCAACGCTTGGTTAAGAGGGGACTGAAATAACAATAAATGTTAGTGACGGGGCTGTTGTTCGCCGTGCGACTGTTCTCTGGGTCTGGGTTCCTCAGCCTGTCTCCAGGGCTCATTCGCCTCCCCAAGTGACAGAAAATGGTGTTTCTCCTTTTAGTTTAAATTAAAGAAAAATGCGTACGGTGTTAGAGGGGCCGTATCATGAAAAGCTGTGTTTTTAGGCTGGCGCTCGCTGGCAGTTGCTGACGTGCTGTGCAGTCGTCCTATGAAGGAACAAGCAAGATCAGCAGGTTTAAGCCATGCTGTCATGGGATGGAAGTGATTTAAAAATAAGCCGTTTCTGCCACAAAGCAATTCAAAGGGCTAAGTGATGAGATTAAAGCTAAGATTTCAAAAGCGAGAAATAAAAAATCTTATAGCTACCTGCCTTTTTAAAAGTCCATATATATATATGGACTTTAGTAAAAAGAAAAGCTAAAATAATGACAGGTTTGAAAAAAAGATATTGTGATTCGGAACAAAACTTCTAAATCACTGAAATGAATTTAAAAGATATGACCGGCAGCTGACTTGTAGATTTGTGGATTTGTTCCAAATATATGGTGCATTGCATTTGAGGGAGCAGCCTGTCCCAGACGAACCGAGACGTCTGCAGGGTTCATGATGGAGCGGAAGATTGGAAATGTATTTTTGTACAGTATAAATGTGGATTGTCAGACCCTGTTGGCCTAACTCAATGAAAAGCTCATCAACCGGTCGTTTAGCCGCAGGGAAAGGTCACCACAGCTTCTTCTGCATCCCTGTGGTCACTCTCACTTCCTATCTGTTTTCTCTCGCTCTCTCTCGCTGGAATTGGAGCTGAACCCTTTCTGTCATCTCTCATAACTGAAGCAAAACGGGAGGGAAAGTGAGAACAGTGAGAGAGCGGTGGCTTTGGCCACAGCTGGGGCTTCGGTGAAAGGGGGCAGTTACCCCCCCATAGGATGAGGATGAGGATGCTGGAGGAGAGAACCAAGGAAGCTCAGCGAAATACAAGTAGAGAGGCGATGAAACGGCTTTTTGCCTGTTCATTCTGCCTGCCTCCTCGAATAGATAACATAAAGACAGATACGCTTGTCACCCCCTTTGTCACTCCCGCGGGAGATGACGCACCCATAAGCACACATGCGAACACGCAGGTCGTCTGTTTACCCTCTTTCACACTGCGCCTCGCTGAAAATTGCGGCGCGTTCTGGAAAATGTCACGTCCTTGATCCCTTCACCACGACACACTGGCGTGTGGAGCGGCTGGAGACGTGGGCAGGGGGGGGATTTGCGGTGACGGGGGTCTGCAGCAGAGACGGGGGCTGCGCGCCGCAGATAACACTGCAGCCTTTGATGGAGCTCGTCCCGCCTCTGTTGGAGAGCACAAGCCTCCCCGCCTCAAATGGATCTCCGCCACGGACTCCATTGGTAATGATTGGATTCAGTTACAGAGCAGAACTGGTTTGCTGATGATGATGATGATAACAGATGCGATGGGAGTTAGTCAGCCACTCAGGGTCGTGGGACTGCATCGATGCAGTGCCAGCCTGCACATTTCCCCCAGGACTGGCCGGTCTCTTTCAGGCTTGATGAAGGTGGATGGCTGGTGAGAGAATGCTACCTGTAATTGCATTTTGTGGGACGTTGGCCGGGAGGTTTTTAATGAAGTAGGGCAGCACGGATGGAAGACAATTTTCCATAAGCTTATTTCTATAGAGACGGAGACTGTGTGAAACAGTTCAGGGAGAGAAAAGGGGAATCTATACTTAGGAATGAAAGGCTATCAGCAGGGAATAGAGAAGTGAAAGCGAGAGAGAGAGAGAGAAGAGCCCAAGTAGCAGACAGACTTTCAGCAAAGACGACAGTCAGGAAGGAGGAACTCTTTCAAGTGTGGGTAACATGTAGTGGAACTGGAGAAAGCCGGAGACGGGGGAAGAGCAAGAGACGGAGACACGGGAGACAGCAGATGAAGGTAGAATGAAGTACAGACAGAGAGAGAGAGAAGTGGGGTGGGAAAGATGAACATAGAGGAGGGGGAGGGGAGAGAAATATTTTCTCCTATCTGCTGAGCTGGAGTCAGGAGGTTGCCATGGTGATGGGGGGGCAGGGGGAGGGGTGTGAGGAAAGGGAGAGCCAGAGGTATTGACACCTCACACACACACACACACACACACACACACACACACACACAAATTCATAAATTTGGGGACCACACATTGATATGTTCATTTCCTGAACACTTAGGTTGGACTCCAACCTAAATCTTACTTTAACCCCCAAACTATTTTTTGAGCACACTGTGTGAACAGATGCCTTTAGAAGAAAGCACGTACACACATGCGCGCACAATGCAGGACGTTTCTACAGCAAACAATGAGTCATGCACAACAAAACTGACCTGTCACATCCTAAGTAAACACACACACACACACACACACACACACAGACTTTCTCACACAAACTAACAAGTGCACAGGTACAAATGCGCTGAGACCACGTAGCCATGAATCCTAGGAGCCTGATCACCATGCAAACTCTGCTCCCCACGTCTGTCCGCTGCCTTCGTCCTCCCTCAGCCTTATTTGAATGGCAGGCAAATCCCCGTGAACGGACTAGTCTTGCCAGAAAATGACCTGAATCAACCTTCTGCTGCTGCTGCTGCTGCTGTGTGTATTTGTGCGTGCAGGTTTGAGCGACTCTGCTTGAGTCCTCACATGTCGGAGCTTTGCGGTTTTCCTTGTGCGTTGATGACACCGACGGATGAGAGAAGCAGAAACAAGCTGATGTAGCGACAATAAGCGGCCCCAGTCGGGGATTGTTTCCTGAGCCAGTGCACATACTTGTATAATAATAATAATAATTTGTATTTGTACATTGCCTTTTTTCAAAACAAAACTGCAGCAAAAAAACATCTCCACACTGCAGTTAATCCTGAAATCTTTTAAAACACATCCACACAATCTAGAGGATTTTAAGGGATGTTTATGAACTAAATAAAGGTTAATTACTCAGTTTGGCGAGGCTCTGTGAAGCATAAAGGAAATACAGCAAAGTGAAAACACTACAAGAAATAAAAAGATATTAATATTTTGAACAATTAAATCAATAACATGTCTGTAATGACGGGTTTTCGACAAAGTGCTGGAAGATGGAGTTAGGTGAGTTAAATTCTCCACAGTCTATGAAACTGTAACCATTTAAAGGTTTAGTCATGGCCCACTAGACTGCTAGCAGAGAGGTGAAACATCGTCCCTCTCATCCACAAACATCTCCATGCTCTTCTTTCCTCTCCGATTCCTCACAGAAAACACTTATTAGCTTTTTAGGGGCATTACGTTTCCTTTCTCATCCCCAGAAGACCTTGTATTTGATTAGAAGAGGAGCACTTAAGGGGAAGTGCTGCTTGTGCAACTTTATCAAAGTTAATGGGATGGCCGAGAAGCCGTTGTTTGAAGTGGGTAATCATTTTTAAAATGCATATCACCTGGTACTTGTGAGTTTCTTTACCAAAAGACGGCACCTCCTCAAGAGAACTATCAGTTGTTTATATGTTTTTGTTTGCGGGCTTCGGCATTGCTGATGTCTGCTTGTACACTCTCTGCATGGCTGTATGTCGGATGTATGTTTTTGTTCATAGACCTTTTGTTAAGTCACGTGACACTTTATGCCTCCAGAACTCCACAACAGTGGCTTGAAGAAAAAAAGATGAAATCAGCCACCTTTCCAGTCATTGAGCCATGTGGGCTGTTCCATGCAAACGCGTTAGCAAAGCACTATGTGTGACCTTGCCTTGCCAGCAGCTCCTTTGCTTGAGGTGGTCGTAAAGAAATAATTATATCCCACATAAGGAGACCTCGACAAATGTTACCGGCAACGTTTAAGTCTCAGCAAAGAGCTGCCGGCTAAGGGGCAAAAAGAGTCAAATGTATTTCTTTCAAAATAATGTTTAAAATCATGTCACAATTTTGCGGCAGGTGCATTTTTTCTTGTTTTCCCTGAAAAATATCAAATATCTAACCTGTTGTGATGGAGGTCATATGTCACGTATACACACTGCCCCCCCCCCCCCCCCCCGACCCACCCCGGGGCGTGGCGTGCCGATCATCCCTGCGGAGGGGGCCACGTGTCCGTTGCGTGTCACACTAGTCCTTCACCGCTGCACGGGTCACTAATCACCCGACCCGAGGGACCAACGCCTCCTCCTCCCTGTCTGCTGAATGACCGACTGCACAGCCCCTCCTCAGACATCTCTACCTGTCAACACCAAGCCGCCCCCACATGCACACTTGATGCAACCCAGAGACACACACACACACACACACACACACACACACACATGCTCCCATTCATACTCGAGGCTCATTGGATAACCTCAGCGCCACAGCCTTCTCTTTGAGGCTAGCACCTTTCTCTGCGGCTGCTTTGTGTTAATTAATCACATGCTTTATGCATCTGAGCATGGCGGACTTGAATAACAATGTGACCTGTATGGAAAAATGAAGTATTGTGTTGGGCCCTTTCATTTTATTCAAAAATGTGCCTCAGTGGCTCATTTCCCTCTGGTGCTGTTGCACACTGCGCGTGTTGTTCCAGCTGGTTTGTCATCTTAAACAGTGTTAAGCTGCTGCATCTGGTCTCTGGGTTAACACTGATAGATACGACACTGATGTGAGCTTTTTTTCTTTTTCTTTTTCTTTTACCGGGCCTGCCTGGTTCCCGTTTGATCCCCAGAGGCATGAAAAGCGCACACACACACACACACACACACACACACACACACACACACACACACACGTGCATTCAAATCTCCATTTAAATGTTCTCTCTAAGGGGTAAACGGTTGGGTACAAACACGTTTACTGGAGGATCTCCACTGTGCACCATTTGTCGTCACATAGGCGTAGAAAAGAAAAAGAAGGTGTCAGTGAAGGTCAAAATGTACGTTGAATAAGAAAAACCGGAAGCCGGGCTGCTGGCTCCAGAGGAACGGGAGAAAAGGGGAACGGCTGACTGGGGGAGATAAAGAGAGAGAAAAGGCAAAGCATGCGGGACTGAGTAGGAGACATAATAGGAGTCAGGGAGGGGCACTACAGAAGGTCACTGGTAATAGCTCATCCACGTAATTTCATAAGGTCCTAAATGCCCCTAACGCCATTAACTATCTTTAACAAGATGCATTCTAAAACCCCAAAGTCCATTTAATGCTTGTATCTGTTCATGTGTTTCATGTTGCTCCTAAACGGCACACACGAACCTGCGAGGTTGCATGGTGTTCATGGCGGCGCTTGCATGCATGGCATCTTATATATCTTCTGCCTGACATGAAGGGTGTGTCCGTAATTACTGCGCTTTGTGCTGCAGGCACAGAAACTGACGCTGCTGCTGCTAATGAAGCAAATGGCGCGCCCACCTGCAGTGGAGCCGTGCATGTGAACATACAATGGACATGTTTCTCATTTTTGCCTACAGAAACAATTTGAATTTGATTTTTACAATGAGACCAAACATTCATTCTATATTTATTGAGATTACGTTTGAATTTAATTGAAAAGAGAGATTGAATACTTCAGCACTGGCGACATGTGTATATTTAAGCTTCCCATACGAGATACGACAGTCGCTACATCAGCTTATTTTTCCTTTTTGATTACTGATGGCATGTTTTCCCATTTCCTGCGACCATATGGCCGGCAGGCTCGAGCAAATTACCTTATCAGTTGTGGACTTAAGTGAGCAACAGCGAAGTTGCTGGAAGCACAGAGAGCTCGAGGCGGCCCTCCATCTGCAGGACCGGCTCCATTAGCTGACAAGAGAGATTAGCTGACCCGCTGACATGCAGGCTGATCTTTACTGATACACGATGCAACACACATGGACTCATGTACACACAAACTCTCTCTCTCTCTCACACACACACACACACACACACACACACACACACACACATGCAGGGGATTTGACACTATTACATTAGGGGTAACACCCCTGTTTTTGATTACTGGTCAGTGATCCATAACCAAATCTCTCTGTCCCATCTGTCGCTTGCACTTTTTTCCTTTTTGTCCTTTTCATCCTATTTCTTGCTCTTTTTTTTAAATTCCCATGATTTTTTTAGACTTTTAGTTGTTGACTTTGTTGTCAACCCCCCCTTTGATCTCCCGCCGGTGTTGCCCTTCTTTCTCTTTCTCGGTTTTCCTTCCTCTGTCCGTCCCTGCTTCCATCTTTCCTTTCTTTTTCTCCAGCCCTCACAGATTTCTTAATGAGTTCACTCCCTTCTTCTTCAATTATTAACCACTTCTTTTATTCTACTATTCCCAGTCTTTAAGGGAAAAAACATCAATAAATAAATCACGCGAGCGGTAGATTCTTTTGTGTGTGTCTTTGGTGTGGAAAGGAGAGGGACGGAAGATATTTGTAGAAGACTTTGGAAATCTGGACCTTGTGTTTTGTATTTTAACTTTTATCTGGATGAGTCTTTATCTTCAATTTCAGTTTATACATCTTTGAGTAACCAAACACTTTCTGCCCAGTCAAGATGTGATGTATGTCCAAATGTTTATCTCCATATGTAAACATGGTATGGACATGACAATATCAGTACTTATAATTACGTGTGTGTGTGTGTGTGTGTGTGTTTGTGCGTGTGTGCGCGTATGTGTGAGTGAGGCAGTGAGGACGGGTCTGACAGTGTGCAGCAGCAGAGTGAGTGTATTACGTGCGTGTGCATATGTAAGTGATACCGAGAACCCATCGGTGTCCATGTGTGTGAATAACTGAATTTGTATGTGCAAGGGGGGATGCTGTGTGGAGACCCTGTTGTCATGGCAACCAGGAGAGGGAGAGAGAGAGAGAGAGAGAGAGAGAGAGAGAAAGAGAGAGAGAGTGGGCGGTTGCCCTCACGGCTCCTCTGACAACCTTTATTTTCTCCAGCTTTGTGTCACTCCGGTATTAACCTCTAACCCTTGACAGAGCGAGGGGGGATGTGGGTGCGGTGTGTTCTTCTGTAGAGGTGCAGTCATTCGGAAAAGGAGAAAAATACGGCATTTGCCGTGCGTTCTATTGCAGCATTTGTTTCTAGTGGGTGTAGAAAGCATCTAACAGCCAAGCTTGTGCTAATAGTGGTGTTGATAAATGTGCTGTCTGAATCCCGATTCAAGGTAATATTTAACTCTTCAGATTTCTCCTCTGGTAAATTTCCATTTTGAGCTGACTATGGATCATTGGTCTTCAAACACACTTTCTTTGGAAAGAGCATCACTACAAGGAAGATATTGGTTTGCCTGTGCTGGATTGCCCCTTTTCCATCTAAGTTGCAAACATTGAATTAATGAGCAACATTGCAGTCAGTGAAAGGTGTTGAATTTAGTAAGAAGAGATGTGGAGCAAAGGAAGATGGACATGGAAATGTACTGCGAAAAGCGATCACAAGGGAATTTAAGAAAGCTTTTAGTTTCAGCTGCCGAGGGGGTAGAAGACTGATAAATCGGTGACAAGAAAATGGGCACTCATCCTTCATGGACAGTTGCTATTATAGGGTTCGTCTCCTAAGTAGAAAACGGGCCTTGTGAGAAATACAATCTTGACTGCGGTGATTGGCGAAAGACACGTCCGTGTTATTCAAAGTGAATTGTGGAGCCGGGCAGAAACAGGTAGCCTGTGTTATTACACACCATTTGTCGTATTTTTCTGCTGTAGCGACAAAGTGCGTCTGAGATGTGTCTCGCTGCAACAGGCTCATGCATTAAGTATGACC
This sequence comes from Apeltes quadracus, assembly GCA_021346845.1. Taxonomy (NCBI): domain Eukaryota; kingdom Metazoa; phylum Chordata; class Actinopteri; order Perciformes; family Gasterosteidae; genus Apeltes; species Apeltes quadracus. The sequence continues at coordinate 9,293,154 of CM037928.1, read as the reverse complement.
CTGCCAGAGAGGGGAAGAGGGGAGGGAGTCAAGGAGAAAATCAGACGGCCTCACCAAAGACACCAGGTATAGATGGACAGGGACCAAACCAGATGTATGCCGGCGAGGTGGGGGGGGGGGTACAAATGAATAATGAATTTGGGTGAATTCAGGGCAAATTGTGCCGGCAGGGCAGGGATTTCTATGAATAATTCACTCAGTGGGGGGCCTGATCATCATCTGCCCAGCAGCATCACCTTGAGTCTCAGACGCCGCTCATCACTGTTGCCATCCATTGACCCTTATAATCTCTCACTGCCTCCTTGTGTGATGCTTCATCAGTCCCTTTCTCCCACTGAGTGTTTCTTTTTGTTTATGTCTAAATCTCCCCATCTTCCTTCTTTCCCTCCGACCCGTCTCTTTTTCATACTGATGTTTTTTCAGACAGACGAACCCCCGGGGAAGAGTAGAGGGTGAAGGGGGGGCATGTTTTCATTTATTTTTCTCCCCCCCTTCTTCCGTCCCCGCTTCCTTTCCCCCTACACATCTTCACAGCTGGAGGTAGTTAATATTTAAAAGAAAGGCATGACAGGACACAGGACCTGCATACATGTTTGAACATGCACGCACACACGCACACACACACACACACTAATTTAGCAGAGCAGCACATCCGATCCGATGTACCGAGAAGCTTAAAGAATATGTACTCGCATGATTCAAACGAAGCAGCTCCTCACATGAAAAGATTTGAAGCAAACATTCAGGGTCTCTCATGTAAATGTGGGTGGGTGGCACGATTGGGATTAGAATATGTGTGAATCTCGATTTGACTCTTGAGGTTTGATCTTGTGTGTGTTGCCCCCCACCCACCCTCCTCTCCACCGATAAGAGAGCCTGTTCAGCATTCAAAGTCCTTGGCAACAACCTAACACGTCTCTACTTAATGCTAATTACTACATTTTGCAGGGAGGGATGGGTGCAATTTTCTATCTAATGGATGACAAGGGGGGTTTTCACCACAATGGTTTACAGCAATTAAAGTCAACTAATGATAGCGACACTAACAGCGTGATACACTATGTTTGGGTTATTTGTGTTTTTGTAAGCAAAACCCCTCAAAGCAGAAATTAATGCATAATTGAAGGAGGAAAATCGCCTGGTCGATTTGGCTTCCTTGATACATGGCCTGTTGCCGGCTAATTTTCTGCTGTCAGGCTTTCTTGTGGAAAAAGCTAAACTGCCACGCCCTGAAATCTCAACGCAGTGCCATCCGCTGTGTAATCTCCCTGCGATTGAACGGCTTCTGATGGCGCCCGTTGACGTCTGAGCGGTGATAATAGTTCTTTAAAAGCACTCAGGAAAGAGTGTGGCGGGGTCACCTCCGCCCAGCTGCAAGCCTCCGTCCCAGGCTCGACCTTTGACCCTGTCCAATGAAGCAGGTAACAGGGCTTGGATTGGATCGTGGACAGCTGCACAGAGGCCACCCTGAAGATGTGAAATCAGGCATCTGCTTCGATGTCAGTGACTCTTACCCCTGTGATAATGGAGCTCCGTGAGGGCTCCATGCCGCGCACACAGCAAGTGTGTGTGTGTGTGTGTGTGTGTTCATGCATGTGTGCCTGCGTGTCGGGCTGTGCTATCAGCATGTTTGGGTGGCGGGGTCGGCCTCATTACATGGCAGCCTTCCGCGCCACCTCTCTGTTTTTGACTGTCTCAGGCCTCGCTCACTCCCAGTGCCTCCTCCCTCGTTCCATCCCATTATAGTGTTCCACTTTGCTGCTTGTGCTCAACCTGACTAGAATATTCTTTAGCAACGCCTACCTCCTGACTGGAGTCACTGGACCATGCCCTTTTATCAGTCGGATCTCTTCTGTCAGACCACTTGGAGGTGTGTGTCTGCCTGCCGGCCTTCGCCCCCTTGCAAGCTTCTTTGTTTTCCTGTTACTCCCCAGGAGTGTGTACCGGCGAGGCTGCGTTATGACAGCAGCGCCGACGTGCCGCATCACTAATCCGCATCCTTCTCTGCTCCACTCGGCTCTCCTTCATCGTTTATTTTGAGGGGGGCACTGATAGGCAAGCTCTGAGCTTAGATCACAAAAACACAGCTGCTAATACCCTGAGTAGCCCCGCTTCACTCGTCTGCATCTCATGGCATTTTGGTGAGGCTGGTTTAATAAGACAATGTAATTGCCAACCTGTCTCTTGACAACCACAACCACTAAGGCGGTGGATAAAAGGAACAGGGGAAAAGTGAACAAGTGATGCACTCTGATTGGAGGAGTTTACCCACGTGTGTGTGTGTGTGTGTGTGTGTGTGTGTGTGTGTGTACAACTGGATAGTCAGGATTAGCATTGCAGCTGTCACCCTTTGTCATTCCTCCTCCTCTCCTTCCATGTTCCTCCACTCCACCCATCACCTCTCACCCTACATCACCCACTCTGCCTCTCTCCTCCCTCACCTCCTCTTTAAACCCACTTTTCCGTTTCATCCTCCCCTCAAGTCTCCCTCCCACTTCAGCCTTCCTTGTTCTCCCTCTTCATGTGCCTGTTGTGGCATTCTTTCGACAAAGCAAGCACGTTTACGTAACGGCTCATTTAATCCTAATGCTGCCGTTTTAAACTGCCTTATTAAAGGCTCACCTCTTGTTTGGTCTGTAATTTCATCCAATTTGGTCGGCTCTGTTTAGGTGCTCAAATGGGATTGTTGTTTTTTAAAATAATTTCTTTAGAATTTTCACTGAATAACAATTTCCCTCACAATTAACTGTGCAGCAATTACCCACTAGATACCAGAAAATAAAGGATGAGCATCTCTCCATACTCCTCTCACCCACTACTCTTCTCCTTCATCTTCATCTCCTGTCGTCCCTGACCTCCCCCGCACTCTCCAAGGTCACCCGTCACTGTTGTGGTGTTGTGGCGTTGCCAATAAACAGTGGAGAGCTGAGCCAGAACTCTTTTAATCATTACTGCAGAGCTGCCAAATCGGCTTCCTTCTCTATTGTCGCCATTTTCTTTTGTCTCACATGTGCGTCTTCATCGTGGTGTGCCATAACAGTTCTTTGTGTGTGATACTGAGTAGTGTAAACAGTCAGCGGGCTGCGCCACGTGGTGCTACGGGGGAGGACAGCCTGCATGTTGTGGACAGGACCGGATCCAAGGGTACAGATGGAGAACGGATAGACTGTAGGGGCAGCTTGCAGTGACTGATAGCATCTTTATCGCACACTTATCACAGCACTGTCACCCATGTACACTGTGGACTGTTCATTTGCGCAACGCATCCCGGAACAGTCAACCTCATTATCAACTACTTGTTTGACTGTTTTTACATATTATCTTTTTTTTCGTCTTTTCACTTGATCCATCTGCGTTGTTCTTTAAAAAAAGTCCACATGGGTGCTCTGATGCTCTGATGCTCTGCACGGCGCCCTGTTGGAGTATTCTGTCCGTCGGTCCAGCTGACTGGCCTCTCACATATGGGCCACTGCTCATCTAATTAAAACAATTGGAGATTTTACTTCTTTTTTCTTCTTTTTGTTGGGATGTGCATTGTTGCCTCTTGTGTCCACGCCGTGTTCACGTCTGACCACATGGCACCGGGCGATTTCTCTGCCACTCTGACACATGGCCCCGCTCTGCCCCTCCCTCCTGTTTCTCCTCTCCCCCCCCCTCCCCTCCCTCTCTTTTATGTTTCAGAGAAGAGACCAGCGGGAGGTCAAGGACCTGATTCATAGAAAAACTCAAAGAGGAGTGAGGTAGAAACAAGAGAGAAGACAAGAGGGGGAGAAGAAACAAAGCCTCACACGCGAGTGTGTGGTTGACCTCTGTTTGCGTTTTACTGTACTTGCGTGAGCAGGTGGGAATTTTATGGGACAGTGAGCAATGCCTCACACGCAGCAACAGCAGGTTGGCAGTAGGGGGCGGTGCTCCCCTCCCCTCCTCCCACTCCTCCTCCTCCTCCTCCTCTCCTTTGCCGCCCGGCCCAGCCAAGCAGCCATACACATCCCCTCCAACTGTGAGTACAGATTTATACGGTAGCATGGGTGGCAACGTGAGCTGAATGCTTCCATTAGGTTCAAAGATCTGTTTGTGGTGTTAATTACATTGTTGATTCAACAGAGCGTGCTAACGATGATCTCACATTATGATTTGTGCAAATGAGCAGGATGAACATTTTTCTTTCAGTGACCTCAGTATTCAGGGGTTGGATTGCTTTATTGTCCTGGAAATGCAACACCGTCTGAGGTGTATTTGGTTCGTGCTCATCTGTCCCTGTGCTGTGTCTAATTACTTTGTAATTGATCCCCCTTATACAGCATTGATTGGTCCCATTATTGATCGGATTTTCTGGGTGCAAACCATAATCAAATGGGGGTGGGGGGTGAATTTAATCAAAACCAAAAAATGATTTCCTTACTCATTATTATTTCTTCCTTCTCCTCAATGCAATATGTGTGGCAATTGAAATACTGCTGAGGTTGTGACCCCTGCAGGGAAATCTTCATCTTCTATGCTGGAGAGAAACAGGGAGGGGGAGAGAGAGAGAGACAGAGAGAAAGGGAGATTCACTTTTATTTAAAACTGTTGGCAGTGAGTCACAGTCCTTCTCCACCCACACAGACTTCAAACAATAGTTTGCGCACGTCTCTATACACATGCGTGACCTGTAAATGTTGATGAAACGCAATAATCTCCCGGTCTAATTCCCAAACGGGGAATCTGTGGCTCAGAGGTGAGATGGAGGAGGAGGAGGAGGAGGAGGAAGGGAGGATGATTACGAGGAAAAAGAAGCGGGTCAAAGATGTAAAAGGTCAAGGTGTGCCCGGCCTTTTAATTAGCAAGGATCTTCCATCAATGTGAGTCACTTTGGCAGCGATCGGGATCAATAAAGGAGATGTGCTTTAGAATTAGTGTCAAAGAGTCCAGGGGGTAACTACGCTCAGGAGACGTCACGCTGCTCTATCGGCCATGTTTCATGGAAGTTGTTCCATTATCGGAGATCAACCTTCGTCTGTCTGTCTGTCTGTCTGTCTGTCTGTATTCTCACTGTCTATTTTAACTCTCTTTCTTGTTCCCTGCAACTAATGTGTTTTTTCCCTCATTGCCTTTTCTCTGGCCACCACTGGGGCGTTACAGACCACATAAGTGATCGTAAGTGCTTTTAACTTTATTGACTTCTTGCTTGTCTTAATGCTGGTGCTGGCACTTTATTGTAAATATTCTTGTTATTCCAGAGAGCTTATTTTCCATTCAGCGCGCATTGGAAGTCCAGAAGCACTGGGCTGCACTTTAATGAATACGGCAATTCGCTGTCTTAAGCTTGTGAATGTCCCTGTTCACGTATGTGTTTCTGTCTCATACACACGTCTTTCTACGTGGGGATGTGTGTACGTGTACGTGTACGTGTGCGTGCGTGCGTGCGCGCGTTGTATTAAGACCGTGCGCCCAATTCTGCGTGCCTTTTACTATCTGGGTGTGTATTTTGCCTTTTCGCCATCCAGTAAGTGGGATCCCTGCAGGAACAGGGGGGAGGAAGTGTGAGGAGCTGCTGTCTGTAAGGAGGCAGCAGGCCTGTCAGATCAAAGACGCAGGGAAATAAAGAGGAGTTACAGCACTAAGCACCGGCTCCTCTCCTCCTCCTCTGCAGTGCCTGCAGTCCAAACTTCAATTTGATCAGCTGAGAAAATGGGCTTATTGCTTCTGTCAGTGGGAATTTTTCATTAAATTCCCCCACTCTCTCTATCCGTCTCTTTCTGAATCTACCCCTTGTTTATTTATTACCCTCTCCCCTCTGTCTCCATTTGCTCTGCTCCTCTGTTGCTCTGCATGGGCCTCACTCTTTGCTGTACTTCCACCTGTCTCCCCCGTCCGTTTACCTCTTTATCTCCATCGCCTTCTTCCCCTCATACACAGCATCACCCGTCCATCCTGTGTCCTCTTAACCTGGATCATATCAATTGGTATACATACATTTGTAAAAACATTCTGGTTCAATATATTAGTTTTTATGACTTTCTCATTGAGCCATTGCTTTGTAGCTGTTTTGTTGGTCAATGTTTTTTCCCTACAAAATCCCTTCTTTATTTCCCCAAAGACTCTTTCTCTCCCTCTTAGTCTCACAGGGAGCCAGATAACTATTTTACATGAGCTGGGCTTATGCTGTATCAATCTTCCTCTCATCTCAACACATTTTCTCTGCCTGCTCTCTTACTCACATTCTTTTGTTCGGCCTACATTTAATTTTTTTCTCTGGGGTATCTTATTAAGTGACATTCAACTGAATACACTTATGGGCAGCTGTTAAACTGAGAGAATGAGAGGTATCTGGTTATTCTGTGCTGTTTGTTAAGCCGTTGGACGACAGCCAGAGAAAAGTCTGTGTTTCAATGGGACGATATGTGTGTTTGTCACAGCGGCATGCAAAATGAAATCAGGTCATCTGAAGACTGCAGCACTATTCTGACTGTGTCCATGTGTTTTTATCTAGTTCAACCAGGTGTGCGTTGGCACACACATGCCGCCTTTGTAACAGTTGTTATGACAGCAATAACTCTCTTTCTGGTCATTGCAGTCAAGAGGCCTCCAGTGATCATCACGCAGCCGCAGTCTGTCACCGTCTTCAGTATTGAAGACTTCGTCATGAGCTGTGAAGCCACTGGCAACCCTTTACCCATGTTAGTCATCACACAAACACACACACACACACACAAACTGAAGATGTTTTTTTTCTTAGTCTCATTGGAGCCTAGCTACTACTTATCTTTTTTGACAACTAAAAGCGTTGACCTTCCTTCTCCTTGTTCAGCTGACATCTACACATTAGTATTACATGAGAGCACAGCTTGTACCAGTCAGAGTCCTCATTTCAACAAGGGATGAATGTCATTAAGCCCTGGAGCCATCTTTTCAGAGTGTCCTAGCTGCTCTGACGAGGAAAACTGCTCCAATTGCACAGGAAAAGATGAATATCGCAATTACGCAGCTCAGGCTTATGAGTCCCACTGGGGCACCCGCTGTAAATTTGCATCAATTAATTTGTACCCTCAAATTCAATGACATGGATGGACGTTTTTCTGGTGTGTTCAAAAAACAGCTTTTTCAAAGCCATGAAAATGATTTGGATTTAATATTTATAGCAGACATTGTCTCATCAGCGCGACTGTTTCATTTGTTTTTCATTCCAGTTTCCGATGGACAAAGGATGGAGAGGAGTTTGACCCGGGCAGCGAACCAGAGCTGAAGGTTTCGGAAGAACCCGGCAAATTTGTATTCTTCACACTCAGTAGCTCCATAGACAGCTGGAAGCAGTACCAAGCCAAATACGTGTGCTATGCATCCAACGAACTGGGGACAGCCGTCTCCAACGGGGCCAAACTCAACACGGACGGTAAGAACGTGGCGATTCAATTCAATTGTTTTCAAACAAATTGCTTCACGTTGGAGGAGTCACATGTCTTTTTGTAGTTGTCCGTTTCAGAGCTTGAGCACCTGTAAACCTTTTTACAGCAATAACAGAGTGATTTACAATGCTGCCGGCGCAGCCAGCGTATAAATCTTTACCACGGTCGGCTTTACAGACAGCTTATTTGTTAGAAGATGGAGGCTCGCACCCAGAACATAACACAATGATCAGCATATGCTCCCTCACACACACACACATCAATACACGCACGCACAAAAACACACAAGGCCCTGTGGGCAAAAGTAAAGAGCACCTCTGTGTATGCATCCACCTGTGTGACCGGCTCTCTCCTGGGCGACCTCCTTCCATCACAGTTTCCCTGACAACGGTTTCCACAGAAACGCTTTTGAGCCGATGTCATGTGACGGGCTCTTCAGTTCCTCCTGCGGGGTTACCGACAACGGGCCGCAGGGAGTCGGGAGAGAGGGAAGGAGACATTAATCGCAAATCAAATAATTTAAAAAAGGCTTAAGACAACCTGGCGCCTTTTCGCACACTTCTCCCCGGATCCTTTACTGGATTAGTAAATGATACGCCCTATCCACGGCACTGTGAGTTTTGAGTTGACTGTTGGGAAATAGAATAGGGAGTTGTAAAGACATGAACATCTTAATGATGATAATCTTACATGCAATGTGTGTATGTGTGTTGTCCACAGATCTCCATGAAAGGTGACCTGTGTTTTGTCTTCCCTCCCTTCAGTTCTCCCGTCCCAGCAGAAAGAAAAGAAGATTAATGAGAAGTCTGAAGAGGGAAACAGCCTTGTTCTGAAGTGTGATCCTCCGCAGAGCTCGATGGAGCCCAACATTCACTGGATGGATTTCGGTGAGTACATCACCGTTCCATCTCTCCTTCCCTCACATTCTTAGTATTTTCTCAATAAAGCTTCTCCTTAAACATCTGCCCGTCCTTTTGTGGTCTCCTAGTATCATAGTGAGGTCTATTTCTAAAACAACATGTTCACAATAAGCTTTCGTGCACTTATCTTTCTGTGTGTTTTTGCCCTTCAGTGCTGTTTATCGGGTGGGCAGAGTCTATTCTCGCCCCTTTTGTCCAGCGTCTCTTTATTACAATTTTTCTGATTCTAAGTCTCATCCCATTGTTTCTTTACAACTCCCTATTCCATTTCCTCTCTCTCATGTCCCCTCTCTTCAGGACTGCACCACATCCAGCTGAGTGACCGAGTAGTCGTGGGGAAGGATGGCAACCTTTACTTTGCCCATTTGACAACCGGGGACAGCAGGAACGACTACACCTGCAACGTCCATTTCCTGGCAACACGCACCATTCTGGCAAAGGAACCCATCACTCTGACCGTCACCCCTTGTGAGTTTTGTTCTTGATCCGCTGACAGTAGACTGGACTCACTGCACCTTACCTGACTCCATCTTTAGGCTGAGGCTAGCTTTATATCTAAAGCAACACAGGGATTTCCCCCACAATACGCTCAATAGCGATATAACCATTTCCCCCTGAAACTGCAAACGTGGTTCTCATATTGGCCCCAAATGAAATGTCAGGGGATCAACATTAAGACACATGATCTGGGAACCAGCTAGTTCATCTTGGCTATTTGGGAGAACTGAATCTTTACGAACCAGATTACACTGGCATGTGTAAAATCTGTTATAATCATTTGATGATGCGCTAAAGCACACTTAAACCAAAGTCATGCCACCGCGATGTTGTTCATCCAGCCGATGCTCACGGGGCCGCGTGCCCCCCCCACTTTCCCCCTCAGCTCGGCTGTAATGAGATGCAGCTCACACAGAGACGTGGCTGCCAGCATCTGTGGCCCAACTAGAGGTCGTAAGGATGAGCACGTTGTTAACATGAGACCTGTGTGCGTTTGTGTGCGGAGAATCTGTGTTGTTAGAAAGCTCCACATTGCTCAGCACCTGCACACGTTTGTGTCACGTTTGTGCGTCAGAGTCGTTTCAGCAGAACGGTAAATCAAATATTATTATGAATATTTTCCTCTGTGTTGTGTTTCCGCCTCGGCAGCCAACTCTCTAGTGCGGAACAGGAGGCCCCACATGATGATGCCTACTGGAAGCCACAGCACTTACCATTTCCTCAGGGGCCAAACCGTGGAGCTCGAGTGCATCGTCCAAGGCCTGTGAGTGTCCTTGTGTGCACACATTTCTGCTCCCTTCATGCAGAAAACTTGCTGTACCTTATAATCAATCTCACCCAGGTCTCGCACGTTCCTCTTCCTTCCTTCCATGTGTCACTTCCTCTGTTGTATCACTCCATCCACATCCTCGTGATCCTCTTACGCCTCTTCCTCCCCTCTCTCCTCTTCTTCAGTCCAACTCCCAAAGTCTCATGGGTGAGGAGAGACGGCGAGATGTCTGAAACTCGGGTCGTTGAAGAGATGTTCAATCGCCGCCTGCGCTTCAGCAACATCTCAGAAAGCGACGGGGGCGAGTACCAGTGTATGGCCGAGAACTCCCAAGGGAAGGCCACACACATCTACACTGTAAATGTGGAAGGTACGACACACATGCACACGTATATCTACAGTGGATTGAATGTGGGTGAAGGGTGATTTGAGCAATATAATGGTGACTACAATAATCCAGAATCAGAGGGGATGATCCTTTATTCATAAATATAAAATTGACATACTATAAATACCGACCAACACTCAGCAGCTGATGCAAAAAACAATGGAGTTTCCTATGAAGTCCAACAAAACAGTTTGGCAATCAGTCACTTTTGTCTTTGACGGCTTGCTTGGTGTGACCGATCTATCACAACCCAGCAGTGTCACTGCTTGTGTAAAGGTTTGGGACTCGTTAACATAAGAGTTTTTATTTTTCCTCGTGCTGTCTGGACTTATAGCGGCTCCCCATTGGATCAAAGAGCCACCCAGTCAGTTATATGCTCCAGGAGAGACTGTGAAGCTACACTGCCAGGCCGACGGCATCCCCAGTCCTACTATCGGTTGGACCATCAACGGGATCCCCCTCTCAGGTCAGCACACAAACCAAACGATACGTGTCTCAGCGCACAACCTCCGGCTCTGTGGATGTGCTGACCGCACGTGCTTTTTTTATTTTACAGCAACCGACAAGGACTCCAGACGTTCTCTGACATCGACCGGATCTCTGATACTACGGGACGTCGACCTGGGAGACACTGCCATCTATCAGTGCCAGGCCTCCAACAAGCACGGAGCCATCATCACCAACACCAACGTCTATGTCGTTGGTGAGTGTTTGTTTCGTCATGTATCAAACAGAGTTGTGGATGTAGGTCTCTGTGTGTCTCATCTCTATTTGTGTCCGTTGTTGCAGAGCTGCCTCCCCAGATCCTGACTGAGGACGGGATTACAAACACATTTACAGAGGGCCAGAAAGCAGTACTGGAGTGTGAGACCTTTGGCTCTCCTAAACCTGAAGTCTCATGGTGAGATATGACCCCCTTATTCCATTGTCCTCTGGTGCATTATATTGTGATATGTTATCTGGTAGATTTTTCTGTTAACAGATTTCACGGTGGTGGCATAATTGCGTAGGTAGCTGTCGCATGCATTAATTAGCAGTCAAAAACCGTTACATCTGGGCTAATACTCTGAATTCTGTCAGTTTGGCAGAGACCCAGCAAGGCGTTGTTATTTTGGTGTCAATTAAACTGAATTCATTAGCCCCTACAGGAGCTTAAAAGGTTTATTTCTTGCCCCTCTTTACCAGGTTTACGATGTGTGTGCATGCGCGCGTGTCTTTTGCAGGGAGAGCGGCAGCGCCTCCTCGCTCCTGGCGGATCCTAGAGTGAATCTGCTCACCAACGGGGTGCTTGAGATCTCTAATGTCACCCACGACGATGAGGGCTTCTACACGTGCTCAGTACAGAACACCAACCTTTCTGTCAGTGCAGAGCTGGAAGTCCTCAGTGAGTGGACGGACGCGCGCACACACACAAACACCCACACACTCAGTGACTTGCTCGCGCACATATCCACGCGCACACATTGTGTCCCATAGCAGCTGAGTGAGTTGCAGCTTGGCTCAGCACTGTGTGTCTGTTTGCTCTCTCCTCCAGACAGGACAGTGATCCTGTCCCCTCCACAGGATCTGAAGGTGCAGCGTGGAAACACAACAATCTTCACTTGTCGGTCCGTGGTTGACCCCAAACTTGGCTCTCCACTCATTCAGTGGAGAAAAAACAATCAAAAGATTGCTGAGTCCCACATCGACGGAAAGTAAGACCAAATTCTATGCATTTGAGAAATGAGGATAATGGTGTAGGGTATTTTATCTCATTTGTTAAGTTCTTTTAAGCCCTGCAAGAGAGAATACACATTAACTTCAGACACCCTATAAATATTACATTTCTGTTCCCATGTAACGTTTGTGTATTGTTCATGTTACATGAACAAACAAACCAATGACTTACCGTAGGCACAAACGTAATGGGAAAAGAGGACAGATGGTAGTTAAAGGAGGAGTAAGATGAGGATAACAACCATGACATTATTTCTTCAGATACACAATTGACGGACCAGACCTGAAAATAGCTAATGTGGAACCAGATGACGAAGGCGTGTACACCTGTCAGGTCATCACTAAGTACGACATGGCTGAAGCCAGCGGCTCCCTCACTTTATGGGGTAAGATGAAGGAAAAGGCAAATGTATCATTTCCAATTTTCACAGTGCGGATGGTTGTAGCGATGACATTACCGTTTCCCCCCTCAGATCGTCCAGACCCTCCGTTGCTCCTCCAGGTCACTAATCCTAAACATCGTGCAGTCACCCTCGGCTGGACTCCTGGAGACGACCACAACAGCGCCGTGCTAGGTTTACAGACAGACACACACATACTCACAAGTCTCCTCTGCATTGTTAAAACTAGTTTTATATGGATAGTGACTTGATTTTTTGGGATTTGGTGTTTTTAGAATATTTGTTGCAGCGCCATGAAGCAAAGAAATGCACTGACAAAGAAACGCACACGCACACACACACAAGCATGCACACGCACGCATAAAATGCAAACATACATCTTTTCTAATTTTAATTCTCCAATAAAAGCGTGAAACCCATCTCTTCCTCTTCCCCTGGCGAAATGAAAGGCGGCTCTGTTTTCATTAGTGAGACAGGATTATCCTTGTTTGATCTGCAGCATCAGACCTTTGTAAAGCTCAAATTGTATCGGTATGACTTTATTGCTACTGAGTGTTGATTTTATCTCTCCATTGCTTCCTTATGTTTACATTCTGTTCCTCTCCACTTGCCCGTGTCTCTCTCTCTCTCTCTCTCTCTCTCTCTCTCTCTCTCTCTGCAGAGTATGTGGTTGAGTTTGAGGACCGGGGTTGGAACGATAGGGGTTGGGAGGAGCTCACGAGAGTGGCAGGAAACAAGAAGCGTGCCAGCCTTCCTCTGTGGCCTTACATGTCCTACCGTTTCCGGGTCATTGCCATCAATTCTGTGGGGAAGAGCATCCCCAGCGAGCCTTCTGAAATCTACAATACATCCGCTGAAGGTTGGAGAGAGTTTTTTTGTTGTGACCTCCTGCTTTGCGATTTAAAAGTGCACCCAGAATGACACCACAGTAAACTTTGTTTCCATTCGCAGCTCCGGACAAGAACCCTGGAAAGGTCTGGAGTGAGTCCAAAGCACCAGGGATGCTATTCGTCACCTGGCAGGTACGCACATCGCCTCAATGTGCTAATCACCCGATGCAGCATCAAAAGAGCTTTTCTGTACATCATGGTTTGGTCTTACTGCAGGAAATGGACCGACATGACTTCAATGGACCGGACTTTAAGTATTGCGTCCGGTGGAGGCGAGCTGTGGGCAGCGGACCCAAGTGGAACACCAACTGCACCACAACGCCACCATTCATTGTCGACGACATTGGGAACTACTCTGCTTTTGACATCAAAGTTCAGGCTGTCAACGAGAAAGGGGAGGGACCTGATCCACACCCCGTCATCGGCTACTCAGGAGAAGACGGTAAAAAGAAGAAGCTTTTTTCTTCAACTGTGAATATTTCTACTTAGTTGTTGTGTCTCACCTTTCACCTTCCTGTATGTTGTAGTTCCATTGGAGGCTCCAATGAATGTGGGTGTTACTTTAATGAACAGCACAACCATCAAAGTGAACTGGGCAGCTGTGGACAAAGCAACGGTCAGAGGCCACCTGCTGGGATACAAGGTACCGCCCATGCATCTCCTATTCTGTTTCATATTCAGCCCCTCTCCTTATCACTATCACACATTTAGGGTTGAAAGCAGAGGCAAGGTTTGTTAAGTAATCTCCCCTTCAGAATATATCGCACTATAATCACAACACCTCTCTTTGCATCATCCGTCCAACATTTTATCGATTTCCTCGTTCATCCTTTCATCATGACTGTGATTGATGATTCCGTGGCTTCAGGTCTACTTGACCAGAATCGGCTCCAGGAGCCACCACAGAGGCCGGAGGTCCAGGGAGCCAGAGAGCACTCTGATGGTGGAGACTGGGGCAAACGAGGAGAAGAAGGTGATCAGCGATCTCAGACCATACTCCCACTATGCCCTGGTCGTCACTGTGTTCAACAGCAAGGGAGAGGGACCGCCGTCCGAGACGCTGTCCTTTAAGACTGATGAGGGAGGTGAGAATGAGAAAAAGAGGAAAATTTGGGGGTGGAAGAACTAAGTATTGACAGGCAGAGACAAAGATGGGTAGAAGGGAGGAATGGATTTCAAAAAGGAAATAACACTGCATCCAGATATTGAGTGGGTGGAGGGATGTGAAAAGAAGGCGGGGGAAATTGATGTAGGGATCGATATTATTAACCAGGGAGTTGTTGGGAAAATAAATGACGGTAGATCATAACAGTATACTAATCAATTTCACACTAAGCAAAGAGAATTCTAATCAGGTATGTTTGTGTTGCTGACAGTCCCTAGTCACCCCATGTCCCTGATGCTGGACAGCCCATCAGAGACGGAAATTACCCTCCACTGGGCACCACCCGCTGAGCCCAATGGAGTCCTCATCGGATACCTACTGCAGTACCAGCAGAGTGAGCACCGTTTTCACACTTATCTCACAAAGCAACCAACAGCAGGCACATCAATTGTTTAGTTTACCCAATAAATGATTCTATGCTGCAGTAAAAACATCCCGACTGCAACCACACAACACACCCACAGCTTATTCAGTGCTCAGTGTTTAGTCAATGTGTCACCCACCGCGGTGTGTTGAAGATCATGCGATTGAGGTTGTTTTTTTTTCTTTTTCTGCTGCAATGGGCTCAGTTGTGGAGAGTGATGACAGCCCCATGCGGGTGGAGACGATAGACGGCACCGCGGTGACCCACCTCACCCTGAGAGGCCTGGACCCCCACAGCCGCTACCGCTTCTTCCTGAGGGGGCGCACTGCTTCGGGGGACGGAGAGCCCGTCACGAGGGAGGGGGCCACCACGCTGGATGGAGGTACAAACAGTTCTTCTGTCGGAAAACGGGGTCGGATTGTACATGATTGAGAAGTTCCTTCCACTGTCTGAACGTTTGCAGCACCTCCGGCCAACATTGACATGTCCCCTGGCGAGAACTTTGTGAACCTCAGCTGGGTGGCCAAGAAGAGACACAGGAACGTGGGCTTCCAGATATACTACCTCAAGAAAAATGGTATAGTACATATGTAAAATCAACCAGTATAGTCAACCTTTTAAATAAAACAAAAAAAACAGCTGGGGAATAGTTTCACACTCCTAAACCGTAAAAAAAGGAAATCCAAGTTCTTGTCATTGCCTCTGCAGAGGTCGCAGAGAAGACGGTGAAGGTGAACTCCTCCCAGTCTTTCTACCAGCTCCAGGGCCTGACTCCCGGCTCTAATTATCACCTACGCTTCACCTACAGCAACAGCACTTTCTTGGAGAAGGATATCAAGACAGAGGGAACCGGTACTTTCGAGTGTTCATTAATCCTATTTTCTTTCATCTCCTTCGCTCTCTCCTCCTGGGTTTCCCCACATTTACATATTAAGACTGAGCCCACAGAGGCTGCCTTGCAGTTCTCTCCATTGTTCTGTGAAGTGCTTTCAAAGTCTCTTATAAAAAATAAAGCTGGGTTCGGTACGTGCGATGATCCATTACTTTGTCTTTGTTTGGCGTATTGTGCCGTCTTTGATTCCAAAGCCGGATGTACCACCCTGTCAGAATAAATATGCTCCTTCGCTCCAGATTCTTTATGTTTCATCTTGCTGCTCCTTGTTTTTTCATCCTTTCCCCTCCTTTAGTACTTCCATGTAGTTTACTCGTTACAAACATACACTCAGTGACTCTTTTCTCTCTGAAGGAGTAACAGAGATGCAGCCCAGTTTTGCAACGCAAGGCTGGTTCATTGGGGTTGTGAGTGCCGTCGTGTTGCTGCTGCTGATTCTGCTTATCCTCTGCTTTATCAAGAGGAGTAAAGGGGGAAAATATTCAGGTAAGTGAGTTTTTCAGTAAAGATGTTGAAAAAAATGGTTGAGGCGACTTTGTTTTACTTTATATCCAGTTTGTCTTTAAGCCGGTATATGAGAACAACGCAATGTTAGCACTGTCATGTCACATGCCTGCTGATAATGAAAATGAAACTTGTAGAAAAAGAAGCCTTGCAGTTGCAGGAATGCACCACAGTAAACACGATTATTCTTACTGGAAAGACAACAGTAAACTTCAGTTGCACCAGGGAATTTTTTGTGCGATTCTTCCATCCGAATAATGTATCACTTCTTTTCACTTAATGGGCCTTTTCCCCTGCAGCTTTCACAGGAAACATGTAGTCAGACAGACATCTGAGCCTGCAGTTCCTCACTGTGACAATAAGCGGCTCAGCACTGAAAAGAACTGTATGAATGATAATAACAAACCTTTGCACTATTGTCTGAGAAAAGGCCTTTCATCAACTCCCAAAATCAGCGAATAAAAAAAAAAGAGTTTGGCTCCTTTCAAATTACACTTAGTTGCAAAAGGACTAATTGACTAATACATCCACTGGCAGTATACTTGAGTAAAGTGATTGTTTTAATTGATTAGTTTCAACAGTATTTCGAGTGCTGTCCATTATTTTGAAAGTTAAAGGAGTAATTATGTCTTCAATCAAAACTTCAAACTAAACACATATATTCGATGTATGAATAAGCCAAATATTTTTTCTCCATCGACCCAATCGTCTTTTTTGTCACCTTTTTCTCTTTACAGCAGTTTAGAAAGAAACATTGTTGAGATCTTACTGATGATAATATCCAACAATCTACTCCACAGTGAAAGACAAAGAAGAGGGTCCGATCGACTCAGAAGCACGGCCGATGAAGGATGAGACCTTTGGAGAGTATAGGTTTGTCCTCTGACCGCACATCCTTTCCTTTAATGGCGTTTCATTATGTTTGAATAGATCATTTGCATTCTAACTCCCAGCCTTGATTCCCTCAGCACTGTTTGCTTTCCTTAACCCCTTTGTGTTCCTTTCATTGTCCCTCCTCTCCTTAATGCCTGCTCCTGCAATGCAGATCCCTCGAAAGGTATTTGCTTTGCTATCCCAAACCCATGTCGATGCCTTACTTTCCTGCCGACCTATTTGGAGCTTATGATCTTGTATATGGCCTGCAACTAACAATTATATCATCATTTATATTCATTGATTAATTGTGTGATGTGTAAAACATTAAAAAGATGGAAAATCGTAATATGGTGTAATCCCAGGAATTTTAAAATGTTTTTCTAATGTTAGAAATACTATACTACGAGAGGATGTAATGTTCCCAATTTAGAACCTGCAACTAGCAACATTTGTTATTTGGCTGACTCAAAAGCTGAGTCAATCAACTAATAAATGATTCGACTAACCCTTTCAGTTTTATGTATTTATATTTGGCATGTATTTGGACTGAATGGTCATGAATACTTTTTTTACTTGTTCTTTGCCGTCTCATACTCCAGTGACCTCGAGGAGAAGCGCACGGCCAGCCAGCCGTCCCTCGGCGAGGACAGCAAGCTGTGCAGCGAGGACAACCTGGACTTCAACGGCAGCAGCGCCATGACCACCGAGCTCAACCTGGACGAGTCTCTGCTCAGCCAGTTCAGTCGGCCCAGCGAGGGTCCGGAGGCGCTGCGCAGCCCGCCCGACATCTCCCCGCTCGGCCCCACCGCCGTCTCCTCGGCCACCAACGGCGGGCCCAACTCCGTCACCATACTCGATTAACCCTAAACCTCCACCAGGGGGCCATTAGACCAAAACATATGTGCCCGTACATTCCTGTCCCCTTACCGACTTGCTGATCCGTAGTTAAATGACTAATATACAATCAATTTATTGACTACTCAGATGCCCCTGGCAGTCATCTGATCAACTGGACTGTTTTGACCAAAGGCGTGTCCAAAGTAGTGGACAATGTAACACGAGTTTGACTGACCTGAAGATGTCTTTTGACCCCCCCCTCAACCTCCTTTTATCTGTGTAGTTTACAACGTATGGTAATGACTAACATTTCCCTCCCTGTCTTCTCTTTCTTTCTCCTCACAAACAAGATAAAGACGGAATGTGCAGAATGTGGAGATGCAGCGTAGTGGTTTGGAAGAGCAGGACGGTGGTAGAACCTAGCAGGGGGAAGCAGGCAGCACATGCTGCTGTAAAAGCTCTTAGATATTTATCATGCCTTATATGATTTCACATATTTCTATGTCTAATGCCATTTGATGTCTCAGATTGTACTTGCCACTGACATTTTATTTCGTTTTAACAAGTGTGTTTGAAAACAAAACATCCTTTTTTATCACAATTTTTTATTTATATCATCACTTTTTAATATTTTTTTCTACACTATTTATATAAAACGCTTGACATTTCTCAATTGACATATTTCACAGATGAAGATGTTTTCATTGAAACTAAGTAAAGCCAAGTTTCGTACTATAAATACCATTGGATGCATTATGAGAACTTGCTGTGAACATGCTGAGTAGCATCTGGTGTATATAGCTGCATCTACATCTATCTATTTAGCCATAATACAGTATTATAGATGTGTACATGCTCCTTATAAGTTCCTGTGCCTGCTGGGTCTGCATAGAGCACCAGATTGATGTCATTACTCTCTCGCCTTCCCACCAGAAGTGTGATGTCAGAATTGGAAATGATATTGTAATTTTTTGTGTCGAGACCTTTGTGTAGCTTTCTGTATCTGTCATAGTCTCTTTCTACACTGTATTAAAAACATAGTTGTCTCTAATTAACAATCTTTTCATACCTGTCCATCTCATATTCCCAAACAGTTTGAGCAGCAGTATCGATGTATATTAACAGATCAGAGAGTCAAACACTCTCATGCTTTATTTTCAGACCCTCGCTAAATACGAGTTAATAGTGCAGACAGGCGGAATGATTGCCAGTTGATAATATAAATACTATAATAAAAGCAAGCAGTTGGTATTTACATCAAACACAGAGAATGTATTCATTTCAGAGCTGGGTTGACGTTGTATTTACATGCTACTGATTAAAAGAAATCTCAGATACAAGGTGTGGTTTTGAGTACAACACTTTTTTCTACACAGAATGTGAACACTTGTTTTGATGAAACCAAATGTGTTTGATATAAAATGTTAAAAATGTGCAAGTTTGAACTAGTTAACTCAACCATTTTTCTTCTTTTTTCACTATTCTTATAAATTTAAACTTTCCATTTTTGACAAACAATCGAGTTATATTTGGTGTGTTAGCAAAAATGTTAAAAGGAAAAACAAAAATCACATTCTGTAGATGTTTGCAAACGTTTCTAAATTCAAAATTATTAGTAAGACTTCCATAAAACCAAACGCTATTTGCATTCACACCCATAACCATGACGCAATGAACTGCAGTGCAGTGAATACAGTATCTACTGTATGGATGACAAATCAGAAAAATCTATTTTCATACAGAAGCTGTGAATGACACAAAATATGCCAATATTCTAACTCAACTATCTGCTGCTAAACATCTGTGTTTGTCAGGGGCAAATGTTAGCTTTGAATGAGGAATGAGTGTACACAAACAGAAACCCACTCGATTGCCACTCACTCTTTGCTTTTCATGTGTCGAGGGGGAGACGGAGGACACGAGTCTCTGCTTTTCCACCATTGATTTTTGCCTTTTTTTTGTTTAAAAAAAGGAGGGTGTGAATGTGTTCCACATATGGAGCAAATATAACTGTTACTGAAATATGAATCTACCCGTTAGTGGTAGATTCAGGAGGAACCTGATGCAAACAATAATATACGTGGAGCAATCTACCGCCCTCCCCCCAAAAAGTGCCTGTAGATCAAATCAATGCACGTGTTTCTTTTCTAAATAAGCTGGATGTATTGTTCAAACAGCATTCAGTGTATTGAGTGTCTATAACATTCAACAGATTTTATTGGTAAATCGTCACATAGCAACGAGCCTGTGTGCAGCGTGTGGGGATCAGCGGGAGCTGGTGTTGAATTGATGAAAGTAGTCCTTGCTGGGTTTGTTGGTGTACAGCTTCTTGTTCAGGTACTCCTGGCTGGGGCGCACACACACGCACAGACACACAAACACACAGTGAGTAACTGTTCAGATGGAACACTTATCTAAAACGGAATCCTACATCACAGAACGGAAACACACGTGCTGAGTAGGGTGTGAATAGCCAGTGCTCACTGTGCCTGTTGCTCTCTGGCCAGCTGCATGTTGTAACGGGCTGTTTGAATCCTCTTCTCTCTCCTCATCTCTTCTGCTGCTCTTTCCGCCTCCTCTGCTTCTCTGGACAGCTTCAGCAGCTGCAGTTCGCAAGCGACGGCCTGTATCTTTTTAGCTTCACGTTGTCTCTGAGGACGGAAAGGAAAAAGGGTCGAAATCTGAGCTGAAGGGTTACTGTAAATGGGATAAGTGCATTTACAAACGAAGGGGTGGTTAAAAAAAAAGTGTTAAACATTACTCAGAAACTGCATAGTAAATTGGAATTCAGAGATGATTCATAGGATAAGATTAGGTTTACCCTTAGACTTTCTTATATGATTTAATTGCTCCAGGCCTCTTAAATTGAATAAATCCTCTTTAGTCACAACGTTTAGACACATGCAACATGTGAAGTAAGGTTTACAGGTACACACATTGATGGATGACACATTAAGGGGGAGGAAAGGAATAAATTAGTAGCGAAATACTGGGAAGTCACTCCAGTACCTTTCTCTCAAAACGCTGTGCTTCCCTCTCCCTGTGGATGGCGCTCAGCTGCTCAGGGCTCATCCCCTTCCACCTGTCTACCAGAACCAGTGGCAGCCTCACTTCTCCCGGCTCTCTCACCCCTGCCTCCGCACACTCTGTCATCATATCAGACGTCAAGGTGTGCCACATCTCTGCTACATTCTCTCTTTCCTCTCTCTTTTGCCGCTCCTTCAGCTGCTCCGTCCGCTCCGCAGCCTGTGGGGAGAAGTACATGCGGAGGCCTCACCACTGATGCATGGACAGTTGGTTGATTGATCGTTCCCTTGGTGGATGGCGGGAGATTTACAAAACCTAACCTCTAAAATGTGGTCACTCTTAACGTACAGCAGTCAGCCATGTGTTGAATATCCCCCTGAGATCAACTCAGTTGTGGTTGCTTGTGCGTTGTGCATGAGAGTGGTTATTAGAGAAAACACATAATTGTCATGAATAATACCGTGACCTGAAGGATTTATAACGATGCCTCCCAATGGAGGATTTAGCCGAGTGAGTTCAGGCAAATGAGGAGTGTGCTAAATGGAGGCTTTTAAGAACAGACAGGGCTCACGCATACATCAATGTAAGCAGTGTAACCATCCATCCTAATATGAGGGCCTCCCTCCTGCGGCAAGTATGTGTACGCATCACATGACATTTTCAATTAGCAATTTCAATTTCGAAATTCCACCCGAGAACACCGTGTATTGGCTCAAAACCCCAGTGGGTTTGGCTTTGAGCGTCCACATGGGCAATGTTGTGTGTGTCGCCGTGTACGGGCATTGTGCGCATTTATGTACTGTACCAGTGCTTGATTGTAGTTATCGAGTGCGATGCGGGCAGCTTTCTTGCACTCCTCCTCCAGTGCACGTAGCTGAAGCCCCCTATGGTCCTGATGCACCAGCTCCTTGCCTACAAGCAGCTCTATGAAACACACACAAAGCTTTTCATTGACACACTCACACATCCATAGCAACACTCTGAGATGAGCATCTATCAATGCCACCTGGCATTGAAGGCTGTGCGTAGGAGTGTGTGATTGTTTGTGCAGCGAAGCATGAAGCATGTGTGTGATTTACAAAGGCTTTTGCATGCGTATTAGCTCACCAATGGTAACAGATTGTATGTCACTTCTCACCTGTGTGCTTTTCTCCCAAGAGCCTCCTCTCATCGTGGTCCTTCTGTGTTCGCAGATCTCTCTCTGTCATCTTCATCTGCTCTCTCCGCCTGTGCTCTTCTCCGATACCCTCTCCCTGTGTGAAACAAGACAGGGGTAAAGACGCAGGGGTGGGGGGGGGGGGGGTAACGTGTTTATTTGTTTAATTAATATGTTTTTAGATTGACACCAATGTCCTACCTGAAATATTGTCATACTGGCAGGCCCCAGCTCATCCTCTGGAATGGTGACATTGAACGCCCCCTTCAGGCCAGACTTGTGATCAGCATCGCTTGAGTCCTCTGCACGCTGATGAGTGGCCCAGTACTGGGTCAGGCCAGTGTGTAACGCTGCTTGCTTCTCTCTTTCATCGATGTCTAGCTGAATCAGTGCTTTATCATGATATTCTCTCAGCTGATCTGCAATGCAGTGAAAATAAAGATAATTGTGATCAATGCTTATTAGTGGTGAATGGGGATTTCAGAAATGGAGATTACCTAAGGCAATATTCTTGTAGAGGAGTCAGTGTTAATAGGTTAATAATGGGTTCAACCGATTCCTCACTAGTTCTCAGGATGCACATAGCGTACCATAAGCTTTTTCCCGTTGTTTCTCCATGATTTGCTGATGTTTTTTCTCATGGACCTGTTGGTTGAGAGCATCAAGGTCGAGGCCCAACACACGCTGCCGGGTGTTGAAGATCCGGGCCTTGCGTTGTGTTTCTGCAGACCTTCGCCTCTCCAAAGAGTTTTCTATGGATGAGTCTGAAGGCAAATCCACTTTGTACATTTTCTCAGTTTCTAATAAACATGGAAAAAGCAGACACAGCATTACAGAACGGATTATTATGACTGGTAGTTTTGCATCAGACACTGAATCTTCTGCAAGATTCGATTGTATTCTGACCTGACAACAACACACCAACACCTGTAGGTTTAGACTCTTTGGGAAGGTTTCTAAATGTGCAATGTTAAGCAATACTTACATTGAACGTAAGAAATTTAGCCGGCCAAATGTGCTTAATTTTGGGTCCTATTGCGGGAGAAGCACTAACAGCCCGGTGAATCCTTCTCCACGATTTGATCCCGTTTTGTTGTGATGACCTTAGTAACCATGGTTACCCATGGTTAATGCAGCTGCATGCTTTGTGCTTTGGTCACAAACCACAACAACGAGGTGGACCGGAATCAAACACTAAAACTAAGATAATGTTAAAATATATTCTAAATTGCCTTTTTGGCGTTAGTGGTTAGCAGTACCGTGGTCATGAGAGCCGCTGCGGTAATCTCGCGATAAACTGTGTGGTTTCGTGTCTCGCGCGCTCGAGGGTCTTCCTGTGAGATTGTAAAATGGCGCATTGTTGTCACCGCCGCATCGCGTCTATTTGTTTAGGATTATGAAGCTATTTAGATTATTAAACTAAATATGCACTTCATGATGTGACTTACGCAAAGGCTAGCAATAGGTTGAACAGAGCGGTTCGTTTATTTGCGTGCATCCACCGTCTTCGAGCTTGTTTGCTCGGTAAACATCGGTTGGTACCATTAGCTAGCGAGCTAACATTTTACTAGCTTTACTAGCGGCAATATTCACTGTAGTTTTTTTTTAGCACAACACCGAAAATGGGTTATTTAAAACTGATCGAGATCGAGAACTTCAAGTCGTACAAAGGAAGACAGATTATTGGACCTTTTCACAAGTTTACTGCAATCATCGGACCCAATGGATCTGGTATGTTATGATTGCAACCATTAACTTGCGGCTAATGCAAACTTCTTGATAGCATTGACGCACTGTAAACACTGCAGCCATGCCCCGTTATTTTTAACGTTAGATATTATAACCTGCAGCGTAAATATGATGTATATCTGACTCACTCAACACAGTGGAATTACGTTACATGCCGTTCTAATTATATTGCTCATTTTAATTATGTAACGTTATGTGTCGTAACGAAAATTAATACAATGTTTGTGTGTAGAATTTTCTTTTATTTAGCGTTAGGGAAACGAACAGATATATCATATATTTCTGTTTTCATATTGGATTTGTTTAAGTTAGTCAAAATTCTGAATGCTGTTGCAGGAAAGTCCAACCTTATGGATGCCATCAGCTTCGTGTTGGCAGAGAAGACGAGCAATCTGCGCGTGAAGACGCTCAAGGATCTTATCCATGGAGCACCTGTTGGAAAGCCAGCTGCCAACAGAGCTTTTGTCTGCATGGTGTACCAGGAAGATAATGGAGAGGAACGCTCCTTCACAAGGGCAATCATCGGTAGGAACCGCTGTTCACGAGTTGTACGCTTCAATGTCTGAAGCTCTGCAGAATAAGCTGGGCAACGCATTATTTTCTATAAATTTTTATTATAAGACAATAGGCATTCTGTAATTGGAGAAGGTTAATAACCAATCCTTGCTGCCATCTTTTATGTGCCTTTGATAAGTCAATGTGCAGATGCTTTAACTCCTTTTATTGTGCATGTGGCTGTGCATCAGGTTCCTCCTCTGAATACCGGATCAACAACAAGGTGGTGGGCCTGCCCGAATACAGTGAAGAGCTGGAAAAACTTGGCATTCTCATCAAGGCTAGGAACTTCCTGGTCTTTCAGGTGAGACGGAAATCCTAAAAATCTTTTCTGGGATGTTTTCATACATGGTTTCTTCATAGTTCTTCTAAACTAAGACGGCGGTTTCTGATCACACCGCTATGCTTTACATTAATCTCAGAACAGTTAACTATTTGAAGTTGCTTAATTGTTGGAGATTAAAACTAATTGATAAACTGCGCTTATAGTGGCCTAGCATTGTTCTATTTTGTGCCAGTAGTTGTGGCGGTGATGTTAATTGAACTGTTCTTTGTTGGGAATTGCATCTTTTAATCTGATTTGGCCAATTTGAGAAGAGAACTCCCATTGGGTTTTTTTCTGTGTTGTATTATAATTACGGGCCCTTTTCTCCTTTCAGGGAGCTGTGGAGTCCATTGCCATGAAGAACCCTAAAGAGCGTACAGCTCTGTTTGAGGAAATCTCACGATCTGGAGATCTGGCACAGGAGTACGAACGCAGGAAGAAGGAAATGGTGAAAGCAGAAGAAGACACACAGTTCAATTACCATCGAAAGAAAAATATTGCTGCTGAGCGCAAAGAAGCCAAGCAAGAGAAAGAGGAGGTATGCACTCCAACTACATTTACTTCTATGTATTTGTGTCCAGCTTGGATTGGAAATGAAATGCTTCATATCACTTTTACGCATTGGATTCATGAGTTCATTCCCTGAGAGAGGAATTTGACTCAATGTAAATTTTAGTTTTGCTTCCAATTACATGTTGTACATTGTTTAAATCGGTTACATTTAGTTGTCTGAAATGTTATTTTTCTCTAACTCACTGTTATGGCTCCTTATTTCAACCATGGCACTCTTGAAAAGGAGCGTTTTAATCCCAATGTTGTCTGCCTCCCCGGCCGTATTCCGACAGGCTGAGCGTTACCAGCGTCTAAAAGATGAAGTGGCCAGGGCAAGTGTTCAATTGCAACTTTTCAAGTTGTACCACAATGAGACTGAGATTGAGAAGCTGAACAAAGAGCTCGGCCAGAGAAACAAGGAGATCGATAAAGACCGTAAAAGGATGGACCATGTGGAGGAGGAGCTGAAGGACAAGAAGAAGGAGCTGGGCAGACTGATGAGGGAGCAGCAGACCATCGAAAAGGAAATCAAGTAAGTGACAGCTGCGTGGTAGCCCACTCAGAGCTGGTTGACCTACTCCTCCAATGATTTACTACTAATGCCATTTAAAACCTACGACTTTATTAAATACTTTATGAATCTGCCCATAGGGAGAAAGACTCTGAGTTGAATCAAAAGAGGCCGCAGTACATCAAGGCCAAAGAGAACACTTCTCACAAGATCAAGAAGCTCGAGGCAGCTCGCAAATCATTGCAAAATGCCCAGAAGATGTACAAGAAACGCAAGGGGGACATGGATGAGCTGGATAAAGAAATGAAGGCAGTAGAGCTGTCCAAGCAAGACTTTGAGGAGCGGATGGAGGAGGAAGCACAGAGCCAGGGCCAGGACCTCACCCTCGAGGAAAACCAGGTCTGGTAGTCTAAAACGTTGAACACTCTCCACTCATTTAGTTGATCAAATTGAAATATTGCTACTAATTCTTCATTTATACTGTATTAAGATTGCAGTAAAAATATGTGGTTTCTTATACCTAGTTGAGATGTCTTTCAACCACCTGCTCTCTCTCCCCTCCCAGGTCAAGGCATACCATCGCCTGAAGGAGGAGGCCAGTAAACGGGCTGCCACGCTGGCACAGGAGCTGGAGAAGTTCAACCGCGACCAGAAGGCCGACCAGGACCGCCTGGACTTGGAGGAGAGGAAGAAAGTGGAGACGGAGGTAAGTGATTACGGAAGGCTGCCCTGTCTGTTACATGCCCAATTGATTGAGCTTACTTGAATGCACGCAGCCAACTATTGAATTGTTTCTTCCCAGGCCAAAATCAAACAGAAAATACGGGAAATTGAGGAAAACCAGAAACGTATTGAGAAATTAGAAGATTACATTACCACCAGCAGGTAGGCTTCTCTTAGTTTTGGATTGTTTGAACAGTGAAATGTTCAGCTTATTGATTTACTTGTTTTTTTTCCCCGTCTACGTTTCCTCATCCACTGTTATGTCTTGTTTACCCTCAGGCAGTCTCTGGATGAGCAGAAGCGCATGGAGGAGGAGCTGACCGAGGAGGTGGAGATGGCAAAGAGGAGGATTGATGAGATCAACACAGAGCTTAACCAGGTGCTTAATAAATCCACAAGCAAATAACTTCCCATGTGATTTCGGTGCACTATGTTTTGAGTTCACTCGTGTTACCCTGTAACCTCATGCTGCATCGATAGCTAATTTATGTCCTAGGAAGTGATCAGGAGAAAACTACATTCCTGCATGTACATCAATAGATGCAGAAATCTCGACGGGGAGAAATGCGATCAGAAAAATAAATGACCATTGAGGTGTGTCTGTTGTCCGAGCCAATGGGCCACCATGCGCCGATTTCTGGCACACCTACCCGTCACCTAACTGCCATTAGTTACACCTGTGTTTGAGAGGTGAAACAAAGACTCTAAAATAAATCCAATTATTGTTTCTGTAGGTAATGGAGCAGCTGGGAGACGCCAGAATCGACCGGCAGGAGAACAGTCGCCAGCAGCGCAAGGCTGAGATCATGGAGAGTATTAAAAGACTCTACCCCGGCTCTGTGGTAAGACAAGTGGGACAGTATTGGGCACACTATCATGTCAATTTCCAGTCATTGCAAGACTGCAGTTTTTTTTATTTAATGAAACTTTATATAATGAAAATGTTGACTAAACTCATTAATGTAAAACAACGCTGCTTTGTCTTTTGCAGTACGGCCGTCTGATCGACCTGTGTCAGCCCACTCAGAAAAAGTATCAGATCGCTGTCACCAAAGTGTTGGGCAAGAACATGGACGCCATCATTGTTGACTCGGAGAAGACTGGCAGAGATTGTATTCAATACATCAAGGAGCAGAGAGGAGAGCCAGAAACCTTCCTTCCTCTTGACTACCTCGAGGTGAATACATCAAAGTGCAGATGTTTGCGAATTTTCTTTTCGAGTGGGTAGAGTAAACACCACCAAGTGTCAATCTTAAATCATAACGTCAGACTTCTATGAACTTGAGTTGTATCTAATGTAGATGTGTAATCGTTCCCAAAAGTCACGGTACTGTCCCGAGTTTGATGAAGTGGAAAAGATCTCTTTATTTTGTGCAGGTGTTAAATACAAAAAAAAAGGTATTATATTTTGTCCACCGCTCTTATTTAGGCACAATTGAGGTTCACATCAAATGGAGAAAAAAAAATTAGATTGAATCTCCAAAAAGCAATTATTTATTTATTTGTTATTTAATTTGTTCTGTTCATTTAACAGCTACCTATTGAAATGTCATTTTTTTTTTTTAATAAAAAGGTTATTCATTTCCAGCACTTGAGTTTTAAATGCTTTCTCTTATCTCAGGTAAAACCAACAGATGAGAAACTAAGGGAACTCAGAGGAGCCAAACTGGTGATTGATGTAATTCGCTATGAGCCTCCCCACATCAAGAAAGCCCTCCAGTACGCTTGTGGCAACGCCCTGGTCTGTGAGAACGTAGAAGATGCACGAAGGATCGCCTTCGGCGGACCATACAGACACAAGGTATTCCACTTAACTTAGTCAATGATCTAACGTTTTACATATGGAATCAACATGTTGTGCCAGGAAGGTGGAACGAATTTTTTTGTGTCTATTCTTCCACCTAACCTCTCCTCGTATCCCTGTGTCCAGACAGTAGCCCTCGATGGTACTTTGTTCCAAAAGTCTGGAGTCATCTCTGGAGGAGCCAGCGACCTGAAGGCCAAGGCCAGGCGCTGGGATGAGAAGGCAGTGGACAAGCTCAAGGAGAAGAAAGAGAAGCTCACGGAAGAGCTCAAAGTAAATCTTCACTTCTATTGCTCATCTCCATTTGTCTATCAGGATATCTTGATTTTTATCTACAGTCCGCTTGAAATGTTGTCATTTGAAGTGAATTTGAAACAATTTCCACTTCTTGTCTGTTCTTTGTAGGAGCAAATGAAGGCCAAGAGGAAGGAGGCTGAGCTGCGTCAGGTGCAGTCTCAGGCCCATGGCTTGCAGATGAGACTCAAGTACTCCCAGAGTGATCTGGAACAGACGAAAACCCGCCACCTTTCCCTCAACATGCAGGTACAGCCTGTGGTACAACCCTCCTTGCTTATTTTGTTACTGCTGGTATGACAAGTGCATTTAAACTTGGTCCATTTGTGTCGTGCAGGAGAAGTCCAAGCTCGAGAGCGAGTTGGCAAACTTTGGCCCTCGCATCAACGACATCAAGAGGATCATCCAGTCCCGCCAGATGGAGATCACTGACCTGCGAGACCGCATGAACTTGGTGAGACTGACGCCGAGTGAGGCCCGTTTAGAAGCCTGTCTATGAACATGTAGCATTGCAGTAATGTCAATATATGTGTTTCTGTTTTCCAGGTGGAGGACGAGGTGTTTATCGAATTCTGTAAAGAGATTGGTGTGAGGAACATCCGAGAGTTTGAGGAAGAGAAGGTGAAGCGGCAGAACGAGATCGCAAAGAAGCGGTGAGTGCAGCGACGAGTCACTTACAGTGGCAAGTCTTGTCACGTTGTTCTTTTTCGTCGTTTGTTTTGCTGGTCTCCTGCGTTGTTTTAACTTGCCCGTACAACATATCACTTCAGTCTTGAGTTTGAGACCCAGAAGACCCGCCTGGGAATCCAGGTAGACTATGAGAAGAATCAGCTGAAGGAGGACCAAGAGAAGGTTATGATGTGGGAGCAGACCGTCAAGAAGGACGAGGCTGAAATAGAACGACTGAAGAAAGTAAGTCAATGAATAAATAAAGCTGAGGATGAAATTGTTACTGACGATCTAGTTCGTCAGGTGGATTTTAACCCGTGCGACTCTTCACCTGTCTGCAGGAGGAGCACAGGCACATGAAGATCATTGATGAGACAATGGCACAGCTGCAGGACCTCAAGAACCAGCACCTCACTAAGAAATCTGAAGTCAATGATAAGAACCACGACATGGAGGAGATCCGCAAAAAACTGGGTGGCGCCAATAAGTTAGTGGCTGCAAACGCATTCCGTCTTTTTATATACTGCGATATGTGATATAGCATAAGATAAATATTACCATTGAGTTGTTGCAAATGTTCCGTTTGTGTCTTCCAGGGAGTTGACCCATCTCCAGAAGGAAGTGACGGCCATCGAGACTAAACTGGAGCAGAAGCGCAGTGACCGTCACAACTTGCTTCAAGCCTGCAAAATGCAGGACATCAGGTTGCCTCTTCGTTCTGGAACAATGGATGACATCAGCCAGGGAGAGGTACACACGAACCCACCCGTACCAACCCGTCACACGGTTGTGACACAGTGAGTGAAACAGAGAATTTCTTTTTGTTTACTTAATGCAGGGGAGCTCCCAGACAGAGGAGTCCAGCAGCCAGAGGACATCCAGCACTGTTCTCGCTAAAGAGGCACTCATAGAGATCGACTACAGCAACCTGTCTGAAGACCTCAAGGTACTGCACACGTCTCCTATGTATACGGGCCAACTGGACCACCTGCCCTCTTCTTGTTTACAGGGGATTTCAGCTGTGTCGTTGTTACTTTGTTTTCTAGCTGATAGTAGTAGTGGTGATGATAATAAAGCACATCTTTCAAGAAAAGACAGAGCTCAATCTATGTAGTTAAATGCTGCTATTGTAACCAACTTGAACAGTTGCTGGTGATTATTAAAATAAACAATCCATGAGCTCAATATGATGGATCCAGCTGATTCTAATGTATTCATTTACTGCCAAAAGATCATTTAAACAGAAAGGAGAATGTAGCTAAAGTAGTTCCTATAATTGAACACAGGACATTTTTATTTTTTTAAAATCACATACGTTCACATCTTTCTGAACTGAATCTAAATATCTGCAGGACGCGAACAATTGTTTTATTCATCATCAGTATGTATGATTTTATGATCTATGCACATCAATTTGTAAAGTCAATTGCGCTTTCTCAATTTGAAATGAAGGTCAGTTGTTGAAAACATACAGACTTTGATGAAACGCCCCAACTTCTTCAATTCATATGGCACAAAATCATATTAAAAGTTGAACGCCGCGATGTTGCGTTCCTTTGCAATGAGGACATCTTGTCTAACTGGATGCACTTGAATACCGCGACCCCACAGGACGCGCTGTCAGAGGAGGAGATCAAGGGGGAGACAAACACACTGCAGCAGCGTCTGAACGAGCAGCAAAGCATCCTTCAGAGGATCAGTGCACCCAACATGAAGGCCATGGAGAAGCTGGAGAGTGTCAGGGACAAGTTCCAAGAGACCAGTGACGGTGAGATGGGAGGGTTGTGTTACGGGGGGGGCATTGAGCGATTGAGAGATGAGTGAGGTAGCCTTTTTTTGGAGTGCCTTATTCCTCCTCCCCTGCCTCAGAGTTTGAGGCTGCCCGTAAGCGAGCTAAGAAGGCCAAGCAAGCCTTTGAGCAGATCAAGAAGGAGCGGTTTGATCGCTTCAACAACTGCTTTGAGTCGGTGGCCACGAACATCGATGAGATCTACAAGGCCCTCTCGCGCAACAGCAGTGCCCAGGTATGCCAACTCGACCATTAGAGCTGCGAGCCGCGATGGACGGGCGCTACTCCGCACACCTCCAAAAAAATCATCAGAATGTAGCTCGTGCTGTAGCACAGATTGTCAACCACCTTTACAATGGCCTGTCCCTTGTTTTTGTAGGCTTTTCTAGGCCCAGAAAACCCTGAGGAGCCGTACCTGGATGGCATCAACTACAACTGTGTGGCTCCAGGAAAGCGGTTCAGACCCATGGACAACCTGTCTGGAGGAGAGAAGACTGTTGCTGCGCTCGCTCTTCTCTTTGCGATTCACAGGTGAAACTAAAGACGGGTGCAACGTTCTATACACGATTGATTTATTTACTGTTGGGAAATGATCAATAACCTGTTTCCTGCTCGTCTCTAGCTACAAACCTGCTCCCTTCTTTGTCCTGGATGAGATTGATGCTGCTTTGGACAACACTAACATCGGCAAGGTCCGTGCTCTTTGGTTACTTGAGCGTTCCATCACTGCAGCTTGTGATGTAAACACGCTCCGCATTTTACACACTAACCGTGATTCACATGTTCCACGTTTCAAGGTGGCCAACTACATCAAAGACCAGTCGGTGCTGAACTTCCAGGCCATCGTGATTTCTCTGAAGGAGGAATTCTACACCAAGGCGGACTCGCTCATCGGTGTTTATCCAGAGGTGTGTTTCTCAATATCATCTATCAAAAATATGAAATAACAAACAGCCGTGGCGTTTTAAGCGTTCATATAAAAAAAAAAACTTTTGGTGTAAAAAAAACAAAAAAAGAAGCGAAAATATACAACTTATCGACCAATGAGAATGTCAGTCGACCAAGGCATCGGACCGATTAGTCGACTAAAGTTGACAGCCCTACAATCCATAATCCACAAGTAATTATTTTTCTACAACAGCTACAAAGTGTATATAATTTATCCAATTGAATGTAGTTTATAAATAATGTGCCTTGTTGTCCCCACTGGTCGTCATTCTTTTATTTGTAAAAATATTATTACGGTCGATGTGATACAGTGGAAATTAATTTATTAATTATAGGTTTGGAATAAGTCATAATAAGTCACATTTGGAATCTCATTTTGAACGTGGCTTCATAAAAACAGATTCCGTGAATAAAGCATTAACTGCTTTTCTTTCGCTTTCCTTCACAGCAAGGAGATTGTGTCATCAGTAAAGTGCTCACCTTTGACCTCTCCCAGTATCCTGATGCCAACCCAAACCCGAATGAATAATGGAAGCCCCCCCGCCCCTACCATTGTTTTGTCTCTCTCTGGTCTGTGAGCCTTTTCTGTAGACACAGATCATGTACTCCAAGCCCCACATGTTAGTTCTTTTTATAGTTAGGTATGCTTGAGTACGGAGGTAGTGAGGTTTTCTCCTCTTATGGGGGGTTGTTGTATGGTCAGCTACAACCAGGATGTATGTACATTTATAAAAGCCCGCCCCCTTCTCAATTTGGCCATTCACAAGGATTTATCATAATCCATGAAATTAGCAATAATCAAGTGCAAATGACAAGGAATCAAACCTTTTTAACTGACTGTAGAATTTGTATCATGTGGTAAAATGTGTTGAATTTACCTATAACATGTTTTTCTGCTCAGAGCTTTTATACTTTTCACAGCCCTCTTTCTAGTGGTGTGCTCAAAATATTTCCCTCATCTGTTGTGTGTTCTACAAAATATATTCGTTTTCATGTGCTATTTCTTTTTTTAAAAGCCTAATCAGGAAACTGTTGTTACAGTATGGTGGATACATTCCCTTGTGTTAAGGCTGAAGAAACCGCTCGGTAAGCTGCAACTAGCAGAGAGGGAATGACATCATGGAGCTTTGTTAAAGATGTCATAGAAAATGTGCGATAATCTGAATCGGTGAAGAAACCATTCGGTCAGGCCTGCTTTGTTGCTTATTTACAATAAAAAATGGAATTATAAAGCCTAGTTTATGCTTCTGCGTTTTCTGAGAAGCGCAAGGACACGCAGGTACGCAACGACGGTACGCAAGGGCCCCTTGCGTACCGTCGTTGCGTACGTCTCTTGCGTGCGTCGACAGCTACGCAAGCCAACGCAAGGCTGTGATTGGTCTGCTAACTGCATCTTTGCCGGAGTCTGACATTTCCGGTTTCCTAGCATAATTCCTCCATTATTGAAATGAAGATATTTTACGAGAGGATGAATCAGATTGATGAGCTTTTGTCTGAAGAAATCTGTAAATATGACGTAAATAACTTGTACAACGCGCCATTGGCGGACGATAAGGACGCGCAGATGGCCTCCAGTTCATGCTCGGGTAATGAT
Source organism: Apeltes quadracus (assembly GCA_021346845.1). NCBI lineage: Eukaryota > Metazoa > Chordata > Actinopteri > Perciformes > Gasterosteidae > Apeltes > Apeltes quadracus. Next base: position 9,259,853 of record CM037928.1, on the reverse strand, counting down.
TAATGAACATATACATATACGGACCCGTTCAGTGCTGCTAGCAGCCCTAGTTTCTCTTGTTTTGTTTACTTCAACACCGTAACGCAACAAGTGCTGCTTTTGAAGTTCTTCTCAATAATGTGGGCCTGTAGAGCTCATAAGAGCCCATTTTACAAGAGGGACTTTTTTCTCAGTTTTCACACAGACAGCAGAAAAGGCATCCACATATGTCATTCAATTTGAGAATTTAATGAATCAAACCTGTTGTGGGTGGATTCGTTTGCAGAAAGAAAAACACACAAATTGGATGATTTATTTTTGCCAATGTAACATAATGGCTTGAGGTTGAGCAACAAGGTTTCCTCAAACTTCTCCAAGAATTGTGCAACACAGTACGTCAACAGCAGAACCCCAGACGACGCTACAACAAGTCCTGCATGACCTGGGACTGTGTAATGTAAACCAAAAACGCCCCTTATAGCAGAAGAGCCACTTAAAGCGACTTGGACAAAAAAAAAAAGAAATCACAAGCAAACTCATTGGACAATTATTCTGGAGATTTCTTATTTCCATTAGAAATAAACCTTGCTGATACTGACTGCCCACAAAGAACATCGGTGAGCAGGAGGAGATTCAGCGAACCTCCCTTTTAACAGAGGACGGCGTTGTCTTTGTAGCACTGTGCTCCGTTTTAAAGCATGGACCTCTCTGGGGCTGGACGGACAGAAACTGTCCTCACTGAGTCGGCTGCCCGCTCCCTTTTTAATCCAGTGAGCCCACAGTGAGACACTGCTCACGTGGTTGTCCCATAGGTCATAAGGAATGGATAACTTTAACAAACGTTACGAAGAAAGAAGTGCTGGGATCGGTTTGCTCTGAGATAAGTTAGTTTTTTTTTATTACAGTGCTTTCTATAAATCTGAAAAATGACGGTGCCTCATCCTCAGATGCATTGTTTCTCCTTGGTTAAGTTTCAAATCACTTAACGGCACATTAAAGCTGAGCCGAGGCGTCTAGCCGGGCTACACAGACAGTTACAGGGGAAACGAGTGAGGTGAGGCAGGGCTACCTGCAGGTGGAACAATCGCAAGATAACCACTGACTGCAGTGACATTCTCTAAACCTCGGAGTGCGCCTCCTGCACGGAGGGGATCAGGGGGATCGGACGTCTCTTTCTCCTCGCGGCGGGATCCGGCTGGCTCGTCGGCGCGGCAGGAGGAGGGACAGGGACGGGACGTCTCTTCTTGGCGGAGGGGACGCGGCGGGCGCGTTCGCTTTCCAGCTCCTCCCCCGTTGCGTGCACGGCCCCGGCCATCTCCTCCTTAGTCACGGAGACATTTTGAATAATGTTAATGCTTTTGATGTTTCATTGCACCCTGGAGATGAAGGCATGAAGGAACAACAACAACAACAACAACAAGCGTCTGTGCTCTCTCACTTAGAGGCACGTGGTGTTCTGGGTTATCTAATAATCAAGATGTTTTGTGCATCGATGTTTATAATCTTGTGGCGCCAAATATGATCGTCTACACCCGAGGTCGAGTACCAGCACCCCTCCAGTTTCAGCATGTTTATATTCTTATATTATATAAGATGAAGAACTTTGCGTAGCCTTGATGCATGACTTGTATGTGTGTCAACTCTGTCTCCTGTTTGCAAACATTAAATGTCCGGTTTTGATGATTTTACACCAGGAATAAATACAGCATTCATTCCTTTTGACACACTTGACTTCTCATGTGGAGGTTTATTTGCTTGGTAATGAACAAAAACTGGTGTAGCCTTTCTACATTTACTTATGTTTATATAAAGTTAGATGTAACATTTTAGCAATCCACATTATACGGAGTTCTCAAACAAATTAAAACGGTTGACTTTTCACGTGTACATATACATATTAGTGCTAATGAAACTGTGTGGCACTGGAGAGGTGGAGGGTCAGTGCTCACTCACCTCCTGGACACGACGGTCCGCTGCACTACTGGATCTCTCACTCTGACTGTCGCCGTAGTTCGGCTCATAAGGGAACTGCAGAGACAGCGTGGGCATCAATAGTTGGTCTGATCATTACCGCGGGACGGTTCATCGTAAGATACAAATATTACCTGTGTTTTGTCTGTTCTCACTTTGAAGTTGCAGGAGGGCACGTTACCTCGAGGGAGAAAAACAAACATGAATAATTATGAGAAGGAGAAGAAATCCATCTCTTCATCGGCCTCCGCGGTTCCTACTTCTTTACTAGATTGCAAACCTTGAAAAATGTGTCATTTGATGTGTGTAAGAAAACATGTTTAAAATATTTCCCCACGTTCTACGAGCAAAAAGTGTTATTGATCAACGTAGAAAATGTTTCTAGACTTTTGTGTGTATTAGGGTAAAATGTCACAGTTGAGACTAATACTAACCCTAACCCTATTATTACTATCTGTTAAGCACTCACTGTCCTCACTGAGGTTGTAAAACTCATCCGGGCTGCCTTCTCTGTCAAACGAGAACCTGAAAGACAGCAGAAACCGTCACAAACGTCCACTCCGAGCGTCTGTCATCTGCGGCGTGTGTGCGTTTGGCGCTCACTCTGCGAAGGCGTTGTTGTTAGTGTTGCTTGTTGGTGCGGTCGTGGGGAAAAAGAAATCCGCGGTGGGCAGGAAGGCGGCGGAGTTTGGTGGCGACTCGGGCTGGCTCTCGGAGAACGTGAGGGGCCGCTGGTTGGTCATCTGCTGGTACTGAACGTCGACAGGCTCAGCGGAGGAAGAGTCCACCCGGTTGCCAAACAGGCCGTGTGTACGCTAGAAACACAGATGAGCGAATTGACCCGTCAATCTGCAGTACAGCATTTGACGTGCGTGGCTGTTCTTCCAGGGCAAAGACAGATTTTCTCACCTGGTAGATGCCTTCTTCCCCAGCCTCCTCCATGGCTCTTTCCATTTCCTCCTCATTCTGCAGGTCTCCAGAAATGGCCCTGTGCATCTCTGGAGCGACCTCATCGTCAATACTCCTTAGGCCCGCCTACAAAAACATGGAGGATGTGGCAAAATGGAAAAGGCATATATGTTGAGTCAACATTTTTAATGAAAACTTTGTAAAGTATGTCAAAAAGGTCCTCAAAATGTCAGTCTAGTATGATGAATGTCATTAAGAAGCTGGAAGTAGTATTTCCAAAAGGAATAATACGGTATGTCAGATAGACAAACAGTATTAAAAAGTCATAGTAAATCAAAATATATACATTTTATATATCATATGTCAGAAAAATAAACAAACTTTTGTTTTATTAGCATTTTGAGAAAAATCACAAAAATGTCATAGTATAGTATGACATTATCATGAAAATGTCATGTAAAAATAAACGTTCAAAAACCCTGGCACAGGACGTCAAACTCTTAAAGAAGTCACAGTATGGCATCGTATGTTGATGTTGAAATATAAAAAGACCAACACAGCATGTCGAAAGAAGTTGAAAGAAATCTTTAAAATATTTCATTAAAACTATGCCATGTGGAAAAAAACATTTAAAAAGTTGTAGTTATTGAAAAGTTGTAAAGTATTGAAGTATGTTGTAAAGGTTGAACATTTCTGAAAATGTTTTTAATTCATCAAGCAGTGATTTCCTGTCTTGGTGGTTGTAAATATGGTAGGAGCGCTTGCCTGGATCTCCGGGCCCGAGGCGCTCTTCTTGGAGGGCCGGTAGCCATAGTACTCCTCCTGGCGCTTCAAAAACTTGCGGAAATGATCCTGGAGGAGGAAGGTGGAGTAGAACTTCCCCACGGTCACCTCATCATCTATAACCAGACAAGTGACACTGCTGTCAATGGAAGATTAGTGGATGCATGCTGTAAAATAGAAACTGAGGCATTTCACAAAGACTCACCTCCAATCGGCGGGATGACCTGGTCCAACAGCTTCATACTCGTGCGTTTCCAGATGGACTTAATAATGGCTCTCAGCTCCTCGTTGGCCTGCTCAAAGTTACCTGTTCAGAACGATCCAGGAAACATTGGATTCCTCTATTGGCACTCGCATCCACTTGAAGTAAGCACATGCACCGTTTGATGTTCTGTACCTTCCGTTTTGATCTTGAGCGCAGTCCTGACGAGCGCAAACAGGGTGGCGTTAAAGGTGACGGTGCCGTCGCTGTTGAGAGGCATGTTCATGCCAATCAAGCGCTGTGGACGGGGAGTCGCTCTTTACTACTCGTCTACACACCCAAGTTGTGTGCATCATTTAAATAAGATAATATCATTGCTTCTCCGTCCATATATTTTAGGTTAATTTCTATTTTTTTTTTAATGGTATTCAAGCATATGGTTGATATTTTATTTTTAGTTGGTACATTTTACTTTCAGAAATGCATGTGATCTACCTCTAAACTAAATCAGAGTAGGTGCCATACAGAAAAACAATATGCTATAAAAAACATTAAAAAGTCAAAATAAATGTCATAGTACGGTATTCCATCACAATTATGGTAACGGTTGTCATAAAAAAAAGTCACAAATGCTGACGAGTTGTTTGATTATTTGCACCCCGTGGTCTTGTGCTGTCTATGAATGGACTGCATGTACCTTGCACGCGGCCCGATGAGGACAGAACTTCCCAAAGCCGAGTGGAGGCTGGATGCGTCGCAGCAGCGTCACCACGTCCAGATGCTTAATTCTGCCTCTGTGGAAGCAGGAAGGGCAATCTGGCCAATTCGTTTTCAATGCCGGAGCATAAATAAAGGTCACGCTTCACGGGCCCAGGCTCACGTGGCTTCGGGGTCGTATTCAGCCCAGATCTTCTTAAACTCGTCCAGATGGTGCGGGCCGAGAAGAGACCAGTCACGGGTCAGGTAGTCAAAGTTGTCCATGATGACGGCTACAAACAGGTTGAGGATCTGAGGCAAGGTGAGCAAAGAAGACACATTTTCACACAACTTTGAACTGTCTGGGCAAAGAGCTTTTCAAAAAATGAACATAACAAATGAATGATGACCAACAGCAGATACGAATGAGGCTTAAAGATGAAAGTTGCTGCTCACCAGGAAGGCACAGAGACAGTAGAAGCTGAGGAAGTAGAAGACGGCGAAGTTTGACCCGCAGGTGAACTCCTCACCCGGCAGGAAGTCGGACTTGGGGTCACATTTCTTCCCGTACATTGAAGCCATCATGACCTCTTGCCAAGCTTCTCCAGTAGCACACCTGGTTTATTTAGACCAACGTTAAAGTTTCTGTCTCTTTCTGACCCTCGCAGCCAGTGATCCAAGCTCTAAGACTTACCGGAATAACATGAGAACAGCCTGAGGGAATGTCTGGAAGTTGTTGTTGCGGTTGATTTGGGTGCCGTCCACTAAGGCTACCTTTCCAAAGATCTAAAAGTCAAACACAGAAACTTGTTTTAGTGGCATTTACACAAAGACATATTAACATCTACAGCTGTTTTTTTATCCCCAAAATACAAATGGAAGTCTTGAGTACCTGCATCCCGATGACAGCGTAGATAAAGAAGAGCATGATGATGAGCAGAGCGACGTGAGGAAGAGCCTGTAGGCACAAACACTTCGATCACTCATTTGTATTTCTACGTTTTTAACAAGTCTTTACTGATCTGAGGGTTGCAGACCTGGAAGGATTTAATGAAAGTCCACAGCAGGTTCCGGATGCCCTCCGAGCGGTTCAGCAGCTTGACCAGACGCATCACACGGAAGAGTCGGAAGAACGTGATGGAAACGGAGGCATTTTCAGACGCCTGCAGGCGAAAAAGCCGCAGCATTTTTTTTTAGGGAAAAGAAGCCTTGGAAAGACAAAGACATTGCTGGCAGAGTTTAGACTTACCGCAATTGCTTGCAAAGGATTGGTTTCCTGCACACAGTGGAGGAAAAAATGAGATACTGTAGCTACGTGAGTTATGTTTGATACAAGTTGTGATACTGTTAATTAGAGGTACATAGCAGACATAGCACTAACCTGTTAAACCTCATAAGGGTGTGATTTACAAATCAGGGTTAATTATTAGAGAGAAAGTTTCCACCTTTGATGAGTTAAAAAAGCCTCCAGGTTTTACTTGCTCAAGATCAACAGCTATTTCCATCTCATGCAAAAATAAACTCTACAGCTGAAGTGCGGAAGCGCCGTCCTGCTCCTGTGGCAGTGCGAGTGATTCCCACACGGGCAGCAGCTAAAAGCCCAAAAAAAGCCTAAAACAATGTATAATCTAATAATAACGTATTTCAAGAGGAAGAAAAAATGACACAGACACAGGACACCACAAAGTAAACTAGAAAAATACTGACAGCTTAAAAAGGTCCTGCACAGTCAGCGTGGAACCCTGGTAGCCTTTTAGTCGCACCGGAACACAGCATATCAAACACTCTTAGCTCGGATGTTAGAAGAGCTAATGGTTCGCTGGAGGTTGGAGCCACACGCACTCCAGTAGAGTTTAGTCGGGAGCCATGTGGAGTGCTCACACAGCAAACTCATGCAGCAGTGCAGTGCAGTGCAGGTCAGATATTTACAGCACAGCCATGGAGACAGTACAGTCCGCCACTGGCGGCCAGGGCACTCTGTGGAGGATAGACAGATGAGGAGTGAGGTGCGTGGAGGACAGAGGATAGAGATGGAAAACAAGGAAAAGATGGAGAGAAAGTGGGGGGGGGGGGGGGGGGGGGGGGGGGGAGATAAAGAGCAAATAGGAAAGGGTGTGAAACTAGACGAAGAACACAGAAATTACTTTAAGCTTGTGCATGTGGATGGAAAAAAAGGTGAGTCCAATGCAGCTGAGAGAAACAGTGACAGGCAAGAAAAAACATACACTGGTTTGTTTACACCGGTCATAAAATGAGACTGAAATCCTTTACTCTAACTTGAAGTCTTCAGACAACACACAAACGTCAAATCACATGAAATAATCTAATGGATGACTGTGGGAATAATGGAAAGTGTGGCGCTTTGGTGAGGGAAACGGCGACGAGGCGTTGTGGAGGGAGCCCGCTGGAGAGTTGTTGGCCAACAAAAGTACCGACCGGGTTCTAAGAGCTAGTTCTGCCGCCAACAATCATTATTTGGGCCAGAGCATCGAATAAATACATTAAGTCAATCCAAGTCGGATCCCACATTTCAATGGGAAAAACTCATCAATGCAAAAACAGAGACTTTCATATACACCTGCGACTTGAATCTGAAATGGCGGAATGAGTTAGAATGGACCAGACGTACAAAGAGTTGCATCGTACTCACATCGACTTCGCTGAGAATGACATCGACAACGCTACCGATGACGATGATGAAGTCAAAGACGTTCCAGGGGTCTCCAAAGTAGCCCTGCACAGACGGGTGATTACTGGCACAGGGGAACATTGGATCGGGCGGAACATCCGCTGAGCCGCAGAGAGCGAAGCCGTTACCCTCGCTTTGAAGGCCATGAGCTTGAGGATCATCTCCACAGTGAAGAGCACGGTGAAGATCAGGTTCAGAGTGTCTGACAGCTGGGTCACATGGTCGGACTGGTTACAGTGCTGTGCAAAGAAGAATGAAAATTATAGTCTCAACAACAACAACAATAACTATGAACAACTATGAATTGGATGCAGCTTCACAACAAAATGTAGTTTTATTAATTTTTTTAAGTAACTTGAAGGAAATTAAAACTACATGAACTAATCATTAATGAACCAATGAAAACGTTTAACACACCACTGCTGTCTTTTTACTAGATTTTTTTTACCATTATTATTATTTTTATTTTATTTAGATTATGAGTTCATCTTGCTGTTGCCACCATCTTCAGTCCCTTTAGTTCATGCTGAAAATATATCTGGTGAATACCATGTAATACCATGTTATCAAAATAAAAGAAATGAGGGCAAAACATAAATAATAATGTTTGAATGTTATTGTTGTAATAATAATAAGAGCAAAGTTACAATCGAATTAGTGGTGAATAACAAATAAACCAGATTCATATTTAAAGTTGAACAACTGGAATCAACCCTCAGTGTTTTTGTCTGGTCGCCTCTTCATTAAACAACTTTTTGCATAAACATACATTTCTGTAAATGAATAAAAAAGCATGCATTAATACAAATATGACTTAGTCATGGGACATTGATCTGTATTTGGAATTAAGGTTTCAAAATTTCTCATCAATTTAACAATACATGTTTTCAGGTTGCGACATAATCTTAAGTGACGTACCTGCATCCCCAGACACAAGGTGTTGAGCATAATCAGGAAGAACATGAGGTATTCGAAGTAGCAGGATGTGACAATGTACCAGACTCTGTACTGGTTTGGGTTTTTGGGGATGTAGCACCTCAGGGGTCGAGCCTTCAGGGCGTACTGCACACATTGGCGCTGAAGGGGAGGCAGAAGGTTCGTTTTGAAATATTATTTTCATTTTGTATTTAACTGGAAATGATCGGTGTCTTAGAATACCTGGTTCTTGTCCAGCTCACAGTCCTTGTACTCCTGCTCGCCCTGCTCCTGGAAAGTGACGATGACGAAGCCCACGAATATGTTCATCATGAAGAAGGCGATGAGGATGATGTAGATGATGAAGAAGATGGACACATCCACGCGATTGTTGAAGACAGGACCCATGTCTTCCACATCTGAATCCATGGCTCTGTATAACAATCTGGAAGCCAATGGAGGGATGTTGGAAGGTGAGGTAAATGTTCAAGACAGGCGCACGAAGGTCAGAAAGCTCATCTGAACAGATTAAATGAATCATTCAGTGAATTAAAATATATATATGTGGCCTTTATCACCGTCTCTGCCTCCAGCAAATTGAATAAAATCCAACTTAATACCCACCTACTGAGATATTCTGTCATCCAACTCAATCAAACGTGACTTACTTTGGCCAGCCCTCGAATGTGGACACAGTGAAGAGCGCCAGCATGCCATTGAGCACATTGTCAAAGTTGAAGTCATTGTTGAGCCATTCTCTCTGAGCCAACACGGTGTCTTGCAGGGAATTCTCGGTGTGCTTCACGAACACTCCCCTGAGAGCAGATACAGAGAGCGCTGACTGTAAATAGCGTGGCTGTTTGCAATAGATGTAATCCATGCTGTGTGTGAGCTGTTCCCCTTACTGGCATTCCTCCCCTGTCATTTTCAACGAGTCTGTGCAGCTGTAGAATTTACCCTGTGGGAGCAGGGGTTAGGCACACGTTTAGTGCATGAACATTGAGTCATTGCGGATTGATCCTGGAAAAGGAAGCTGAACATTATTATCACACATTCAGTGTCAACATCAACTTTTTAGAAATGACCTTGAAGAGCTGCACTCCGATGCAGGCGAACATGAAATTCAGCAGCATGGTGACCAGGACGATGTTGCCGATGGTTTTGATGGCCACAAACACACACTGGACCACGTGCTGTCACAAAAGAAAAACAAAACATTTAATGCACCTAATATACTACACTAAAGTACCATTTGGGAGTATTGTACTTTATTTGTGAGATACTTACGAAGTACTGTACTTTTTCAACCATCTTAAACTTAAAATTTCTAGAAGATTTTAGATGGATATTTATCGTAAACTTGTTTGGTTAGCTTATATGACTGATTGGGAGTTACATTTCAAGGTGCTGTTACTTTGGATCCTTTCATTAAAGTATTATTTTTAAAAGCAGAACATTTACTTGAGTTTGAGCATTTTTTAATATCGTTGTAATGTGTATTGTGTTATAGTGAAGTAACAGATTCTGCTTGCTTCTTCTAGCACAGGAAACAGAGCGGTTTCTGTACTCGCGCGTGCGTTGTACCTTCAGGCCTTTGGCTCTGTTGATCGCTCGGAGAGGCCTCAGCACCCTCAGCACCCTCAGAATCTTCACAACGGAGATGGCACTGGATCTGCGTCCAACACATGTTAAAAACCAGTCTCAAAGTGGCTCTGTGGCACATTTCTATCTAACTGGGCAACGCCACGTAGGTTCACTCACTCCATCCCCATTGAGAGCAGAGAGACTCCGACCACAATCAGATCCAGGATGTTGAAGGAGTTGCGGCAGAAGGAGCCCTCGTGCATGAAGGCTCCGTACACAGTCATCTGTCGTTCAGATACACGCAGCGACACCACGGGACATCGACCCAAACAGATTAGTGTTTTATGGTGTTTGATTGTGCTTCTCATTAAGTCAGTAAGCCTTAGAATAGGGCACAACTTAAAAAAATCCACCACATTACCTTCAGTACGATCTCAATGGTAAAGACAGTAGTGAAGACGATGTCAGCATAAGCCAATATCTGCAGGGAACGCAGAGCGGTTTGCTGTCAAATTGTGGGCGTCTTTGAACCGATAATGCTCCGTGCGTAGCGGTAGACCGGGTCGCTACCTTGTTTCGGTACGACTTGGGATCGATGGGGTCCTCGGCTGCCAGGGATATGGAGGACAGCAGGATGAACAAAAGGATCAAGTTGGTGAAGGACGAGGCGTTGATGATCTTGTAGCACAGCTTACGGATCCTGGGTACCAATAAACGTGCAGACATTCAGTCAAAGTTCAATCAGTTCACCGACGGGTTTTCATGGCACAGTAGGAGAAAACACTCATATTGAACCGCTGTCATCCTCAGGTTGGTACGGCCGGTTCCTACTTGTTCTGAGGCCCAAAAATATAAAAGGAGCTGGCTTCAGGCAACGGAACGGCTTCTTCCTTCAGCTGCAGGTCGGCCATCGGTCGGGGCCGAGGACTGATGGGGATCTCAGGCTCTACCTCCTCGTCATCACCTACAAAGTGGCAGAAAACCAACTCTAATAAAAATTGTCATCTATATGTCATTATATCTATTTTGAATCACTTCATAGACCTTATATGGTAGTCAGAGTAGTGTGAAAAGAGCCTAATTTTAGACTGTGCTATAAACTCAACTGACTCTAATTTTAATGCGGGGTTACTATACTTGTACTGTAACTAAAGCACTGGTGAACAGCCAGTGTAATGAATATCAATTCCTGCGATCAGCCATTGCCTCGAGCCACAATTACACCGCTAAGAAACGTGAGAGGATCAAGAGTTTGGTTAAAAGTTTAGACATTTGTTACCTGGGAAATCGTCAGGTGGGAAAGGATCTTTCACTTCGTTCACATTGGACTCGAACTCAGTCAACTTTGAGCTGAAAAAAACAAAAACATGTATGACAGCCACTTCCTGGATTAAGATAAAATGACTGGAGGTGCATATGTGACACGTGAAGCAGAAATAGCCCTGACCTTGGCTGTTGTGGGCATGCCCTCCGTCTTGGATCTCTGCTCGGCCAGTTTCTTAGCTATCCGCTCCCTGTCTTCATCCGTCTTCTCGGGCATCTTGGAACTAGAGGGAAAGAAAACGAGGGATACAGAGTGAAGTGTAGCTACGATACAGACTTTTTCAATTGCGGTGACGTTAAATTAGTTTCCTCACCGCAGTAACTTTCGTCTCATCTTCTCTTCGGCCTTGTCTTTCTGGGCCGAAGTTAGACTCTCGGCCTCCGCCAGGTTGTCGACGGCGATGGCCAAGAAGACATTGAGGAGGATATCTGATTGCGCCAAGCTAAAGAGAACAGACCACTGGTTCTTTTTCTCATTGTTAAACATCGCATCAGAGTTTGACCAAACATGTGAACGTGGGAATAAGTCACGCGTACCCACGTCCGACTCCACTTCGGGGTTGAAAATGTGTAACAAACCATCTGGTGGGTCAGTTTAGAAACTAGCTGGATTGCTAAACAATTTGGTATTCTAGTTATTGATTGTATTAATTGCCACGAAAATATTGTTCACACACGTGTGCCCCTTTAGGATGGATTGTTATACTGTAGCTTCTGTGTTCCCCTGTTCTATTGTTAACCACCAATATCAAGTGTCAAATCAAAATGTTTTTGTTTATTTTCAATCAACGATTCTTGTTAATTTTCTGACTATGTCTCCCCACTTTACTGCTGTAAATCCTCCCTCTGCGGAAGTATTATCTAATCTAATAATTAGTGAATGAGACAACTAATGCTGTTGCATGCCAGTAGATTTTTGGTAAATTATAGATCACACTGTGAGTGTATGTGAAGGATACAGTTTCCGCAGACAAAGAGGATGATGAAGTAGATGGCGACCAGGATGCCTGGAAATTCAGGCCCTCCGTAGGCCATAATGCCATTGTTCATTATGGTGGTCCAGTGCTCTCCAGTTAGGATCTGAGAGAGTTGAAAAACAACAGTGATTCCTTATTGTCAAAAGGATTATGTACTGGAGATGCTACTACTGTTAATTCAATAATGGTACACATTGGACGATCAAATTCAGGTAAAGTCAAATCTATCTGTCAGCGCCTGGTATCACCTGAAATACAGTGATGAGGGCCTGAGGGAAGTTGTCAAAGTTACTGCGTCTGGGCCTGTGGTCGGTGAAGTTGAATTTCCCTCCAAACACCTGCATTCCCAGGAGTGAGAAAATGACGATGAAGAGGAACAGGAGGAGGAGCAGGGAGGCGATGGAGCGCACAGAGTTGAGGAGTGAAGCAACAAGGTTACTCAAAGCAGTCCAGTGCCTGCAAAACACAAGAAAAGAGGTATTAACTGACATCGACTCACACTTAAGGCAACGTGACCCTTTGAGGAGACAGTACTTACTTTGTGACTTTGAGGATCCTCAGCAGTCGGATACACCTGAGTACCGAGAAACCCAACGGAGCCAAGACCCCTAGAGAGAACATGATCATCTCCAGGATACCGCACAGCACCACAAAGCAGTCGAAGCGGTTAAATAGGGACATGAAATACGCTCTTGGACCCAGAGCATACATCTTCACAAACATCTCAACGACAAACAGCACCAGCAGCAGGCGACTGGCTCCATCTGAAGAGAAGAGGGGAGAGAAGAATGGATGAAGCTCGCAGTGAAAGAACCTCTCCTTCTTTATAACGCGTACGCCATGCACTAACCTTGCAGCGACGTGAGCCAGTCGGGCTGGTGGTGGTACTCTGTTGCTATGGTCAGGGTGTTGAGGAGGACGAGGACCATCACTAGCCAGTAAAAGCTCTTGGTTTTCACATACAGCAGACACTTCATCCTGAAGAAACGGTTCCAGCGACGAGCCAGGCGACTGAAGAGAACAATGACCCCGGCTTACGGCGTTGAGCTGCCTTAAATGTTGCATGTAAACATTGACACGTTTGTGGAAGTGCAGACTCACTAGTAATAGACGATTCGGCCCTTGCCCTCCAGGTCATAAAGGCTGTCTGTATCAGGGTCGCTGGTCAAAGGCAGGAGTCCTAACAAGAAAAGAACAGCTGTAATTCAGCATCTCTTTACGGGATGGGGTCCTGAGGTGGATCGTGGTGCTGCTGACCTTTGCCCTCCCGGTCGGCGTCCAGGACTTCGGCGTGAGTGATCCACTCCATGTAGCCATGCACGTCCTCATCCAGTTGCTGACGCTCTCGCAACTTCTGGAACTCGCCGCGTGACCTGGCCTTCTCTCGCTCTTTGGTAAATTCGCTGAGTGGAAATACAAAAAAAAGTCAGGAAGCAGATGGGGGTTATTCTTGCTCCCACAAAAGAGACCAGATTGCGACAACGGTCTTCTTACCCGCTGAGCACGCCGAGCACCAAATTCAGCACGAAGAAGGAGCCGAGCAGAATGAGGGGGACAAAGTAGACCCAGGGCCATTCGTTTCCCATGGCATCGTTCACCTGGAGACAAACCTCTGTCAGCCACACACAATTACTACTTGACAGAATACTTTACACACTATATACCAAAAAAATCAGACGGGTGGTAGCGGTTCTGGCGGCAAGAGCATAAACGCTGACACCAAGAACATGTTCAAGCAGTGACTGACCCAGTACAGCACTTTAGTCCACCCCTCCATGGTGATACATTGGTAGACGGTAAGCATGGCAAAGCCGATGTTATCAAAGTGTGTGATGCCATTGTTGGGCCCCTCCCAGCCCGGCCGACACTCGGAGCCGTTGATCAGGCAGCGGCGCCCGTTACCAGCCTGAGCACAGGGTGCAGGCTCCTCGCCTTCCGCAAGGGAATAGATGTCTGTGTGCGAAAGAGATGAGATGCAAGTATTTAAATTGAGTTTAACTACAGCTGCTTGTATAGTGTCAGATTACAAAATACACGAAAGCCCAAATGAAGCAATATTGTGCCCTTTACACTTACTTGTGCCGGTGTAATAGCAGGTTTTATGCATTTTGCATTTGAATAGCTCCAATCCCATGATGGCGTAGATGGTGACCAGTAAGAAGACCAGAAGGGCAATGTGCAGCAGAGGCAGCATGGCTTTAAGGATGGAGTTCATCACCACCTGCAGGCCTGAACGTGAACAGTATAACCATCACAACCAAACAAAGTCTCAGCGGTGTTTTCTTTGCACCGAGCCGTTCTCACACAATCGGTATTTTTGCTCTTACTGGGGACTCCAGAGACGAGGCGCAAAGGCCGCAGCACCCTGAAGGCTCTCAGGGCCTTCATGTCGAACCCCCCGCCCTTCTCCATCGGCACACCAGCGATCTTGTTGATGGTATCCAAGGCGAAGGTGAAGAGACTGTCGAGAAATATTACATATAACCATAAGCGTCAATACAAAGACGAATACAATATAAAATAAGTATTCAGTAGTACAACATTCCCGTTAGGATGTTACTGTAAAATATCAAATGTTCAACACAATGTCCATTTCATGTGTTCAAACTCTGTGGCGGAGGTCTCCACATGCAGCTCGGAGCTCATCTTACCCCATGAAGACGATGACAAAGTCCAATATGTTCCAGCAGTTACGTAAATAGGCCCCTTCATGGAACACGAGTCCGTACGCCACTATCTTCAGAAAGCACTCTAGCGTGAATATGATGAGGAAGATGTACTCCAAACTCTCCTGCAGCGAGACAAACACATGCCTGGAAATGACATTTCATAAAGAGTTGCTTTACTTAATTCTTAAGTAAAGTAACCAGTGATTGGAGAAAACGACTACTTTGGCACTTAAGAACACGTAAGACCGTAACTCATTAAATGTCGAGGCCTCATCGCTAATTGTTAAGAAACATGATGTCAAGAAGTTCAAACAAAGGAGATTCCTGTGATCTTTGTCTGGCAGTTTAAGACAAAGCAAACCGCTGCCTTGCATTTGAAATGTTTAGTTCAGAGGTGGTAAACAGATAAATATCAGCTATTCCAAATAAAATAATATTTTTGCCAATTTGGACCCCATCTGTAATGTATCATGGGAGTTGATATTTTAAGGGGCAAACAGCAGACGGACACAGGGCTTTAGTCACTGGCTTATGGGTGCTTACATTTATCATCATTAGATCCACACGACTTTGTTAGTTCTCCATTGCTGAAGTAAATGCAGATTGTGTAAGATGAGAGGTTGTAACAGGAGAACATCACTGAAGAGCTCCCAGGGAATCTAGTCACAACTTCATGTATCATGAGACGCCCGTTGAAGTACAGTTTAACATAAATCATGCATGATTTGCGGTTCGTTTCCCTTTAATACTTGAACAAATTAGGTTAACCACTAAGCCTTAATCAATGAGAATATTCAAGGCCAATCTCCTGCGATATTAACAATAGTGCAGAAATGTACTGGAAATGGATAAGTGGAACAAACAGAGCTGCGCTTCTGCAACTTCATAGGCCATCGCATTCTCCCATGTCCACCTGCGTCACGGAGGGACGCTGCCCGGGCCGACATACTGGCAACAGCAAAAAGGGGGGGGTTGAGTTGAACAGCTCTTTTTACACCGTTCCCCTCTGAGGAATGGCTCGGTGAGAAGGAAGGAGCATTTGGCAGAAGGCTGGTAAGTGAGCCAAAGCAAAAAGGTATCAAAGAATCGGTGTCCGTTTCAGGTTCAGACACCTGATGACAATAAGCTGGATGGCGACGTAACGGTGTGTACATGTGAAAACACGCCTCTCAGGACGTCTGCTCATGGAGCCTCCTCCACATCACACCACCAGTGGCAGAACAACCTCAGATATGCAGACAGTGGCAATTGTCTACACTTTCTTGAGTTATTTTCGACAGACTACACAACATATGTTTCTTGAATTATTGTGTTTCGCAGAGCAATAAAAGCCAAGCAAACAATAAAAACGTATCCACTCAGATGTAACAATACTATTGTTTAAACAGATATGTATTACAGTAATATAGTTGGACATCCTGAGCCATTGCTGTACTGTGAAAATATCCCAGTCATACAAATCCCACATATTGGTACTTTATTCTCATAATTTAGTACCATTATGTTCTTTTATTGCGCGTCTGAGCTGGATGATAAACTCATGTTAGATGACATGTTTCTCTGCAGACAGCGCTGGGATTAAATTAAGAACCGAGTTGTGTCTAATGAGGTTTGGCACTAAAAGCATTGACCATCTGAAACCCTTGTGTATGTGTGTGTGTATATATATATATATATATACACATATATATATATATATATATATATATATATATATATATATATATATATACTGTGCAGCTTAACAATGCGACTCCTATGAGCCAACATATTTAGAATGTTAAGCTGCACAGTCATCCACTGCTCATGGGAAAGTACGGGAAACCATAAGGGAAATATTTAGTTTCATCTCCTAATCTAGAAAGCTCCTCGTAGAGTCTGTGTCATACAGTAAAGGGAGGCTTTGTGTTCACACGTTTACTCACCAGGTTTATGTTGGTGTTATTGCTGTCTTCTTCAGGCATCGGCAGGAACACAGCCAAAGCAATGCAGTTTGCAAAGATGGTCAATAAGATGATGATCTCAAAGGTTCTGCGAGTGTAATCTCAGGATCATTACAACACACAAGGACTACCACTAAGTGCGCAGTGACCAACACAGTTTCACAGAGATACACAATTTACGTGGAATAACATGAGTACTGATGAGTTAAATGTAAATGTGTCCAGTAAATACCAACAATGTATGGTTAAGAAAGCCTTTTGGAAAATATAACAATATATTTCTTCATCTGTGTTTTGGAGGGTAATGTAACAAATCAAATAAATTAAACTGATTATATTAATAAGTGCCTCTAAATGCCTGAAATATCATCTCTTTTATAACCGGTGGGTTAGTCACAGCACATGTAACCCTGCCCGCGGCGCTGCTTCATTCTCGCCCATAGGGGGCTCTCTAAGAGAATTCCCCTGCCAGGTCAGCATCATGTCTCTCTGTGACGCGGCCGGACAGCTGCACAGCCCAAGAATATGACCAAATGATTTAAACACAACACTACGTTACATTACATGTCAGACTACTCCACAGAAATGAAAAAATAACAGTGCAGTCATTCTCTATTGGATATTATGAATTCATCCTAGTATTGGGCATTTTCAAAGTACAATTAGAAAGATTTAAGGAGTCCATTGGTTATTTAAGTCATGACCTGGATGTAAAGTTCAGTAAAAATATACCTCAATGTCAAAAAACTCACACTTATCTCTGTTCGATTGTGATATTAGTGCAGTGGATAGCTAGGTATGATTAGTTCTTTCTTATTTTTGGTTGTAAAATAGGTATTTTACAGTAATGGTAAAGGCAGGAATCCCTGTGCAGGAGCCATAACATCACTCAGGCTTCAAGCCTCACCAAGTTCAGAGCGGCTGTTTCCACATTAAAAGCCGAATGTCAGCCATCAGGACACTAAGGGGCGGAATCATTAATCGTCTGCCAGATGTAAATAGAACGGCTCCCGAATCTCTCAAGACTTCGATAGAGAGCAGCCAAATACATAACAAAAGTCTTAACACTTCGGGGACGCCTTAACACAGGTTTGAAAGCGGCTTGGCTTTGGCGTGCCGACCTCAGGATGAGGAACACGGCCGATAATTAACAGGCCTGCAGACGCTTCGGTTAAGAACACTGAGAGAAACGGAACCGGAGTCCTACATGTTAGTATCTGCGGATACCGGGCAGTAAACCAAGTCCATTTTACAGCCACATTTTAAGGCGACATCTACTTAATATCATGGACACTAAGGTCTGTGAGTTGTGTACAGTGTAGGCAGGCAGGTGTGTGTGTGTGTGTGTGTGTGTATATACGGTATAAAGGATACTTCCACTCCACGATGCTGGTGCAGGCCTTGCGGAAGGGATTCTTGAGGCCGAAGAGGAAGAGGGTCCTCGCGGGCCGAGGGTTTCCCCCTGTGGCCTGCAGCTTCTTCAGCTTTTCCTTCTGCTTCCTCTTCAGCTCCTCTTCATTCATGATGACCAGCTTGTCCTCTGCATTGGCTGCCATCGCGACGCTTCAACCCGGGGAAAAGCTCCCGGTCCTGTACAAGTTGGTCTTCGTGCTGAATAATCCCAAACCGAGGCCCGTTATATCTCCCCGTCGTAAAGGGCCCCCCTCCCCGAGTTCCAGACCTGCCGATCCTGGGTGCGCTCCTCCGCCGCCTACTTTCCCCCCCCCCGCTCTGCCTCTGACTGTCTCCCTCACGCAGAGCCACAGGCCTCTCCTCCCGGCTGAGGGCCTCTGACAGAAAAAACCCCTGAGGCTGAGAAAAATAACAGGAGCCCAGAGTGGCCGGAGGAGCAGTTGGCCCTGCTGGAGTTTAAATTTAGACTGTGAACCACCGACGGGCCATGCTCGGGGACGGTTATGGAGGGTGTGGGGGTGGTGTAAGGTAGAAGATGGTAGATGTGATCAAGGGGAGGTCGGGTCACGGTAGCAGGTGGCAGACAAGAGAACATAGTTTAGGGAACTCGCGCAGTATCAGAAGAACACCGTCGGCCCCCTGAAGCTTCTCAAAACAGAGTCGGCTGCTCTGCTGCTGGACAGCAAACTGGGAGGAGGGAAATACACATGGATACGTGTACCTCAGAATCTCAGGCTTTCAATCACTAATTACATGTTGGATTTTTTTTTAACACTGCTAAAAAGGGAAGTGTCCAGCTGGCCAAGTGGTTACAGTGCAAATACCATCAACATCTCAATACTGCATCTGGCCGTGTCATGACTCCATGCTGGGCGCTATACCCCTTTCAACCACCCCCTTTCTATAACGGCCCTTGGTCAGATAAGTGACTAAAGAATCATGGCCTGTCAGTAGTTAAAAATATCCCTCATTTGTACAACATAGTTTGTGTGTTTTTGACGAAAAGGGCAACTGAATATGTGCGATACATAACACGTTTGTGTACAGTCCATGTGAGCCGGCCCACTTACTGTGGACTCTCGCCCCCTATCGTCAATCAGGAATAGGAGGGACTTTCTGCCGCAAACAACACAAAAGCTTTCCGATTTTTTTTTAATTTCACATCAAGCAGACTGTATTGACACAAGCAATGACTGGATAAATATACAACAACACTGATACCAGCTATGTGAAAGTATACATACATCAATCAATGAAAAACACTTCAGTGATCATACAGACCACGACAAACAAGTTGTGCATGAGAGAATGTGAGCCAGTCAGCTTCAGTAGTAAGATGCAACGGGGAACTCCCCGATACAGAATCATGCACATGAGGGTCGAGGTATTCCGCCACACTTAACTGCATCATTAGCAGCTTTACCTGATTCAGCAAATGATCCAGTGTTAGAGCTTGTTTTACACCGAGGAGAGCTTTAAAGCTCGTTAATTGCCTTGATTTCCATTTCTCTTTGCATGGGAAAGTAAACCATGTTTCCACATTAAAAGATAGAAGTTAATTCATACAAACCACCAACACTTTGTTGTCACACATCCCCCAGCTCACAAGTAAAAGAAAAAGGCACATATTTGGGTTTGTAAATTTAGCAACGTCAAAGCTTTAAAATAACAAAGCCCAACATTTATAATCCATAAACTACTCTATTAGTCCAAATTATGCTAAATATACCCAGGTAACTACGGAAAGCAATGATAAACAAATAAATGGTAAAAGTTAACAAATAAATTAATATTAGTACTAAACTATGAAATGTTCTACGCTTGACAATAGCATAAGTAGGGTAAGATAAGCTGGTACTCTTTCAACCCAAATAGCTTAAAACCACATACACAAAGCGTTCCTGTTCAGGGGGAACTTCATAAATTATGCTACAAGAAAAACAGCTCATTTATACAACAAATTCACAAGACGCTCAACGGAATAATTATGAAGAAGAAGCTACAAAACTATTCAGTCTTTTACTAAATTAAACTATGCAAAATCTATTGCATTGCTGATTGCTGAAAATGAATGAAACGATTGAGATGGTTTCTAGCTGTTGACAGTGTGCAGCCATGCCATTTCACAACTGCAACTCTGCCTCTTAAAATGTTACATACCGAAAATAAAAATCCTCTGCTTGTTACATCAATGTGTATTTTCTGAGTGAAGAAATGCTTCTCGACTGGGTGCACTACACAGCTTTAACAAAGAAGTTAGTAACGTGCAGCTGTTGACGGTAATAGCGATGAGCCCAGGTTAGTTACCTACAGAAAACCTTCTCTGAGGTCAGCTGGGGAGTTTAACTAAGCATCTTGTGGCGATCAAAAACGGTCTTGCGTTGCTCCTGCACCTGCTTTTTCCAGCGCTGCTGTGCTCCTTCAACCCGCTCCAGCACCGTGTTTGCTCTGGCAGCAGCGCTGTCCACAGGGGGACGCATCTCCTGAATGCACAAAAACACAGATTGAATGCAAAGATACATATTTGACCCCCGGCTTGGTCAGGACCCCTCGATTGCCACGAGATATTTTGCATTGTGACACTTGTGCAGCGTTTGTTTATACTTGTTATTAGCTTGAGCGGTTACCTCAGAGTCCTCCTCGTTGTGCAGTGGCTGGGTGTAGGCGTCGTGTTTGCGAATAAGAGGGTCAACCAGCAGCAGGAACAGCATATAGAGCAGCAGCGCGCCCACAACAGAGAGGTAAATGATGATGGTTACCTTGGGTGGACAGAATGGGAAGGGTTTAGCGTTACATTCAAGTTACCACGTGTGTCCCACCCACTGACAACATTGTTTCTTGGTCACCTTCAACAGATCTCTGCATTGGTTATTCACTATAATTGTATTTTTGTATTTTTTTGTATAACAAAAATCCTCAAAATGAAAATTGACCATTTCTTAAATTTATTGTGTGAAACTACACTATAACTATACTCATTTATTGTGTGAAAACTATACACTTCACATTATTATTAAACATTCTAGTTTAATAAGCAGAAGAATGGCACTTCCCAATATATAACATAATAAATGTCTCATGTTCTGTGAAATAAAATAGTTTATACTTTTCTTATTTTACACAGCAAATGTCCTCAGGATAAATAAAGGGTTATGTATCTTGGTTCCTAAAGAGAGCTGGTGGTACCTTGATGGTGTTGCTGCTTCGTTCCTCGTACTTGCACTCACACAGCAGGCAGTACGCTTCGACGTCGTGGCCCGGCACCGGCATGGGCTCCACCACATGGAGGCAATTACTGCAAAACATTAAAAGAGTCGGGATGGAAAGGCAACTCTAATCATGCTCCTCTGTGACGCAATTATTAAATAAAGGGTTTTTCTTACCAATCCTTCTGAGACACATTTCTGTTATATATGTGGCCAGTGATGTTTCTGTACGGCGGGCAGATGCACTTGCAGCGAACATCCTCAAAGTTCTGCAATTGTAAAAGAAATGAAGTAACAGCGAGCACAGACGTGGAGAAATGCTTTCTAAAATGGCTGGGCTAACATTTTAGTTCTCATTTCTTGTTTTCTTGATCGCACTAGACCTTTCTATGAATTATTAACAATATAAACAGCTTGTAATTACAGCTTGAAAGGCAAAAGTTGACACTCTATCAGAACAATCATTATTTACAATTTTTAAAACGCAAACTTCATGCATTGTGGCCAAAAACGCAAACTTTTTTTTTGTGATTACAATGACCCTCAATTTAACTTTCTTCAAAAAAGAAAATAGTTTGTATGAACCGAATAAGGATATTCACGTGCTCAATTCAAGTATTTACCTCGGTCCTATTCATCAATCAATCAATCACAATGTGAAATAAGTAAGCCAAGATATTTTAATTGTTAAAACGTGCAACAACTGCATGGTTTTGAACGCTTGCACAGTCGTTCTCCTGCGTGTGGCTAAACACAACTTGGTCCGTTTCAAGAAGCGGGTTTAGTGGAAGCTCAGAGTCGTTTAACCCTGAGATGAGGGAAACTCTGGTTTGTCCGTTTCAGAAAGTGAGGTAACAAAACCTCAGGGTGAGTAACTATGGCAACGGAGCCTGTGAACCTCACCTGGTAGGGAGCTTCTTTCACAGTCTCCTCCCTCTGACAGCAGCCCAGCCAATGACACAGCGCTCTTTCATTTCCTCATTCATTCAATGACTCTGTATCAGGCCGATTTTAGCGCAGTTTCCACACATGAACGAAATAAGATTGTTCATGACCTTGGTTACATTAAAGACTTTTTTTTTGTCCAACATGGCATGTCCTTTTCTGGACGATCCTGTTGATGAAGAAGCGGTTTTACTTCGTACGGTGTTAAATATACATCGGGAGAGAATATTGAGGCCCTGATTCGATACATTGTCATTTCCAGATAACTACTTGTTTGAGCGGTATTTTTTTTTTTTTTCACAGTCCATCAAATATGTACATAACCTCACCCGTTCTCATACAACTACCGTCACCCATATTACTAAAGCTACTGTATGCAGAGCCGTGGGGAAAGTGCCTCGCTCTGAAAAGTCTCCGTTCCCTGGACACAAACCAGTCAAGATATTCAAGAGCAGTTCCACAGGATGCACCTGAATAAAATGCATTATAGGTTCAATGCCATTGGACTAGCAATATTGTTTTTGAGATTAAACATGAGCATGGGTGTGTATTTCAAGCCTGTGTGTAGTGCATTCAGAGTGTAAGAAATGTAATTGTCCCACTTGGAATTAGTAAAACGTATGGATTATGATCAGTGCGTACATTAAATATTAACTAACAGCACTAGTATTGGAACTTGCCGTGCAGCAGTTTTCTCCCACGTGGTTTCTCGTCTTTTGGTGCAGCAGCGTGTTGCTTTTCTTTAATCACGGGTTCATGCTCGCCGTACGCTTGCATTCATATTTCCACCTCAATGGGGGTGAAGCATGCCGACCGATTGTTTGTGGATGTTGCCATGGTGAATCGTAGTATCATGGCTCGTACAACTACTCAGAGTTGATTGAACCTACTCTAAAACAGCTCTTTTGAAACCCAAAACTCTAGAGTTTCCCATCTCAGGGTCAATCGACTCAGAGTTTGTTAAACGTCCTACCTGAAACGGACCCCAGGTCTCAAATAAAAGGTTTGATGGGGGAAAAAACAAGGGCTCAACACGACATGGTTACTCAGGAGCTTCAAAACGAATCATCACGCATAAAATTCAGCAGTAGTTGAATTGTAGACGTTTTTAGTTTTCAGGAAGAACAAGAACATGGACATACTATTTACCAAACAATTCAGTACGTCAGGTGTTTACCTTCGCCTGCACATAACCGACAGCATCCAGCAACAACAACGTCACCACCGCGGGAACGACGAACGTCCACGACCCCTCCCTGCCGGACCACATTTTCCCGCAGGAGACACGGTTCGCTCCCCGGGTGCAGGATCCGCGGACGCGGCGGTAGCGGTTAGCTGAGGAAGCCAAACGGTGACACGAAGCCGCTGAGCACCACCTTACGATGGAGGGGGAGCGGAGATGCGGGTCACTCGCGTCGTTTGGCTAACTGGAATGTTAGTGACCGCAGTGCGTTCAGGGTGTACCGACGCAACAGCCATATATCTTTAGAAAAAAAAACATAGCAAAAAAGAGACGTTGGGCTTCCGGATTCCGGGTTGTCGTCATACGTCACAACGAGCGCGAGATTAAACATGTGTCGACACTGCCACCTACTGGACACAAATACGGAAACACTCGTGTACTCTTGGTCATTTACATTTTGGACATTTATATATATTTCAACTACTTAACACAATAAGGCTATACACACACACACACACACACACACACACACACACACACACACACTGATGAAGTGTGGTACCACTTTCATATACAACACTAAGAAGTAAATGAAACATGATTCCTTGCTGACCATGTGTACTGTTGCTATGTGATTGTCGTGTTGTGGCTTTCGCGTTTGGTTTGTTGCATTTGGATTTGACCCTAGTCGGCCACCGTAGAATAGTCTAACCCTAACCCCTAACCCCTAACCCCTAACCCTAACCCTGACCTTATGACACAATGATTATGACACCTGTCATAAGGTCACTCGAGGTCGATGTCAGGTGTCATAAGGTCAGTCGAGGTTGTTGTGGTTTCTCTATGATGCTACTATGTCTACTTATATAACACAAGGTTATCTATGTTGTTTACAGTGGTGAAGTAAAGATAAAATAAGATATTCTTTTATTGGTACCCCAATGGGGAAATTTATAGGATCGAGCAAAGCGGAGAGTGCACACAAGATCCATGGTAAAAAACAACAAGACAAGAGTAAATATATGGTAATAATAGACAAAAATGAAATAAAAAAAATTAGTGTAAAAAACGCAATATACTAAATATACTTGAAACTAAATAAATATGTATATGTACACAGAGTGTATCCCAGTGGTTATTGCACATTGTAATCTTTCTTTCACACATATTTTAGTTTCTGGACTCTGGTCATCCTGTGGTTCACTGTGTGCACAGTTGGTTGTGCAGCCTGACAGCAGCATGAAGGAAAGAGCTGCGGTACCTCTCCTTCACACACCGGGGGTGAATCACCTGCTGGCTGAAGGAGCTAAGTGAATGAGGAAAATATTGGAGATAACTACTAAGGGCCCCAACATGCATACGGTCAGTACATATTTCTATTAGCAAATGTATAGGGAAGCTAGTACTGTTGGGCCAAAAAAAGTTAGTTAAGAAAGTTTCCACATAATATTTGAGCCTCTCAACTATCTTGATTATTTTTTACTATTGTGAATGGAAAGATTTCAGATGCAAATAAAGTTTTATTTAAAATGACTCCATTCTTGTGGTAGGAGCAGTCAATCAGTTTGAGGGTGATAGCGGATTATAATCCTGTGTATTGATACCAGGGCTCCCTTTTTTTGATTCTGGCCTCATATGGATTCTGCCTTTAAGTCTCAAGTGTTATAGAGTAAAACACCACCTTAAAACCCTGCCAAGGGTCATTCTGCTTCAATCAGGTACAGATTACTTTGTTTACTACATTTTTCTAATAACATCGTGGTGATGCTTCTTTTTTTCTTTTTCTCTTCTGCACACAGACACACACTATGGGATTCTTTTTTGTTTCGAGAAACAAGCTTCATTTATCAGTCACATTTATGATAACATAAAATGAGTATTCTGAATTATTCTAAACACACAACAATGGAATATGTGGCTCATCAGAATGTTTTGCCATGTCTTTCAGTCAAAAACGTTGTTTTATGTCAAATTATGTCTCCCTGGTGAAATTTAAAATGTAAGCCTCAGCTTCTTGACCCAATCAATACCTCTATTTCCCAGTAATCTTGCTTTCACTTCCCTCTGTAAAATACTCATACCTTTAATAAGCCATAGAAATCAATGCCTCACAAATTCAGCCTGAAACACTTGAGCTCATGGCCACAGAGATCAATTGAGACCACAATTATTTCTCTAATGAGCTATGACATCAACATAAACAGCACAACCCATCCTTAGGTAACCCCAAACCGCACAACTTACTCGTGCTCGCGTTCATTTATCCGTGTACTAATCACTGTGTGTCTTCGTAGCCAAAATGCATGTGGTTTATAAACCAGCTCATAAACTCTTCAGTTTGTGACTACTGCAAGCCCTCTCCTTGTATTTCCTTCTCTCAGTCCTGTTATTGTAAGCCACTTAGTTCTCTGTCTTCTCTGATGCATGGCTGCCCTTTTCTCCCTTAGGCCAATTACAGCATAGATGACAGTGGCCAGAGCTCAGCGCCAGGTCTCATTATCGCTTCGGTGCTCTCAAGAAGAAGAGAAACGGTGAAACATTTACCTTTTAGGCGGCGTTAACCAAAGTGATTCATTTCAGTAAGAAAATTAATCTAGTTACTTTATGTGTAATAGTTCAACGGCTCTCAATAAAACCATTATGGATGTGTTTGTGGACGTGGACTGCACACTCGGCCTTATTATAAAACAGCAAAGGGAAAGTTAACTAATGGAAACCCTGTAGAGAAATCTAACGTATAAACAAACTCAAACATGTCAAGTTTTCTTATTTGTCAAGGTAACTTAAATTATTGACTGAATCATATTATTCAAGTATTGATTTTCTTTGGACTGAAAACAGCAGGCAGTTTGCCCACTAGGAGATGCTATAAGGCCCAAGGCAAAGCAAACAGCATCCACACCAGCAGACGCCAGAGTGGTGAAGAGGGATACAGATACGATGTAAGTTATATCATGTAAAATAACTCAACAGCATTTTGATGTAAATGGTTGTAGATATGTATTCTAATTAAGATTGATTGTGGTCCATATCATTCAAAGAAAGTTACGTTGTAGTTTAAGATGATACCAGTGCCTGTCGTTATTTTAGCTCAATACACCCATCCACCTTTGAGCATTGCTCTTTTTGACCTTTATCGCATCATCTGCAGTATCTTTTTGCTCACCTACCGTCCTCTATATCGTGCTTTTGTAGAGAACACTGTTTGAATAACAAGACGATCTCTGCGTGTCAACTCTCCTCTCCTCTCGGCTGCATTGTGGGCAGCAGGGCTATTCTAATAGACACGCATGGTAATTACAGCAGTGGGAGGTAGCAGACAGTGGTCCAGGGACAGCGCAAAACTATAAATCACAACCCCTGGTTCCGCCCTCCTGAGCATAGCCGATCGCGCTCGACCAAAAAGCAATTCTGCCAACATGTGTTTGCACATTTGTCTTCATCAGCCACCGGCTTGTTTTGAGCCCGAGCCACGAAATGCTCCTTCAAACACGGACTGCTCCTTAAGTGTTACACTCAAAGTCAGTTTTATCAGGGTCAACAGTTAGCTACACTTGAGATGTAGCGAGTATTTCAATGGTTCAATGAAAGTAAAAAAAAAAAAAACACCACGGAAGGTTGAAGAGGGCACTCTGTGTTGACTTTGAACATTGTGGGGAACAAACAAAGCAAAAAAAATGAATGAGAACGAAACCATAAAAAACGTGCAAAATACAACCATAATCGCCTTCACGTGTTTCTAATGTAGCGTTGAGATGCTTCGAGGGGGAGTATCTAAACCATAGAGTTTGCAATAGCAAAGGTGTTAGAAAAGTAGGCAGTGATGGTGATTCCGAGTACAGTGTGTGTCCTCCCCTGCTTCACCCGTACGGACAGCTGCCCGTCAGCCAGCCGAGCCCATGCAGAGAAGAGGTGTCTGCCGAGGAGCCGGTGTCACCGAGGTGAGAGCAGAGACCCAGCTGCGCTGAACTGAGCTGAAACGGATGCGGCGGCGAGGA
This sequence comes from Apeltes quadracus, assembly GCA_021346845.1. Taxonomy (NCBI): domain Eukaryota; kingdom Metazoa; phylum Chordata; class Actinopteri; order Perciformes; family Gasterosteidae; genus Apeltes; species Apeltes quadracus. The sequence goes on along the minus strand of CM037928.1, from coordinate 9,232,468 downwards.
CGTCTCCTGCCTCTGAGGGACACCGATTTTCAGCGAGGAAACAGGCCGCTGGATCAGGAGACTCGGCCAGACAGAACATGAGAGGCGAGAGCGGCCATGACACATGATGGACACAAACGCAGGGAGAGAAGCTGCCTCCTCATCCTCCGCCCCCCCCCCCCCCCCCTCCATGAAGCGATTCCTCTCCGTCAGCGTTGCTGCAACAAAACAGGACCCCTGAAGAAAAGGGGAAAGCGAGGAGGAGAGATGAGGCTTGAAACACACTGCTTTCCAGTTGAATCCTATAGCCCGCTGTAATGTGTGGTCCTTAATGTTTAGAGAGATGCAGGGAAGCTTCACAGAGAGCGAAAGGCCAATCATAGAATTGTGGTATGAAAGAAAACACGGCAAGCTGCCAGAAATCCACATGCATCCTTCAAGGGAGACCGGGGGTCAGGCAAGAAGACAGCTGAAAACAACAGCGAGAAATGAAAGGTGACATGAATTGAGAGGTAGATAAATAGCTGCAGGGGAGGAAGGAAGTTTGTTGTTGGCATAAAAGGAAGCGATGTTGGCTTTGGTCTCGGGAAGAAATCTGCCTGTTGGTTTAACAAGGCTTGGCAGGCCAGTCAACAGAATGACAGCCATTAACTTCCACATTTCAGTGACATCGGTGGCCAGCATATACGTCTCATTTACACATCGGGGGATGCTTAGACTCCTTAAAGACAGAGATGCCACACACCTGGCTGATCAAGAGAGCTAATAAAACAAAACAGATCTCACTAACACACAATCTATATGCAAATCACGTATAGTTTTTCCTTATAAGCTGCCTCAAAGAATAAAGGCAGACAATATATAAATAATCAAATGTAAAGGCTTTGTCTGAAAAAATATGGAACATCGGATCTTCTAAGAAGGACGTTTCCTATAACTCCTCCGGACGGTGTAGGGGGCATCTTCATCTGCTTGGATGGTGACGAGACACAGAAATCTACTCGATGCCTTTCCCCCGTTTCTCTGTCTGCAGAGATTCCCACGTTGTGGCAGTTTGTTACCCACCTGCCCCAGCTACAAGCAGCATCTGCAGGCATGATGCTTTTTGTCTCCAGGGGCCTCCTCCTCCCAATGCCATTGCTGACTCACCCTCCTAACTTTCGGCATTTACTACAATCTGACTTGGCAGCTGGGTGGTGTGTCACCATGGACCAGCAGCCCCGGGGGCCTTTCGCTAACACAGACCTGAAACAAGTGTATACTTGAGGCAGAGATGCTATAGGGTACACGCAGCCTGGCTGGATAACAGAGAAGCATCTCTTTAGTAGACAAGGGAAACATGAGAAGGATGTTTTTTCTCTCTTTGAGACCAGAAGTGACTTGCAGTGAATGAGATGTAAACAGACCGGATCTGAGGCACAACTTGACATCCCGCAGGTTCAGAAATCAATAGAGCCCCACGTTCTCCCTTTAATCTCGACACGCATGTGTTTCACAATTGTTCTTGGGCCTGAAAAGAAAGCAGGGAAGTAGAAAGAGAAGTCCAGGAGACAGGCACGATGAAAAGAGGATGTGCGGATTGAGCAAGTCTCCCGTGTAGTAAATGAGCATTTTTCCAATCTGACTGGCAATTAAGGGGCTGAATTTAAGGGTTATTTTACCCCAAAACTAACCAACAAATTTTTGTCCAGCAGTTTTGATTGTCTTTGAGTTCTGTATCCTTCGAAAAAGTTGAAAAACAATCCATTCGTTTTGTGGTGCTCATACAATTGGACAATTACATTACTTAATTGAATTGATAACTTGCTTTCACCAAGACATCAACAGATTGTTAACATTGTTTAATTCATGATGGACGGTTTTACAAAAAAGATTAACATGACCCACAATGCAACTTGAACTTGAACTTTGGGTGGTCAGCCCAGAGCACAAACCCATTGGTCAGCAGGCTTCATAAGGCATTTCAACCCTTTCCATCTCTTCCTGGGAACCCAGAGGCCTTTTAGGCCTAAAAAACAACCCCTCCAGTGTGTTATACAGTGCAGGTCTAAGCCCTTAAAGAAAACCTCTCATCAGCTGCACAAACTCAACTCTCAGGCCCCCAAAACAGACACACAATGACCTGACCCCTACACAACTCCTATTAGTTCCAATGGGGCTGTGTGAACCTTGTATGACTCAATTCCATTTCGGGAGCCCCCATTCCAGTGTACAGGGTCTGTCGGGCTGCCTGCCAAGCCCTCTGACATCAGGACTGCTCTGCCCCCCCTCTTCAACCAGCTGAAGATCGGACGATAGGCTTCCAGATTTCTCCATCATTGTACACTTTAGCGTTGGGATCCCACTTCAGAGCCCTCGCCCGCATCCCCCTCGTTCATGACACGGACACCAACCATGAGAGTCTGCTCGGTGGATGAGCAAAATCGAGAGCCAGAGACTTGTTCTCAGCGACTTGGCGTCACAACGGTCGCTCCACCTTCTGCTGCAGCTCTGGTTCTTGCTCACAATGCACCCAACCACGCCGTTTCCTGTGGGCGCACAACTCGCGGTGCGCCTGTGGGCAATTTGATTCAATGTGTCAATTCAATGTGTTGGGCGGTGCAACACATTGAATTGACTCCACCCTGAAAATGATGCAATATTTGAAATGCAAAACATGGACATTACATTTTTTTATTTTGGCTGACAATTCCTGGATCAAGAGCATTTCAAAATGAGAGAATTTCATTGCATCAAATGATTCCCCCCCACTGTTTTACAGACCTCTATGAGATCTTACTTTCTTTAATAGCCCCCTCAAAAGAGGAGTGAAGAGGCCATTTACCAGACCTGAGGGAAGCAAGAAACAAAGAGTGTGAAAAGACAAGGGAGGCAGAGCGAGAGAGCCAGAGGTTCAGAGCGCGAGAGTGAGACAGAAACGGAGAAAGAAAAGGAAAAAGACAGAAAGCCAGGAGGAGGTGGAGCCCGAGGTGGACGCTCCACTGCCTGGCTGACAAACAAGGGGTCCCTCCAGAGCCGGGCAGATCAGAAGGAGAGGAGGAGAAAAGGGAGAGGGGGTGAGGAAAAAGGAGGAGAGTTTGATGTGGGCAGTCAACCCCACCACCCTCCAACAGCCATCTCTCTTTCCCTCTCTCTCTCTCTCTACCCCTCCCTTGCAGAAAATCCATGCCGGCTCTCTTAGTATTCCTCCCGTCTCTTGTGAAGGCTCTGCGGAGGGGAGAGCAGACAAGTGGATTGCTAGTGAGGCCCCGGCCAGCCGTGTGTGATGCTAGTTGGGAGTTTTTCTCTTCTTCCTTATTAGGGTGGAGTGTTTGCTCAGGGCGGAAAGACAGAGCTTCCTGCCACTTGAAAACCTCCACCTCCACTGGACACATCTTCCCTGTGCACCGCCAAGTTAGCTTTAAAAAAAAAAAAAAAGAGCCCGCGAGGGACTAGCAATATGGAAATCTAAATTCCTAACTCAACCGATTGTTGCAAAAAATCTGAAACTCTGGAGTAAATGAAGCAAGGTGTGCTGGAGAATGATCTGAATGTTCACAACTATACCTCTGATATAAATGATGTCATGGAATTTTAAGCTCGAAATTGTTTGTTTCATTTATCGAGCTTTCAGAAAAAGTCTAAATCATCCCAAAATATGTTTTATATATTATTGCTAAAAAAAAAGGTGAGCAAGCAGTATTGTGTCGTTGTGTAAAAAATGTTCTGGCTGGAATCAAAATGTAGGTATTATGTGTGGTGGTGACAATGTGTGGCAACACATTCACTCTCAAACTATTGCTATCTGAAAGATATGGCATTGCTATTGATCACCCGTGTACCTATATTCTCAATAACAAACAAAAAATCAAACTGATGCACCGTGACTGCTGTACCACAGACACACAAGGCTTTGTTGTGCTTAATATCCTCTTCCAAAAAATACCTTGAGCCCCGTTCGTCACGCTTGTGTGGTCGCTTAAAGGTCACAGCGTGTAGCTACTGTCATTAGCTGTCACTCTCCCACACTTCCTACCTCTCCCCCTGCCTCTCTCCTCCTTCAAGTCGCTCTGTCACGCACTTCTTTCTTCCCTGGAACACAGATCAAAGTGCCATATTCAGTTGGACTTTGAAAGGTTCAGAGAAGTGAGAAGGGATCCCGGTGCAGACGGAGCTTGCCATGTGCCTGGGTGCATGTCCGTTATCTGATGACGGCCATGCTGACCTGCGGATGTGCAGCGCGCAGAGACGTTTATCAAGGTTTCCTCTTGTGGCACCACGGTATCTTTTGCTGCTATAGTGTCTCAGACAGACAAACACTTTGTTGGAGACAAAGTGTCTCAGGATCTAAGGAAAGGCCCCTTGACAGCAGCGGCTCAAAGTTTAATATTTGCAATGGCAGTTACAACTTAATTGTGGCAAAAGTAAAAACAGTAGCACAATAAAATGTTTTTTTCCACTTCAAACATGATCAATTAACTAAATTCTGCTTGAGCAAGCTGACGCATAGAAGAGGTGATTCAGCTTGATGCTGGAATCCAACTGATTGAAAAGGCAAAGTTATGCAAGTGTGGTACAGTACTTTCCACCACACGGTGTGGCTGGATGTGCTTTATTAATACACGTTTAAAGGAGAAGGAGGAAAGAAAGAGGAGAATAAGTAAAGAGACAGCAAACACAGGTGTGGCGTTTTATCTGTCAGGAGATGACGGGTAATCACTGCAAATTTTAATCAGCGCGGATCAATTATTCATGGTCAGGGGCCTACCAAGCTGATTTCCAAAATGCCCCTTCCCTTGCTCTCTCCGACAGCCCTGTATGAATTATTCAGACTGTATTTACACAAAGAACTCCATCTCTGATAGCTGATCAGTCAGATAGAAACATTATGAGAACTGGGAATGTCAATTAGAAATATTTGTCCTGATATGTGCACAATGAAAAGGAGAAGCAGGAGGATAATACATACGTCTTGAAGAACCCCAAATGTCCATGTCTTGGAAGATTATTATCCCTCAAGATTTAGCTGTAATGGGCTCAACGAAACTTAAAGTGGTCCCAATGTCACGTGTCCGCTATTCATTCATCAGTTTCCTCCACAAGTGCACCACATGGGACTGGGAAGTAAATATTGCTCATATTCAGGCTTTAATCAGTCACCCTGCAACTCCTCGCTCATATTCATTGCAAATCGCTTCTTACGCCAATCGCCTCTCATTCAGAATGATTTCCAGCCTAATCAAAAACACTTGTCCAGTCCTCGGCTGCCGCGGGCCGTTTTTAGTTGGAGGTAAAACCTTTGGCTGGTTCAAAGCCCACACTCTTTTACCTCAAGGCCATACGCGGACACTGGCAGATCTTTCCGCCCTCATTTTCCCACGTGGTCACCACTCTTCTAGAAGTCCAAATAACTGCTTTCCATCCCACTTCTTAATTGTTTTCTTGTTAAATGATTAGAATTGGAGGCAGCAGGATGAATCCAGGGATTTACTGCTTACAGGCAGAGTACAAATGGTTGGCAGGTAACAGGCGGACAGAGCAAAGCGTTCCGAGGGGATGCGACGCAGGTGAGGAGGGGAGGACGGATGGAGAGTTGATTAGGAGGGAACAGGTATGTGGAGGGGGGCTTGCGGGTGATGGAGTAAGGAGGGAACTTCCTAGGGCATCCGGTGGACGGATGGAAAATGGCATCGGTTTTATTTGGGGAACTGCAGCGTGTCTAGAGAGACGTGACAGAAAGAGTCATCATAAATAATGATGAAAGATACGACTATTCAGACCATCAAGGAGGAAATAAATATATGAGTAGTTTGTTAGACAAAACAAAGTACAGTGAGAAATAATAAAATCATTGGCTTTAATTCTCTCGTGGACCTTTTTAACTAAATTCCATCTAAATCCACCCAACAGTTTTAGATTAAACACAGTGCGACCCAAAGTGGTGGGCCACTTTGTAGTTTATACATGCTTCCTCATTACATGACATTTAAGGGCACGCCCCTAAAAGGACAGAGGCAGTAGAAGGATGAATGTCCGGGAGAGAAGCGGTGGCCAGGCAGAGACAAATACACAGCAGGAAAAATGAGAGTTAAGAGTAATTCCTGCTCAGCACAATTCGTCCTGCCGTACCGGACAGCAAGGAACCATAAGTCACAAAACGATGACTCTCAATAATTCAGTGGGAACTCTTGTGTCCACCCTTTGTCCCTCGTTGCCCTTGTAATGCAACCCCGAGACACAAAGTCAAACCGTGCGACCATTAACACTCTTTATAAGTGCGCTGGGACTACACCAGGTTCGGCCCGACTGACTGTACTGCGGACGACAGGTCAGAAGGGTTCAGAGAGGAAAGGCGCCGCGTGCTCGTCATTCCTCCCACGCTGGACAATGGACATCCGTATCACAATGGACATCTCCACGGGAACGTCCTAGTGCGTCACCAATAAACAAGGCTTTTCATAGAGAGATAACATCCCGGATCGATGTCAGTTGTGGAGGTTGATGGGAATTGAGAAGAACCATGAGTTCTCGAAAATATTGAAAAAATCATACATGACGTGTGAAAGAAGTAATTGAATTCTGGAACTGAAGGACTTGATCACGATTGGAAGAGTTTATGACGCAGATAAATTTGCCCAACAGTCCATCCGTCCTCGTCAGGTTGCTGTCAAAGCCCCGCCGCGTGCGAGTGATGACCCCTCTTGTCAAACCAGGCTCTGTCTGTCCCCCTTTGAATGACAGCCATGTAGAGTGTGTCTCTACCGAAGGACGGATCAATACCTTTCACCCTCTCCTCTGTGTCTCAGTGTTTTCCCTCGTCATACCTTGAAAATCACCGTCTTCTACCGTGAAATGGAAGATTTGGATGTTTTTCCGATCACTATCTAAATCTTAATCCACACCTTTCGTACACGGGCAGGGTTTCAGCTCTGACATCTCTCCCCGCTGTGTGTCACTTGTCGACCTTTTCTCTGCGTGTGTGTCCATCATCTCCTTTGTCTGTGACTGCCGGCTGGGGGGGGATCACGTGTGCGGTGTGCGTTCACATATCAGGGGATCGCCGCCGACTTGGGGATGCTCCGAAAATGTCATTGTTTGGTTGTGCCCTGCTTTCTGACGCCGTTCATACAGCAGTGACGATTTCTCTTTTCCCCCCGAGCGTGGCCTTCTGCTTTGTCTGCCCGGAACCAGGAATGGTAAACGAGTGGTAATGGGAGTGAATGGGAGGGAGAGTCAGCCAACGTCTTTTTGTCATCACTTTAGAAGGTTGCGACCCCAAAGCCCTGCGGCACAGAGCTGCTAAATTATTCAGGCCGTGTCTCAAGCCGGGATCTCTGGAGAAGACGGGCCTGTGATTGCTTGGAGCGGACTGACTGACATTTGCACATGAAAATCGCCTCTGTTTCACCTAAACACCCATTGTGCTCAAAGGAGACATGAGCGGGGCCCTGGTGCTGTGGGGGACTCTGGGTTGTGGTATGGTTGGTGCAGGGGGGGGGCGTTGCATTTTAGACTTTTTAGACTCCCGAAGAAACAAACTACATGAAAAGTTCAGCCGTGTGATAAAGTGGCAGTTTACTGAGTATCCAAAAAGTGCCAATATCCTGAGCATAAACGCAGCTGGAAAATTGGAGTGGTAGGGCAGCACCTGGGGGGGCGAGTTGACTCATTAATCATCTTTCCGAGTGGGGTCAAGGGCCATTTGACTGAGACATGAGCAGAAACGTGATTCTAGTTATCTGAATATGTCCCCTCCAATAATGCACTAACACATTTTGGATATGGTGTCACACTTATTGATTAACTGGCAACGTGTTGTGGCCATAATAATAATAAAAAAAAAGGCCATTCCAAGCCATCTCCTCTCTCTAATGACGCGGCTGCAGGGCTGGAAAAAAGAATTTAGTATAATACAACTTAAGGAGATTGTTACAAGAAGATCCAAAGTTAACGTTTTTTTTCGGCCAATTAAAGCTGAAAATGAATTAGACTCCTTGCCGAGTGCAGTTAAAGCGAGCGCGCAGGAGTGCGTGTGTGGGTGAGGGAAGAGAGTTAGAACCTCCCTCTGTATGCCGGACCACGTTTCGGAGCTGAAGGCAAATGGAGCTGGGGTGAGGGCTGAGGCTGGGAGGGGCAGGGAATAACTTGAGAGGGAGGAAAACACAGCTAAGGAGAGTGAGGGTGGGAGAAAGGGGAGAAGGAGAGGGTGGAGCATCGGACAGATGACAAATTGTGATTAATAAATGTGGTTCGGGACAGCAGTGTGGAGGGTTTTTATTAATAGAGAGAATTAGAGTGGCCGCGCAACTCAATCTGCACACTGTCACTCTGCATCAGAGCTTAATGAAACAGCACAGCACCAGGATGTAGACACCGCTGCTTACAAATCTACTGTACGGCCAGCACACATGGCCAGGTATGTCAGGCAGGGAATAACAAATTCACGTCACGGTGAAATAACAATGTAACGCATGGACTGGTGACAAATTTAGACCTCAAATTTATTTCGCTCTTCACGTGCAGACGTGATGGAAATGCGACAACATACGTTTTTCCTTACATTTTCTTTCTGTAGTCTTCCCTCAGATCACCTCCCTAAATCTCTAATGACCTCTAAATTGGTTTAAAAGAGAGTCGTCTCTCGCAGCGAAAAAAGGAAACGGCAGCCTGATCGCTGGGTTCTTGTCCCTGTTAACTGTGGAAGCCCCCCGGGAGCGACGGCCCTGCGGCAGCAACGTGCCTCTCGGGGAATATATGTCATTATCCCTGAGGGCTGATGCTCAGTATGTGCTGGTCACACTGCCTGCGCTGGGTTTGGACTGTGTGATGGTGCCACAGTCTCAAGACAAAACGCAATATGTCACACACGTACCACTGACTGATATATATATATATATATAGCTGAGATGGTTCCACCCATTACCACTCTGCTTGAAATACAGATTTGTTTGGTTTTCTACCAAATAATCATATTGAGTTATTTAAATTGAAGTAAATGCCTGAACTGAAGAATTAATTGTGTCTTTTAAAAAAAAATGTGCTGACGAACCATCCCTAGCAGAAGAGAAACACAACATGAGTAATGTGGCCATAAATAGGTTCCTGCTTCTCTCTAACTTGTTTACACAGAAGAGAGAAAAACTAGAGTTATGCACGTGTGTGCACAAAAGAGAGAGATTTATTCCTGGTGTGCCATTGACTATGAAATTAATTATTAAACAAACTGATTATTCAAAAAGCCCAGTACTGATTCCCCAACGGCCTGTTTTCTATTGGTGACAGTGGAGAACGTGGGAGTCAAAAGTTAAGTGAAGTGACACAATAAACAAAAAAAAAAGACCTTTCATCATCATAATGTTGAAACGTTGTGAACACTGAAGGGAACACATCTTGAAGAGAATTGGGAGAAAGGGAGACAGACAGCTGAAAGACATGCACATATTTGAATATTAATCACCTCAGTAATATTTTAACAGGCTTTAAAAATCCAATCCTGAGCATATTGCCTCTGACTGCTGGCAATGATTATCTGCCCAGTGCTCTCGGCACTGTGCTAGTGGGACAGAATGAGCCACAATGCAAACTGTCATTGACACGGCCCGTCTCAACCCTTTAACAAAGCGCACACATCACGGGCCGTCGCTCCCCAGACCCCCGCTTGCTGCTGGAAATCCTCTAATCGAGACTCATGAGAGCAAAGGTTGCTTCCACAGTTTTATCCTTGATAATCTTTTTCCTTTGCCAACTTCGCTGCCCAGGACACCGTCCATCTTTGTACACCCCTAAGCTGTGTTGTTTTTGTATCACCGTGTAGCGATTATCTGCCCCTTTCTGTCCCGTGGGGTCGCGTCTGGTGATGCTACACGGCCAGACAGCGGTCATCATATCTGAGGAGAGAGAGGTCGAAGAGGTGCTGTTAATAAAAAAAGTGTCCCATCAAATATGTAGACCTATCCCCCCCCCCCCCCCCCCCCCCCTGGCTCCCAGCGCTTCAGTCATCAAACTTTAAAACTCACAGAGTGGCGGTTGGGGCGAGTCAGAAAGGTGACACAAACCTCTGAGGAAATGGCGATAGCAGTTAAAAATCTGCTCGCGATTCAACTGAAACGGGAGGTGATCAGGAGACATTGCAGCTCACAAGGCGTCGCACGGTTCAAGGAAACCACACCGACCACTAATGGTGCAAACATGGCTCGTCCGCGTGTGTGAGTGTGTGTAATGCGTAGGTGTTTGTGTGTAAGGTTTTAGGTGGGGGGGGGGGGGGGGGGGGGGGGGGCAGCACCGCGTGTGGGGCAGGGTGTCTCGCTAATGAGGCTTTATGACTGTGGGATGCAAGTCACACACAATGGTCCGGGGAACATTTAGTGTCTCCTCTCCATGGCTCACACGTCCCGCTGAGGCATCTTTTTTTTTTTTTTACTCGCCGTCCTGTGTACTCCCCCCTCCGCCATGGGCACAGAAGACCAGAACATAACACTTCAGACGTTTTTGCTAAGAGTTCGCCCCCCCCCCCCCCCCCCCAACAACAGGTGAATGTCAGGATATAACAACATGCAGACGGGGGGATGTGTTAAATGTTGCTTTGCACAACATGGCAAAATAAAAAAAGGTGTGACGAAAAGGAGGCGAGAGAGAGAGAGAGAGAGAGAGAGAGAGAGAGAGAGAGAGAGAGAGAGAGAGAGAGAGAGAGAGAGAGAGAGAGAGAGAGAGAGAGAGCTAACAGGTGTCGATGAGGGCTGCCCATGGAGCCACCGCGGTCAGCGACGTGGTCACAGTCACTCTGGATGAGATGAGAGCGTCTGGTTGCCGCGCGTCCCTCATTTTTTGGAATTGCTCCGAAGTGTTCTAGCAGGAATTTGGTTGGGCTTGGTTTTCTTTGAAGTTGGCGGCATTTAAACTCTATTTTCTACCTGGAAATAAATGAGGGGGATTTAGCGCAGATTAAAAAAAAAAAATCAAACTCATCACTTTCCTGGCTTCTGCTGCGCGCCGCCCGTCGGCTCTTCGGCTCCGCGTTGAAAGTGTTTGTGTTGCTTTTGGTGGGACGTGGACCGAACGGATTAACAGGACATTTTTTATCTGCTTCAACAGATTTCTTTGCTCCATAATGCAGATGGTGAGTTTCCTTCTTTTTTTTTTTACTCTTTTAAATTCAACCGGAAACATGTTTATGGTGCATTGTCGATCCTCAGGTATTTTACATTTACATGTAGGGTCACAAGGGACACAATAAAACGATTATTTTACCTAATTATAAAAAACCACAAATAACTTCTTCGTTGAAAACATGCCTTTTTTAGATTTGTATACTTTTCATTTGATTTGGAACATTTTTTGAACTATATCACAGTTAAATAAATGACGTATCTAAAATAACATTAAATCAATTTAAGGTGTCTATACTCTCTTTGCTCTCTTTTGCAGGTGCAGATATAGCCAGTGGAGGAATGCATTAAAAAGGGTTATTGGTTTCCGAAAAACTGTGAATTTTTGGTGTGGACGGTTACATGTGAGTTGTAAAGATACCTGATCCCTGCACTTGTTCTTCTCAGTCATGGCATTAATTGAAACATTAAAAGGGGCTTGAAAGATAAATTCTCTTTTTTTTTCAAATATACATCTAAACACATTAAAATAATACCCCCCTCACCGCTCCCACACCTACCTACCTACCTACCTTCCTAAATAAGGTGAATCTCCCGTTTCAGCATCCTCCTAATGAGCTTGGCTTCCACCCTCAGTGGCAGACATGGTTTCCGTCTGATGCTAAGAAATAAACTGGACCGCAGGGAAGGAGGGAAGTCAAAAGAAGTTTGAACGAGACTTTATCAGTTCTTTTTTTTTTTTTTGCATTGAGTCACCACACATCTGAGAAATCCCAAGTTTTTTTTAGGGACACAGAGCTTTCCTCCCACTCTTCTCCACCTCTTTAAACCAAAGAGGTTCCTGGAGAGGCTTCATCCTGGCCGGCACCATTCCAGCCAAGGGGGAAGAGGACTTCCTGACGCTGGCCGCTTCACGGCTCAGCCGCAGGAAACGCGTCGTTGGAGCTGCTGTAGGTGTGGCCATGGTTCTAATACTGTTGGTGGCCATTCCCCTTCTTGTCCATACAACCAAAGGGGGCAACACCGGAAATGCGGGGAGCCATTTTGAAATGCTTGGGAGCTGCAGGATGGTTTGCGACCCCTACACCACGTCTCAGCCCGGCCAGGAGCTGACAGCCGTGTCTCCCCCGCCCCAGGACTACTCGGGGAAGAAGCTTAAGTCTGGTTTCCGTGGTCCTCCAGGGATCCCTGGTCCACAAGGACCACGTGGACCCCCCGGAGAGCCCGGCAAACCAGGTCCACAGGGGCCCGCGGGTCCAGGTCCCGGTGGCTATTCACCCTCACTGTACACTCCCAAAATCGCCTTTTACGCAGGGCTACGCAAGCAGCACGAGGGAAATGAAGTGCTGAAGTTTGATGACGTGGTGACCAACGTGGGTAACTACTATGAGCCCAGCACAGGCAAGTTCACCTGTCCTCTGCCGGGCATCTACTTCTTCACCTACCACGTTTTAATGAGAGGGGGCGACGGAACCAGCATGTGGGCAGACCTGAAAAAAAACGGGCTGGTAAGTAAATGTGTATGTGTTCGCGCGCATGCAAAAATGTGTGTGTGTGTGTGTGTGTGTGTTGAACGTCCTGTGTAACCGTCGGCTCGCATACACCTCGGCAGCATTGAGCTCCTCAGATTCGGAGCACATTCCACTTAGCAGGTGGCAACAGGACGGTCAAAGAAGGAAAGAGCAATCTTTTCTCCTCATTAAGGGAAATCCGTGCTATACAGTCTAAAATCACAGGTAGGGATATTTGCATTCTCACACGCACCTCGGCTAAGTGACAAGTGGCAGAATGCCGCCGCTGCCAGAGGGAACAGTCTAATTAGTGAGTATCATACACAGAGCTTGATTATCGCCTAAACAGAAGTGCAAAAGAGCACAGGAGAAATGTCCGTCAGTACGTGGTCCAGTCAGTTTACATCCCAGCTAAATAAATAATTAATGTAGAATTGACAGTCCACTCATCCACTAGCTCATTCCCCAGACACTAATTAAAGACACGCGGGCTGACGGGGGGGACGGGGGAGGCGAGAAGACGTGGGATAAATCACAGGGATTTTATCAGAGGACTCTAAATTCAGGAAACATTCTTCAAGATTTTTTTTTTTTTACATTTATAAATTCATCAAGGACTTCAAATGCAAATACTAGAAAGCTGAAATGTACCGAGAACTCTTGGCCGTGCACAGAGGCTAATAAAGGCTAATACACTATGTATGGTTTCATATGACAGTTGAAAGATAAATACTTGTTTAAGGCTGCCTGCTTAAGGTCTTGTATTATCATTCATGTCTTCCTAACCCGCTCAATAATTTTACATTTTAAATTAGATCCCGCTGTGCTTTTCTTTCCTTATCCCCTCCCAAGCTTGTTCATAGATTTTCCATTAGTTGTCCTTTCCTTTTAACTCTCAATCATACGCCTGGTCAACCTGACACCTGTCATGTGGCCGTCTTAAACATTTCGGGTGTAGAGCTAAAGGACCCAAACAATAAAATGTGCCATGAAGCGTTTGAGCTATGATATTTCTTCTGCCTACTGATTTTGTTTTTAAACCCAATAAAGAAGGATTGCCATCGCAACTATTTTTGGCAAATTCCCTCCCCACTTGAGTCATAACTTTTAACACCTGAAGAGATAACGGTGATTTCCAACGTTGGGTTTCTTCGGCGAGAATGAATGAAACCCAGGAGACTTGACACGATGTAGAAAAGCAAAGGCGTCCACTCTGACTGAGACAGTGAAAGTGAATCGCAAAACAAGACAAGTGAGTTGATGGGAAGATCAGGGGTGGAGCAGAGGAAGATAGATGACTTAATGGAGGTGTGGAGACAGTGGGCCGGTAGACGAGGCATCGGGGAGGCTGCCGGTGAAGGCCGGGATGAGATCAGGCATGATGACCAATGGACACCCACTCAACCCGCCTCGGCTTGACAGGTGATCAAGGTCGACCAGAGAAAGAGAGCAAATTGATTTATAAACTGTATTTAAACACCATTTGCGGTTATGAAGTGTGAAGCGTGAATGTGAACTAATTCTGAGTATCAATAGCTTTCCTCCAGAAATTATTACAACTCCTGTACATTTAATAAATAGGCTCACTGCCTTGGGTCGTGGACCTGTGCAACTTAAGTGTAGTATAATGTGACGTCAGGATGTACTAAGAATGCCAAGGCTTCTATAGGATTCCTATATCCAATTCCTATTACCTTTACTAAATCCCTCCTCTCTAAAGCTCACCTGCTCAGACTTCAATCTAACTGCCACAAGACATCACGATGGGGTTTCAGAGTCCCGGATTTGGGATTGAATAGGTTATCATTTTTAGTTGTTTTTTTATGTTTTTAATGCAATATTAATGGACCTACAGTAAAATTCAAATTTATGATGTTGATATTTGCTTACCCCATTTTGAATGTTAAATGCATAGTTAGTAAACAGAAGGCCCAAATTGCTAAACTCGATAACCCAGTTTTGAAAGATGATGCATTCATACATCATTATAATACTGAGTATTTGAATATTCATTTAGCGTCACTCAAAACAAATAGTTCTAATTCCTTTATGATTGGTGCCACTGCTATTATGCATTTGTTCAACCACTACATCCCTAAATCACTGTCAAGGATATATGAGTGATGCTGCCTAACATTCCAGGTGGGTGGCGAGTTATTATGACTATAATGTCTATGCTAATGATAGCATGCTTGATGCTATGAGATTTCCCTTTTCCTCATTAATTGTTTGGGGAGCTGTTTACCTACATTTTCCCATAATGCATCACTGTAAATGTGTAATACATGTTCTTATTTCAATGTAAAACGCGGACAAATAGACTCTGGCTCAGTTCCCATTTAATGTCTCCCTCATTCCTTTTCACCAGTCTTTTAATAGCTCAGTTAAAGGTCAAGTTATTTCCCACAGTAGTGTTAAAATGTCATCACTTGCTCTAATGGCCGGTACCTGTATTAACTTTCTCAGCACAGAGACATAGATATGCTGCAGATGAAATGTAATTACCCTCAGAGCCGGGGAAAATGTTGGATCTATAACAGTTTGTTCTGAAAAGATAATTCAGACAAGAAGACATCTCTGTCCGTAAGAGATCTAAACAAATATCCAAAAGTGCCCCTCATGAAACACGTAATTCAAATAAGTCCACCAATTTCATACTGTCCAAAGGTTTTACCCTCGTGGCGAAGCAGCCTGCGGACTGTAACACTGCATGGCAGGTAATAGCAATCTACGGTACGCTTCAATGCTACAGTTGCTTGTCGCCGTGTAATCCCTGCGCTCCCAAAGGAGAGGGAAAGCCTATCCAATAAATATTTCATTCCCACAACATCACCCCCCTAACCCCCTCCACACACACATCCCCGGCCCCCCTGCAATGTGCTGGAGTCCCTTAGGTGAGTTTAACAGCTACTTTTCTATTGTCTCCACTCTAAGAGGTCCGTATATCACAGTGAATGCATCTTGTCAGTTTTATTACCAGTGGAGCACAGACCCACGGATAAAAACAAGGCTTCATACACCCTCCCAACATCTCACCGGCCTCACAAAATAGCCTCGCTTGATCAGTCTGTTGCTCTATGCCCCCTCCCCCTTCCTCCCCCCTTCCTCAACCCCCTTGGTCTTTGTTGTTGTTTTTGTTTTTCCTCTCTCCTTTCTTTTCGTCCATCTTCGTCTGTCTTCAGCGCCGCGGCTCCACTTGCACAGACAACAACACTGCGTCTACTGCCCCCCCCACCCTATTCCCGTCCTCCTTGCCTGTGGCCCCCTCTGCTCCCGGGCGTGTTTACTGTAGGCCCTATAATGAAAGGGCTAGGCAGAGACAGAGACAGCCACCGGCGAACCCTGGGGGCTCCTGCCTCACGGCTCACAGCCCTTCAAGCTCCAGGATCAGCACAGCGTGCGGCCCGGTTCACACGGATCAGGCTGTGTCCTCCAGCCGTATCCGTCTCCTCCGTCGGCTGCCTGTCCTAATCCCACAACGGCTCTCTCGCGCCTGTCTGTCTGCCGTCCGCATTAATGGAAGGCTTGCGCTATTCCTTCACACGCAGGAACATCAGCCGAAGCACCAATTCACAGATGGCATATTGGCAAAATGACATCCATGCTGACTGATGTATTTTATTCTCTGGTGTGAGCGTTCAGGGACGCTCTGTATGCATTAAGTCATGAGAGTCAGAGAGGACCTGGGGGTGGGGAGGATCTCCCTACATCTCCCTGGGTTACACTTTTTGGATAAACTAATGAGCAGGATGACATATGCCTCGTGTCAACAGGAAGTCACAACAGCATAGCCGTCGGCTGCAGCCAGAGATGCAAATTTGATATTGGCTGTCACTACATATGTCAAGCAGAACAACAATATAACCTTTTCAGACGGATGGATTGGTGTCGCTTTTTAATAGATGGTCCACGGGGCCAAAGAAGAGTAGATGTTCATTGTTTGGTTAAACTAATTGGGCCGCCGTTTTTTAACACAAGGGTACCCAAAATAAAATAAACAATATGCCTCTGATTATGTAACTAATCAGCAATACTCGATGTTCCTTTATACCTATGAGCTGTTCTGCTAAGTGACAAAATGAACTCCAAACCACTTTAGTAGATGACGCACATGCCGCTCAGGAGGTAAACAATACCATCCACACCCTGACATTAATGAAAAGTACATAAAATAATACACATATTTTCCTGAAGTGATGAAATTATTTGATTTAATGGTCAACTTAGCAAATTAGTGTCTACAGACAAGGTACCTTTGGATCACTTTGGGTCTGGAACTATACTACCACCTTTAACAAAGTAGAGTAAACATCACTGTCTAGGACACATGTGTATTGAGCATCTCTACGTTCCATATACGTCATACTGATGTGAACTGCCTATGTGGACCACAAAATCTTACATCTTAACACAACAACACCGTTGTGGTAGTAAAACACTCACTATGGTTGGTTTGAATGTGCAGTTATTTAGCTGAGAAGCCTCAGGAGGTCGACTCCTCTGCGCCTGTAATACATCTGCCTGGACATGCTTGTCATGCTTAACCACTGGTCACCAACATGCATTTGATTTAAAGAGAGCTCCTATTGGCAACGGTCAAATGGATAGGTGCGCAGCGATGAGCGCGTACCTTTCCTGTGACAGTAATTCGCGTCGTGCTGCTCAGTGATTGACTGCTTTCAAATTGATGCCTGCCTGCCGGTGACGGGAACGACATGATGGTAGTTGAGTTGCCGATCGTATTCTTTGGCTGTCATGAAGATGTGCGTGTCTCGTCTGGTGGCTGACAAGAATTGAGCGCTCCGGACACGGAGCCAGACACAAGGCCACTGGTGGCTGACGCATGTCTGATGATTCAAGCTGCTCCATCAGAATTATTGATACGTGAGACGCAGGAGGGTTTTAGTACACCAACTAAACTTTTACATCTTCCTATTAATACCTATTACTCCAAGCGCCTTACGTGCAACTTTGAAAAAAGCGTGAAATAAGGGAGTAATATAAAGACTTGGTGTGTTGCAATCCAAGCATGTGTACTTAAATGTCCACAATGAGTAAACCTAATTAAATGTGCTAACAAATAAGTCAAGATCCACTGCTGCCGGGTCAATAACGACGAACCCACGCACAGCATGCAAATGCGAAACTGTCTGGCTTCGCCATAGCAACTCAATATCATGCATATCGAGCTGGCCGCAGCTTCACAAGCAACAGGTCAATAGCTGGATAGTGATGCTGTTTCTCAGCGAAGGCCGTTCCCCCCCGCGGACAACCTGTTGTCCCCAACGATTCCGCTTATCTCCACAACCCAATCATATCCGCGTCCTCGGCCCACCGTGAGCCTCAGCCACAGCTGATCAATAACGGTCAGAGCGACTGTGTTCTCAGTGCGACCTTTGGGGGGTCACACAGGTCACAATCCATCAGTTTATCTCGCAAGAATGAAGAGGTGATGTTCTACCCACGGGTGTCTCATTTAGAAGGCTGTCAATAATTGATCATGACCTGAAAAGAGGGAATGTGATAATGGAATGAGGTGGTGGTTTTGGTTTTGCAAGAGCTGTTGAGTACGTGGCGGTGACCTTTGCAGTTCCTTCAGTTTCCTTCACGTTCTAACTGTCACCGCGTATGTCCTCTGCGGGCGACAGGTAAGAGCCAGCGCCATCGCTCAGGACGCCGATCAGAATTACGACTACGCCTCCAACAGCGTGATCCTGCATCTGGACGTGGGCGACGAGGTGTGTGTGCAGCTGGACGGAGGGAAGGTCCACGGAGGGAACACAAACAAATACAGCACCTTCTCCGGTTTCCTCATCTACCCGGACTGAATCGAATCCTCCCCCGACGCAGAACGGAACACCAACACACACTTAAACACAACCGCACCTACACGGCCACGTACGTATGCAAATCAATGCACAACACACAGATATGCAGATGCTCAGTTCCTACTTGGACAGATGAGAATATATATATACACACACACACACACACACTAATGCAAGTAAAGACACACATGCAGGCATACTGAGATTATAGCAGACTACACAAGAGCGTACCGAGGGAAAGTCAAAGTCGAGTACTGTGATTTTGAGCTTCCGGCACCTTTTGTGCAAATATGAATAACAGAAGATGTACAGTATTGGTGCGCATAACAATTACACGCTCCGGCTTGGAAATATCTAAAATACTTAAATGTGTTCCACATTAACTGAAATTGTGAGAACTTCAATATAACAATAAATAATCAGAATATTTGTTTTTCAATGGAATGTAATGGGCCCCATTGGCTGTATTGCAGTCTTTACTGTATACGTTTCTGCTCGTCATTCCAGCGACTCCGGATGAAATGGCCCACGTTTCGCAACTCATCATTGTGAAATGTGTTTTTTCCCCTAAAGTGAATTAAAAGGAAATCCCTGCTGTGCTTCGTCCTGCATCAGGGGCCACACTGATCAAAGTAAGGCCATCTGAGTAAACACAGAGGTTAGAAGTCTCTCTCCGGTTTCCATCGTGATGCAGGAGATCACAGCAAGACAAAACAACTATTATAAGACATTTTAGGGATGGCACTTGTGTGATGAAGTGCCAAATGCACTATTGACAATAGAGTGTGTGTGTGTGTGTGTGTGTGTGTGTGTGTATGTGTGTGTGTGGTCAGTAGTATGAGTGGATAGATATTGTTGTATAATGAGGCATTGAAGACTAACAGCTGTAGTGTTTGTTACATTAAATGTTGTGTAATCTATTACTGGAATCACACTGCCATACCTACTTATTACCTTATTTTTTAGAAACCCTGTCAAATGATCATATGTATCGACACAGTAATCCTGGGTTGGGCCAACAGGTACGTCGACTAGGCCGAGTAGACACCTGCTATTAAAAATATATATAACTACCATGTCTGTGTTCGTGCACGTTGTTTCGGCGGGGTGGTCAGGGATGAAAAAAGACGTGTTTTCAAGATAAAGCCACATTAATACATTTTATTTGGAGTGCGTAGAGAATTGGATATATGATATACAGCTGAGGTCACTACTGGCTGACCACAGCCACGTCTGCCTCGACACTATTAAAACACACACATTAACACTGCTTCCTTGATCTCGGCACATAATACAACCTGGATCTACAAAATCCTGCCGAAGTTAAATCTTACGTATAATCAGTTTTACAAACAAACCAAATAGGTTCAGTGCTTGATGGATGAGGCTTGACATCCATCCAAAAACAGTTTTGCTCTGCTCTCTCTCTGAATACAGTACGTCTAGAAAGCTATGGGAAATTAAAAAAATCGTTATAACTACTAAACTCCATTCATTAATAATAAAAATTAGACAAAATGACAACCATGTCTAACGTTTTCCAGTGCAAGGTTTAAAATATTTTGTCCGACTAACAGCCTAATGCCATTAGAAAGATAAAATGGCGAGATTGAGAAGCACGGTCCTGAAGATATATCTTTTCCCCATGATGAGATGTTTTGGCAACATATTCACGTTGGGTGTGTTTGTCGGTGTGCCAATTGTATTATAGGTGTATTTAAAAAGGTACTGACTACACAGTCTGCTAGCTCTTTATTTAAATCAAAGTTTAAATACATTTAGTCCTTAGATAAATGAATAGTCTAACTGTAATTTGTTAGCAATGGTATTAAAGATCCAATTAACTGCACTGGATCCGTTGGTGTGATTTTAGAATATCCAATCACCCAACAAGCAATCTTATAACTTTACTATTGTTTCTACCAGTTTATTTAAGCAATACAAATTTCCAATAACATCATTCACACAGTTCATTAAAGAGACATCATCTCCGTGCTAAAGAAAATGATTCTCAAATACCTGTCAGATTACTGGCAAAAAGCACGCCGTGTAATTAGAGAAGAGCGCTGACAGCATCGTGGACCTGGAGGATTGGGAGGATCTGTTGCTCCCGAGCGGAGGCAGAGGGATGCAGCCCCGGCGTTGCCCGCGCCGGCCCCCGGCTCTCTCCACTGGCACATTCCAGTTGAAAGTTAATTGGACGGGGAGAGGTCTGAGACAGGCTGCGCTGAGGCCCATTAGCCATTCCCCCGTCGAACGCAGAGCCACGAGGATCACAGACTCACAAATAGGAGGATTAAAATAATCAATAGCCTTGACTTCCATCGACCACACACACACAGTAATTAGTGGACAACCTATTCAGCAGTGGACTATGACACCCTCCCCCCTCAAACACACTGACACACCCTAATGAGGCAATAGTTGTGGCTGCTTGTGAAGGAAATAAAGGTCAGGAAGCCATCCAACAACCTACTACTGCTCATATCTCAGTACTTTGTCATGGAATCATTCTGTAAGAATTAAAAGGGGCACCCACAGAGAATTACCAACTAAATATTCATTAGGTTAGTTTTTACTTTGTAATGTCCGTCAACAATGGCAACAAATAAACTATTAAAGGCCTTAGACAGCCATTAAAAGACAATTGAGCACCAAAGCTTACATTAATTATATTTAATAACAATGCATTAAGAGCATCGCTTGTATGACGCACATAGAAATGGTCCTTCTGACCATCTTATTTCAGGAGCAACACTGCCCTCTCGAGTCCACAGAAAGAAAAGCAATTGCAGCCAACCTTATGGCAATACTGTAACCAGGCACGCACATAATTTCATACAAACTCAACAAATCTCAAAACCATCAAAATGAGTCTTCAGGAAAAAACATTTATTTCAATGCAGCAACAAAGTTTGGGTGAATTAAAAACATGGGAAATGTTTGTTACCTCGTGATAATATGGTTTTGAATATACCGGAAAACTGCAGGATTGGAGGACCATATTTCCCAGCCAAATAAATTCTTAGTCAATGATACAGTAAGTTGCTGAAAGCTGTATAATTCTACATATATATATTAAAGTCCCCTCCAGAATTGACACACTGGTATCAATATTTACAGTATATCATTAGCAATTTATGTCCTTTTAAACGCTGCATCTTGGAATGTTATTGCAAACAATGCAAGCATTAAGACTCCTGAATGCACACAAGTTGGTCACATACATGAAAGGACCTGGCAGCAACAGCCAGGGACATGTGTGGTCTTTGTAGGGAATGTAAAAGGCACTTTTTAAATCAAATGAATGTGGAAAACCAACGCATGGAAAAGGTTGGGGGGGGGGGGGGGGGGGGGGGCTGGGGGGGTCGGTGACGTTGAAGCCAGCTGAAAAGGGGGGCACATAGGACCGGGTAGAAAAAGTCGGTGGATCATCATCATCATCATCATCATCTTCACCCGCTCATGACCATCCTGACCAGTTCTGCAAAACAACACACAAGAGAGAGACAGGTGTGAGAGTGGTGGTGTGGCCCCCCGGGTGGCAGATCCCACGCACTCTGTTCACCCAAGGATTGAAGCCGGATTGAAGAAGGATTGAAGCCGGTACAGAGAGAGAGAGAGATGTGAGGCATCTCCATCTCCTATTGAGCCAAAGCACATGGCCATGTCTAAGATCCAAGAAGAGCTGGTTAGAGAAGCCACCCTCGCTGAATGCTTTCCTCTAGTTGAGAAGCAGAGAAAAGGGAACTTAGTCCAGTCACACAGCGGCCAGCTACAAATTCAGCTTCCATGAGTAAGGAGGTGAAAATAATCAGCACAAGAGCAACTTCTTGCATTTCTTTGGTTAGTAGAAAAGAGACTGGTCCACTCTCCCAAAACTGGTGGCTATATTCAAATGTAAAGAAAACGTCTGCAATGTAATCATCTGTGCACTTTATCTTTTTCATAAGAGCAGCACCTCCAACACTGACAGAGGAAACGGACCATTTTAAAAATGGTGCAAATGACATGCAAAAATAATAAGATAGGAGCTGCATCATGACCTCCAAAGCCATCAGCTTAAAAGAACTTGACCATTGGCTGCCAGGTGTTTACCTGAATGAGACCAGTCACTTGCCTGTGTGTCCATCAGAGCCCCTTATTAACAGAGCGGAGCCTTAGACACATGCAGAGGGGCATGCGGCAGCCAGGGGCCAAGGCAAAGGGCTTTATGGGAGACAGGCGGAACAGCAGGAGGCCACGCATGGGTCAAAGCCTCACAACTAAATACGAGAGGGACCACAAGGCTTTCCCGAACCCCTATGGGTCAAAATCTACTTTGCAACAGCACATAGTTTCGTGTTTGCAAATTATGAAGCAAAACTACAGCCAACAAGTGTTAGGGTGGCCTAATGGGAGAGGATTATTGAAGAACTAGAATGAAGCGCCTGCAGGTGAGATCTCATGGTATACCCAATGCCCGTACCGGCCCTCAGCCTGACATGATGTGGCGGACAAATGCTGTGGAGGAAGAACATGTAACAACACTGTTATACATGGCCTCTTATACAGGGCAAATAACCACAGAGGTAGAGACACAAAGGACAGTGAACAAGATGGATACCCCCATTATAAAACCAATTCAGCAATTAGCTCAATGTTCTGACAGTTAAAAAAAAAAGGGGGGCTTCCAATGACGGCCTTTGAATAACTAGGAAAATATTTACACTTGGTTGACTGCTTTCAACACCTCGGACGAATGTCACCCCGAATGTCTTTTTTCCAGCTTAACATTGAAACATAGCGGCAACAAGTGATTGGACGACCAGTGTTTGACAGGAATCTTCCCGCTTACAAATACACACGGCTCTCAACTTTTACAAAAACCTTGGAGTGACATGGCCAACGGTTGAGGAGAAACCTACGTGGTTCTGACCGAAATCAGATTTTTTGGGGAGCGCTGTCTGACGCAGTGTGTGACTAAAGACCGAAATGAGTGACTGTCACGCTCAATGCGCGACACTTGAGCGCCCTGAATACACAGAGTGTGCAAAGCAGAGGAACCAGAACAAAGAAAAGACCAGAATGAAATAAAAGTGTCAATAAATTGTCAGATATATTGTTGTTGTTGTTGTTGTTTCTTTCCGGGGGTGGGAGGACAATGGTTGGAAAAACACTGAAGGTTTTACAGATAAATGAAACTAAATTTTAACACAACAGTATAAAAAGGCATGTGCTGACAAACCTATTGGCAAATACCGGGTATGAGCCAAGACTTCATCTTGCAGAAACAAGATGCCAAACAACATCCTGCAAATCAAGTATCCATTTCACTTACCTTCATAATTGATGCAGCCATTGGCATCTTCGTGTCCCGCCAGGAGCGTCTCAACTTCCTCCTCTGACATTTTTTCACCTAAAATTATAGATTAAAAGCATGTATGGGCAATGTTATCATGATTTAAAAAAAAGCTATACATTTTTTTGTGAAAAGAGAAACAATGTAATTATGGTTCACATTAAATTCCCATCCAGCTTTCTACTCAAGAGTGATATAAAGGCAGCTTGCCTAGCGTGGTGAGGACGTGACGAAGCTCTGCCCCCATTACTGTGCCGTTGCCCTCCTTGTCAAAGACGCGCAGTCCCTCCACAAAATCCTCCATGGAGCCCTGATCTTTATTCTTAGCGATGGCCTGGAACATGGGAAGGAACTGCTCAAAGTCGAGCATTTTGAGGTTCATCTCTGTTTAAAAAAAAAAAAGAGGAATGCCTTAGTTTCCAGCTGCAAAAAACACTATGGTTAATAAACAAGAAAAAACAGATGAATGCTTTTCAGGACACTGTCATCTCTTTATGCACATTCATTTTTTTTCTCCTCTCACCCTCAGCCTTGGGGTTTCCCAGGACCTTGAGCACCTCAGCATTGACAGGGTTCTGTCCCAGGGCACGCATGACGTCCCCACACTGGCTGAAGCTGATCTTGCCATCTCCTGTCCTGTCGAACAGCAAGAATGCCTCCTTAAACTCTGCAGGGTACAGAGAAACATGATGAGTTAGGAAATGGAGATGCATTATTCATCTTTTAAATGGAGATAAACAAATGTGTGGAGGAATGATTTGGAAAAGATTAAATTAGAAAAGCCAGTAAATGAGAACAGGCAGCCAAGAGAAGGACAGATTTGGACATGACCTGGTCTTATGCTGGTATGCCTACATTTATGCAGACAGGAAACACAGCAATACAATGACCATCCAGCATGTATCGCTCTAGGCAAGAACTCCTGCAGGCTTCCCCAGGAGAAAAGATGTAATCACGTGTACAAAATCTATGGGAAGGCCAAAACTCCTTTTTCAGTCTTTCATACGTCTCAGTACCCTGACCGCTTGCATGGTAGACTGTGGTGCAACCACTGCAAAAACAGCTTGCTTTCTATATTTTGTGTTTTGACATCGCAAATAACCTTCCAACTTCAAGTCAGGGAATACTGCATATACACTACAGCTTGAATAAAAATCAGGTGAATTTACTTAACAAGTGGAACACTACATGTTGTGATCCAACGTTTCCAACGAAGTAAGATTAGTCTTAATATAGTGGAAATGGTTTAAAATGTAAATATGCGTTAGAAGATTACAAAAAGTTAAAGCACTAAATATGACAAATTTGATGAAACAAAATATTGAATAAATAAACTATGTTAATTAATGTGACTTTACACAATTAAACCAATTACATAAGAAATTCAGATCCTCAGCACACAGGTCAAACAAAAACGTATTTGATTAAACAATGTGAAAGTTATAATGCAAACAATCTGTTGGTTTGAATCAATCAGAAAGCCTTGAATTAATGGCTCGGTAGTTCAGTTTTATTTACGTATATTACTAGATTCATAAAAACAGGATGCTCTGAAAGGTTGCTTCCTTCCCAAACGTTATGGAGGTTTGTTGATCTACTGCAACGTAAATACTGCTTCAGAGTGAGTACGGCTGATCACAATCTGCACTGAAAGTAACTTTTTGTATACCAGTGTAAATAACAAAGTTTTATCATCCATCAGCAGTGATGTGATCTTGTCAGTGATCAGGTTGATTACTGTGGCTTTGATCAAACATCAGGCATTGTAATTCAAGTCAACAGTCAAACAGAAAGCTCAGCTAAAATATAGTGGTCACACCATATCCAGGCAGCAGTCTGGTCCAAATGTTACACACAAGCCCTTTCCTAAAAAGCCCAGGCACTGTTGTTGAGCCTTTTCCTGTTCTGAGGAATGTGGCTCTTCCCTCCTGGCATGTGAGCACTATTCCCAACACCATATTTGGTAATAGAGGAGTGGAGCAAAGTAGGAGGAGGGTGAGGGTAGCTATAGCCAATTATGTCAACGGAGATTAAACAAAGCAGCCGGGGGACCAAAACATGCAGCACTGTGTCAAAACACCAAAAAAGGGCACGCTGGAAGATGCGTCGCTTTGAAGAGACGTTTAATGAACGGACATAAAACAGGACTCACGTATGACAACAAGATACGGACTTCGGCTACATTTGGCTTTATAAAAATACGGCTGATCCATTGTTGTCCACATACAAAAACACTGCAACACACGATCAAAGTATCACGTTGTATGCAACAAATGACTGACTTTTGACGGACCAAACAGTGCGCAGGGACTCTCGCTAACAGTTCAAACAGGCCAACGTTAGGTTCACCCCAAAGTGACATGCAGATCACACCCTAAACACTGCGGGCGAGACGGTCTCCAGTTTCAGCTAAGGCGGCCCCCTTTCACGGACTTACCATGAATCTGATCCAGGTTAAATTCAATCTGGAAAGGACAAGCAGTTGCAAGTGGACAGGGATGAAACAGTACAGAAATCAAGAAGGATCTCCTCGCCTAAAAACACACAGCTGTGACAGGCGGGCATAGAGCAGGGTGATAGTGGAGATAAGGGGCAAAGTGTCCCCTGACCAAGCAAGAATGAAAGCATGCAACAAAAAGATCTTGGAAAATGTCACGACACAAAATCACAACTCACCAAGGATTTGATCTTCCGAGAAGTCAGACTGTTCAAAGAGAAATTAGGCTACATGATTACTTTGCTTAGCAATGCACAAGCTAGCTTGGGTTAACTTCGAAAGCGTTTCGACGTATTTTTTCGGATAGTTAGATTGACTCAAACAATACATTTCATAACAGAAACACGTTCCGCAGCGGTTAGTGTACACGCATGTATTTAGAGGACATCAATTAGCTTGTCGCGTGAATGTTAACTTTAACCAGTCTACCGTGCGAGCGAATTTTAGCTCCTCAGAAGTTGCACTTCCGCTAGCCACCCGAGAGCTAATTCAGACGTTCAAACCCAACTTATCGCATTTAGAAAAGCTAAACCATTGCTTTGAGAAGATAAGCTAATTACAAAAGACCACTTGCTATCCCAGTAAAGTCGAAGAGCGATAAATATATCCAAAACCCACCATGTCTGTACTGGCTGAGGTGTGTCCGAGAAGTCGGAATACCAAAGAATGTGTGACGGCTTTTAGAGAAGGGCTGGGTGAGAAGGAGGAAACCCAGCGGACTATGGCGGCACTGCGTCATGACGTAAGACGCACGACGTCCATGCACGAGGGGGAACAGCTCCACTCCATATATAGAAATGGAGATTAAGGTATGGCTTGTGGCTTACAGCACCGTAGGTATGTTCCTTAACAATGTTTGAACTGCTTGCTCCATGACTGAGGGAGACAGGTAGGCTACGTGTATTATGCAGCTGTTTAGCAAATTAATGAAGGAGGAGACATTGTGTGTCATGTAGTCAATGGCAATAGACCAATGAATTAAGAGATCAAGGTTCACTGTCAGTCACAATGCATCATTCTAAGGGCGGTTTTAGAGCTCAGAGGGTGCCTTTAATATATATTACAATATTAATATATTTAAACTGCTTATCTTTAACTTTACAAAGTAGGCAGCGAGTCAATGAACCCTATTAAGTAAAGTGTATTCTTCTTAAGACATGTTTTAAAAGAGGTTTGAAGAATACATCTACCTTCTACCTTGAGTGCAAATGAGTGCATGATTGCACTGAATGACTCTGCAATAAGGATATGGATGTCTGGCCGTGAAAGAAGGGAGGACGGCTTTAGGCCTGTGAGATCATGGACCGATGCCATGTATTTTAGCAGCCTTGCTTAAGCACTGAACTTTAGCTAGTTGTCATGTCTCTGGTCCCATTGTGAGTGGAAGTGAAAGTTTTAACATGACTTAGCATGACTTAGCAGGCTAAATGGGTTTGCTCCATAAAATAGCATAATAACAGCGACACAATGTAAACACGTAAAGCACTAAAGAATGGCAGCAAAGCTAAAGCACGAACAAAGACAAAGGACATTAGTGCAAATTCTAATGTGGGCATCAGTGAAGTATGAGTTTCCTCAACACATCTTCACATTCATGTTTTTTCTAATTAATCTATCTCTGCCTTTGACTTGAGAATACCGATAACTTAGACTTAGTAGTGTTAACAGGTGCTTACTTCATTTACTAATTTCCTACATCTTTTTGATACGTTGATTTTTGTATTTAGCAAATAACAAGTAATATTTATTCACTTTACAGTATTCAGAATAAAGGACACATTTAAAAAAAATAACCTTATATTTGCTCGATGTCTTATTGCCGCATCTGTTGTACGTTCGTGCTTTAGCTTTGCTGCCATTCTTTAGTGCTTTATGTGTCACTACAAAGACATGAGCCTGTATTATATCTGTAAAATGACGTATAGTTAAAGGGCCTCAAGTTAGTCTTCTAACTGTGACCTATATCTCATAGATGGGGAGGTCCATTCTCTTTGCAACCAGTTTGTAGCTTTGAAAAATGGGTCAAGCAAAACCTGTCTAAATTATGAATCAAGTGAATAATGAAAATCTTTGAAGGGTGAATGTTATATTTTGCTTGTTTTAAAAGAGGATAACAGCAAGAGTGTAGGTCTTATTAATTAGTTGGAATCTGTAGATAAATGAACTAGCAAACACTGTGGCAGAAATATCCTCTTTCTCCCTGGGGAGGCCACTGACTGACATTCTCACTGTCAGTGCCCCATTTATTCTCTCATCTTAGATTCAGTCTCATTGCAGATTAATGCGGTTTATTAATATCAGCATCGTAGAAAGCAGCAAACCCGCAAGTCATCACGGAGCTAAATGGCAAACAAATAACAATTGATTTTTGAATTGAAGCTTGACACTGTTCATGAAACCATCGGTGTGATGAATTGCACGTGCTTTTTTTAAATAAATACTCCTACTTTATAAATGCCCACATTAGCTAAGTCATGAAAAGACGTACTGTATCGAACTCCACTCACCTCCAAAGCAGTGGGGTCAAACGGGGAATCCGATGCACGCAGCATCCTCGGTTTCTGCTCTGCTGCTGGTTTTGGATCTGCAGCAGCCACCGGGAGGCAGGGGTAAGGAGGACCCAGTCTGGGCTGAGTCATAGGAGAAGGAGACTTCTTAATGGAGGATTCTCTTTTAGGAGCCATTTCGAACCTTGAGGGCGGCCAAAAACGTCAAATCTCTGCACCAGCTGCTGGTATGGCGGCTGAGGGGAGGTGAGCTATAAGTGTTCATGTCCCGTGGAGCTGTGGGGAGGGGGGGCGGGGGGGAAGCAGGTCGATGACGCTGATGGTCCGGGACCGGCAGCTATGAGGCAGAGGTGGACATAGTAGCATGGGAGGAAAATTGTCAAGCAAAGCATGAGAGGAGTAGAGAAAGATATTAGCAGGTGGCTTATATGTTCAGACCTGTAATGAAATGTTATAAGGAGGGACATGTTCTGTGGCTTCAGCATGTGGCTAGTTATAAATTGTTCGAGAATTATTAACTGTTCTCTTTGTTGTGAAAAAAAACAGTTCACAATATTTAAAGCCAAATTTGGACTCAACATTTTTTGTTGTTGATAGAGATTAAATCTCAATGATTTATACACAATAAATAGTGAGAATAGTGAGTAACTGTACAATGAGTTGCTGGTCATATTAAATGTCCACATATGGAAGCGTATCTTTTTGCCTAGTTAGAATAAAAAGCATAGTTTTTTTTAACCAAAATCGGCAAGGTTAGCATTTAGCTCGTATAACACCACGAGTAGATCTGAACGGTTCCAAAATATAGTTAATCTTTTTAGAAATGTTTTTAACCAAAAGGTGAGGCAACTGACATATAACAACTTAACAGAACATAATGCATCACTGCAGATGATATTAGTACAAAACTATAGAGGGGAATTGAATTTTCCACAACTGTAAGCAGCAAAATCCAAAAGACACATTAATGCAGCATGAATATAAAGCCGGAAACACTGCACAGTTCACAGCATGGCACAGGCAAAAAGGTTTCAGCTGTTCACAATAGAGCCACTTGATGTCACTATTATACAACAGGAAGACACAACTAGTTCTCTTGGCGTCAACTTATTCCAGCACTACATATAAATCTGTGAGTCTTTCTACTCCTCCTGTGGTTGAGAGGCAACGCTATTACCGTATTTATATTTTCTACGTAATTTATAGTTTTCCATTGCAGAGGAAATTGTTGTTCTTTTTACGCAACTATGTTAATTTTACAGCTCGAGTTACTTCGCAGATTCAGTTCAATAATACAAAAACCCACTTACTTACCCACTTATTAACATTTAGCTAATAATTTATCCTACATAATTAATAATGGGCCATTTTGCACAACCCTTTTCCTATCTTTCCATTGTCTTTTTTGTAGGACCATTTGTTGGACTGGGTCCGTATATAGTAGCCCCTAGTTCTTAAGTTAAATAGAACTAGTGAATGATTCAATTTAACTTCATGAGGAGCAAACCAATCGACAACTTCTGGCGTCACTCTACTCTTTCCTCCTATAATCAATGCTACCCACTCCGCAGTGGCTTTGGGAACAATCCGTCGCGCGTTCAATGGGCCTTGAAATGACCGTTTATGTGGGTCGAGCGTCAAAACAATAGCGACATAAGACCCTTGCTGAGAGACCAACGGCCCTCCTGGTGCTTCAATAGTGGATCGAACATGCAAGCGGAGGAACTCCCTCGCCCCCCCCCCCCCCCCCCGCCCCACCTAACGAAATCATCCAGATTATCTACATAACATGAAGAAAAAGCTACAATATAGCCTTTTATTATTGTATTTTTTTGTGATGTTAATAGATTCAGTCAGCCTGCAGCCTATTGCCAGCTGATTGCTGATGAGTCTGCCGAGCTGACAGCTCAGTGGCAAACACTTTAAGAAGATTAGCAGTGCCTCACGTTTTCCTCCTCATTTGCAACAATAATCCACCACAAGAGGCTAATAATAGCAATAATATTCCGGCTGTCTGCTTTCAAATAAATTACATACAGCATACCAAAATGAGCAAATTGAAATATTAATCTATCCAAGGTGTCTGTCTGAAAATATTAGACACTTAATTGGAAATATTACCGTCATCGATTTGCCTTTCTGTAATTTTGTCTACGGTGTCGTGAAATTAAATTAAGTTTCTCCCATTTAGAGGAAATGTTTCAAGAGATCCATAGAGGTGCTCAACTGACTGATGAAATTACGGCAGTTCTACCACTTTAATGCCATTCAAAGTCCCACATGCTACAGCAAATCTCCAAACCACCTGATTTATTTTTAATGATATTACACCCCTCAGTCGGCTGTGTCATGGTAATAATCTGGGCTGCTCCAGCTGCCTCTAGATCACATTAGCCAGGACTTAATATTGACAGTGTTGGGCCTACTAAACAATGAGGCTATGGGAAAAGGCGGCTTAGAGGCTGCCTAGCCAATGGGCATACTGCAGGAGGTAGAGGTGGTGCAGGCCAGGATGCTCCAGTTCCCTGTGCCCCGGAGGACTGGCTCCATCATTAGGCAGCATCTTCTATAGTCCTGTGGAGCTTTAAACCCACTACCACCAGATCCAGATCCAGACCCCAGACATCAAAACCATGCTGACAAGGGACCATGAAACTAGTGGCAACTTGATTCCCTGCTATTCTTTAATCCGAACGATAGACCTGCAAGGACAATAGCTCAGCAGCTGCACCTTGCGTAGGTTCTTGCAATTTTCAAAAGCTTTGGGCGGCAGGGCTCACCTTGAGAAAACATGAAATGAGCTGTTAAGACACTCATACTCAGGACCATAGACCAGTTATACTGATTTCTGAATACTGCAGGGAAATGACAAATAAATCAATCTTTGAAACACTTGTTTGGAGAATGTTTTATTATTTTTAGTTCCATCCATCAAAATGCGAAAAACCCCTTTTTCCAATCTGATTTGATTAGAAAAGTGCTTTTATCCGTTAGACTAATTTATGGTGCAGGCTTGCGTAGTTTGTTGTATTTGCATAATGGTCACACTGGGAATCAGAGGCCACTTGTGGGACACTTGCACCTGATCACAGACACTCTGGCTCTCTGCCAATCACACCTCCACCGTTGCGTCTCCCAATTAAAAATCACCTGGATTTGTCCTTGGATTTGTCAGGTTGTGCGACATCAGTTAAATGCCCCAGTATGCGGAGGCTTTTTCTTCTGTCCCAAATTGTTATTTGGATCGGTGGGGATTTTGCACGGGGGCCCACAGATTACCGTCGTTGATTAGTGGTTGGGTGTAATCCTTTCAGCCCCTCTCTCTCCAAAACACCCTTGGGATATGCCCGTCTCCCAGAGGACCGGCTACATGGCAGATGGATCCTCCTCCCCCCTGTCTGCCCCCTCTAACAGCACACCCAAAAACACTGTTGATGTCCTGGGACGGAGGTTGTAAAGTATCCTGAATATGAAACCACAGGCACCTTTGTTTAGTGGCTCTCTCCCCACTTAGTGAGAATAGCCCTCAGGCAAGGTTCTCATTCTGTAGCTACATTTCTACCCAATTGGAATGTTTTCCAAATCCATTAGCCCAAAGGAAAGAGGAATAAGTTGCACACGATTTGCTTTTATTGGATGAGATTCTGCTAGATCTTATCAAGACTTGGTAAACCCAAACATATAAGTTGTGGATATCTTGGTTTTATTGATACAGAAAGCCATTTGGCAAAAAGTGCAAATGCCAGCTTCAAGTCAAAACATGGGATTTTATTTCTACATAAGGAGATAAAGATCGTGCTTGTTGGCTATCAATTCACGGTCTGGCCTTTTTAAAGCCTGTTCTTTTTAGAATCTGTGATGCATCCTGTGTGTAAAGCTTTAACATCAGCTGCACACTGAAGACCTGCCACGGCCTCAAATCATGCTGTGATCTTAAAAGTATAAATTAGTTTGGGATTCACGTATAAAACAACAGATAACGTCATATTAAGGAGAATAAAAATTCACTTAGAATGACTCAACATTTAGAGTTATGTAAAATATTAACAAAATTATTGACAAAATTAACAATAATATTAAAAAATGCCAAGAGATTTAATTGGAGTTAAAACATCTTGATTCACAACTGTGTGTCAGACCATTGATGTTCCCCTGTGAGCAGCAGTCAGGCTGTCAGTCTCCTCTCCAGCAAAGTCTGCTACAACAATATTCAGCCTCAGTGAGCAGCAAATGGAGAGAATCGAGCCCAGGGACTGACACACTCTCTCAAACACACACACACACACACACACACACACTAGCAATAAAATTAAAAAAACTGACACATTTTGAAGATCGACTTGATCAAGAAAATTCCCCCAAAAGTGTTAAAGAAAAGACTTAGAAAATGGTTGACACAACCAACTTTTATTGTTGGTTTGACAACAATACCATGTCATCTCTCACACCATTCCGTGCCACATGACCCCCACCTCTCACCAAGCCAACCTCTCTTGCAAATCCACGCTCCCTCCATCTTTTATGATCACTACAAGGGGCTCAGCTTTCAGAAGCGGTCCAGGGAGCATGTGTGCACAACTTTAATTCCTATTGTATTCGTGCACTCTTGGTGTGTGAGTGTGTCTGTGTTTTAGCGAAGGAGGGAGAGGGAGATAGAGATGAAGAAAAAGACAGGAACAAGGACCCATCTGTCAGTGCAGCACACAAATCCCTCCCATTCCACTCTGAGTCCCGGGGGACCACAGCGAGAGACAACTCACTTGTGGCAGCGTTTTTGGGAAGGCGGAGGTTACTCCCATTAATAACAACAACAGCACTAAAATGATGTGGGACTGGTAGATCTTAAACTCAGTTTGGACAGCTTGTGTCTACATTGAACAAGCCACTGCAAGTTTTCATAGGAATATACTACTACTACACATTAAATATAATCAACCGCATAACTTTGATAAAAATTGTATTTGTTAGATAAATATTTAGGAGGGTTACAAATCATGCAAACTCATCAAAAGTTGGTTCAGATCAGATGTGTTCACCGTGACCTCTTCCAGAAGGCTGCTTATCTATGTTACTACTTAAATGGGAGCAGGGACACAATTCCCTGTCTGTTACTCAGTCAGTCATTTGGGAAACCAATGGGGATTGTGGGAGACTACGAGACTCCAATTCCCCACGCAGGCTGCAGGTGTGGTGGAGGCCGTGCTCGCACTCATGGGACAGAGGGGTAGTGCCTGTGTGGTGTGTGTTGGGAGGTGCATCTACCTGGGGACCTTTAGACACGTCACATTAGAGTTGTTGCTGTAAGCATCATGGGGCATCACTCACACACACACACACACACACACACACACACACACACACACACACACACGCACAGCAGGGCTCCGTTTACTCTGTGTCCGCATGCCTTTATGGCCAGTGCACTGACCAGGAGTGATTAGGGCCGTTGGCTTGGTGGATTAATGCTGTTTCAGCACGAGACATCATCGTGGTTATAGGCGGTGACGCGTGAGCATCCAAGCAACAGATGCCCCCTCACCCCCAACGCTTCCTATATCCAGCCATCTGTTCGGGTCTGTTCAATTAATCGTTGGATAAGTGCCTGTTTTTTTTGTTTTTTGTTTTTTTTGCGCGATGTTGCAGATTAGCCACGTGACCACATCTTATTTCTCAGACATGCAAATGCATCGCACGCTCAGAAACACGGGGAACCAACAGTGCAGTTGGCAAAGTTCAGTCTTAAGTCTCGGACACAGCTGTGCACCAATGCGCGCACAATGCTATCAATGCGGGGACACGTGCGGCTCGCGAGACCCCGGCTGTCAATGCGGCGGGGACAAAAGACTCCCACTGAGCTGCGCCTCGCCACGCACCACGATGGGCGGCCGTTTGTGGTCCCGTGGTATTTACAGTCGAAACGGACGGGAAATGCTCTACATTTAGGAACGATTAGTGTACAAAAACAAGAACTATAGTCGTTTCTAGATCTAACTACGCGGATTGCGTGGGGAATTAAACCCGCGCACGAAAGTGATAGGTAACGTTACATCACAGAAAACAACACGTGGTTAACTAGATACATTACAGATTGATAATTAGCTTATCCCGTTTTCACGATTTACTTATCATTGACTATCAGCAAATGGAATGACTGTGTTTACAATGTCGCGTGCGTGGGTCACGAGCCCATAAAGTACCTGTCCGTTACTCATTGCCCCAATCGATTCAACAACCATAGCCCCTGGGGACAGAATATGGCGCTAAAAATGGAAGAAAACAATTGAATAAGTGGATGAACAACGCACACACCTGCTCTCTACACACCAAGCTGTCAGCATCACTTACGTACGCGCACATGGAAGCGCGTCTCTTTACTAGGCGCGGAGCAGGCCCACACTGTGTTTAACTAAGTGGAAAATTCCTAATCCAAGCGACTAATGAAGAGATGGACAATCGATTAGGACGGTTAACACGTGCGTTTTAAAACAGAATATGCGAATTTTAGGAGGTTGGGTAATTGCATGGGGAACATGAAAGTGCTGTGAGTAAATAGTGCCCCTCATTTCTGATTTTTCTCTATAAATTGGAACCAAACACTTGCCCAGTAACTAAACAAAAGGATTAACTAGTTTACAAAGAGAACATTAAATACTGGTTGTTTTCGTGTGAAATGAAACATTCTATGTGTGGACATAGAATCTGTGGCTAAAAAGCTTCCTGAATGTGGATAAAGCCCACTTTAAACTTCACTAACATATATACTCATTTACTCGTGATGTATAGAGGCGGTAATTAGGATCCCAGTGGTTTCCAATGTGTGCACACTTTCTACACTGACCCGAAACCTCCCTATGTGTTACGGACTCACAAATCACCAATGAAACACGGTCTACTCGTGCACACGGGCGCGCACCCGTGTCACCTCTGTCCCTCACCCCTTTGCTGGATGAAAGTTCTGGCCACGAGCCTGCCACGCGCGTCTGGCTGCGTTGGGAGTGGGCGGCGCGCCTGGGGGAGGGGCTTAACCGGCTAAAGGCCCTGATATCAGACCGATCGTGTCAGTTGCAGAAAGTTCGACGCGCACTCGTGTTTATCTGAGGAAGACCGAGTTCAGTCAATTGGCGGATGCGCTCGAGAGAAACGCACATTCTTCTGGAAAAATCACTCAGCTGCAGATCTTTTTAAATTAGACTGGCGTTCCTTTAATTTTTCACCGAGCAAGAAATTCAAACAGGTGAGTTTAGAAATTTGTTTTTATCATCAGTACAGTATAAAGAAAAAGGTCCCAAATGGATCTCACTGGATGTCTTAAGTATTTTAAAACGTGCAGTAGAATAGTACAGTAACAGTAGAAACGTGGAGTAGAATATCCTACCATTTTCAATAAACTGAAATAGTACCAATCGTTTAAGCCTAATTATATGCACTGGAATTTAGACCAGGTTCAATTGCCTGTTTAAAGTTCTGTCTCATTTTTGTACCACATTATAAGACAATAATTAATTAGGACATTTTTTCTTTCAAAACAATAGAAAACCATATGGCAAAGGACATGTTTTAAAATAAATAATCAAATTGCCCAAATTCTAGCGTTTGGGCTAAATGCATTATTTGCATAAAAAACATGTGGGTTGACTTTTATGTGACCTATTTATGAGCTTTATAGCGAGTAAATCCTCTAGTGTCCCAGATTGACTGGAGGTACAGAATTGTTGCGACTACTGTATAACAAAAGAGGGCCATCAATCCCTTATTATCAGAGGATCTATGATGTTTTTGGAGTAGATTACCAGACAAATAGCTTTGATAATTGCCACCAGCTTTTGAAAAGAGAAGTGAGCTGTTGAAAATTTAGGGCTGATTGTAGTGCTCATTCTGTTATTAATGGGATAAGATTTGCCAGTCAGGCACTGCTTTAAGTTCCTGTTCTATTACAATACAACATCTTATTATCACATGTACATTTTACAGAGAAGCATGATGCAGTTACATTGAGGTCTTAAAGGCTCTAGCTGTTGACACACCTACTTTCTACTGTTTTTCAGGTTAAAATGATGACCAAACAATTTGGAAAGAGTGGGGATGTGAGTGAGCTGGTGAGCTCCCTCGGCTGGCTCGAGGAGGATGACGGGAGCTCACAGGACGGAGAGGAAAGCCAAAGCCTGACTCTAGGTGGACGAATCCGCTCCTGCACAGAACTGGGCAGTGAGGATATGGAGGAAGAAGAGGAGGAGGAAGAGGAGGGGGGAGAGGAGCAAGAGATTGGACCAAATGGAGAACAGGCTCCCAAAAGGAGAGGCCCAAAGAAGAAGAAAATGACCAAAGCAAGACAGGAGCGGTTTCGTACCAGGCGAGTCAAAGCCAACGCCAGAGAGCGGTCACGTATGCACGGGCTGAACGATGCCCTGGAAAGTCTGCGTAGAGTGATGCCCTGTTTCTCCAAGACACAGAAGCTGTCAAAGATAGAGACTCTGCGGCTGGCACGCAACTACATCTGGGCTCTGTCGGATTCGCTCGAGACTGGCCAGTCCACTGAGAGTCACGGCTTTGTGGAGATGATGTGCAAAGGTCTGTCTCAGCCCACCAGTAACCTCGTGGCCGGCTGCTTGCAGCTGGGACCAAGTCCAATGATGCACAGCAAGATGGACGATAAGTGTGGAGGCCCGGCGATGGGCGGTGCGGGAGGTCAGGCTACCCATCCCCTCAGCTATCCGTCTCCAGGCCTTCCGAGCCCCCCCTACGGCTCCCTGGAGGCTTCCCACCTCCTCCATATGAAGGGATTCAAGGGGCCATATGACAACCCCTCCCCAAACGAGTGCAGCAGTGGCACTCCACCCTACGATGGACCCCTCACTCCCCCCTTGAGCATCAGCGGCAACTTTGCCCTGAAGCAGGAGCCCTCTCCACATGAGTCGGAGAGGAACTACACATCCCACCTTGGCCACCACGCCCACTACCTCTCGACCCACCATTACCCCACCTCCACCAATGGCGGCCTACCAGGAGGGCCTCAGCTCCACCCACTTTTTCAGGCATCACGCTATGAGCTGCCCCTGGACGTGGCCTTTGACTCCTTCGCTCCCTCTCACCTGGTCGCCACTCAGATGGGCAACATCGGAAATGTGACCATGAACAGTTAAGAGGCCCGGTGACTGACTCTGCAATGAAATTGGCCTAACGGGAAGCACTGCTCTTAAATGAAGTGCAACTGTGAACACGATGGTTGAGATAAATGGTTTGCATTATGTCGTGAAGTATCCTGCCAGAGCACCAACCCCTCAAGAGAGAGACTCACCACCTAAACTTAATCTACCTGATACAAACATGCACCCATAACTGTTATTATTTTATTTATTATTTTTAGCTATGATTATGTTTAATTTTGATTGTAATTATTTCTGAAGAAGTTGCCCCTTCAGTTGACAGATTGACTAAAGATCATTTGACCGAATCAGACATCCGCACCGCAGCATTACAAAGATGTTTCAAGTGTAGAAAATGAACAAAAGAACTTTGCATGTCTGCATGTAGAAGGTCTCAACCCAAACGGTGCACTGAGGACTACAACAAATGTCCCCTTGCCATAAGAAACCCCAATGCATTTATTTATATTTAATATTTATTTTGATAATGTCTTGTCCTTTTTATATTTTTTCAGCACTGATTTTGTCTCACCGTTTTCTTTGTTTTGTTGTCTGTCACGAGCAGCTGTACTGTATTTAATTTATTTATTTGAGGTCTTTCAGGTACTGGTTCATGTTGTGTCACGGTTTTCGTCATATTGTATTGTTGTAAATATTTCACTGTTTCGCACTTAATTGAATAAATATTCTTATATTATATGATATTTCCATAGTAAGAATACTTGCCGTGTGTTTTCTTATATGATTCCATCCCATTCCTACATTTCAGTTAAACAGCAAGTGCAAATCTTACAATTCAGTGCAGGGTATCAATTTAAGTGTGCACCAGTTTAGAAAATCTCTGAGTACTTTGATATGGAGGAATCATGCACAAAAAAAACTACTGAAAATGGCATCTTGGAAGAAATCTAGGTGGCCCAGATTCTCTTAAAAATCTAAATGACAAACTAATTTAAAAAGAAAATAAGACGAGGTTGCTGGAATAAAGGGGATCTTTTACAATAAGTGTTGTCGGAAGGGGTTGTGTGGGTATGATGTCATTCAGGGGTTCCTATCAGGTCAGGTGGGACACGGTTGTGGGCCATGGGAAAACAGCTCTGGGGAACAGGTGAATATGTCACAGAGGCCTTTTCTAGTCTGTGCTTTTCGGTCTCCCCCACACATGTCCCATTTTCCCATCTAGTTCATGCCAAAACACTTTAGGGCAGAGCTCATTTTCATAGAATTCGTCCATGTTAAATCTAAGAATGGAAAAGTAGCAGCTTTCTGTCCATAGTCACAGCATATGAATAGGGAGGGACATAAATCAATTGGTCAGATGTATTTTTTGTCCCCACTATTATAAAAAAAAAAGAAGATGTAACCTCAACGTACAAGAAAGAATATGTCATTAAGCAGTTTTTCAACGTTAAAGAAAAGTAAGTGAACCATAAAGTATTCTGATGCCTATTTCCAGAACAGCTAAACCGTGCAATGTCACTAACATATCAACGATTACAAAAAAAAATTGTTTTGACTCTAACAATTGTGGCGAAGGAAATTATTGCACTTGAAACAAACAAAGACGGGGTGGCGGAGTGTAAAGATGAAGAGGTGAGAGCAAGAGCTGGTGTGTTCAAGTGTGTTTATCATTATGGTCCTTTAGGCAATTGTAAGGAAGCAAAGGTGCCCTGGAGGCAGTTGTCCAAGAGGACTTCCCCCCTCTTCAGCTACCTCTCCAAAGGTTTGTCTTTTTCAGTCCTGGCAACAGGGGAGAAAGGCTGCGGGAGAAAAAGGGAATGATTGTTTTACTGGGCGCCACTGGTCCATTGTGAACGCAGCCTGTTCTTTCTCTTGACCTGTGACCTGTATTGTTGCGGGGCTTCTCGTTCGGGGCGGGCAGACAGCTGGGGGAGCTGCGGGGGGGCTGACGGACAGCTGGGCCAATTTAGGGAGCGAGTGAGAGAAGAGAGTGAGAGCATGAGAGAGAGGGATGAGGGAGGGAACGTGGAATTAGTGTAAGGGGAGGGGGGAAGGAGAAGAGGAGAGAGAAGGAGAGGGCAGAAGAGGTGAGCGAGGTCCTTGCTCCCCATTCACAAGTTTCTCCTCTCTCCTCCTGTGTGTGTCAGCCTTAGGAATGACACATAGCTTTGCACACAGGCAGACATTTAGCCTGTGAGAAAGTACTGTCAGTGTTAGCTGGCGTTCACCCGCTTTGTGTCTTTGCTGTTTTGTTATGGGGGGCAGGGTACGGGGATTATCCTCTTGCGTCCAATACATGAGTGGGTGGAAATAATCCACATAAATTAACTTTGGATACATGATTACAAAACACAGAGATGCAGGACAATCTCAGGGGATTGGAGTTTGAAAGAATTCAGTGAGAAATAGTTTTTTTTTTTTTACTTGTTTGATAATCTGTGAAAATGAGGAGAAATCTGTGGAATACTTGCAACCACTAATCTGGTTTCAGCGTACTTTACTGTACAGGCCCTCAAACATGCCTGAGTGTATCAGATGGTATCTATCTATGACAAGGGTAAGAGGTCACTTAATGGGAAGGGAACATATGCTCTGTCATGCCATCTTGGCCGAGACAGCATGCAGCAAAGTGCAACCTGTGGCTGAATCCCGTGGGAGAGTGAGGTCATCGCAGATATCTATCACAGATATCAGCCCACACAGAATGGACGCTTCAGCACTTCAACTCAGGACTCCTCACAGACAGACAAAAAAAAATAAGCTCTGATGGCAAAATACAATTATAATGTCAAGGACATTTGTTTTGGCTGGGGAAGTTAGTACTCCGAACCATGAAAGAAAGAAAGAAATAGTGAGACTACGTTTTTTGAGTGGAGATTGAATCTCTTGGCCCCGGCTCTCTTTCCCTCTCTCCCTTGTGCTTATGTTTGAGTTTCTGTGTGCAGCACAGTTAATCCACTGGACAAACAAGAGGGTCTCCCTCTAAAATGAATAGGCTATGATCCGTAGGAGCTAGATAGAGGGTTAAAGCATTGTGATTAGGATTGTATTAATGGGGCCAGAGGATGCTGGAAGGCTTTAATCAGTGTCTGTGTGGCAGTAATCCTTCTGCCTTAAAACTGGGGCCGACACAGTGATCCCTCCACCCCCTTCTGGGGCAACGGCGTACACATATGCACACACACACACACACACACAGACATGCCTCTGTGGACAGCGTAGGGATACAAGAGCCCAGGTTGAGAGGTGGAGCACCTCCGAACGGAGACGCCCTAGACTTAGAGGAGCAGCTGGTAGAAGAAAGACTGGGGAGATGGATGGAGAGAGAGAGAGAGAGAGAGAGAGAGAGAGAGAGAGAGAGAGAGAGAGAGAGAGAGAGAGAGAGAGAGAGATGTGGGAAAAGACAATCACACAATAAAAGATGGCAAGGCCGCATTGAGAAGATACATCGATTTGGTTGGACAAAGTAATTCAATTAAAAGTGAAACTTTTTAATAAAAAAAACACTGGCCCTCTATATACTAATGATGGCAGTTTAAGTTTATTCTGTTATCCTGTCGGGGGAAACAATACAAATGGAAAAATAGCATAACGCCACAGCTTGTCTAACCGATGCAGGAGAGAAAGAGGAGACGTACACAGAAAGGGGCAGTTGCAAACTCATTACCGATGGGAGTGTAAAAGGGGACATAGTGTGCGTGAGGATAAGGGGTGGTCCTTCTCCTCCCAGAGTTCTCTGAGAGCATTAGGGTGTAGGAGTTAAAGAGCTTCTAATGGGATCTGGATGCTGTCGTGTTTACCCTGGCCCCCTCCCCTTCCCGCACGCCCACTGCATTGTGGAAGTTGCTGGGCCTTGGAACACCACAATAGGCTGAGTGTAGTGACAGATGGACGTCCCTTTCGAACTGGGCACAAAAAAACACCCAAGGTAGGAGGGCCGTGGTGTCTGAGAGAACATTCAGCCAGCATGCCCTGTACTACCCGAGATGTGAGACAACATTAGAGGTGGAGGAGGAAGAGAAAAAAAAAAGCTAAAAAAATTCTTAGTGCTCATACGTGATATACGTTGGTTAGACTGATGTCATTCATTTAGGGAAGGTGAATGGAGCATCAGGGGAGCGGGTTTGGTGCTAGATGCTCATGAGGAGATGCATTGGAGGAGGGTAGAGGGAGGTACCAGGCGCTGCAGCAACAGATGGGGCTTGATGGAAAGCTCAGGTTGTAAACTTTCTGTTGGGAACATCTGTCTGTTCGCCCATCTGCCACACTCAATGTTTAGTTTGTTCGGCAGAAACTCATTAATTAGAAAACTGCATTAGAAGCCCTTGTTGCGCCCTTTGTCACAGTATTAATTAGATCAGAAAATAACCAAATCCACATACAGTGGTGCAATGCAGGTTTCTATTGACTTAATGACTCATTTTAAATATATTCTAATTGGGTTTATAACTCCCACCTCAGTTATGATCGCATCAAATCTACAGTTGTACCATTCCCACGGATAAGCCATCACATCTGTGGAGCTATGGGATAAAAGTCATGCTGTTCATTTTTTGGAGTACACATAAATAAGTGGATTGACATGGGAAGTGGGTATAAACCGTGATTAGAGATACATTAGCAATTACTCTTAACACACTGGTCATAATTGCGTGCTTATGCAAATACCACATCCCATCAGGTAACTGCAATTGGTATCTGGCCCATTTGGTGGCCGTTCCTCTACCTAAAAGACCGCTACATGCATCTAA
The DNA here is from genome assembly GCA_021346845.1 of Apeltes quadracus. Taxonomy (NCBI): domain Eukaryota; kingdom Metazoa; phylum Chordata; class Actinopteri; order Perciformes; family Gasterosteidae; genus Apeltes; species Apeltes quadracus. Next base: position 9,189,866 of record CM037928.1, on the reverse strand, counting down.
AATAAAAACGTTCAATGAAAGTTAAATATGAATGTGGGAATTAACAGCATTGATTTGTAACCAAGTAAAACCAAAAGCAGTTTAAATAGAAATGTCAGTTTTTCTTTTACCATTTTGGGGTAAAAATAGTCTTCAATTTGGTTTGTAAGGAACGGATAAAAGAATTAAGCAGCTGATCTGGGTGGAGTGGCCAGTGTGTTACTTTAGACAGTAATCCAGAACAGGGGATTGACGGGACAGCATCTTTTAATCCTTCACTTCAATCAAACTCTGAGACACAGAAACTGAGCCCAACATCTTCTTTCTGCTGCATACAAGTTATTAGAAATACAGACTAACCAACTTTGGCACATGCCATGGTGTTGAACATTTGTTCGTAAATGGCAAAATAAGTTCGGTGAAGCATTACAGTGTGACGGTGCTTTGAGTGTTTACGGCATTGGCACGTTTTCCCACATCTCCATCCAAAGGGTTTCCTAAATCCTGGTACTGGTCACAGGGTTAGGCAAGTGTCCCGGTGAGCCCTCGCAGTGCACACCGTCCCTGTATGTAACAGATGTTCCTCGGGCAACAGTTGGTATTAAAAGGGAGGGGCTTCAGGCCATCTGTCCAGGGTCAGGGTTTGAAAAGGGGTGGTAGAGATGGTGGCACGTTTGGGAAAATGGTAAGTATTTAGTTGAAAAGAGGGAATATAGCCCACATTGTAATCCTGCTCAATGTGAGCTTTCATTTAAGATCTTCTTTGTGAGGGATTTGAGTGCAAGATGTGAAACTCCAGCGGGCGCCTGGACAGGGGAGAACTGCAGCTTTAATGCAAATGCCCCATCTTCTGGTTAAATACAGTACTACAAACCAAGTGCAACTGTCCTCACAACTTTATTGATATTGTAAACTCCGATTACATAAAACGATCAAGATTAAAGGCTGTTGCTACACTCTTAAGATTGGTCTGGCAATCAAAAAATTATATAAACAAGTTGGCATTTAAATCATATGTTCAACATTCAATGTTCAACTGAGATGTAAGGCTCTCAAGCATACGGTCAATGCCATCCCGAAGATATGCCATCTTCCTATGACAGACCTTTTTCTGCAGAAAAAAAAGCAATAGTGAGAACAACCACTACCCAAGTATTTAATCAAAATGTTACTTTATTATGTACAATCTACACAAGTAGTAGGGCCACTCACGAGGTAGACCTTCAGCCTCTCCTCTTCCATTCGATAGTAGTCAGCCACAGCCAGCTCCGTGATGTCCTTCTTCATCGTCAAGAATCCACAGTCAGGGGAACGTTTTGAGTGTTCAGTCCTGGGAAGAGTCATCTGATAAATTGGTGGAAGGCACAACATTGGAATTTGGCACATAGAGCAATGCCATCGATCCATAATGCCACAAAACGGGGTTCCTGCAGACATGACGTATACTTTTGGCCCCATCGTTCCAATTTGTCATGGCTTTCACAAATTTAGGTGTTATGGGACCATAGTGTTACGCACCCACGTTTGGCCTATGTGGTCTTCGAGTAGATCATCAGACCATCAAGGTGGATCTTCCGAGGGAGAAGAGAGGAGGCTTCTAGGAGCCGAGAGCGAGGAAATGCCGCAGTATTTTTTCTTTTCGCATGCGCGACTTTTTGGAACTCAAGCTCCACACAGTTGGAATAATCTGACCGTGACAAGGCTCTACAACTGTAACTAATCCTTTTGGGTTCATAAGTTGCATTTAGTTAAGAGGACTGCTTGAGGCAATTTTTGTTAAATGAAAGTTGCCTCACTACTTCTCCAACTCCTTCTCTTGTGGTAGGACGAAGATGTGAGCAGAGGAAGAAAAGATGACACATTTCCTCATGGACAATATTTTAATATTTGGACACCCTCCAAATTAAAAGGTCCAACTCAATTTGGCTACGATCTTCTGTACACACCAAAACACCCAAAAGATTCTGAAAAGGGCATCATTCAAATTAAAAAAAGAGCAACACAAATTCATATAGTTATAAAATAAACGTCGCTGCAGCCATCTATCCCTTTTATCATCTATGGTGATTGCAAAGGCATTACAGAGTATCACAGACACATCTAAAGCTGGACTGTACCCACTCATAGCATCTTCTTCAGTCTCAAAGATGACATGAGGATGGGTTTGGAAAAGTTCGGAGAAAGCTGGCATGCTTTTTTTTATTTATTTATTTTTTACCAAGGATTGTCATCTGGCTCCCAGCCCTCGAGCTCAAGCAGACAGAAGAAACAGCAGGCAACATCAGGCTCATTCTCACTAGGGCAGTGGACAAACCCAGCCTTGGCCATCTGCAAGGACAAGCACCAAAATAAGTTTAAATGCAGCCACCATACTGGACAATAATAACGAAAAAAAAGTTTGGATAACTAAATGATAAAAATGGAAGCTGGAGGGAGATTAGTGTCCGTGACAACAGAAGCAGCAGATGATCTCCTTTTGGCTCTGGGGTCGGGGGTTTGGAGCTGGTAACATGGCACATAATGTTGCTCATCAAGTAGGGTGTCAGCAGCTCATCCATCATGACAAGGGTGGGGAAAGGGAATGGTCAGTTCTCGACACCTGCTTAACGGTTCATCATGGACTGCGACAGCCGACAAGGTTACGCAGCTGTCTGTGTAAACATGGTTGAGCTAAATCAATTAGGTTATTGTAATGTTTTTTTTTTTCTTCCTTCATATTTTAAAAGTTCAAGAGCTGTCTGACAAATCCGGAGTCAGTTAGGAGGGAAGATCTCTTGCGTTCAACAGTCTGACCTTATGTTTGCCCTGCAGTTAGTTTCCTTATACCTCTCGACCGCACAAAGTACAATTGCTCAACCATGGTAGTTTCCATGCAGTGCTACTTTAGCCTTCTAACATTTTGCAAGTAAACATACTTTTACAACTTTTATTTTTCGACATAGGTTAGAAAATGAAACTGAAGATTCAGATGAACTAATACAATGCAAAGTAAAACCATGGATCCAGCTTCCCAGCCGTTTATTGGCTCGCTAAATCTCAGCACAGGTATTTAGGAGTACTTATAGTGGGATATTTTGTTGCCAGTAGTTTCATGACATTTTAAATGCAGTGAATCTATCATGAATATTTCTGAAAGCTTAACTATAATAATAATAATAATAATAAACAGCGGGCTCCTTACCTTTTCAGGTGTGCAGTTACAGTCCTCCCTGAACGGCCAGTCAGAAAAGCTCTGTTCACGTGCTTCATGCATGTACATTTTGTCAAAAGTGGCAAATCTGGCGGACAGAACATCGACGTTGGCCATGTCCTCCGCTGCAAACAAGCTCGACTCGGCTCACCGTGGTCGCCGATGTGAACACGTGCTGACGGCGCGCGGACGCTTCGCAGGTGTTATTGGTTTCGACTGATTGAAGCTCGCGCGGGTTAAAATGTAGGCGGAACTCTGACCGGCACGTAGGTACGTGAACTGTGTGAAAATCATCCTGTTTTTAGCAAATCCTCGTGAATACCTTCAACGCTGAGAAAATCCTCAAAATGACGGGGTATTCGTAGTTACGGTCGATTTACGACCTCATTTCCAATTTCTTCATTTGACTTGATTCGCTGAGGCATTGTGGTTTAAAAATGTATTATTTATTTATTAGGACGCGTACAATATAATTTCCTTAAAAAAAGAAGATGAACTTCTGAGATACAGTGAAAGGCATCTCAGAAGTTTATAACTAGGTCACAAACACGATCAAGCATTCTTATTGAAAGCATTCTTATTCACTTCCAGGCTGGAATTGCAGTCAGCTGCAGATTCTAACAGCATGTAAACACAGACATAAAAGCCAGGGATTGATATGTGGGATTTAATGGATTGCTGTTTTAAACTTTACAAGCATGTGAGAGACGGGGGCAGCCTCGATGAGCAGCGTGTCCCTGTATGTAACACAACCCCTGAAATGTGCTTACAACCGTAAACTGATGTCCTTTTCCCCTTCTAGCCTCATCTTCCAGCAGAGTGCCTGCAGAAAGCCGAGCTGCAGTGGGCCTGCTTAGGGTGAGAGTGTGTCATTTTCTTTTTCCTGTTTACCGTGATGGTGTGTAAGTATGTCTCATTCAGCAGTAGACCTATACTAAGTTGGACAATAGTTACTGTAAGTGGCCTGTGTGGTGTGTGGCCAACGACTGCATAATAACATCCAGCTCAGGATTTAAACACGTGTGTTACCGCTGCCACTCAAAATCTTTCCGTACGTTTAAATGGTTTTTCCTACGTGTGCTTTTGATGACGTTGATTCCTTCCCCGTTACTGCCTCTTCAGTTCCTTACTTCTGATACAACGGGCCTCACCACGATTAGCTTCTTGACTCAAGTTTTGTTTTCACACAGAGCCGAGAGTGAAAAAGAAGGGAGCGAGGAGAGGAGATGTGGAGAGGTGGAGGGAAGGGGATGAATGTGTTTGCAGTCGCTATTTCTACCTGTCCTTTACACTGCCAGGCACCAGGCTAAGCGCTTTGCACATGCAGCTCTTGGGATCTTTTCGAATGAATTACAACAGTGGAGGATCCGTCTTGATATTTTTATTTCCCCTAACCAGATTCATCCTGGGAGGGATTTCCCAGGGGTAATAGTAGCAGTATCTCGGTGGGCCTGGATAGGAGATCTGACACACTTAATAAGGAGCTGCAGGAGGACTGGAGGTGCAATGTGGAGCACAGGTAAGAAAGACGTCCGATGCTTTGATATCTGTCTACGTCTATTACTGTCTTTGTTTTTTACATTACATGTTATTTAGCTGACGCTTTTATCCAAAGCGACTTACAATAAGTGCGTTTCAACCGCAGAGATACAAACCCAAAGAACAAGAAACAAAGACAAAGAAAGAAAGTGCTTTTTCAACCAAAAAAGCTGATTTAGAACTTGTTATAGGTAAGAGCCATTATAAGTAGAGCTTAAGAGCCAATACAATTTAAGTGCTGCAATTTGTTAGTGTTTAGTCAAGGTACAGTCTGAAAAGGTGTGTCTTTAGTTTTTTCATACATTCATTGACTTGATTATTGTGTGCATTTTTGTTGGTTTAAAAGGTTGGGGCGGAGCACAGAAGATTACATTTGTTTCATTGACTGAATGTAAGCAATTCATCTTCATACCAAGTCTTAATTGTTGACTTGGTGGTTGTCCCCGTGCAGCTGACAACTGCTGTGACATCTCCACCCGTCCTGTGCTGCCCTCGCACAGACTGAGCGGGGGGAGGCTGGTCTTAACCCGTCCGCATGAGTGCATTACATTACAGGGTCATTTAGCTGATGCTTTTTATCCAAAGCGACTTACTTTGCATTTTTAACCCATGGCTTGTACATTTTTTGCCCGGGGAGCAATTTAGAGTTAGGTATCTTGCTCAAGGACAGCAGGGATTCAAACCGCCAACCCTGCAGCACAGCCTCTCTACTTCTCCCAACAAAACAAGCGTCTGAAGGAATAACAGAGAGGAACGTTATTTTCCATTATTATTTTCCATCCTCTGAAATACACACACGACATGTAAAAACAACTAAGAAAGTGTCAGCCCAGACTATTTAGGCAAGCAGTGGCAACGTAACGGTAACAAGTACGAACCGCGGTCGCGGCGCAAACGTGTGATGCGAGTGCGGCTGGAAAGAAAGACGTCCTGTCCCGTTGCTGGTGTAAAAGTGTCGAGGACGTGTGAGACGGTGGCAGTCAACATCGACATTCTTCATCTCAACAAGCAGGCGTGGATTCACAAGACAGTCGCACCCACCTGCGTGCACACACGGAGCGAGTCCCCCCGACGCTGCACACTCAGGCGCTCCTCATCAAAAGGCCTGCTGTTAAGTCTTGAACATAAATTAAAAATGGCTGCCACTTGTTTTGCTTAAATATTATTTTGGTATTATTTCGGTATAATATCGGTTGGCTGGCAAAATGATGCAAAGCAAAACAAAATGAATGCTCATAATATCTACAGGTTTTGTCTGACCGGCATTGGAAAAGCGCCCAAGACCAAGACATTCAACTAATTCTGTCCTTTGTCGTTGAGAAATGACTCAAAGTTAAACATTGACTATCAAAACAGATCAATATGCTGTTTATTAGCTAATGAGTCATTGAAATAATGCTGTTAGTATCTGATACCGTTATAGCTGGAAACATTTCATGCACATGTCCACACCTGGTCGGTGGTCTGATGTCAGCGAGAGGATTATTCCTCACAGCTAAACCGATATGCTCAACTCAAAGGGGAACGCAGAGGTCCTTTGGTTCCTACTAAGCGGGCTTGTTGTGTGTGCTATGCATAATGAAGCTGTTAAATCGACTGTGGGCACAACATGCTCATTATTTGGTAGATACTGAGTGGTGATTCCTTTAACGTGCACTAAGATTTCATGGTCTAATAAGCTGTAATTTAAAGTTTGATAGCTTCATGAATGCTTAGCCACGTTATGAGGGACGTGCAAGTATGCTGATACCCGGGCCTTGCCTCACCTCCTCACCTCTGACATTCATAGGGAGCCTCTAAATTCACCACCACAGTGCCAGGAGACACCCAAAGCATGATTTATGACCGAGTGGTCTGTAAATAACAGAAATCCTTTTCATGCCACCGTGCAAAACAAACTGGAAAAGAAGAGAAAGGATGAACTCAATCTTCTGGAAAGTCCCATTCTGCCTGCCAAGGTTTATAAAATATGACTGGAATTCATGATCGAGTGAAGTAGGATTTTGACACTGCTTTTGAGCTTAAAAGGAAGTGAGTTACAGGCTGTCTGGCAGATTTCAGGAGTTGTAAATTTACTGTTTTTCCTTTGTTGGAAAGAAGGAGCAAAACGGATCAGACAGTTGCATGAATGGAGCCCGTTGACGTCACTCGCTCTCAGGTTTAATTCATCTTTCACAGTCAGCAGACGGATTCCTTAGTGCTTCACGTTTAGCTTTCATCCCTGTCACATTTCACTGCCGCAGTCGTGATCTGTGCACTTCACCGAATTCACCTTTCTTCCCATGAAAAGAGTTCTTCTTAACGCGCAATCGCCTCAGCAGCTTCCTCTATTCTGTGTTTCTGATTCAGTCTGACAGTAACATCAATACCAGCTGAGCCTCATGCCTCTTTGGGTCCCCTTATTTAAACGTGTGTTGATGTGGCTCAGGAAACACATTATCCTCTCAGTACATGGGAAGGTTTTCACACATCCTGACTGAAATATTACCAGAGCCCCGTGTTTACAGATTTACACCTCTGGGGGGCAGCATAGGTAAACACTGCCTCTCTCTCCCTCTCTCTCTCTCTCTCTCTCTGGACCACAGCTGGTACTTAGTATCCAGAAGAGTTTTATCCCAAGTTTTATCCCACCTTAAAATGTAAGTCAATCACGGAAATATCAAAAACAAGTTGTTTTTTTCTGTGCAGAAGGGAGATTGAATACAGTGAAATAAGTTGTGCGTTTTGTTTGAATCCACTGATCTTCATCAACATCATCTTGTACAAGGGCACTGAGGTTGAAATCACAATAATATTAACAAACAACAAAAAAAACATAACAGGAATTTAAACAAAACATATTATTTTTATATGTATCATTCACAGTTGGAGTTCACTTCTTGGTTTGACTTGAGATCCTAACGTGTCTAACACTGCTGGCTTCTTCAATACGTTCTCACACAAAAGCAATCATTAAACTCGAGGTGTAATGATACCAAATTGACTTAGTTTGCATTCCTAGTAATGAAAGAGGTATCAAATGAACTAACAGCAGTCTTCATTGAAGATATACCGCTATTGGCCACTTAACACGTGTCCCACGGCACATCCAAAGGTGATAGAGGTCATCCTAAGGATGATTGATCCATGGCCGATCGCAAAGAGAAGGACTTAATAACCCAATTTCCGTCCCTCTCACCTTTCTCTTCTTCCTGTTTCTTGCCACCGCTCCTCTGCCCCCCAACCTGCCATCTGTTTCCCCCCCTGTGTCCTCCCTCCTCTCCTCCGCCCCGTCCTCTCTACTTCTTCCTACCTATGGATGATACAGGAGATCCGTGCTCCAATTTCCCCCTCTCATCATGACATCCATTAAAGTGGCGCTGGGTCCCGGGCCCCCGTTGGCCTGACAGCACATTAGCACTCGGCCCATTGAGCGCCAACAAGGACCGGCTCTGAATTATTGATACCAACACAACTAATGAGGAAACCCTATCTCAGCTCTTTTGCTGACACACACACACACACACACACACATAAATGCTCATGGAGGGACTTGCATGCATCACTGTATTGATGATAACTATTGTTCAGGCTGCTGGTGTCCTATTTTCAAAAAACGAGTATCCTCAGCGCTTAGTCCACTTTCTGCGGACACTGTGTGTGTGCGTTTGTGCGTTTGACCCAAGCAGCCAAAGGCTCAAAATTCCTTCTCTAACCTTCGTTTGTCCTTTTGGACTGGATGTTTGAGAGTCAACCATTTGTGTATAACTACGTTTATTACTTCTGGCGTTGATTTTTAGTGCCGGTTGTGATAGTGGGTCTATTTGTGTGCCCTTTTGTTAAGAGATGTGTTGTGACATGTGTTCCTTAACACCAGCAGTTAGTCAGTGTATTTCACCAATGTATACCAAGTGTATGCGGTGGCGCCGCTGTGCAGAGAGGTTCTGGAAGTGTCAGCCAGCCTCCTTAGTATTCACTCCAGCACCCTGTGACTCACTGCCTCAGCCTGAGAGCCTGGGAAAAGGGGGGCGGGGGGGGGTCGAGATAGAAAGGGAAGAGAGCGCAGGACAAGAGGAGGCTATATGAACACCAGGCAGTGTTTTCTGTAGCCCCGGGCTCACGTGTTTGTATCTGCGTGTTTGCAAGCATACCCGCCCAAGGGGATTAATTTTTTCACAGCTTGGTTAAGCCGTTTCTTAAGCACCGAGCTTCTCGACAACATCGCGATTGTGTGATTTTCAAAAAGTCTCTTTCTGGCTACCTTGACTCTTCACAGGGGAAAATGTAGACACAGAGGGAGGGAATGGTGCTCAGACATGACAGGATACGTTGTTTGAGTGCTTTGGAGGGTTCGGGGGAAGTGGAGCCGCGATGCTCCTCCTGCATTGCTGTGGTCCACACACTTTGACTCTCCCACTGTCCCATACTGTCCCACTGTCTCTGCGTCTGTATTCCGTCCTCCCGGTCGTCTCCTCTTGTCACTCCACGTCTCTTCATCCCTCTGTCAGTTGTATTTAGTTTAATCTCACTCTGCCCCTCCTTCTTCATGCCTCCTCCGCTCTGTCGCTTTCTATTTCATCTCTCCTTTTTGCTTGCCTCCCCCCCCACACTCCACTCCCAGTCCACATTCCCTCCCTTTGACAAAAACACAGGGGTTGATGAAATGCGTAACCTTGCCAGGGAAGGTTAGAAGATGGAAGGAGAAAAAGAGAGAATGAGCCACAGAGATAAAGGGTCCTCAGACGCGTGGAGTGAAAACACAAACACAATCCACAGCATTGACGGTCTCGTGCCGCGTTATGGGGGAGGTGGATGATAAGCATTTGGGAAATGAAATGGAAAAAGCTGTGGTTGAGGGAGACGGCATTTTCAGTCAAGCTCCGTCTCCCCTTCATGACTTCCACTCTGCATGATGACAAGTGTCTGCCGCTGTTTCCATTGGTCGAGGCTGCCACCAATCAGAGGAGAGGCACGCAAGGTGCCTTTAGGCTATACCCAACCCCAAAAAAACAAGAAGCAGTGAGAGAAAGCCAGCATGCGAGAGGGAGTGTGCATTTTACCGGGAGAGAGGAAATCAATGGCAGACTTCACAGTGCGTTGAAGTCCTTCCCTCTGACGCTCCCTGTGAGATGCCACCGTTCACAAGAAAGAGCTTGTCAGCTTTTTGTTGGAGACCACTACAATTCCTCCTGGCTGCGGTGGAGGAGAAGATCTTTGCCCCGTAGACTCCCCCTATGATTGCCTGTCACAATTTAGGCTCCCCCTCTTCTGCTTGACCCCCCCCCCCCGCTTTTCTCTCTGCTACTTAGCCCTTCCACACAGTCCTCAGGCTCACCTGAGCCACAACTGCAGAAACGCTGGACCCTCTCCACCACATACACACACGTACACATACCCTCTCTCCCTCCCTCTCTCTCCCCTCTCTCTCTCTCTCTCTCTTTCTCTCTCTCTCACATACTCACACTCAGCATTTCACCTGGAGAGGGCAGGCGCAGGGGACGGCATGTGCACAGCGGCAGCTGTCTCTCCTCACGTCTAGCGGCGCCCATCTGAGTTGGCTCTTTTCTGGAGAGTGGAAAGGAACTCTGAAAAGAGATTTTTCTTTTTTTGAGCCATTGTCCCTCGGTCGACCGCAGGCAAGACGGGGGCTGTGAGGGAGCACTTGTCAACCCAGGGACCCCAAAGGCAACGCACAACATGATTTTGGGTGAGTTGTGACTTTCTGGTGCGCAGGATTTTGGAGAGGTCAGTCGTGTTGTTGGATCACTAATTCCCACTTAAACTTGGCTGCCAGCAGCTCTTTATTTAATAGTGTGCTCTGCCTGGCTTCCGTTGCACGCAGACATCTGTCATCCCTGACCACTGGGACGAACCTTTAAACAGGGGTTAGTGCCTGTAATTACGTTGATAGGGTGGCGTTTAATATGGCAGGTGTAAGCAGTGACAGGGAAGGTCAAAGTGTTCGGAGCTGGACTGTATCATTATGGTTTGTTTGGTCACGTGACCAGGCTCCACCATGTCCTGGCAGAAGAGGGGAAGTCACAATGGTTGGTTTCATACCGGCCTACAGATAACTGATGGAATGACCGAATTCTCTCAGGTATTTGTTACGCTGCCGGCAGTAGTTTCTACATGAAATGTCCCTTTCTAACTCCAGCAACGCATGTTTTAAACACATCCATGAAGCATTGATTCCTCAGCAGCTTGTAGTCATACAGCGCTGTTGTTTTCTTTCTTCTTTAGTATTCTGGTCTCGTGTGTGAGTGGATTCTGTGTGGTCTCTGTGCTCTCCTTAGTCCAGTGATGTGACCGAACCGTGTACGCTGCTGTGGGACTGAGTGAGGCTTTTAGGTGTCCAATTGTTTGTGTGCGTGTGTGTTTGAGTTGCTACGTTCTTTGCCGGAGAGGCCGCTTTGTTTTAACGCATGCTTGGGCTGATCCAGGCGCAGCTCTGCTCGTCTCCCTGCAGGCATGTTTTTCCAGCAGACGTCTCTAATGATTATGGGGAGTCGTGTAGTCTGAGCCGTGCACTTTGGGGGGCATGTATTCCTGTGAGCTAAACAGTAAAAGTCCTATTTTCCGAGAATGAATGTTAAATTGGTAACTTTCTCACTCTCAACTTTTTCTCTTGTGTGTTCTTCATGTCATTTTGTGACTGTTAGCATTTCCACTTTCTTGCTGCGGTCAACAGGGAGCAATTATCAGACTTAATATAACAGTTAGACACGCACTGTCTTGCAGCCCCAGTAAATGATATTTTTCCAAAGCCATAACTCACATGTCTCTAAACCCGAACAGCAGGTAGAGCGTAAAAGCGATGGTTTGGTCTTAGGGTAGTCAGTGCAGTGCGTCCACATGAACTGTTTAACTGTACAGTTGCGTTGTAAGTAAAATAACATGGAATGTGGGCTTCTGCAAAATCATGAATTAATAATTATGCAGTTGCAGGAGCACTGAATGCAAGCACTATTAGTTAACGGCATCTACTGAGGATTTTTCATGGAGGAATAAATAACAGTAACAATGTTCTGTGGCTCAGATATACATAATGTGTAAACACATTATAGTGTATAAATTCTCCCTCCCTTTTAACTGACAAAAAAAGCTTACACAGACCTCTCCTCATCGACTTGTCACTCGGATAGGGATCTCCCATTATTTCTGTCTGATCGTCCATATTTTCCGTTGCCTAACATTCAGCTCCATTTGCGTTGTGATGTGGCTGCTGAGCGATTTGACATTTCTGCTTCTCCTGCTCAGAAAAGGTTAATGTCATTGCAGTGACCTTTGCAATGATGAGGCTGGCTGATCTGGACCTCCGATCAGTAAATGTTCTGATTCAGCTCACTGACCAAAATCGTTGAGGTTGCAATAATCTCCAACAAATCGCATTATATATATATATATATATATATATATATATATATATATATATATATATATATATATATATATATGTGTGTCAATAATGGAATTTGATATGTGTATGGTGTGAATATGCCTTTATAAACCATATTTCCAGCTCTGTCTGTATGGCTATTAGTCTTTTTCCATCCTCTGTTCTGTATGACCTTGAGCCAACAACCGTTCGCAGTGTGGCTCTGTCCTTGAGTCCATGGTAACTAGCTACGTAGGCAATCCGGGCCCCTGGCACAGGTCTCTGCCTGCTGTGATAGCGATGACAGGCCTGATGCTGATAATGGCAATGGATGTGTGGTTGAGCTGTACAGTGAGCGACGAAGCGGCGGGCAGCCGGTTTAGCTCTCGGAAGTGGGCTCTCCACCAAGTCAGGGGTACGGGGCTGCTGCTGTTTGTGCATTTAAATCTGTTTGTATTCTCTGGGCAGAAAACAGAGCCAAGCCGCCGGAGAACAATGGCTAATAGAGAACGTGTCTTTCATTGTGATCCGCCACCATGTTAAAAAAAAAAGACACGCTTTCAGCACAGCGATGCCTGGAGGAAACTCCTGGTACGGAATTTGCTTTTAGATGTAAAGGGTCCTTAACGACACTCTCAACCAAAATGCTGCATGATGACGATGTGTCCTACGACAGTCCAGCTTCTTCGCTTCATCTAGAAGTTCTTTAGGGGGGAGGCTCAGTCATGTTTGGATGTTAGTCTCCTCTGTCGCGTGTTTGAGTCAAAGCTTCCATGCAGTCTATCTGTCTGTTTGTCTTTGTCTTTGTGTGCCCACCCCGGCCTCATCCGTCTTCATGAACTCTGTCTCTGTTAAAACCGTCTGCATAGCTATGGCTCATTCCATTCAGAGCGTCACCCAACCCCCTTCCGCTAACAACCCGCACACACTCACCTGGTTCCACAGGTCAGCTCAAAGAAACACAGAAGAATGCGTCTTTGAACACATCAGCAGTTCCCCCGCCCCGTTTTCTCCATGACTGCTGTGCTCTATGTTTATCTCAAAGCGACACAGTAATTATAACCCTTCGATGAGCCACATATTTGGTACGCATGGCATAGTTGGTTCCATTAGGATTTTGTTGCATATGTAAGGTAGAGCTGGAATGTTTTAATGCCCCAGAAACTTGAAACTTCTGCCGTTGGACATGGTGAACAAAAAAAGCTTTGGCAATAAGACACTTTCACAAGAGATTATGATCGCCTGATTTAAATGTTTCTAATCATCCATGGGTGTTTTTAGTTAAAACTCAATATGCAGGTGACCCAGTTCACCTTTGAAAAGCTCCTCTACATGGCACTGCAATCATTGAGAAATACCTATTCCCTTTATTGTACCAGGATTCAAAATTGACACTCATTCAAAAGGAGGACCTACTCTATGTGTGTGTGTGTGTGTGTGTGTGTGTGTGTGTGTGTGTGTGTGTGTGTGTGTGTGTGTGTGTGTGTGTGTGTGTGTGTGTGTGTGTGTGAGAGCCAGAGAGAGAGAGAGAGAGAGCGAGATGATGCTGGTCCATGTGTGTGGACTCCTCAATCAAAAAGCCACTATAACAGGTCTCCTCCCCTCCCTCCCCTGCTCTTCTCCGCTGCCCCATTTGTTTATGCTGGAGTGTCTGTGTGTCAGTAGGCTGTCAATACCGTCTGTAAGAGGCTCTAATGAATAGGCCTGTTATTGGACTGGTGGGAAGGAAACGCATTGTGTCTTTGAGTGCATTTGTGTGTGTGTGTGTGTGTGTAACACTGCAGAGGGAGGTGGAGGTGTCTGTTCTGCTCTGACTCCCACTGCTCCATTGGCCTCGCGGCTGTGCCCCTCTGTCAAAGACCATGCGCTAAAGAATAAAGGCCAGAATGGTGCAGGAGCGCACGTGGTTTTATTTTGTGAATCATTTTGAAGTATTTTCTTACTCAAAACACACTGAATATATAAGTAATGCAACACTCTGTGCAGCACACTGCTGTTGCTCTGTGAAGCAAAATAATACACCTGTCAGTAAATATGGTTTTAACATTAGTGCATTGGCCATGGCAGCCTGGCTGAAAATTTACTGGGGATCCTCGGGCTACAAGGCACCTGGGAGATAAAGCCTGGAAAAGGTTCTGTTTGCTTCAACAGTCACTGTGGTCACCAAGTGGAAAGAGGAACAGATGACTCTTCACAACGCACCTCTCTGGTGTTGTGCAGTGACATAACAGACTCTAAAATATCACCCAAATACTGACGCAGATGGAGGCCATAGACAAGCAATGCACGTATATGCACTGAACAAAATATGCGCTGGCTTTGAAACACCCATTCTTGGTGAATATTTCCAGTCATATTTTGACGATTATTGAATGCAAAAATCTGCTGCCGGGCTTAAAATGGCAAAGTTGTATACTATGGTTCCTGTCAGATTTGTGAAACAGAGATATATCCTGTCAATGTTTTACACATCTCTTAAGGTTTGTCTGTCCTTCTCTTCAAATAAAACATTTCAAACTGTTTTATTGATCGACTAGTGTGATAATTCAAACGCTGTTTGAAGAGCGTGAATAATAATTTTCCCAAACAGCAGCGCAGCATAAAAAGGTTCAGCAAAAAACGTTTGCCGTTGATAGTTGCATTAATCATGCTCGCTCTATTTCTGTGCGCTCAGAAGAGAATCGTGGTAGACTACGGGGGGAGGGGTGGGGGGCAGACAGATAAAATGGAGTCAAAAGTGGCCTCATGAAAGAGAATTATCTCCATCCAGCTCTGGGAGGAAGAAGAAATTCCTCTGAGTGCTGTTGAGATATAGGTTTCCACAAAGACAAATCAATTCTCCTTGAGATGCAGCAAGGTCAATTCATATGGGCATGGCAAGAGAGGAGGAAGCTAAAGGAGGAGGAGGAGGAGGAGGAGGAAGTTGACGCAGCAACCTAAGAATGGGAGAGCGAGACGTGTAGCACAAGAGCAACTTCAGGACAGCATTGAAGGTACAAAGGCAGAGAGGAAATTAGCAAACAGGGTGTGATTCTTTCAGTTAAAGACAGCCGAATAGATGCTTCTACCTGTCAGCAATCCATGAAGCCGTAGTCTCTATCATCTGACTCCGGCAAAGGGGAAATGTGAACCAACTTTTGGGAATGTCACCCGACAGTCATGCGTGAACTTTACTTAATGCCACAAGAACATCTCAATCTGTGACCTCCTCCATCCAAACAGCTCTCATCTTACTACCACAGGGTTGCAGGCACACAGGCTGAATGAGTAGTACCAGCCTTTGCTTCCAAGAAGCCTTGAGCTAGCTTTTAATCCTTAATGTTACATGAACAGCTCAAAATAGCCTAAATCTCCACCCCCAACACCTTCCCCTGTAAAGTAAATCTGTCCCGATGTGTTTAAATGGCAAGTGTACTGTGGCTGAATGGATGCAGGCAAGCTTGGTGGTATAAACGTTGAAGTTGGTTTCAGCTCTTTTCCACTGATAGCAACTGTATGCAGCCAGTAGATGGGGTTTTGTTCAACGTTGGATCAGAGTCGCCAGCAGGTCGTTAAAGGATGTGCGTGGTGCAGGTCTTAAAGCAGGCGTCTGGTATGCACACCTGTCCCCACACAAGCAGCACTACCCCCCACAAAGAGAGAGAGAGAGAGAAACAAGAGACGGGGCTCTGCCAGGACCTGCACCACAGCTCCCTGCACCTGCCTGAGGGGAGTGGGGGAGGAAAATGGGAGGCTCGAAAGGGTGAGGTGCCAGAGGTGTGGATTAGCAGGCTGTAAGGGACATAGAGCAATGTGGTATGTGAGCTCATCCGTAAACACTACGTTGCTGTTTGTGTCTTGTTGCTGGTTCACCACATTTTGTAATTGTTGGTTTCCTTCAAGCTCAGTTGCTACGTACATTTAGCGGAGCAATAATTGTCCTTTTGAAATCTGGCAAATTCAAGTTCGGAGATTGATGCCTGGAGTAATTTTTCAATCCCCTACGGTCAATGTCTCCTAATGCCGTAGCAGTATGTGCGCTACACGGAAGGTTAAATCCCTACTTCAACAAATCTCTTAGCTAACACTGGATGTCTGGTGTTGTGGTTCAAAAGAGCACTGATGAAATGTAAGAAATCAGGCAGAGAAGACTGATGTAAACAAGCTTTTCCGTAACATTAGTATAGTCGGTATCTGTGCAAGTGTTAGAGCACAGCGGTAACCGCTTACAACGTCTCCGCAGTGTTTCTGCCTCCGTCCAAAATCTTGTCATTTGTGCCAGTGATGGCTTGGGTAAATGTGAGCGATTGTATTTACAGTAGCGCTGAAGATGGCTTTTTTTCCCTCTGTGCTGGGTTAATATTCGCCAGCCGACCGTCGCCACAAATCTTCATTAGAGGATTAGCGGGCAGGGAGACAGCTTGTGTTCTTTTGCTCTTATTGGAGGCCCGGCCAGCCGTGGCCTCTCCCCTCCCTGTCGCCTCTGCTTTACGCTGAAAACATTAGCTGCATGCTTACTGGAGAATCACACACTCGCACCCAGTGCACGCTTTTTCTTCGTCTCAATCTTTACCCTCCTCTTTGTATCTCATTCAACCTCGGTCTTTCTCTCTCATATGCTCAAACCCACATGACCCTAACGCTCAGACGTGCTGTCAAGTTGTTCCCCCAGGGTGCCTCAGCTGCCCGGTAGGTGCACATATTCAAGACAGAACAAATTAAGGTCACAGCGGGAAAGCTGAGCCAGCAAAGGACGACGGGATCGGCCAAGTGTATCTGTGCGTGAATCTGCGTGGCTATATTGTTTTGTCTCTCCTGACCTCCAAACAGTGGCATGACTCCAGAGAGAGCTGTTGTCAAACTGCTCATGTCCCACTCAAAGAAGCAAAGTGACCCTTATTGCACCAGTTTGGAAGATGAGAGGTGTCACACCCTCTTTGAATTCATGCTCAAAAACCGGTGGAAGAATGCTCTTTTGGAGGCACTTTGATATCACCTGATGAAAACTACAGGATTAGATCCCCTCATGTGTCTGCTGGGACTGTTGTTGCCCCATCAGCCTGCCAGGATGTCTGAAGGTTTCTTTCTTTTCATACACTTCCGTGGTGCAGCCACGGACACAGAGACAGAATACGATGGTGCGTTTTTCTTTTCCCCTACACAACGATATATATATATAGCGAACGATAGATTGAACCAATAATCCAAATAGGTAAGAATTCATCACTTGATGGTAGCTACGCCACCGTGCTGGCTGGTCCATGTGGGGTCCAGAAGTTCCAGAGGGTTCGTCTCAGACCTCCCCTCAAGGGCGATATCGTATTCTGCCTGACGGTGCTCGCCTGTGTAATCCATAGCTGCAGGCAGGGTGACCTTCACAGCAGGCAGCCACACAGAGGCACTCAGGGAAAAGGACAGGTTGGGCCCTACGGGCGCTCGGGGCAAGACGCGGCAGTTCTTAGACAATTACCCTTTCACGGTACATCCTTTTCATGTGATTGCTCTATTAAATGAGGTATAATAATACCATGATCAGTCCAGCAGTGGGGAAATTCACAGGATCTACAGCAGCGGAGCTAAAGTGCCAACAAGAGACATTGTGAAATAGAAACAAGAAACAAGAATCTACTACAAGGTATGACATGCTGTACCGTTGTAGGCCGCGACTAAATAAAGGTTCTTGCACAATGTGCTTTATATTTCTAATATATATTGGTGGTCTGTGAGCAGAGCTGTTGTGCAGCCCGACAGCAGGTGGAATGAAGGGCCTGCGGTACCTCTCCTTCACAAGCAGCAGCCAGGGCGTCCTGATGGGAGATGTTATCCATCAGGGACGATTGCCTGGCCGTCATCCTCCACTTCCACCGTATCACAGTGGACACCTCAGCAGACTGCCGGCCTCCTCCATCGGTTTGTCTCCTCCTGTCTGCTGTCAAGACGCTGCTGCTCAAGCAGCTGCACTTATGCATGATCAGTCCAGTCCAGTTTATTCTTTAAGGGAACACCCATCTATTGTCATTATGACAATTTTATTTGTGACTTGTTTGCCCCCAACCACTATGTTAAAGCAGTGTTGTCGGGGGGGTGGGGGGTGGGGGTGGTGTGGGGGGAAGCTATGTGTCATTGAAGATGCAATGTGCATCCAGTATGCCCTGCTGCCTCAGTGAAGGAAAAGATTTAAAAAAAATTGACGGTTATGTGATGAGATGACGCAGCCAAATAAGTCCCTGCTCATGAATGATGCATCCACCTTCCGTAACGGAGAAAGACAGCAAGGCGGGATGACAGCTGTGGTGCTGTGGTGCTGTGTGTGTGTGTGTGTGTGTGCATGGTGCAGAACAAGGTGAGACTCTTTATGACACAGCCAGCTCTCGGTCTCTCGCTCTCTTTCATCTCCTCTCTCTTTTCCCTTTCCTCCTGTTGTTTCTCTTACCCTGTCACGCAAACATGTACACACGTTCAGGAGTTCTCAGTGGTTACTACGCTCCCCTGAGCCTGTAAATTCCTCTCGCACTTTTCGCATCTCCTTCTCACCGAGCCCCCGTGTTTTTTTTTCGTCAGAAACGATCCCGGTTGTTTTCCGTCCTGGATGCCCAGGGCTGCCGCAGTCTGAGACTCCTAGCAGGGCGCCGAGAGAAGGAGGGAGATGAGCGTGAACGGGGTGGGCGTTGGACGTGTGCAGCACGAACAGGGCAGGAATACGAAGGGCTATGGTTTGTTGTCGTCGTCACTGTAGCGTTGCATCTGTCCGTCCTTTTTTAGCAGCAGTGGAGCAGCAGCTGACGCACACTGTCGGGCATCACCAGGGCTTTACCACGCAAGTGTCAGTGGATGTACGTCCACATGCACAGCGGCACGGGCGGGCACACTGGATGCTACGTCATTGCTAAGGGTTGCTGCCATAGTGCCCAAAGATACAAATAAACCAAATAGTGAACTTTGATGCAATGGCTCCACAGACATGGTCACATCTAGAACCCCCTCCAGGAACTACTTTTGCAGCCTCTGATATATGAGCATGACATTTAAGCACAGTACACATTTTCAAAATTGTCGCAACTCCTTTAAATCCAAGGAGAAATGGAAATGCTCCTTCCTGCGGCTGTTTACATCATTGCAGATACAAATCAGTCGAGCAGCTCACCCTCTCTGTCCTCTTGCTTGGACACTTTAAACAAATATACACAAATACGTGACATTAATGGCTCAAGGAGCTGCATCAATATTCATTGAATCTGAAACTCGGACTTGTCCAGTGTGCTTGGTCCAGGATTAGACATCACTTGAAGAATAATTGCTGATGATAAACTCCGACGCAGCTACATTGATTTGGGTAGGGCGTTTGTGTAAGGGAAAGTAACAGTGATAGATCTCAACACTTTACCCACGGACCCAGCAAGCATTTGAATAAAACATTGTGAATGGAAACTACATCGTTGGGGAAAGCTATTAAGTCTCAGATTAGGTAGCAAATGCAGTCAGTCGGTGTGTAAAGCTGTGTAGCTCTGCGTCAATCAAACAAACGCATCAATCTGACTTGTGAGTCAACATGCCGCATGATTACCGTGCTAATCCCACAGCAACACGAGGGAAACCGCAGGAGACCATTTCAGTCTGATGAGAGGAGTTCACTATAATCTCAACTCAAATATAGAAGTCATTCACTCACACTTAATATCGGCCGTGTTATTGGCCATTGGTACGATGGGGACAATCGCAGCAATGGACGATACAACTCCTGTTCTGCTCTGCACCAATTGTAGCACTTCAGCGTTAATGTCATGCAAATGTGCGAGATTTCATGGTGTGTTAGTGGAGGAGGGGGCGCCTGTGGGGTTAGGAGAAGGACTAGTGTGTGCTCGCGTGTGTGCATGGATCTTTTTTAAAGTAGTGTGTGCTCCTCTGCGTTCTTCTTCCGTGAGTCAAGAATTGATATAGACTTGATATTCCTCCAGTGTTTGTGGAAGGTTTACCGTGGTGTGGCATTACCTGTGAGAATGGCGATGGGTAGCATCCCTAAGCTGCTTGAATGCAGAAATACTCTAGTAGCCTATACTATACAGGTTTAATAATGACATAATTAATCCATCAAATTTCAAACTGGATTTGTGTCATCATTTTTCTTTTTGCGCAGCTGTTTGGTGTCCCTATTTCTCCTACAAGTTGCTTAGCTGTACTTCAAAGGATATCTGGATAGTTCATGGAGCAGCTAACATGAACACCCCTTTTGCACACAACCCCCCCCCATACCCCCCCACGTACACAAACACACACAGACACACACACTCACACACTCACACAAAGGTACCTTTGGGCTGTCCTCCAATATTAGTACACAATGCTGACTACTGCAGGCATGTGACACTGTCAACACAGAGCAGAGGAGGACAGAGTGGGGGGGGGAGGGGGGAGAAGGGCTAATTTTGGATGCATGGCATGTGTTGGTAGGATAACCATCTTTTCTGCAGCTCTCCTCAACCACACAATTACCATTTACTGCAGGAAGAGAGAGAGAGGCACAAAGAAAGAGAGGAAGAGAGATAATAGAAAGCGCAAGGAGGCGGTGGGGTGGGGGGGTGGGGGCGGAGGGGGTCAGCGATGTGGGGATGAAGAGTTGGAGAGAGTAAAGTGAGTATGAAAAGACGGCAAAAACATATAAATATCCAGAGGTGGTTTGGGATTAAACACCAGGGGGGGAGATGTGCAGAGCTGACAACAAGAGCAGGAATCCCATATAGAGCGGCATGACAACTGTGTTGCATTGTTACAGTTTTATCTCTTGTGTGCTTTACGTAGACCACAACATTAATAAGATACATTTTATCTGTGCAACATGATTTCCCTCTATAACCGATTCATGCAGGTTTTCTTTTATCAAACTGTTCTTTCTTTGATAAGTAATGGCATAATGGGCTTTAGTAAAATATATTCAGAGATAGCTCAGTTCCTGCACCCCCGAAAAAATAAGGGAATCCTAATCCCTCCATCCCTATGTTTTTTCAACTCCCCCCTCTCTCTGCAGGCTCCCTCCATCCCTCTCTCTCTCTCTCTCTTTCTCTGGTTGGCTCTGGCTTGAGTATACCAAGCAATTACAGAGATGATATCCACTGTCAGTCAGCAGCTCACAGATGAAGCTGGGCCTCTTTAGCATTCTAATGGAACGCCAGATTCAATCAGGCCTTTGTATGGTAGAGGGGAGGGCAGTGCTGCTCATTAAAAAATAAATCATAATAACAATGAGGCGCAGGCTGCGAACGTGCGCAGCACCTAAGCCACGGCATCGAACTCTTCCTCTCTCCCCCTCTCTGGAAACACTCCCGGTCCTTCTTCCCTTTGTCCCCTCTTTGCGTTTACATTTGTAAATCTTCTCTCTGATCATCAGGAAAACTACACTAATCGAAGCCACCAAATATTGACATTGACTGGTGTGCGGGATGGATTGCAGTGGAGGAGGACGAGGAGGAGGAGGACGAGGACTGGTGATGTCATGAGGTTGCTGCCTGGCCTGAATGCTTTGACTAATAAAAAGAGATTACTCCTACTCAGCACTCTGTCCGGTCCACCTTTCACAAGCTTTCTCCCTCAGTTCTCCGTGTCCTGCTCCACACAGGCCCGCACGCACACACACACATTCTACAAGGCTAATTTGTAATCTTTAAATTCTGCATTTAGAGCTCAAGGTCAAACCCTGACATTTGCATTCCTGCATACGAACTTTAAGGATTTACCATCAGAAACTAAATGTTTGTTCCTGATTGTCAGTACAAAACCTATTTCTGCCATATTGCATCTCAATTACCCTCTAATTAGACCCTCACGGCCTGCTATGGAACAATCTTCTAAACCCCAAAGGAGAAAACATAATGCAGCTATATGCACAGGCTGAGTCCTCCTCCGGACTGGTCAACTTATTTGGAGAGTGCTGTAGTTAGTGGAATTGCCCTTTAACTCCCTTTACAGTTTTGTGATGCAGCCAAAGCCAGAAGGCCCCGCTTCATTTCGACCACCTGCCTTAGACGTTAGGTCTGGCCATGTGACAGTATATTTGCTTCAGCTGCGTTTTTCTTCACAGAGGTGAACCACTGATCAGAAGCCCAGAGCGCCTTTCATCCACGGGACGCTTTTCTGAAGGTCCCTCCATGGTGGTGTGATAGATAGCACACCTTCTTTTTAGTTTATCATATATCAACACCGGAGAATGCAAGTTTGTGTGTGTGCAGGCTATAGAGCACGGATTTATTGCCAGAGCTCACTGAATAATGCATCAACTGCTATGATGGAAAAATACGCTGAATATGCCTCGGCTGAACTTGAAAGTTGTGTGAAATAGCAGCATGTTCTTAACTTAGCTTCTATGTCTAAGAGAACAGAGGTAAAACACTGCTCTCTACTGTGACAGATGAGCTCAGGTTTGTTTCAAGGAGGTTTCTCTCTTTCGTTTAATGAGCTGTACATGGGGAATTAGCATCTTTGGGGGGAAACTTTGTGTGTGTTTCACTTACAAAGTCTCAATTACAATATGTCTGCGAACAATCTAAACCCAGTATTTTGCATTTCAATATCCTTTGCGGACTTGCCTTTGTTTCTCTGAGAACACCTCTGCATGCGCCAGAGGTTACGTGCAGGGGGAGGTGAGGGATGGTGATTTAAGCAAAAGTGTCATTTGTGGTCACACCAATGACACGTGGCATTACAGAAGAGACCCCCAGGCACTTAAAGAGATTGGGCGGTGGTTGGACGTCCCGGGGATAAACAGTCCTGTTAGAGGACATTTCTTAGGTTGCTCCATACTCACAGACACTGAAATGAAAGCAGCTCCCTATCAGGCTGATAGCACATTGCCCTCTACCCTCCTTGAATAATGGAAGTCAAACCGTTGCGCGCCTCCTGCCTCTTCCTTCTCTCTCTCCTGCTGGGGGTGTAATCTCAAAGAGAATCTGGTGCCTTTGTTGGCATCCACCTAAATATGTTTGGGTTGATCCACCCGATTGTTGCTAAGTGATAAAATTCCATACCTGAGGGCACAGGTTTCTGGGAGGTGCATGGGAATGAAGTTGCTATTGTTTCACCTGGGTGTGACCACGGCCTCGAACAAGGGAAAAAGAGAGGACAGGGAAATAATAGGGGGTTTGGGAGGGGGGGCTGAGTGGATTTGAACAGGCTGCAGGAGGGGAAAACAATGGACGTCAGAGGACAGGTGGAGAGAAGCAGGAAGGTTACAGGCTGTGCTGCTGCCTTCTCAGGCAAAGAATGTCACTGTGTCCTTTTTTTCATCTCCTCTCTCGTTCTCGCTAGATTTCTCCCTCCATCTCTGTGTTCCTTTGCTCCCGGCTGCAGCGCACTTATATATAGACTGCGATTTCCCCTCTTCTTTCTACCAGGGCCGTAAGTCTGACGTCCCTACGCTGCAATGGATCACCGTCTTTGAGCAAACACAACAAAGCAGTGCTTTAGTTCCTCCTCATCCAACAGTCCATCCATCAGTGGCTCAGGCATTGCCTGAAGCCAGAGGCATTCAGACACATCTCCACTGGGCCACCCTGTGATCATCTTACCCACCTCTACAAAAGAAAATATATGAAAAGATTGAAACCTGAGAGAGAAAGAGAAATGACGGCTGTAGACAGCTGTGTGGAGCGGTTAATGAAACCATTTGCTTAGTCGTTACTACAAGAAAAAACAATATATTTTGTTGTTTGTGTGTAGACTCTACCTCAGCTAGGTTGTCAAAAGTGTTGAAATGTACCGTAGACTTAAAGAAAAAGTAAAAAAAAAAAAAAAAAATTCATATCAAATACTAATTTGCCAAGGATGACGGCTTATGTTGTCGGCTTAAATTCACACCAGGTACAATGAACTCAAACAGTGAGTCATAGCAAAGAGTATCAAATGTCCTTAGAAATGTCTCACATCACTCAGCAACACAGCAAGATCCATTTTCCTTCCTCCTATATAAAGGGTCGTCCCGGAAAAAGAAAGCTACAATCTTTTTAGGGCTACCTTTCAAACCTTCAGGCAGTGAGTATTTATACTTATACTTATAAGAGAGTCGTATTTTTTTGTAGGATAATTCCTTTTAAGGGCCAAGTTTGCATTAGATTTAAGGTTACATAAAAAGGGTTAGAGAATGACTGCGAGTGTTTGCTTTCTGCCGTCATGTGACCCTCACTGTGTGAACACTGAAACAGCGCTGTATGCCTTTTCTCCACAGTCGAGGAGCTGCGCTCTCCTCTGTGTACCCATCATGCCCGGCTGTCCCCTCCCATTAGCCTCGACAGCTATTTGTCTGTCATTACTGACCTCAAAACGACACAAACACTCTCCGTCACAACACACACGCACACACACACGCACACACACACACACACACACAGGCTGCACACTAGTTGAGCCTTGCAGTGCAAAATCATTTTTGGCTTGTGCTGTTGTACAAATTGCATGTTATGCTTTTATCACGTCAGGTGCCACAGTGATAAATATCACATTGGAATGTAGAGAGTCTGAGGCCAATTCACACATATTTCATTAAGTCGATAAATCCCGTCCTGAATGGGCCGGTGCAAGTCGCGACAAGGAGCCCAGCACACGTCCACGCTCCCAAAGTATCATCATTATCAGAGCTGTAGTCCTACAGGAGATCAGTCGTATGGAAGGGAACGGAGCCGCGTCATTTTACCAGCCCACATTTCCTCTCCTTGGATAGACGGATGATACGTAAGCTACAGAAGGGGGAAATCAGTCACAGGGTTTGGCTTTGCTGATCACAGCGCTGTGCAAATCTACGGCATGAAAGTAGAAAGTCACCAAGAGAGCTCGCTCCACTAGACCTCTGTGCCTGTATGTGCTTGTCTCTGCGTTTGTGTTTATACCTGCACGCGCGTCACCACCCCACAAGGAACAAAAGACACAACGGCCTCCAAAAGGTCGATTACTACCCGGCTCCATGCCACGAGGCAATTTAATCTCAGGGATTAAAGCGGTGCGTCTGCTCATGTGGCTCAAACACGCACAGTGGCCCCGGTCTGCATTCTGGACGCTGTCTGTTGCGGCGTGGACGGTTGATGCGGTAAGGCAGGGGTGGGCCTTAGAGGCAGGCGGTCTTCGCCCTCATTCAATTCCACTATTTTAGCCTCATACCTGATCCTCTGTAGCTCCCATCTTTCATCTCTCGGTCGCTCTCGGAATCTCGAGGCAGCTTCTCTGCGTCTACCAAGGAGACCAAAGAGACTGGCGATTAAACCCTCCCAGATTTAGCTACTTAGCAGAGATCAAGTTAGGATCTTTTGGGGGGACTTTTCGGGGTCTACCGCTGTCGTATTATCTCCCAGGGGTGTTATTACCGCCTCATCCACTGTCATTATGCACAATACTTCCTTTTGGAACAGACAGGAAGTTTACCTTGTCTTATCTGTGTAGTGTGTATCACAAAAAGCTGCTGCATGTCTGGTGATGTTTGTTGTATGCAGTGTTTTTGGGAGGAGAAGGAAATGGACCTGTGTAGAACTAAGTACCCCGATTAGATGGCAAAGGGCAATACATTGAGTTTCTGGTGTGACGGGGTGATGTGGAAGGATTTGGATGACGAACTCACACTTGGTTGTTCTTGCACCTAAACATGTATATTTATGTGTGTGACTTTAACATACCTAATTTGTGTTGTGCTTTAAAATCCCAGCCAAACTCTGCGCTTCGTAGTTTACTTGTACCGAACAGTGAAATAACATTTTTTAAATTGTTCTCCAAATTGGTGGGTTGGGTTGATGCTTAAGGACCTGTAATTAGAGGGGAAAGTTTAAGACCCTCCCACTGATGGAGAAACACGTAGGCCGACACAAACATGGTGCCTGTGCACTTAGGCTGCACTGACACAAATGCATTCAGAAACTGCAAAAGCACTTTACAGTACATGGTCATTTGCATTTTTGTGTTCATAAAGTTCACTGCAGTGCATATTTGGTTCAAGGGGTAAAGACGTGTTCTGACTAATAACCGACACTGTTCTACTTTACAGTAACTAAGCTCTCATAACCTTTTTAGACTCCCTGGCACGCTGACACGGCGCATACCCGACATGCTACATGAATAAAGACAGAGAAGCCAATTGGCATTTGAAGCAAGCAGAGAAGTTTCAGCTTTCCTCTCTAACCCCTGTATAATCCTCCCATTAGAGAGTAAATTCAGCAGTAGCAGGCAGAAAATCAAACAGATCATTATCTGCACCCACCTACTCAGTCTGCGAATAATTAGGATACCACGACTAAAGAGATGGGGCCACTGCAGTTTGATAGGAACATCGTTTTCTTATGTGTCTTATTCGTGAAGTGATTCCTATGATGTTTACAATGGGGGGGGTGGGAGGAGGGGGGGCTTGTCTCAGCAGCACACTCTTGTGGACGCTAAGAGTCGCACTTACTCAGGTGTTTGGCTCTTTTTGCATGCGTGTGTACCCGCGTTGCTCACTATGCACACTATGGTTGCCTTGTTGTACTTTCTCTGCTGAAGCACCTGGTTACCTGTGAGTCAGCCGATGATAATTCACTCCTAGCAGGGGGTTGAGGCAGCTGTCTGGTGGGAGGCTGCTGCTGCCACAGCTGTCTGCAGGTTGTATTTGTGGAGACCAGACTGCTTGATGGTGGAGGCCGGTATGAAGGCAGAGATCCCTGTCTGAGGAATGTTGCCTTTCATCAGCCCGGCTGGATAATCCCCCGTGTGTGGGAAAAGTGCATGCGTTGAGACAAAAAGTGAATTCAATCTTTTTAGAAAACTGCGCGTGAGTGTAGGTGCGTGACTGCTTCTTCCTTTTTCCTATGCACACGGCTTTTGGTGGTGCTTGTGATCCTGTTGATTGCGCTGGTGCTAAGGTGAAAGCGAGGCACACTGTCCTGCTGAGGCCCAAAGCCAGTAGGGAATACTGAACGGCCACATTTTCATTCTGGGGTTCCAACCTGTACCCTGTGCCCAAATGCTGCTGCAACCGCTGAAATAAATTGGCTATTCCGGTAGCCGAGGGCACAGCTGTGTTCAGTGCGAATTCCTACTGCGCTGATCATGAGGGAGACGAGGACCGAGATGAGACCGAGGAGAGAAAGAGATGGTTGGAGAAATGCAGAAAGACAGACACAACCAGTCATTGGTCACACAGTACAAGCTATAAGAAACAGCAGACCAAAGTCTGACAGCTTTGACTGACCAGAAACACTGTAATATAATCAAATGTAGGTTACAGGAAGGCTCATCCTCAGTGGGCAAGGTGCATGGGAAAGAGAGAGAGAGAGAGGAGGGGAAAGAGGTGATGAGGGAGGCAATGTAAGGGATGAAATGTTGAGGAAGGTCCCTGTGCACTCCGAGGGCTCTTTAAATCTGTGCTGTCCCCTCAATAATGGATGCATAAGCCGAGGTCAGGCTTTCTTGAAGTTTGAAGCCAGCTTTCATCTCAATCTCAACGCACCGCAGAAACTCAGTCCATAAAGTAAATTATGAAGACGGCACAGATTATCACCAATGCCGCTGTTTGGGGAAAAAAACCTGTTGAGCTGGACAAAAAATATATCTTGATTTTCATTTTATTATGTTTATCTTAGTCAGATCCTTTCTCATTTAATGTATTCAAATCTTCCCTTTATAATATTCCCACACCAAACACATCAGCTGCACTCACTACCAGCTGATGTCACCCGGCGCTTTGGGCATGTGGAGGACAGGTGCCTGCTTCACGGCCCGGCCCAAACGCTAGTTGGCCGGTTGCCTGTTACCTCCTCCTCCTCCTTCTCCTCCTCCTCCTCTTCATCTTCCTCTCTGCCTCCGCTGCCAACGATCCGGGCACATCTGTGCTTGTCCGGCGTGCTTGGTGCCAAGTACCCTGGTGCCATTGTTCTCCCCTGAATGCGCCCGATGCCCATGGGAAAAAAGTCTGAACGCAGTGTGGCACAGCCTCCACAGCCTGTTAGATAATCATAAGACATGAAAAGATTCTCTTAGCCTAGATTCAAGGAACAGCTTTTTGTTCTGCACCGTGAACAAGAAAAACACCCGATGGAGACTTTTCCTCCAGATTTAGATTCAGATTTACTTTCAGAATTAGACATTCACTGAAGAGAACACGACCCTGAAAGAGCATTGAAAGCTTTATAGTTTATTGATATCATATTTAATAATATCCTTAAACGGTACATTGATTTTTGTTTTAAAATCATCATGTAATGATTGGATATGGGCGGACAGGTCTCGTGTTTGTGTTAAAACCATTTGAAATGCACAATCATCATGGTATTTCTATCTGACAGTAACACATATTATTAATTGTTTCCATCAGCGTCAATCAGATAATAGAGTCTCCATCACAGTGTCCTCAAGGTCTTGTTTGTTCTGTTTGACTGAAGTTCTTTTGAATTACAATTATATTAGAGAAGAGTAATTGTAACATTTGAGAAGAAGCAATGCTTGTTGTCTTCAATTCATTATCGGTTGATCAATTAAAGAATGTAGCAGGGCCGGCCCGAGGCATAAGCGAACTAAGCGGCTGCTTAGGGCCCCCTGGCCACCAGGGGGCCCTAAGCAGCCAGCGAACCGCGAGCCGGCGCAACCAGCAGGCTCGTGGGCATGCATTAACAAGTGTGGATGATGGCTCAGATGTAAAGTGTCTGGTTAGGGAACCAGAGATTTGGGTTCAATTCCTGCCTGGCACCAGAATTTTTTTTTTTCTCTTTTCACTTTTTGACCACGTGTCTGGCTGACCGCTGCCCCCCCGACATGCAAGGGGAGGCTAAGGCCCCTTC
The DNA here is from genome assembly GCA_021346845.1 of Apeltes quadracus. Classification (NCBI taxonomy): domain Eukaryota; kingdom Metazoa; phylum Chordata; class Actinopteri; order Perciformes; family Gasterosteidae; genus Apeltes; species Apeltes quadracus. Next base: position 9,161,047 of record CM037928.1, on the reverse strand, counting down.
AGTTCTGCAAGCAGCCCTAGTTTTGTATTATAACCTCACTGTATTCGTTTATAATTTTCGCTATAACATTATAGCGTGACATTTGTGCCAATAATCTTCTAGCACAGGTGACTCTGCGCGGTGGGAAGGGGGGCCCCCAAATCAAATTCTGCTTAGGGCCCCCAAGAGGCTCGGGCCGGCACTGGAATGTAGTGTTACAGGAATGCACGGTAGCAATAGTGTGATCTTGCACCCCGTGATCTTGTTCCCAAACTTCCCAAACAAAACACTCAGCATAACATTTTATAAGCTGTGGTTCAAACGCAAGATTGTGTTCAATGTGCAGAACAAACACACTGCTCCAACACACATATGCACAGAAAATGGTCACAAAGGCTGAAGTCACGCTCCATACAGCAATCTGTTTGATATACAGTGTGGGAAGGTCCCCAAAGAGAGGTTCAAAGTAATGGGGTGATAATACACTGCAAAAAAAAAAGCAGTCACAGTCTGATTTATGCCTCCAAGCGCGCACACACACACACACACACACACACACACACACACACACACACACACACACACACAATGTTCCTGATGGGACAGAGTGTGTCATTGATCCAAGGTCGACCAGCTCCATTCACCTCCTCAGATGTCGGCTGCTCGTGCTGCTGCAGAGGGACGCTGTGTTCTGCTCAGCCGCTCTCTCTGCGCGTGTGGCTGCCGGAGGCCGGCTGACCCAGTGCCAGCATCCGTCTCCATGTTCAAGTGCAGACTCACTGGGGAGCTGCAAACATTACAACTGTTCAACAGAGGCACTCCTTCCAAACAAAACGCGCACACACACACACACACACACACACGCATAAACATACAATGCTGCACAAAGTGCCAAAGAAACAAACAAAACCCATGTATCAACATGTGGTCTAGTGCCATGATGAATGCAGTCCAGAGGGAGTGTATTAGTCATGTTGTTAGTGGTGCAGCCCCAGAGGCGGAGCTGCCTTTATCCGTCAGAGAGGTAGAGGAGGAGAGATCAGCCACAGCAACTCACGTCCTCCTTCATCACAACAAACCGCATTTAGGAGGAGGCCAGCTTTAAAAAACGCCTTTTGAAACAGGATGTTTGCAATTCACAATTTCCTTTTTGTGATTATACATTCCGAGCAACACTTTAAGAGTCGGCCTGAGAATGTGAGTTCAATCCAACCGCTGGAAAACCCTTATGCACATGTTAGTTTAGAAGAGGTTTTGCTCGTGAGCATTGTTTTCTTTATGCACACGTGTGCGTTCATTTGTATATTTATGTTTCCTTCAGTGGAAGAAATGCAATGCCCAACCAAGGTGGTAATGCAGTACCGGTCACCTACAGGCCCACGGATGCACAAAGGAGGGCAGCTGGGCTTCTGCTGTGTCAGCACTTTCTCTCAGTCTGACAAAGTCAATCTCTAATTCAAACTTTGGAAACCGCACAAATCTGCTCACGCCACATTGCTCTTTGGAGAAGTCATAATATTATCTTTGATCCAATTCAGTTGACATAAAGCTCGGTGAAAATGCAGCAGTGTCAAGTAACGCTCGTGTTACCACGTGACGGCGTGGAAGCAGGTAGAAACGAGTCGGAGCAGGAAGCAGCGCGAGAAAACAGCAAGTAATGGAGCGAGAGAGTGGCTTAGAGCGATGCCAAAAAGGAGAGCGGCAAAGCTTTAAGTCTCGAGGGAATTTGAAAGCCACAGAAATCCAGCGGCGGATATTAAGAGGCTTAATCTAAGAGCTTGGTGAGGCTGAGTTTTGCTGTGTGGGCCCCATCACTATCATCCTTGACAGAGGTTAAAGAGGAGACGAGGAGGGATAAGGAAGAGAGCGAGGCAAGGCAGATCGGAGCAATGGCGAGAATAGGCGCGTATTAATGGAACATCCTTGCATGCTTTTATACGGGACTTAAACACCGACATCGCGGCGCGGCTGTTTGTGTGGGAGTGCAGATGGTAGGATACCCTCGCAGTGTCTGAGGTTTTTAACTCTCGTGAAAACCTGCTCAAAACAGCGTGCGGTCAAAGCCCGCAGCATGAGTAAGATGTGAGTAGGGGGGGGATCAGAGTCCGTGATTCATTTACTCCATATTTGGAGATCACTAAGTAATCCAACTCCAGTGCACGAGGCAGGATGACATAAAGCAGCACACGCTGAGATGAAACTCATTATCATCAGGCTGCAGATGTCTCCCTGGAGAGGAGAGGGGAAGGAGAGAGGCAGGTGGATAAGAGAAATCCCCTCAGCCTCAGTGGCTTTCCTGCTTCACTTGATGTGACAGTTTTAGAATAAAGAAACGCTTCGTTGATGTAAATTTTTACAAAGCCCAGAAAGCCTTTTACCGTAAGCATCGTGGAAGGGCTGCTGCACTTTGCAGCTCCAGTCTTGGCAAACTCGTTAGGACAAAACATAATGTGTGTCAACAGCAATCATTCAGATGTCCATGACCCCCCCCCCCCCTCCGCCCCCAATGCTGCTTTTTCTCCCAATTTAGAGACCACATTTTCCACTCGGGGTCCCACAAAGTTTTGCTTTGTACACAAGGAAATGGTTGCCTTGCAGGGCAATTATGGCTGATTGTTGTTTCTCAAATTCTGCGGCAGACTCCAGGAAACATGTTGTAAGCTGCAATAAGTTGTCTGATTAACTCATCATCTGTATCAGTCTGTTCAAAGGCACACTATGCAACATTGCTCAGTTAATGAATATGTTCCATACCGTTTTGGATGATTAAATGAGTCATTTCAGGTCGAACAAAGGTTTTCTCGGCCGCCCTGGGGGTCTGTAGGGGAAATACCGCACTTGCAATTGCAGGAGCGTCGGGTCGCCCCCATAAAGTCTTGCTTTACGGCATGAGAGGGGAGGCTGCAGGCTTCAGCCATGCACTCTTGGGCTCGTGGCGCAGTGGTGATATTTGTGCAGTTATCATGGCGGAACCAGCGACAAAAAAAGACGGCCCATGTCGGAGCGGGCAAGAAAGAAGAAAAGGGCTCTGGACAGAGAGAGGACTCGTACACGGGTGAACTCCGGGCAATAAGCCTTTTCCGAATGGGGAGAGCTAAAAGAGAAAGAAGGCTGCAAGGCTGCAAGGCTGAGCGGACCTCGCGTTTCTGCTGATGCGATTGTAAGTAATATTGGAATGGTTGGTAGCGGTCGCTAACCTCCGCGTACACTCTGCATTCACCCGCGCCGAACCGCCGCGTAAACTCTGCATTCACTCGCGCAACGTTGGCAGTTGTGTTGTCATGCTCAAAGTGAAAGTTTTCTTACCCGGTACGGCAAACCGGGTCTGAATATCTTACCAGTACGCCCTACCGGACAGTACCGGCTTACTTACAGCTGAGCGTCTTTTTACGACAGTGCAGTTTTATTTTCGGCCTCTTGGGGGAGCCTCGCTGGAAAATCAACCCCTGGTTGCATAGTACTCCTTTAAATGGTGTTTTATGGGAGCTGTTTTAATAAGGTTTTACACATGAGAGCATGCATATTAATCTACAACTGTCTTTGTGTGCAGGCGGCATAAACCGGGCCGGGCCCGCAGTGCCAACGTTCTTGCGGACCCCCACCATGATCCAGCCCCACTTGGACATGAAACACTTCCTGCAATTCCCCATGGACACCACCCCGCCTGCGCACAGCATGAGCCTCTTCCACAGCTTCAACACGGTGAGAGTTTATGGCGACACACAGACAGAAATACACAAAGCAGTCTGGAGTTTTTTATAACTAACAGTGCTACTTTGTTTGGTAGTCCAGGAGCCATGCAGGGAAGGGTAATGTCAGATTTGAATGTCGAGGCTGACGGTACAAATGTCTACTGTATTAGACAGGCATCACTACAACAAACCAGGGGATTCCTAAAACTGAATTATTTCATGAAAACACTTTGATCCATTCCTTAATTCAAAGCGCAGAATGAAGGAGCAGTTCTGAGGCCATCCCGACTGCTGTGTACTTCAAACCACACTCACTTCGTTTGATGTGGTGTTCATTTCAACGGAGCGGGCTCTTCCTCTTCCCCCAGGGCCCCCGACTAGCATCTCAACATTTAGATTAGACCATGGAGACACTTTGCGTTTCACCAACTCAGCATAACGGGCCGCCTGTTCCTCCAGACTCTATCAGGGAACCAACACATTTCTTGTCCGCAATACGTAAAACCTGTGAACTTGGCATGTACTGCATGTGAGGCAGTGCTATTCCTGGAGCAGGTCTGTTATTCTCTGCATGTGTAATCTGCTACTTCTGGGCTGCGGTTTAGCGAAGGTGTGACAGCAATCCACTATTACTAATTGGAAATAACTGGCAACTGGCAAGTTCACACTAAGTATAACACTGGGATAGTTACAGGAGTCCAGACACTGTTAAACACATTTTAACGATACAGTTATTTCTAATAGCCCTCCATGGGCCATGACATGAGTGAAAGAATTAAAACTGCAGCGTACCCAGCAGACATGGATTAATATAGATACTCAAAATACGCCGGCACTCTTGAAATCAGTCTCTCTTGCTCTGCCATCTGAAGAATTTCAGTCTGTAACATCCCTCTGCTCCCTATCGTCCTCATCAGAACGTTAGCTATATGTGAAAGTCCACAGGGATGCTGTGGCTATAAATAGCTGTTGGTGGTGATGACTGAGTCTTGCAGCCCTGTGGCCAGGAGATGGGGCCATAGGAGAGGCTTGAAGGGCAGTCTGACCTTATAGCTCCACTGCGTATTGGCGCATACACATCGGCAGTACGTTTAGGCCAAACTATTGACCCATTATGGCACAGTTGATATTTGGAAGGGTCAGGCACAGTTGTTTTATCTGACATGAACACAGTGCATCTGTGATCTGTAAAATGCAAAAATAGAATGCACAACTTTGGTGAATGCTACTGCGTGCTCGGCCTCGAGGCTCTTCTTTGGATAGCTCTCAGCGTTTCATTAAGCTTTCAGGCAAAAGAGTGTTTAAAAAATCAGAGCATAAACTGATCGCTTTCATTCAGCTACATGAATAGAGGGTGAATTTATAACATTTAAAATTTACGCTTTCTGGTGCCTTTTTGCTCCAACACGATGGGATAAATGTATGATTTATGAGACGGGCATTGCTGCAGTAACACTGAGATGCGTCCCTGCAAGATAATAGCAATTATTAAGGGATCTGTGCAGAGTTTGTCCAGCCTTAATGACACTCACATTAACAGTTATCAGCCTCATCGCAGACGAATGGCCTCTCTTAAAGCTCTGTACACTTTTAATAGCTGATGTGATTTGTCCTCCACCTGCGTGTCCCGCTCAATGTGCCTCTAGACAGTGACATGGCTAAATCATTTATTTGCAGCAGCTGATACAGACACAACCGCATACACCTCTGGGCCGAGATGCATGTCCTGAACGGGCCGCAAAGTCAGGAATTCCCAAGGAAACTGTCCAATCATATAAAAGCGTGCACAGGCCTGTTGAACCTCACGAGCTGTCCCAGCTTATCTCTTTTCTCGTCCTCCTCCTAAGCAACTCTCACGTCTTGTCTTACTGCTGCACCAACCTCCCCCAGAACAATGGATGTCGTCACACCTGTTGCACGTTCTGGCCAAATCCAAATTGTAATCACCAATGTGTGGCCGTAGGGCATCATGTGTGCCTTGGAAGCAGAGCAGTAGCGTACGTGTGCGTGGGTGTGTGCGGGTGAAGTCATATGTGGTTTGGTTGGGGGTAGATGGGGCGGGGAAAAACCCCAGAGGCTGATCATAACATTTGGTAAATGGAGTGAAGGGAGGGGGAGTCGAGCAGGAGGAGGGTGGGTCACCCAATCTTGGCTACATCTGGACAGATCTTGTATGCATGAAGAAAGGGCCAGTTGGGTGGAGGAGGCAGAGTGGAGGGGGGAGGGGGGGCCACTGTGGGGGGCAGAGAGAGAGAGAGAGAGAGAGAGAGAAAGACTGCAAGCATGCAAGGGAAGGGGAGGAGAAAACTGGAAAGCAAACTGAGGGATATGCACCATAGGGAAGCGTAAGAGAGAAAGGGAGGACGCAAAGAGAGGAGAGGAGAAGGAATCCGATCAGAGGGGACGCGCACTTGTTAGGTGATGTTGCCGTGAAAAAAAAGACAGAATAAAGCATAGATTGGAGAAGAAATCCTCGCAGCACTTTCTTCTTCTCTGTCCGCGTTTCAAAAGAGAAGCAGAGTGTGCCAAAGGGGGCGAAAACAGAGAAGAACTTCTAGCTGGCATTATGAGGAGAAAGTGAGATTTCTTTCTTTCTTCTTCTTCTTCTGTGTGAGTTAGTTTGTATTGAGTATTGACAAACAACCAGCGGGCTGAATGAGTGAGAACGCTGCGACACGTACTCTTAATCTTACACATGCTGAGGCTCAAACACACCGCTGGGCCAGCAGCACACACACAGGAGGACCGATGCAGCTCCCAGCTTCATCCGACACAGAGGAGAAGAAGGTGAGTACCTCAATTCTTGCTGGAGGTTCTTTTTTTTTTTTTTTTAACTGGACACAACTTAAAAGAACTGTAGAACTTAGAGGCTGAAAGGCTGCAGACTTTGTGGCCCCACCGAGAATCACAAAGCAGTGGAATTCCTCGTTGCTGGAATTCCATCCTTCTAAGAATGTTGTTGCTGAGAGAACCGATCAAACACACAGAGGACAGCAAACAGATACAAAGAAAGGAGGAGAAGGAAAAGTTAAAGAAAAAGCCTGTAATAATACGAGGACGTGATGCGTTACGGTGCATGTTGTTGTGCAGGGCGTTGAGAGAAGCTTGGTTTCTCTTTGGTCTGTTTCTCGTCAGAAGAAACTCTGTAAACAAAAGGCTTTAAGGAGGTGAGGTCTTAAGGCCCAGTGGAGCGCTGGATGCGAGCGCTGAGTGATACTCAAGTCAATGAACTGTGTGCTACACTAACATCCATTCCCCCACAGTCAAACGGCTTAAACCACGCGTTTTACTGCGCAGATTAAATACATTAAAGGAATTTAAATCACTAACTACTGATGCAGAAAACACTGCCAAGTTAAAAGACATTTGGTGATTTTCTCAAAATCGGTCAAGCCAACTTGATTGAGTTTTTGAAAATCCCCCTTGAGTTACATCACAAGGCTCAGCTCCTATTTCATGAGGTCTTGTTTTGGAGAAGAAATGGGCCGAGGCCAAGTGAGCTCCACTCCAAAAAGGCTTACTGGCGGCCGGGCGTTGTTTTTAACAGCTGAATACACTGGATGGATCAGAGAGGCCCCACACACACACACAGCATCGTACGACTGGCTGGGGAGAAGCTCATGATTTATGTGTACAATTAATTACACCACGGAGGCCGTATTAATCTTCATCGGTCACTGTAATGTACAGTATATAAAACAAAATGTTTGCTTGCAACATAAAAAAGTAGAGTTTATTTTTGTTCTCTTGGGGCTGCCTCTTGCAAAGCAGCTGAGCTACTCATGCAGTTGCTCAAGTTGTATTCATCCACCGATCCCATTCGATACCTTTGAATTCACAGCAGCATTCAGGCTGTTTCCGGGAACAGAAATAGAGGGATTTATGGAACGTGGACTATTGGAGAGAAAGCCCAATTAGATAAGAATGTGCAATGATCGGATGTCCGGCCAAGGCCTCTTTTTCCCCCTCTATTTCTGGGTTATTTTGCATTCCTCCCTCCCTCCCTTTCTCTCTCAGTCTGTCTCAATCCATCTCCCTCTCCCAGGCCCCCAGATGGTGTGTTTCTGTAAAGTCATGCCACCCAGCTAAATGTCCCGGGCCTCCTCCCCTGTCTCTCTCTCTCTGTTTACGCTGTTTCCTTGGTGTCGCTGAGTAACATGCAATGTGCAGAATTCTAAATGGAAGGTGCTTGAGTTAAAACAATGTTCATTTTAGCCGCTCTTTTCTTCTCCGTCCCTCCCGAGTCATGTGGCTTTGAGGTGAGACTATGGTTCTAGGTGCAAGATAGCTTCAGAGACAGTCTGGCGTTCACCTATAATTGTACATACAGATGAGCCAAATTTAGTGATTTACAGACTGCAGCTCTCTCCAAGCCAATAGGCTTGCATCAGAATTGAAGGACTGTCTGCCACATTGAGTGAGTTATGAATTCAAAACACATAGCGTCACATCCATTGTGTTCTTCATTCCTTAAACATTGCCCCTTCATCTTAAACGCTAAACGTTTGGCCTTCTCCAGCGGTAGAAATAGTGCCAGACAGTTGTTAGTGGTGGAACTCCAGACTAATGCAAGGGCCAATTAACAATGATCACTAGATAAATGCAGCTTCAAACAGATACATAATTAGAACGAAGCCCTTTCAGATCTATACAAGCAGGGTCTCTAGTGTCAGGGACAGCGTTTAAGTGAGAAGCTTAGCCGCTGACCCGTAGTAGAGCTCCTAAAGCGAGCAGGTTAAAAGCACGCGAGGTGCCTAACGCGATGTAGATGATGGCCGTCTCGGCTGAAACCAGTGACACAAGGAACAGAATGAACCACAACCTGGTCGGTACACAGACATTGCGCTGACACTATAAATAACCCGCTTCATCCACGCGGTCAGTTTGACTTTCAAATTGAGTCTCTTGGGCGAAAAGCGTGTGGAGCCGCAGCGGCTTCTACCATCTGAGGTGAAGGGCACGGACGGACCCGTCGACTTTTACCTCCCGAGACGTCTGGCGCTCAGGACGGCAGTGAAAGAGAATGAATTATCGCTCACAGATGCCTCTCTTTCTTTGTCTCTTCCCTTGTTCTTTCTCGCTGTCAGATGGACCCGGTGCAGAAGGCTGTGATTAACCACACCTTTGGAGTCCCAGTGGTGAAGACCAAGCGGCCGGTCATCTCCTGTAACGTTTGCCAGATCCGCTTCAACTCAGAGGTACAGAAATATGGAACGAATCCACGTGATGTATGCATTTGACAAGTAGCAATAAATATGCCTCTTCTCGCTGTTTATAGACCTTCCACCTTTTTGTGTGAATATTTTGGGAGGATTTGTGTTTGTTTGCTCTGCAGAAAGCCAGTATTGACTCTGAGTTTGTGGTACATTTGTTTGAGCTGTGTTTTGGCAGTCGCGACATTGTTGGAAATTTAATTTATTTTAAGAGGGATTAAAGTTAGAAGAAATAATCACTGCAGCCGAGAGAGAAATAAGGTTCTGCGATTTTAACAAGTTCTTCTCTTTCAATGTTGAGACTGAATATGTTTTAAACTTGATTTCATTCAAGCATGCAATGTAGTATAAATCTCTTTAGAATTTTTCATGCTTAAGTATAATTTAATCCATAATTTAAACTGCATTTTCATCTCTCCGGACATACGGTGTAGATTATCCAAACACGCTAAACCCCAGGGCAACTGGCATACGTGACTGACCATAAATTAAAGAAAACTCAAATTAAGAAAGTATTCAATTATTTGCCAACTTATTTTCCGTCTTTTCTTCTTGCTGTGGGCTTCCAGCATCCAACAGGACACATGACAACAAAGGCTCTAAATGTCATGTGTGCAGCGTGTAATTTGGCAGTGATTTTTCAGTGGTGCAGGGCGTACATTCAGGCACAATACACAGCATTAAGGAGTGGACCGGTTCTATATATACTCCTCAGGTCTACTATTAGGTCTCCATGTGGTCAGGGAGCGGCAGGGCTGTAATCGTAAGCCTACTCTTTGCAGATGTCTCTGCTGGAGGAGGAAACACTGATGTTTATTTAATGAAATACTTGCAGCCCCACAGCTAGTCGCTAACAACAACAAGTATCCCACGTTACGATATACAGTACATCGGTGAAGAATTTGAAATATTAACGCTTACGGATAAACTGTTGTTTTAATGACAGCTGACTCCAGACTTTACTGTAATTTCCATCACATCAGCCCCGAAATATAAATAAAATACTAATGTGTGGTTTAGCATTTTAGACGGGACAGCTTGTGCAGAGTGGGGTGATGATCACTCTTCCTCACTGCGCCATAAATTGGCCTAATCTGCAATTGCTTTCAATTTCAAGAGAGACCTGGACAGCATAATTATATCACCACAACGTACTAAGAAAGCTGTCCCAGAAAAAAAGGGATGCTTTTCCAAAACCATCTAAATAATTGAAGAAAAATAAATGTCAGTGCATATTTTTAAAGTTTAATGAAAAATTGCTCTCCTCACTGAAGCTGGTGTTTGTTTGTGAACACACAAAACCGGAAATAGCAGCGCACAGCGTAGTCTTCTCTTCTAGCTCCGGGCATCCCGTGGATCCACATGTGAATCCTCAGGACTGTGATGTGCAGGATTACAGCACCTCTGTTAGCTTCCAGTCTGCAGCAGAAAAAGACGTGCGCTGCAGGATACCAGCAATGTCAAACATGAAGCAGGCTTGTGTGTAATTTTTGCTTTGCTACAAAGCTAAACTGGAGAAAGAATTGTCCCGTTCATCACGATAGAACGACTTCCCACCGCCGCTGTTCTAGTTCAAGGGAGGATAAATATTTCATGACTCAAAATAATAGAGCGGGAAACACTTCAAAAGGATCCTGGACTCGCGTTCTGAACAGAATCATTTCGCCCCACGTTTCTACGTCTTCATTTGCCACCTGTGCGTTGATTGGGTGGTCAAAGAAAGAGATGGTGTCTACCGTGAAAACTTATGACCAATGTATTTGTCTTTGGCAGGATGCGGTTCTGCCTCCCGCTCGCGCCCCTTGCTCCCCTCATTTCACGCATCATTTTTCCATCATCTAGCGCGTCCCCATTTGATCCTCCTCTCTTCGCCTCTCTCTCTCTCAGTAATTTCTCCCACTCTTTCTCTCCGTCTGCCTCTCTTGCGCTACGTTATTTACAGTGTGGAAATGCCTGAAATTGCCTGCCACTACTTATTATAAGATGCATTTGTCAAGGGCACGGATTAGTGTCTGGCTCTGACAGCCCCGGTGCATGTTGGGAAAGTGGGGGCGAGGGGAAATGGAGGGGGAGGAGAGGAGGGATGGATCAGGGGGAGGGTTTGTGCCCCGCTTTGCCTCCGTCATGTTGATGGTGTGGGGTGTTGAATGGTGGTTTATAACGACCTTGGTGGCGTGGTGGTGCATTGCTGACATCATAGGCTCCGTTCCGCTGCATTGACCAACGTCACAGCTGTTTGCAGCAATACTATTGGCTGATATGCGTCCCTTACTATATTCTACATCATATGCGCCCCACCCCGCCTCTTTCATTGCTGCTGGTTTATCTATCAATTTTACTTTTAAATTCCTCTCCCTGACTCTAACAGCACTGCCGCTTCCCTTAGAATGACAGTCGTGCTACAAAGCAGTTTGAGCCCTCTGCATAATGAAGAACAGGCTTCAGAGGCTGATGTGATGCGTGTGATGCAGTTTTTCCTCTCTGACTCTTTGTCTCTTATGTATCACTCCAGTTCTCTGTCCAGCTCTTAACACGACCTTCCTTGTCAAGTAGTTTCCTGGCCGTGCATCATTTCCCCTCCATCTTGCTCTCTCTCTCTCGCTCTCTCTCTCTCTCTCTCTCTCTCTCTCTCTCTCTCTCTCTCTTCTCTTCTCTTCTCTTCTCTTCTCTTCATCCAGGATCTCACCCTGATGCTCACCAGCTCAGCAAATGATGCACTTGGCTTGGTAGGAAAGGTTATGAAAGCCTCGGTGGCGGCTTCACCGGGCACCGCCATGTCCTTTTTCATCTCTTTCTTTCATCTGAAAGATCCCTCCTCTGTCAGCAGCCGCCCCCCCCCCGCCCCCCCATCACCCCTCAACCCTCACACCTTACGCACCCACACCTCCACCGCCCTTGATCTACAGGCCTTGTTACAAATGGTCTGCTCTATCTAGAGCCCAGCTTATCATCGTGATTTACAAGAAATGTGATATTCTAAATGATTGCAGCCACAGCCCCTGGTTCACCCTGCCAGCACACATCTCAGATGCCATCAGAAACAAACACACAACCGGGCTTACAGACATTTCTCAACACCCTCTGCCCCCTGTCAGTCTACCCTCACTGCTAGGCCAGTGCACCTTTCAGCACCCGCGGCAGCTGCCAGCCTCTCTTCAGGACCACGACTCTCCCTGGAAACTAACCGCACCAGCTCCTTGATTATCGTCTTTATAACAGGCCCCTCAAACCGAGGATTATTTAGCAACGCGACAGGATACATCTGCTCAGACAAAATACATGTGGAGACCGCAGGGAGCTATCTGACTCAAGTGCTGCATCGCTATGAGGTGTCAGTAATGAGCCTGTTTGTATTGCTATTTAAATGGAGGGACACTTAAATCATGATGGAGGGGAAATAAAGAGTGAGCGAACAGATGGCAAATACAGTTCGGTTAATACACCTTGTACCCCGGTACATGAATGTATCTAGGTTTATTTTGTGTTTTGTTCCACAGTCACCATACTGCCAAGCTGTGCCACTGGCATCAACTGCCGTAGTAACGCTGCGTTTGATACGCCGTGTTGTTCCAGACACGCAAAAATACACCAGCCTTCGCTGTTCTCCCGGCAGTCCTCTGACAGATGATTACTCGTTCACCCTCTGACAAACGCATTAGCTAGCAGTTAGCCTTTCATCGTGAGATTAGCCACACCAGCTTCTGTAATAGATATCTGCAACATTGGTTTCTGTGCTGGAATATACGGCCCCCTGAAATCCTCCCACTGGTAATGTGTAATTTAATAGTGTGTGTGTGTGTGTGTGTGTGTGTTATAGGAGGGTAGATAGTGTGGCTTCTTGCTGACGACCTTTCACTGTCAGCAAGGCTGCAGCAATGAAAACTGGGGCCAAGAACTGTCAGGATGTTTGTAGAGGTTCAGTAGGCAGGTTATGTTCAAACTTTGAACTTTGAAGTACAGATCCACGGACGGATGTGCTGTTAGACTTAGTACACAGCATTATAACATATTTGTAATTTCAAAAACCTGCCAGCGAGGAGACTAAGAGGCAAAGGGGGGCAGACAGGTCTCAAACGTTTCCATCCCCGCGTCTTTTTGATCCTAAGCTAGTTATTCATTTCTTCTTCCACTATGAGAGGAGAGAGGAGAGGGCCTACTGAACAGCATGCTGCCATAAGAACAAGCGCATGTGTGTCTGGTTAAGCCTGTCATGTTTTTTTTCCTCTGTTGGCGTTGTTGTCCACTTACAACGCCAACGTGTTTCTTTTTCTCTGTCTCCTTCTGCAGAGTCAGGCAGAAGCCCATTACAAAGGCAACCGGCATGCCAGGAGGGTGAAAGGCATTGAGACGTCCAAGACTCGCCCTCAGGACGGGGACAAGCCTCATTCGGTGCCCAACACCTCCTGCCCGTCTCCGCCCGATGCCCTAGACGGCGGGCCGAACCAAGCGGGTGAGACGGCAGAAGATCATTACTCCTAGAAACAGAAAAAGGGGCTTGTGTGAATAATGAATAATGATTTCAATCCAAGCCAGATGTGAGGAGGCTTATTGTTCTATTGTAGAAGGAGCCAACAGTCATTTTGCAGCTACAGTAATGTTTCACATATTCACTAACATTCTTTCATTAAAGTTTAGTCATTTATAAAGATAAAAATCAGAAATCAGAATAGTAGAGAGCAGACCAACAAGTCAAACAGCTTCATGAGTGACAGGTATATAGAGAAATCATTACACTAACGCACAAAAGACCCTGTATTAGTCGAGTGCGACCACAACAATGCTTTGTTTGCTGGGCAATGTTAAACTGGTTTGGTGCCTCTGCATTTAGACTCTGAGTGGGTGAGTTAGCATACGGTCACATGGCAGTTTCCTGGCAGCCAAACCCTTTACCCTTTGAGTGAAAATAGACCATATTGCCTGAGCTCAGGGTGGCGGTAATGAGTGCTAAGACTTATTGAGAAAAATAAAGATGACACCATTGTTGAATAGCTCGTCCACAACCAAAGCCTCCATCTGAAAGGACACAGACAGCAGCTGATCGGACTTTAATGAGGAGTCATTTATTTTTGGAAGATTTGATGCAGTCGGTATGGACGCGTGGCATTGCAAAAGCTCCGTCTTTAGCAGTGCCTCTTTAGCCCTGACTTTCTTGTCTCAAGTTCTCCCCCCCGCCCCGACTTTCTCATCGTCCTATTTGAAGCCACGATTCATAGACTCGGTCACCTGTGTGTTTGCCCTTCTCCTTTTTCTACCCGGATTTTTTCCATTCCCCCGGTGCACTCCGTCCTTGGATCCAACACAGGCCAATGACTAGACCGGCCCTGTTTTGATGAGATTTACAAAGGCGTCTGTAGCTGACTGTTTACAAGGGAGGCAAAGACAAAACCAAGGTCCAATAAAGGTTGTAAGGCAACAACACACCAGAGGAAGAGGGTCAGTCCTTTAACTCTTCTCCTAATGGGGGGGGGGCGGCACTGAGATCAGCTCCAGGCCTGTCACCATTAGTAAGAATTCCCGGGGAAAGCTCAAAAGGGCAAAGAGCCAAAACAAGCCTGCCGCGACCCGAAATCTGAAAGTAGCAACATGAGAAAGAATGCCTTTTTCCATCCCGGCCTCTTTCTCGTGACCCTGGAAGCTCGTCCTTTCCTGGTCTGCCTGCGTGTCCGCTTGTTTGAGAGTGTGTACTGTTTTTGTGAACGCATGTCCTCAAAGGGACCCTGTCCCTCTACTGTATAGGAGGGGAACAGATCTGAGGCAGCTGTGGAGGGCCTCAACGCAAAGCAGCAACTGGAGAACGGACACAGTTGTTTGGCTTGTGGACACTGACATGGCTCACTATGGGCCAGATGCTAAGACACAACACATATACACATATAATGTACCAGTCAGAAGTGTGGACGTTCAATTGAATGAGAAAGTGTGGGGCCGGCACATGCAAGTCACATTAAAACGTTAAAAATTCGGAAGATTTTTGCGTACGATGCAGCCAGAGTTCGAGCTAGCTCCGGTATGACGGCATTATAGAGCACCGCTTCTTATTAGCATTTCAAATGCAGTCAGCAGAGACGCTGAGACCTTGCTGCAGGCTGACGCAGTGAAAGGTCCGTTATGGCAGTGCTGTTAGCATATGGCTATCAGAACAGGTCACAAGTCTTATAAGGCCTTTAAAGGGTGTGCGTTTGCGATCAGAACGGCCCCCAGAGGAGCCCGTGGCTTTGCTGGATTAGGGATTGCTTTGAGCAATGGGGAGCCAGCGGTTTGCTCCTTCCCCTCATTCCCATCCTCTTTAGTCCTGTGCTGTCTGACACTCCTAATGAAGAAGAAAAAAAAAATATCACACTGATATTATGCCACACCAACACTGGTGCACACACAACCGAGGTGAATTAGATGGATGACTTTCATGCGGGGGCTTCGGTTGCATGCCTATGAGGTGACTGTTGTGTCGAGTTACACAGCGCTGGTGTGCTTTTCATGCTCCGTCTTTATCTGTCAGATAGATAGTTAGTTTTGGGGTTGTCACCAGTTCACTTTTTCTCAAGTCTGCTATTTGATTAAATCAACCAAAATTAGTGAACATAAGCATCTAATACACAGTTGCATGTTTAGGTGTGTGTGTGTGCGTGTGTGTTGGCAGCGACACAGAGTTCGGATGGAGGCCAGACTGAGAAAAAGACACCCCGATGCATTATGAATGAGGCTCGGCTCTTGTCGGGCCAGCGTTGAGTTTCTTCGTGCATTAATCATTGAGAATTGTCAGACAGAAACATTCCAGCCTACAAACTGTGTTACCAAGACGTAACCAAGTTAGCAATCCCTCTCATGTTAATCCTTCTGGTAAAAATAGCTTGACCAGTATCTCCCAATACACCTCTGCAATCTGTTTTCCTTGGTTTTAAATGTCAACACTTTCTATTAACATTTGAAATAAACAAAGTGTTTATATCACTGGCCCATATCCGCCTACCCGGGGTCGAGCACGTTCTGCTTTCAACTACATTTTATGTCATAATCAAAATGCTTATTCATTGTCAATGTGGTCAATTACATCCTTTGTATGAATAAGGAACATTTGCGCACATGGGCCCTCCTTATAATAGCGCTTTCCACTCCAATTCCAATTTCACATTAGTTATTTACATTGACTCTTGCAACAAACCACAGTTGTTTCGCCTGAATTGGACTCTATTGGATCCCACGGCTTTGTCAACAAAACCTCTCCCCATGGATTGCATACTATACATAGCCTTCATTTCCTGAGGTGGATTAAGGCAAAGCAGACACACCGGACTATGGAGCAAAGCATCTGGACATAGTTATCTCTCTGCGCTGACCTTTCCCAGCGAAAAATGCCTTTTTCTTTTCGGCTACGAGGGAGGAAGGTCAGGAGCTTCCTTATCAATGTTTAGTTGGGCTGTAAGCATATTCTATATTGTTTCTGCACATTCAAACAAAGGGCTAAAAAAAACAAATCAGTTATTCCTCAGCTAGTTGGATGGAATCGAAAATCTAGCTAAATATTTTGCTGCTGAGTGAGATTTGTAATTGCGTGTCGCTGAGACTGACTGGCAGTGATGTTGTTTTGGATAAGAAGGAGGAAAGCCTCCGGCTGAACTTGCGCTAAAGAGGATGAGTGTAGGAGACGTTCAGTGTGGTATGAGGTGAAGCAGGGACTGGATGTGATGGTTTGGAAAGGCAGAGCTCCATCCATCCCGGATCACAAAGTGCCTCATGCCTTCATCCCTCCCCACGTGATATTAACTCACACCACATGTCCTGGACGCTCGGGATTCTGGGTTGATTTCTTTTGCAGAAGCAATTTCCCATGTTCACGTATGTGCCTGTGTGTGGCCAGAATGAATTAACAAGTACTGGAAGTACTCAGCTCCTCTATAATTTTTCCTTCTTGCAGTTAGGTTCAAACTCCGCAATCAACGGCTTGTGGGAAAGTAAACACATTATGAGTGACCAAAGATCGCTTGACCTCACATTGCACCCGGTTTATGGACTCCTTAATGTCCTCTCTTTTTTCCCTCCTTAAGAAATCATGCGTTTGAAGCTCTCCGTAGCTCTGCAGATGGAAACTGCTGAATTTTGAATGTTGCATAACTGTGAAATGGAAAGCACCTCCCAACGGGATTCATCAGAGATGATGCAATGGAGAAGGCCGAGCAACTAAACACCACACAGTTGATCCTGTAGACCCATAAGACGGACAGACGTGAGACACGAAATATGGATTTCACAACCCTTATGGGCTCCGCCATGTCAAATAATGAGAAAGCACTTGGGAATCCTTAAACAAGAAATGTGTTTTCTTCCCAGAAACACTCAATGTTATCCCTTAATCCAGGGGGGTTTCCATTGCGTGTCCCAAGCGCTGCAGTACATCCCGGAACAGCGTGCTAGTCCCCTCTAATCGGGGGAGCTCTCAATACGCCACCCAAATGTAGGGTTTTCTTTTCTCAGTCAACACCCATTGCTTAAAGAATAAGAATGGGATTGCATAAGGAGGGGCTGACCAGAAACATGTGTCTGGCAATGTAGGTATGAGCCTGTTGCATTTTTTAATTAAAAAAGGGAAAGAAAGAGTTGGCGTCAAGCAATGGAACAACGTGCAATAATAATAATTTAAAACTGCACAGAGTCAGAGAGGAGAGCTCCGTTAATGACAAAGAAAGTGCTATTTGGCTTCAAACCTTAACAAAACAACAGGTGTTTTGGAAAAGTCAAAACGTGCATACGTTGTGGTACCCGTTTCCTTTTTCTCACTTAAGGGAAATATTTCAATAAGACGAGACCACATCAGTGAAAGACGCACTCAAAAAACTTAAAACACCAACATCCAAACAGCAATTACACAAGTTCCCATGACTTGACACACACAGTATGAGACGTTTTTTAGCCTCTGATCCGCTTAATATCTTTATAAGTTATCATTTTAATTAAAAGGACCTTTTTTTTAACCATTATGTCCTATACACACACACACACACACACACTAGAGGAAATGGAAATAACTGGTCTGTCCCTTCTGACTGTGGCTTCCAATTTCAGCTGTGTGGAGGCGATGTGGTTAAACTCAGCAGAAACTATGTCCTGGGCCCTTTGCCTCATTGCTGAGTTCATAGACAATGAAGTCAATACCGAATCACTTGTTTTGAATTATGTGCTATTTGGAACACAATTCACAATTCAGTTCTGTTATTTGCCTTTGCACTGCATTTGACGTGTGTTTCTATTTCTTTCTCTGTTACTTCCAGATGAAACTCAACCTCTGACGCAGCTAAACGTGCCCCTTCTAGCCGCAGGGCCCCTTCCCCCTCTCGCCACCCCACCTACTCCGCCCATGGACTCCCCCATGCCCCTGGCGTGCCCGCTCCTGCCCGGCCCCATCCCCCCCCTGAACCCCCCTTCTTCATCCTCCCCAGGCTGCGGCACCGGCAGTGCCCCCTCGGAGCAGCCGGGATCCGGACCCCCTGTCTCAGGAGCCGGCGGCTCGTCCAATCCGGAGACAGAGGAGGACAAGGCCAAGAAGCTGCTGTACTGTTCACTGTGCAAGGTGGCGGTTAATTCCTTGTCACAGCTGGAGGCCCACAACAAAGGTGGGTTCCAGTGCCGGCCCGAGCCTCTTGGGGGGCCCAAGCAGAATAAGCAGAAACAAACGATCACTGTGGCAATTTCATATTAAAATGGAAATAATTTAAAAAACACTAACATTCATTAATTGATTTTATACATTATTGCAATCACAGACATCCCCAAACTGATCAATGTAAGACAAGAAACTAAGTAACGCGTGAGACAGTGCCTCACTCAAACTGTCATGATTAGTCGTGTCTTTTATATAAAAACTATTCTCCATAGTCTGAGGATTTCCCTTAAAAAGGGAGGATAGTTAAAGTGTCTAACGACTGCGTGAGGGAACAAGTCAAAAATCTGTTTTGTTGCTTAGCTACGCAGAATCACAACTTCAGCATTCTTACAGACGACTTTCACACCCAACAGGTTGGTCAAATACCCTGAGGGGCTCGCTGCCTGCTTGCTGAGCTCCACTATTCACTACGGATACACTCTCTTACACACGAGAGAAACTACAGACTGCGACTGTTCCCCCTTTGCTTTGAGTTATGTTTGGTGCAGCCGGCTCAGACAGACAAGAAAGCAGCCAACAAATACCTCCTAAGCTTTGGTGACATTTACACACATCAACCATTATGGTTCAATAAACCACGATGCTTTAGACGTTAACGCTTTATCGAGCGCTGATTAGCATCAGTCTAACAGCGCAACAATTCACCTGTGTTGCAATACATGTGTGTTGTAGTACATCGGCCTTCCAGCATGCTATGTTTGTAGGTATAAACCAGACATCCATCTAACATCACCCGGGGCCAGAGATCCTAAATGTAATGCCTGAATGCCAATTGAGTAGAAACAAAGTAAGCAATCTGGAAACTATCACCCTCTCTGATTCTGGAAATGAAAACTATGCATATTAGCAGAGTTCAATTATCGAAGCACATGTCATGCAGACTTGAGCAGCATGCGTGGCATTTAGTGTGATAATAAACAGCAGAAATCAGCAAAGAAGCCATCGCCTATTTAAACGTGGCTTGTGTGCACAGCGTTCTACAACCACACAAAGACCAAATCCACGGGCCGTCTAGTTTCAGACTAAAATAGAACAAAGGCAGAAACAGACAGCTTAGGAGCACATTTCCTGGCCGAGAGCAAAATCTGTCACCCCCCCCCCCCCCCCCCCCCCGCCCGCAGCGGAGCCCCCAGCCTGCGTGTTCACCCCGACCATTTCCCTCTCTTGTGTAACTTTAACTCTGTTCAAAGGGATTTCAGAGAGCGACTCAAAGACGGCGGGGGGCTTTGCTGTGTCGGAGGGGTCGATCGGGGGGCACGGCTAATTATTTTCAGCCAAGAGCAAAATGTGTGATTATTTTGGGTTTTTTTATTTTTTTAATTAATTTATTAAAGATCTGACAAAATATATTTTTTGAATTGCTTAACAAACTGCTGAAATAAAAAAAAGGTTAGAACCCTGATTGGATTAATAGCAGGCATTGGATGGATTCTGGGGGATAATAACATTACCATGTAACTGTAGTACTTGGTATTGCCAGGAGACACGTCCGTTGCATTTTTAATGTAAGTGTTAGATGTAATGAAACAAGTGCCATTTTATTTGCTCACAGCATGAATCAAGTGTTAAACAGCATGAACCCCATTCAAACCCAGTATAGTATCTACAGATATACAGCTTGTTCAGACAGGTCTATTTCATCATGGTAGCGGGGCAGTAAATGTCTGACATCAAATCCAACCTCAGACAAACCTGCTTGTCTTAATAACTCAGCCTTACATTTCCATATTTAAACATTGGCAGTCTAAATGACAGAGGGTTCAGTAGTCCAGAGCCTTTGTTGATGTTGGCACAAGTGGTAATACAATTCACTACAGTGCGAACCAATTCCCTGATCAAACATTATCCACCAATTATTGGAATATAAATATTGGAGAAGGCTCTGCGTTCCATCTTCCCACTGCACAGCCGTTTGTCTGCAGCCCCCTAGTGGTACAAACTTACCACTACAACCTCACACAGCAACATGATACATTAAGCCAGTGTTACCAATCTTTTTTCTATGATGCCCTGCCATTTGTCACTGTCATTGTTTCTTGATCACTTATATTAGTTAGAGAAAAGGCTGTCCAAAATAATTTGATTTCAGAAGGGTTGAAGAGGCACGACTCATTTGACATAAATGATGATACATCTCCACTGTATTATTTCATTCACTTGCATTAGCTTCTAAATATGTAATTTCTTATCCCGTTTCTGACCTTTTTGTTTCTTCCCTGTGTGTCGGTCTGCAGGTACCAAACACAAAACTATCCTGGAAGCGCGGAGCGGGCTGGGCCCCATCAAGGCGTATCCTCGCCTGGGCCCCAAGCCCATCGGAGAGCAGGCCGGGGGGCCGGTGGACCCCAACACTCAGGAACGAACCTTTCACTGTGAGATCTGCAATGTACGGGTCAACTCTGAACTGCAACTCAAACAGGTAGGAGCAAGAAATCCTGTATGATGTCTTCATTCAATGACATTCATTTATTGTGTAGTAGCAGAATACAAACATACAATATCTGGCTATTTGTGAATTCTCAAGATTATCATTCCTCCAAATAATATGGCACATAATAAGTCTTGTTCCTTTATTTCAGCACATATCAAGTCGAAGGCACCGGGACGGCATGGCGGGCAAGCCGAACCCCCTACTCAGCCGACACAAGAAGCACAGGGGAGCGGATCTCACGGTAATCTCAATCTCAATCGCACCGTGTGTTCTTTCTTCTGGAACCGATCTCACCAATTTCGCGTCTCTCTCTTTCCTTTATTCTCTCGTCTTGTGTCACCTTGTGGCCCCGCTTTGGTTTGCAGTCTTCACTGAGCTTCTCCAAGGATCTTACCAAAGCATTGGGTGCAAGGCTCTTGCACAACCCCTTGGCCGTTGCCGCGGCAATGGCCGCCGCGGCTTCCTCAAATCAGCTGGCTCTCCGTGCGGCGGCTCCCGGACACCACCCGCACCTACCGCACCTACCCCACCACCCGCACCATCACCTATTGCAAGGCCCTCATCTCAGCCACGCCATCCTGAGACCCGCCCCCGGGCCCATGCGCACCACCCACGGGCCAATCCTCTTCTCCCCTTACTGACACGTTACCCTCTGACCCTGGCCAGTCAGGAGCAGTCCCTCTAAAAAGCACACTGTGAAGATACAGACATGATCAACAACGGGGGGAATTGTTAAGGGGGTGAAACATCCAACCATTTAAATACTGAACTGAAAGAAATGCAAGGGAAAGGAGCACCAGAAAGTAGTAGATATCTTTCCTCCCTTTACCTGACCCTCCATTTCAAAGACTTCCTAATGATCCACGTGAGCAGAGGAGAGGCTTCATTATGCATTGAACTTCCCTGTGCCCCCCCACATCCCTCCCTCCTCCCAGAAGAAACACATGCACATCTTTCTAGGAACGTTAAACCGCATTTAGTGTTGCATAATTATTCCTGGCATGGTCGGTTTTCTTCCCGTCATCACGGCTCAACATGGTTCTACTCATCCTATGCACCTCAAAAACAGAGACAATGATGTAACGACGATCGCTGATTGCGCCGCACGTAACCGTGGCAGCAACTCTTCAGTTTGTGACACTAGGTCCTCGCTAGATACGACGTGACTTGTGCTGACAGAGGGGAGGGGGGAGAGAGGCTATGAACACGGCTGATGGGGGGGAGGGGGGCTAAAGAGAGCAGAAAAGTGACCGTGGGGGGGGGGGGGGATTCACTCTGCTGTCATTTGCTGAGACGGTGAGGTGAGAGGAGGGTCGGGACGGGGCAGCGGTGGAATTCACCCCAGGCGGCACGCAGACGCACACTGGTCCAAACAAATCTGTGTTTTAATATAGACTGCACCACGGGGCACATCTGCCAACCTCTGTATCCATCAGAGGTCAGCCTCACTGAAGGGGGAGAAAACATGCGAGAAAGAGCAGAAGCTGCACGTACTGTACTGCGCTATAAGACACATGATCCCTGACTTCAGCTCAGATTCCATTAAAAGCCAAGAATCGGTTTTATTTGCAGCAATCAGAAATACCGGAGCCCGTAGTTCATGTGTATTGGCTCGGACATTTGTTGCACATTAAGCCATCAAACAGAAATTGATGTGACATCTTAACAGCTCCCTGGTCTTTGTTTGCGGGCTCATTCACTGTGTGGGTGGGGGGGGGGGGGGGGGGAGGGGGGGAGGTGGGATTTAGGTGTGACCCTGTGTGCTGGTGTATTTGTGTTGTTCCTGCATGCGTGCTCTGGATAAGAGCGTGAAGGGTCAGGCCTCTGCGCCATTGGGGGTCGAACTCTTCCGTTGCTGTCCCTAACCTGCTCCTCCTCCTCCTCCTCCTCCTCGCGTCTCTCAGCTGCAGAGGTTCCTATGAGTCAATAGCAGAGGGCAAATAAACACTGGCAAACACAATGCTCATAGAGAACAAATTAAAGAGAGGAAGATGAAGGCCAAATGCATTCTTGGAGGAATGATCGTGAGCTGGAGTGACAACTGAGGCGGAAGCCCAGCCAGGCGCTGAGAGGTCGAGCTCAAGGCATTAATCAATAGTTTCCATCTCGCACCCGAAAGCCATTAAATGTACCACGATTTGTTTTCTTTTACAAAGACTGGTGAGCACTTTGTTTCTTTGTTTGGTTTGGATTTTTTAGGTTTGCTTTTAAATCTAAGGAACAGCAAAATAGGAGACACAATAGCGATATCTTTGTAGGCAGTAAATATGAACTGCTTTCATGGGGAGATGGTAAGAAGAGCTGATTGAACGGTGTTGACAAACTGACTTTGAGGCAGACCAACTGAACCTCCTGGGGAGCCACAAACACGAGCAAAGCAGCCGCGGACTTCTCTTGCTCCACAGCTTGAAACCTACCCCCCCCCCCCCTGTTTTCTGAACCAGATGTACACTGTGCCCTTTCATTGAGAAGCAATGAACTCTAATGTCTTACCTTTGTCTGCATGTTGCAATGCAGTGCGCAATTTTTATGAGTGACTTGTCATTGTGACATGTTGTCTGGAGTCATGTGTAAACTGGGAGAACACCAGCTGACCAACTTTTCCATTCTTCGACGAGGAGACGACTACAAGGCCTCGAAGAGATTTAGAGACAGACGTGTTAGTGGGTTTAGGGACAGCCCTTCATATTAAAGGGCCTTTTCACTTTGGTCATCTCTGCTTGGGAAACAGGGTACAACACCAGGTAACAAGGGATAAAAGCTACAGTTGTTCAACAGGCTTATTTTTTATTTTGACTCCCATATTTTGTTTTCTTTTAGTGTGTGTGTGTTTGTGTGTGAAAAATTCATTTAAGTGAAAATCCAGAGGAACAATATTAATGCCATTACTTACAGAAGAAGCTGGCTGGTGTCAGCTCCCACCGTTGTGCTCTTTTTGTTTGCTGAACGAAACCTCTTTTGCAGAGTTCATTTTGTGACTGAGATACTATTCCAGGATCCTTCCTCTCCTTCCTGTCAGTGTGTGTGTGTTCCATGTATTGTGTGTGTTGGGACCTGCTCTCTCCCTACTTCCAATCACAGACAGAACCAACCCGGAGCTAAAAAGTGGCCTAACAAAACAATGGAGAGAGAAACCTGCACATGATGATTGCGGATAATATTGATCAGTCATTCTGGATTCTAGACTCTGCATCAATGACCCAATCAGAGTAATGTAGCGATCTTGTCCTTGGTAGGTCAGTCATGTAGCAGCCCAACCGCTGTGATCATATCGTGGTAATTCCCACTCATTCATCATCACGATTCACATATGGGAAGTAAATGTTAGATGCCTGTTTTCTGGGCAGGTATTTCATGTTAGCTGTGTTTAGGCTAATAGCCAGAGCCTTATTCTGCCCTCTGCCTCTCTCAGAGCAGAGACACAGAGGAAGAGATGGAGGGGCTGTGGTGTAATTTTGTCTTGCCAATAAAAGTTATTTTTGAATTTCAATGTCAGAGGGGACAAAGAGTTTGTATGGCAAATCATAGCAATACCCAACTCATTCTGGCTACTCTTGTTTATTGCAATAAGAAAATGAAACCATAAATGTGTATGTGAGTAAATCATTAATGTAATTTAAATGAAAAAGAAACTTTATGGTAAATAGTATTGGTATCAAGAGAAACCATGGTGGGGAAAAAAAGTACATGTCAATAAATCATTTAATGAAACAAAGTAGTTGAACAAGTCATTGCGTGGTCCACAACACCCCCTTTCAAAGGTCATAATTATGTATCCTTAATGTAATGCATATATACCTATGATACCTATGAAAATATGTTTGGATACATATACATGGAACATATAATCCTAATGCTTCTGGCAGAAACATCCGTTTAAACACCAAAATGTACAGTCTGCTGCAATCAGCCATCGGTGTTTGTGAGCCAGCTGGAGCAGCTGGCTGCTGCTGCATTGTCCCGTCTGATGATGAAGAGCAGCATTGTACCGTCGGGAGAGCGTGGCTAATTTCCCAATGGTTCTCATGTTATTCCCCGGAGGTTGTTTTTTTTTTTTTTCTTTCTAGCGAAGCATTTCCACAGCTTGCCAGAAGTTCTCTGCATCCTGTATCATTGCACATCTCAACCACTAGATGGCCCTGCTGTCGTAACTAGGAAGTGGAGCCACTTGAAACAATGCAGAATTGTTCATTTAGCAAAGAATAAAGCAGTAGAAGGAATATTTTATCGAAATGTAAATTTGCATTTAGCTGCAATCATGAAGGAGTAGGCCTAATGATATGAACGCCATGCACATAATATATATCATTTTGAAAGCGGTCCTCTGAGCATGTGTGCAGTAGAACAACGCACTGTGTTGGAGAAAAGGCCATGAGAAAACTGGACAGATGGCCGCCGAGCTACACTTTCTCTCCCACAAAATGATCTGTAAGAAAGCTGCAAAAAAATATATAAATTTCAAATTTCACTTGTTTTCCATTTCTTGGACATTTGATAATCCACATCTTAACATGTTAACGTTTAACCTTTCAAGACGAATAGATAAATATTCAATCATAGTAGTGTATAAGGTTGAATATGCAATGCTTTGATCTTATGTTTATACCATTGAGCCGAATTAGTTGGTTTCAGAACAAGACATCTGTCATCCATCACGATTCCCTGAAAGCTGAAGCATAATGGCATGGACCAAGTTTTGTCCTAAAAGCGCTCGTCTTGCCGAAGCTTTGAGATGTGCCAATAACAGCGCGAGCTGGTGAAATGGAATCTGAAGAGGTAGAGATACGTACCAGCACTTTTCTTTAAATGGATGTCTGCACCAGAGAGAAGAGGGCATGTTCTAGTGTTCCTTTCCATCTCCCCCACTCGCTCTTTTGATTCCTTATTCTTTTTGCATTACTCATCCAAAGGGACGATACCAGACTTAGGAATTGATTTGAAGGCAACAATGTAGTTCTTCTGCTTAGTAAAGTGTTCTAAAACATTTCATATGAAATATGTTAAATATCAAAATTGAATGACACCAACAGTAAAAAAAAAAAAAAAATTGTCTCCAATAAGAACGAGTCATGTGCAGGATAGATAATATAATCTTATTTCAGAACGTCACATGGGTGATTTTCATTCCACATCGCTTATGGATAGGCTTTTATGGATAAGGGAAAAAAAGAGAAATCATTTCAATCACTTTTGATGAGACATGGTATGAGCAAATGGATGTCAGAGTGAAGGTTTATTACACAAACTGTGCTGCATTTCAATGAGGCGGAGAAGACTCAGCGGCGCAAAAGGCTCTCGGAATTAATTTACTCGTCGCAAAACTGTTGCGAACTGCAGCTTCCCTTCTCCGTGTTGGATGCCATTATGAAGGTCTGTGCAGCTGCAGTGTTGCACCTGTATGATCTCAAATCACACAGCAGCGTATGCTGGTTGTCTCAGAAGCAAACAGCTGCTCGTTATTGGCATCTCAGACTTGACCTCCCTCTTCCCGTCTGTAGATGTTAGCATCAACTCGGATTGTCTTGCAATACGTTTACCATTTGGATTAATGGCAGCATCCTGCCATGACACAATTGCCTCAATGCTGCCTTGATAATCAAATCCAATGTTAGATGGATGAGTCCTCCGACTCTTGTCCTCTTCAGGGAAATTAAGTCAATCCAGGCAATAACCCAACTTGCACTTAAGGGTCACATGAAATAACTAACCTTGGCTAATCTCCAAATTCATGAGGGCAATGTCTGACCGCATTCGTTTAGCTGGACAGCAGTAAAATCGGACAGTGCTACTCTCTGCTCTTCATTAAGGGCAGTTTCCCAGAAGGTTGCTCGCACAAGGCCTTTCAGACGGTCAGGCTTGCTGGGCGGCTCAGTTGTGTTGCCATGGCAGCGGTCCAGGACAACGGGCCCGATTGTGAGAGAACGGTCTGCAGTCCTTCATGCCGGGGTGGAAGGGCAAGGAAAACTGCCCTTCTGGACTGACGGGGGGGCAAAGGAGGGGGCACAGGCCATGGCTGTACTGCATCTGATCATCGGCTCTCATTCGGTGATAAACACCAAAGAGATTGTTAAAAATGAATGTAATATGCTTTGTTCATGTCAACATACGTCTTATGTTAGGAGTTTTGGTTAATAGAAACCGCTTCACTAAACTTACCCGAATGTGGTTCATGAGACTTAAAGCTGTGTAGCATATTCGAATAGAAGCCAAATAGTGGCCTTACCAATTAAAGTCCAAACGCACCAACAAAGGGGGACGAGCATCCAGAAACTGGCAGGTTTTTTTTGAACACGGTTAAAACGGTTTGTCGTGTTATTTTTCCATCTTAGTCCAATTTAGTTTTATCAATATCCAGTCAACCACATCCATCAACATTTAAAGTCAATTGTTAAGCAAAAAAGATTTTCACAATGGCAGTACGAAGCCAAAAGAGGAGATCCCACAAAAAGGTATTCATAGAACAAGATAAATGTATTAAACTCACGCAAAATGAACAAACGCTTCGCCAGCATTGAAGACGGGTCAACGTCTCCACGGGGACGTGCGGTACGGTTTGTGGCAGCCACAAGGCAGGGACAAACGGGACAAACAGTGATCGCATGGGCCAGGTTTTATAACACAAGGGTCCAGGTGGGTTTGATCAGCTGACGACCCTCCCTGAATAGCTGATTGGCCGCTGAGGTTCTGCGAACTAATTAAAAACATAATTGTTTTCTCATTGAACTCCACCCAGCGGCCTGTCCGCGTGGAGCCTGTGAACGCATCCGTCACCTTGCAGCGGTTCAGGAAATGATGGGGACGAAAGCGATGGCGGGGCGAGTGGGAGTGAGGGGAAGTAGTGCCGCTGCCACTAGATAGTCAGACCCTGGATGTCACGCTTTCACGTGACATCCAGGGTTAAAGGTTGCCACCTTTAATTAGATGATGAGTTACTGGCGGAAAGAAACAAATATTGTTTGTGACAGCCGTTCACTAATTATCTGTCTCACTTTATGCTCGAAGGCAACATTACAACACGTTTACACGCTGTTGATTAAACTATTGAGGTAATTAATTTCATCTTACCTGAAAATACCAACGTCTATGAAAAAGTGATAAACTTGCAAATGACATGAAGGCCAGCAACGAGTGGCTTCTAAATTCAATAGGAAAAACAAGAATGAAGTATGACTTCCTCATTTTACTCGTATTATTAGACATGTTACTCCCAGCTAATACAAATTTGACCTCATCCGTTTTTTTCCCCCATATTAGATTTTAGATGTCATACATGTAAATAAATATTATAAATAAATAATAATGACATTCACAAAGGATAGGTAGTATCTTTGTCCCTTCTCTCTTTAGCCAAACTAGATGAGACATGGTATGAGCAAATAGATGTCACTGAGTGAAGGTTTATACACAAACTGTGCTGCATTTCAATGAGGCGGAGAAGACTCAGCGGCGCAAAAGGGTCTCGAAATCAATTTACAAACTGTTGAGAAGTGCAGCGCTTTCTCTTCTCCGTGTTTGATGCCATTATGAATGTCTGTGCAGCTGCCGTGTTGCGCCTGTGTATAACCTCAAATCACACAGCAGCGTGTGCTGGTGGTCCCTCTCTTTCGTCAAACTAATTAAGAGTAAAACAGACTTTATTGAAAAGAGAAAATCGTCCTCTATAAGTGCGGTTTTCTTCTCGTTTCTGTGACCCGAAAAACACAGATGACATCAAAAAGGCTGCTAACAGCTATTAGAAATTCTATTGCATGAGTGCTGACTGAGATCAAAAAGGAGCACACATTACGCAGATTTCAAACATGTGCGTACCTGCCTGAACTGTTCAAGATGGGCTCTCTTACTGTTGCTGCTAATGTTGCAAATATAACTGTTTTTTATAGACAATGCGTTTTAATGAGCAAATCCATGTTCATTTTATATCATCAGGACATGGCAGCATCAGATAAGACCCTCATTATAGAGTTATGTCAGACTGATAATGAATGATACTGCATGTAATTATCAGAGAGTGATGCATAATGAGTTTATAATGTGCTCCCTGTGCTAACAATAGACTTTAAGTGTCCTCCTCCTATCTTATCATTTTCTGTCCTACATACGTCTCTGGCATCCTCGGCCTCAAGCAGTTGCACGTTCTACAGTAAGTGAGGTGGAAATAAAAGGTGTACATCAGCCGTCTCCCGTGATGACGACAAACCTGAAACACGACCCATCATTTTGGCGTCGGCTGAGCGACCCGCCTTTGCGTCTCGCGTGACAGACGCGGTGCCAGCTGTGTTTACCAAGTCGCCGTGTGTTATGAGCGTAATCACTTCACCAGCCCCGGCCTGCCTGTTATGGATGGCACTTGTCATTTACAGGGGAGAGCCCAGGGCCATCAGTCATCAGTGCGGAGTGAGTTTCTGTGTGTGTCTGTGTGTGTGTGTGACAGCACAGTCAGAGCGTGGAGTATTCACATTTACATTGAGACAGACCAGCACATAGCTAGTGAAAACCTACACATCGCATCTCACAGTTTATTTCGACACGAACGCACAAGCCGGAAATCCCAGCTCGCAGCGCCACTGGCATTGATGTAGTTTAAATCCACATCAAATAAAACCAAGAAAACTCGACTCACCGTGACTGAGTCTCCTCTTGTTTGTGTATCGAAGGCATTGTGAGCTCATGCTGTCGATCGCCGCCGTCGCTTTTTCAAAGAGAAACACAACTGTCTTTATATGACGAGTCGATCCCTAACTCAATGAAGGCAATAACTGCTTTTCTCAGGTGAGTGCACCATGAATAATATGTTTCATTGACTTGCTCTCTTGTGAAAAGAGACAAAGTAGTGGGCAAACATGCCAGCAGTCATTCGAAGGCAGCTTTTTCTTTTATTGCCTCTGAAATAACTTTTATGCAGCACTCATCTTTGCGCTATTCTAAATTGTGTTATTCTACAATACCTCCTACAATACCTACAATACCTCCTCTAAAATACAGCAATCACGAGTATACAGGGGGCTCTAGCCAGAGGTTGTTAATATTCACCAACCCTGTTAAGCTAATGATATATCATCAAACCTTTGGACAACAGCAGCAAATAAAGACCAGAGGACGGACACCTCCCCTCAGGACGCGACTGGCGTTATTGAAGTAGAAAATAACTGAGATCAGAGTGGCCCACAGCATTTCCAGCCCTGTCATGGGAAATGTTCCACGGCATCTCACGGGTGTTTGTCCAGCTGAATAAAATAAGCACATTTGTAACAGTGTCTGTTGATGTGCTTTCTCTGGAAAGTGTAGTATATTAACATGTACTCTTGCACAGCAGGAACCCGCAACTCACAAAATTCTAAATTTTCCAATTCAACCAGACGACGAACAATGTGACCGTAATGTGTCCCTGTGTTGCACATTGAGACTTCATAATTTCCCCCAACACATTTTTATGAGCAGGTAGGATAGAATGAACTAAGCAGCACAGTCAGTCAATGCAACATTCAGGTGAGATGTAACCTTGGTTGCAATATTATCGACTCTCATCGCCACAGTGACGAGCTATGGAACCTACATCACCATATTCCACCCCACAGTTTAAAATACACGGAGCTGACATCGATTTGAAACATAATGTGTAATAAAACGACTACTCAAAGAGCAAAAAATGTTTCACAAAGCTTTTGATTGTTGCGTACGGCAGCTCAGACACCGTAGCACTGTGTGAACAGACCACACAGAGGGAAAGCGTTACCATCTATGACCACTGCATTCTTTGCTCCGGTAAACATGAGACTCTTATTTGTGTTCTCAAAGTTAAACAATTTTTAAAAAACGTTTCACTTTTCTAACTGTGTGAAATGAAATGTCAAAAATGAATACGTTGATGTAAATGTGCCGAGTTATTTGTTTAAAAAATAGTAACTCATACGGGATGATGAGCCCATTGGTAACAACACTGATCCAGCTATTTGAAGCTGTGGGAATCCACAATAACAATGTACAATATTCAATCTGAAACATGTGACATGTGACATCTGTAACCGTGTAGGGTTTTGGAAAGGTGTCGGCGAGGTTATGAACACATGGGAGAAGGAATGCACTGAGCACGAGGCAGCCGGTACCAGCTCCCCCTGACACAGAAATTGCAGCATTTAAAACCATTCTGCTTTGGATATTGTTTCACATTTTAAAACACAAAACCCTCTGCAATGAAAAAAATATATATTTTACTCTTTTGGATGAAAATACCATTGTGTGACTGCACCCATCAGCTGCAGTGCAAATAATAAGCATGTAGGACACTGTGTAAAGTTATCTCTGCAATAAACATATATTTTCTTAGATAATTCTCACCGCATGAGCCCAAAACACGCAGTATTGTTACAAGAAGGACGTCAACGGGGAGTCGGGAGCTTGAAAAGCGTATGTATTTTTCTCTCCCAAGGCCCTTATTGCCAACCATCGTCCCTCAGAGAAGATTAAAGGGGACAAAAAGGCTTTTGACAAGGAGAGGGCAGAAAAATACTTTCAGAAGCTCTTTGGAAAATACAGAAAAGAATAAAGAGTTTTTTGGTTTAGCACCACCCCATCACGGTTTTACAAGCCCATCGTGATTTAACGCAAATAGACTTTCAAGACATATCAGCATCCGTACCAGTCTTAAGGAAACAGTGTTCAGATTAACATTTAGATCGAAGTGACACATAAGGACCTCACACGTCAGAGATCAGGCAGGAGGGGGTGCAATCAAAAAACTGCTTCCGTCAAAGTCATTTTCCATGCCCCAAAGATAAAGTGGACCAAAGTGAAATTCCTCCATTAGATCAGAGCTCATTAACTCAATTATCGACAGGTGCATCTCATGATCTGCCGTGGAGAGGACCGAAATTATCCGGATCACGCTTATTTTTAGTCTTCATGTCGCTACAAGCAAGAACCAACAGCAGGGATGGCCGGCGTGCGGGTCATTGAGTTCACACGTGGAGAATCCCCTTTGGACTTATTGGATGGTGATAGCAAGCTGAGCATCCAAAACCCAGCGTAGAAATATAGCTTCATCTACACCCTGCACCGTCTCACAGGAATCATCTGACGCCTCGTGTTCTCACATTGGGAATCAGACAAACAGAAGCGCCATTAGGCCCTATACAAACGTTTTATGGCCGTCTACAGTCTTAACCATAAAGATGCGGTGTAAAAAAAATCTCACTTCACCTGTTCACTGCAAGGTTATTTCAATATATTCAGCCTGTTTATTCAATAGGCATGCATGGGTAAAAGTAGTTCAAGTTAGTAAAACAGAAAAGGATGAAGCTAGAAAATGTCAATGAACCAACTCAGTATTGAGTATTTCGGTATTTGAGCTCCACCAATTCTGCCTCCTTGCAGACGCAGTCTCCCACACTCACATGCCGTATGTCAAATGATCTTCGCATGAACCCGAGCTGAGTCTTTTATTCATCTTCAGCTCTGATGCTAATCCACCCATGGCCACCATGGGCTACCTGCTAAGAGTAAACCAGCCGTGAACATCCAACCGACCTGTCAGCAGCTCCAAGGGCGCCTGTGCAATGTAAGAGATCCCATCGTGAGGTGTGCAGGGGATGAACAGCATGCAATGAAACACAGCAGAGTGTGTGTCATGTGACAACCTGTGACTGTCCCGTCCAATAACCCTGCAGCACGTGGCACTCTCTGTGTTTGTCCAAAAAACAGAGCTGCTGTGATTACCAAAGAGGATACAAAAAACACTTATCAATAATGTACAAATGCAATTAATGACTTCCCCCACCTCCGTCAGATCTACCGCTGCACTGCTGCAATCCCTCCGCCACCACACAGAGGAACGGGACAAATATGGAAGTGGGAAGTCATTACTAAAACATAGCAGCGTTAACCTTTTGTGAAACGCACTATTTGGATTCCTGCCTGGTGCTTTGTTGTTGGTGTCACGCGCTCTTCTATCGGCCCCCGGAGGCCCCGGCCTTTGATGGCTGTCCCCCATGTTTTACAGCTCGCATCCCAGACTTTGTTTTGCTCAAAAATGCATGACTCTTTGCATACTGGATGAGTTCGCAAACAGTAATTGTTTATGTAATCGCAATGCAAATTTACTTGGGTGGAGTATAATTTAAGTTATTCTCAGCCTCCGATTATGTAGGGAAACTATTTTTTTACGATACGTAAATGTCTTTTTTAGGATTTACGTGGTTTGAAGACATCATTGTTCATCTTATGTTTATTCCCAGTCTTTACTATAAAAAACAACAAATTGTGATTTGGTGCATATTAAAAAGGTGTCAGGCTGCGTTTATGTAAGTTACAAGACAGACAAGTTATCTTATCTGTCAGATCCTTTTAATATAGAATGTGGCAGCCCGGGAAACAATTTAAAGTGACCCTCTGTCACTCATTGTGTCAATGCTGGTATGATGACGATGTGTCCGTGCCGTCACCATGTGACACTTAACCCGCCTGTTGATATTCACTTCTGGATTTGTGAAGCTCAGTGTGCTGGTGTTTTATTGTAATAAGTTAACACATAGAGTTCTTTTGAGCATTGTCGAATTCATATTTTTAATTTCATGTGTTAATAATGGATCTGATCCCATTAACACAACCCACAGAGAATGGACTAGTTGGTTTTCACTTCTAATGTTCTGGATGGATGGGTCTATGAAGCTCTGTAGCCCATTTATTAACATACTCCACCATCAGTGACCTGCAGATGCAGCTCTTCCTTAAAAGAAGAGCATCTTGTTTGTGGCAATGTCCACTGGTCAATCGCACTGAGGAGGAGGAGTGTGGCAAAGTGTGGATGAATGAGACAAACAAGTCCAGACTGGATCTCAGACAAATGATCCGCTGCAATTAAAAATGTGTCATTAAAGAATTAACCTTAAGAAAGTCCTCAAACGCGTGCGTGAAATGGGTTTCAGAGCTGAGACCTTGGTCATCGTGACGCTCTCGGTGGGATTTTATTTTTTAGCATTTGGCGTGTGTCAGGGAGGAACCAGCTCTCAGCAGCATCACGGCCGTCCATGATTATCCGTAGCCTTCAGCACAGCGTGATGTCAGTCCTGATACGCCACCTACGCTCCAGTTTCTGATTGGCTTTACGCAGCTATCCTACTATTATTTATTCGCCCAAAGCGCGGATTCCTCATTCATCCTGACTGGATCTCACTGCAGCTGCTATCCGTTCCACTCCGATCTGACTCTCATCTGTTCTACAGATAACAGGTAAAGAACAGATATTTCTCTTAACTGTAAAATTGAAAAAAACTGTAAAACAGAAAAATGTTTGTTCTGTTTATCTTTATCGTTTATTTTTGACGTTTTGGAAAGGATAAATTTGCGTCACATTTTCTGTTTTTATGTGTTTGCTGGATAATTCACGAACTAAATATTTGTAAATCTATGCCGCGCGCTTTCACGCACCGATTACGCAGCGGGTTATTCACTACAGGTATGATTGGTTCCTAATAAGCTGAGATATTTGTGTTGACACGGAAACATCTTAATGGGATAATAGCACATATTGTTCCTCAGGTGTTGCCGAGAAAATGGGAAAAGGTTTGCTGCTGGTGACTCTGTTCCTCATCATGAAACTTCGACACAGCCAGTCCAGGTGCGAGGAGACCGGATCGCGCACAGCAGCTTCAGATGTAGGTTTCCTGGCATACGATGATCTGAAATCTGATAATCACAACATCTTTGACATTGACTGCTTTTTTGTTGCTCTTTTTTCCGGCAGACATCAGGCTTGGACAGCTTCAGGCAGAACAGTCGCAAGAGGTTTAGTGACTTGGATTATGATAGCTTTGTGGGACTGATGGGCAGAAGAGATGCCGGTGAGTATCTGATATTTTTACCGTTCTATACATTTTAAAGTATCAACGACAATAAATTCCAATAACTGCAAAACATCAATAGGCTTAGCAGAGGATTTGTGGTGTAAATTCTGCCCCTCCTTTGAATTATATCTGGACGTTATTTTCATCAAGTTTTTTTTATTCCTTTTTGGGTTTTGTTAGATGCAAACGCCGTAGAAGGACCACAAAAAAGTAAGACCTCGTAACTATATTGCTTTCTTTAAATTCCTTTGAAATATGACTGAACAGACTTTTCCCAATTTTTTTAGGGGAAATGCATGATATTTTTGTTGGTCTTATGGGAAGGAGAAACTCTGAGCCGGGTAAGTGTGGCAGTTCACAAGCTCAAATATCTATTGTAGCACTATGCATTCAGTTTCAAGGTGTTTATCATGCAGATTCATATATTTTTGATGCTATATTATCTCGGCACTTAAAGATAACGGTCCCTGGAGAAGAGCGTATCCAGAGCGGAAAGGCATTTTTCTCAACAAATGCAGGCTGAGGTGAAAATATTTCCAAGCACAAATTAAACCATAGACAGTTTCAAAGATTTCTGATGTTTTAATGACACTGCTGATCAAAATTACTTGAAGATATTTCTTTATTTTTGTTTCTAAAAAAGCATAAGTGTGTGGGTGTGTGTGTGCGTTTTGTTGCAGGTTTCTACAGAGGCTGTAGACGACCATAAGAAGATCATCTGGCAGAAGATCACGGGCAACACAAGAACTGGATGTCTTTGGAAATAATAACCAACTAAATGATGTGATTCACACCATAAAATCTGCCGGCTGGCTTTTGAAAGTGACTCACACAGATTGTATGCATTTGTTTTATCTGAAGACAAAAGATGATCCTTTGTTCAGAAAATAAACAATTTTATACACGTCATTTATTCATTTTTAAAAAAGTGCATTTTCCTGAAGCCGTTTCTGTGTGATGCTTCAAGACTTCAGGGGTTCATTGCAGTTTGAGTTGTTAAAATCTGCATCTTTCGATGAAAACATACAAGTACAAGAGGTTTAAAATACACACTTGAATCAGATGTCTCTCGTATCACGCGAAGGTAAAGAGCAAAAACATTTGACAGCACAGTTGTTCTCCGCTCTGAAACAAACATTGCATCACCGCTCACAGTGGGTTAAGAGTCTTTCACCATTATGAAATAAACAAAACATGTATTCACATTACCAAAGCATACAGAGTTGCCAGTGAATCATACTCAGAGTTAAACACTATCACTGCAAGTGCTTAGAGTGTCATATAGAAATGTACTGTGATTGGATTAAAAAAAAAATGCCTGTCAGGAACATTGGCCCACGCACCGTGCAGGGACGTTGCTGCAGGATCAGCGGTGTCCGCCTTGAGGGACGGCAGTTCGGTTCTCAGTGATGCGATTTTCTGACCCAGTGTCACCTTTAGTTTGGTTTCCACTAACGGAAAAAGCTGAAGTTGTGGGACTGCTCCTCTTCCCCCCCGTCGGCTCCTGAGCCCCTTTGAGTGCCGCTGTCAGGACAGTGTGCGAGAGCGGCCCGGGGCTCAGGCCGCGGCGTACGGGGGGCCGGTAGCGTGGCCTGTAACCGTACGCCCTCAGGTGATAGGTGTAGTACTCCAGTGTGTACATAAGCTCCGCTTCTACATAATGGAAAGACACTGCCAAGTCAGAGCAGCACTGTGGACCCTGGAGGAAGAATAAGACAGACACACACACACACACGTTAGCACAAAGAAACACATACAGGTACAGATCCTAAAATTTGAGAGTAGAACATGCTGGAACTATGTTACATTGCATTTTATCATAAATGACGCTGCCAAAACGATTCCCAGGTGTTAATACACAAATGTACCTTGCTTTAAAAGCAAAAAAGGAGACATTTAAACTACGAGGATTTTTATGAGCAGAGCAGCTGAATATTATTCTGCAAAGTATCTGCATTTTCACCAATACTTTGCAAATTCATTTCAGGTTTCATACGAGTTTTCCAAAGGGAAACATTTTGTAAATTTGATTGCAAAGTAGCTGTATCATCTGAGCGAAATTGACCAATTATTCTTTTGTTGACGGGACACAATCTCTGTTGCAATCATCTACTGTGAAATTAACTCGTTTCTATTTCACTCTTGGGTCAAGAACGGCATTTGAATGTGCTAGACCATGGCATATTCATTTGCTATCCTTGTATATTTTAATTCATCAAAAGCAAAACAGTGAATTGCTTTTACTCTCAGAGAATAAGTCCTTTCTGTACCTCACAAAAAGGAAAGAATAATTATCTCACTTAAAGTGCAAATGCACACTAACTATATCAAAGAGTTTTAAACAGGTTCAACAGCGTGTCTACTAACCGGACTTGCCCTTCTCTAATGAGGCTAATCCCCTCTCCTCCAAGTCCGTCTTATCTCAGAACCATCTGTAGAGCACGCTGTGCTTTAATGGCAACGTTTAGGCAGCTTTCATGAAACAACGAGACAAGAATTATGGCGCGAGATGCAAACTGGGGATGTTGGGCCTATGCGGAATAAGTCTTACCATTATAATTTCCCAGGACATCCTATTCTCTGCAAGTACGTGTGTATATTCATATTTTTGCTTCTACCATCAATTCTAACTTGTGTATATAGCTCACAAATGAAACATAAGTGATGGGACTTGCCTCAACAATTGGGTAGTAACAATAGTTCCAGTACCAGAAGCTCTTTGAGAACTTCCCAGTTAAATGGTGCTCTGGCACGAATGGGTGGAAAGTTTCTCGACGCAAAGTATCTCTGGAGTCGCCCGCGACAACGCCCATCTTCTCCAGACACTGCCCCAGCGCCAGGTCCTCTACGGGTGTGGTGTGTGAGCACGCCTTGGTTTGAAAACCTTCAACAAACCGCCTGAGGGCCTCTCTGCTAAGCACGTAGCCCGCCCCTCCGCTCATGTAGCCTTGCTTCGTGTAAGGCCTGAAACGTTTGCCAAAGTAGACGGGCTCTTCGGGCGTGTGGTTGGACAAAATCCAGCGCAGGTTGTCCACCACCACGAAGGTGTCGTCATCAGCTTTAAGGAACCAATCTGCTTCACTCGCGTGGTGCTCGTAGACGTAATGAAAGGCTCGTATAGTCTTCCAGTACAGCTGGTCACGGCCTTCTTTAGTGCCCAGGCCTACAGTGGGGAAGTCCCGGTCCTCCTCAGAGCTCATGAACACCACCACGTTGCAGCGGCGACTCCAAGTGGCTCTGACGTGGCGAGCCCTGCTCTGCAGGTTATACGGTCCGGTCATCACCCAGCAGAGAACGCGAACCTTCTGGTACAACAGTTCTGCCCCTCGGCTGTCTTCATCTAGAGACACACAGCAAACAGTACGTGTTGACGATTTACATTTAAAAACACCACACTACTCTGCACTCGTGCTGGAGTGCTCCGTATCAGACCACAACACACACTCCCACACGCACTCCATCTGTGTTGGACCAGAGGGAGTGTAATTTACCTTCATTGTGAGAGTGGAGCAGATTGATGTGAGAAGCTCCCTCTTGCCTCCAGCTGATGGGTCTCTCGGACGCCGCTGTGGCCCTTTCCCGAGCCTCCGCCAGCACAGGGTAGCTCCTCTCAAACCACACCTGGCGCAGGAAGAAGTAGATACTGCAGGCCCCGACCAGGAAGCCCAGGGAGAAGGCCCATCTGGAGCCGTGGCCCTTCATGGTGAGACCTCTGATGTAGACATGCAGTAACTGGGACATGTGAACACAACACACCAGGATCCATTAGACGCACTGATAAACCAGACACATTATTAAAAATCAGTGTCTGATTACGCTATAAACGCCAATGGTATTTGTATACAGAGACGAGATGCGATTCGAGTGACATTCAGATCATATTGGCTGCAGTTTTTAGGCACAGATGACACATTTTAAGCTGAACCAACCCCCTCTCACATTCACAGAAAGCCATCTAGAGTCCGTATCTGGGCGAGAACGGCCATAATACCCGGATGTGGCTCGTCCCGCCCATTTTACCATGGCATGCATCGGAGCAGGCTTGTCTGTTCTTGTGAGAGCAAAATATCCCAGAATGCATTTCACCTGATGAGCCAGCTGCTCTCTGTTCTCCCATACCCGCGAGTTTAGACTCCCGAGTTTATTCTCGCGGGAATGCAAGCCCGTTCTTGCCGTCTTGAGTATTGAGAAAGGAACGTTGTCTGCCTTGGTCACGTGATTCGTCCCACATTTGCAAACGTATTGCTGAAAATGTTCAACATGCAACACATTTTCATTGAATAGATTAGGATTTTACAAGCACTACATCACTGCCAAGTATAAAAAATACATTGAAGAAAATATATTTAATAAAAGATCGCCACAACCTGGATTCGAACCCTGTCGAGCAAAAAAACAAGATAACTGCGTTATGCAGTCGGCCACTTGAGCTTAAAAGTATGTTGTGATTTTTATTAAAGAGTGTAGTGTCAGTGGCCTGGAAACCTTTTGGTTATCGGTGCATTTTCAAGATGCTTGATACAGTTATTTACACATTACATCCACATCGTTAAAAAAAAAGTGCTTTACACACTATACACGGGGATTAAGCAATCACGTTAATTAGCAACATCAGTATGAGGGGAGAATTGCAATGTTTGTGCGACCTCTGCTCAGTAGAAATATATTTCTAAAAGCTTTAGAGAAAAAGAGCACCGATGGACCCTCGCAAAGTGAACACGTTTCTTTTGTCATATAGATGTTAGATAGAATTTAGATTTAGTTATTGAGAACGGGACGTCTTGGGACGTGACCAAGGCAGACAACATGCCGCTACAGAAACACGCGTTAAAGACCCATAAAACCGGTGTTAACATTTAACAAAAGGTCTCCATATATAATTATTCTAGTCATTATTATTACGATACGAGTGTATAATCCTCTTCACCCATGAAATAAAACCACGTGATACGCAGAGAACATTTGCTGACAATGACTGTTACTAGCAGCGATGCGTGTCCTCGCAGTAAGCAACGATATGACGTCCTGTCGTAGGCCTGTGTGTGCGTGTGCGTGTTAATAATCTATTCTGGGCCGTTAACAGGAACGGGAGGGTCTAACCGATAAGCAGCGAAACAATGCCCGGTGATGAAGATCGCCCACAAACCTTGTAGAGCTGCCGGTCATGTCGTCGCGCGCTCACAGCGGTCTCCGGTTGAAGTCGTCCCAGTTGTGCGTCGCCATATGAGATGATTAGTAAAGGAAACCAAAAAAAACACCAAACAAAAAAAACACTATGCAGGTTTACATTCTTCGGCATTACGGACTCAGCTCTGCCACCGGGGCCTCTCATTGGTCGGCTGCCGGTGACGCAATGAGGAAGCCGCCTTTCACGTCTTGCTATGTATTAATGAGATATGAGAAATTAGCTAACCGATAGTCTGATTTTAGTTGCACGTTTAGTGCATGCTTGTTTAAATGTTTAAATTGAAGACGCTGATAGAGAAAATGAAAAGACGACCAGAAGCTGTTTTTTAGTAGCCAATTGTTGATAACATTCTGTTTAAGGATTATGTGAGACACCTTTCATCCAAAGACATGAACTAAAAACAAAGACAACAATGTTGATCGGGTGTAAGTGATGAATGAAAGCAGCACTTTTGTAGAAGTTAAAAGTAAAAAGTTAATTTATACAATGATAAAAACAATATCTGCAAACCTATCATGTTTAAGCTTGCTGTACAAAATGCCAATAATTCAAAGTAATACATATGGATGAATATTGATTCGCTAATGTAATAGATTACTTTACGTTAAAGACATTGAAGGTTAACGTGTGCACGCTCCAGTTATATTTGACCAGAATATTGTCATGAGAATTATCTCATGACAATATTCACAATTATAGCCACGGCTGTCAGCTGGAAAATAAACATCAAAATATCGCAATAACAGAAATATTGTGAATGCAAATGTCTTTATCATTTAATAATACATGTATCTATACCTCTGACCCGCAACACCCGACTTGCACACTGTAATTATTAATAACCAGGAGTAGGCGGGACGAAGAACAAGTAATGAAATATTTTCTCACGTTGGTTTCTGAACTTTCTATTTTATTTTGAAAAGCGACAGGAAAAGTGTCCCGAGACTGACGGCGTGTCGACCCCCCAGTACAGACCTCATTCCAACAGTACAGACCTCATTGCAACGATGAAGTCACGTGCAACGCTCACTGGGAATACAAATACAAGCCTATTTCCCTAGGAAATTACCAAAAGTCCGAAGAATACATCCACTCACGCGCGGGACGGAAGAACCTCCCAAACACTTAAGTCTTGTTTTGACCCAGTGAACGACTTTTTTATTGATGTGTTACAGTCAAACGTACGTCGATGTCCACAGCATGACAGCCGGCCTACAGGATAAGAAGTCCGGTAAAGTTGGGCCGAGATTGGAGACGGGACGCAACTCGCACGACAACAAGGCGCGATCCCATCTCGCGTGACGCCCATGAACGCGCGCGCGGTGTCAGAGACCGCTTTCCGACAACCGGAACAGGAGTTGACTTGAAGGCACTGGAAATATAAACTACATATAAATATCCTACACGGTACGTACACCAACGAGCAGCGCTGCACTTCTTTGTGGACGGTCACGTTGGATCACTGCTTGGATGGTTTTGGACCACGTTTTTGGTTTCGATACGTTCAGCCGTCGAAATCGACCCACACCGACATCTTCCCGGCTGTTTAAAAGCATTTAACTGCGAGGGCCTCGTTTTTTTGTGATACTGACGGAGAAGCATTGACAGTTGGGTGATTCATGAGATGTTTGCATGTAGTTTACATGCAAACCATATTATAATGATATGAGACCTATAGATAGGTAGAGACTTTATTCATTCCGCCGGGGGGACTTTGTGGTGCATTTGTGAAAGTTCAGTAATTAAAACTCTGCTGATGATTCAGCCGTATTCTAAGAGCTTAGGTGATCGCAGAGAGCACAAGTCGAGTAGAACAGACCATATTATGACTGAAATAATCATTTGATGAGCATTTCTGTCCCGCTCGTATACACGTAACATGTGAGGACTTCCCCACTAAGAAGAGGAAGATGCAAATGTTGCTCGTTCACTGTGAAGAGGAAGCATGTGGAACTTGAGCTGGAACCACAGAAACATCCCTTTTCATTCAGATGTGTGGCTTATTTTATTTTCGCATCTTCACACTGCTTTCATGGTATTACGGAGCTTCTGCTTGGTCCTTGTGGTGGCGGGCGTGGTTTTGGCTCGGCTGCAGGGTGGTGTGAGATCCAGCTTTAAACCAACACACCACCAACTGCAGTCTCAAAAGTAACCCCAACCCTCTGCCCCCCACATGATTCCTTTACCCTGTGAGGTTTGCCTTTTTGACATTTCCTTTTAATCTCTTCATTCTAGATGCGTGCCTCCTATAAGAGGTGTTTTGGACTGCTTTTGATCAGTGGACTATTGCTGTCCCTGTTCTTTGCCTGGAGCCCTGGGACCATTTCAGGAGTTGACATACGGCCAAGAATGGGGGGTCAAATAGAAAAACTCCTCCAAGAGAAAATGCAACACTTCATCGGCGGCTATCATGACGTTTCCCATATAAAGCACGACGTGGCACGGTAGGTTATACGTCAGCATGTATACATTTTGTTCTCAATTCTGCTTGTCATTTAAAAACTCACTCTGTACCTTATTTATTTTTATTTTTTTTGGACAGCCGTTTGCCTCTAAATACATGCATGTGTCTGGCTGATGAGGAGACCTTTCGCCTGCCGCTCTCCAATCTGCTGTTCCCACGTGTGTGGGCCCACAACATTGGTCTCGCCTTCTTAGGGTCCCACCCCGACCCCAGTGGTGTGAAGCGTCACAGAGCTGAGGAGTACAGCAAATTTCAGCTGAGGTAAAGTTCAAATGATTAACCATATAACGCAGTGAATCAATAAAAAAAAGGAACTTCTAACGCAGTGAATCAATAAAAAAAAAGACGTACTGCAGACGTAACAAAACTAGGCGATTTTGAACAGCTCGTTCAGAGGCTGAAGAAAGAAACCTGTATCTAACTCAAAACAGCATGAATGGATTTTGTATGCGTGTGGAAGCACCAGAGACACAAAATAACACCCCAAATCCCAGAAAACGTAATTTTTCCATAATATGGGCACTTTAAGCCACTCTAGTCCAACAAAACCGTTGATTGGCTATGGCGTTCGTCTCCGTACGCGGTGGGCAGATTGCGCATTGATCAAACCGGTCCGGCGTGTTTATCGCTGGAGCGGAAGAGGTGTTGCTGAAATTCCAAACTGCCGTGTTGAAAAAGCTAAATGAACTCTGGGATGACAGGCTTTATATGGGCCGTGGGTTGTCTGCTTGACTTATTAGCTGACAAAAGAATTTTTGGACATGACTGAGCGTGTCATCAGACAGTGTCGTTACCATTAGAATTCACTAACTAAGTTTTTCGACACAGATTTCTATGAATGAACACTGAAAAATCTGCATTCTGTCTTCTCAGGTC
This sequence comes from Apeltes quadracus, assembly GCA_021346845.1. Classification (NCBI taxonomy): domain Eukaryota; kingdom Metazoa; phylum Chordata; class Actinopteri; order Perciformes; family Gasterosteidae; genus Apeltes; species Apeltes quadracus. The sequence continues at coordinate 9,117,711 of CM037928.1, read as the reverse complement.
CTACAGTCCTGCAGATGTGCTTATTGTAGCTGAGGCCAACAGTCCTCTTCAATATCCCACCCAGGGCGTGGAGGTGCGACCCCTCAAAACCATCATCATTCCAGGTAAAAGTGCCATTGCACCTTGTTCAAAGCGTGCACATTGCATCTATTTTTGGTTTGATGATGTCTATCTGAGCATATTTCTTCACCGTTGTCTCACCTTATATCCCTCCGTAGATATTCCCAGTAGTAATTGCTTTATTCCCACAGGTTTGGGTCTTAAAGAAGAAACCGGGTCCAAGTTCAAACACACGGTAACTTCTTCACTTTGCGGCTTTCATTGGGGTTCTCACGGGTGTTGACAGACCTATTTTTATCTGTCCAAATGTTTACTTAATACGCTGCCTTTTGTGCACAGGTTTATTTGACAGCAACATTGGGGACTTTTGATGTGGCTGCTACAGTGGAGAGCGTCTCTGTTAAAGGAGAAGGAGAGAAGCACATGATACTTTTCAGTCCTCTTCTCTCCGCTCTAAACGAACAGCTGAAGTTTGTCACTTATACAAACACTGTTTTTCATCCCAAGACAGCCGATACAGGTAATAAATTGTATCTTGATATTAAACATAGAATGTTATGTTCACTTCTAACTCCTAATGGTCTGAAGTAATACATGGTACCTCATGGTAAGGAGGTATGGAAGTGCTACGTTCTGTTTACCAGTGGAATGAGTCATTCTCACACATTCTCATTCAATTGGATGGTCTCTCTATCCCAATTGTTTTCTGCAGTTCAGTTCACTACTGATGTTCACCAGTCATTTTTCACCATCAAAGTTGGACATGGAACGATACCTAAACTTTACAATTCTGGATATCAAAGAGGTTTGTGAGCAGCAATGTCTATATTACATTTGTATTATTATTTTTGTGTTTGAATGCGCCGTTTTAATGTTTTTATTGTGTCTGTTTTATTCTTTTCCCATTCAGAGTACAATATCAGTGCTCTTGTTACCATCGCCACAAAGACTTTTCTGCGATATGACAAACTCAAAGACCTCATTGACAGCATTCGTCAATATTACCCCACAGTTACCATAGTGATAGCAGATGATAATGAGCACCCACAGCCTGTGAATGGCCCTCACATCGATCAATACATCATGCCATTTGGAAAGGTAAAGTGTTGCCATGTCTCTATCGGGGGGTTTTGGGTAGCAACCTGCGCAGTTGACCGAGCTTCTACTACTACTTCTACTACACACAGGGTTGGTTTGCAGGAAGGAACCTGGCGGTGTCACAAGTCACAACCAAGTATGTGCTGTGGGTGGATGATGATTTCCTCTTTACGGCCAACACCAGGGTGGAGACGATGGTAGACATCTTAGAAAAGACCACGCTGGATCTGGTGAGTTGCTCACCGAGAGACCGGTCAATGTGTGTGGATGATATCTGCTGTTTTTCATGGGGACTGCATGTTACATTATGCATAACTAACTTGTTAATATCTGGTGAAATTCTCCTTTTAAGCCTCTTAAAAAATCAATTTACCGTGGCTGTCGCAGGACTTTAATAAGCCTGTCCAATGATGAGACGAAGTGATTTAACTCAACAGGCTACGTATCTGTCTACTATTATGTCACCATGATTATCTGCACACTGACGCACAAACCTCTGACCCTCAGCACCCAATGTTTGCTTTAACAGGATATCTGCCTTGAGGATTGCACTCAAGGGCACAGTAACATGCACCCATAAAAAACATGATGTACAAGTTCACATTGGCACAATGCCCACAGAAAGTAGGTAGTGACCGTTGCAATCCTAATGATTGAACCCTCACTGAGGATTAGGCAAGTAACTGAACTAACGTTGGATTGCATGGTGGAAACATGACTCAATGTAGTCAAACGAGTTGTCCAAAAAAGTTCAGATAAGAGTTGTTTGCGTTACACAAACCAGGAAAGGGCTACAAAAAGATAGCCGACGCACTGAATGTCGAGACCAGAGATACAGTTGCAAGCATGGTTTGCAAGTTAATGGTTGAAGGACGTGGCAAAACACCCGCAGCCCAATATCAGAAAATCGTAAGGAAAAAGCGCCACACCGTCTGCGTCATTGGTTCCCAACAGGCCCACGCGTGCCTCAAAGCCGCCAGGTGGCAGATTTCAGAGTGGCCTTCACGGTCGCCTCACTTGAACCCCATCAAAGATCTCTGATGGGATTTGAAGAACACGCACCAAAGAATGTTACTGAACTGGAGGCCGTTGCCCACGAGGAAGTGTAATTTTGTCAGGTAATATTGGTTAAGTTGAACAGTTCTTCTGTGAAACTGCATATTTTGGTTGAATCATTTTTACTCCGTCACACTAAAGATGTATTAATTGCAACGTATTGATCCTCCCTGAACATTTCTCCGGATCATCGTGTTTTCAACTGGCTTTCATTTTGCTTCATGTTACGTTGCAGGCGTTAACTCTTACCTGTTCTTTTTTTTTAATTGAATAGATGATATATCATCTACCAAAGTAAAGCTGTGTGTGTGTGTGAGAGAGAGAAATTTCTGTCAAGTCTTCATGAGTTTTTTGCTGTCTGAATGGCTTCAGGTTGGTGGTGCAGTGAGAGAGGCAACGGGCTACACTGCGACTTATCGCCACACCATTTCGGTGGAGGACGGGGGAGAGGAGGGTGACTGTTTGCATATCCGAGACGGGTACCACCACGTCGTCGAGGGATTTCCCAACTGCGTGGTGGCGGACGCAGTCATCAACTTCTTCCTGGGGAGGACGGACAAGGTGCGGCAGGCGGGGTTCAACCCCCGCCTTGCCCGTCACGGTCATCTAGGTGAGTCTGTCTGCTACCGAAACGCTTTGGAGAATTCACTGAGAGATTGTTCAAAACTAAAATGTTCTTTTTGTTTACTGCAGAGTTCTTCATCGACGCGCTGGGTTCCCTCCACGTTGGCTCCTGTAGTGACGTGATTGTGAACCACGCATCAAAGATCATTCTGCCCTGGAGTAAAACCGAATCTCAAAAGTTATACGACAAATTCCGCTATTCGTCTGCCGATGCTGATAATGACGTTCATAAAGAAGACTTCTACTTCAAGAACAGATTCAAGTGCATGACCAGTCATTGAAACTTGTCATGACATCAATTTCTGGACTTTAGAAAACAATTGTATTTTACAGCGTGGCTCTTGCTGTTTAACAGTTTGTGCGGACTTACTTTTTGTCCATGAACCAATTGCAGCAGAAGCACCTCCATGAACAGGATTACCCTTCACGACACGCACTGAAAGCATCACGTTTTCATAATTCTGTTTGTCTAACCGCGTGTGTATAATGTCAATTGTTGCACTGCACTGGCAACAGCAACACATGTTATGCCACTCAAAGGCCTATGCTTTTTATATATACCGGTACTATTCATTGCTCACCAATTATTTGCTCAGGTAAAGTATGTATTGTGACAGTCTACATGTAATATGTCTTGCTGTGCAAGTAAACTAAAATATAAAATGCACTGTTTAACAATATTTCCATTATTGAATGTTGGATGAGCTTCATTGTTAAGACAGGGCTGCCCAGTTGTGTCCTCAATCTTCATTTTACTTCAAGTTGTTTTATTTGGGCTGATAACATGGTTCTAAGTAAGAAACATTGTCCATCAACTTTGGTGTCAAGTTCAGCTTTATCTGGGAATCTATGAAGAGGAAATCTTTTATCCTTTTGGTTTTCCTTAGGCAAATAGAAAAATACAATTACATTTTCCAAATAGATGAATGTTGCATAATGTAATGCCAATCTAATATTAAAATAATTTAAGGGTCTGAAATGTACGCGTGCTAAAAAATGATAGCATGTGTCGTTTTATCATTTGCCAAATGATCCTTCATGACGCTGATCTTCAATTCTTAAACCAGTTCAGTCTATTTGAGCCTTGTCGGTGGTTGTAACACTTCCCCCAGCTCTTCCATCACCAGTTTGTTAACGTCCTATTTTATTCACAACAGTTCTGCAGCATCCAACAAATATTATTTACCCGATTTTAAAAATGGATTGTTCTTCCTGTGTTTCCTAAATGTACATTGAGTTGTAAGTTGTCAATTGATATCATTGTATTTCAGCCATGGTGCTTTTTATAGTACTCTACCGAACATGGGGGAATTTTAAATATGCATGGACACTATACAAATGAAAAATGTTATTGTGTTGCAATTATTACAGTACGTCTTGTGTCTGTGTCGTTGCTATAACTGTATTTTCACTGCATGGTGTTTTTTCCAAGCTTCTGTCACTTTGGTCTTAAACAAATGAATGTTTTTTTAAATATGCAAGAAATGTGCTTGGGTGTCTGAGCACACCGTTGATTTCAGTATAACCTGAGTGCCATATGGCGCATAGCATACTTTTATCTTATGCATGTTTAAAGACGCTGTTACTGGCAATAGACGGTTTACTTTTGAAAGTACATATTTTTTCTGTTTAGCTGAAGCACTATTTTTAACTTCGACATATAATTAAGTATTTTTGCATCATGATACTTTTTCTCAAGTATGGGATATTCCACCAAAGAGTTACAGGCTATACGATTTGAATCTGTGATTCTAATCGGGATACACTGTAGTAGAAGTTATTAAACTTGTTGTTTATGGTTTTATTGCTATGGCGACAGCTGTAACTCCAGTGTTTCACCACAAGGTGGAAACAAAAGATCAGATAATGATGCCACATAAAATGAATGATTGTCTATTTGCTGTCTGAGGACTTCAACGTTAAATGTAACAAACTATTATTACCTACAGTGGTGCTATCAGAAGAATAAGTACAAGCAGTAGTAGCATTTTCATACTAAAAAAGCGCTAATGGTTGGATTGAAGTGGGTGTTTAACAACTGTTTAAATATGTGCATGATACCTGTGAGTATGTTTTTAATATAGTAAATCAAAGCTTTGTCACTCAATCAGTGACCTTCCCGGATGAGTTTGCCAGGCTACTTTTTGGATACGTTTGTGTACAGTTAGTACGTCTGCCGGTGTAATCTGGCTTAGTAAACATTTGGCCAGAGACTTGTGTACCATGTTTTAATTGAAGTGGACTACTTCCTCCCAATTAGTGAAACACTCCTTGAGCTTTAAAGGGAAAACCCAAAGGGTACAGTGTCTAGAGGCCTCTTTGAAATATGCACTGGAAAAAAATTAATAACTTGGCCATCCAACATCAAGCAAGGAAATAATTAGGGATTTTTTTTCTTCCTTTTTCATCGTGATTTTGAACTCAAACTGCATTCCGTCTTCTCAGGTCAAAGTAACAGGATTATCATGAATGGCATTGGAGGAAACCTTCAACTGTTGGACAGCAGATGACAGCGTGTCTGTGTGCCAAGACGTCGCTTCCAATCAGAGCAAAGGCATCTACAGCTACTGGTAACACGTACACCATCTTGCACATCTTTCAGCAGGTTTTATCAGACTTTGTTTTTTAGGATGAAAATCTCTTGTCCCGTAGAAAGTGGTGGACGGACTGGATCAAAACGTTTTGTCTAATGTTACCTCAAGTTTAGAGGAAAGTGTACATGAATTGACGCCAGCGCAGCTTGCATGATGTGAGGTAAATAAACCTACATTCTGCGAAACTAATGACGCTAGTTTTTCCAACATGGCCCCTGGTTAAATTGAAATCCTTTCTCTTTGCGTCATTTGAATAATGCATTTTTCTTTTCATCATCTGCCAGTGCAGACACACAGGTCTACTGTACCTCAGCAAACACAAAGGCTGGTCTTATTCTCACATCAAAATATAGCAGATTCACGCGCTTCACATTCCACGCTGTGTTTGCCCCTCAAATGTATTCACACACACCACAGTAACCAAAGTGTTGATGTAGGATCCTAACCCAATATAATATGTTGCATTTTAAATCATCCAAATGTTGTTTTTGGAGATGTATTTATGGTCAAAACACCCACTGGATGGCACAGTTGCTGAGAAATACGACAATATAAGTAATTTCATAATACAGATTTTGTGCGTGGAGTTTAAAAAGATGACATTTTAATATTGAGTTGGAATTTACATGGTTGCATATTCAAGCACATACCTTTAAACATATATATATATATATCTTATTTAGTAGTAGTACTTGTTAGTATTTAACAAACTATTCAGTGCACTTTATATTCAGCAGTTTTGCAAACAACAAACAAACTAAATAAATATCACTATGATAATGTTCCAGCATATACAACAACAAAAGCCTCTGTCATATACAGTTTCATAGTCATTAGACAAAAAAATATTTGTTTTCTTTCTTTTTACACTAGATAGGAGAGTTTTTTTTCTGCCTGACCTTACCTGCCCTCTGACTTTGTGACAACAATCGGATTAAAGTTTACCAGCAGAGAGTCTGATACAAGTCAGAAAACCTGGGGACACTATAATATATTAATTATTGTAATTCATGATGTGCAACAACAAGCTACTGTTTCTTTAAAACACTGATTGAATCTATCTATATTCAATCTATCTATATATATATATATCTATAAATAGATATATATAGATAGTGGAACACTGCTACATAGCCGAGAGACTCCGTTGCAACTATAAGTATAGTCTCAGTCTTCTGGAGTCGTCACTGTCCTCCTGGCTCATACCCAGACCGTCGTGGTGTTCTCTGAAGATCTTTCCTACGGATGAAAGAAGTTTCTTTCTCTTTGGACAATCCAAGTAATCTCAGGGTTCTTTTGAATGTTAATTGTGCTCTTCAGCTTACCTTCTGTTGTTGAATATACATCACTGCATCATGAACAGTAACAAAAATATGCTGAGGGTTCATGTAGGTCATTAGACCACTTGATGTTAGGATCTTTAAGACACTCTCTGTATAGAAATCATTGTGAATCAGTAAAATGTAATATAAACATAGAATATCATGAGAAAATAAATCACAAGCCTCACCATTGCAGTTTGCCAAATACACATGAACTCCGACTTTCTGGCACTCAGTGCATATCTGCAAAAAAGCCAAAAGAAATCACTATGGTGACACGGTGCACAAAGACATGGAGGGGATCCCGTGTGAAGTGAAGTTTGAAGCATAGCGTTTTGCTTCAGTAGACTTACCTGTGTGAAGAGTCTTGCTCCAGCGACGTCAACAAATGTCACACTGCAGCAATCAATTAGCACTGCCTCGACATCACTCTTAGACTTCTCTGCAGGAAAGAAAAAAGGTCATAAAACAAAAGCTTATAAAAAGCTCAATATGAACAATGCCATTTGTAATAGACAAAGTACTGTTTTAGCTGTTTATATTTAGAATCTGTAGCTGTTAGTTTTCGTTTTGTCTGCTCTCGTTATTTACCAGATTTAAAGAACTCATTTTCTGAAGAAAACGATGTATTCGCAATTCCTCTTTCCTGAACAACGATGGAGGGAGAAAAACAAAAAACAATCATCATCATCATTTCACGGCGAGAACTTCATGTTTTTCACAATACGGAGGCCGATTCAGCCGTTTCGGTGGTCGTACCACAGTGCTGACAGTGGCCTCTCTCTCCCGTTTCTCCAGGGCCTTTCTGGCTTTCTCCCAGCTGCGGATCTTCTCTGGCGTCAGGCCCAGCAGCCGGCTCACCTCCCCCCTGAAGAAACTACGGTTGCCGTAGTAAATCGGCCCGTTGTAAGTCAGGATCTTCACTCCCGGTATCTCATAGCACTGAAAGGAACACACAGTATCGTCCCATCATCTCTGGTATAACGATTGTCACTTTTTGGAATCATAAACTACAATTTGATGTATTATAAGTAAGTATTTGCGGGTACTGTAAGTATTTAACAGCGAGGGCGTCCTCTCACCTTGTTGTGATTCTCCACAGGTCTGTAGATTTCCGTGTTGCTGGCCCGGCCGAGCACCGAACAACCAGCCCTGTGGAACCGTCAGTCATCAACTTCAGTTGACCACACATAGCTCGACAAGTAAAAAAGGATCCTCTCATTATTTGAGATAATTCTAAGTTGTCCTGATCAATTATAATTGCATCATTTCTATCAAACGTACATAAACAAGATCTTTTAGTTCATTCCAACATCTCAGATATCGTTTGTATTTTATACAATAGATGAATTGGCGTCATGCTGGTCAGGGGGAGTTGAAAACGTACCTTTGTGTGCGGCAGATGACGGTCATCATGGAGAACACCACTCCGATAGCGAGGCCAAGATCCACGTTGAGGACCACTACAGAGAGCCAGGTCACCATCCAAACCATCTACACCAGAATAACGTGAAAGTAACATTCGGGTGTGTGCTAGAGTTCACTGAGTTTTACATAACCTGACATTTTGGAAAGCTGACGCTGACTATGGAAGCCTGTGTGACCTCACACAGCCTCAGCTAAAAGTACCAGTTAATACTGATGCAAATAATCACAAGAACGAAGCCCATTTTCAAGTGGTAACCCTCCAACTAAATCCAAATGAAAACAGAAATATGTTTCTGAGGGCACGTCATATTTTTCTCCAGATTAGGGGAATTAAGGATGTCTTTTAATTGCTTTATAAATAAAAAAGGCCCACAGCTCGAGAAGATAAAGCCAAACAGATTTACTTTGTCGGTTGTGCTTTGTTCTCATGACCATTTTACGGAATACTTATTCTGTTGAATCTATTGCCTTACAAAGTCAATCTTGCTGATTCTCCACAGGTCCGGTAAGTCCTGAAACTGTAGGAACATCTGCCTTAGGCTGGTGACGTTGATACATGCCAATACTGCCTGAGGGGATAAAGGACGAGACGAGTAAACTTTCCTTCTGTTTGTCTTTCATTCTTGTTGCAGACACACACACACACACACACACACACACACACATTAAACTCACCTTTGGTAGGTAGAAGAACAGCGGTCCAATCAGAAGCAGTACAATCAGAACCACCACACTCGTGAACAAGCCGGAGAGCTGCAGGAACACACACACACACACACACACACGCACACACACCTCATCCTTTATTGAAAATCCCAGTAGAGTTGCTTTGTCCTGCGTCTCACAATATGAAAGAAAATCCTTAAACAATTCACTCTTCATCACTTGTGATTTTGTATTTATTTTATTCTATTTAATGTTTTTTACTATCTGGACATTGAGTCTAAAAACAAATGTGGTTGATTAATTTAACTGAATTTAAGTGGATTAAGACATTTGAATTCATGAATTGAGAAGCAGTCTTTGGTATTTTGGTTCTGATTGTGCTCAAAGCATCAGTGAATCAATTACCTAAAAAGGACCTTTCAAACTATTTAAGTGAATGACGTTTTCATTTAAACTAAATTTGACAGGCAGAACCTACTGGACATCCAGCGCAGTACCTGTGTGTATCCTCCAGCACTCTCCAGTATATTAGTGGTGGCGAGAGTGGCTGAGCTGGGGAAGCACGTGAAGAAAGAAGACACCGTGTTGGAGATACCGTGAGCCAGCAGCTCCTGAAATGAAGCACAGCCTCCATCAACAAAAGGGTAACAGATTGGTGAAAGTCAAGCATGTCAACAAAAAGCGGGGGAAAACGTCGCACTGACCTGGTTGGGTTGAATGGAGTATCCATGTTTATCGGCATAGATCATTGCCAGAGAGACAGACACGGCATAACCGACAAACGTTATCGCCACCGTGTCCCCGGCAATGTCCGGGAAAGTGCTCAGGTTGGGCATCCGCGGCCTCGGGAATCTGAGGACAGGACAATTAAAGGTCAAAGTACTAAAAGCTGCTGAGCGCAATGTTTTTTTTTCTCATTTCTAATCACAAAAGTTTACCCAGCTGGGATGTGGCCCACTATCTCAATGTCATAAGTAGAGTCCAGCGAGGAGGCGTAGGCCACACACGTAGCAATGATCACCTGCAGAGGGAAGTATCAAGCAGGACTAATAACCCGTTCATTACATTGTGAATAGCGAACGGACCCTTAACGTTCACAAACACAGATGACTGACCGTGAGGATCTCCACGGGGATGGGTGTACGCAGGTGCTGTTTGTAACGCATGTTGATCTCCTTCACTGGCACGAGAACCGCCAAACAAAACAAGGAGATCAGCAGCTCAGCCGTGTTGGTGTGAGACAGGTTCTCCATCACGGACGCCAAAGTCTGAACAGAGAGCAGGTGAGCTCTGAGCAGACGCCACGGCAAAAAAACGTGGCAGATTAGGCCCTCCGGATTTCATCCGCAAACACCCACCTTGAAGAGGGAGAACGTCCCCGTGTGGCGAGGGAGCCGCAGCCCCAGCATGCTTTGCAGCTGTGAGACGGTAACATGAAAGGCAGCGGCGCTGGTGAAGGCCTTGACGATTGGCTCGGACAGATAGGTGGAGAGGAAGCCCAGCTGAAGACCAAACATACAGAGCTGGGGCACAAGAGATCAACACATCACTACGAGCTGGCTTCTGCAGGCGTTTTGTTCACTTGGTGTAAAAATCCATATCCGTTTTACCATAAATATTCCTGAGAGGAGCGCCACGGCAGACGCAACTCCAATCCTCTGGGCCTCAAAGTCGGCCGCTTCAGGCGAACTTGAGTTCATCTCCAGAGGAGTGGGAACCAGCTGCTCCACCACAGAACCAGTCATCAGACTCACCACAGCAAAGGTACCTGAAGAGAAGACCTCGCGTCTCAGTGGAAAGCTGAATTAATATGCATTAATAAACGCCTGTTTATTAATGCATACACACTATTTCACAGTTCTTACCTGTAGACACATGGCGACCTGTGCCAAAAAACATATAGAGCACCACGGGGAAGAAAGAGGTGTAAAGGCCAAATATCGGTGCTACAGATGTGAGTAAGGCGAAAGCCATGCCTGTGCAGGGGAAGGAATTCAAAAACAGTTTAGAAGTGAACACATGTTTTTTGTAATGTTTTTTAGTTGTGATCAGAACATAACATCTCCTATGATACTTATATGGGCTAATTTGCAGAAGTATTTGAAGTTATTGAATTGCAGAAAAATAATGACTGATCATACAACAAACAGACTCCCCTGAGATCATGTACATTTTGATCATTCAGCCTTGTGGCTGTTCTTTGGATAATTATCAACAATTGCCTGTTGCTGTCTTTTCCCAAAAATATATCATCATCATCATCATCATCATCATGTCAGGTGCAATCGTTGTAATCAAGTCCTGGCTCGGTTTACTCTAAATGAAAACTACTGTCAAAAGATAAATAAAAAAAATAATAAATAAAAGACAAAAGCAGCTCACCTTGCGGGATGTGAAGAATACCGACCGTCAGGCCCCCTATCGTGTCTCCCAGCATCCATTTCTTCAGTCTGTACCTGGGCAGCCAGTCGAAGATGGGAACCCTCTGCCGCAACAGGTGAAGGCAGGCTCGCTTTGAACACCTGCACCTCCCGGCGAACTTTTCCCGCAGCCGCAAACTTCCACTCGCGGTGTCATCGGAGCCGTATGCCTGTTTGAAGCGGTCCTCCGTGTAGATGTCCCGGTACACGACCACGGAATCGCTCATGTTGTCTCCGTAAAGGTGGCCGCCGATGGTTCACCGTGCAATAAGCTCCGTGGCGGGGTCGCTAAAGGTCTGCAATAAACCAATGTGTGTTATAAACCAATGTGCGCTGCCGTCCAGAGCCATTGCGCTTTCCGGTCGGACGCTCCTCAGCCAATGGCCTGGCTTGGAGCTCAGACTTTTTTTGTTGGTGTTGAACAACTTTTTTTCCTCATCTGTGTCAGATATCGTAAAGGTGAGCTCTTTTTTACCTCACAAAAATCCTCTGGGTCCTACTGCTGGAAGATTTTTTTTCTAACAGAACGCATTAAGTGAGGCATGACTGACCTTCCTTCACTCACAACCCCTCCCTCCAAACACACGCACACGCACACACACACACACACACACACACACACACACACACACACACACGCACACACTATCCTTCCCAATGTCCTCCTGAGAGCTACACAGGAGGTACAATCTCCGAGGCACAATTAAGCCTTTCAATGTATACCACTGTGAAACGCCTAACGAGATCAAAGTGCCATTGTTGGTGGAGGTGAGGTGTAACCTCAAACCATTTCTGTTCCGAGAAGGATGGATGTCTGTAATGGGTGGGCGTTTAAACCGTGAAGCCACCAGGAAAAGGGTCTGTCACCAATGAGACCCCCCCTGTGAAACCCGATCGCACGCGGCCGTCCGGTTCATGGATCAAACCGCACATTGACTGATGAGCGAGATCTTGTTCTTTGTCAGACAGGAGTGAACGGACGGATGTCTACTGGCGATAATGTATTAATTAGCTCAATAACTTTTAAAATATACATTTTCTTCCCAACAGGGACCTTGCAGCCTCAAAACGCGTTCAGCCTGATTGGTAAATATAAAACCAAAGGAAATTCGCCTCTGGTGAAAACTCAGTGTAGCTTCTGTGAACCTCTCCCATGGGGCTACGTGAGAAAGGGCAGGCGATGCCAGCGTATTGTCTCGTTTTCATGCTAAGAACAACACCCAAGGATTTTGGCTTGAATGGGCCCTGACGGAAAGTTAAAAGTAACATCAAAGATGACAAAGCATTAGTTTAGCATTGCCTTTGTTGTGCTTTTTCTGCTTTGTTATTAGTGGAGAAAATGTTATCGATGATCCCAGAGAAGGTATTCACCATCCTTATGAAATTATCAAAAAAGCTGCGTTGCTTGTTAAAGGGAAAATATTTGGGAAAACCCCTTTTTTTCACCTCTATGTTAAAGCTTAAAAGCCATTTTCATCTCCAGATCTCTGTGGCCACACAAGCTAAATCAACCAATCACCTTTCTCCACACGCAGATCGAGATTTTCACCACAACCGACCCAGTACACAATATGGACAACAATGAATGGACTAAAATAATCCCAGTGCATCATCATTTATTGAGCCTTGCGGGCCTACAGAGTGCTGTATTTGAGAACCACTGACATGTTGGCTGTGGTTTGTGTTTTTATGTCCCCGACTCTGTACCTCTTTACTCTGCTGTGTGCTGACAACGCCGTGTCAGTTTGACCGAGCGGTTTATTTACGAGCTTTTACCTGACACGTTGTTTGGAACTGGGCAGGTGATGTTTTTGTTTTTTATTTCTTTGTTGACAAAAGGAGAGGTCATTTGTTGTTGCAAGAGATTGAAGCAAACAATGCATTTCCATTGAGGAAGACTTCTTTCATGGAAATGTGTTGTTTGCTTCTTTAGAGTTTTTCATCTTTTAGTTTAAAAAACTTAAAACTCTGGCTGGATCATAACTGATTTCATCACTGCAAGAAAATTATAATGGTTCATTTTATTCTGAAGGATATGAAGTCATTTCTACTTTAACACCTCATCATCCCAGAAGAAGGCATAAAAAGCAGGGGGCGTTTGTAATCCCACATACAGCGACAAAAAGACAGGTCAAATGATTTAATCCTGATAAATGCCATTTCTTTCATTTTACCAATATTCATTCTAAATTTCAACAAATGAAAAAAAACATCCAACGGCAAAGGAAAATGTTGTTATTCCATTTTGGAGAGATAAATTGCTCAAGACATCACTGGAGTCAAAAAGGGTGGAGGTGAGGAGTGCAACTGTGAGTTATAAGAGGCAAAGTAATCAATACAAACCCCTCCCCCCCCCCCCCCCCCCCCTAAAACGCCATGTGTTCCTGTCCACTAATGTCTTGAACCAAACGAAATAAACAAAGCAACTTGTGTCATATTCGTAAAACGTCTGTGTCTGTGGTGAAGACGAGATGTAGTGATACAAGGGACTTCCTGCAAATGCCTGGAATGTGGGCCATTGTGTTGATCAGCTGCAGAGGATTTATGAACATACAGACGGCGTGGTGTGTCTGCGGCCTGTTTAAACAAGATATTTATCAGTGGTAAAAGGAACAATGCGTTGAATACAAAAGGATATGGAGCGTTAACCCCCAACTACACAAATCCTTTCTGCGCCATTATAACACAAACAGCCCTTTTCGCATTTAAATATGGAAAATGAGAATATCTGAGCTGGTCACAAAGTTCAGCCTATGTAACCAACATCAACAAAGAACAGGCTCTCTGCACCTCTGTGGAAACAAAATGTGTAGATTGTAATTGTGAATTCACAGAAGATCGCTTTTAGATGTGTGATATAAGAGGAATTGTGTTCATCGGTTGATACTCTGTATTACGTAAAGCAGCATTTTCCTGAAAAACAGGGATTCGTTCCCGCCTCATTGAAAGCATGTGAGTGTCATGAGGCCGGTTATGTCACGGTCCCACACCCGCTTGTTGCATTAGCATTAATCATATAACAAAAATATTTCCTGTGTGTCCTGATCTCGCAGAGTCTTTCTATTATTCTGGCCCAGGGACAGGCTCCAGACTATAGTTCCTGCTATTGTTCTTAATCTGCTTTATGGGATTCTTGTCGCGACCCCCCCACGTCAGGCCCGTTTGGAAAGCAGGCTGACCGCTCCGCTCCGAGAGTCCCTGTCTTCCCACCTCTCCCATCCCTTTCCGTTGACTTCTCCTCTCCATCTGTTAGCGCTTCATCGCGGGTTTTCCAGGTATTTGCATGGTTTGACCATGTGACACGTGTCTCTCTGAAGAAATCATAGTCTTTTTCACTCACTTTCAGGATAGCAGTTAGATTCAATTATCGGTGCAGGGGAGCTGTTTTGACCCCTGTGTCACTTCCTCGCTCATGCCGAAGCATTGTGCAGCTCAAGTACACAACGGCGACACAACCTTGAACCAAATTGTAAGACCGGCTGCTGCATTGTCTGCGTCACCGGAACACTTCTGTCCAGACGACATTCGCTTTCAGCCCTCAGAGCGTAAAACCCGACGAAGAAATGGCATTTCCTTGTGTTGCACATTCCTAAGAACTGGTGAATGTACAACACCAAAGAATAGTAGGTCCCAAATGTACACATAAAATGGTATATCAATTTCTTGCGTTATTTTGTATGGAAGATCTTTTTGGCGTAGAGCTTTAAACAAGAGGGTCCTGGTATCAGAAATGGTGCTTGAGCGCTTGCAGAAAGCTGTAAGAGAACCAAATGTTAGAGACTGTGAAGTCCACCACGGTGATGTATGAAGGGAATGGGATTTTGATCCACTGTAGTGAGTCTAGTATTTAGTCTTGTGCGTGCGACTCTGATGGAGTAGGTCCTTAAGAATCAGCGGTGCAGCGAGGTTCACCTCACAAGAGTGCAGGGCAGGTATATCGTGCTCATCGGCCAAAAATGTTGACTCAACAACTTTTAGTATTTGAATTTGTGTGCACCAGTTATCTGCTTAAATTGACTATTTAAAACATTCACTGGGTGACTGGCGCTCACTGATTTGCTTAATTGCTGTATTTTTTAGATTTGCCTGAAAGCCGGTTTAACCAACCATCCAATAGGAACTGCAGGAAGATTGACTATATATGTATTTCTGTCAGGTCCATTAAGTCAAGAACACGCATGACAATAAAAATATTTTCATGCGTGAAAATATTTTTTTATATATTTATTTTATATATTTAATATAAATATTTTTTATATATTTATATATATTTTTTTATATATTTAAATATTTTTTCAGATAGATTGCATCCGGTATGAGTCAGAATTAAATCTTTGGTGGTGTGGCTTTGTTCAGGGAGTCCTCCGACCTTTCATGAGCACCATGAAATAGCAGGGAGTCAGAGGACAGCAGCGGCATTAGGGAACGCTCACACCGTTTTAGGACTGTGTGAGCTGAGCTATTCCCCCACATGAACAGAGCGGCAACGATGACATAGAAGCAAATGCCACGTTATGCATGACGAGGAGGAGCTGGGGAGGTGGCGGGCGGCAGAGAAGCGAGCTGCAAGCAGGTAGAAGCAAAACTGAATCTACTTTAAACAGGGCGCCCTGTTTGAGTGTAGCCATTAGCGCAGAGGGAGGACGGGGGAGGACGGGGGGGGGGGGGGGGGGGGTGTTGACCAGCTGGTGCGCTAATCCAGATCACCTGATGCGGCTCAGTTGGAGCAGATCAGCTGATGAGACCCTGTGTTGGCCAAAGGCATCGCCTTGACTACATGGCCTGCCAGAACTGACGCTGACGCTCAATTTGCCTTAATCATTTTGACTCAGAGGAAAACAGACGCGGCCCTTCTTCTGCCATAAAAGTTTATTGCAGCTGCTTGCTGCTGGAAGAAGAGCATATCATTGGCTCATAACATTCACATCACATGTGAACACTGTTAGAGGCTGGCACCTACTTTGTTTCTTTTCTCACTGCATAGCAGCGAGCACTCTTCATTTTCTGTGTGGAAATGCTATGCTCACTGAAGTACAAGTACCTCACACATGCGCCAAGTGCACATGCACAAAACAGACATTATGGAAGGTATAATTCCCGCATGTGGTCTTCTGCTTTGCCAAACACTTGAATTTCCATTAAAGAGTTGATGAACTACAGAAAAAACAAGTCAATGTCAAAAGCAAGGCCCAAGAAGAAACTTAACATAGTTTTAAAATACATTGCATTGCTTACGGTTTCTAAATAGTCAGAGTGAAAATAGTAACGTGTTAGAGTTTCGCTCACATTCATCAACAGTTTCTTATGTAATTCCTATGGTCACTTATACCATTGAGCAATATTCCACCTCTGGATTACCCGGCCGTGGTCTATGCGGCATCAGCAGACACCCTAAACGGCACGTGCCAGGCTGAAAGCGCAGGGTGGAGGGCAGGGAGACGTGGGCCCGCGAACGTACTGGAGGCCGCTGCCAGGCGACCTTCCTGCCACAACGCGCCCGAAAGAGGAGTTTTGCATTGTTTCATTGTGCTAAAATTAAGATGCACTGCACAAAAAATAAATACTGGATAAAAGAAATTGTGAATGCATTGTTAGGTGGTAGGAATGTATTTGTTGCCCCCTGAGAAACCTTATTTTTTCTTTTGCATCCCTTCTTATCTGAACCCAGGACCAAGGCAGAAGGTCAGAGCTGAGGAAGAACAAATAGTGTGTTGCAATAATCTCAGTTGACCACAGATTTTAGTTTATTATGCGCCTCATCGTTAGCCACATGCTCATAAAATGGCAGACTTGCCTATAGCCTCGTGATAAAACAAGAAAACAATGGCGTTCTATGACAACAGATGCGACATCAATTCAAAGTGCAACGGTCCGCACACCGATCAACCTCGATCATTTTTTATGCCGCTATTCTTCATTTCCCTTTCCATCACCTTTGCCTTGCACCCGGGCCATGCTCACTCAGCATCAAAGGGCCCCCGTGGCTCCGCCTGGGTGGCCACCGGCTTCTCATTTCCTCTCCCGCTCTGCAGCGGTTCGGCGGTAGCGTGCTCCGTCAGGGCTGAGCGGACCTCAGGGAGTCCACCAGAAGCCTGCGCTCGGCAGCCACCGCCGCTTCCTGCTCATTTTAAGAGAGGCCTCAGAATGGGGAGCCATTGTCCCGCCTGTTATCTGATGGCCCCACTCAACAGAAGACAAAGCAAGGAGCCGGCCTCCCCATCCTCCGACCCCGCCTCACGAGCTATGTTAAGGCTCTATTTCTTTTTTATTTTCTTTTTAATTGAAACATGTCAATAGCTTAAGAAAGGACCTCCGCAAACACGGGTAGTTTAATCGATGCACAACACATTTTCTGGAATTTTAAATAAAACTCATAGAGCCCTCCAGGTGCCTTCCAACATGGTCTAATAGTGATGTGGAGGAACTTGATCAGTGCAAGCCATTTTATGCTGTACATTTATACCGACGAGGTGGGACTAGGAGCAGCAAGACAACGCAACACTTACGTTCAATATATTATTTAGACTTTAAACATAGATCAGGCAAGTGCAACTGGTCTACTTATTGACTAATACATGTGTACATTTTGCAACCATGCAGAGGATAAGAATGAAGCCAAATACAAACAGGCTGCACTGGTGTGGGGGGGATGTAAGAGACCCAACATGGAAGCAGTGTCCTCTTGTGGAGGGAAGCGGTCAAATAAAACACACCATCCAGAGCCGGCTGTCTCTCATGTAGCAGGACTTCCCACACACACACACACACACACACACACACACACACACACACACACAAGGGGGGCTCCTATAGAGACACCATTGTGTGTGCACTATCAAAGGGAGAGTTGTTGAAGAGCCTTTGGTGTGCTGTGATATCACCCACATCAGTCAGGGCTGCCCGGGCAGATGCCTGCGACCGGGGGGGTTGAGGGAGGGCAGGACTCACCTGCTCCGATTTCACAGACCTCTGACCCGAGTGGAAAGGAGAAGGCATCACAACTATCAGAAGTCCACGTTCCGCTGGCTTTTAGCACGTTAGGAAATATCACGTTAGGAAATTCCTTAAAATACACATGTGAAATTTTAAGTAATAATTTTAAAAGGGACGTGATCCGGAATCGTCCCATAATAGAAAATAATCAGTATCTTTCAGTTACTTTGTAAACAGCTCCCTCTAGTGGGGATGTATCAAACTGTATGCTAACACAGCATGTGAGATTGTGTTTCAAGTGATGGCTTAAATTCACATAATAATAATCTCTTAAGTCATTTTACTGCAGATAGGTGAGATTGTGAGAAAAACTGTTTGTCACAAACCCATTGCTGTAATAACCAGTGAAGTCATTTTCAGCTGTTACTTCACCTTTAGCAGAACCACAATATCTGTTCTTTAGCAGCAGAACTACGCAGAAGTCTACGTTGCAGAAGGGATGAAGTGACTGCTGGACCGACATTTAACTTTAAAGTATAATATATTAGCAGAATCCAGAATGTAACAGTTTTGGGGTTCATTTAATTTAAGTGCTACTGTATTAAATTAATTAATAGTGACATGAATAGTGTCACTGGCGCTTTGGTTGGTCATAATGATGATGCACAAAGGCATTTTAAGTCTCGCTGCTGGTTGCATTTCTTTACACTTAAAAAAATGGATGAGTATTGAGTAATTGGCAGTAGAGAAATATCATGGCCGGAGAACTTAAAACCAGACAAAGTTGTAAAATGAGAGAGAGAGCTAAAAGGATGTTTTTATATAATACTTTAGAGTGAGGTCGATATAATAGATAAGGACACGCCTGTTTTACCTGCACAATGAAACATCACAGCACAGAACAGGATGAAACACACCAGATAAGAAAACAAAAGCTCATAAAACAGCCGAAGAGCCGAAGAACTCAAACTGATTCATCCATCTAGATCTTCCCTACTTTTTCCTCTCTTCTTTTTTGAAGATCAAGCAATGGCAAAAAGTTGAAAAATTCTGTCTCTTTGATCTGCACATACAAGTGAGAGTTCATTTCCATTTTTGATTTTTTTTTTCTTCTCCTTTCTGTAAGAGTGCCAGCATCAAGATTTACCTTGGTGTGCAAATGTGCTGGAATAGGTTAAAAGGAAATCTCGCTGCTCTCTCAAAGCACAAGTGCAGATGTTATGAAGTTAATTAAAAATGTAGCAATTCGTTTCTCCCGTCCCAATTTAGGCAGCATCAAATAGAAGAAAACAGACGGAAAAGT
This sequence comes from Apeltes quadracus, assembly GCA_021346845.1. NCBI lineage: Eukaryota > Metazoa > Chordata > Actinopteri > Perciformes > Gasterosteidae > Apeltes > Apeltes quadracus. The sequence continues at coordinate 9,098,207 of CM037928.1, read as the reverse complement.
GACTTATGAGAGGAGTCCGGGCTGTCTGTCTCCTTACGTCAACAAGGAGCAACACTTCTGTGATGTAAAATTCACGACGATGCACCAATCCTTTGCGCCGGATGTATCATTATGATTATAATCCATCCTTCCCACCTACGGAATCACATCATTTATTCATGAATGACTTTATTCACGGTCCCTTTGGCCTTTGACCTCTCTGAAAGATAAAAGGCGAGTCCGCTAGGATCTGGTTCATGCAGAGTGCCTCGTTTGGAAAGACAACATTTTAAACCCCATCCACCGATCTTCCCAGCAAGTAACCCGCTTTTATCCATGTTTTACTCAAATTGCATCAGTATGTTGACATAGGCCGCGTGTCTTCCACCAACTCTGCAATCTCCTCCCAAATAATAGTGCCGTGCACAGAAAGGATGTCAAGTCTCAAGGTGCGGCCCACCCCTCTCCGCCTCCCCCTGGGTGGAAGATGCTCCAGAAGGGTGGGAGGGAGGAAGGGTGTGGGGGGAAGTCGCTTCTGCGCAGGTGTTGCAGCTGCATTCGTACATAATCCCTCTCCGTGCGAGCGGTGCTCAGTGCTAGCCTCTCTGTGCTGCCCCCCACCCCCAGTGGGACCCCCCCTCCCCTCCCTCTCTCTCCACTGAGGGATATTACAAGCGGCAGCCGCGCGCCTCTGATCTACATGCGCCGGGCTCCCTCCTGGTCCTGGGTGAATAGCGCTTGACTTGTTCAATTTGTTTAGAAGCCGCGTTCGACGCTTTGAAGCCCCACGTTTTAGCATAAATCATAACCTGTCTCCCCGCTCACAAGCGCTTTGAAATGCAACATCTGCTTTTGAATCTCCTGCTTTACAATTCGTTAGGCAACATCAATAGATTGACTCGCCGTCATTTTTCTTGATAATAAGCTGCTTTGTACACGCGCGCGGGCATTAGCGCCGGGCCCATGTGATTCTCCGAGGCCACGCGGCCCTGAGACGGAGTGATTCCTCGTCATCGTCACCGTGCCTTCCCGGGGTGCTCAGCATGTCCCGACTAGAATCCAACACAGGTGTTAAATTGGGTTACCCTCCGCAGTAACCTACTTAGGAAGTGTCATGGTTGTGGGGCGTGTAACCGGGCCGTGTTGTTTACTCTTTCATCACGCTCGTTTGTTGGTTTGTTTTGCAAAGCACAGCCTTCTGTTCAGCTGTGGGAAAAGTGCGGAATCAAAGTCCCGGAGAGAGCCGGCTGACGTTGACACTGATAAGCTCGGCCTGTCACTATCCATTTGTCTGAATGACACTGATGCTCAGGTTGGATCTCTGGAGGAGGCTGAAAGCACACGGAGCCTAGGTGCATATGCTGCCGCTGCGCGCAGAAGGAAGAGAAAAGTCTGTCCAAGTTTGCTTGATGAAGTTTGTAAAGTTAATTTTTAGAATAAAAGAAGATACACATAATATTGGCAGGAGTTGTGGTTAGTTGCTCAGCACACACCACCAAAGTTCAAGCGCTCAAAACCTGATCCATCAGTTAGAAACCTCTCACCGGGCGCATTAAGAATTCTTTTTGCAGGTTGAAGGGGAAAATAACAATCCCAAAGATTCTATTTTCAAAGGCAAGTATTTGATCAGTAGTCATCAATTAAATTTACTGAGGTGCAAATTACACCACACGGATTAGATGAAAGAGCCTCTGTGTCATTTTCTCCCCTCCTCCTCCTCCTCCTCCTCCTCCTCCTCCTCCTCTTCTTCCTCAAAGCTGGGCTTGGCTCACAGCAGCCACAGACAGCAGGCCGATCCCTGGCACGGTGCGACAGGGTGACACTTCGCCTCACGTTACGCAGGCTGAGCTGACGGAGGGGCTTAACGGGTAGTACATTTACAAATAAATGCACTGCTCTGGCTGTGCGGCACTCCTCTGCACGTGTAGCCCTCGTACCTCCGCTCCCGCTTTAAATTTTTTTCCGTTTTCAGCTGCAGCCTCCGCCAGAAGATGCTGGTCTCTCTTCCCAGATGTCGTTTCCTTGGGTAATATTTATGAAATGGGACCCACGGCTCTGTTAGCTTTGGTTTCTCTCCTTGATGCCAGCAGGCCCCTCTGCGCACCCGACAGTGACACTCATCTTCTCCTGTGATGTTGACATGAAAACAATACAGAACATTAGAGAATCCATTCTTCTGATAACTCGTGGGATTTTATTTCCATTCCCCTCTGGAGTACAGTAGTTTATATCAGATGTTAGTATCCATGTGACAGGTGCTCCCGCTGAACAAAGCAATGAGATCAATTGGCAGGGGTCCCCGCGCGCAACAACCCGCATTGAATTGATGGCTGTAAATGGTATTGTCAAGTGTTGCAGCTAATTATTTACCCCTGTTCTTCTTTGTCTTAATGCGTATGGAGATGCTTCATGATTGATAATCCCATTGTTTCTTTTTTCCCCTTTTGTCTCCGCGTTTGCTTTTTTATTATTCATTTTATGTGGCATTGTACAGACAGGCAATTGTAGGGAATTCCTCTTTTAAGGGAGTTTACACAGCAGACCCTATGAATAAACAATTCTTTTTTTTTCTGGTAAATTAGTTATCATTAATTTTAAATGTTGTGTTGGGGGCTTGTATTAACATAAACGTCTCAGGCTCAGAAACGGCGTGACAGTGGATAGTTTAGCCCCAACAGGAAATTATGTCACACAACCGATTAAACAGTCATCAACATTATTAGAGTAAGGAATTTGAATACATCAATACATCCAAACAAAGACAATAAAGTGAAGCAGAAAAACAAATAACTATTATGTAGGGGGGAAATATGTAGATTAAATTGCTGTTGGTAAATGTGTAAACATACATAACATGTATAACATGGACTAGATAACGAGTGGGATGAATCCTCTCCTCTGAAAGGCTAATTTCCCCAAAATGTTCAACCTCTCCTTTAACTCGCAGTAAACGGCTCCGTTGAGCTGCCTGTACCAGTGAGCTGTAAACCGTAGCGATGGCTTCACTGGTGTCACGTATTATCTCCGGATTGACTTGACTACACACCTTTTAATGCCACGAAACCCTTGTTCAGATCAAACGCCATATTTTATAGACGGAAAGCTTCAAAGCGGGTCATCTCCTGTCGAGATGACGAAATGATTATGAAGCACTGTGAAAGTGACATTTGGCAGATGGACTGTATCCATCTTACCACTACACAGTTCCTGTACTTACCTTTGATAAAACATGAAACACATCCTGTGCTCAGATTTCCAGTGTGCGACTGTAGTTTCGGCTCCAGCACTGATACGGCGATCTAAGTAATGTTATAGTGAGGATAATAAATAAAAAGTTCAGGCAATCAGGCAACACAACATTTTGTTGATTAACCTTTGTTCTATGATAGCACTTATTGCCTGAACAAGGGCTGCCTTACTCCTTTCAGTAGATTATAGGCAACATTAGCGGTGTGAAGGTCATCAAAGGTTCATTTTATATAAAAATTGCCCCTGAAGATGAAGAAGGCCGTGATTTCTTGTATCTATTTCTTTTTTCATACTTCACCCGCCATCTTCCCCCGTTTCTCTCTCTCCCCCCTTCCGTCTCTGGGAGCATGGGTGCATGTCAAGTGATTGTTGAATTGAAATATTGATGTGGAGTATCAAAGCGTGGCGTAGCACTCCTGTGTTTCCAGAACTAACCACGAAGCGCTTTGATCAGATACTCCTGTGATCTGACTTCTGAAGTTGTTAAGAGTGCTGCAAAACAAAATGCAAACAAACTTCAAGTGCTCTTGGTATTGATAAAAGTTTTCTTGGACAAGTGGAGACGCGTGCTGTCAGCCCAAGACGGGAGAGTTTGGGCTTTCCGTACATGCTAATGGACAACAGACGAGGGAGTTATTGTAGATTTCTGCTTCCCACAGCTAGCATTGTAGTACACGGGGGGGATCATAACAGAATTGTGTTGCCGTATCAGGATATTTGAGTAGTAATACAAAAATATTGCCATTCTGGGATGTGTTGGTTTAATTTGTTGGATTATAATTAAGCGTGTTAGAATTAACTCGTTCATTTAACTCGGGAATAAAAAAAAACTACAAAAATGAAACATTTGTGAGTGGTGAAAACTTGAAGGAAGTGGTTTTTGAAGCAACTAAGAAGGCAAATCACAATCCAAAATGCATTAGTTATTGATTTATGTTTACAAAAAAAATTAGAGATTTTTTAAATTCGGAAAAATTTGGAACCACTCTTCCAAATATTTTTACCGTTGTATTTTACTGAGGGATCAGGAAGCAGAAGCATTTCATTTTTCTCTCAGAACCAAACTATGTGCTCCAGGCAGTGTTTCACTTACATTTTCTGAACGAGCTGAACATTCACTGACACGACACAACAAAGAAAAGCGACTGAGCGTTTCATGTGATTTAGTAACCTGAGGTGAACTGTACCAACCCGTGTGCGTCTCCCTCTCAGACCCTCATAAACAGACCCACACATTTCTAACTCAATGGGAAACAGGAAGCACCCTCCTGAATGAGGTCTCAAACTGCAGCCCCGTGGCTGCAGGCGAGAGTCGTGCTAATCACACCCCATCTTGTCCCCGTCTTGGGTCTGAATGGTTGAAGAGAAGAGCACCACAGTTAGCAGCCGTCTTTCACATGCTGTCTGTCTCATCCATTAGGCCACATATGCCACTTGAGAGCCATTGAGTCGGCACAGTGCTGTAAAATTGGCTTTTTGACATGGCCACCAGTACAAAAGCCCGCTCTCCTCTGTGGCTGTCCTTTTTGAGTGCAGATGGTCAAGACAGCTGGGACAATTTAGTGATCTAAGACTTCTAAACTGCCCCGCAGGCGGGATAAAAACAGCTTGAGCAGCCACTTGCATATTCTACGTTCTGACTTTTAAGAGTGAGATTATGTCTTCAAACAAAAACAGCACCATTTGTTTTTCACAATGAGCAAAAGGACTAAAAAACTCATCAGGGCCGATGTGTATTTCAGATCTTTACACTATCACTAAAAGCCCTTTTGGTTTTTAATGCGAGTTGTCTGCTTCTTCTCGTTGGAACGCAGCCGGTGTTTGTTTTGCAGCTGAATCTGCCGGTAGCCACTCGGCGTGCGGTGTATGACGGAGCGGGACTGATTACCAGCGATCTCAACAGCTGTTTGATGAACGCAGGCACCTCTTTCTCCGCAATGAGTTTTCCCTTGAAAACTGTGGAGGCCGTATCCAGGTCTATTTAAATGAGGTAACATGGGGAAGGTAAGCACCACCACATGAGCATTGTTTTCCCAGTTCAAAGTGAGGAGAGGGTACTTTGCACTTCAAAGCCACTCATCTGGGAGGCAGTACAGTGGGGGTGGGCCGGGGCGGGGGAGAGGGGACAGGAAATAAGAATCAGGGTAATTAACAACTTCTGCTCAGTAATAAACCCGGAGACATAACAGTATACCTCGGCCTCCAACACGCATTCCTATTTCCAAGTCCTCAGCTCTGGTTCCGTTTCTGCCACTGTTATCTTTCATCCTAATCGTTCGCTTTAATTAGGAATTGAACTGTTTACCTAAATGCTGTTGCCGTTACGTTAAACACGTTCATATTTACATGGGAGATGCGTTTGATACAAAAAATAACCCATTTTATTTATTTCAATGTATTTCAAACAGCTGTCTAACATCCTGGCATTATTTTTAGATGGATATTATTGGCATCTTCAATTCCAGCACATTTGCTCTATTTTTAAACATAATCTTTGTAATCTACAAGCACACTGCAGCTAAAAAAATATATATACAGTATATCTAAATATATATAGACAACAAAATAGTTTTGGTGTTCTATTTTGTTGGTGTTCTTTAATGTATTTTTCATATTTTTAATACATTCCTGTTGTTTATTGTAAGTCTATGTATGATTGAGAGTGTAAGCGGAGACAGATTCCACGTATGAGTAAACATAAAGCCTGCACGTCATTGGGAGTCTGAGATCTCTGTCTCTGTCCCGTTTCATACAAATAACCTCAAACATTTCCAAATAAATGTGTAAAGTGTACTAGTTATTTTTACTGCCGTGTGCATTATTATCTCTACTTTTAAGTTTTCACAACCACAACCAAGTGGAATACAGTCACTATTACTTTCTGTTTAAAATGAATTTATAAAGCATGCATTTCCACGTAAATCTATAATTTTCAGCTGGCTGCTGCTGGAGGTATGTTTATTTAGGGATCACAGAGGGAGCCACAAAGTGGGAGCCGTAGATAAGTGAGGAACTGGGAATTTACATGAGAAACAGGTTCCCAGCCTGGATTTAAACTCTTAACATTGTAATGGTGAACAGAGTTACAGAATGAGATTAAGCCTCAATCTGCATTTAATGGAGCACATCTGAAGCGGCCTCTACTTGAACTCTGCAATGTGAGAACGTCACACAGGGCAGCCTATTTGACATGTCACCCACTGGTGAGAACTCTGAGGCTTTGATTGAGTTTTATCAATTATCTTTGTGAGGGAAAGCACTGGTGCTGTCTTCACAGCGTGAGGGAGGCTCCCGCCTGCCGGGACGGGGAGCTGCCTGCCGCCGGATCAGGAAACTGGAGAAAACTAAAAATCAAACAATGAAATGAATGGCCTCCAAACTATATCTTTTTACCACGATACCAAAAATATATGTAGATATTTTTTTTATGGTCATTTGTTAATACGTCACAAAAGAGGAATTATACACATTGTCTCTAGATTCAAATTGTAGAACGTCAAATTTGACTTTATTTAAGTGCATGTGTGTTGGATTATAGGAAAACATTATAGCCAATAGGAAAAAAAAACATCTCTCCAATGCATTAAGTTATGAAAGATGTATGATGACAACAGAGACATCTGCTTCATTATTTTTTTTCTATTATATTGTTTGACTGGAGATCGTAGTTTGTTCACCTTTTGGAAGACGAAACCACATCACTGATTCCCCACAAATATAAAAAAAAAATGTGTATTCACTATCTTCACTTGAATTCCCACCGCAGAGTTGAAGCAGTATGCAAATACTCCCCAAGTGAAAAATATTTAACTAAGCCGGCTATATTAATCTCAGATCTTTCAACAGACTAAGCATTTTATCTGCTGTGCTCCTAAATGTGTTCCTTAATGTAGAAGTTGAAAGTTGCTGAAACAATAATTGTGAACACTATGTTTTTCAAAACATAAGGTCCTGGGGGTTTATTTGAAACTTAAAGAAGGGGAAAATTACACGAGATGTCCAAGGATCCAAATAAAACCTCTCAGATGCAAATAGTACAGGAAACATTTTATTTCAGAACAATTGGGGGGAGGAGCCGACTCCCGGGGTCCGCATTTGGTTTTTTGAGCGAAATTATGAGTAGCCCACCCCTTCACCTAACAACCCCCTCCTCCTCCTCCTCCTCCTCTCTCCTCCCTCCTCCCTCCTCCTCCCCCCTCACATCTCCTCTCTATTGACTCTCCTGCATCATATCGGAGACCCCGTTGAGAGGATCTTTTTTTCTCTATAAAGAGAAGACGCAGCTCAGGCGCCTTTGAGATGATCACACGGACTTACTGCGCGCCGCTCCGCATCCAGCGCACCAGCAGCACTCACGGAGTGGACTGAGGGACGTGGGATTTCCCGGCGTACTCTGTCAAAGTGTCCCAGTCATCTGAGAACTGAATGTGAGCATCTTTGGGGGGTTTTTTTTTTTTGTTTTTTGGAGGGGGTTTGTGCGCTGCGAGCGGTAGTTGAGACCTGCGACTCGTTTCCTCTCGGCGCAGTTGGTGTTGCAGGTGCGCGGGGAAGGAGCCCGAGGACAGATGGCTGCGCTGGCGATACAAAGGACCGACAACTTTTTGCACACTTTTTTACAGGTTTGTCGCACGTTTTATCTGTCTCGCGCATTGCTCGTGGATGTTTTATCTGGCAGTGAAATTGCCGCAAAAACCTGCGGGTGTAATTGGTGGATACGCTTGAACCTGCTTGAGCCACGGGAAAACAATCAAAATGTTGCTTTAGTGGGAAAATGCATCTATTAAACCGTAACGGAAATAGTGAAGCTCGTTTAAACAATATCAGGACAAACGCAAATATAAATAAAAAATATATTAATTTAAACTTGTATATTGCCATTTCCCGAACATTTAAAGCAATTATATACAATATATATATATATATATATATATACATTTCTTTTTTTGTGGCTTATACTGTATGTTTTGTGTATCACCGCTCAGGACCGGACGCCCAGCTCGTCTCCAGAGGGAGCACCCAACGCCCTCTCGTTCCTGGCCACCACCTGCAGCCAGGCCTGGCAGGTTGGAGGCACTATGGGATCAGAAGGCTCCCAGTTCCCCTACGAAAGCACCGTCAGCTCCACGTCGGGAATGTTTCAGCTCTGGAGCAACGACATGGCGCCCAGCACAGCCCTCAGCACGCACCAGATGACTTTCACCGTACCCAAGGTGCAGTTCCCGGGACACATGCAGCCCGGTCTCGGCCACCATCACCCCCATCACCCCCATCATCACCACCACCACCACCACCACGAGCTGCCTCTCACCCCTCCGGCTGAACCTCCCTCTTCCTACTCCTTCGAACTCTCCCCCGTCAAAGTGCTTTCTTCGCAGCCGCAGGCCGCCGGCCCCTATTACCCGCAGCACAACAGCGTAGGACAAAATTTCCCCAGCTTCATCCAGAACTCCTCGGCCAGGCACCACCTCGCTGGCGGCCATGTGGACGAAGGGCAGCAGTGGTGGAGCCTGCCGCAGACCAACGCCCCCACCGCCAACCACCCCTTCTCCCTGGGCAGGCAGCTGGTTTTGGGCCACCAGCCGCAGATAGCCGCTCTTCTCCAGGGCACCTCGAAGGGCCTGCTGAGCTCCACGCGCCGCTGCCGCCGCTGCAAGTGCCCCAACTGCCAGGCCAATGGTGGAGGGTTGGAGTTCGGAAAGAAGAGACTGCACATCTGCCACATCCCAGAGTGCGGCAAAGTGTACAAGAAGACCTCTCACCTCAAGGCACATCTGCGCTGGCATGCCGGCGAGAGGCCCTTCATCTGCAACTGGCTGTTTTGCGGCAAAAGCTTCACCCGTTCGGACGAGCTTCAGCGGCACCTCCGGACACACACCGGAGAGAAGCGCTTCGGGTGCCAGCAGTGTGGCAAGAGGTTCATGAGGAGTGACCACCTCTCCAAACACGTCAAGACCCACCAGACCAGGAAGAGCCGGTCTGGGCCGCCTTCACAGAGCACGGACCCTCTGCTCGCCAACATCAAGAGGGAGTAATCTCTGCCATCCATCGTTCAGAAAATGAAATCAACAATGAACAGACTTTGTGACTTACACTTACTGCCATATGTTCGCACTCGAGGGTGAGCGTCAGGCTGCCCGATAATGTTGTCTGGTCAAAGCCCCAGTTTGGACTTCAAGTACGATACAAATATATTTAAGGACCCTTTTTGATCAAAGCATCCGTGTGCTGATTGAAGCACCTGTAAAGAATACTTGAAGCCTTTTTCAGTGATATTGTGAGAGTAACGCTACACAAACAGATATCCCTGAAAACACAAGAAAATTTGATGCCTTTGACAATTTCAGATTGTTTCGAATTTCAACGATGTGAAAAATTCAGAATTCATTTTGTAAATATTTTGAGACGGATGTGACAGAAATGAGAGAAATTCCTGCAAGGTTTATTTTAATATGTTGTGCGTATTCTTTTATTTTATCAAATCAAAGTTTGCTGTAAAAAACAGGTTCAAGATAGAAATATGTTTCTTCTGCTGTTAATTGGATTTTATTCCAAAACATAAGCTAATTTATCAGCCTTTCGGTTTAGCCTTTGATCTACAGATTTATCTTGCTCTTAAGCAGTTAATGTGTAGAAGCATTGCTCCAGATTAGCAAACACTTTAATGTTTAAATCCTTTGTAAATTATAAATATCCTTAATAATTTCATTGGGTTTGTGGCCGCATGTAATTTTTAATAAACAATGTTGATGCTCAAACAATTTCCCTGTTTCTAATAATGTTTTTTCTTTACATTTCGACAGCTGTTTGTGTAAAGTAGATGTTTAGCTAAAAGTTAATGGATTTTACCCCTTTAGCTTCAGTAAATGTGGGATTTTTTAAGATGCAACATTTCATTTTAATGACAATTTGATTGCCTTCAGAATTCAAATGCGGTTCATTGTGATGTTGGTGTGAAGGAAGAAGCACCTAAAGAAGCCCTAACATGGTGGGCTGTTCAAAGATTTTCACACCTCAAAGCAAACACTCAATCCATTGATGGGCCTGTTTGTCTCGCCTGCTGCAATCAAGTTCACAGTCATGTGGCTTTTAATGAGTGTTTTCGTTCTCTCAGTGGAGAAGATTGAGTCAACAGATGCAACAGAGGGCACTGGATAGGAATTCCCCGTGAATGGGACCCCTGTTGCTGAGACCCCCTCGGTGGTGACAGGAACTCCCTTTGATTTTGCACCCTTGTGAAAGTTTATACCCCTCCCCCTCCTCCCTGCGTCCCCAGCCTCCATATATCACAGTCGTGTTACGATCGGCCCTGCTTTACAGCCCAGAATGGGCCTTTATTCAAAGGCCAGCCAACCAGATGTCTGCTCATCCAGGGGTTTCTTCTTTGTTTTTAATCCCGTTTGAACTTTCTGCGAGGGGGATGCCACAGAGCAAGCAAAGCGTTTCGCCTTTGTCCTGCTCTGAGGGTCCCAAAAGTGGAGTATGAGAACTTCCATGCAGCCAAAAGCAAAAATAATGTAATTAATAATAACACGCGTCTGAAGTATTAACAGGAAATTAGCACACTGCAACAATGTATAAGGCAACAGTTTAGTCGTCACGAGAGGTAAGAAAGTGAATCCTCAATGTAGCGGAGACAACTATCTGTAGACTTTAAATGCTATTTTGTCTATTTTAATCAAGAGATTATGTAGAGAAAAATAAACAATGCACCCTGTTCAAAAAGACACTTTTTATTTGATATTAAACAACAGTTTCTACTCAGCTGACATAGCATTAAGTAACCCTCTCCTGGCTTTGTGTCCTTGCTTTTGGTTCTCTGAAGCCGTATTATTTTGTATTGAAGAAACTGCCCAGTAGTTCCCATGAAAACTCACCTCATCACATTAACTGCAGTTAGACCCTGCGAGACGGCTCCACGAACATCTCAGTTTATTTCATGTTATTTCGGTCAGATTATTGAAAATGATTGAAAATGTGAGGCCCATAGATCTTTGGTGCGGCTGTGTGATAAACTGAAGGTGAAAGTATTGTGGGGACCTCTGCTGGCCGTGTAGCAGAACTGAACTGATCTTCACAGGACCGCCTTTGATGTCTACTATACTGTCCTCTTTATCACTTTTTAAAAATGTGTGACGAAATAAAAATAAGTAAGGGCATCAAAGGTTTGTGTATAAGCGGCTTTATGGCACTGTTGTTTGAGGAAGAGCATGCAGATTCACCAGCTTCACTCTTTATCAAGCAACACCTCCTCCTTCATTTTAATCAGCCCAAATGGTGAAACTTATTGGCATTACTGGGCCACACCTGTATGCAGTGTACGGTATTGACTCCATCAGGGCAAAAGCTAACAGTGATTATAGAAATGGTGCGCAGCCATGATATGACAACAGTGAATTACAAAAAAAAAATTGTATTATTTTAAACCAATACACCTTTAAAGACATTTTCCCCCCAAAACCAAAATCACTCTTTGGCCTGTAAATAAAGTCAACCACTAGATGTTGCATGCAACACTTTGGATCAGCACAGCGGTCCCTTTGAATGCAACTACTGCATCTCTCATTTCCTCTGGAGTTGCCCAAAGAGCAAAAGTATTCAGAAGTGACGTCATACTCAGAGAAAACCTCCAGGGGGCTCCCTCACACCTTTTCTTTAGGTTGTCCAGATCAAACGGGGGCTGCTCAAACAGAATAAGAAAGCGCACAGGGGCTCCCAACACCATGGCAAGAAAGAAAGCTTCACTTTCATTGGAAATTCCAGTGAGCAAAGTCCTTGTGGCTTTTTTTCACATCAAGTGTTCTGCCTTTTCTATTCTTGTCGACACAAACAGCAAACTGAGTTATCAGCAGGGGATTGACAAAATGTACTGTCTTCACAACTGGAAATGAGAAAAAAAAGAAAAAAAAAAACTTGATCAAGGAAATTTACCAGAGGATACAGGAGGTGCCACGGCCACTACTCTCACACTCTCATGCACTCATACACATTTACACATCTAAGTAACTCCAGTGACCGCCCCAATTAGGAATGGATATTTCTTCAACAAATTCCTCTTGTAGTATGGTGAACAAACTCTCAAAAAGATAAAAAGCGCTGTGCGTCCTTTGAGTTTTTCCACTGAACCCAGAAAATCTCCCTGGGTGCTGTTCATGTACATTCAAGGTGGCCATGGTTGGTCTCCTCTCATTGAACGGCTCGCTAAAGACAGGAGCGAAATCTATTTATAGTTGCATCCCATAATTCCTTCATATAAGTATCCTCCAGAAATAATCACTGAACCAGGGAAGGGTTCAGCAACCCTTCATGCCTCCACAGCCGTGCCGTTAGCTGCGACCCTTCCTGACCCTGGAGACAGTCGGCAGTTCAAAGGTCGTCCTCGGCCAGCTGGGCCAGAATGCTGGGGCGTCGTCCGGCTGAGGGGCCCGAAAGTGAAGGCTGGTTCCCGGCATCAGCAGCCTGATCCCCTTCGGCAGCCCTCTCCTGCTCTCTGCTGGGGATGGAGGGAACATTGATCACAGAGACGTACAACACATCCAGGTACTGCACTCATGTTTTTATAAATAAAACTTGTTTTATTACTTTTACCCAAAAAACTATAAAAAAAACCTTGAATATCTATTCATCAGAACACAAGTATGTGAAACGGTTATCCGGCCTTGACATGCATCTCTATCCGGCTTCCTCGTTGACTTTAACCCACTTCCCCTTTAGACCGCACAAAGCTTATGCAGCCCAAATAAACAAAGAGAGGGACTGCTGGCCTGGCAACACCGTCTCACCGAGCATAACAGTGAAGACAGGAAACGCCGCTAATGGTCATTTAAAGTCAAACATCACAATGTTCCCTTTGTCGACTGGGCCAGATGATTAAAACTTCAAAGCAAGGGGCCAAAATGATAAGTTCCATATGTTGTGCACGTGTGTGAGAATGCCCCACCTTTGTATTCAACTAACTCAGCTCAACTCAGATTTATTTTGGATCAATTCCCCTGTCATCCAATAGGGGGAGAGATAACTCTGTAAATCCATTTACTGCATGTGTCTCAATAAATAAATGGTTTCCATTTGCTAGTCTTTCATCTTTAAATTACCCACAATGAGCACATTGTAACGATTGTTAGACCTTGTTGAACGGCCAATTATTTCCCAAAGGTTATATAACGCTGTGTTAAATAATTACCTCTCACCACAGCTATGAAAAAAAGAATCACATTTTGAACGTCACATTGTAACATGTACCCTACCTGTGCAATTTGTGTGGTAGGTGTGTACAGCCCGTTTGACACAGCCGGAGAGTTCGGTTGATCAGCGAATCCCAGTTGGACATGCGATGGGGAAACAGTGCGGGAGTCAGCGCGGCACGGCTGCAGAGGAAAACACGTAGGCAGGTCACCAACGGACACCCCAACGCATGCACACAATACCGTTTGTTGTTTTTGTGATCCCATTTGTGCAACGTCCCTTGGCTAAAAATAGAAATACTGTGTATGAGTGTGTTATCAGTGTAGGAGAGTGTCCCGTTATAAAGAAACCTACTTCCCGCAGGGAGAAGGCCTCGCTGGCTCCTTGGCCCTGGCCCTGGCCTTGGCTGGGCAGGTAGAGTGTGGGCAGGGAGGTGTTGTGAGAGTGGAGGGAGGGCAGCTTGTGCCGGTCAATAGAGGCAGAGGAGTGCGGCCGTAGGGCACTGGCAGCCGACAGAGGAGGCCGCATGCTGCGGCCCAGGCTATTCGACTTGCTCTCTCGTCGCTGGTACTCGATAGGTGACTGTAAGGCTGGAAGACGAAGGAACAGACAGTTCTAATAAAACCTGGTACCTTGCTATTGAAAAAACTTCCCCTAAGAAGACATATTTTGCATGTTATAATGGGGTTTATTATCTATTTATATCCTGGATATCCACAGGATGAGCTATAATTATCTACCACTGGTTAACACAGCTATACATATAAATAACAATATTTGATTAAATGTTTGTTTAGTGCTGGGTGATGTTCGGCCAGAACAGACCATTGAGGAAGTTGCGCTGGCTTTCCAAGATCTGAACCACATCATTGAACCAGGCCCTGCAGATCTCGGGGGAGGAGGCCTGCAACAGGAAGCGCACCACACTTCCATCGGGGTTGCGCGCCGTCAGCACAAAGCGGGCGTCATCACCGTCCACGCTGGGCTCCACCCCGAGGCAGCTCACCTGGAACACATCACGCACGATAAGCCTTCGTGGGAGTCCATCCAGCCGTGATCGCTCGTTAACTGGGATTATGCAACGTGGGCTAATTAAGACAAGAATCGCTGCAGTGGGAATGTGTTGTGCAACCTGGGAGTAGAACGTACTTTCAAATTCTTGGTTATTTTATACTAGCTAAAACATCCTGTGTAGCTGATCTGAATTCACCGAGGCTCTGCCCACCTTGATGCTGTTCTTAAAGATGTATCCGGGGAGTGAGAAACCCTTCTTCCTGTCTATGGGCTCACTGAAGATGACCAGCTGTTCGAACAGGAAGATCCGCCTTTCCTTGGTTCGGGACAAGAACCCGCTGTCCTGCTCGGTCACAGTGAAGGTGTCTTGCTGGAGCAGTTTGCCCTGGGCTGTGATCTTCCCCTGGTACAACGGCAAAGATAGACACCATGAACTAAGGAAGTGGAAACGGTTTGATTGTCTCGGGCTGGAGAGTGTGCAGGGATGGTCTAAATTACTGAGACATACCTCGAAGCCTTGTAGTCTGCCCACATTCATCATGTCATTGCAACGCTTTGGCACAAAGCACATCACCTCTACAGCTTTCTGTTTAAAGGACAAAATGTGTTTGTTGCAAAAAATACCCATCAAAAAGTATGGCTTTGCACACAAAAATCAACGCTTCAAACCGGACACCCACCTCCAGCTCCTCTATGTCCATCCCAGCTTTGGTGTAATACTTGAGGAAGTCCTGCTCAAATAAACACAGCATGTTCACCACAGCATCCCGTTTTTACTGCTCAGAGTAAGGTGTGGACATCTGGAGGAGTGTTAATGGGCGTTCAACCCATCTTTCATTCAAATGCCAAGGGGCAACGTTTTATGTTTTGGCCAAATGTTATACCACAGATGTCATTTTATGATCACCTTCAAAGACTTACACATATTATTTAAATCCTATGGTAGTAATCTTGTTATGTCATTTGCCTCTTCCTCTTTCGGCTGAAGAGCAGCACGTACAGATGTTTTTCGTTCATGCACGTGTTCACAATGCCGTGACCGAACCTGCTCTGTGTCACACAGCTCCAAAGAGAACACCAGTCTGTGTGTGGGTGTGTGTGTGTGTGTGTGTGTGTGTGTGTGTTTAACAGCATAGCAGTGCCCTGTTTTTCACCTTGAGCAGCAGCTGGTACTTCATGATCCTCTGCACAGGTTTGATCAGCAGGTCGTTGAGCTGCAGCCTGTGGCCCAGCTGCTGGCGCAACTCCTGAAGGCCGACACAGACACGGCAACACGACACCGGTCAACATGAGAGACACAGCCTCAACACACAGCAGCTAATGATACAAGCCTTTTGGACAGAATAAAACTAGGATCACACTGTGTGTCTGTTAGGGTTGTGTTGATTGTCAATGAAAAGAAACTAATTACAATTTGAATAATAGATGGCATGTGTGTATAATACATTGTATAAGCACCATGCATCCTGAAAGTCTAATTAACCGCAGACCTGAGTGTCATTGGTATAATAATGGGTTGTCCTCTATTAATATTTAGTTCAAAAGAAACTCACTTCTTACATTCAAAAATGAAAATGAACTAAACTCACCTCAAAGTAGGTCTCAATATACTCCGATACGATATGTTCCGACTTGGGCTTGTTCTGACAGTACACAACGTACATATGTAGACGCCTCTCCTACAAGCCAAACAAACATGCTATTGCAAAACCATTTAGTTTAACCTTTGATACAGAATAGTCATAAAATGAAAAAATCTTTCTCGTCAAGAAAATAAATGTAAATTGGGCATTACCTTGGGCTGAAACATTAAAAATGGATCTGAGTGAGAGCAAAGCAATGATGATCAGAGTGCGAGGCCTTTGAAGCTCATCCTCTCTGGTTAGCGATTACTCTTAGTGGAGATGACTATTAATGGAGTTACACATAGATGAGCACCTGGTTATATATTATTCACCCAGGTTACACTTGGTAACCTGAGCTTTTCAGAGCCGCCAATAAATAGCCCTGTAACCTAGAGCCACACGCTGCATGGCACTGTAACCTAGAGCCACACGCTGCATGGCACTGTAACCTAGAGCCACACGCTGCATGGCACTGTAACCTAGAGCCACACGCTGCATGGCACTGTAACCTAGAGCAACACGCTGCATGGCACTGTAACCTAGAGCAACACGCTGCATGGCACTGTAACCTAGAGCAACACGCTGCATGGCACTGTAACCTAGAGCCACACGCTGCATGGCACTGTAACCTAGAGCAACACGCTGCATGGCACTGTAACCTAGAGCAACACGCTGCATGGCACTGTAACCTAGAGCAACACGCTGCATGGCACTGTAAACTAGAGCAACACGCTGCATGGCACTGTAAACTAGAGCAACACGCTGCATGGCACTGTAACCTAGAGCAACACGCTGCATGGCCCTGTAACCTTGAGCAACACGTGGCGTGGCACTGTAACCTAGAGCAACACGCTGCATGGCCCTGTAACCTAGAGACCACTGAGATGCCTGCTTGTCTGCATGTTTTCACATTTTGACACTATTTTTAGATTTTTAAAGGTTTCTTTATTCCCTTCCATGCTTTTTAAAGTTAATTATTCAGTGGACTGATTCTTATTGAAATGTTTTAACTTAATTATCTTGAAACTAGAAACCTCCCTGAGGTTACTCTTCATGACTTTTCACTCTGCATGTGGCAACACTTAAAAGCCGTGTGACCCTATTTGGCTTGGTTTGGTTTGGTCTCTATTCAATTTGAAGAACATTGTGGTTAGCGATGGAGTTTCAAAGCATTCATCGCCTTCACATCAAGAGAAAAATCGGTTATTCCTTGGATTCTTCATGTTGTCTTTTCTGGCTGTATTATCCTTGCTGTTTCCTGATTAGTCCAGCCCTCACCGAAAATCGGCCTGTGTGTCTTTTGTGTGTATATGGCTGGTTGCCGTGTGCGCTGTTGTAAAAACACAGCCTGGACTGAGACGTATGAGTAACAGGGAAGGAGAAGGAGAGACGCCGGCTGTTAATTGAGAGAGGCGGTGAGAGGAACGACATAAGATAAACAGGAGCTCTGCGTGTTTTCTTAGCTCTATTTACCCTGATGCCAAACAGCACAGGGAAGCAGGCACTAACACTTCCACTGAAATGTGTGCTTGGGTGTGTCAGCATATACATACTCACATGTTTAATGAAGAGCTGAGCCAGCCTCTCAGGCTCTTCTATACACTTCTCCACCTCTCCAAGGAAGTAGCTGCAGATAGAAAACATACACACAGACACACACACACAATCATCCCCATAACGGAAGATCAGATTGGTCTCCTGACTCATTGTTTCTTTGTCCTCCACTCGTGCTACAAACACAATACTCTGCCAATCAGACACATTTTTCACATCATACGTAGCTTATTCTCAGAAACAAAAGCAGCAACTTACTCTTTATGCCAGTCAAATATTTGGTGAATGTTCCCAAAAACAATCTTGTCTTTTCCCTTCATGTCCTCCGGTATACCTTTAGTGTGCATTGTGGACATGTAGCCCTGCAATGGAAATAAAAGAACTGTCTGTTTATACCAACAAAAACCAACCCCTGAACACAAGTAAATAGAGGTAGGTAGTTATAACACATCGCAAAAACGTTTTTTCTTGAACTTTCAGATGACATGAATTGGAAGACTCAAAACATAACATAGTCTAATAGCAAATACAAACTCTTCACTCCAGATCACATTGTTATTTTTTATACACACAAGCAGCTGCCCTTTACAGAGTATGCACTGTTCCATGAGATATGCATTTAATTGGGTTTGACTATTGTCATAACATTGCACCCTAAATTTTGACCCTCCTGCAATTGTGGGTCAGAAAGGCCGAAAAAGCGCGCTGGCTTGCCTAGACAACATGCGACTGGATGCAGTACAACATATCCATATTTTTGCATACTGCATTTCACATGCTAAGCTATGGGACATGACAACCTTTTATACACTTTCACTGGTATGGTAGTGTAGGTTTTGAGATGCACAGGAAAGTCCCTCTTCTCTGTCAGGGGAGAATGTGTGTTGTTAGCTGGCAGACGTTGAGGTTTACCTCCACTATGAGCCCCAAGTCCACCACATAGTGCTTCTCTGTCTCAATAAGCTCCTTCAGTACATACCTGTAAAAATAGAAAAAAGGCATATTAGTGTTAATTAGGCTCCAATCTTACACTTTTTCTAAAGAGTGCACAACATCCTGAGCATTTTGAAATATGCTACGTTTTAGAGGGGAAAAGTTCCCCCACACCCAGTTTTATA
Organism: Apeltes quadracus; assembly: GCA_021346845.1. Classification (NCBI taxonomy): domain Eukaryota; kingdom Metazoa; phylum Chordata; class Actinopteri; order Perciformes; family Gasterosteidae; genus Apeltes; species Apeltes quadracus. The sequence continues at coordinate 9,079,486 of CM037928.1, read as the reverse complement.
CTCCCCATTGACTAACTATGTCCATGTTTTTCAACAACATCTCACAGTGTTCATTAGGTAAAGTAGTTTGCTCTGTTGCCATGGATACAAATCAGTTGTCGTCAGATGATCCGAGGGATTAAGTGATTGCAGCCGATTAAGACCGTGAGATTTGGTGTGATGCTCGAAAGAGAGGTAGTGACCGATGGGTAAAGATTATCAGCATTTCTTTCTGCATGATGCAAAATACAGAATAAATGTAGACAATATGGAATCCAACGAATAAATAGATATTTTCATTTTCATTTTTATTCAATGTTTCTTCTAATAAAACCCGGTACCTGGTAAAAAAAAAAAAAAACATACATGCTTTTCTCTAAGGCACTCCTCCTCTCCTCTTCTGTGTCAGCCGCAGCTGACCATTGGCTGGAGGTGTCGTCCATCAAGACAGAGCTGCTGTCTTCTGGCAAAACACTTGTGGACTGAGTGTCCTGAGGACAGAGAGAGACAGACAGAGGAACTGTTTATCAAAGGTTCTTGGCGGTAATGAGGATCATGCCAGGAAAAAAGAAAGCCCAGGGAGATAAAGAGTCAGAGAGAGATTATAATGATGCAGGTTGCCGAGGTGACCAGAAAGAGCACGAGGAATAGAGATCGAAGGATAAGTAGATCAGATGCAGATTGTCGCCGTTAGCGACCGTTACCCACAGGTTGATGGAGAGAAGGAGATTAACCGTCGGAGGAGCAAAGGGCTTTTTGGCTTTAGAGGAAGATGAGGTGCCATTACCGATTCCCCACCGGAAGTTATATTTCTGATTTATGTGTGGATTAATACATTACATATATTTTTTTATTTTACCCCCTGAGGATTTATTACATTAAAATCGTACACAATTGAAAGGCACGCAGAATGAACATAACGTTCTTCTGATCCAATTGATTGTGTTCCTGTGTTGTATACATGACCTTCTATTTGTGCTTTTCCTGGAATTGATATCATTTCCTGTGGGGGTCCTGGTGGAAATATAGTCATGCACATTAGAACAAAGCCTGCAAAGACAAAAATCCTTACTTCTTCAATAGATACTCCAAACCAACATGCTTGTGACGTATATATCTCTTGCACAATATGCACACTTCATGCATGGTCCTACAATGATTCCCAGGCGTATGCTTACAAAAGTCCTTCCTTCTAATTTTAGCCGTGGTGCTCAGCGTTTTCTCTTTAGGCTATAGTCACCGTGAGAACTCATAGGAGCAACCGTCGTCCCCTAAATACACATGTCGAATTGTACTGGCCACGGCAGAACCTCCCCACCTTAAATACACACACAGACCTGCAGCTAATCCCCTGGCAGGCAGCTATTGATCCGATAGATATAAGCAAGTAGAAGAAACTATGGAACTTTCTCTGTTTCCCCTCTGGCCTTGTTCAATTTGTTCACCTGTCAACTGCATGATAAACCAGCTGGTGTCTACAACTTGTGAGCTTTCAGTTCTGTCAAAGTGATGAGTGACAGAGAGGAAGAGATGAAAGAGACTCGCAGAGCTAAGGAGAGAGGCAGCGGTGTGGGGAGAGACAGAGAGGCTCCATAAAGGCCCTCGCTGGCCCGTGAGGAGGGTTCCAGCCCGACTGACAGGTCTCCCCGGCTCCCTACTCACCTCCAGATGCGCTGTGGCTAATCCCAAAGGAAAGAATTAGATGCTGTTTCTCTCTGATACAGGCTGACAGCCGCTTCTTATATATATATTTATGTAAATATATATAATCTGTCTTTCGACTTGAGCTACTGCAACACCCAAATTTACATCACTCAAGAACAGGGTTACATTTCTTTGTTGTGTGGGTTCTTAAACTTCAAGGCATATGTACAGGGTTGTTGTCTTTCTTATTCAAGAGCAAAATATATTTATTATTTTTATAACAAATGACATTGCTACTTTATAGACTTTGACCACTGTTGGAAGGAGTAAAATGCTTCAAATCTGCAGAAGTAAGGGGATATTGTATTTGCCCATCATTAGACAGAGGAACACAGTTGAATAGTCTCTAGTGCTGAAAGCTGATCATATTTTGCACCGTTGTTACTGACTAAAGATTAAGCTTTCAAGACATCTTATAATAACTCTTGCATTTGTATTTGAAGGGCTTCACAAATTGCGATTTAAGAACAATTGTTATCTGCAATTCCGGTGGCCTTTTTGACACTTTTTGTTTAGCTGACAATCGATCAAAATCAATCTTCTACCATAGATGCGAGATTAGAGAGAAGAGAAGAGACGAAAACAACAATGCATAAAACACTGTGAACTTCAATGACAGTAACCACAGCTCAGAGATAACGGCCCTATATAATTTAATCTCTCAATCTCTCCCTCACCTCTCTCTCCAAGCACCTAGCGTTAACCTCATGTCCCTGAAGTAACCACATCAATGCCGTTCAATGTGTGTGTGTTGTTGTCACTAACGGCGTCATCTTTGTTCACATCTGCTGATTTGTGCTATATGCTATTTATCTCCAGGCGTGTTCTTTTGTAACACAGTGTGAGTCATGCGTTACATTGGTCGCATTCAAGCTATGCCCTCTGGTGCATCAATCCAGTCTGAGAGGCCTTGTATTCACTAAGACTCCCTTACAGTGTGGCTATTTGTATATGTCCATGGGTCTATACATGAATTTGCGGTGCACGTGTGTTAATGTGTGTGTGTGTGTGTGTGTGTGTGTGTGTGTGTGTGTGTGTGTGTGTGTGTGTGTAATTGCAGAGCAGCATTTCCGTGTCCATCTTTGAGCTTTTTTTGCCTGATCTACGCTTGCAGCAGCAGAGTTAGTCCAAACTGTGTGGGAGGCAATGGTGACAGGAATTAATATCACCTCCCCGCCAGGCTGGGACCTCACTAAGAACATTACTGCCATTGTCTTCACTAATATGTCAGCTAAAATAAATTGGAAGTGGTTTTACTACTCAGGATTTGAATGTTGTAATTTTTGATTCCATAAAGCACAGGGTATAATCGAGTATCCGGGTAATCTTAAAGCCTGTAACATCCGCTCAGGGTTATATGACAAAAAAGTTGTGACACATTGGCCGGGTTTAGATGCACTGAAAAAAATGACCTTGTGGTATGGTAAAATCTATTAAATTGATTCATGTAGTTTATACATTGTAAAGTCAAGATTAAGTGGGAACTATAATATCTACTTTTTTACACGTTTATAAAATTTACTTGATATCACAACAGTGATTAATTAACTTTACTTAATTACTTTTAATAAATACAACCTGCTAAGTTACACATAATTAAGTAACATTTACTTAATTTCTTCACAAATGTTACATTTAGGGGCGAGTACATTTGACTTAATACTGGCAAGTGAGTTGTACTTGATATTACAGGAGTAAAAGTTACTTAGAAAATTTGAGTGAAAATTGTTAAACTGCTTTTATCAGATATTGCTCATAGTCCCGCGTCCCTCGTCGTATGATCTTTCTGCGCTCCTCATAGTCCCGCGTCCCTCGTCGTATGATCTTTCTGCGCTCCTCATAGTCCCGCGTCCCTCGTCTGCCCTCATAGTCCCGCGTCCCCTGTCGTATGATCCTTCTGCCCTCCTCATAGTCCTGCGTCCCTCGTCGTATGATCCTTCTGTGCTCCTCATAGTCCCGCGTCCCTCGTCTGCCCTCATAGTCCCGCGTCCCTCGTCTGCCCACATAGTCCTGTGTCCCTCGTCTGCCCTCATAGTCCCGCGTACCTCGTTGTAAGATCCTTCTGCGCTCCTCATAGTCCCGCGTCCCTCGTCGTATGATCTTTCTGCGCTCCTCATAGTCCCGCGTCCCTCGTCTGCCCTCATAGTCCCGCGTCCCCTGTCGTATGATCCTTCTGCCCTCCTCATAGTCCTGCGTCCCTCGTCGTATGATCCTTCTGTGCTCCTCATAGTCCCGCGTCCCTCGTCTGCCCTCATAGTCCCGCGTCCCTCGTCTGCCCACATAGTCCTGTGTCCCTCGTCTGCCCTCATAGTCCCGCGTACCTCGTTGTAAGATCCTTCTGCGCTCCTCATAGTCCCGCGTCCCTTGTCTGCCCTCATAGTCCCGCGTCCCTCGTCGTATGATCCTTCTGTGCTCCTCATAGTCCCGCGTCCCTCGTCTGCCCTCATAGTCCCGCGTCCCTCGTCTGCCCACATAGTCCTGTGTCCCTCGTCTGCTCTCATAGTCCCGCGTACCTCGTCTGCCCTCATAGTCCCGCGTCCCTCGTCGTATGATCCTTCTGCGCTCCTCATAGTCCCGCGTCCCTCGTATGCCCTCATAGTCCCGCGTCCCTCGTCGTATGATCCTTCTGCGCTCCTCATAGTCCCTCGTCTGCCCTCATAGTCCCTCGTCTGCCCTCATAGTCCCGCGTCCCTCGTCTGCCCTCATAGTCCCGCGTCCCTCGTCGTTTGATCCTTCTGCGCTCCTCATAGTCCCGCGTCCTTCGTCTGCCCTCATAGTCCCGCGTGCCTCGTCGTACGACAAGTGCATTGTTAACTAATAATAGATGTGCAATACAGTATATTTGAATATCAATAAGAAAACAAAAGATGATTAATAAAGGCATGGCAAAGATGCTTATAAATGTGTTATAGCCTGCTGAACCGGTATTATAATGCCATTATTAATACTTGTATAGGCTTAAATGTTAATGAGCATATTGTACAGACTTACAAGGTCCTTATTACCTATTCATTAATGGTTATTACAAGGACCTTAATATAAAGCGTTAACAAATGGGCTCCAACATAGTAATTCTAATTCTAAAAAAAAGAAGAAAAGAAAAACGTTTCTAGTGTCTTCTCATCGGTCTGAAGGCTGTCCCGCATCAGATGGTCCTTCTGTCATGTCAAGCTTTTCATGGATGCATTGGCTTCTGAAGGTTTGGTGACAGAAAACAGTTCCCGGCCTGTGAGGCCCAAAATCTTTGGCAACCCACAAGTGTCATATTGGAAAAATCAGTTCAGGTTGGGGCCCTATTTTTGATGACGGAAGGAAACTAATAGTAACTCTAGTCTGCGGGTGGAGCAGAAAAACCTACAATGATTTTTACGTGAAGTTTAATACCATTCACAAAACTACATAATTATACACTCGTACCATTGTGATCAACAAATCCTCACGAAAGTGGGTGGTTTCAGGGGAACTGACTAGCCTTCCTTCAACAACTCCAATTGAGACGCCCTTGGGCAAAGCTCTCGATCCTCAATTACTCCACTGGAGCTTTTCAGTGACCAACAGCACAGACAGCAGATTTAAGTGTGTGTTTGTGTGTGTATGTATGTGTGTGTGTGTGTGTGTGTGTGTGTGTGTGTGTGTGTATTGCTGACAGAACTATCTCTATTAGTTGTTGTTCAACACAACATACAGGTTATTACGACAAACTGTCCTTTCTTTATTTTTTTTAAGCCTGGCAATAGGTCAATCAGTTACGTCAAAGCTTATGTTTTTCACTCTGTAAAGGACCATTTGTAGCAGAGCAGCAGCTTTCTTCTGGGATTCAGCGGCAATTTCCCCTTTTTTGAAATCAGATCGGAGCAGCACAAGGTCAGGAATTGGTTATGCTGACTGTAACGAACAGTTAGTGCAACTTAGTGCAACCGACGGAATATGGTTACATACTGTAATACGTTTTTTTAACGGCATAAGGAAGACGCAGATCTGTTTATCGTATTCAATGACATGACATTGCTATAGCTTTGTAATAGGTTTTGATGAAAGTGGCATAACGTTAGCATGCTATTCAACTATTCCACCATGATAATCTATTTAAAGGTGTAGCCTACTATGCAACCGGGGTTGATTTTCCAGCGAGGCTCCCCCCAGAGGCCGAAAATAAAAGTTCACTGTCGTAAAGACGCTCAGCTGTTCTCCGTCAAGCAGAGGTCAATGTAAGCCGGTACCGTCCGGTACGGCGCGAGTGAACGCAGAGTTTACGCTGAGGTTCGGCGCGTGCAAATGGAACAGAACAGCAGTGCATTGTGATATCAGTACCGATGTACTGACCGTACCGACAGTGTGGTGACCAACCTGGGTGTTCGGCAGTGACGTGCAGTTAATCAGCGAGTCTGTTATGTAGCTGGGGGACTGCAGTGTAGCCGGGGACAGGTCTTCTGGGCTTGCCAGGCCATCTTTCCGCTCCTAGAACACACACACACACACACACACACACATGCACACCGTCAGAATAACACAATGTCAGCATGATGCAAACTGTCCGTGAGCACATGAATCATAGTACATGGCGCCGTGAGTGCACTGCTTCTGTTTATGTAACAGCATGGCCACCTGCCATCATACATGGATCCGCTCTGCATCAAAGCCGCGTCTCCACTAACAGTCCTGAGCTACCTGCTGTAAACATGACACCGTCAAGACGTCGCCTTTCGCTTGCATTTATACAAGACCAAGGCTCTGCATGTTTATTTCAGAGGCTTTGTGACAAGACGTTACATATGAGGTGGTTCATGGCAAACATGCAACAGAGAACTTGAAGCACAGAACCTGCACGCAAGACGTTTCACTACTCACTAGTTCTCTGTGGGTGACAGGCAGGATGATGAAAGTCTCATCCTGTCTCGGCGGGCTGCCCAGCTCCTGGCTGTGGCTGTGCGACGGAGGAGGTGGAGGCTTTCCTTCCAGTTTGCGGACCTCGCGCTCCCCTTTGGCCCCGACGCTGAGTTTGCGGACGGGGTTGGTGAGCCACTTCTTCAGCGTGCTCACGGAGCGCCTGGAGCCCGGGGAGCTGGGAGCCGAGCTGCCTGACGCCTGTGGGGGGAGTGACGCCACAGAGGTGGAGATGCTGCCCTCACTGCCTGCTGCTGAGTAGGAGTCTGGAGACAAGAGCCAGGGAAAGAAATAGAGCGGAAGGTTATTGGTGAAACAATGAGCGTCTGAAAGTGGTACGAGAACCGACAGACGGTAGAAGAATGTATTGATTCAAAGCGGAGAACCTCTCCGTTCAGACCTCATCAGTCAACAAATCAATTAATATATGTGCAAAAACTGCGTTTTGTTTTAGGCAATAGAGCTATTGACTGACTATTAAATGGAAACAGCTGCGATGCTCAGCGGGAGAAAACAGAGGATATAAAAATAGCCTTTCTCTTCAAAACACAGATGTGCAGCTGTGAGCAGCAACAAAAAATATGCACTGTTATGTCACGCACGATGTTCGAGCTGTGCATCCACTCACATGACCAACACACATTCTGATGCAAGACACACGGGTCAGGTCAGAGTGGTTGAAGTGAAAAAGTACTGTGCTCCGGTTGCGGGATGTCAGGAGGACATGGGAAGTGAGCTGCGGGGCAAGTTGGGACCGGACGTCCACTTTGAGCCTTTGTAGAAGGGGAGATATTTGCTCGGGAGAGTTTGTTTTTCTGTCCTGTCCCCCATTTCCATCCTGCCTCATCCACCCAACCCCATCGCCCTACCTAGGTCCCGAGATAGCACTTCCTTTAAGATGTGCGTGTTCCACTAACTTCATTACTTTTAGTTTTCAAGAAAACTCTTCTCCGAGAGTTAACACACGTGTCATGCATTTGTCAGAAGAAAACACTGACCTCATTCCAGAGTTCCTTGTGTGAGCCACAGAAGAACATCGCATCACAGACTCAAGGAAACTTCAAAGGCTGTAGTAGCCACTGTTCTCTCCAGTGAAACTGAGCTGGGTCAAATATTTCCCCAATTCTCCAGTGCACTAACCCCAGCCAAATGTTTGAGAGATGGCTAACCTCAGACCCAAATAGCTCACACTCATGACAGGGCAGTGCCATTCTGCACATTTTCAGCTAAGTGCAGCTAAAAAAAACGTATATTTGTCTGTTTCTGTAGTTTTACCACAAATACAGCATTTCTTCTAATCTGCCTCCTCTCAACACACATTTTACAGGCAACACCCAACATTTTCTGTGTGTGTTTGTCTGATGGCCAATTTCCCTTTCCTTGCCCAAACCGCATGTCGCCCGCAGGGAGTAAAGGGAGATTTGAGTCTGGCAGAACGAAGCGAGGGATCGTAATAAGCGGGACGACAGAACCCCGCAGGGAACAAAGTGGATGGATCCACCGACAGCAAGACGACTTTATAAAGATATCAATTGTGTTTTCGAGTGGACCGTCATAATCTTGTGAGTTTGGAAACAATGATGTCAACACTGTTGGCGACTTGATTGAGTCTTAGCAGTCACAACATGTCCTAATTCATCACATGAGCATTTCCTATTTCCCATTTCTTTGTTTTCCTTTGTTGTCCGCAGCTATTGTGGATTTCATAATGCTGCCGCTGCCTAATAATGCAGGTGTGGGCACCATGCCTGAGTACCAGGCTAAGCGCTGTGGAGGCCTGAGGATACGCACATATACATGTCTGTTGTGTAGTCATAGCTCTGCTTAAAACAACCGAGAGAATGTGGAATTTAGAGCGATACGTGCGTTAGCCCCGACCTCTAACAAAGAACAGGCCTGCAGGGTTGTGTTTTCCACTGTTGTTTCATGCTCAGGTTCAGCCAGGCAGGGTTTTTTAGGGGTCACAGTGCAGAGACACAGCCGCAACAACACAGTTTCTAACCCCAGCGCCAGACATCTGCTGAGATAGCTTATCACAACAACAACAGAAAATAGGAGCGACACCCTCTCCGGGCCTGGAAGCAATTAAAAGTGAGTGGAGACGGCAGTGCGGCTGCATGATTTGTGGCTTGATGTCAGAATGACACAGTGGCTCTGTCAAATGTACAGATTTACACCGAGCAGAGCGTACATAATTTACCGGTTTTATAATGAAGATCATTACATGGAAAAAATCTGTCACCATGGCAACGCTGCAGTTCCCCTACGGAAGGTTTTGCATGTCGGGTTGGTTTCCCCGTTGACCCCGGGAGAGCTGAATCTCCGTGTGAAACCGTAGGCCACTGCAGGGACATCATTACCAGCTTTTTATTTCCACAGAAACTGCAAAACGCAAAGGGAGACGATGAGCAACGCGCCTCCGCTCTCTCCCTCCACGCTGCAAGATGAGGAGCTGATGCCATTATACACCTACGCAGAGGAAATTGGGGAAAAAAAAGATTGAACATAAGTCCTTCCCACTCTCCCCGTGTCTTGTTGAGGCCGATGGTGCCGAGTGACATTCGTCTCCATAATGGCGGCGCTAAGAAAAGATTACCCGGGCTGATTTTGTTAACGCAACTTGACGGATGTTTTGTGTGCTAGCAACAATTAACGGTGTAAGGCGCGAGGTCGCGGAGCTGATCTGCTGTGATCACTTAATGCTGGGCCCCCATCCATCAGCCTGAAAGGGAGAGCGCAGTAACTTTACAGCCGAGTGGGTTTCTGCTGCCGAGTGGACTCTGACGCTGTAGTGAAGTTTGACACGACTCACTGACTGAGAGGACCACTTCAGAGAGTCTAATTTAGGGAGTTTTGCTTAATTTTCCTAAAACCGCTTTTTTTAAAATCAACATTCGACATGTTGTCTGGTGTGATAACTCCTTTAATGACGATGGCAACCTGCAATCCATTTGCAGGTTGTAAGTCTTTTGTATTCAAACTACCCTCAGATAACGTTGAGGTCATGGTGTAATAATCCCAACATGTTCAATTAACTGGAATAAGAAGCGTAGCTTTAAATAAAACAATCAATTCACTTTCCAAATAGTAGCAGAATATTCTTCTGGCGTTTCTCTACAATCACTGCAACAAGACTCTCTTTTATATCCGTTTTTTCATGGATTTCGATAATTCTCACTTTCATGTGTGGGTTGGGGTGAAGACATGAGATGGAGCGTTCTCATTAAAGTGAACTGGTTTGGTTTTGATTTGATTGAATAAAAAGGTACATTTTCGAGCAATTCTTCTTTTGAAATAGGGGCAAAGAAACCTGCAGCTCGTAGGCAGATGGTGGGGATGGATGTGCTTCAAGAGTTGGTCCCCCTGAAGGAGTTCGGTCCAGCTTCCCATTATTGATCAGTTGATAAGTGAGTGCTGCTGAGCCGACAAATCAGGCTAAAAGCGTCGACTGTAATGGAGCAAACTTCACAGCTTCCCCACTCTGAGCTCTCTGTCAACACTACAGCCTCTCGGAACAGTACGGGCAAATTAGGCTTCACTGGACTCCACAAATACAGACAGACATGCGGGTGCCAACACACTCAAAATGGCACACGCACATTTTCTCCAAGATAGCTGTAGTCTGTCCACATGGGTGGCTGCAGTCGGTTGATTTGTAACGTGAGCTTCGAGTGCCATCTATCCGTCAGCGGACACAAAGCAGAGCAAACAGGCGACCTGCTGGTCACTACGGTGCCAAACGTGTTAAATGTCCAGCTCCGCCACCAATGAATGCCGAGACCTCAAAGATCACAAGGGGGGTTATGAGAGGGGCAGCGGTCAACACACGCAGCCGCCACACATCCGCCCGAGTCATCGCCAACACCTCAACAGAACACCGTGCTTATCTTCTTTATTCTCCTTCAGTCGCTCGTCGCCTTCTCCACCTGGTGCACTCCGGCCGAGGCTCCGCATTTCAGCAACTCAGAGGAAATGGACCCACTTCCCATCGACTAGCAGACCTGGGCTGCACCCAGGCACTCAGAGACAATAAAGGGCACTTAGTACCAGATGCACATGACCGGAAACCCTTTGTCCTCGGTTGAACTTTTATGAAAAAAAACACACAATGAGGATTTTATTTTGTGCTTTTCAGCAGAAATTCTTTGTAATGAAACAAATGTTTTTTTGTACCTTTTTCAACCCCCTCTGACTTTTTATCTCCTTTTTTTACCTCATTACTTTTCATCCTGTTGGCCACAGGCTGTTTCACGTGTCCTTTGTTTGTGCTGCTTCTTCTCTTCTTCCCTCTTCATCCCGTCCTCCCTCATCCCTCCATCACCCTGACGCCTTCCCCTCTACGACATGCTGCCACCTCTTCTGCACCATGAGGCCGCTCTTCCCCCCTGTCTGCACTGCGGGGCTTTTTTACTTGTGTCCTGGGATCGGGTATCAGGACACACAGCTCCTCTGATGCAAGGCCCCGCTCTGCCCCGAAGATGAGATCAGGACAAGCTCGACACGCGAAACGAGCTGCCAGATAAGACAGTGAGAGCAGAGCACTTACAAAATCTCTCTTCTCTTCTCTAGCGGGCCATAAATGCACGGTTTGACGACCTTCAGCATTACGCTTCCCCTGAAAGCATCAGGCCGATTCATCTTTCCGGTGACTATGAACAAATATGTAAATGAGCAGCGGAGGGGAGACGGAGACGAGATGGGCCGAGGTGGACAACGCGGCCTGTTTGTGGTTTCGGCGAGCAGCGAATGAGCCTTAAGCACATTTGTCACATACACGCTATGGGTAAGACGGCGAAGAGAGCGATGAGGAGTCCATGTCGCCTTTTCAAAACACTTCAGAGCATACAAGCGATCCAGAAACACGGACACGTGTGCAGAAGTGCACCCGCTGTCGTTCCGGGGGTCACTCGCGTGCGAGCAGAAACACATGGATGTCGGACAGACAATTGAACAGAGATTTCCTGTCCTCCGACTGACCTAGTTTGTGCAGACGCGCGCACTGCTGTGGTTCCAGCCGCACCAAAGGACAATACGCAGCAGACAGTCCAGAGACACACAAAACCAGCCGCCAGGGTCAATCTCCTTTTTTCAGTAAAGCGTCGTGTCAATAGAACCACCGAGTGAACTACTGGGCGTTACTCCTGTCGTCCACGGGACGTCGTGAAAGAGGGATTCAGACCCTTCTCCCGATGAGCTCTTTTTGAAAGAGTCCTCGGCTGTGACTCGCCACAGCTGCTGCTTCCATCTCAGTCGTGGCAGTCGCTGCGAACACAGTTGTTTTTCCTCTGCTGCTGCTGCAGCCGGCTGGTGGCAGTCGGAAACGGGAACAGCTTTGTGTTCGCTTGCCCTGAAAACTCCAGACTTTCGAGAGAGAGAGAGAGAGAGACTGGCCAAGTTCCCCGCAGCGTCTGACTTTAGGTCAATTGTAGGAATGGTTCTTGAGTCGTCAGTGTGGTCCATTTACCTCTCAATACACAACAGGAGAATGATAAAGAACTGTCAAAACCACAACCTTTATTCTCTTGGATCAAGCACTAAGAACACTTGATTCTTATTTTCCCGTAATGCAACGCGTCTGTGGTCAGAGACTCCCTTCGTGGCAGATGTCCACAGTTCCACCTTCCAAGATTGTAAAAAAAAATATATGCCTACTTTCTGGAGCCCAATCCGGGATGATTCCAAACGTTGGAAATCTCCCTTCACGTGAAAACAGAGATTTGGAACTAAAGATTCTAACGCCAAAGTACAAGTATGTTAAAATGCATTTAGTGATATTTCAATTTCAAGATCAAGTCTTCAGTGGTGATTACATGATCCAATTTAAATTGCTATATGTTTTTAAGTTACAAACACTGGAATAGAGAAACTTTACTCATTGTGCAGAATGGCTCATTAGAATTATTGATGCATCGATGCGTACGTCATTGAAATGTGGCGCTTACATATCACAGCCTTTGCGTGACCTTGCAGTGTCTCTGCTTTAGTGTGGGTTTGCACCTGGGTGTGTGTGTGTGTGTGTGTGTGTGTAATGATGGTAGTGGTGATCTACACCATTTCAGCCTCTTTAGAAGCAGCCAGTGGACACCCACTGGGTACTGCTCATCATTACTATGATTATTTGGACACACGCGAACTCCCTAGGAGAGGGAAAAGGCACAGAATAGCTCACACTTAGGGCTAAACAAGGCTGCCATTAAGTCCGAGGGGGCTGTGAACACAAGGCAAATTAAAAGCCACTTTTATTCCATATGGCAGCTGTGACAGTCCGGGTGCCTACGAGGGGAGCTGGACATCATGTCGGGTCCCTGCCGGTCCGCCTCGCGGCTCTTGTCCGTTGCTGTTTTTCTCGCTGAATGTGTTCAAGGTCCCTTGTGCCTTTCACATCTAAACTGCAAATAGCGAAAACAGAGTGAACCCAAGACGTGCGACCTGACGGGTTTTCCAGAAACGCTTGTTCCTCGCTGCGGCCCTCTCGCCCCTCTAATCACCATGGCAACAAAGCTCACATGGGAGACAGAGTGGGAGACAGCCGCACAAAAGATTGGCCATCATTTGTCTCAACTTACGCTTGTAGACACACACACACACACACACAAATCAACACTTACCCATCTGTGACACAAACACAGAAAATGTGGTTATTAGAAACAGATGTGTGCATGATATTTGATATGAAACACCGATAGTGGACACAGTTGCCTGCAGGCTGTTGAACCTTTCAGTAGAAGATGCAAAGGATTAACTGCTGACTAAAGCTGAGTGAGTGTCTGTGGTAACACTCACTCGGAGCTGCTGACAAAGGACAGGAAGTCACGTCCGTTCTCGTTGGCTGGCGATGTAGTGGAGCAGGCGGAAACCAGAGGAGAGGTTTATGGAAGGCTTTTCATTGAACCTTCGCTTTCCCTAATCACTGAATTTCCCCTTTTAAAGCGTCTCTTCCTTTCGGCAGGTTGCCAGCTGATGTGAACAGAGCGAACCACTTAGACTTAGTTTTAGGTTTTAGTCTCGAACTATCAAGAGTTTGCTTTTGCCGTTGAGTAATACTGGAGATACTTGTTCCACGCTTTCAAGTGATTGATTAGCTCTGACAACTGACCTCTGGTCACGGAGAGACACACTGGAGGATTCAAGTCACAAGAAGCCATTGTAGAAAAGTCTCAACGCAAGCCCGCTTATTCAATTCCATACTGTCGCTTTGCATTGTCTGCTTTGCTTTGAGCGCTGTTCAGGAAGGTTTCTCAGCCTCAACCCCCCCTACAGCCATCGTGCTAAATATACTTCATAAAAGCAGCGTTAACACTGAAAAAACCTCTGTGATTAAAGCGACAGAACAACAACGCCACGACTGCAGGCGGATAAAGAGCCGTATGGGCTGAAAGTGGCGGTGGACTCGCTTGCGGGAAGCAGCTTTTACTCTTCCCCTCTGTGCTGCGGGAGAATTCTTTCTAAACAAGGTATGGAATGCACTCCTGTGTTTCCTAATTTGTTCCCTCATTCTTCTCCTCTGCACGTTTACAAACAGAGCCCAGAGGAAGAGGGGGGGAAGTGGGAGAAAGAGGAAGCGAGGGGCATGGGAGACCTGGAAATATGTCGGGGGGGCCACAGCCGCTTGCCAGAGCGAAGAGAGATGGTGGAATGAAAAGGGGAGAAAACATGATTAATAACTGGCTGACCGGCTGCATGCGGAACAGTCCGAGGGAGAGCGGCACAGCTGGGGGAGAGAGGGAAGGGGAGGAGGACGAGGAGGAGGAGGAGAGAAATGAAAATGCCCCAGGAATGATCCTGATGCCTCACTAGGTGCTCACATTCCAACCCGGCAAATCAAGCAACACCCCAAAGTCAGACTGCGATTTCTTCATTCAGCTGGCAGACTGGGAGCACTGTTTCCTACCTTCATCATGTGTGAGCGAGAAACAACATGGAGGAGATCCATGGGGGGGGGGGGCGCTCGGGTGGGAGGGCGAGAGGAGATGACGAGGGCGGGCTGGAGTGAGAAGTTTAAAAATATCTCAGACTGCCAAACACAAGGCAGCGCCACAGCAGGCCAGCAGCATACCTTCAATTTCAGCTATTTCTGTTGCTCTTTCCGTAATGTCTGAAGTCGGCCTTATAAGCCAACGACAAAGACGCTTCCCCAGCTGAGAGAGCACACTCGACCTTTTATCCAAATGATTCACAGGTTTCAGGGGTTTTTAAGAGAAACTGCAGCTGAGCAAGACATTGATCCCCAGCACCTCCGGAGGCCGTAACAGCGTCACCCGTTCAGGTGGGTGGAGGATGGACGAGGCGGCGAAAAAGGTTCCCACTCAGGGATAAACTAATTCATCATAATTGCCTCTGAAAAACGTGCCGGATTTTAAATTGCAACATCACCAAGTAGCTGAAAAGTAAAAAGGGTGTTTTTAACAACAAGAGCAGTTATGCAGTTTAGCAACAGAAATGAAATTTGTACATTGTAGATATTGGTTTATATGATGTTTCCCGTTGCCAATGATGAACATGTATTCCTGTTTACGTGCGATGGGAAACACCTATTAAAGGGATTTCAATATCCAACTCTTCTTTTTTTAACATGCAAAGCAGAAAATCGCCTTTTCCTTCTTAACAGGAACATAAGAAGAGAAGAGAAGAGATGAAAGTGACGTGAGAAAGGTGAGTGATGGAAGGAGTGATGGATATTTTGGCTCCATAAATAGAAGAGTTTCTTTAGTTGCTTTGCAGCCAAGTTCTTTCCATCTAAACTCCCAGACGGATGCAAAGCTCCTTAGTGGGAAAAATGCTACAGGTCAGGGACATATTGAGCAGAATGACAGAACTGGAGATATTTAAATATATTCTGTTTATATATCTTCTTGTGGAGCTAATGTCAAACTCTCTGGGCCTTTTATTTCTCCCCTAATTTCCCCCTAACGTTTGGTTTACCAGGAAAACCAGACATATTTAGCATACACAACATTTACAATACACTCTGTACATAAGTGTTTATGTTACAACGAACTAATTTCTACTCCAGCTTTTTGTTATTTCCTAATTAAACACCTTTCATGTCGTTCAATGGAGTTTTTTTTTAATGTTTGCCAAATAATTTCATTCCATAAATGTATGTATGTTTGATTCAGTTATATGTTTTAAAATGTTCTCAAAAGCATTCTGAAGAATCGGCCTCCTGTAGGCCCCTGTGTTGATGTGAGATTTACGTAAGTGTGCATCTCTAATGCCGTTGTGTGGAGGAGGCTGTGCTGCAGTAGAGATGGGATGGAGAAATGATATTGTTGCCACTGCGGTGAAATGGTATGTTCAACATTACCCTTTATAAATAAAAAGGACATGTTCAGCATCCTTGGGAGTTTCACATGCATTTGAAACTTCACACATTGATTAAAAGCCTCAATGTATCTGATATTAAATGCTTTATTCCACCTTCCCTCACACATTTCCCTCACACAAGTCGATCACACATCAGAGCGAAAAAGAGTCGTTTTTCTCTTTCCTTGTACCCATCTCTCCACCTCTCCATCTTTCTGGGCTTCTCTATCATGTTGAGTACCGCTCGGATCCACCATCCCACCTCTCCTCTTCCCCCGGCACTCATCTTTGTCATATTTCTTCACGCACACACACTGCAACAACAAACCCCATACACACACTAACACATTTCCCTGCCTGGCTAAGGACTCCGTACTGTTCTTGTGGTTTCATTAGGAAGGGGAAAAAAATATGTTGCCAGGATATTCTTAATAAGGCCACAGAAAGGCTTCGATTTGCCCCTTTTTCTGACGCACTGCAGTCCTTTCTGTGCCTTCACGTGATGGTCATCGTGGGCCAGTCGTTAAATTAAAGTCATTTATTCGCCGATAGCGTCACGTGAGAGTCTTGATCTGGGCGCGTGTGTGAACGCAGGCGCCCGACGGATACACATACGGTGTGGCAAAATGGCACACTCATCCGTGTGATCATTCAGCAGCACACACGCAGGGAACGAATCATGCAGTAAACGATCATTTCCTCTTTTCCTTCATGAATGACGGTTCTACGTCATAAACAGTTTTGTCTCGTACGATTTCCGGAGACGGCGTGTCGCGGTGAAACGTCACATGTCTCTATCACCAAGCAGTGTATTTCTTATTGCATGTATCTCAGCTGAAAAGCCGGTCAGCAATTGTTTGATTTTTTTAAAGAAAATAACTACCGTGGAGTCAAACGGGGACATTATTCAAAGCGGTGACATGCTTGACCAGCGGGGACATTGTCTCGGTACCGTCAGTGCGGAGGACCTTGGCTTCTGGGGTCAAACCTGCATTGTTCAGTGTTTTCCCTGTAAACACCACAACATGAAATACAGGGTCCTCGATGAAAGTCTAGTTTGAATCAAATCAGTTGGAGAAGTCTGTGTATCGAATGAGACGTTATCCCACATAAAAGAAGCCAAAGCACCATTAAATAAAGTCCGCCACGGCTGAGCCTTTTCCACCCGACGACGCTGAAACTGCTTCACGGTGTTGTGCGGAGGATCGCGTGTGAGCTCCCAGTGGGGCTAAAACCAGTGTAAGCTACGTATATGTGTACTGAACATGCTCTATGAGGAGGTTTCAAAGAGAGCGCAGCCTCGTACAAACAGCTCGGAGTCGTCTAAGAGACTGCTGGAGTTTTATAATGTGGTTTCTCCCAAAGGGCGCCGAGCTCTCACGTTTCATCTGCTGCGATAGTAAAATCAGATCAAGAGGCGATTCTAAGTGTGTGTGTGTGTGTGTGTGTGTGTGTGTGTGTGTGTGTGTGTGTGTGTGTGTGTGTGTGTGTGTGTGTGTGTGTGTGTATTTACTATGAGAGCCAGGTTGAGCTGCAGTGAGGGGCTTCAGGCTATGGAAAGGATGAATATCCATTACATAAGAGATTAAACTGGAGGAATCTGAGGTATGTATCCGAAAGCCGACCCCCTCCCCCCCCATGTGCCGGGCCTCAGCAGGTAGATCCCCTGCTCCCTTTGAAGTAGGTTAAAAACACACAGCGTGGTACCGTTGCAGAAACTCATATTGAGCTTTTGTTCACTCTAACAGTTTTAACTTTGCTTAGGAGGCTCTGTGACACAAGGCCCTGAGTGTGTGTGTGTGTGTGTGTGTGTGACAGAGAAAAGACTTTTTTTTTTCCTGCTCAGATTCATGTTACCTTGGGTTGTCTTGGGCTTTGTCTGACCTTTAGCCATGTTGCAACAACATAATGCCACCTGCTGCAGTTGTGATTCTTTCGGGCTGCTGATAACAGAGAGCTGTGGACTCACTGCGGGTTACTGCAGCTCCCACTGTGGGTTTCATCCATCCACGTGCTGCACATACCCGACTGACGCGCACTCATCGTAATGAGGACGGTGACTTTTCAAATCACACTCCGTCTCTCTCCCTTGCTCTCTATTTTTAATGGAAGAATGTATGATTCATGTCCTCTTTCCTTATTCTCGCCGCATAGTCCTACGTGGGAAGGGCTTTATTTCTCAGCCCGCTCCGATGTGTATGTGACACACATCTGTTGCTTCAGCTGGAGGCGGAGAGAGCAGGCAGGAGGTTTGAAGCTTACACTTAAACCATTAGCATACGCTCGCAGGAATGGAGGGAGAGATAAGGGAGATGTGGGTGGACGTGTAAGAAACGGTGCAGGAAAATAGCAGCGAGTGACTGTAACGCAGGCGAGCCACAACTCCCAGCACTCACAAGGACATTTATCAAGGCACAGTACAACTTAAAAGGACAACGAAACCTGCGAACGATAGTGACCAACTCTGTGAAAATCCCAAATGTGAGTGTGTGAGACTGACCTCTGACTCGGGCATAGCAGCAGCCGCATTTGACGAGGACTTTTCGGAACAAGTGTTGGCAGCCACAGCCTCGGTGGTGGCGATGGCGATGGTGGCCCCCTTTCATGCTGTTGAAGCATGAGCAGAGGTGGGCATGGCCCGGCACTCTCTCTCCCCTCCCTCCCCCCTCCCGCCCCCTCTGTCTCTCAAGTCACTCAAGGCTCCCGCAGCCTCACGCGTGGAGGTTCACGCCTCAAAGTGTAAATCCACAAAGTCGTCGGCCACGCTTCCTCCTCAGTTGACCGCCGACGGACTTAAAGTCCACATCATCTAGGCCGAGAGGAGGAGGAAGAGTCCCACAAAAGCAGCGGCCAAGAGAGAATCCGAGCTCACGGGGGCTTTTTCAGATGGTGATCGTAAGCCAGGGAAACATTCCAGCGAGCTTATCGTTATATTGGATGTGCTGCCCTTCTCTCTCTGGCTCTCTTTTTTCCCTCTGTTTTCTTTTTGGAGCTGAGCTCTCCCCTCTGTGAACTGCCTGGTCAAATGACAGACTGGGAGACTGTTTCAGAAAGGGAGAGAGAGAGAGAGAGAGAGTGAGTGAGAGAGTAAGGGGAGGGGTGAGAAGGGTGGAGTCTGCAGCTCCAGTTGCTGCTCTTCCAGGATACGGTTCCCACTCCCCTTATTTCTCTCTCTCTCTCTCTCTCTCTCTCTCTCTCTCACTGTCCTCTGTTTCTCTTCCTGTGCTGTTTTTTTCTCCGCTTGCTTGCGTATCCACTGTCCCAACGATCCAACCCCGAGACCAGACAACGTGCCTCCCTCTCCCTCTGGAAATAGTAACTGTGTAAGGATACATGAAGCCATTCACGGAGGGGAGGCCATGTTGGGTTGGAGGTGTCGTGTATTTCCCAGTTAGTCGTCTGTAAGTGTGTTCAACTGAGACCTTTCCTAACTGGGCCGGCTTCTACGTTGACTCGTGTGCTTATTTAAATCATAAGGCCAGCGTAGCGAGGGTTGTTTTAGTTTTCTTTCTTTTTTGTTTCCATGGAGTCTCAAATTTCACAATGCCAACACTTTGGCAGTCATTCTGTGTGTGCGCGTGCATTTAGCTCTCGCGTGCAACACCTAACCATCATTTCGCCTGACCGATACAGTATTTTTGTACTTTTATTCTTACAGTAGGCATTTTGCCTGCTGAATGCTGATTTAAAGATCATGACACTTAACGCCAGATTGCAATATTCTTATACGTCTTAAAATAGTCAATTTTGGGGAAATTAAATTTGAAAAACATTCATCGCTAAAACGACGGTACAGAAATATCAGTCTTTGACGTGCAAATCAAGAAACTTAACTCTGTATACCCATTAGTACGACAGCGCAGGCTTGTCCAATGCAGTACCCTAATGCCAGTGTTAAAATAGAAACAGTTGGGAGAAGAGATCAAAAGACGGAGTGACACGTGTGAGTCTGAAATCGCAGGACTGTATCTGTACGCGCGCACACACACACACACACACACACAACCTGTCATCTTCATAAAGCCTCTCATCGTCCAGGTCGTGATTATGTTGAAGCCGGAAGCTGCTGACGTTGTGTAATTCCTAACGCAGCAGTAAACGTGTACTTTACATGCCAGCACATTCATATTATTCAGGACTACATGATGCCGTGGCAGACGAGTCTGTTGACATGTCCGCAAAGGACACAACTCAAGACACAACAACAACGATGCTGCAGATATGAAACACTGCATATTCAGAGACCCGACCAACCCTCTTCTGAGTGAGACGCATCTTGTCTTCAGCCCGAAGCTGCTGACTTTGTGACTCGGTGTGTGAATGTCATTGCACATTTGCAGCGCGCGTCACGGCCCTGCTTCTCTCGCTCGAGCTGCCACCCGACCGCGTGGACATCACCACGCGGTCACTGCGACAGAGACGAGCACCGGTGGCACTGGCGGAAAGCTAACCAACCAATACGCACAACACGCACAACAACGCTCATCCCACAGGTGGGCCGTGGAGCAGGCAGTGCCGTCTCTCTGTTGTCTGTCTCCACGGCGACAGCGCGGTGGCAGATGGCCGTCACCTGCAGGAGAGGGGAGGGAACAGGGAGGGGGGCCTGGCTGCCTCACCCGTTACCCGCAACGAGCAGGGGAGACCCACGCTCTCTCCCCCGTCACCCACAGTACCAACTGTACCATGTAAACAAAAAAAAAATGTTTGAGAAAGTGAGAGCAACCCACTTTGGATAGATGTATCATATGTTCTGCGTTTCCACTCTGCAGTGATATTGATGGATCACAATCCCCCGCCTCCGCCTCATCCTCCCGGCCTCCCTCCATCACGCCCTTTCTTTTGCTTGAAATGGATGCTTTATGCGACTGTGATTGCACGGGCAATTCACCAGGGGAATATTGAACAGCACCGCTGAATGACTCCACTTGTCTGACGCTGAAGCGGTTGGCAAACGCGGTCTAGAAGCCCAGTTCAAAGAGGGTTACGAAACAATGGATTTGACAGCGGGAACACAGACATTGAAAGAGAAGAGAGGAACCCGAGGGCAAAGCATTACGAACCCGGGGAAGGCTGCCTGCGCGTTACACACACGCACACGAGCCAGCGGAGAGATGACGAAGAACACACTGCTCTTGGGATGAATTTGATATTCATGAAGGGAGATCTTTTTATGCGCTCTTAAGTTGAAGGGTCCCTGAGTGTGTTTCTGCACCCGGTCGGATGCATTCCTACTTGTTGCATAAAGTTGATTGGTGGGTTCACTTACTTGGAAGAGCCTCTTCAGAGAGCCAAAGGCGTGCACGTTTTGTTTTACTTTATAGATCAATATCTTTGCAATTAAAAAAATAACAGAAATATGGGAAAAATGTTCCTCCCGTGCTTTGCACAGGGCAGAGGGGGGATGTGAGGTTTCTCTCTCTAAGATCACACCATACTTTAAAGGCTTGCTAAAGATAAGCTCACTGCTAGATGGATGCGTGCTTTTGAGATGTCCTTCCCCTCAGTGTGGGAGGCAGTCAGTCACATTCAGAGGGTGTGTTGAAGGAGGAATTTTGAGGATGATGTATGAATCAGCTTGTGTAAATGAACAAGATGGACTTCTTCATGTTCTTCTGCAGGGACATTTCTGTCCCTTCAGATACTGAAAACACAGTACACCATGTGCAGCAAAGTCATTCATAATGTACACTATTAATGCACACAAATATAAACTGCAGAAGGAAAAGCCCAATACACCAAATTGATATTACGTAAGCACGTGTAGTAATAGCTGTAGCCAGCCTGAGTTCAGCCCAACCCCCCTCTTCATTAGCCTCTCCCCACCCCGTCAGCCTGCTGAAATCCTGCCAAAATATGCTTCACTTTTCCTTCCTCCCTCCGCCTCGCTTTTTCCTCCCTTAGTTCCTTGCTCTTGTTCTCCCTCCCGTCGTCTCTCTCAGCTGAGCGCCAATTAAGGCAAACTGGCATTCTGGACGAGTGTGAGGGGTACCCTATTTTTTTTTTTTTGTTGCCCTTTTGGCCGAGGTCCCATCACGGAGAAGAAGTCAAAGAGTACTGCAGATGTCCTGTTCTCTTCTGTGCTGCCGGTCTGCAGAGAGCTGCTGGTTTTAATCCAATCAGACGGGACGACAAGCGGGCTGCTCTGTGTTTGTGCGAGCGTTCGTTCAGCCGTTTGTCCCCCTCAGTACCTCACCAAGCAGCGAGCAGGAGCTCTGCACTACACAGAGGAGAGGTGCACCACCCACGGAGACTTGTTTTTCTTAAAAAAAAAATGTTACGATACTCACGTGCTAGCCAAATTTAGAAGCACAAAGACACACTTTGTACATCCACACAAACACATGCTCCCTTCCCCGTCCAGCTCCTCGCCTATTCCTGACCTACGGTCTCCCTCCCTCGCTTTATCTGGGTGAACCTTGCTCTAGAAGCAGCGATGCTGGCACTGACACTCCGGGACGGCTGCTCACTGTGTTCAAGGCTCAGGCCTGAGCTAAAACACCACCCAAAGGAGAAAAATGTTAATTAAACAAAAGCAAACCGCGGGACCACACATGGAGAGACACTGCTGCTTTTTCCATTAATAACGACTTAGACCGCAGGGTTTTCGGTCAGGGGAAAGAGATTTTCTGTTGGAAAAAGATCATTAAAGATAGTGTTTCTTAAAAATGAAAATAAAGTCAGAATCATGCTGTAAATCTCTTAAAAACTGTAAACCGTGATAATTGGGAATCAGCTTTTCTCTTTGTGCGCGTGGGCCTTGTATGGGGCCCTGTTCTGATAAACCTGTGGTTCAAAGTCAATTGTCTCCCAAATCTGCAGTTCCTCTCAGCTGTAGAGCTTATTGTGTTACTATTGTGTTACTTATCAAGACCACTCTCAAAGTGTCCTTTTAGCGCACAATAGCTTCATTCGACAGTAGAACATCTGCTTAGCACACAGACAGAGTTAGAAAGTTGCAACGATAGAAGCAGATGTGTGCTGGAAGGGACCAGGAACTGAGCTCAAAGAAAGTAAATATTGTTCTTGCATCAGCTTATTGTTTACAACCACAACTCCAAATGGTTATTAATGTGGCTCTGTGTGCTGGAAGTAAATAAGCAGCTGTTTTTCCCGCCAAGTGGCCAAAAAGTTGTTGCGTCTCAACATGTTCAATTGACTTCCTGTGGTAAGGCCACAGATACGTGAGATACATGGACATTATTTCGCTTCTCAGAAAGAGTCAGCTCTTTAGGTTAAAGATCAGGGACCAGAATCAGGACTGTTCTCTGACCAAAGTTTACAACATCAGGGGTGCTCTGAAAAACACACGGAATATATAATAAAGTAGTGCGTGGGAACACACACAGCACTATGTATGACAACAATTTGACAACATGGTCATGGTGAACAGTGTATGATGAGATATTTGCTATTCATACAAGGAGGACTAATCCTATTTTGTGATCGTATAAAGTTATCAAACCCAGTATATACATAATGTATGTGTAAATTAGCACAATTACGTCATCCATCATTGTGAGGTAATGCAATGTGTTTCTGGCTCTTACAGCCCAATATGATGCAGCTTCAGGTCCATCTCTGCCCATGTAAGGTCAGACACACACACGTTCAGGTCTTCTGGGACCAGCACTCCTCGTTGGATGGAAAACGCTCCCAGCCTCGATACGATGAGGGCCTGTATTTTCCACATCTAAATGTCTACATGAATATATTGAATGATGTCATTTAAATTGCACTTAAGTGAAGTGCATTTTTTAATGGGTATTGAGTTTCATCAGAAGACAGAAAAAGATGCATATTCATTTTCGGTTTTTTAGACTGTGGCATCGTAGGGTGTCAGTTTTCCACATACATTTCTCATAAATGTTAATATTTATTTTTGTGTCAAATAAATGTAAGAGAAAATCAATGTGCCTGCGTGGTTGCTACATGCTGCTTGGCCGCTGCATGGCTGCTGCATGCTACATGGTCGCTGAATGACCGCTGCATGGCTGCTACATGCTGCACCGTCGCTGCATGGCTGCTGCATGCTACATGGTCGCTGAATGACCGCTGCATGGCTGCTACATGCTGCACCGTCGCTGCATGGCTGCCGCATGCGGCAGGGCTGCTACATGCTGCATCGTCGCTACATGGCTGATGCATGCTGCATGGCTGCTACATGCTGCATCGTCGCTGCATGGCCGCTGCATGGCTGCTACATGCTGCATTGTCGCTGCATGGCCGCTGCATGGCTGCTACATGCTGCATGGCCGCTGCATGGCTGCTGTTAGTCTGAAGAGCCGAGTGGCAGATTTGAGAGCTATATGTTCAGCAGCTCTGTGTACTTGGAAGGGAAGCCATGTTTAAGATACCAGAGCTCAAAAAGGAGGGAAAGAAAGATACATACATAAGGATTGGAGATCAAAAGGGGGAAGAAAGAGAAACATGGTGATCGGGGGAAAGAAAAGGCCAAATGGTAAAAGACAATTTCACCACCCAGAGGGGAGATGGAGGAGAAGAACAAAGCTGTGCAGAAGGAAGGAACGGTGATCTGGATTCGGGAAATACAGTGCTGTGATTCCTAGGAAGCCACAGCTGGCCCTTACAGCCCCGTGAAGCAAGGGCGGCTCCTCTTTTCCACCCTCTCTCACTGGCACAGCTAGCAATGAAAACACCCTCTCTCTCAGTCATCCCATATGTAATCACATGTCTCACATGTTCTACATGTTTAAAACAGACTTTAATAACGCTCATCTTAATAATAATAATAATACAATTTCTATGTGTGCTACAACAACGTCAATATCTTGTTGGCGTGTTCAGATGTTTATTTTATTTTTTTAATCCAATTTCCCATTGGGCTGCGCAAAAAGAATTGAGTAAATGAACTAGTCGGGGAACGGAATAGACAATCTCTCTTCAGCCATCATCCTTTACTTGGTCTTAAATAATGAATTTCTGAGTGCTGAGCTGGCAGAAGCTCAACAGCCCACCCCGTCTGAGGGAGAGCATCACAGACCATCACTCCCTCTGGCCTCACTCAAGTCTCTTCTGTAGGCCAAACACCCCACAGTTTGTGGTCCAGCCACATGGTACTTGCGACCCCCCTCTTATCCCCACACACACACATATACACACTGCCTATAACCCAAACCCAGATCCAGCTACAAAGATCCCTTTGTTCAATTCCACTCGAGGAGAATAGCAACGTGCACAACCATTTAACAGCCGAATCCAGTGCGCCCGACGGTGTTGGGGCAGGATGGGTAAGAGGGTCCAGTTCAGTTGAGCCGAACGTGTTTTTCCCATCTAGAAAGTGTTGCACACACACACACACAAGAACTCTGTTTCTCTCAAACGTACATGCATGCATGGAACATTACAGCAAAGTCATTTAGTGCTATCAGTGCTAATAGAGGATATAAAGGGTGGAGTTTCACAAGAGCAGATTACCAACACTCTGATCCGATACTTTCCCTGAAGTTGTTACTGCCTAATGACCACCATCAGATATGGCTGATGGCACAGGCCTGTTTTTCTCCTGCTCTCAAAACAGTGGTTAACTGTGCAGAGCAGGCTGAGCTGAAACTGAAGCAGCTCACCCGGAATGTACACACTGGGAGATTCTAGTTTGTTTATTTGAGTCCTCACTGCATACATGTTAACACTAACACAGAATGCAGCAAGAGGTTTTCAATCAGAGTGATTAAGTGGCCGAGCGGGCCGCTGCAGACGCCCTCACTGCCCGGACGCCTGAGACTTTTCACACAAAGAGAGCCCGGAGGTTTGTCTGTCGGTGGGTCGCTAAGCCGACTGGTGCGGCGAGGGCCAATGTTTACACGGGCATTGTGGGGTTTGAGGTCACAAAATGGCCTGTCACGCTCAGCGAGGCCTATTCAGGTCTTACCTGTTCTTTCTCTTTGCTTTGGCTTTCCTTCAGTGGTGGCCTGCTGCTCCCACTCCGGCCCCGCCGGCTCCCAGTGGCCCTGCACAGGCCCCTTCTGCTCCTCGCTTGATGGGAGGTCAGCCTCAACCCCCTCTGAGTGCTAAACACAGAGACGTCTTTGTCAGCAGAGGAGCCCTTCTCCAGGAGGAAGTGATGGTAAGATTATACCGAGCGCCTTCGGCCACGTAACCACAAGACTATATACCAGGGCCCTATTTTCCACCATTCCCTGCATCTTTTTCATCCCTTTCTCCATTACACACTGAGGAAGAATGCAAAGGAAATGGTTGAGGTCCAACTTCTGCCACAAAGCTTGGATAACAACTGCTCACACAGCCGTTTCAATCTATTTGGAACCTCAGCCGCACCGGAGTGGAGGTAAATGGAGGCCGTTTTTAGTTCCCTGCAGCAAAGGAGAGCGATTTTAATCACTGTTGTTTTTTTCTAACCACTCTGCCAGGGAGGGAATTATTTATCAAGATAAACATTAGAGCTTCAAAAAGAAACCCATTTGATATTTTAGTGCACTCTGACCTCTGTGTGTACAGATGTTGTGTCAAAATCCAAGTTCATGGATTGCAAACGTTGTTTTTTTAGAACTGCATCCAAGCAGGCTAATCATAGTCATTATCTTTATACTTCAGAATGACAGCCTCCTTCAGCCAACTAGAAAACACATTCCTTCAGTAGACTATTTTCCGTTTTGTTGACGGATTAAGGGAAGGAAGGAAGGAAGGAAGAATGAATGTGAATTTGCGGGATGGCAGCAGACCTGCAGGAGTTTGTTTATGGTCAGATAGTTTAATCACCGCTTCCTGTTCCTCTGAAGCATCCACGATTCCTCCTGAGCACTGGACTGAGACGAGCTATCTTGACATTTTAGGTTTATGCTCAAATCATAGAGATGACACAAAATAAACAATTCATGAAATGGCATTGGCCAGAGATTATCTGGACGTCACGGTCTGCAACCTCTGAAAAATACCTCTGTACATGCTGTGCATTCTAAACATACAACTCACCCCCTGTTGATTGGGCATGGCCACGGACGTAAGCATATCAGCCATGGCTCCCAACATCTGGTCAGTGCGTGCCTGGTTCTTCTGCAGAGCCTTCATTCTCCCCAGACGGAGAAGAAAACAGTCCTCAAACGACTCCCCTGCTGCTGTGACGCTTTGGCCGTCGGTGTTCTCTGTCGCTCTCGTCCTCTTTGCTTCTGCTCTCGCGGCACGCCGTTCCACAGTTTGGAGCCGAGCCCGCCTCGTTGTAGCCTGACACACAGGGAACCTCAGGCATATGAATTATTGATGTTGGAAGAAGGAGGTATGTTTCCGTCCGGACAGGAGCCGCACAGCTCTCATTCGTCTCTTCACCCCGTCTCTCAACTCACCGAAGTCGGACACAGGTGAGCTGACCAGAGGGGGTCTTGAACTCTGGCTTATTCCAAAGGAAACATCCACCTTGTGCGCTGAATAGAAGCTTACCCCTGTTAATTCAGTTCAGGGATTTTCTTGGGGCTTTTTCCGCAGAAGAAACTTCTCCTCTTCAATGTCGTCGCTCTGAATCCGAAGTCCAGACAGCGTGGAAGTGTTACTCAGTGGGGTTGGTCCACTCGTGTCCTTCTGTCTGAATGCTGGAACGGTGAGCCATGACTTCCAGACGGAGCACATCATCCAGCCTGAAATCCTCCGTTCTTGTTCTTCATTGGCTACAGAGGATCACCACCCCCCTTTCCAAAACCTCTGCTCCACCACTCATTCTTTCTCGTCTTTCACTTTTTCCTCCTTGACCTAACTTTTTTTTCCCCCCAATCTCAAACCATCTCAATCTGTGCAGCTCTCACTCTTTCCATCTGTCTTTGAACTATATCCTGGCACCCTGCAGTCCCTCTTCATCTTTGCCCAACTCTCAGGCAGTGACACATGGATTGTGTGAACTCTTGAGCTGCAGGGCAGCCCCAAATAAGGTATAAATACACAGTCCATGACGCTCAACTATTTGAGAGACTGTCACCAATTGCATACACACACACACATATTGCACAACACCTTTAACAGCTCACGTGCGTATGAATCATACCAGTAGTGATTGTACGTGGCTACTTGAAAGATTATTTTATTTTATTTATTAAATACATTTTACAAGTAAGAAACTTTGGAGCATGTGGGTTATTTTATTCACATGCACACTATAACTGCACAGTTATGAACAATATAACCAAAAAGAAAAGCAGTTTGGAATCCAGGCTCCCACGTAACTGTAATTAAATATCTGGATGCATTTCGTGAGCCGTCTCCCTTCAGACACAACAGACTGTACAAAAAGGGGATCAAATTAAGGCCGCCTGTGGTGCAAAGTCCAGATATGCCTGGAATTTGCAGGTATATACTGGGAAACCCCTCTAGGGAAGCAACTGAGGATAATCAGTGCATAGGGGTGTACTAGACACGGCCCAAGGACTTAACGGTCATGTGATCTTACATCATGGGCGAGGACCTGCTTAAAAACCGGATGAAAAATCTAACCGCGGCTACAGCATAACGTCATTAAGATACCAAGCGATTCTTTCCAATTTCACCTCATTCTATGAGTTTTTATGGTGATTTGATCGTTCTTGCATCAGATGCGCTCGATTTGTAAATTATTTTAAAGGGAAGGGGGAGGTATATTTCATGGTAAAAGGTATTGAGGTAGTCAAAAAACAGAAAAAAAAGAAGTGTACACAAAGTTGTGTTTAAAATCACAATTACAGTAAGTATGTGGATGTTTACGCTGTTGTGTTGAAGTTGAATTGTGAAAATAATGAACACATAATGTGAGGGTTTAGAAAACATGGTTGCTAAAGAGATGCGATAATTCGATGTGCGATAATAAACACAAAGTAGATGAGACTGTTGGGAGCCTCCTTAGCTTTGCACATATTTGTTCCCAAATTAAATATTTTGACTAATTACAACTTTGGTATGATGACGCCAGATGAAAAGTCATGTGATCACCAAAAACATATGAATTAATTCTACGGGGAACATAAATCTGTTAAAAACCACTAATGTCAACTTGGTGCTCTCACCAAAAGTCAGAGGATTCACCCACTACAAACCACGAATGCTGAGAAAGAAAGTCGGAGGTCATACAAATCAAATTATTCATATAACAATAATAATTCATATTTTGAAGTCATGACAGTCCCAAGAAGGAAATACATGTTTTAAACCTGGAGAAACAAAATCGAGATACGTTTTCAGAAAATCATTAATGGTAAATCCATATTTGTCTTTGTCTCACATACACTCTTTTTTTTTTTTTAAGTTGATTACATCCAGATTTCAGACAGTCCAAAATTCTGCTGCAGGAATATATTTAGACAACCTCAGTCTCAGCATTTTAAAGTTCCCATGAATCCCAGTGCAGCCTGAGATCCTCGAGCAGTCCAAGCCGAGGGCAGATGCCATCTTGGTGTCTTCATTTGAATCTTGCTTTAAATATGTTGTATTTAGATTTTTCACCCCTTTCTTTCTTTGCGCTGTCCGTCAAATAAAGGCCTGCTGATCACTCA
This sequence comes from Apeltes quadracus, assembly GCA_021346845.1. NCBI lineage: Eukaryota > Metazoa > Chordata > Actinopteri > Perciformes > Gasterosteidae > Apeltes > Apeltes quadracus. The sequence goes on along the minus strand of CM037928.1, from coordinate 9,050,129 downwards.
CAGAAGCAAAAGCCTCCCCGGAGCAGGAGTCACCCATTTTCAAATAACACAGCTGAAGCAAAAAAAAATCAACACCTGTTTGGTCCGAAACATTTTGGAAGAAAAGTGCCAATCTTGAATAAATACAAACATGAGACAAAGCATAAGCACACGTAAAATCATACCATATTTGATGTAAATATATATCCAGAAATATTCCCTTTGGCAGAGTTTCATTAATCCATCTTTAATGTTTGATCTGAAGTACAGCCCCCTAAATCTGGAATACGAAGATAACGTGTAAAAGTCCCCCTCCAGGAATGTGTTCTTTGGGCCTTCTTGAAGATTTGCCACCATACAAATGATCGCAAGAAAACCCAGATATCAACAATAAAACCCCTTTAATCTGGTAAAACAAATCCCTGGTACATGTTAATACTATTGCCTTACTTTAATATTTTTACCTTATTTCTCTCTCTGTTTTTTGGTCATTATGCAAAATCTCATGTCCTCAAAGCGTTTGTTGTACACCTTTCTTTTGTACCTGTCGGTTGATAATAATATTCATGCAGTGTTTTGTGTGCAATCCAATATCATGTTTTGTAAAATATTTAGAAACCCATTTCAAATGTTTCATACTACACTAAATAAACATGTGTGTGTTGTTTTATAATTGCCTTAAGTTAAATTGACTCTTCCTCCAGGGACATTAGATCTTCTGTGTCTTTGACTCCCTTCTGTTTGACTGATAGCTGGGTGAGGCAGTGGAGGGAAGGGAGAGACGACGAGTGAGTTGAAGAAGACATGGTGCACACGTTCATACTTCTGTATTTTTTATTTCAGTGGCTCATCCCAGCCCATGGCGAGTTTAATTATGGATAAGTAAAAAGCAGTACTCTGGCTCTAAACAAGTCATAGATGAGCACCTCACCCTCCCTCCCTTGAGTCAAAGCACAAACACCCCAAACCTCCACTTTACCGCTAACACACTTCACACAATCACAAAGAATCTTCTTCTTGTCTTCCATAAACAAGTTTAACTGTGCTTCCTCCCGCCTCCTCCCATTCATCTCATCCCTTTCAGACACTTTACAGCATGAGGGGGTTCCGTCTTTTAACCAAATAGCCAGAACTAATACAGCAGATGCTCACAGAGTCTGAGTGAAGTGCTGGTAAGGAGAGACTAATATTAGCAGAGCACATGGCTGTCTTTAGACTCGCTCACTAAGCTGGCTAAACTTAGTTGATTGCTTCCCAAGCCTCTTTCCAAGTTCTATTGCTCTACCACTGACCTCTGCTGGGTACTTTGGTGTCTGGGGAGAAGTTGGACATCCTTTTGCAGTGATGAGTGAACTACTCTGTTTGGAATTTGCAGAATAGGAGGAAAACAACTCGTACCTTAAAAGGAAAGTGTTTTTCTTCGGATGGGGGAATAAGAACAAAATGTTCCTTAAGTCTTACTCGTACAGATTGGCGGTGGGTTGCACAAAACCGGTGTGATTTTCTTATGAGAAAAACGCAAAATGCTGCTGTTGAAGTGTGCAACATGTGTGGTGCTGCCCTCGTCTGGTGAAGCTCATTGGACGGTTTTCTTTATCTAACAGGATGAAGGGAAAGAAAAGCACACACCACGACTCCACCCTGTTGTGCCAAACATCCCTTTCCTCCACATTCATCAACAAAATTTCTGTTTTGTCTTTTCACAAGCTATAAATGCTCACCCCAGAGCATGCCCTTTTCCTCCTCTTCCTTAGCTTCACATCAGTAAGAAGTCAAGAGCACCTCGGCCTCTTGTGTCTTTCGTCTTTTGAGTAATGGATCCGGTTATTGTGATGCTTTGGGTCTGATTCGGTGGTTGAAAGCCAAAGAAGCCTGACGAGTAATTGAACAGATTTAGTGGGATTATGTTGTTGGAGGTGTGTCCACTTTAGATTGGCATTAACAGCACGTCTGTTAACTCTTCAGTGCAGATCAGCATCTACAGTTCCCCGGATCAAAAAGCTTTTGAAGGAGTCAAAATGATTCACCGTGGCTGTATCTCAGTCCAGGCGGGCTCATCCGATGCTAAAACGGCTCTTTGTGTTAACAGTGCACGACACGTTTGATTTCTTTGATTTCCAAGTGTTTCCATGCATGTCTGTGTGTGTCACCCCTTTAACGGGAATAATTACTAGTTAAGGCCCCCCCCGGCCTAAAGTAACGGCACGGCTAGCTTTTTTTGTCCCGGCGAATGGATTTCCATGGAAAACCCGGCCCAAGAGCCTGCAGACACGCAGACACACTCAAATTATTTAGGCAGGGGGTCGTCTGCAGCAGATTTAGAAACCTCAGCCTCCGCGCTTCAGTCACAGCACTGTTTTGGACACGTACTGGAGTTTTTTTCTCTGACACAACAGACGGGAAGCACTGAGCTGTGGATGGACAGATTCAGAGAGAGATGAGAGGGAAGCAAAAAAGTGCGCTGACTAGCCCAACAGACTGCTAGAGGAGCCAGGTTGGCTGTTTCTTTCTCTTAATCCTTAAATCTTCTGTAATCGGGATGAGGCGGAGAGAGCATGTTGCCTGACTTAGGACAGCAGACACTATGTTGGGACACGGCCGGATTGCAGGCTGATGAGGCATCCTAACTGGCCAGCAGCAGCGATGGAGGGAGGGGAACGGCGTCCAGCCGGAGACAGTTTGGAAACGTAAACTTAACCAGTTTCCAAACAAGAGCCTACGAGAAGAAGGCAAGTCCAATAAATGAGGATGGTTTGACCATCGACAAAGAAAAGAGAAGAGAAGAGGACTCATCCATGGATTGTTTTAGGGTGAGAATTTGTGTTTATTATTTGCTCTAAGATATTTTTCACTTTGCTTGGGCACAAATTGTTACATTTTTTACCTCCCCTGAATATTTTAATAAGACGCTTGATCAGATTTTGTGTGTTTCGTGTGTGATTTCAAGTGTTTCTCAGCAGGAAGTGTAGGGCACAATGGCACTGTTGAAACAGGAGCATTCCACGTTTACACAGGAAGGGAGAGAAAAATGTGTGTGATTGTAATCGTCATTATTCTGCATGGCACAATGGGGAAAAGGAACCATGTGTTTGTGAGATTAAAGGAGTTGAGCAGTTCTATCTGGCATCCAGAGAGAGCTTATCCAAAATGTGCTATTAATCATATTATATATTCTCATGCAGGGTTGGCAGTAGCAAAACTGTGTCTGTTTAATCTGTGTTCATTCGTGGCTACTTTGCATAAAGACAGCTTGAAGACTGAGAGCCTCAATCCCCCACTGGAGAGCAATCAAGCTCTTTCTCAGGCTCAAAACATTAGGAGTGACTAAGTCTATCCCATCCTAAGCCTGAGCCTTGAGAGAAATGACTGGCTTCTGAGTATCTTCTATACACAAACACGACATTTGTGTTTTATTGATTCATGCCAAAGAACCACTGGATAGCCAAGTACACTTCTACTGCTCAGCAGTAAGACTCCATGACAGATGCTGCCACTCGCCGGCCCCCCATCGCTCCCGGCGCCATATGGCCTTTCTCAGCCCAGTGCACATCTGCCATGATGCCCTCATTCACATGACTTCCACAGACCAATGTGTATATACACACATGTATTGCACATTTTTACAAATGTCCTAGGTATTCATCAGTTCCAGAAGTTATAACTTCTCGCTGTCTTCCTCTGTTCTATAATGGGCTGAGCGAGCGAATGGGATTTGGCAAGAAGCATGTTGCACAGTCAGCTTACACCTCTTGTAACTTAGACTTATGGATCAGCCGACAGAGAGGGCAGAGGTGAGGTGAAGCTCCTCAATCCGTGTACCATTCGTTCATTTGTTTTTCAAAATAAAAACCAAAACTCAAAAAGCACACAATTGCAAATGGGAAAAACAAGTTATTTCCTTTTGCTTTTAGAAACGAATATTGAGGAAAGTCATTATTAGTTTTTTGACTTATTTGTTATTTTGAAAAACAAACGAACGAATGGCACACAGATTCTTGTGTATTCTGTCATTCTTGGATACATGCACGCATTAGATGCTTACTTTTTCATCCTGTCCTAAATGGCACTCATTTTCTTTCTTTATCTTTTGTTGTTTATCTCAAGCATTTTGCAAAAGATTTTAAGGGGAGACTTCAAATAAGCTGGTTGGCCTCATCCTGCACATAGAGATCCATTTTTTTCTATCATGTTATGCATGAATTCACGTTCCCACTGTCTTTCAGATATCTATGCCAGCAGCGTGTGGCCAGCGAGCAAAGCAATTTTTGGTTTACGTCCACAATCACAACTGTCGATGCTCTCCCGCCCAGGCCGAAGGGTGACCAATGGCCTCTGCGAGCTACGACCCCCACCTGGGCGCCGGCCCGTCTGACGACTCGGTGATCCTCCTGGATGATTCTGACTCGGGGAGTTTGCTCTCCGACGACTCTGTGCTTCCCGACTACGAAAGGGATGAAAAGCACGCGGAGCCGCCTAAAACGCTGTTCGAGGCCTGCGCCAGGAACGATCCCGCGTCTCTGCGCAGGATCATGCAGAGAGGCGTCACTAAAGAAGAGGCCAATGACCTGGACATCAATGGCAGGGTGAGTTCCGTGACGTTTGCCTCGTTATAACAGTGACGGTGAAACATTTGTACAACAGATGTCGTGAAGGTGCATTTATTTCCGCGTTGTTCTCTCTCAGAATGGACTGATGTTGGCTGTGGGCAAGGGATTCATAGACATTGTCACCACGCTGCACGTGTGTCCATTAATAGACATCAACCACCAAGACAACGATGGCAACACGGCCCTCATGATTGCCGCTCAGGCAGGTACGTCCCGTGACGTTTGCACGCCATGACCTCAACATCTACTCTGCATTCATCGACTTACCATTTTGACATGTTGTTTTTTTTTTTTTTTTTTTACAGGTTTTGTCACTATTTTAAACTACATCCTTAACTTCTACCCTGGTGTGGATACGGAAGTCAGAGATCCCCGTGGTTTCACAGCTCTCATTAAAGCAGGCCTGCAGAGCCGAGAAGAGTGCGTGTCCGCCCTGTTGATGCATGGTGAGTTTATGTTACATGAGACCCCGCCTATACACTTTGGAGGGGGAACATCTGGTGCTTGTGTCCACACACGGACAATAGTTCTATTCAGGAGCAGTAGGTCCAGGTTCTTACATTGGCGCAGACCAACTGAACTGTTGTGTTCAATTCATAACTGGCCAGAAAAATGTAAATGTAAGTTAAATTATGACAGAGACAGATTTTACAGAACGAAACCGTGTGTAAAATAGGATCGTATGTCTGGTGCCCTTGGTTATGTTTTTGAGCCTTGATTATTCACTGAGAGGGGAATCAAATTCTTTGAAATAAGCAAATGTTTCAACAGTAATTAAACAAGTAGTAGAATTCTGCAAGTAAACAGCAAGTAAACAGTTTTCACGGGAATTGCAATCCACATCCTGTCCCACCATGCTGTGAAAGGGCCTGGTTCCCTGTGTTACGCTGTACATCCATCACAAAGAACTCCATGTGCTCCAAAAGTGACCACACGGTGGGGTCGTTTCACTGAGGGAGCAGTCGATTCCCACCCGTCCCTCGGCATTCAATGATTACCGGGGGGGGGGTTTTTCAGTTTCTCCCCCTTTTTCATGCACAGGTGCAGATATGAACGCGATGGACCTGGTCCATGGGAGAGGTCTACGGGACTGGGTGCTCCGGACAGGAGGCTTCGACACTCTTCACAGACTTCGCCGCCTGCAGGCTCAGTCTGTCGCTGAGCAGTTCTGCGAGAGCTACATTCCTGAGTGGCCCGAGTTGAGGCAACTGGTGGCAAAGGCCACAGCCGTCCAAACAACCGGTCAAAAGCTGAGGCAGTGCATTAAAGACAGTCTTTCCTTCAACTTCCCGCATGACCCCGAGGACAATGGGGTCATGGACCATATGGTGCGGATGACCACGGGCATCCACAGCCCCCTGATAGCCACCGGTTGCCGGCCGCTCTGCCCCTCGAGCCCTCCGGAGATCGGCAAGCCCCGGTTTTCCGTCCCCGAACTGCTCGAAAAGCACAGCAGCGTCGAGTTGGAGGAGAACGCTGTGTCCCACAGCAAAGGTTCCATCACCACCTCGTTTTCCCAGGCCGACGTGTCGGCAACCTCCGTGTCTCTGACCTCGTGCTGCCAGGACACAGAGCGCAGCGAGAGCACGGCCTCGGGAGGCATCAGGAGCTTCATTCCCTGCAGCAGGCCGCACAGGAACAGCATCTTCCCCTCGGGATGCATTCCCAAGATTGAGATAACGAAATCCGGGGAGCCCACTCCAAAGAAGGAGAAAAAGAAGAAAAGGCAGAAGGGCTACCTGGAGCCTCCTGTATGGAAGTACAAGGAGGCCAAGGAGGAGAAAAAGAGAGAGAAAAAGCAGCAGGAAAAAGAACAGGAGGAAAAACAGAAGGGCTCCAAGCGTGCAACAGGCCAAAAATGAAGCATTAGTCGCTTTTACTTGAAAGATTTCACTTCGATCAAGTAACAAGCATACGTGATAGGAGTGAAGCCTGATTTAACAGAAAAACTAGGAAATGGCAAAACCATTTTGGAAGGTGAGCAATTAACAATTGATGGATTGTGATGAACTGAAAATAGCCAACCAAATATTCTCTGGTTTTGGAGACACACTCTGACTGTTTCCTTGACTATTGGTAAATGAACTCAATGGAATGACCAGACCTGCAATGGCAATGTCATTTTGAAGAACCCATATGTGAGTATTTTACTGCACGAGTACCAATCGAATAGCAGATACTGTTTATACAGTTCACTGGAGAAATGGCCATAAGCAAGTTCAAGACACCTACAAACTACCTGCTTCACTCGTCTTCGCCTCGGCCTCCGAGGGACAGTGGCTGCTTGAATATGAATAACACACCACTACAGTAAGGTTCATGAACCATGGTTCTTTTTTATCTGTGCAATGGGAGCAACGCTGTGGGAAATGTTTGAGGAAACAGTAAAGTAATCAAGCTATGATACATTGTCTTAATGACGTCTTGGTTTAATTGGACGTCATTATGTCAGATTAGAAAAAATGTACTCCAATTGCAGAGCTCACACATCCAGAGTTACCGTTGCATGTGTGTGTGTTTGAATGCATAAATGTATGTACAATTTGTGCATAATGTCACTCAGGAAAAATGTTGTGATGCATCGGGCCTTGCGAGAATCTTTTTTGGGGTCAAGCTTCCTTTTGGGCATTAAAGAATATTCTGTGTGTATATCAACTTGATATTTGATAAAATTACAATGCCTGAAGCTTTCATTGCACAACCTGTTCTAACTACAGCAAAATATTAAATATTTATAATTGAAGTAATATATTTAGAAACTGTTTTCTGAGGTTTTCCACGTTTTTTGAAATCTTGGAATAAATGTACTGACTTTTTTAAGTGATTCTGTTTGTTTTTTACACTTTGGTGATCTGAAAGAACAACATTATTGTATACTGGTGTGGTGACAGAACATAATTCATATTTCTTGTTCAGTAATTGAAAAACAAACAGAGTTTTAATATCGTGCCAGTTACACAACTCACTGAATTATTCCCCTTTTTGATGATATTGATTCATTTTATTTACAGGCAAGAAATTCATCATTCCCTCAACAGGCATGCGTGTGACAGATGAGACGCTTGTCTGGCACGTAACCGTGGTAACCCTCTCCCAAAGTTACTTTGAGCTTCTTAAGAAACCTATAATGCGCTCTTTGGAGTGGCCTGAGATGGCTTGTTGAACTCATTATTTATAATCTTTTAATCCAATCCACACTTTAGTAGCTTTTTGCTGTAAGATAAAGCTACTTTGGGCTCAAAAATATAGCATTGAAAATACAGCATTGAATTGTTTCCTTGTAAACCTTTCATTTCCTTTTTGGATTTCTAGTTCTTCACTTCAACATAAAGCTAGCAAGTTCAACACTTAGTCATTATTTCAGTATTCTGGCTAACTTCCTCTTCTCGAGAGGGACACGGTGACTTGAGGTCAAGTCTAAAATAAAACCTCTGTAGACTTCAATGAAGGAAGGCATTATACTTTCAACCCATCTATGAGGACAATGACTGTAAACACATGTAACCTCATTCGGTTAGAACACATCGACTGGATCCGATTGTACAAATCCTGACCTCTGAGAATGAGACATCACATTGTGAAGCACAAGTATGAACTGTGTGTCCGTACTAATTTCTTAAAACTTATAACAAACGGGAAGCTGAGTGACTTTTCTCATGAAAATCTCACAGAGTGAAAACATGTCTGCTAAAGCAACACATTTGTTATTCAACAGATATACTGTAGGCTTTTAGAAAAAAACAATTCCCAAAAAGGGAACGAGACAGTGGGACTGGTTGACTCACAGAGAGGAAAAAAAAGTGCTGATAAAAAAAGTACATGAACAAGATTTGCTCATTTTTTTCTCTCCATGCCAGCTGATGTGAGAGCTTCCAGCTGTTTCTTAAGTCATAAGCCAAAAGCTGAAAGATTACAGGGCCGAAGTACAAGCGTGTGATTTATATGACAGACATGAAGGCATCTTTCTCAGCGCGCTGCAGGTTGAAGTGTTATTAAACAGCCGGCTCGCTCTGGCATCTGAAAGACTAATGCATTTTCCATTAAGAGACACTTTGACAGCCACAATATGGTAATACAAGAACTGCACTTCAGAATCATTGAAATATCATCCATTTAATTGCAAAGAAAATGAATTAATTGAGACCAATAAAAATCTTCCTAACGTTTTACGTCACTCAGAAATGTGTTTTGCTTGTTATGACTTCAAATGGATATTTTACCTTTAATGTGTCATGTGCATAGTTTGACGTTACGGCTGTTTTTACAGTTATCTTATTTAAGGGAGTAAGTTTCTCTATGCGTACCTCGCATTTCAGTTCAACACTGATTTAATAACACTCTATTGTGGGCAATTCGAGCAATGTGGAAAGTTCAGACTCCCTGAGAATGAGCTGTTCATTGAAGCAGCTATAATGGATATTTTACCAATAACAATGTACCACATGACAAACTTGGAAACACTGGCAAATGCTCCGCAGTGGTCAAGCTGCATTGAAATCTGCAGGACTGTTTGCTGGAGAGGTCATGAGCCTGAGGGAGAACTCTCTGGACTTTTAACCATCAGGGAGGAGATGGTGAGGAGCTCCCCTCGACTTCCACTGCCCTGCTGTGCAGCTTCTCTGCTCTCATTGCATTTCTGGCCGCCAGCTGTTTTCATGAAATAGCTTTAAAAAAAAAACACACCAACTGGTGAACATGTCTGGAGCATTTAGCATCTAATGAGCTTGATTTTCATCCAGAGTTTGATGGAAACAAAAGAGCAGAGCCGACAGAGACTCAATATTTGATTTTTTTTTAGATGGAAAGCCACGCGATTCCAGAAGTTGAATAACCTACTAAGCAAATCTTTGTTAGCAATTCAACTCTGTTACTCTGGAGTGATGTATCTATTTTTAATAAAATTATGGAGCCAGATGGAGAATGCAAGCTGCAAAACAGTGCTTCTTGTTTTTGAGCTCAGAGCCGTGTTATTACGCAGGGGTGTGAAGCGCATTCCTTTCGGTGCAGTGCAGACAGCAGGCCACAGGGGAAAGAGGAAAATGAGAGATTCAGCAACAGGAAAACCGCTCTGAGAACACATTCCAGGCAGAGCAGAGCCTGTGCGGGACAATACAGGGTGGGACTATACGCTGTACACTGCTGAAACATCTGTAATCTGGCCTTTAGATCGAGACCGGAGACAAGAGCTCAAACGTTGTGTGACCCGAGGTCCTGCAGAGACACGTCCGTCCACTCTGAGGTCGGTGAGGCGGAAGCGGCCTGCGTGCAAAGCGACGGCGTTCATCAGCGCTGATTTGGATTGAGATGAGATAGCTGGCTGCTTTTACCCCCCCCCCCCCCCGCCCCCCCCCCCCCCCCCTCTCCGCGCGCGCAGGCGGAACCTTTTCTTCTTCCTTTTAGGGTTCACACAAAAAAAAAGTTGACTTTCGGATCAATAAGGAAAAGGCTTCGGGCGAACTTTCCCCCTCCCGGAGGCGACGGCGGCTCGAAGGGGATGTGCAACATCTGCACTTGAGCCGCTCAGACGAAGAAAGTACAACGGTTCACTTCCACTCCCGAAAACAATGGAGCCCAGCGCGTCTTAAAGCGTCTTCCGCGTTTGACTTGAAATACTTTGTACCACAAAACTCCCACGGAGGGAAGGAGGGAGGGATACTTCCAGCCAGCTGTGACATGGGAGACGCAGGACGTTTGGGTCTGTCCGCTTAAAGAGACTAAAACGCAGGTAGGCTCCGTGTGTGTGTGTCCGTGCGTGTGGTTGTGTTTTTGATTCTGTTTGGCAGCCAGCTTAATGAGATGTAAACGCCGCTGACAGTGGATCGTATGTCACGCTTCTGACGTCACTCCACGTGTTTACAGGTGTGAACCAACAGGTGTGAGAAAGTGGCGTACCTGACCTGCAGATAAACGCGCAGCGGGGTCAGGGCGCCCGTGAAGGCATCACCCGTGACGTCATGTTAAGAGACTAGGGTGGCAGACATTCGTAGCTATTGACCTTTGTGGAGGTATCGTGATTCTTCATCTGCCTACACCTGCTCCTAAGAACTTCCTACTCTATTCATTAAACGATTTGCTAAATTAACTTTACAAAAAGTATTTTATTGCACCCATAGTCATATGTACAAATAATAAACCAATGCGTCAATAAAGTAGATACATTGGCAATATTGGCAGATACTGTGCTGCGTTCTTAATGAGGAGAGACATATCATTCATGAAATACTACAATAGTTTTGCCATTAAATTCAGAAGTGTGTCCCCAGAAGAGCACTGACAAGCTCATATATTACCCATAAAAGATCATGTCACATATCTGTCACTTTTTCTTTTAATAAATGAAAGGAATTATTTTTTTTACACCATAATACATATGTGACCTTTAGTGTCAGGTCTGAGCCACCACGTCATAATTTAGAAAAAATGCTCCAAGTATGGAAGAGGCTGAGCGACTTTGACATTTGAAGGACTGACATCAAACCACAAATGTGGCAAGATCCGAGAGGCTACTTCGCTCGCAGGAGATTTAAACTTGGCCTGGCTAACTTGCCAGACGCTAAATCCGCTGTGCTGGGATTGTAAGGCCGCATGGTTGTTAATCATTTCATGACGCAAATTTGTCACAAACTGTTGGCCGATGCATCTTGAGCCATAAAATGCAGATCTCTACCATTTTCTTTTTCTCGTGTGCAGACCCGTATATGCACGGGTTCAACTGTAGTTCACACCATGAATCAGAGCTGCATTTCTCCTTCCTGCATCTTGTTTTTTTGACAGCTTCACCCACACACACACACACACACACACACGCACGCACACACATACACAGATACCTTTTTCCCTTTTGGTGTACAGGTCTTAATAAAAGTTCTTTGAACATGGGTTGCTGGTTGGTCACTAAATAAGATGTGTGTAACTTATTGTCACCGTCATTCCTTTGTGTGCACGGTGTGTCGGAGGAATATGCTTCCCGTTTCTCCCGTAGCTCTGCATGTGAGAGCTCGCAGAGAGGCACTGAGTCATAACGCTTGCCACTCCTAGCTTTGTCTGTGAACTAAAGACACATTTAGGCCGTTTGATGTTGTCTCGCTGAACAAAACACATCCTATAAGCTTTTACAGTAACCGGGGGTTGAAGTAACTTTCCAGAGTTAAAGGAATTGAAAGGAATGAGGCCCAGTGGAGGGGATGTTAGATGCTGCTGTGCAAGACCATGCCTCCCCCCTTTGCCTCCCGCCTCCCCACCGCATCCACCACTAACCACACCGAGTCATCCAGATGGAATGAAAGATCTGCCTCCCGAAGCTAAAGCTGCGTAGATGAGAGGAAGAGATGACAATGGCTCTTTTCCCCTGGGGTCAGGAGGGTGTAACGTTGGGCCGAAGGGAGACAAACAGGAGAGAGGAAGTGAGCTGGAATCTAAAGTCAGGCTGCCTACGATGGAGGACGTGATAACAGCTCTCTCCTAAGTTGGGATGGTAAAAGCGATAGCTAGAGGAAGTGAGGCACCGACATGCCTCTGCTTTGGCAAAAAGCGTAGGTTTGGGTTATTCTTGCACTCGACCCCACTGACATTTATGCTCTATCAGGCTGTTTTTAAACATGGCTTGTGGTTCTGTGGCAAGTCAGAGCACCATACATTGGTTTCTCATCTGTTGATCTGCAGCTTCACCGCAAACCCGCGCAGAAGGGAAGTCTAAAGATACCTTTCGAAGGAATTTCTGTCATGTCAATAATATGCAGTCACACAGTGACAGATCGGTAAAAAGTCACATTGCAGATGCTGAACACTTTGACTCTTGCAGTTTCTCCTCAGTGAGACTCGGCACTAATGAAGTCACTGAGGTACACATGATGGCATCCTGTAGTTTGGACTTAAATATGTAGCTAGATGCATCATAACGACAGGATATCCGTAGTATTGTGCCGCTGACATGTGCTAGTTCCTCTGCCAGATGTTTGCAGGTTAAAGGTTATTTGCTGTGAGTGAAGTAGGATTTCCAGAAGCGTATCTGATAAACACGCAGTCCTGTTCACCTGCAGTTAGCGATGGCTAATCCATAAAAGGAGCTTGTTTTATAAAGCATACAAGAATAAGACCGTAAAAGACCTCAGGGTTTATGTGGGTGGATACATTCTGGGGTGTTTTGAAAGAAAATAGTCTCGCCATTTCCATGGTTGTCATAGCTTTGTGATGACAGGGATCACATAGCGTAAATTGTGCACATAACGTAAAAAAGCAAGAGGCTTTTCGGGGAAACGTGTTCATTTATGTACTTTCATAAACAGCACAGAGTAGGCAGCAATAAAACAACAAATAAGATCTGCAACAGCCAAGGTGTTGCGTCTTCACTTTGTGTGACACGCTGAGCTACCTGTGTGCTCCAGCAGTCAGAAGCTGAGGTCGTGTGTGTGACGGCCCTCCAGCTTGCGTGACCGGCACTGCAGCGCAAAACAATGAGCCTCGCCGGCCAGCCGGGCGGGGCCGCTCAATGGCAGGAAGCGTGGCCATCAATATTTACTTTGAGAGCAGGGTAGCGGAGGAGTCGACAGGCCTGGAGCCCGGGCAGCACAGCGCCGCACGCAGTCTCGGCACACAGACACAAACATTATGTGTACAGCCTCCTTTTCCCGCCCCGTGCAATTACAGCGCAGGCAGACTGGCTGGGCCCTCGGACTGTTGTTTTTGACCTCATAGCTTCCTCTGCCAAACACTCACTGGATTCCTATCACAGAGCAGTGAAAATGTCAGGGTCCTATTTTCCATAATGCCCCACATTAAACTTCTGGTTTCTCATCATGGCAGCTCCTAATAAAGTGAACACACAGATTCTATGATCGTCATTTGATAATGTCATTTGTTATTCCTTATTTTGTTGCTTTGCAGAGATGGGAAGCCCTGCTCGGCTCACAGGGGCGTTTGTAGTGGCCTGTCTGTGGATCTGTGCTGTCTATGCAGGTGAGTTAACGTCAGATGTAGAAAGTCAGAGTTAAGAGAAAACAGACGATATTTATAGTAATAACAAATGGCGCTTGTCACATTCATTGAAAGCTCCATTCAAGACGTCTGACAATGAATCACGTGACTATTCCATGAAGGGCTCACTTGCGCCAGCGAACCCTCGGAGTATGCAGCTCTGTGTGAGATCCAAATCTCTCACTTCTCACAAATCCTCCAACGGAAAACAAGGCAGAGTTCACACTACCTTTCCTGCGTGAAATGCACAGTTAAAGTATATAAGCGGCTGGCGAAGACAGTGGAATATCAGCTTGGGTCATGGTGAGCCCAAACCACAACTCAAAGGCTCAGGAATGTGTTTTTTGGGTGAACGAGGGGTTCCTTACTCCACCAATTTAGTGGTAGTCCATAGTTTCTTTTAGTCAGATATGACAATGCCTCTGCTTCATGTCTTTGTGCCCTTTCACTGTATTCACGAAAGGGGTTTGAAAGGTATCATAATCGCCATGGGAATCCCACCTCTTTCTTTTTCATCCATTAACAACAGGGCTTGAGGAAGCCACATCTACGAGGGTTCTATTAGTAATCTCCCTGTTGTGATTTGGCCTCTATCAACACTTGCTGTGTGTACTTCCTTGTGCTTAAGACTCTGCAGACGATGGAAAGCTGCTGTGCACGTGTGAGAATAAAAAAAGCACGTGCGTGAACGGAACTTGCAGAGGAGACATCTGCTTCTACACCAGCGTGCACGGCCATGAGGAGAAGGGCTGCTTTTCCTTATCGAACTACAGAGAGCAGTGCTTCACCTCCTTCAAGGGCTTCTACGTCCACTGCTGCAGAGAGAATCTGTGCAACACCTTCACCACAATTCCTCCAGACATAAGTCAGTATCAACGCTTTCATTAATCTGTGGAACTGAGCCTCTTATGGGCCATTAAATCCTCTGAGTCACACAGTTCATAGCACATCTTTTGTACTGGTGGGATTCAAAGCTTTGTTTGATAGTAACTGGTTCCCCCTTGTGGTCAGTTAGAGCAATTTGGACTTATGATGCAAGTTTTGTGTTTCCTTTCATAATAAAACATTACAAACAGCTCCTCCTTAATGCAAGAATATTTTTAGAGCTTCTTCTTCAAACTTTAACATGCGCTAAAAATGTGCATCTGCATCCAGATCCAACAAAGCCTCCGGAGCTCAGCCGCCCGGAGCTGTGGATCACGCTGTCTCTGCTGCTGTTCATCGTGACTGCCAGCCTGTGCGGCCTGGCGCTTTTCCTGCGCTTCCGTCGCGCACACAGCAAACTGACGAACGTCGAGGAGCACGATGTCCCCGTGCTCAAGGTCGCTAATGGAGACGACCCCACCTACGGCGTGAGAGACATTTGATGTTTGACACGAGACACGACAGCGTCAAAATGTGTTCATGTTTTTGAGCTGTGTGCTTTGTGTTTCTGCCTCAGGAAATCTACGATGAGTTTTGCACCTCGGGCAGTGGGACAGGGCTGCCCTATCTGGTCCAAAGGACTATGGCGAGACAGATCTCGCTCGCCCAGTGTGTTGGTCAGTCTCCTTCCTCACCACCGCTGCTCTGCCTTGTACTGTTTTGTGTATTGCTTGGCTGTAAGGCACTTGTCGCTCGGTTTCCAGGTAAAGGCAGGTATGGGGAGGTGTGGAGGGGAACTTGGATGGGGGAGAGTGTGGCCGTCAAGATATTTTCCTCAAGAGACGAGCAGTCCTGGTTCAGAGAGACAGAAATCTACAATACTGTTCAGCTGCGACACGACAACATACTGGGTAAGGCAGCAGTTGAACCATTCATGCGAAGAAAGGCGCGGTGTCATTTTTTTTTTCAAGCATCAGCCCAAAGACCGGTGTTCAAAAAAAAAACAATCTTGTGTTCTGGCTTTTAGGTTTCATAGCCTCCGACATGACATCCAAGAATTCCAGCACCCAGCTGTGGCTCGTCACCCACTTTCATGAGCTGGGTTCCCTCTACGACTTCCTGCAGTACAGCAGCTTGGAGCCGGAGAGCTGCCTGAAGATGTGCGTGTCCGTGGCCTGCGGGCTGGTCCACCTTCACACCGAGATCGTTAGCTCCCAGGAAAAGCCGGCCATCGCCCACCGAGATCTGAAAAGCCGAAACATCCTGGTCAAGCGGAACGGGCAGTGCTGCATCGCCGACCTGGGTGAGCGTTGTGCGAAAGCAGCAGAGTCACAATGAATCCGTCGGACCTCAGCTTCTGCCGACAAAAGAGATTTTGAAAGTTTTGTAGTTCGCTGTTAACGAAATGGGCCGCGTCTGTTTGCTGTGATCGTTTGACAGGTTTGGCTGTGATACACTCCCAGTCACAAGACTACCTGGATGTGGGAAACAATCCTCGCGTGGGGACCAAGCGCTACATGGCTCCTGAGGTGCTGGACGAGACTATCCGTATGGACGTCTTTGAGTCCTACAAGCAAACTGACATCTGGGCCTTGGGCCTGGTCTTCTGGGAAATTACCCGCAGGACCGTGGTGAATGGTAAGGAGGCCACAGACGAATGAGACCACTGTGCCAACCATCATTTACAGACATGTTTGGAGAGTTCCTCTTTTACATTTTGGAACTACAATCATGGCAACTTACGGTGAACTTACGGTCACATTCGTTTATCTATCGTCTGTTTTCTTTAAGTTGCTGTATTGGGCGAAGCAGTAGCTGAGTGGTTGAGGCGCATACCACATTGCCGCAAATGTCCAAAGCAATCTATTTTCTTCAAATAAAGACAATTCCTGAATGCTCAAATTGTTTACAAATGAAATAAAAAGCTGCTGCATTTACCCGTCAGAAGCATCATATTGAAATGGGTTTTCTCTGCCATTTCTATCTGAGTCTGTGTACATAAGAGGTCAGTCAGTCCCGTGTCTCTCATCACTCCGATGTTTTCCTGGTCTGTCTCCGTCTCTACTATCCTCTCTTCTGATTAGCGCTGCAGTAATTATAAACACACTTATCTGGTGTCAGCACTGTGCTGTACATAGTCCAGATGCAAACGCACAACCATGTTCAAATGGCCGCGCACACACAGGCACAGACATACTTTGTCCAGATGGATAGAAAACTTTGACTTTGTCTCACACACACACACACACACACGGACACACACATTCACACTTAGCAGGCCTTGCAGATCCTGATGTATTCACCAGGGAATTGATATCTTTCCCTTCTCTCTTGTTTAGTCAAACTTACTTTACAAAACTCCCTCAACGGACTATCGCAATCTTTCCAACTGTGCCATTTCAAGCCTTGTAAGAAAAGGAATGTATGTTCTGATTATTTTTAAGGCGTTAAATCAGGGGAATATCAGTTATCTCCTCATGCGGTTGATAACAGGTTACACTGTTATTGTAGCCACCACAGTCCCACAACCAAGAGACTTCTTGTATACGAGTGCAGAAGAAACAACACTGAATCTTTCTCTATCCTTTGAATGGTTTTAGGAATCGTTGAAGAGTACCGCCCTCCCTTCTTTGACCTGGTGCCCGTAGATCCAAGCTTTGAGGAGATGAAGAAGGTGGTGTGTGTTGACCAGCAGAGGCCCAGTATCCACAACAGGCTCCATTCCCATCCTGTAAGCCGTCTGATAACACACACACATTCGAGTCAAGTGCAATTATATTTTCCATGGTTACTATGATCTACAGTTCAGCCAGATGAACAGGCATGCAAGAGAGAGCATCAGAATTGACACCTGATGAAATGGAGTGTACAGTACAGACATGTTCTGTTCTACTAAGATGTTATATCACATTTGTTTGTGTGTCCAGATTCTTTCAGCCATTGTGAAAATCATGAAGGAGTGTTGGTACCAGAGTCCACCAGCCCGCCTCACTGCCTTGCGGGTGAGGAAAACGCTCTCCAAATTGGACCATGACAGTGACTTCAACATCGACAAACTCAAGCAGGACATCTAGGCCAAGGCGCCGGGATGAGACGAGGACAAAAGACTGAAAACGGCAAAAGGGATTATGCACTAAAAGTGCAAACAAAGCGCTCTCATTAGCATATAGGTAGCATGTTTTGAGCTGATGAGCCTCGCAGTCACGGCGTTATATGAAAACCACATGACTTTGAGCAATAGCGTCTGGCTCCCGAGGCTACGTTTTTTGCATGGCCTTGTTTTTATCGGCCAAATATCTGGTGCCTCAGACCAAAAGGCTCGAAAGACATTGAAAAACAACCAAATGTATGTATGTATATTTATTTTATTTTTTATGTTCATTGAAAAAAACACTCCCAAAGCAGAATAATTAACACCAAACTATTCAGGGGCTTTTCTACACACACAGGACTTTACTCATAGTTGACTAAAGACCGCTTGGTCATGACAGAAAGGGAAAAAATGCAATCATCACGGACTTTCTCTGAAATTGCACAATGGGTATTCCCAAAAATGACCAAAGTTGTAGAAGACACGGAGGCTTGATGGGGAGGGAGGTTGCCATGAAAAGGGAAAACATGTAAGTGATAACATGCTCATACCAAAGCACATCACCTGTTGCATAAGCACATTTAACTTGTATGAAATAAGCAATTATTATCTGCACACAGGCACATTGAGCTATTTAGTTGTAAATATTCTGACGCTGTTGTCTTATTTCCATATTGATTTTATTGTAAATACATTTTTAAATTTGTATTATTGTGTACAATCAGAAAATGAGAGACACATTTTATATATTTCAACATTTTCACGGTATTTTCTATACATTTGTGTAGGCCAATAATGCACCCTCACAATTACCATGGTCAGCAAATGACCTCACAGACATTTAACATTGTATACGTTGATTAAAGGATTTTCAACAGATTGTAGAAACGCGGTAGAAATCATGTTTGTACCACTGATGTTAGCAACTCTCTCATTGGCCAGTAGAGGTCAACAGATAACAGACAAACAAATGTTGCGTGCAGTTATGCTCTTTTTTTGTGGGATTTACTCTTAACAGTTTTGCTTTTTCTGATTTTTTTTAAACAAACAGTTGAGAGCAATATTTAATCACATCAGTAAATAATAATTAATAGTTATCACTTATGTGTGGGGATTATTTTATACTGCTTACATATATCATCACGTTTGACCTTTCATGAAATGTCATTAAGATAAGATAAAGAGCCCATCGTTTATCTTAGTCATAAATACAGGGATGCTTCACCAAAACATATAATTATATTCATGTACGGAAAGCCTGACTGAATGGAGACTTCATGAATAAACCTTGAATAACATTTTAATGATATATGTATTTGTGTGCACTATTCTTGGTTGGAATAAATGTGGTTTTCTGTATGCATTGAAAATACTAAAAATTGCAACTCCAGTTCTTATTTATAAAGAAATGATGTGAATGTATGTGGGGAAATACATTTTAAACTAATATCTTGAGCTTGTTTTAAAAGAAAAATATATCTGTGAAATATTTATAAAACAACTATCTATTTTCCAAATACTTGTAATAACTACATGCCTGTGTTGTCTTTTTCTATCTGTTGTGCTTATTTTGCTCTTATCTGTGTGTGTGTGTGTATGTGTGGGAGTGTTCGTGTGTGTGTGTGTGTGTGTGTGTGTGTGTGTGTGTGTGTGCGTGTTTTCTGTCTCCCTGGTTGTTGAACAAACTGCAGAGAGATAATACTCCCTCAAAGCCTCGGTCTGTCTGGTCAGTCAGATGAAGAGCTGGTTATTTTTAACACGGCAGGGGGGTCGTTTGAGTATCGGAGAGGCCAAACTCCCCCTCGCTGAGTGTAGGAGCCCATCTCACTCCTGTGTATTCTTTCGCAGCGGGATCATTCCAACCGGCTCGGTAGAGACAGAAGGGATTTGTTTGGCAGACAAGGCGCACTGAAGAAATGCTGAGATGAATCTGACCGGGTGATGGACGGGTATAAGGTCACAGAGGACACTATGGAGTAGACACAATCAGGCCTGACGCATAGCAGTGAGAGTGCTGGGAGGAGGGCGGGTGATAAATTGGACATAGCTAAAGTCCCTCATGTGTCTGGTTACAGCAGGATTCTGCTCTTCTTGAGCCAGATTCTCGAGCGGCGGCAAGCAAAAAGCCAGCAGTAATTAAAATAATGGATGACTGAAAACCTCTTGTTGCTTACATGCGTACACATGGTCATTTACGAAACGTAGGATTCAGTGGGGCAGGTCATCGTCTCCATTAGGGGGAAACGGTGGACTTAATTGGACAAGAGGAACTTTTGTGAACTTATGTCAAGGAGTATTTTACATTATGGTACTATAAACTGCAGGCTGCAACTTCTTTGCAGTAATCTTTCTTTAGTGGCTGATACAGTATGTGATCCGAGATAAAGTGGAACGGTGAGGAATGAAATGCGGCACGCTCTTTATACATTTTCTTATGCAAAGCAAATCAGTCCTCCTTTGATCAGGGCACAGCGGATTTAAGTATATTAGACAGCTGTAGCATCTCATAGCTATAATATCAATAAGGTACTTATTCAATTCAATTCAATTCATTTTATTTTGTATAGCCCAAAATTGCAAATTACAAATTTGCCTCGGAGGGCTTTACAGTCTGTACACATGCAACATCCTCTGTCCCAAGACCCTCACATCGGCACAGGAAAAACTCCCCAAAAAATGAAAAAACCCTTCCAGGGAAAAAAGGGAAGAAACCTTAGGGAGAACGTCAGAGGAGGGATCCCTCTCCCGGGATGGACAGACTGCAATGGATGTCATGTGTACAGAATGACTCATACAGATGTAGAATACATTCAATTTCTATAACAGAAATTATTCAAAGAATTCCAAGTAGCCGGCCAGGTGTACGACAGGACCACTGCAGGGGCCACCACCATCAGATCGACCCACCATCCACAGAAGACTGTGGGGAGGGAAAGCAAAGATTTTAGGAAAGGGTAATAGTGATATGAATCATATTTAAAATTATGATGATGATGATGACGATGATGATGATGACGGCAGCAGCAGGTGCCAGCAGGGCCACGGCCAGAGTCAGGACCAGGGTCCTAACGGAACTACGATCTGCAGAGACCTGCTTGGCGAGAAGCACAAAGAACTCCCGGGAAGGAGCTGAATTAGTCAACCCATTTTAGTAAAAGGGGAGAGAGAGAGACGAGTTTGGTGTGTCCTAAGAAGTCCCCCGGCAGTTTAAGCCTATAGCAGCGTAACTAAGACCTGGTCCAGGCAAACCTAAGCTAGCCCTAAATATAAGCGGTATCAAAGAGAAAAGTTTTAGGCTTTATCTTAAAGGAGCTGACTGAATCTGCCCCCCGGACTAAAAGTGGAAGCTGGTTCCACAAAAGAGGAGCTTGATAACTGAAGGCTCTGCCTCCCATCCTACTTTTAATAACTCTAGGAACAACAAGTAACCCAGCATCTATAGAACGCAGCTGCCTTGCAGGGCAGTATGGTGTTACAAGCTCTTTAAGATAAGAAGGTGCCTCACCAGCAAGCGCCTTGTAGGTGAGGAGAAGAACCTTAAATTCTATTCTTGATTTAACAGGGAGCCAGTGCAAAGCAGATAATACAGGCGTGATATGGTCTCTTTTATTAGTTCTTGTTAATACACATGCTGCAGCATTCTGAATCAACTGAAGAGGTCTAAGAGATTTGCAAGAACACCCTGCAAACAAAGAATTACAGTAGTCCAGTCTGGAGGAAACAAATGCATGAACCAATTTTTCTGCATCACCTTGAGACAGGAAAGTCCTGATTTTCGATATATTACGTAGATGAAAAAAGGCAGTCCTTAAAGTTTTCTTTATATGAGAGTTGAAGGACATATCCTGGTCGAAGAGAACTCCAAGATTCTTGACGGTGCTGCTGGATACCAGAGAAATTCCATCCATAGAAACTGTATCACAGGACAGCTGACTTCGAAGGCGCTCTGGGCCTATCAAGATAACTTCTGTTTTTTCTGAGTTTAGCATCAGGAAGTTGCAGGTCATCCAAGTTTTGATTTCTCCAAGACATTCTTGAAGTCTAACGAGCTGTTCGGTCTCCTCTGGCTTGATCGACAGATACAATTGAGTATCGTCTGCATAACAATGGAAGTTGATGCGGTGTTTTCTGATAACGTCGCCCAAAGGAAGCATATAAAGGATAAATAAAATGGGTCCAAGCACAGAACCTTGTGGGACTCCGTGACCAACATTGGTGGTCTTCGAGGATTCTCCGTTTACAAGCACAAACTGGGATTGATCCGATAAATAGGATTTAAACCAGCTAAGTGCAGTTCCTTTAATACCAATCAAATGTTCTAGTCTCTGCAGCGAGATATAATGATCGATGGTGTCAAATGCGGCACTGATGTCCAGCAAGACAAGAAAAGAGACAAGTCCTTGGTCCGATGCAAGTAGGAGATCATTCGTAATTTTCACTAGGGCTGTTTCTGTGCTATGATGCACTCGAAATCCGGACTGAAAGTCCTCGAACAAGGCATTGTTTTGAAGAAAGTCACATAGTTGATTTGCGACGGATTTCTCAAGGATCTTCGAGAGGAAGGGAAGATTAGAGATCGCTTTTGAGATCGCTTTTGTGACTTATTTGACAATTGATGAGTCATTGAATATGGCTGCATAGACCCATGTGTCGTGGTCTGACTTACCAAATACTGATGCTGCCAGGACAAATACAGGAGGTTCCATATTGGCATATATGGCTTATCAGCTCTCCACTGCTGACTGGTCGTAATCAGTCACAGTCAAATCCAATTCCTTGTTTATTTTCTCTTGGAAGATTATGCCAGACCTGGCTTTAAATGTCTGCTTTAAATAAGGGAGTAGCCTAGATGAATCATATTTTTCGTAACTCACCATGTGTACACATGTAAGCAACAGGATGTTTTCAATCATTCATTATTTTAACTACTTCTGGCTTTTATTTATTTGTTGTATTGCCGTTATCAAGACCATATTTTAATGTCATGAGAAGAGTCATTATTTTACTTTTGCAGTCAGAATGACTGTGGCCAAGTTGTACACTCAGATCCAGATGTTGCTATGAGTAAATTGGTTTGTCCTGTCTTGAATAATAACCTCAATCAGTAAGACATGAAACCAAGAATAACTAAGTTGACCTTGGCGGCTGAAATGTATGTAATCATAATGATGTTGTTTTCTTTCAAGGAGATTGGGGAAAAAAATGTTTTTTTTTTTAGTTTGGCCTAATATCAAACCATTAACACAGTACTATAATCATGAAAACTAAACTGAGATAAAGTCGTAATTTACCGCTTTATAAAGAGATTTCATTTATAAAACAATAAAAGATGAAAAGTTGTGTTCGCATTAAAATTTGAGATCACTTTACTTTTTTCTTGTGTCAAGCCCATTCATAAGTGATTCAAAATCACATCCTGTTTTCTTGTGTTATTGGATCATCAAACTCATCTTAAGTGTTAACTTTAACTTTAACATTTAACTTCTCCAGTTATTTTTCAGTCATGTGACTTTAAGCAAGCTTAATGGTTTATAAATGAATCCGTAAAATCAATGAGGACAGTGTATTGTGTATTGTATACATAGAAATACAACAGCATATTTAAAATAGGCCTACATATCACGGAATACCTGAGAGCATTAATGTACCATCGTTTAAATCTGACTTACACATGTTAACAAAATAAAAATCACATCACTAACTTTGGAATCTAAGTGATAATATATACTTTTGATAGCATTCACTGTCCTTTCATACATTAATGCGATAATATTTTTGTATTTACAAAATACAGGCGTGACCTCATTGGCAGAAGGGCACATGCAGCCCTCCCCTTTAAACACGCGCACGCACGCGCGCACCAACAAACACACACACACACACGCGCGCGCGCGCACACCCCCCTTTAAACGCGTCAGCCACCAGGCGGGCTGGCTAGTATCGGGCAGTGTGCTGTTTGTGCGGTCGGACTGTGGTCGTGTTTCGGGTCGTGCTGATAACGACACAGTTCGGGACCCGTTTGATCACCGAGAGATGGGACGCTGAAGACATGGCTGTAAAAGAAATGGCTCTGACGCTTTTGACCCTGATCGGGTTAGCGGCCGTCGGCGACGGTAAGTTTTAATGTGAGCGCCTTCAGCGGTTTTTTTGTCTCGATTCGTTCCCCACCCCGGACCGGGCATCGGCTGCTGTCGCGCGTCGCCATGGCGCTCCGTGTCGGGCATTTGGTTTTCGTTGGAGGGGGGATAACCGCGTCTGGCTTGAGTCGACCTCGAAGACGCGGCGGCTGTTCCCTCAGAACCAAAAGTCACGCCGCTTCGTTTGTGGTATGTATGTGTGTGTGTGTGTGTGTGTGTTGTTTTTTTTTTTTTTTTTTAAATCGGACTGATTCTAAAAACACTGACTGGTGGTTATCAAACACGGAGCCAGGAGCTACTACAACTATAACAACAACATGGTGGTGCCGTTTGTGTCGAGGCGCCGGCTAACGTTAGCTAGCTTAACGGATAATTGCTCGTCCGAAGTTAAACCATGTAACGTTAGATATA
Organism: Apeltes quadracus; assembly: GCA_021346845.1. NCBI lineage: Eukaryota > Metazoa > Chordata > Actinopteri > Perciformes > Gasterosteidae > Apeltes > Apeltes quadracus. The sequence goes on along the minus strand of CM037928.1, from coordinate 9,026,067 downwards.
TTTGTGCTCCGTTTGAGCGCGACAAGATACAAAAAAAAACGTATAATGACGTAAAAGCACACTCAGTGGCGATAACACAACCCACAGTCTCCTGTTGATGATTCATTTAGGTTTCTGTTGCTGTTATTAATGCTAATGTATTTACAACCCGGCGTCTCGCTGGACTGCTTATCGCTGTAGCGCCACCACGCTACGTAGGGATAGCAGCGCGTGCAATGTGCGCTCACTTACAGCCCCTTTGTGTGTGTGCGTGTGCGTGTGTGCGCGTGCGTGCTCCCTAGATGGAGCAGAAAGGAGTCGTTGAATTGAGGCCCAGTCCAGGTTGTGCATGAAATGTATGTTTTTTTTCTTCTTCTTTTTTTTTTTAAAGAGTAAACACTGGCAGGCACTACATTTGGCTCCATTTGTAAGGAGTGAGAAGGCTTAGTGCCCCCCAGCCGAAATTGAATGCTGGCATAGGGTGACAACAGCCGTGCATTCAGCCGTCCCAGACTGAAGTCAGAGTTGAAGTCTGGGGTCATTGTGATGGAAATGTGGCTAGTGGGGTCTTTTGAGGCGCAGCGATGGTGCTGCTTCAGTCCGGGTCCTCCCCCTTCTGCTGGTGCAGCTGACGCCCAGCTTCACACCTCCGCCTCAGACATGCATATCTTGTACTAAACTAGATTCCTCACCCCCACTACCACCTTCTACCGTAAAGCTTGTCCAAGCATCTCTAACTTTACTAAATGCACAGCAGAAAATCATTATTATTCGTAAACCAGCATGTCTGGGGTAACGCAACGGTCTGTTTTGTTTTTGCCAATTCTCCTTTGCCCTGTTGCAATTTGTCACTCAGCAGCAGCAGTAGTAGTTAGGAAAAAAATGAGTGCATGTTGTGCTTTACACGGTTGAGTCATCATTCCAGTCACAGGGTGCAGCGCACAGTTCTTTTAAAGCATGCTAGGAAAAACTAGGAAGCGCACCTGAGTGGCTTTGCTTTGACTGAGTTACTTTAATATTAACAGTGCTGTGCGAGGGCAGAGTTGTGTGTGTGTGTGTGGCCTGAGCACACAGTTGGTGACTGGGTTTGTCCAGCTGGCGGGATCTGCTGCTTTCAAGGGGCCCACAAGTCTGTCTGGAGCCATGGTTTCCAAGTACCACCTCAGAAAATACTTGGCTCTCCAAGTACCACCATAATGACCAACACTATACAGTAGCGTAGTAGGCCTAAGTATTCATCAAAAACAAGGCAGAGGTTTTATTCTTAAAGAAGTATATTTAATATTGTCAGCCATTGTAACATTTTACAGTTTGACTGTGCTTAAATATAGGAAGAAAAAATAAACTATACTTAAATAATGATTTAATTAAAATGTATTGCACATAAAAGTTAAATAAACATTGTAATAAAACACATGTAAAAAAACTATTATTAAAAATTAAACTACTGTACTTAAATGTATAGTAAAAAAAATGATTCTTTCAATGATTCTTTGGTGTACCACTAGAGGGAGCCCCGCGTACCACACTTTGAGAATCCCTGACGTAATGTAATGTATTGCACCATGCAAAGGACTGGAACCAGGCAAACCTGAGTAGCGGTGCGAGTAGCCGCTGTAGAGCCGCCTCCAGTCTCACAGCTCTGAACTCTGTCGCTTTGCTGCTGTCTTCAAAAAGATTCAGAGTCACCGGTGTTGTGTTGTGTTGTGACGAAGTCCGTCTGGGCGCATTGAACGCGGTGGCAACGCGATATGGGTTACTGCACCGTCCCCCGCCCTGCCGGGAAGTAGGGCGTGTCCCTCTGTTTGTCCTTCACCTCTGCCCTTCCTTGTCTCTATTGCTGTCCCATAAGAGGTGTGGTAGGACAAATGTTATTTGTGTGTTCCAATGTATGTTCATTGACCACCAGTCCTACGAAATAATGATCCATACTCAAAAAAACATTTATTTTAAAATCATTAATCCCGATTTTGCTTTCACTTGCCAAAAGCCACCAAATCGAGCCTTGGCATGGGGCGTGTTTTGTTTTTTCCTCTGATGAAAGGTTCGATGAGCTCCTGTTATCTCTTGAACTCTGCACTCAATTATTGGCAGCCGTTATCAAAACTATGCCAGTCTCTCCCTGATGTGCCATCCTGTGTAAAACCAACAAAGAGGGCGACAGGAAGGAGAAGAAGCGTGTTCAGGGAACTGCTTACATAGAGCCACGTTCTCTAAACTCTGCTGCAGGTGCTGCTTATTCTCCAATTGGCTATGAATGAGTTCATGTTTGGAAAGAATGAGCTAGTCAGATTGGAACATGTGCTCACCTGCCCATTAGATCAGCACGGAGGGAATGTACTGGGGAAACGTTGACACCTATTAGGTGCCTCAGAGGTGTGTGTGTGTGTGTGTCTGTGAGAAGCGGTAATATTTCCAAGAGTGAGGTAGAGAAAGTTGTGTAGCAGGGGAGTGTTCTAGGGCTGGGCGATATACCGGTTACAGATTTCACTCCCCATCATACAGAGTACAGGCGTAACAACTGATGTTGCTCTTCGGCGGGCAGCAGAATTCATTTTTCCACCTCTCCGCCGTGCGCCTAGCGGTCAGAGCTGCTTGTCCTGCGTGTATAGACATTGAGTCGTGGTTATAACCATTTACAAGAATTAATAACCCAGGAGCTGTGTCAGTCTGGAGGGCTTTGAAAAGGTTGGTTCGGAAGACAATTTCTTGCAAAGTTGGCCGAGCCACTGGGATTGCCTCTGGTGGCAGCGCTGGCAGCCACAAACGCTAACAAGATAACTCTCCGGCCAGTCGCGAGCGTGGTGAACAGATGTGCCGACGGCCCTTTTCGGCGGGCCAGTGAATTAATGCGTTTATTTGAAAGAAATACTGTGATTTACCGTGAAATTGCTAGAATCTTACAAAATACAGTGATAAGGCATTTTTTGCCTTCCCGCTCAGCCCCAGCTTGTTCGTTTTTTTTTTTTTATTATTAAATTAAGCTAAGTAGACATCACGTCCTTCAGAATAAAATGTCTGGTTATCTCTGCGCCCGGACGCTTTCTCCTTTTGCAATAATGTTTTTTGTTTTTTTTTACCAACAGCTTCTGTGGTGGGGCATTGGGCCAGTCACGGTCAAGTCGGGGTGTTCTAGTTCCCCCCCATAATGACTGTGGTGGATAATGACCTGCGGGAGCACAGAGGCCTAATTGCTACAGCAGACAGTGTAGCCTCTGACTGACCCAGCTCTGCCATTACTGGTTTCTGGACCTCATGCGATAACCACCCCTGCAGAGCCTTCGGTTGCGATCTTCTTATCCCAGTTTTTATTTTACTCTGGGCGCTTTTGTCTTGGCAATTATTATTTTTTTGGGTTGTTGCAGTGAGTAGTATAATGTCATGTGCTTTTTGTTACATACCTTGAATGTGGTTATTGTCCCAGTACACCCAGACACATGAGTTCATGTCTACAGGGCTGAACCTGACACCCATCCTCTATCACGTGGCTCTTTGTGGAGGTGTTTGGCTTGGGGTTTTTTTTTTTTTTGGCCGTTGCTGGAATGTAGATCAAACCTGCTCTGCCTCCTAATTTTCAGCTTGAAGGGCTGTTAGTAAGACAATTTTTGTTTGAAAAGTACAATAAGAGAAGATATGCAGTGGGGCTCCATTTTGAGCAAAAAATGTAGATTTCACACAAGTCTTTTGTAGCTGTGCCTGTTTACTTCCTACATTACTACAGCGTTAAGCTGGAGTTATGACATTGTGACCCAAAGAAGCTGTTTTGGTGTCAGAAAATTATCTGGTTGTATGTACCGTTTATAAAATACAGAATACATAATCATCCTTTATTTGGTTGTTCCACATCTTTCCATTCTTGCCGCTTCTTTTTATTTGTAGCTCACAATATTGACCTATCCTGGTGTTTTTTTTTTTTTTCATCCAATTAAGTGGATTTAAGAAGGTTTGATTTTTTTTTTTTTCGCAGTGAGTTTCAGCACCGATTTTTTTTTCAGCACGACCATTTTTATATACAACACTTTCAGTTAACCTTGAAGCCAAATTTGAATGCAACTACTTTGCTAAAAAAACAATTTCCGCTTCGATGCTTCAGGTTCTTTTTCTGCTAATGTGCAGTGCTTTAAAAAAAAAAAGTAATCTTGGGTGGCATGACGGAGGAACAGCTCACTGTTCTGCCACATACTAGTGGTGTTCTAGTAGAGGCAACATGTCCAGTTTGGGGAAAAATCCAAAGTGAGCCCAGCTCCCACTTGTTTGCCTGTGAAGTAATGCAGGGCAGCACAGACGGGATGGCATGAGATGAGGCCTGCAGGCCGGGCAGAGGGTAGACGCAGCCCCAGAGACTCCGCTCGAGAATCACATCAGTAATCTGACCCTCAGATGCAGACAAAGGTAATGACTTTCCTGCTTCCCCTAACATTGATTAGGACACAGTTATGGTGTGTGTGTGCGTACGCGCACCCGTGTGTGTGTGTGTGTGTTGGCACTCACGATGTCTGGTGGCGTCTGCTTGTCTTGATCGGCTCTTAGTCTGGTATCTATATGGATTTATTCTCTGTGCATTTTGGTAATGGTGCGCTGCTCCATGTGCGCACACACACACACACACACGTACGTATGCACCCGACGCACAACCGCTTATTTTCCACAGACTCGCTCACCTTGCCTCCATGACAACCCCCTCTCCTCTCCTCTCCCCCAGCCGGCACACTCGCAAACCAGGGTCACCAAGGTCAACGTGTGGAGGTGTTTGGAGTGGGACTACGCTGCGGTTTTCAGTCGGGTCCAAGTTGAGGCGACGCCGGTTGTGGCAACAATGTTTTATTAATCCCTTCCTCCCTGCAGTCTGTCGCTTCCTGTCTCGACACGAAGCGGAATGAGTGGAACTTCACACACTCGCCCGCTCAAAGGAGTCGCTCCTTGCGCCGCGTTCTGCTTCCGCTGTTCCCTTCCCCCGCCCCCTCACTGTTATTTACCCCCCTCCCGCAAGTCAAAGTCTAGACTGGGTTTTAATGACGGTCGCAGCTGGTCCCTTCGGCAGAGCCTGACCGTAACTGGCGGGGGGGCAGGGGCCCTGTAAGCCCCCACTCCCCCTCCGTATTGTCCTGACCAACTTGGGAGCAGGCCCCATCCTGTCTGGCCCAGGAGCAGCCCCCCCTAGGCCCCCCCCCCTCTCCCCAAACATTGAAGTTGTTGCTATTAACCCCGGGCTCCCCATCCCCCCGCGCTGGAGTGCGCCTCCCACCCTCCCCCCCCGTCCCTCCTCCCCCCCCGCCGCTCCGCCTGGCTTTGTTTGTGCCAGTCCAATCCGTCCTCATGTCGTATTAATCTGCACACAAAGGGCCAGTGTAAAGACCGCCGATTACGTGGCTGCGGGAGCGGAGTTCACTCAACAAAAAAAAACCCTGCGTACACCCGGGCCCCCCTCGACCCCCCCCTCGACCCCCCTCGGCTCCACGTGCATGTGGCTGCTCGGAGTGACGCCTGGTAACGCGTCGGTGGGACGTGCAGAGCGCCGTGCAGACAGCGTGGCCTTTTGGGGTACGCCAGCGGCCCGCAGGTCTTCCTCCGATGCCGTTGGTGTTCTTTGTGGATTTGCTCACCGTCATGATTGACATTCATTTTATTTTTGAGGATTTTTTTTGAAATTGTGTCAAAGCCCAGGTGGGGTAATATTTTCTGACCGTTGAAAGATTGCTGGGTGACTCTGCAATTCAATAAGCAGGACAGTTTATTGGCAATACAGTTTTTATTTTACTTGAACGTGATGAATAACCTTCATTTTTTTTTTTTTTGGTAACTCGATCTGATTCTTTTTCAAGTAAATGTTTCACATCTCGATCAATATATATATAAAATTCCGTTCTGTCATAGATGTTCTACCCCCCCCGCCCCTCCCCCGGTGTTTACTCTGTGTGGGAGCAGACTGCACGTGTTCTTTATTCTCCACATGGTAGCCTTTAACGAAGGGGAAAACTTGCCACAAACCAACTCCTGGTAGACCACAAACCAGCCATGACACACTTGAGATGAGAATGTGTGTTTTTCGGCCAGTTCTGGTTTCCCTTTCTGAGTGGAAGTCTGCGTACCATCTGTCTTACCGGACTCCATGACGCACGCGCCCGCTCACCTTTATCCTGGCACATTGCTGTTGTTGATGTTCGCCGCAGGAACTATTATTTGTATCCGTTCGTTTTGATTCTAACGGGGGAATAACTCAAACATACTTTGAGGATGTATTGATTGAAATGGCTCTTCTCTGGAATCACAGGCTGATTGATTTCCTTTCCTGAGAGGCAGTAATCATCAAGCCCGTGTGGCTTAATGGCGGAAGGGACACAAGATGTCTGCCTCTGGTGATTGATGCTGAGCATCTTCCAGCTCTCTAACGTACAGCTGTTTCTCCCGTCACCGGTTTTATTTGGCTCAACCATTTGTTCCTTAGATGCAGCACTTTAGATGTGGCACACAGCCCCCACCCCTCTCTCAGTATCAGACCCAGCCTGCTTCACCACTTTAATCTGCAGGAAATTCCATCTGCATGCGACCGGTGGTGAATTTTGGACGCAGTCCACAAAGAGTTCCTGCCGCTTTGTCGCTCCCCTCCCAGGGAGAAACGCGCACACGCAAACACTTAACAGTTGAGTCCTACATTTCCAGTTACCCCTGAGTGGAGAGGCACAGACACATCGGCATACGCCACATGCAGAACGCGCTCCCACACAAAGCGATAGCCCAGAAGGAAAATCATTCCGATGACACCGGCTTTGTGGTTTTCGGCCGCTGAGGTGCCGCATGCTGATGGCGCAACCGCTTGGGAAGATCTTCTGCTCTTTGGGTTCAAGAATGTACCAAAATCTGCCGACGTGTTCTTAATGGACACCCCGACAGGTGCAAACGGGGGGAGATGAGTGAGCTCATCTGAGCAGAGGAGCCCTCAGGATCAGAGTCACGGGGGATTAGTGGAAGCTTGCCACCATCACCTCTTTTCTTTTGCCTGGCCCAGATGTTGTCAGTGGTCCAACCGCCGCTGAGCCTCCTCCTTGTTGAGCGCAAAGAGGGATTTGAATTCCTCTCCGTTTTTTGTCTCCAGCGGGGTTGCCGTTGTTGGTGCAATGGTCTTGTCCTCACCAAGTCCAGGGTTTTAGCCCCAAAAGGGTTCTAGTTTAGTTTTGTCTGACCACGAATCAGCTGTTCTGCGAGGCCTCACTAAAGGCCCTGATGTCAGTCACGTGGTTTCTTCGTTTACCGCTGACAGAGGGTCAGTTGACCTAAACCGCCTGCCAGCGTTCCGTTGCCATGGGAAAACTGGTGTGGCCTCGCCGGGTCCTGGTGCGTTGTGGAGAACCTTGGAAGGGGCCTTTTGTCCTGACCTTACACTCAATGCGAAGCATGTGTTCTATGACTCAAAACCACACTGCCCTCCAAATCGAATCAGTTTGCAGTTTCTTGCCCTCGCATTGCTCGACCGACTCCTGTACAGGCTCTGTGGCCCTGACCTATTTGGATCGTGAAGTTGAGCCACGATGGATTTCGTCCCCTTTTTTTTTTCCCATAATGGAGGTGGCATGCGTCCCATTGTGTCCCTGTTTACGGCAGGAGTGTGCCGTGTCCAATAAAGCTTAAACAGTGGCCGCTCTCAGTGTCCGTGTGGCAGAGACGGCAGAGGAATGGAGCGGAATGCTGCATCAGGGATTTGGCAGGAGCCGGCTTGCCTTGTTGGGTTTCGCGTAGTCTGTCCCACGGGGGCAGGCCTGTCTGCACCCTGCGTGTTTGGGTTCATCTGCAGTGAAGGATCTGATTTCAGGGCTGTCTGGCTGCTCCGGCAAGATTCCAAGCTCTTGTCTGAATGTCACAAAATGCTCACAGCTGAATTGAGCCGTTTCAAGGCGGTGAAACTGTGGGGTTGGCCTGTCCTCTGGTGGTCGCAGCGGGGAAGTGAAGTAGACGTGGCTTTTTATTTTTCCTCTCAATGTGATGAATTGATATTTACTTAACTTTCCCTGTCCTTTCACGCAGCTTTGCATTGTAACTGCACAACCTGCGAGAAGTCTGGCTATGAGTGTGAAACGGACGGTGCCTGTATGGCCTCCACATACTACACCCAGGGCAAGGAGCAACACGTACGCATCTGCATCGACCGGGACAACCTGGTCCCCCCCGGACAACCGTTCTACTGCCTGAGCGCTGAAGGCCTGCTCAACACACATTGCTGCTATGTAGATTATTGCAACAGTATTGAAGTCCCGGGTGAGGAGCCGCCATCGAGATGTCACCAGATGTCTTTCAGTTCAACGCTGGCTCGCTTTCAGTTTAGGGGGAAACTTAACGGTGCTCCGTTCTGCCTCCCATAGTCCCGACGAAGGAGGGCGATTGGTCCGGCTCGGGCAGCTCCTGGGGGCCGGTGGAGCTGGTGGCGGTCATCGCAGGGCCGGTGTTCCTCCTCTGCGTGCTGCTGATGGTCGGCGTGTTCCTGTTCCAGTATCACCAGAGGGCCTACAGCCACAGGCAGAGGCTGGAGGTAGAGGACCCGTCCTGTGACCACCTGTACTTGGCTAAGGACAAGACCCTGCAGGACCTCATCTATGACATGTCCACCTCCGGATCAGGATCTGGTCAGTACAAGCGTCTTTCTGAAGTCACACTTTAATCTGATTTGGAATACACATTTGGATTGTTTTTGTCTGCAGTAACATTAGCACAATTGTTGCGAATAAATGGATTAGCTGGAGCAATAACTAAACATTCGTCCCTGGTCTAGAGGCTATCCCGATGCACGCATATAAAACAAGGCTGTTGGCTAATGTTTAGTTTGTCTCTCTGCTGCCCCCTGCAGGGCTGCCCCTGTTTGTGCAGCGGACGGTGGCAAGGACCATTGTGCTGCAGGAGATTATTGGAAAGGGTCGCTTTGGGGAGGTGTGGAGAGGGAAATGGCGAGGAGGAGACGTGGCGGTGAAGATCTTCTCATCCAGAGAGGAGCGCTCCTGGTTCAGAGAGGCCGAGATCTACCAGACAATCATGCTGCGCCACGAGAACATCCTCGGATTCATTGCAGCGGACAATAAAGGTAAGGACTACACAAGTAGACTCGTCAGGCAGTTATCAGACAAAGTGACATTTGGAGAAAGTTGGAAGAAATCTATTATCGGGGTTAAATTGTTTCCTGCATGACTCCATGATCCCCTTTTCCTTTCTTACAGACAACGGTACATGGACTCAGCTGTGGCTCGTGTCAGACTATCATGAGTACGGCTCTCTTTTTGACTATCTTAACCGCTACTCGGTCACCATCGAGGGGATGATCAAACTGTCCCTGTCGGCCGCCAGCGGCCTGGCCCATCTGCACATGGAGATCCTCGGCACTCAGGGTAAGATCCGCCTCCACGTCGAAGCGCCACATAGACTTCAACCCACCAGTTGGCTCCGCCCACATCTAGACGCTGTTTAAACGCTAGTGGGCGTACAGCAAACAATAAAAGTGATGACGATTATAACCAGCTGGGACTAGGAAGTTAAGCAAGGCAGAGCTAGCAAGTGAGCTGAGCTCCTAATGCAAATGACGTGTTGTCTGTTCTCCTGCAGGTAAGCCGGGCATTGCTCACCGGGACCTCAAGTCTAAAAATATCCTGGTGAAGAAGAACGGCATGTGTGCCATCGCTGACCTCGGCCTGGCAGTCCGCCACGAGTCCATCACAGACACCATCGACATAGCGCCGAACCAACGCGTGGGCACCAAGAGGTGAGCGCGTCAAACGCACACAGGTGGAGGCGTACGTGAGGTCATTTTTAATTGCTACGTCTACAAACGTCAAGACGCGACCGCGGCAGTGAGACGCTGTCTGACCTTCAACCCTGTACAGCTGGGAACAGTCGCTTTTACCAAACGATTTCACCTCACAATATTTGGGAGCCGTTTTCTCCATCGTCCCTTGTACCCTTTGGGCAGTGGGTCAAAACCATGGTGGAACATGTGAGAAGTACTGAGACACGCGTTGTCTTTTTGTAACAGAACTAGTGCGTCTCTCTCTGATGTCCTCGCTCATTACTGCCCTTGGTGTCCACCTCCACCTCCAGGTACATGGCTCCAGAAGTCCTGGACGAAACCATCAACATGAAACACTTTGACTCCTTCAAGTGTGCCGACATTTACGCGCTGGGCCTCGTGTACTGGGAGATATCGCGCCGCTGCAATGCAGGAGGTACGACCACAACGGCAGTGGGGAGGTTTCGGGGGGTTATTTATATAAATGAAGCAGGAAACCAGCGACTGAGAAGGCTTCATTGTGTGCTGCAGGTATCCACGAGGAGTACCAGCTGCCCTACTACGACCTCGTGCCCTCTGACCCCTCCATAGAGGAGATGAGGAAGTTGGTGTGTGACCAGAAGCTGAGGCCCAATGTGCCCAACTGGTGGCAGAGCTACGAGGTATTTCACCTCATCATCATCGGGCTGAGCCCCGGGAGAGTATTGCATCATTTTGCAGATCTGTATCTGTACCCAAACTGATACATGAGGATGCATTTGAATGAAAATGTATAGGGGAAAAAAAGTATGAAGCGCTATATTGTAAATATTTTGTGAATTGTCAACAAACTTTTGATGGATCAGTTTTTCAAGTGTTCAGGACTAAAACGTTTGTCTTTTCCCCCCTGCAGTCTCTGCGTGTGATGGGTAAGATCATGAGGGAGTGCTGGTACGCCAACGGAGCGGCCCGACTGACGGCGCTGCGCATCAAGAAGACCCTGTCTCAGCTCAGCGTGGAGGAGGACGTCAAGATGTGAGCGGCGACGAGGTGTGCTGCAGACGCACAAACCAGACCACACTATAGGAACGCAAACACTACGGACGGACTGCAAACGAAAACGGTGCCAGTTTGAAAGCCACACTCCCAAGTCGTGACGAGGCCTACCTCACCTTTTTAGCCCAAACTACTGAGTCACCCCCCCACCCCCCCACGCTCCCTTTTTGACATTGCTGCATCCCTTTTTGGTTCCTCGTCTCCTCCCTGTTCCCTTCGGCTCCCTCCTCCATGGGCCACGACGCTACCACTGTTAATATCATCATCATCATCTTTTCTTCTCTCATGGCAGGAATTACTACAGCAACGGGATGATTTAGTTTGATCGCTTACCTCTCCGAAATATGTCCCATGACTGACTATGTGTGTGTATGTGTAAGAAGGTGTCTGGACCACCGGCATGTTTCTAAGACGTCCTCTGGTTCAGGCTGTAGCTCATTAGACAAATCCAGTAATGGGATGTTTAAGCATTGAAGCCCTGAATCTGCATTGTAACCCCTCGTTGGGATCTCCTTCAAACGGAGCACAGTTGCTCTCCGCTGTAGCTTCCTGAGATGGCGAGAATGTTTGGGATAGTTTGACTTTTATTTATTTGTTAATAATTTTTATTTTTTTTCATATTGATGAACACTGTGAGGTGAGATGTGACGAGTCCAATATGATATGAAAATTAATGTAGTTCCGTCAAGTCTTCAGTCTTTCAGATGTTAGAATAAGGGGTTGTTGTGTTAATCTTGGTAAGAAACGGAGCGCACATATGGATGTAGCCAGAACGCCCCCCTCCCCTCTGAGTGTAACAGGTGGTAACAGCATTTACCCTGAGCAAATAAGAGGCGTATGAAATGGAAAATACTGTTGTTTGGGTTTTTAAATATATTTTTGTGTTTTTGTATACAGACATTTTGACATTAGACACTATGATGGTGCGTTTTATCTTTTGGACATCTGAGCAATGATTTTTGCTTTTGGGGTACTTTCAGGGGGCTGTTTTTGTCTGCATGTCATCTGCTGGAATTTGTTTTCAATTTGCTCTTCTAATAGCAATTTGGTGGTACTACTGATCCCAGATCCTTTTTCTGCAGCCTGTTATTGTTGTGTATAATTGCTTTTCGAGTTCTTTTCAGAGTTCAGTAAGGCAGATCTGTTGCTACATGTCGTCCGGGGGGCGCGGGAGGAGGGAGTCTCCCTTTCATTGACACTGGAATATTTCAAAGCCTCATGTTACCTTGAATTCTGACACTGCCGGCGGCGATTCAATGAAATAACGGCCGCTGCTGACGGTTCGCCCACAGGGAGCTCGCGGTTAGATGTGAAAAGTACTTCTGCTTGTTTTCATCCTCCTTTTGTCGTCTGTCTGTGAATAATCTCTAAAAGTAGAACACTGACGAGTGTCACCGCTGGCCTCTGCACTGTTATGTCCTGTTAATGTGCGTTATGTCATCACTCCACCCAGAGTCCATGTCGTGTTAGAACCCCGGTTTGTCTGCGGTCTCCAACACTGGGTCTTCTGCACTGAGGTAGATCAATTGAAGACTTTTTTTTTTTTTTCTCCTGTGGATCCAGAAAAATGTTGCTGCTACCGTTGACATGTGTGGAAGTTCTGCAGGAGGGTAGAAGAGCCGGGATAGAAAAGAGGGCGACTGCTGTCAGTTGAACCAAAAATTGTCAAATCACCCCTGTCCTTTGTTGCATCAGACATCCTGTAATACTTTGATTTCAAAAATGATTTTGTGCAAACCTGAATTGGTTTTAAAGTGTAAATAGACAATAAATTCCTTTTCTTTCTTATTGGGGACTTCAACTGTGGTGCTTGCATGTGTTGTTCATTGTCACACACTGCTGGACTTGAAGGCCGACATGCTCACAGCAAACAATCAGTGCTCTTCCCCATGCATGCTGCAGCATTCACCCAAGTTTGTTTTTGTGACCAAACTGAAAGTTGTAAATAGTTTAAAGTAGCATGACAGTCAAAACACACTTCTTGTGTGTAATTGACAGAAAAGCCCTCGATCCTCATGCCGGAGGCTGACATGTGAATAAGGCTCAAAGTTGTGGAGGTGGAGCTTTTTATTTCTTGGGTGTAAATAAAAAGAAACTACACATATTTAAAATGCATTTTATTTTCCTTTTACAAGAAACAAAAGCAGACAAAGAAATAAGATGGAGGGCAGAGGGAGTGGGAAAGCTGTATATAAAGAGATGCAACCTCTGGCATCCTGAAAAAAATATGTACAATTCAAAATAATATCCATACAAAACATGCCACATACAATAAAAATGATCATATTTATTCATATTCCCTAAAAGTATCTCTGCTGTACAGATGCAACATCCTTTTAAAAAGTAGGCGAGGTTAAAAAAAAACCTTCAATTTGAGCATATTTTTTAAAATTATAAGATATGCAGAGAATTTAAATTAAGATTCAGAGAAGTTAAAAATGATTCAGGCTAAAGCCAGTGAGCGGCTTAATGTCTCGTCATGGTCTTCCTTTGAAATAGAAACATACCAAAATATATATATATATATATCTCACTGCTTCAGATACTTGATCAATATCTACCACTTTAGAGAAGTTCTCTGTTATACTAAGAGTGCAATTCATTACCAGGTTAAGTATGGGATTAACTTTGAGTATTACGTCATAACATACATTAGGCCGAGTAACCATTTCACGAGGTTTACCAACACATTCACTTCTATAGGAAGATATAAAAGGCAAAACACTAACAAGATTCCAGGGAATTCAAGGTTTTCCATTCAAGAGTATATTTATCCAATTGTGACCGATTAAGGGACAGGTTTTGGTAATCAACGAGCAGTAGCATAAATAAAAATAAACACAAACATATTACATAAATACAAATACTATGCACCATTGTACTGCTTTACGCAAGAAGTGATTTTCATGTCTAATTAAACGAGCCTCCACAATGAATCCAAACCGTTTCGTAATCACAGCGGCTTCTCCTCGCAACTGATTTGAGAAGACCAGACATTTTTCTCAAACCTATTTTAACAAACTTGTCTCTGAGAGCTTATAGCAAAAACACTAATAAAAAAAACAGGTAAATGCAAAACACTCTGGTTCATATACATAAAGATATTAGTTTGCCATTTTACATATATTTATATTTATATACAGCTTTATCTTTGTTAAAATGATATCCAGTGGTTGATTTTTTTCAATTTTATTTCTCTACACGTTTGACTTTATTGAGTACAAAGGGGCTGGATAAAGAGTTGCTGTCCCCTAATGCATATACCATATATACAGTTTGTACAACTTTGCATTTTTAATTCATGTGAGGTCTCAGGTTAGGGAAAGGGGGGGAAACAAAGTAGTATGGGAAGGAGGAGTTTTAGTAAAGCTCCCTTTTAAAGACTTTTTTCATTCATCTTACATAAAAACAAATGCCCTTTTTTTTCCCCCCATAAGCCTTTCCCTGCCATCAGTTGAGCCTCGAGAGGACAGTACCAGCACTAGAAAAGCACACTACGGGGGGGGGGGGGGAGAGTAGAAACACTGCAGGCTGTACTCAGGCAGAGGAAGACTTACTACAGTAAAGTTTAACAACAGTCCACTGAATATTAAGAGAGGAAGAGGCATGATTAAAAGTTCAAGGTTGAGTCGAGAAAAGACTGACTTAAGGGGGAATAAAAAGCATTTAATGGGACAGTAGTCATGCATCCACCAAGTGGTACTTCAACGTATGAAGCAACAAACAAATGTACTTGGATAGTTCTGGACATGGTGGCGGTCGTCGTCTTCTTCAAAGACCGTGTCCCGCAAACCCTCGAGCCGTTCACTCACACCATCGCGGTCTGCAGGCGACTAATAATAATAATTATAATAATAAGAGGTTGATGTTATTGTGCTTTCACACAGCTGATATACATGGTTTTCGAGAAGCATAAATAAAAAATAAGAAAAAAAAGAAAGCTACATCCGGGGGGATTTGGTGGCACACAGGACACCTGCTAAGCTTCTGATTGTGATTTTAATGCAATATCTTATCAAAACTGTCATATATTTCCTCTGTATAAACAATTCATGAATAATAATTATGTTGGCTCATTATTGTAAATCATTATCAGCATAAAGTAGATAGAGCAAACCTGCTGCTTAAAATTCCCTGCTTGTCCGAGAAGGCTAAGCCCATAAAAACACACCCCCCCCCCCCCCCCCCCGCCCCCTCCTCCCGTTCCACAGTAGCAGTTTTTATACAAAGCAGTTGCTTCCCGCTAAATCAATGAGGTAGACTGGGTCCAACTAACCCACCTTGGGACTCCCCACAGTCAGAACATCTGGTTCCTCTGAAACCACAGATCAATAGCATCTCAAATGGTATATTAACATATATCTTTTCTTTTTCATCGATCGCATGTGGTTCTTACACAGAGCCACATCAGGATTGTCTAGCTAGCCAATATCCGTGTTGTCTTCATTGATGACTTGATGGGGAAAGTGCCTTTTCTGGGAGGTGAGGGGAGGTGTGGTCAGGCGGGAAGGAAATAGGTCCGACTTAAAACATGAAAATGCATCATTAGTTCATTCTTAGTATTTCAAAATGGCTTTTTGTCGACGCTCCAGCTGAGCTCCTGAATACGCGTGTTGATATCAGCCGGTCAGAATCATTTGGTAGATGTTGAGGATTGTTTGCCAGCCACTGACGGATTATTGAGAACAGTCGCGGGGGGGGGGGGGGGGGGGTAGAAGGGTTTTGGCTGAGGAAAAGATGATTCACGAGTCCATTCATGGAAGTTAGTCTCACCATCGCGCTGCTGTGGATGGGAGGTGGTCAGATACTCTTTACTGATTAATGCTATTCAAACCTTTGGCTACAGGTCTCAGCGCTTATGTCTTTCAAAGACTGAGCCCAGCTTTCCTCCACATCAGCTTATGAACTGGATAGGATTCGAAAGGCTTTGGCGCGAGAATGTTCTGGCACCAGCAAGAGGGGAAGTTTCCACGTTCCTTTCTTCTGGTTAGTTCATCCACTTTCGGCAGTTCCAGGCTCCACAATGGCAGGGGATCTTGTGCTGATCGTCCTCGAAGTCAAACTGGTAGTCGTAGGTCAGCTGGAAGCAACAAATGAAGACAGTCAACGAGGAAAAAGGAGAGAGATGTATGCATGAGAGGCTGCAGGGGAGTTTTCTAATGCACCGCACCTCTTCTCCCTTGGGGATCCTGCGGCTGGAAATGATGATAATCTTGTCTTCTTTGTCAAATGTTACAACTTCCGCAACACAGTTCGGCGCACAGGAGTGGTTGGCGTAGCTGAAAAAAGAAACCCGCGAGGGAGGTTTAAAATAAATAATGATCGGATTTTCTCTCAATGAGGCAATAAATCACAAATACACACTCACCGAGCTGGACCTCCTGTCAGAGTGGCATCAATCACCTGCTCGTTGTTGATGCGGAACATGTAGATACCGCGGTTCTAAGTTAGAGGAAAGAAAAAAGGAATTAAACAGGTAATACATACATACATACACGGTCAAAAGAAAGAAAAAAAACCCCACAATGGTCTTTTAAATTTTTTGCCCATTCCTTAAAACATCAACACAAACTAATTTCCCATTCCCTTTTACACTCAAGTGCCGGTGGTCAATCGTCATACCTGAAACTCGTAGATCTTCTCCCGGCGATTGGCCACTTCGTTGCGTATCACGGTGCCGATGTACTCGATGACCATGGTGTGCTTCTCCAGGTCCTTGGCGGCGTACAGGCCGAGGCCCTGAATGCGCGATCGCGCCAGATACACGTTGTTCTTCCACTCCGTCTTCAGGCGTCGATACTGGGACGACTTGGAGTGGACAAACTGTTTGCTGTACGGCGTGTTGAGCTCCCCCGTGAAGGTGCTCTGGTAGGCCTTTGAGACGCTGGTGCTATTTAGAGTGTGAGGCCTTCAGACCAAAGAGAACTGGGAGTGAGTTTCTGGACATTTGTACATTTAGGCTTTTGCCACGACTGCATTCAACAGAAAATCAAGCACGCTTTTGATTCATTAGAAACAGAACCGTAAACTCCTTACAGCTCAAGGAATGTTGCTTTACCTCTTGCACTGTGTGGGGACTTTCGGCTCAGAGCGAGCAGAGCCAGAGGGATTGATCATGAGAGGGAGCTCCATCAGAGGGTGACGACCATATCGGAACAGGTAGTTCTGGCACATCTCAACTCCAGGCAACTAAAACACAACAAGGACGAATCAGGTTAATCAGGCACTTTGACAGCAGGACCAATGTGGCCTGTGGGTCTAAGTCGGGTCTTTATTTTGCATGTGGGGGAATATAATGTCTAGAGATGCAGTTTTCATATTATATTGTTTTTGTTGACGTGCATGAAGCTTTCAAGCTAAATCAAAAGAGAAAATGGTTTGACGGAGATGTTCTAACATAAATACTAAACTCAAACACTGAGGAGTCGCTGCTAACCGCCTTAAATGTACTAAGGCGAGTGTGACATCAGCTTTGCCTGCATTTAAAACCGTGGTCTGATTTTGCAGAAAGAAAAAAAAGAAAAACTGCTTTCTTAAAAAAGGATCAGATTCATATGAACAAAGGGAACAAAGTGTCTTACCGACTCAGTGATACGCATGACAGCGTGCACCGTGAGGCCGTACATCTCCTCTCCTTTGACGTGTTCGGTGAACAGCTTCAACATGGATGAGTCGTCTCGGAGTTTGGCCACCTGCTGAACCACCCGTTCCCAGATGCCTGAAGAAGCAGCGGGGGAAATTACACAGCCAATGGTCAAGCGCGTTACTTCACACGGAGAAAGAAGTGGGATCCGTGTGCGGGGTCCTACCCTCTGGAGTAGTGTCGCGGTACTGCAGGTCCTCCATGCCGTGCTCCAGGACGCGCACCTCAAACAGGGGCCGGCCGTCGTCCTCGTTGATGCGGCAGCGGTACCGGCAGCGCTTGTTGGGCACGCGCGTGCTCCAGTAGATGCGAGTGGCCTCGTAGCCGACGGGGAAGATGGCGGTGGGAGAGTGGAAGTTGGCCATCTGGGACGGCAGCAACTGGCCCACGGCGTGGAAGATGAGACCGCCCACGCGGAACAAGTGGACCCGATCGCCGCGCTGCAGGATGCTGGCGATCTGCTTCACCTCGTCGCGCTCGATGTAGACGCGCCGCAGGACCGCAAACATGTCGAGCTCGTCTTCGCTGGGCCCCTTCAGCTTGTGCTGGGTGCACAGCATGGTCTTGTCCTTGAAGAACATGCAGCGCGCCCGCACGGCGCACGCAAAGTGGTAGACATTCGGGCAGCGGATTCGGTTGCAGCTGTTCGTGGCGCCCGTTTTTTGGCAGTACGCGCAGAGGGTTCTTAACCCCCGACGCAGCGCTACCTCCACGTTGATGAGGGCGCCGCCCTGCGTCTCGTACACCTCCGTGGACCACAGGGCACAGTTGAGGTGCACCCACAGGTCCACGTCGATGTTGAGCAACCGGGCGGGCCCGTCCGTGGCCCCGTCGCCTTCCTCGTGGCAGAAGCAGCACTTGCGTTTGTCCCGAGGCAGCCTGTCCGGCCGAAGAGCGATGCGCAGGCGATCCATCAGCTCCGACACCTCGCGGCTGCTCTCCTTCTTGGACCCGCCCTTACGTATGGTGATGACAATCTGAAGACGTTTCCAGCGAATCCCCTTCCATTTCTTCACTTTGGGATGTACCACCTCCTCGTCGGGAGAGAAGGGCCTGCGCTGCTTGACAGCCTTTGGGGAAGACTCCATGTTGTTGGGACAATCTTTCGGAGGTTCAGCGAGATCAGCTGCCACGTCCTCTTCCTTGATAGCCGGACTGAGCAGGACTTTGTTTGGATCAGTGGGAGAAGAAGGATCTGGATGTGAGGAGGTAGTAGCCTGATCAGTGACCGGCTGCACGACGGCAACTTCAGACTCTGTGACATCAGTTGATTGAGCAGCATCAACAGCGGGCCCGTCATGCTGTTCGGCCTCGGTCTTGATCTGGACGATGGTGAGACCGGAGGGAGGCGGGGAAGGAGAAGCTGGCTTTTCGGAAGGTTCAGCTTCACTCGTAGGAACTGGAACCAATGGAGGAGGACACGGAGGGGATGGAGGAGACGGTGATGGCGGTGGAGATTCTTCCACGGGTATAGCAGGAAGGTGGCGCACGTCCAAGTCATTTACTTTGGTTGTGTAACAGTGCTGGGCCGGTGTGTCTTCTTTTTCTTGGAATTCCTAGGAAGAAAAAAAAAAAAAAAAAATTAACTAATCAGCTTTCCATCAATATATAATGCATATAAATATTTGACAACAACCAATAATTCAAACAGTTTGAGACGTACCTGTTTGATGAGAGCCAGAATGTCCACTTGTTTCTTCAGCGTACAGCCCGGTAGAGACACATCAAATTGCCTCAGCCAGTCATCCTGACTGGGTGACGCACCGTCCTTTGTACCCAGATCCCCTAGAAAACATTACCGCCCTAATATTAATCTTTATTCAAAGGTTAATATACTTAAAAGTGTGTTCCTAGCATTGTTTTCCCTCAACTGCAACAAAATATGCTTTTGAACAGCCCCTCTGGAAAAATGTTTTAGGACATTTAGGACGCATACCTGACTGTTCGGGCCCTTTCCCCGGCCCATCCAGTGCAGCCATGTCAGGGTCTTGTGGAGGGAAAGTCACCTCATAAGAACCTGGCATTCTGATATTAAGCAGCTGGGCCATGGCCATCATCACGTGATTCAGCTTCTGTAAGAAATCAACAAATCAGTAAAAATGATTCTCTTTTTAAAGGCAAAGTTGAAAAAAAAGAACTTGCAGTGCAGTGATGCAGTGCAATAATATGAAGGCTTAGTACCTTCGCTGCAGCAGAGGATAATGTGAACGTAACAGACACTTCGTTGTTTTTGGCTTTGTCCCAGTGGTTGGTTGTGGAAACAACTTTGCCCTCAGCTGCGTCAAAGGGTTTGTTTTCTGGAAATGCTAAAAAAGAAGATGAAGCTTAACTTTCTTTGCATTTCAGCGGGCATTCAAATAGGATGAATGGACGTAAATGTAACTAAAAATGAATGAGCAAAAGAACGTAATGCGAAACATTGAGCAAGATTTAAATCAATAATAATAATAATAATAATAATAATAATATCTATTCAAAGCATTCATGTTTTAAGTATACATTTGTAGTATCTACACCAGAGAAAACTATTCATTGTACATATTTTCAAAACTTGCCATTGGTCTGGAGAATCAAAGAGTGCTGTGTGATACCTGGGATGGCAGTGCGAGGAATCACAGGGATGATGGGGGATATTGCTCTCTCAGTTTCCTCCTCTTTAGGCTCGCGCAGCTGAGGGAAACGTGGCGTATCGTCCCCAACGTTACTTTCGGGCGATGATGCTGGTATGATGCTTTCTGGGGCGTCCTCGTCATCGCTCTCCATCCTGTTTGAAAAGACAACATGTCCATTTATAGCCACTAAGTAAGAGGAAATCCATGCATTCTGGACAACAAAGAACTCAAGGGAATTGTCCCATTGTACCTGATGTCCTCATTCTGGTTATGTGGTGGGGTGGGGAGAGCTGCCAGAATGTCTACACTCTTCACCTCATCTTTCACAGAATCTGCAGGATAAAATGAGTGTCAGGAACAAAGCTAATGTTCAGTTGCAGATCCAACTAAATATTCATGAAAAACAAGTAAAATCTCTCATTGTTTACCCATTTGCTCTTCAGTGGCTTCTGGGTCTTTCTGACCCTCAGACAGCTCCTCTACAGGAGTCACGCCATTAAGCAGCTTGTGCTGTACCGAAGGCGGAGGAGTGGGTGGCAGGGAGGATGGAGGTGTTGGGGGGTTGCTGAGGTTACTCTGTTAAGGGTACAAAATATTATTGTCATAAATCAGTTTCTGTTAAGGACTAAAAATACAAGTCTGCACCAGCCAACCGAACGTGTTGCGGCTTTGTTATACCTTTGTGAGTAACTGAGAGTAGTAGTCCGGGATGTTGTCCAGCACTGCATTGCCAAAGGATCCTTTGAGCTGGGCTTTGCCGTTGACTGGGCTGCTTCCAAAAGGGGCAAACAGGTCCAGACTGGCGGTGATCGAAGGCTCCATCAAAGGCAGCAGAGAGAGACCCTGGATGTGAGGTAAACGTCAGTTAGTCTACTTTTAAACACCAACGGCGAGAATCACATGGTAAAATTTACGTCTGCCATCCTTTAACCTGTTTCAGTTGCTTTATCAGGGCTTCAGCACTTTTGCCAACTTCGTCCTTTTTATTCTTCTTCCGTGCGTTAGGCCCTCGGTCTCCGGATGCCTTATTAGTACGCTTTGGCTTTTGTGCAGGAGCCCTTTTTGTTATAGACTGTAAATCCTGCAAGGGTCAAGAAAAGGAGGGAGAGGTTATTTACGCGGATACAACATAAAGAGCAAAAAGAACTAATGGACGATAGAAAAACATACCTCCATATTTCGTGGAGTGCCTTGAAGTTTCTGTTCCAGCATTGCCAGTTTGCTGTTAATGTGGCCATTTATCTCATTGTGGATGCCCTCAGAGGGCCTCTGCGCGCCCAGCTGAAGGTTCTTGGTTCTAAGAAGCTTCTGTAATAGTTGTTGTCCTGTCTCAGATCGGGGACCTTGAGTCCCAGGGTCTCCAGGCATGTTCCCAGCATTAATAAACCCAGTGTTGTTCCCAGAAGAAACTGCCTCCCCGGTTGCTTCGCACTTTATAGCCCCAGGATGAGCCTCTGGCGCACCATCGCATTGAACCTCTCTTGGTTCCTGTTTGATGTTCTGTAAGGTCACCTTGCATAGCTCCCCTGCTCTAGGGCCGTGTTGTACGTGAGGACCATGGTTCTCTGTGATCTGCTGCAACTGCTGCTGCATATTAAAGCATTTCTTTGGGCCATTGGGGATGGTTGATGCCGAGTGGGGTGCTTCGCTGCCCGATGGCTGGGCTTCTACTTTCATTCCAGGGAAATCAAGCGGACTCCTGGCTCCAGGGGACCTGAGCGGAGACGCCTTCACGTGGCTGTACGGACTCCCCCTTCCAGGCCTGCTGTCGCCCACAGACGGCGAGGAGACGTGGGATGAATGAGGCGAGGCGGGGTGGGCGGGGCTCATGCCAAAGGGACCTCTTGGAGAATATGCATGGGATGGGGAACCCTGCAGGCGGCCTGCCGCCGCTGGCATTAGAGCTTGCTGGTTCTGGTTGGGAGTGGGGGGACGCATCGCCATAGTTTGATTAAATGAATGTCCTGGAGAATTAACCATCGGCTGGCGTGGAGAGGTTGGCCTTACCATTCGCCCCTGGTCCACGGGGGAGGGTGGCACTGGTACTTGGCCTCTCATAATATGTTGCTGCATCATCTGCCCTACTGGTTGCTGTTGCTGAGCTGGTTGCTGCTGCCCAGAGACCATCATCCCCTGTTGCATTTGCGGAGCGACCCCAGGTTGTTGACCCAACTTGCCCGATTGTTGCCGAGCACCCACTGCTCCCGGCTTTCCCGCGGCTCCGTACGGCATCTGCTGCACAACCTGTGGCATCTGTCCTGGAGGCATATGAGGCCTCATCTGACTTTGCTGGCCTTGTGCCATAGACATCCGCAGCATCTGTCCCTGTTGAAGCTGTCGCTGGGCAATCATGGCCTGGATGTGCTGTATCTGCTGGTTTGGGGGAAGATTACGCAGCTGAGGATTCTGAGCGATAATTGCCTGGATGTTGATTGGGGTGCGTATCTGTCCAGGTGGAACCACAGGCCTCTGTGGCATCATCCCTTGCTGCTGGGCTCTCATCATGGCCTGTTGTTTTTGTTGCTGCACCATGAGAGCTTGTTGCTGTGAGCTATGACCCATCACAACAGACGGTGGCTGTCCGGGATGGTTCTGGTTTATGATCTGCTGTTGGATGTTGGAATCTTGTGACTGCTGCAACGCATTTTGTACCGTTTGTTGTTGCTGCTGAGCTAAGAAATCAATTGGTTTCCTTTCCTCTTTAACAGTCATCAAAATGGGCTTGTCGACATGAGTATTTGGTTGTTGCTGCTGGGCCATGTAAACCTGGTTTTGATGCTGCTGTAATTGCTGTCTTCCCAAGTCACTTTGATGATCATTAGAAGCTCCTAGTTGGGGCATCTGGTTGGGAGTGGAGGGTCCACTGTGCTGCGGTGGCGTTCTTGAATCGGGGCTAAGGATCCCTCCCTCTTTGGGGCCTGAGATTTGGTTGTCTGTAGCTCCCTGTGGCTGCGGCGTGATACTTCCTGTTGAAGGAGAGGAGCCCATCTGTGGGGTTGAGGGCTGGGGGAGCACTCCTTGCTCTTGGTTGGATTTGACTGATCAATTGGGTCTGTTGTCTTTGCTGCGCAATCTGCTGCTGCTGGTGGGCTAAATTTTGTTGATGCTGAGATGCAAGCATGCGTTGGGCTAGAATGTTCTGTTGTTGCGGAGTCAACTGGGCCTGGGGACCCCGCAGGCCGGGGTGACCAGGAGATCCGACCATTCCCTGCGGGCCCATCATAAGCTGAGGCCTCTGCTGCTGTGCTAGTGCAACTGGCGGGTTTCCCATAACCCCTGGTTGAACTGCCATCATGGCTTGACCAATAGGCTGGTCTGCAGCAAGGTTCTGTGATAGTGGAGCCACAGACTGGCCTCCAATAATTCTTTGGGGTATCTGCACCATGCTCTGTTGATTGGGCTGGTTGGCTAGTAATCCCTGTTGAGGATTTGCTTGTTGTTGGGCCATAAGTGGGTTCGCCATCATACTGGATGGTGGCTGAGAAATTAAGCCAGATTGTTGATTTGGGTGAGGCATTGGTTGCTGTCCCATCATGACCTGTTGTTGCTGCTGCTGCTGCTGCTGCTGTTGTTGCTGTTGTTGTTGTTGGAGCTTTGCCATCTGTATCCTATGCTGTAGCTGTCTTTCTTGGAGAAGCCTTGGATCTGCACCTTGGATTCCAGGACCCTGTGGGAAGAATCCTGGTGGAGCACCAGGAGGACCCGGGGCCCTGGGGGCCCTGGCTACAAGAGCAGCAGGAAGCTGGGGTTGGGCTCCGCCGATGAAGGGCTGTCCTTGGGGCATCCTGACGGGCATTCCGCTTTGGGGCATCACAACAGGGTGTTGGGCCATGACTGGTGTTCCCTGTTGGCCCATCATCATCTGGCCAGGCATCTTGGGAAACATGTGAGGGGGGGCCCCCTGTGCAGAATGACCTGGGGGAAGAATACCCGAGCTTTGCTGGTGTTGCTGCTGTTTGCTTCTGTACTCGGCAATGAGATTGGTGTGCTCCTTCTGCTGCTTTCGCACCTAGAACAGAAGAACAAAACAGATATACAATTGTTCATCAATACAAGCAAGTTTATTCAAGTTATATGTATTTGTCTTCATTTAGATTAAACGGACCAAATACACACCTGGTCAAGCTGTTTCTGAATTTTGCTTTGCTCTTCCGTAACCAACTTTAATTTCTCCGCATCGGCCTCAGCAAACTCCCTTCCAGCTTTCTTAGCAGTTCGTTGCTTGGCACACAGAGCCTTGCGTGATTTGCGATGAACTCCAATCTGTTCCTCCAAAAACTTCAACTGCATTTGGAGTAACTGCTGAGTGTGAAGAAGCCATTCTTCATATTGGTGCTGTTCTGCATCATCTGTAAAATAAAAGTATGGGAAAAAAAATATAACACGTTTCCTTGTGACCAAATACATGTTTAACAAAAGGCAGTATTGGTTGAACATACTGATGATTCCTTGTACAAACTGGGGAGGGTTAGGCCTTGACTGGGTGGGATCACTGGTTTCTCCCTCCTAAACACAAAGAGAAAAAATGTGAATCAATAAGGTTGATAAGACATACAATTAAAGTAAATCAAATCACTACTGAAAATGAAGGTGGCACACCTTTGGAGGTCCAGGTGCAAGTTGGCCTGGATCTGTGCCCGGGGCAGAGGCCAGCCTCTGAGCAAGCAGAGAAACTTGTTGCCTGAAGAGAAAAGAGATTCAGAAAATGGATTACTCCATTTAGAGTTGTTGATTCAACAGTACATTCTGAGGCTGAAGTTTATGATAGCATCTTAATATACAGAGAAAGGTGTAATTGTAATAAGTCTATAATTAGTAAATACTGTTTAGGTTTATTTAAACTCAAAATGAAGTGTTGGAAATGCATGTTTATAATGGTTACAGGTTTCTCACTTGCAAACCTGATTTCTTCTTGCATTACCATTAAAAAAGACTTGAGTTAAAAAAAAATACAAAAAAAAAAACTAAAACATCCCTCTGCCTCCCAGTTAAGCAGCGGCTCCAAGTTAACTGGTGGGGCAGCAAAGATACACTGGCACGGCTGGCCTAGTTTCATCCACAAAACAAGAAGCTCAGATAACAGCACACAGGGGGAATGACTTGATTTTCTGCTACGGTATCTATAACTACATTTTATCTTTACATAGGAGATTGTCGTTTTCTGCTATATTAAGTGTTGAGAATGTTGTATGCAGTTCCTTTAAAACAGGTTGAATAAAAACATATATCGACCAAATTTAAAAAGGTCCAACTAATGTGCGAATGAGTCACACAAATAAATTACCTGTTTATGCCAGAAGGAACACCCATTGGATCCTGTGCCAACACTCTCTTGATACCCTTAAGCGCCACCATCTTCGCATTCGCAATGGCATCCATGTCGTCAGAGGCAAATTTGTCTAAATCTGCAATAAACGAGTAAGACAATGGCTGCAGTTATAGTAAGTAGAGAACACCCTTACACATAGTGATGACGGCGACAAGCCACAACACCTACCTTTATCTGGGAAGTTGTTGGCCAGAGGTGGTTTAATCAGCGTCTGCGGGAGATGACCGGCATGGATCCCTGGCTGACCCATCCTCACCATGGCTTGCTGCTGGGCCATATTCATGTGAGGGGCCATTCCAGGTCCTATAAGCCTTTGCTGCTGTTGCTGTTGTTGTTGTTGTTGCTGCAACATGTGTGGAGCACGAGGCACCATCCCTGGCTGAGCCATCATCCCTTGGGGTGGTGGCCGATGGTGGTGTGGCAGCATGATCTGTCCGGGTGCCTGTGGGTTAGACTGTTGACTTGAGAGGCCCGGAAAATGGGCTGCCATGCCTCCCTGGTGGAGGGAACTGAGCTGTTGCTGCTTCTGTAGTTCCTTCTTCTCGTGCTCCAGAAGATCCTGTATCAGGAGGGGCAGTTCACCATCTAAAGAGCTCTCTACCTTTGCCAGATCTACAGCAAGAGAGTGCTGTTCCCCTACATCGGGCAGCCCCAGCGGATCATCAATATTTGCATGTGCAGCAGCTGGAGGAAAAGTCAATGCATTAGCTTGACCTGGCAAAGAGTACGGAAGTCCCCCTAATCGAACAGAACTGAGCGAAGCTGACTGGGTTTGTGGTTGTGGAGGCTTGGCAGGCCCGTTCCCGCCCAGAAGAATTGACACGGCCTCTCCTATTTCATCTTTCACTACCGTATGTCCTGGATGTTGCTGAGAAGTCAGACCTCGGTCCTCCACTTTTAGCTTGGCGGCATCAACCATATCGGCAGAGGTCGACAGTTGGGATGCAGACCCCCTTTCATTGGCACCGGCTGTTGTGAGAGACCTGTGCCCTGGTTCCACCATGGCTTTTTCTTCCACTTTAACAAGGGCAGACACAGAGGAAGGTGCTTCACTCTCTGCTTCCACCAACCGAAGCTGGTCTGAGAAGACATCTTTAGGATCCCCTTGGTCCAGCTCAGGGTCAGTGTATGCCAGGAGGTCAAACTCGTCACTGTTAAGCAAGTCATCTAGGTGCGGATCATTGGTTTCAAGGTTGTCCAGGTTTCCCAAGTCATCGTCTCCTTTGTCAGGGTCCAGGTCCAGAGCCAAATCATCCTCATCCTCAACACCTCCATCCCCTGGGGCATCCCCGAGCCCCTCAAGGTCCGGCTCTGGCAGCTCCTCACCATGTTCTGCCGTGGCAGGCTGGGGCTGTGTGACATGGCCTTGTTGTCGAAGCTGATGATGCTGATGCTGATGCTGCTGCTGCTCACTGCTGGGAATATTGGGAGCGGAAGTAACTGGCAGCGGCTGCAAGTGGGGCTGTTGTGTTAACGAGCCTGCCGACTGCTGAGGCAGCGAAACCGACAGTCCACTCTGCTGTAACCCCAGCTGTGTGTTGCTGCCCCCCTCTGTTTGAAGGCCAGTAGCTTGAGCGGCGGGATGTTGCTGAACATACGGTGCTTCCATATCTTGCTGTGGAACAAAGATACGAGGTCTTTGCTGGGGTCCACGGGGCATAAACTGAGGTCGCAGTGAAAGCCTCTGCGAGTTGTGTCTCAATTCAATAAACTGTGGCGGGGGTCCCTGACCCATTGGTTGCATGATCTCTCCGCCATGTCCTGATGTCATGGTGTGAGGGTTACCCATGCCTTCCATGCCCTGGATATTGGCAGCAGGATTGAGATTCTGCCTCATACCCATGACGTCCAAGCCCAGCTGGGGAAACCTCCTTGGACCTGGAGGCTGGCCCTGCCACTGAGGAGGGAACGGAGGACGGGCAAACATGCCCGGAGGTCTGCTGGGCCCTTGTGCCCTGAAGGACAGAAACGGAAAAATACATTTACATTCTAACAGTGTAGCCTGTGTTACAGAATTTTACAAATGCAAAAGTGGTGGTATTCATCTTTTTTTTCATGAATGATGAAAAATGACTGCGTTACTTTTGTTCAAAAATGGGGGAGAAATTAGTCATTAAGTAAAGGAAACGTAGTATAGAAAAAGTGTGAATTTAGTTCAATGATGTGGTTACCTTAGTGCATTTGAGTCAATGGCAAGAGTTCCTGTAGGTGGTGGGCGAATGAGCTTGTCCTCCATGCCTCCAACAGCCATGGGCATATTCCCTGCCACAGAAGTCTGAGGTCCAGGAGTGGAAGTAGCAACACAAACCTGAACAAAGGAATAACAGCAACGGGCAAATAAGAAGAAAAAAAACTGTTAGTAGTTGAATATTTTCAGAGTTCATTTTTGCACTATTTGCTGCTCGTTCATCCAAACACATGTGGCATCAAGCTTCCTTGTAAGAGCCTTCACTTACGGAGCTAAATCCAGGCCATTTGAAAAACAAATGTGAACCTGAAAGCTTTGGTATTGAACATTTAAAAATACAATAATTTAATGAGTGGGGAAAAGTATTTTGGGGTTACATTTAGCATGGACTCAGTTTTAATTTTTTTTCTCATTCTTCACAATTTTATTTTTCAGATGGAGATTTTATACTTTTCAGATTAAATTCTTCAGATCTCAGATTGTTTGTTTTCTTTCTTCACATTCTGAGTTTTGTCCCTGGCTTGGCGTAGGGGGCGGGGCATCAACCGAGAGGGGCGTGTAACCATGAGTGACCGGTTAACAAATAAGGCTGAAAACCTTCCTCAACCACGTTGCCTTCAGGAGACGTAGCAAGACTTATGAATTAACACTTTCTATACACTATATTTAAGACTGGATGTAAAACCATTGACACCAGTGGCAACGTTCTGTTAAGCGAGCCGTTTTGGACCCTACTTGCCATGAACCACAGATTAAGATCACTGACCATTAAGGGTTCATGGAGAGTTGAACAGAACGAGCTGACCTTTGATTACGATGGCTTTCCAATTCTTACGTCACACTTCAGTAAAAGGTGTGTGTACCTGTGGATAAGGTGGTGGTGCTCTGTGGGCCTTGTCTTGTTGAAAGGCTCCCATCTCTCCGCCAGACCAGCCAGGGGATGTGCTGCCGGCAGCGGCTGCAGCGGCAGCAGCCTCCTTCTCTTGTCTGATGGAATTTCTCTGCATTTGTTGTCGGATTAAGAATTCCCTCAGCCTCAGTCGCTAAGAAAACAAACATAAGAAGTTTTGATTAGCAATAGACTTCGGAGGTGCACAGAACGACTGTTCACTGGCTAACATTTGGATACCTGTCGATGCTTGTCCAGCTCAGAGGGGCTAAGGCCTACTAGTGCAGGGTCCTGCACTGCTGAAATGTCGGGCATTTCTTGAGTGCCCGGCAAAGGTGGCTGGTGAGGTGCGTCTGCAGGACGACCAGCTGGTAGCTCTTGGGACCCAGAAAGGGGCGGTACCCTGGAGCCGTAGCCATCTGCACTCATCGTCCGCTGAGTTTGTGGCTGTTGTTGCTGGAGCTGACCCTGTAACATCTGATTCTGCTGCTGGGTTATTTGGAAACCTCCCGTGCTTGGGCTGCGGCAGAAAGTAGGAGGCGCTGACGGTTTACCAGAGAGGGGATCGCCTGTGGAATTGTTAGTCGAATGGGGTGAAGGTTGCTGGTTCGGATGAGGTGAGGTTTTGTAAATTACAGTTCCCTCCGGTGCAGCAGAAGGAGGGCGCGGGGGTTTCTGGATAGTAGCAAAAGGGTCTCTAGATTGTGGCCTTGAAGGTGACTGAGAACAAAGGTCCGGGGATTGGAAGCGAGGGGTAGCAGGAGAATGGGCAGAGTAGGGATCATTGGAATGGCCACCAGGAGTGTGGGGAGACTGGGAATTTCCCTGGGACTGGGGGCTGGAGGGCACTCTCGGACATAATTCCTGTTGAGCTACAGGGTGTCTCTGGGGTCCAATAGAACAATTGTCACCCGACTGTGGCCTGGGAGTCAGTGATGGCTGAGTGTGGGACTCAGAGAATGGGTGGGAGGGAGACTGCCTGTAGCCTTCGGAGGGGTGGCTAGGGGAAGCTTCAGGGTGAAGTGTACCACCCTCCCCTTGGTGCATTCGTGGCGTCATAGGCGCCTTGAACAAACCATCTCCGGACTCCAGCATCCCGGCAGGAGAGTCAGCGGATAGATCGGACCTACCAACGCCAGCGGAGCGCGGAGATGGCGCACTCATATCAGCCTTGTACTGCCCTGTGCTCGCAGGTGAGGAAGCCGCAGCAGAGGGTGATGGGGATGAACCGTATTCTAACCGTCCCATACCTTGCTGGGTCCTAAACGGGTCTCCATAGTGGGTGTTGTGGGTTGGCGAGAAGATCGGCGACTCCCCGAGCCCTGTGCCTCTTGAATGAGGACTTTCTGGAGGTCCGAGGGACTCCAGGGAGCCTTGCTGTGATTGTGGTAGATGGCAGTGTTGCTGCTGCAATTGTGATCTGAAGTAGGGGTCAACCTGCTGAGCCCGTCTGGGGGTTCCAGGAGTTCCTGGTTGCATGTCAAAGGGGCCAAGACTGGCTGGCCGTCCCTGAGGAGGACCCTGTGGGCCGGAAGCGGAATAACCTGAGGAAGAGGCCTGCAGGGGGCTGGCCCCAGCATGGGAGAAGGGTGTGGTTGGGTGAGAGTGAGAATGGGGTGACTGAGGAGGAAGCTTAGCAAAAGGATCTGTCCGGATTTCAGCTGACCCCGGGGTCTTAACATGTCCCTCTGAGAAAAAGACAGAGGATGATGCTGAATCTGGAGGGAAGGGAAAGGGGCTTTCTGCAGAGCTGGGCTGGGAGATCGACGTGGAGCCTGAATGCGGAGGGATCTGGAGGTGTAAACTGGGACGTTCAGTCTTCACACGCACTCCCTCGGTCTTGATGGGCCTGCACACCTGACTCTCTGCCTGCTGTGGAAAGAGGGAAGTACAGAGGAAGCATGAACAATCTGCACCCAACTAATGAAGAGCACCAAACACAATAGGATGCCGCTGTTAAATTCACCTTCTGCGCCTTGTTGATCCTCTGAGCTGCTCGGTTATCTTTGGCCTTTTGCTACAAAATGAAAAATGGAAGAATTTAAAATGTAATTTTTTCTCTTGCTTAAAAAAATATGTTTGTTTAATTGCAGTATAATCCTAATGCCCCATTTCTCATTGAGTTCCATTAAGCAGTCACCCCTAGCCAGTTTTTTTTACAATAACCATTTCATTTCTGTCACTTTAAGAGTGGCACTATAAGCAACAAGGGCCAATTCAAACATAAAATAACAAGACCCTGAAAGCTTTAACTGCATTTACAAGTATCCAACGAGAAACTGTTGGCAACAAATGTTAATTTAATAAAACAAAAAGAGAACTTACCAGATATGGAACCTTGTCGGCAGCTGACACCTTCCTCCAGACCTTCATGATTTGCTTACAGCGACTAGCCCAGTCTGTCATAGGAGAAATGTGTAATAGATTTATACAATAAATAAAACTGTACTTTATAAAAAAAGTATTACGTTCATTTGGTGCTGTAGGAGGTTTCTACATTCAGCCATATTATTTCTTCCTCTCACCTGGGTAGTCCTGTTTGAGAGTGGGAAAGTTGGTATTGGCATAAAGCACAGGGGAGATAGTTGAAAGTTCTCCCAGCTCCTCATCTTTCTCCCAACGCTGGAGACTGCGTTGGTTGTAGGACAGCCCATCGCCCTCTGCCTCAGTGGGGGTTGCTGGGGAGGAGGGGGTTGCTGGGGTAGAGGGAGTGGCCCAAGGGCTTTCATCACCCCCATCCGGACTGAACAGTCCACCTCGGTCCCTGTGCACCACATTAAGACGTTATTGCTTTATACAAGATCAAGTGATCACCAAAAAGTTGAATTGTCCGTATGCTTCTACACTATGATCGACATCATGAGTTGTGCAGATTTTTCCCATCGGTTATAAAATAAAATGCACCAGGGAAGTTAGTATTGGTCCTACCGCATATCAAAGAAGGGTGACTGATTGAGGCCAGGAAAAGCATCCATCATTCCAGCCGAGGGCAGGGACCCTGTTAAAAATTTTACGGTTCATGGTTTAATGTCAAGCCAAACTTCACCAAAACCTTTCTCGTACTGGTCCTTACAAATGTCCTGAATCGTACATTAGATGCTGTACGGTTGACACGCCCACATACACACCTGAGAGGAGAGCTCTTTGCGGCAGAGCGCTTCGATTGAGTTCTCCCTTGCTGCCCTCCAAGATGGGCTTCATGCCCTCCAAAGAGGAGCCGTCAGACACTCCCAGAACCTTCCTGAAGAACTGCTCTGAGTCCTGACTCTCCATCCCTTGCGGAAGTCCTGTCACGCAGGGTCAAAGAGCATTTACCTCACGCCGCTAACATCGGGTATTAAAAACTGCCCGTACTTAATGTTGCATACAGTTCAGACCAGAGTCGAGGCCGTACCTTCACGCTTTTCTGCATCAGAGTCATGCGGATCAGTTGGCAACGGGTCCTTCAGCGATGAGGAAGATGCAGAAACCCCTAAAAATGTATCATTTTAAAACAACTGCTCCATCGAGGCCGTAAAAATAAATAAACCAGTAGACGTTCAAACAGACACTTACCTGCACCTTCTCCCTGAGCCTGAGAGGCCTCACCCCATTCTTGCTTGAGAGGAAAATTATCTTTCACGACACCGTCGTCAACTAGTGAGAGAAGCAGAAAAAGGTCAAAAGAAACAATACAAATGTTCCCAGGTTTAATGTGCCATAGGTCCAGTCAATGTACTTACTTTCCGGGGCAGTAGATTTGACCCCTATCGGTGCTGGTAATGACGGTCGGACCGGGCATGCGCCAGGCCTCTGCCCGGGAGGTATCATTGCAGCTCTCTTGCTCAGGTCTATTAGTGTCTTTCCAAAGAAAGCCTCCTGCAGCAAATTACAACCATTTCAGATATGAACATTATGGCCCTTGATGCCATTCATTTCAAAGCTGTGTAAAGCACGAATCCCATGGACTTGTAACCTGGAGATAGGCTGGAAACATGTCCTCGAGTTTGCTCTTCTTTCGTCCCCGACGTTTCTTGGCCTGTTCCTCTCCCTCCACTGGTTTAGGGTCCATTATATTATCTGTGTCAGGGTGAGGTCCTATGCATATATAACCATGCAATTCAGTTTTCCAAATATACAACAGTGACAAAAAATGATTGCACTCCTTGTTAACAATGGAGTGTTTAAAAACTGAAAGGGTTGCATTGGTAGCAGCCTGCTGCTTCAGCACATTGATGAATAAGATGGTATTTCAGGTAAAGTTAAGCGAGGGTCAACTTTCTTTTGGGAGGACCCATCCTTTTTATTTTACCTTTGTTCATGTGATGCTAATGCCAGACTTAATGACGTGAAGTTTTAAATGTCCGTGTCCACTAACCTTCGTCAATGGTTCTCTCTATTGGCTGCCCATCTAATGTAGTCTCTCCAGCCAACTGGGCAAAGAATTCCTTCTTCATCCGTGTGTGACACTTCCTTTGTCGCACCATAAAGCCCCCAATTCCTAGAAAATAATTATATAGAAATGTTTTTAAATATTTTTTTTAAATGCTCAAGCAGATGTTAGAGGTTATTTTGTGAAATTCTAAGTGGCATACCAGGCCTGTAGGGTTTCCGCTTTCTTTTTTTGCTATCATCCATCTCCTCCGATCCTCCAGCCATGCCTTCAGGGCCTCCCTCTGCACCCCCATCTCGGTCAGGGCTCCCAGGGTTCTCCATCTTTGAGTCACATTCCATGGGCTCCCCACAGCCTGCATACAACACACATTGGATTTGCAACAGGTCTTTGCAAAACACATTCCTGCAATTGTTAACACACCACTGGCTGAAAGGAGTGAGAGGAGAGTAAGCAAACCTTTTCCATCCTCTCCTTCCTCGACTTCCCTCAGATCCATTCCATCAGGACCTCCGTCACAGCACAGAGTGCCGAGACGGGAGCGACGCTGCCGCCTCTTGTGCAGGGGAGACATGGAGATGCTGCGGAGTAGGGACATACCCGACTCCGTCAGCCACACACCCTCCAACCGGTAGAACTGGGGTTCTGTAAATGGACATTGGCAAATATGAGTACCATGTGACTGTGACAACCACGCATCATGGCCCGGTGATAAAAAATAGGAAACAAGCTAAATCCACTGACCTGGCTCTTTGATCTTTATTGAAGCCATAATGGCTGACTCTACTACTGTGAGCAAAGGCAAAAATCAGGGAGAAAAAGCAAAAGCAAATTGTGTCACCTGTAAATATGAGAATATCCTGGGTATATTTTTAATATTTTCTAAAATGTGTCATTATGGGACTCACCCATGGGTTTCGGAACATATGCGGAGCAGGATGTGCATGCAAAGCCCTCATCAGAAGCCTGTTCCACCTCATCCTCTGTGTACAGGCTCTCACAGACGGCATGGACCCATCTGCACAGACAGACATACATTGATGCAACAGTACTTTTCATAACAAATCCAACCCGCAAGATCCCAGATGTTAGGGAATAATTCATGATGTGAAGAAAAAAACCGCATAAATAATCCATTCCCCGGTCGTCTTCATTAGCTGCAGCCTCATGAATAGCTTAGTTTATGTCTCTGCTGTGTGCGCGTGTGTAGTTCTAATGAGCAGCACTCACCGATCACAGTACTGACACTGCAGCAGCAGCTCCTCCTCCATGAAGTTCTCTCTGCATACCGGACAAGTGACGAGGCTCGCACAGGGGCCACAGTGGGTGTAGTTGTTCTGCCACTCACAGTGGAAACCTGGGGAGTTGGAGCCACACTGCACACAGCACACACACCTGCACAGAAGTAGCGAAGCACAGTGTAACAAATATCAAATGTGAAATAAAAATAAAAACACATTAAGACACCGATTTAAAGTGCAGCATGTTTTT
Organism: Apeltes quadracus; assembly: GCA_021346845.1. Taxonomy (NCBI): domain Eukaryota; kingdom Metazoa; phylum Chordata; class Actinopteri; order Perciformes; family Gasterosteidae; genus Apeltes; species Apeltes quadracus. The sequence goes on along the minus strand of CM037928.1, from coordinate 8,991,766 downwards.
GGTTGCTACAAAAACAAAAGGATGGGCCTCCGCATCGCTACGGCATGATTGTTTTTACATAATGTGCAAATTTACATGCGTTCATTTCCATTTGAGCCCATTTAAAACTACCGGGCTGAACGAAGCATTGTGCTGGGAAAGACTTTTTGTTCTTTACCATTTGCACTTCCAACCACCCTTTGGAACATTGTGCAGGGGAGGGTCCAAGCAGTACGTGTGATAGCTGACGTCACAGTCGTCGCACAGCAGCAGACGGGAGGGGTCCGAAGCCTTTCCGCACATCTCGCACACAATACATTCCAAACATCGCCAGCCCTTTCGGAGCATGGTTTTTGTGATCTACAGAAGATAAATCAGACTTAATCTATCTGGATTTTAAAAAGTAGTGAGGAATACAAAAGAAAAATTGAAAGGATAACGTTTTGCTTACTTTGCTGTTCACACAGTAGGGATGGTAACACTGTGCACACTGAGCACAAGCCAACAGCTGCCCCTCTGCACCCTTTCCAAAACTGCCACACACAACACACATGTCCTAAAATGAAAGAGAAATAATTATAAAAAAGAAAAGAGTGTTTGTGCTACGGAAATAAACTATGTCTCTCTACAAAAATAACTGTACCTGGAGCAGGACAAATTTATCGGTGTTTGAGAAAAGGACCACCGTGTTTTGCATGGTGTCATCTTCCTCCTCGTCCTCCTCCTTACTCAGTCCAGTTTCCGTGGTCATGCTTAGCTGTGACCAAGGAAATAAACAGTTAGGACATGGTGCTTACATGTGCCGTCAAATGGCAAGTGACGAAAAGTGTTAATTTATTAAAAGAACATTATAAAAGTGACAAAACATAAGAAAACACTTGAATTCTGTGTAAAGTACAGCTCACCAAGAAAGCATCAATGCAAGAGGCCATAGCTTTGAGGCGTGACCTCCCACCACGTCCTCTCCCTCCACCACCTCCTCCTCCGCCTCCTCGGGGCCTACGCTTCCCAGGAAAACTATTGCTCCGACCCTAAAAGTCAAGGAAAAAAAAAAAGATTTTACGTTCAGTCGCGTTGTGCAAATTTCACACAGAAATTTCAAAAACAAAGAATACATTTCAGCGGGTCAGGAAGAAAATCAGTCAATAAAACAAGAAAAAAAAACTCACCTGTTTGACACGTGAGCGGCCGGGGGACCCTCTGCGTTTCACCTTCTCCCTGTCGCTTCTGAATGGTTCGAAGGGAAGCGAGTCATCAGTCTCGGTGAGTAGATTATCTGCGTGTGAGCGGCCAGCAGGTACCAGCCCAAACTCAATGGACAGCTGAGGATCTTGCTCTCCCGGAGAGCCCAAAAAGCCACTGCTGCTCTCGTCACCGTGGCTCATATATGACATATCGTCCAGCAGCAATTCCCTCTTAACTTCTTGCTCCTGCAGTTCCTGCTTTATGTCATCATCTCCTCTCATGTCATCATACTCTTCATCCTCATCATCTTCAGAGTTAGGTAGTAACCTCCGGCCTCTTTCCATAGAAGAGAGGACCTCTTGTGTGTCCGTGGATAACGAAAGAGGAGATTGGGGGTCCTGGCATGGGCTGCTTCCCTGACACTTTTCCATGGGCTCAGTCTTCTCCACAGAGGCAGGAAAAGCTGATAACTTTGGTGGTTCCTTACTGAATGGTTCTGTGATCGGTGTGCCATCCGAGTCATCGTTTGATAACTCTGCCGATACGTCTTCTTCCACCGAGGGAGTGGCCTGCAGCTTCTCCACCTCCATACTTTCAGGGCCCTGCTGTGACACTGTGGCTGGTTCTACTTTGAGGTTGTCACCGGGCGTCTCCGCTGTGGGGTCGCAGGAAGGGGCTGCTGGGGTCACCTGGCTGACTTCCTCTCCTGCGCTCTCTTCATCAGCAGGAAGACAAGAGGCCCTCAGTTCTTTTGTTGCACAATCTACATTTGAGATTACGGAATGAGTGTTTATTAGTGTAAACATTAATGAAATCTTCCAGTCCGTATCATTAGTTACGGCACACCATCATACAAATAATAAAAGCACAATGTGTTCATAGTTTACCCGTGGACTCAAGTGGAACAGTGGTTGCCTCAGAAGTTGACATTTCTGTTGCTACCTGCGGCTTGACCTCCTTAATTTTCTCCCCGTCTGTTGTCTCAACAACTGCAGGCTCCACCCCTAAAGCCAAAAAGTAGTTAACTTTCAGCAGCCCATCACAGTTATGAATTACATTTATATGTATGATGCTTTATCCAAAGTGACTAATAATTGCATTTAACCATGTGGACCACCAAAAATTGGCAGAATTTTAATAAAAATATTAAGCCATGAACAAGCCATTCCAAATAGCTTGTGACCGTCATGTCTCGTAAGCTTTGTCTCCACCTTACACTTACCCAAGTCCATGGGTGTCTCTTCTGGTTCAGCCTGAACCATCTCTGATGCGTTTTTCTGTCGGGATGTCACCCCTGATAAGTCTGTGTGCTCTTCTGTCACCATGTCTGCATCCGTTTGGATTGTCATCTCCACCAAAGTCACACGTCCTTCAGTCTCCTCAGACGCCTCTCTGGTCTGTATCTCCGTTGTGTGTGGTTGAGTGACAGGCTGCTGCTCGCCCTCCTTGCAAAGCTGGCAGATGCACTTGGCTTCTGAAAGCTCCTCAGGTACAGCACACTCACTGTGCACCCACCTAGGACAATAAAGAGATAATCACAAAAGATGTGATTATATGATTTACAAGCTGACACATGGTAGCTACCATTAAGAAACGCCATTGCACTTCTGCATCTAACAAACCTGTGGCACATGCTGCAGGACAGCAGAGTGACTGATGGGTTGGCAGCTTTGCTGCACACGCCACACACAGAGCTGCGGTGACGTTGACAGCCCTCACACACGGCGTAGTTGTCAAACCACTGGGCTAAACCCGGCAGCACCAGCCCACGGACACCACACTCCGTACAGACACGACACCTCTGAAAAAAAGCAAACAATGTGAGTAAGAAATAACTGTTCGATCAAAGAAGCACCTGACGACAACTTTTTTCCAGTTTCTGAACTTCTCTCAGTAGGATTCTGACTCACAGGTGTGTGTTTGAACCCAAGTAAAAGAAATGTGACTTACTCTGCATTTCCACGGGTCAGAGGGAAGAGAATCCATGGCTGGCTGGAGGCAGAAGGTGTGGTAGCCCTTATCACAGGCATCACATACCAACATTTTGGAGTCTTCCCCTGGTTGTCTAGGAAATTTAGGAATAAAAACATTGCTCTTAAAAATAGGATATCGGAACGCTCAAGAAAAAAAACAATGTAAACGACAGAAAACATTCAGGGCCTACATCTAGTCACCATACATACAAATACACCGGTGTATTTTATTATTATTATTATTATAGTCTCTACAGTTTCACCCACCTGCAAGTCTGACACACTTTACACTCCGGGCACTGCCAACCAGCCCTCTGGATGGGAGTAGCACCAATCTCAAGACAGGCCGCATGGTAATGTTGGCCACAACCCGTACAGAACAGCAAGTCTGTGAGCTCCCCCGCCGAGTCACACACTGCACACCAAGACTCCTCACCTGCTGTAAAGAAAAAAGCATACACACATACGGATATTAATATGTTATAATAATAGTAATAAAAAAATACACAAATATTAATATGTTATAATAAGAATGAAAAATACACAGTGAATTAATGGATACTAGCAGCATTTTCATTTCTTAGTTCAATAAAAAAGCAGAACGTAAAAGAACAAAAAAAAATCGTTCAAGGTGGCAGTAAATATATTGCACTATCGTATGTATGTCGTATGTAAAGAATTTATTTGACCCTATTTACCTGTCTCTGGATTATACAAATAAGGTGCATTTGTTTTTAAATGCTTTGGGAAGGTCTTAAGAATATTGTTTGCTTGCCAAAGAATACAGGCTATTCGATTTTCTTTTCCGTTTTGCAAGATACACTTTTTGATTCTTCACAATACAATTGGTTAGTACCCCCCTTGTAAATAATGCAACAAATAACACGTTGAGCATAAACACCTTTGTTTGTGTTTGTTTTCCGCTTGCACAAGTACAAACACTAATCATTTTACAACTTTGAAAAAGATATTTGGTTCTCTTACCCAACTCCTCTGCCTTATCTATGTGCTCTGGACAGAGGAGAACCAACTGCTTCATGGACTGGAAAGATCCGCTGGCTGCCGAGCAGGGGAAGTGGTAGAACCTCGTGCAGGCCTCAGCATGGCATCGAATCGTCGCGCCAAGCCTTTTGCAGTAGTCGCAAAGCTGGAACCAAGAAGTTTTGTCAACAGATGAGATTTGGTAAAGGAAGCCTGTAATCCTTATATTCTAAATCAGTACCATCCAATTTAGGTTAAAAGGACAGCGCACTTACCCGCTGTGTCCCTGAGATAACGGCCTTATCCACGTTCTCCAGCTCCTCATTCTCCATCCGCTTTACACCCTCCGACCACACCGCACACCAGTGGTGAACCGCACAACCCCCTGTTTATAATAAAGGACATTTCAGTCAAATTCGTAACACATAATCTCCATCTATGTGCTGCATGACAAGTTGATGGGATTAATTGCATAACCTATTTATTCTACAACAACTAAATACAATAGCATTATGATTGGAATTCAACCTGAGTCGTCAAAAAGTGATGCCAGAGAGGGGGAGTCAGAAAATCCAATGGAAGACAGGTCATCATTCCCGGGCTGTGGCAGTGGGGAAGCGGATGGCTTGATGGTGGGCTGCTCAGAAAATGGCCCCAAGTGTCTGAGTTCCCGCTGTCCATGCAGGCTCCTCTCCACACAGTTACAAAGCGCACAGGCTCGAGCGCTCTCTCTGTAGAGTCACAACGGGATTGTTCAGAACACAAGTTTGAGATTCAGTTTTTGCTATTGCCAACAAGCAGCTTCTTGGAATATACACCCAAAGAGTGAGGACCATGTCATTGTTGTCTAAATTTAGGATGAATAACCTACACATGTGTGCTGGACGAGGCAGCATTAGCACTGGACACGTCCTCAGCAGCAAGATGGGCTTTGGACTCCTCCTCAGAGGAGACAAGCTGCTTTGAAGAAGCATTGTCATCAGCTAGAAAAAAAAGAAAAGAAAAAAAATACATCACTTTTTATTAAAGGCAAAGGAAAGGCACATTATGAATCTTACTGCTGAATAGAGGACAATCAACATGGGGAACATTTAAACAACATTACCTGTAGGTTCAGAGTCATTTTCTTCGCAGTTTGATTTCTGCTCGTCCATTCCCCGTATTGATTTTGACCTCTTTGACAGAGATCTGCAATTTCAAAACAGTAAAGTCAACTTTTAATTCATAATCAATAGAAAAACAGTTTGATGAAACTATTCACAGGCTGCAACTAACATGTTGGGATTATATCCACAGTTACTGGCTACGCTGTTAAAATCATAACTGCGAATCAAAACGGATCTGATAAGTAAAAAATTACATGACATGTAGATTTCCGTCAACAAACAATTAACAGCTAAATGGCATGTAGTTCCCCATTTAACAAATTAGCTATCATAATTTTAGTTAGCAAACATAAGTTCAACATCATAAAATCAATCCCCATTGGTCCACATACTACACACCAGTCTCACTGTCCAACCAACATCGCTTTCCACATTAGGAATCAAAATAAACAATGCGAAAAATGAAACATAGCTCGTGAGTTCTCACTTTAAACGGGTTCCAGGTGTTAGTCTGACTATCGTTAGCACTAATGCAATCGAGCTTATGAAAACAGCGCAATCGGAAACCGCTCTTACAACTCGAGTTATTGTTTACCAAGTAATGCATAATCCACATCGGCGAAACAGCAGCGCGAACGAGCACAAAATGATGAAACTAAAATGGTGTTTTCCCAAATAAAACAACCATAAATCGGTATACACAAAGAAAACACAACTTCCGTGTGTTGAGCTTCCTGTTGCAGCACAGCTTGTTTCGTGCAGAACCTTTGTCGCAAGCAGCATAGTTCCGCTGCCGGATTCACGCCATTAACAAAGATAACGTAATTAGAAAACCAACCGTTAAAAAGGTTTCACCATATTATTGTATCAACGCAAATAATAACAGGAAGCCATGTCATGTGTTCCAACTTGTGCCTAATGTTTACAAATGACACTAAAAGAGAAGAGATCGGCTTGTGTCCCCCGTGTTATGTTCTACTTACGGTGCATCACGGCCTCAACGATCTTTAAAAAAATATATACGTTTATATCATCGTCATTCTCCAAAAGGTTAGAAAACAAAACGACAAACCTCCGCGAGTCGACGCTGTCCCGTTATGTTCTCATCTAATGGGTCAAAAGACAATACGCGTGACGGTGGATTTGACATATAGATCCAGCTTAGTGTCTCGCAGTGTTTCGTCAGTTGCAAAACAAAAAGCGGGGCCGTCGCTCCTCGTCCTGCGCGCCGCCGACATCAAACATTCCGAAACCTTTTACTATTCATTTGCACCGAACAACAGTTGAAACAAGATCACAGTCCGACCAATGAGCGCACTTTTGTTTTTCACCCACAGGAGCAGAACTAATTAAACAAAAACAACAACAAAAAGAATCCCAACGCCATTCATTACGACGTCAAACAACGTGTGCATCTTTGTTCAAACCATTCAAGAGTGTTTTGAATGCCGGTCTAGGAAGTACTTTACGCTACAGCCCTACCTCCGAACATAAAACGAATCGTACCTGCGCAGCTACCCTACACAATATATGGCACCAAGTTGAAACGCCTTTTTTTAACAAATGGCACCAACGTTGTTAGATGCAGATTGCAACTGAGCTCATGGTCAAAAATAATGTTTCTACGATGCGTGCGAACCAACAAATCCACGTACGGAACGCATTCGGTGGCAGGAACACTGGACACGTAATGAGTTGTCGACAACAAACTTGACGTCAAATGCAAGTCGTACAAAACCTAAACGGTAACGTTCAAGCGGAATGGCGACGTTCAGGGGGAAAGCGATGACATGATGGCTAGCGTGAAGTTACCGTGTTAACATCCTGCTAGCTAAATGAACGTTAAAAGTGTCAACGCTACGAATTAACTTTCGTACTTTCGTTTGATTATTATTTAGTAATATCCGTCGATAGCAGAGACTGTTGGAGTGTCACGATAAAGGCAAATGAGATTTTATAGTTGAATAATTGCAAAGCTATGCACTATTCCTCAATGTAAACACCGACTTCAAAGGGGGGGATTTTATCCAGCAAATAGTCTAGTCCGTGTTAGTGGCGACCGGCTGAAATGGAAAAGCTCAAAACTACCAATGGTGACGTAGCAACAAAGTGTCCCGAAGAGGCCAAACTACTAGAAATTCACTCCGCTTCGTGCGCAGGAACATGTACTTTAAAAACGTCGACCGGCTACTACATGGACCATGCCTCGAACACAACCAACGTGAACTATATTTCAAGCTAAAGTTGGCTGCCAGATAACATGGCTAGTTCTCTAGCAAATAGACATCCCCATCTGGTCAAAGCTAACGTCTAGCTAAATGTTACCGATAGCAGCGCTTACACTACCCGGTCTAAGGTCAGGATTGGTGTGTCTTTAGGTCCGTCTGTTGTAAGAAGTTGAAATAGATAATAACAAAAACGGCTCACCTCAAAAATACAATATCGTCTCCTCGTACATCAGAGCAATCCAAATAGCCACACAGCTTCCCAAAAGGCTGTTGGTCCCTTCATTTTATGTAGCGGACTATCGCTGCGGCTAGCCGGCAGGAGGGAGAGTGGGGGAAGTGCACCTCGGTGGAAGGCAGGCTGTGCGGTGATGCTAGCTAGCTCCTTTACTAGATGGATACTACTATGGTTAGCTAGCTAACCAGCAACTTCAGCTTTGTATCGAGTGGTCGTCTACTGCCGGGGGACTAGTAAGCACTGATACGTGTCCTCAACCAGTCGCTACACAGGCTCCTCGGCTTCAGGCTGTGAGTCCAGAAACTATCCCCAGCTAACTGGCTTCTTGCTTGCGGGTTGCTAACAACCTATCAGCAGCTAGCCTCCGCTGCGTTCTGGAATCTCGTCGTTAAAGCGGCAGCAAGTTTGCACTGAACAGTGCATCCGAAGATTACAGCCACAAACTTTGTTGACGCGACAGCAAATACAGCTTTTCTTTTCGTTTCAGTCCACTGCGAAAGATCAATCACCTGAATGTGCAGCTTAACTTTGCATGAGTACCCTTGTATGGGTCACTAGCATCGCTTCAATTCTCTAAACTGCGTTTCGTCTGCACACGGCTGTTCCGACGAGAGGCTAGCTGCTGCTAGCTGTGCTAATAACAGCTACGTCAAAAATGTATTCATGAAGAGAAAAAAAAACATCAACAAAATGTACACCAGTAAAAACGTGTATAAAATGTGTTGTCGCCACGTTCAACGGTGTGCAAAGCCGATCATTTTCATACAGCACTATTTAATATGTGCACTGTCCACTGAACTATGGTGTAATTTATATTAGGTCATTTTGGGATCCGGGGAAGCCATTTTTCATTAGATTGTTATGGTGGTAGAACTAAGGCGACTTTGACAGGCTCACAGATTTAAATGTTTTAGTTTCGTGTATTTTTTTTTCTTACAATCTTTTTTTTTTTCAATCAACATAATACATGTCAGAGCAATTTCCTCCTGGTTTCTAATAACCTATTCTGCTTTTGATGCTGTTCTCTCCTCCTGCTGTTATACAGCGATTGGGAAGAGCAGGCTAATCAATTACGTTTTAGCGGGTTATGGCCTCCATGAACCAGATCACCTGCGTGTCAAGCTGAACCCTGGCGATATGTGGCCACGTTATCTTATTAACCACGTACATGTGTTACCATCCATTCCAGGATTAATCAGTTCACATGAATCACATGAATCGGTGTCGGACCTTTAATTTAACATGACCGATAATCCTATGGATGTAATACGTGTTCAAATTGGGTCTGATGAACAATCAATGCATAGGAATTTTGCTGATATTTTGTTGAACATGTTTCATTCATTATCTAAATCTAAGTGTCTTGAGCTGCTACAACACCTTGAATTTTCCCCATAAGGGATCAATAAAGGAATATCATATCATATACAATTGGTGGTGGTAATGAAAAGGGCCTTCATCGTTATGTTCTGAGAAAGTCCCACTGCATGAGGCACAGCCATCCTTTCACTGTGAACAAAAAGCCTGAGGCCATACAAAACTTGGATGTCATTGGATGTGAGCTTGCAAAAATGAAGTTGGGTAAGAAGTGTGTACCATCGTGGCAAGGCCACAGGTATAATCTACATCAGTTGTGTATCTCCTGTCATGCGCAAGAGCAAGAACTGTGAATAGGAATTGGCTTACTCGGGCTGTAACGCAAGAATACCTGACAATATATGATCGGCTATTTAAGCGGTGAACAAGCACCATCTCCAGGGTTATCTGCAGCTTACCCTGCACTGGATCTCTTAATGCAAACATGCAGAACGATCAGGAGGCCTCAGGGCTCACATGAGACCACTTTTGAGAAAAATGTTACAGTAATTCATTCAGCAGGATGAACGCAGTTTGATTGATGTTAAAGCTCCATGCAACTAAATAAAGAATTGGCTTCTAAATGATTTAAACATCCAAAGAATTTAGATGACAGTCTCAGTTTTTACATGATGGCTTTGAGCAAACAAAGCTCATGACAGCAGTTCGAAAAGAACCAGATGACAAAACTATTATTTTTCTCCAAAATGGTAGTATTCAAATAATCAAAGGGATTTTATAACCACTTAGTCATATTGTTTCAATAAATAAGTAGTTTTGGAGGTGTTTAAATAACTGCAAAAAAATTGCCACTTGAGGTAAATCAAATAGACGCTCTTTTATCTGCCAGACAGAATGAACGGAACGAAGTGTGCCCTGTGAGGAATAACAAAGTTTTGTAAAAAATATTCTTACCAGCTGACACTAATCTGTATTTTACAAATTTAAATATATTTATTATCACAAAATGTGCGGCTCTCGGTGCCTGAATGAAGTGGATGTAGGTTTTTGAAAATAGGTTATTACTGGTCCCACTGACAGGATTAGTTAACTCCCCATTCAGCTTAAGAAAGATTGGATTAGATTTTTTGTAGGGGTGAGAGAGGGTTGAAGACCGTGACTGATTGGCCGATGGCCGTAAATAGAGGATAGTATTAGGAGAAAGAGCTTTTCCTATTGGCCAGACAGCATGACCAGTGCTCTCCCATCTGCCTCCTGTATTGCAAGGATAATCCCCTAGAATACCTCCACAGATGTGGACAGAGAATACAATCGTATTGCAGTTTTGTACCTTACAGATAACAGAGAAATACTCTGTGCTACTTTTGCAGTTTGTTCTCTGAATATCTTTTCTAATTGATTTATTATTGTCCAGACCAACATGTGCTACACTGTAAATAAGATACAATTATCTAAAATCAAGGTTTGTTGAATTACCGTATTCTAGTGTAGTTATTATACAAGGGTGTTTAATAAAACATAAAGTAAAATAAACAGGTGTTATATAAGTTTCTCCACAAGAGGGCGTACAACCTTATACAACCTGGCATAAATATACGCACATTCTGAACCTTTTAAAAGCAGGTTTTAAGGACAGAATAATATAACTAAATGATGTAACGGGAAAACTGTATTTCTGTAAGAGAAGACCAGAAGACTTGTTGCAACGAAACAGAATTTTCTTTGTTAGCAATTAGCAACTGCATTACTCCATCAAAAGTATACTTATGAACTAAATTCAGCACTTACTGACACAACTTTAACTTTTAAGATTGTAAGATACCTGCTATCACCTTCAAGTAGCTATGTTATAAAACCTGTGATGGTGACCTAGTGGCGGCAAAGTGTGGGGAATATTAAGTATATCTGGCTGTTTATTAACCAGCCTTCTTCAGCCTTCTGGAATAAATCCCCACAGAGCTCTTAAACACTGTAACATACATGATACTCAACTACGACCCCAGAAAGGATCTTTCTGCACATGCCTCAGCTGTTTCACACTCAGTCCTGCTAAACAAGCAAAAGAAAAAACAGCTTTGCTGACTAAATTTACTCCAGTGTTGCTTATTAAAATTACATTTTTATTGGTTCTACAGTTAGATCATACAATACATGTAGTGGAATTATTATAAAACAATGAAGCATTTATATATTATGATTCAAAGAGTACAAAAATAAAGATTCTATTTTGGGAAAAGGAATTAATATCCCATTAAAATAATATTTATATATATATATATGACTGAAATAATTAAAATAAGTAACTTGACAAATAGAATATGACCATCATATGGAATGACATCTTTTACATTAACCAGCACAGATAAATTGTCTCATCCAACTAAATATCTTATCAAATGTCACTAGTGAAAAAGGAAAGCAAACCATTCCAGTGTTTTTAATTTATTACAGAAAAGTGTTGGGTTAAATATGTTAAAGCTGTACACAGTGACATAGTGTGAATAGTTTCCGGCCTTTACGGGTAAAATGAGTTGGAGTCTAAAAACATCCATCCCAAACTGTACAGTAATTCTGCATACCAATGCACATGTGATGTCTGCGTGCCTCTCGTTTCACTCGGATAGCCTTGCTTATTCAGAGTGCTGTTATTCGCACAAACACCTGCTGTGTCCTCTACGGCCAAAGTGCTGCGATGAGTCTTGAAGCGAGCTCTTTCACTGTCCGTCGGCAGCGGTTTGTGTCTCGTCTCCTCCCAAAGTAGGTGGTTAAACGAGGAGAGGAGTCGCACGGGTCCAAATGCCCAGTGTGCAAGCCTGTGGTCGTCCATCAGAGCGTAGCAGGATGCCAGCACTCCTTCAACGAACACGGATCCAGCCTCGGTCAAGGGAGCGTAAACTCCCACGCTCTCCTCTTCTGAAACTGAGGTGATTCGAGATGGACGTACTCGAGCCTCTGCTGCATGGATGAGGACACAGTCCCCGGTTTTGGCCCTGCTGGCAAACTGAGCCTCATACTCACTGCTGTCGTGTCCGCAACGTGAGGATAAGAAGACCAAGTGATGTGGAGTGAGGGCCAATCGATGGCCATCGTCTGTCTCCAGGGAAAGAAAAGTAGACCAGCTTTCGTGGTCCCGGTGCAGAAACAAGAGTACTTGGCTGAACACGACCTGGCCGGTCCCAGACAGGGCCATGACTCTGTCCCCGGCGGACAGGGACGACAGGCTCTTCTGCACCCCTCCGGCAACCGTCACCCGGGCCCAGCCTGGGAAACAGCCACCTTTTTCCACAGCGACAGAGTGATCTGCAGGAAGATCAGCGTAAAAAAAAACAACCCACGATGACCAAACGCTGATTGATTTGGGTTTCTTGTCTGTACGACCTGAAATCGTCACAGTTGCCTACGTGATCTCCACCCTTAAAAAAAAAAAACTTACCCGCCTTCACCGAGCAGTGGATGTGATATTTGGACTCATAGTGGACCCAGTCGAAGCCGGCCTCCACAGCCAGCTGGGCCAGGAGGCCGTACTTCTCCGTTTCCCGGTCGTCGGTGGTTATATCCACGGCCCGGCCTTCGTAGTGCAGCGAGCCGGGCGGGTGGTGGCCGTCCTCGTCCCAGGCCTCTGTCACGCGCAGGTGTACGCCCGGCCACTGGTTCATCACCGCAATCGCCAACCTGTTCAAACAGTCCTTACAGCGCTGGAGACAGAGTGACATAGAAGTGTTTGTTTCAAACAGTATTAAATGAATAGTCAACATTTGTTGGTAGATACGTAACAGGAAATTGCTGCCCAAAATGTGTTAGAGCTTATTCAGAAACTGTTTTCATTGTTGAGATTTTTCATCAACAAGGGATTCAAATAGAATAACTCATCATCATTTTAGCCATATCGTGTTTTTTTTTCTCCTGTAATCCCCCTTTGTTTCTTATTTATCCTTTTAAAATACTTTCATCGTTACAGAAAGAGTTATACTCCTATTTCAAGAACAGCAGTTTTTCAGCCTATTTTCGGTCACTGGGGTTGAATGTTCAGTGCCCTGCTCAAGGGAACATCAGAAGTGCCCAGGAGGCTCCGTGTGCCAGTTACCAGTTCCACTCTTCTCCAGCTACCGGCGGTGTGGAACGGGTAACGCTGCAGGTCCCAAGTGAACCGCCACCTCCGTCATTCATTAACAAATCAGATGGCACTACGTGTACGTGTTCGCACTTACAGTATGAAAACCTGCTGTAGGACCTCAGCGCACAAAGAAGAATTATTCTCGTACTTCAACGTGTCAGGTTGTGATTGTTTTTTGTCTGCTGGCGTCATCACACAATTCCTCCTCTTCTCTGCTAAAGGCCACACCAACCTTGCTCCAACAATCAGACCACAAGAACAGAGCTACTGTAGCCAGTTTGGCGCATTCCTTGGCCTTTTTGAAAAATGGCAGAATAATCAAGGCCATTCTCTTCCAGATTGTTCCAAGCACTTGTTTTCTCGGTTTCACCCAAGACATTTGATCAGAATTTCAGAAGATCAGAAATGTGCACAGTGACTCTTAACACCCCCGTGGTCCATGATGTTACAGTGAAGCATTGTCACAGCCTTGCAAAATGACCACGTCAGCGAACAAGATGATACATTTCATTGTCATCTCCTGGACCGTTTCTCCTGATTGCCGTTGGCGGAATGAAACTCTTCCTGGATTGGTGAAGCAGTGTGAGCTGGAGAGACGGTGTGAGAAAGAGCTGGGTGAAAAGAAAGCAGTGTCGCGGAGTGCCTAGGTTGGGAGGAAAGAGAGAGGCCAGAGGGCAAGAATGTATGGGCATGGACTTGGGAATGTGACAGCAAGAGTGAGAAAGCGAGAAAGGACAGAAAACAAACTTGTTACATTTTTTTTCTCCCGATGCCATTGAAGAGAGGCGTTTCATTGTCAGAACTACAATAGGCGCTTTTCCGACGGTGGCATTACTTCAGCAGGCGAGAATTCTGTATAGGCGACCCCTGCGAGTCTCCCAGTGACGCATAAAGAGCGTCTTTCACATGTGGGCAAAAGAGGGGCACTTACACACACTCAAACTGAGCATACGTGTACGGCCGCAGATTTCTATCGCGGACCAATCGCTCGAGGGGGCAACACCGATTTCTATCCTAAACAATCACAGAAAGCTGCAGCGTGGAAAGCAGGGCAAAAATCAGGTGAACATGAAGGAGTTGAAGATTAAGTGCCACTGAGAGCCCGTAGTGGTTTGATTTCCATTAACAAACTTTGGTTAAAGATTAAAGGGAAATGCTCCTGAAGGGAAAGGCAGTCTCTTAAAGTCTAGTGTTGAATTACAACCTGATCTTCTTATCTCAAGAAAAGGGAGGGGAAGTTTGTTTAAAACCTACAAACTCTGTGCTGAACAGTTGTTTGAGTGTTCAGGGCCTGGCAAGGGAACGTAAGGCAAACAAGGAACAAGGTTATATGATTTGATTTGAAAGTGCCATGCTGGGCAGCGGGACCTGAGCAGTAAACCGATACCTGTCCCTTCATGGGAATGTGGTTAATCAATTATCCAGCAGAGGGGTTGGCTGGAAAAGGTTCAAGAGACAGTTTACTCACCTGGTATCACTGGGAATAGTGGAAATAAGTGATACCGCGCATCACCCCAAGTCTACAACATCCTTAAAACCTGCGATGATGGAACGGCGCCAACCGCAACACACCGGCCTCACCTTGGTCATGAAGCGGTCCGCGTTGGTGTTCTCCTCATCCTTGAAGACGACGTCGGTGTTGTAGTTGCACACCAGTTCGTTGAAGCGCTCGGAGTTGCGCGTGATCTTGCCCTCAGCTCTGCCGCTCGCCCCGAGGTTGTTTTCTGAGAAGTTGGGGAAAAACTGCTTGTAGCGCATGGCTGTGAGTCTCCTGGTCCTGGAGCGGATGCCGTACCCGGGGCCCGGTCCGCATCCCTGGACCAACCACACGCAGGTCCACACGGCGAGCAGGCCGAGCTGTGCCAGACGGGCCCACAGGGACTGCTTCATTGGGGAGGGCTGGGGCTCCCAGGAGTCAGTGACTCGCCGCGCCTACAGTGGTTCCCCAGATCCAGGTGTGTAGCAGCATGGGAATGAAGGTCGGATCTGGGTCCATTCCAAATCAGGGGTTATTAGAGCTGATGATGAACAGAAAAGAGAAATAAAACATTTTTGAAGGAAATTCCCTCCTTATACATCCGTGATATAAATAGGTTTAGGTAGAGTACAAATCAGCTGTTTTGGCCATCGTTTTGCACTTTCTTTATTGCCAAAGAACCGAATAAATGATACAATTGCCTGAAATCAGAAGTTTCTATGACGCCCAGCAATTCAAATTTCTCCATTTGTGAATTTCGTTAAAGCCTCTTGCGAGCTGAACCTCATCTTCACTGTCTAATGGCCCCGGCGCAGGTGGTTTTTTTTCGCGGGGGGAGGGGGGGGGTGTCTCGCCACTTACCGCGAATCCTCCGACGAGCCAAAACGCGCACTCAAAAAGCGGCTCCCTGTGCCTCCTATGGACGCCTCCGTGCCTCTCTCATCCTCCTGGCCTCTCATCCAGAAATGTCGCCCCTTGAGATCTCCTTTCTCCTTCCCTCCTTCGCCCACCGTCTTCGGGCGCGTCTCAGAGCTCCTGGCCACCTTGCACCAGCCATTGGGTCTTATTAGAGTCCGGAGGAGATTGCCCTCCCTTCCTCTGCGCGCTCCCACCGCGACAAGAGCACGCCTCCAATTCAAGCTTTACAAAGGACGTATGATTAGCCTACTCATGTTGACCCCCCCCCACAACATTAATTATCTAAGGTTAGTTTAAGAGCATTTTGGAGACGTTTCCGCATCGAACTACACAATGAAATCAGGTATGTACTACTTAACAAAGAAGATTGTGCAAAGATGTTGTGCATTTACAGTAAAAGTCAGTTGAAATAACAACGTGATTCAGCTCATCCCGACCATCAAGAGCGGATAGTCCAACTGATGCTATTAATAGACAGTTGAAGGTGAGGGTCCGTGAGGGAACACACGTGTCCAGCCTTGACACCCCCTGACTCAGACTTGCAGTGCCGTCTTCCTGTGTTTGGGGAGCCAGCCTGACCCCCCCCCCCCCCCCCCCCCCCCTTCCACCTCCACCTCCTCCTGCACCCAAGACCTCTGTACTGGAAACACCCGCCTGCCACATCAACATATTATTTTTATCCGTCTCAGAACAATGGCTGGGAGTCATAAAAATATGTCAGATCATTTGCAAAGAGGGGGCAGAAAAGAAAGGCATCCTTGTGTCTCAGGGTTCTGGCATATGTAATCACACACGGAAGCTCAAATTAACGGCGGATTCCAAAGGTCGCGTGCGTCCCCATCCTATCTGCAGCTTCCTGGAACACTTGAGGACTTAATAATTTGTGGTCAGTTTCTTGACAGTGACTTTGTTTTTAAAGACTATTTGGCCCAGTGACAACAGAGCGGCTAAGTACAATGTCTGGATGCTTCCATGCCTAAGGGTTTTGCCGCTGTATATCTTGGTATGATGTGATTGTATTTAATGTCATACAAACGTTCTTAGTGAAAAAGAACCATTGTCATTCCCATTCTGTGCCTGAACTAAAACAGCACTTAGAATTAGCTGCTGTGTGATGAAGAAGCATAGGTCACCGAGCACCCCAGTGACCATGGAAAGGCATCCTTCTTTGGTCCGACTCCAGAAGATCCCAGGATGTTATAGGGAGGGGTGGCAAGGCAAAGCAGCATCTTCCTGTCCTTAAGGTAAACATGGGAGAAGGCTCATGTCTGGTTCCAGGCAGAACAGATGGGAGATATCAGCCTTCATGACAAATGCAGGGAATGACTCAATCGAAAACAAAGCTACAAACACTTTCACATATGCACAATTAACCCCACAGACGTTTCTCTTCAAAGCCACAACGGAGGCGAGATTTCCATCTGACATAAAAGGCAAAGGAAGGAAGCAAACATCTGCAGTTCGGAGATGGAAATAAAGTCATTCTTATTAGCTTGTATTTTGGTACCCCCATCCTCCGTCCTCCCCCCTGCCTCCTTCTGGCTCTTAGCATTTCACTCCCCCATTTCAGGATGGGAGTACATCGCCGGGTGAATGGTTGGGTTTCCTGCAAAGCCACAGCGTAGACAGCAAGATCTTTCCTGCCTGGGTTAGCCTACCCTGCTTTGTTCTCCCCAAATGGACGCTTATGTTAGCACCTGCTCACGGTGGAGTAAAGCACACACCTTTCTCCCCCTGGGGAGTGTTCTGTGACTGACCAGAGCCCTAAAAATACAGGATATCTACTACTAGAGCCAAATATCATTGGGACTGCATCGGTCTTATTTATTAGAAGGATGAAGTGGTTTTAAAACTGGCATCAGTGTTTCGGAGCAACGCTGGCTTTGACATCTCAAGTGTTTGTTTTGTCTCTGGAGCTGATCCATTTCCTCGGATGGAGGCCGTTAGAAGGCTGGAGGGGCGGGGTCAGGGACCCCACGCCTAACCACCTCCCTCCCTTCTGCACACACGCGTCCTTTCTCTCGGCCCACCGCTACTCCGCCCGGTCCGTCGTCCATCACCACGTTATCGGTGCAGGAAGAGGCAGGGTGGTGCATTCTAACGTGGCGGCACACGCGGGGATGATTCCTGATTTATGGTTCATACATTGACTGTAATTACTCGCCATGCTCCACGTTTAAGCACACACCTATAACATGTGTCATGTGAGGTCTCTGAGGTTTACGAGGCCAGGTTTGCAGTTGCTACGCCTTTGCGTGGCCTTTTGAAAAGAGCTGAGCTGAGCTGAGTTGAAGTTGGAGCGATGCTGCACAGAAGTGGACAATAGACTAAGAAGGGTGGAACTTCCTGGACCCAGACAAGAAGGGCAAAGGTCAAAAAATTTAACAAGCATTCACTTACATATAGAGAAATATATATGCAGTATGTAATGTGTTTCTAACCCAAACTGTATCCAATGAAACAAAGACCTGCAGCAGTCAGTCGACTGTGTGAAGCAAGTGTGCCGTGAGTGTGCACGCAGGATGGCGGTACGGACAGTGTGACCCATTATCAGTTGATTAGTGGGCAAGTCTCGCCTTTTCCTGTGAGTGGTCGGGTATTTGAGAGCGTACAAACGAGAGAATAACAGTCCTTAATGCACTCTGGCACAGACTTCAAATGGCCGACTGTCAGGAAAGCTAATCTTTGTCTGCCCCCCCCCCTCCTCTCTTCATTCTTATGTTTTGACAATAAAGATAGCATATCTCATCCCGTTACAAGCTGCCAGTCTCCTGACTTGCCACCGATATACCCGACATCCAGTCCAATAGTGTTACCCAATGGGACTGCTGGGACACTTTGATTGCACTGCTATCACTTTTTATATTTTGCTGCGCAGAGAGCTGCTATCCCGTATGTTTCCCCAACGATTTCCAAGGTTAAGGGATAGGTAGGGTTGTTACATTGTGTAGACACACAGATCACGTAACAGTGAAAAACACCGGTTCCAGTTTTCTGCAGTCGTCCTCTAATAAACCTTGAAAACCTGTTCACCATTTCCTGTAAGTCTAAAAGAAATGGTCAGCGCCATCCTACGTGCACGCTTGCCTCACATGGTCGAGTGCTTAAAGCTGGGTGAGGAACAGCAGAACAGACGGTTTCCTTAAATGGATATTGGTCAGAATTAATGGTACGGGCAGATACTTATCCATTATGCAATACCATTAGGGAGGAGTATGATTGGATGAAGTTTATTCTGCAGCAGGACAAATACCGCAAACATATAGCCAATGTCATTAAGAACCATCTTCAGCCTGAAGAACGAGTAGTCCGGGAAATGATGGTTCAGACCCCAGAGAGCCCTGAACTAAATCGAGTCCGTCTGGGACGAGATGACGAGAGGGAAGGATTTGTGGGTAGTTACCGGAGATGTTTAGAAGCTCCAAGCAGCTGAGTAACTGCCAGAGCACCTAGGATTTTGAAGGCAAAAAGCAGGTCACAGCACATATTTAGGCGCATCTACTGTTCATTTACTGCATTTTGTTAATTGCCTGAAAAATAAAACCGTAGACTTTACAGATTTTGTTTATTTCCCCCCCCCAAACGGGCCTACAGCTTTTGCACAGTACTGTATATAGATATATGGGGTGTGAGCGTACATTTATCAGGTTTAAATTTCCCTTCCTGAGAAGTTAAGCAGTCTGCAGATGTGCAAGTAATGTTACGGCGTCATTAAAGTTATTTTCTTTTAGCAAAGGAAACACAGTACAAAACAAAACCTAAATCAAATAAGCTTAATTAAAAGATCCAACAAAATAAAACAGAAAAATGCAAAACAAAAATCAAGAGGGAAAATAAATCAGACGGGGGTTTCTTGAACTGCCGTTGGAGAAATTAGAAAAGGAAATGAACAATGGGTAAGGAAAGGGAATGGAAGAAAGGCGGTGGGTGGCGGGGGCGTGAAAGAGTGAATGCGAGTCGACGTCGGTTCACCTCCTGATTTGCAAAGGATTTTATCTGGCAGTTGCATCGCAGTGGGGAAAGCGTGGGCTTCGGCTGTAATGGCGTCGCAGATAGACAACGCTGACAGACAGGCCAAAATATGTCTTTCTTCTGCTGCTGATTAAAGAAATGCAACAAAAGGGTGGAGGGACATAGAGGACAGATGCCCTCAGCAATCACATCCACCCATCAGATCAGTAACAGTTGCAGTTCACAAAATGTAACCAACACGCAACAGCTTCAAAGACCGTTTACAGTAAAAGTCACCTTGATCTTTTTCCAAAAACAAGATCCTTTTTATTGCTTTTTGCTCATAAAACAATGGTTAAAAATTATTCAGGAAATCTTAAAACAGAGCATTTCAAAAGTAAACAAAACCACTTATTTTTTAATCTTCAAAAACAAATCCATTTTCTTTTTTTGCTTCAAATATATCACATTTAACAGATTAACAACTGTTAAACATGTGAAGTATAGATCCCAAAAATGCCCATAAATACAGTACATCTTAACAGAAAATTGGTGAAATAAGTAAACATCTGAGTGCTCCTTAAATAAAATGCATATAATGACTACGGGGAGGGAGATTGAGAAAGTCACAACACAGATGCTGGTGTTGGCTTTGAGAGACACTGCCCCCTGCTGGTCAAACCAGCAGCTAATAACCTGCTGATACAGCAGCAACGGTAAACGATGACAGAGTCACCAACACGCAGTAAAGGGCTCATAGAACAACAAAGGCTTTATCAAAATATAAAAACTGACACTAGGAAAGTTTTCCGGCCTGATGGTTACATTCTCTCCTTGAAACTAGCCGAAGTTTCTAAGATGATTGAGATGAGAAAAATACTTCATACAATATTTAAAAAAAAAACAAAAAAACATGAAGATTTAAAATGGACTTTTGGTAAGTTAAAAAGTTTGTGTTTACTTATAAAAATATTGCACTTTCCCGCATACATTTTTAATAATTCACAGTTTGATTGATTGAAGGCAGAAGTTCCTCATAGTGAGTGTCGAATGGCGTTTTCACAAGTTGGAAGTGTAAAGGTGGCTTTTTAGTGTATTTATGTCACTGAATGAGTTATCCTCAAACTCAGTAAGCTTAATTGTCATTTACAAAAGTAAAAACCCTGCATAATGGTCAATCACCAACACAAATGTTCTGAATTGTTATTGAATTATTGAACTGGATTTGTAAAAGTGGTCCAACACTGAGGTTACATTGCATATTCCCTGTGTAACCTGCAGATCCATAGACAGACAAGGTGCTCTGTGCCCCATTTGTTCCCAATAACAATTTCCTCTTATTAACTTAAATAGCACTGGTGCACACTGGACCACAAAACCAGTAAGATTCCCCAGCTTAAAATAGTGAAAGAACCAAAGAGGATACAGTGTGGGGAAGCCACGGAGAGAGTGCACTCAGTCGACCTGAAGCAGGAAGAGGAAATTACATCACAGTTGCAGAGTAATATTTCAAAATAACTGTGCCGACCTTCACGTGTGTCAACTGAACAACGGCTATTCACTGCATCCTCTTTTCGTGATGCATCACGTTGTGTGAGAGGATCAACTCACCGCTGGCAACACTTGTCTCTGCAGTCAAAACACAGTGCAATTGGACCCTGATACGCTGTTCATTAAAGCTTCGAGCGGAGCCCCCACTGGACACAGGAGACAGACGTGTCCCCTCATTTGGTCTCGTCACACAGGGGGGCCAAGTGAACCAAGGGCTCACTGGCAAAGTCTTCATGGCAAATGTCTTTAATCCAATACGGGCACATTGGAAGTGGGTCGTTTTCTAGAAAGTTTGGTAGAAGCAGTGGCGAGGAGGAAACCTCACTGCATTTTAGACAGTCCACTGGCTAAAAGGAGTCTGAAGGGGACAGTGGAGCGGGACACCGTTAAAGGCAGTCTGTGGAGGCCTGCGTACAAAGAAAAACAAAAAAGGACAATTGCTTCACACACAATCACAAGGTGGAGCACCGAACTTGCAAAGCTAAGAAAAATAGTGATTTAGGTTAAATGAAAGTCGGTGATTCAGAGAACAAAAGTGAGTTGGGAGGCAATGGGAAAGTGCAGGAGGGCTGCCACTGTGCTGAGATGCTATCTGCACTGTGAGGAAGGGAACTCTGTGCGTATGTGTGCGTGTACACGTTTGGCGGGTGCCTGCTCTGAGCGCTTGTTTGTGTTGGGTGGAGGGTGTGTGTGTGTGTGTGTTACAAGGGGTGTAGGGCGCGGTGCCTTAAGGTCCCCAAGGGGAGCCAACTCTCCTCTTGTCCCTTTACACTTTCCTGAAAGAATTGTGTTCTTTCTATCTGAGGAAGAGAGACCAACCCACAGGGAAATGGGGCCAAAAAGGTGGGAAAAACACCTGACGCAGCTATCCATGTGCAACAGATTGAAGTAAAATACAATCACGAATACACATTACTTCATGAAACCAAAAGGTTTGGACTGACCGAAGGCACGGATGAGCTCTCTCTGCACGGCCCAGGTCACCGTCTTGATCAGAGAGGCGGAGGTGAGGCCAGCAAACAGCATGTTGTACAGGAAGACAATGTAGAAGTTCCCCAGCCAGTTATAGCGACCGAAGTCTCCGAGCAGATCAAAGCGCGTGATCCCTAAACACAACACAGAGGAAGCAAAGGAGAAGGTTTTTACTGAAGCCCTCAGGCGAGGCCTCACCTGCATCTACAGTTTTAATGGCATTTAGATGCCCTCTTGTGGGCATTACTAAAACTACAAGCCTGGCGCTGCCTCCCAATAAAGTTCAACATACTGAATGTGCTCTTTAATGCATGTTATTATATACAAATTGTTGATATAAAATCTGCTTGAATGTTACTATACAAATCTAAAAAATAAAATCAGTGTGAAGTATTTTATTGGGAGCTTGCTGCAGTCTTTGATAACATTTTCACCCATCAATAACACTGCCTCCTTACCAAGTGTGCGCGAAAACACTGGCAGTGCCGAGCTCAGAATAAGCAGTGAAACGCAGTTTGCAATTATCTGAAAAGAAAAGAACAAAAGGTTCATATACCATGTGAAAAACCCTTGTTTCTGGTTATTTATCCCTGAGAGTTAAGATTAAGGAGAGTGTTTTGTTTACCTGTGTAAGGTTGGTGTCCTGTGCGCGTGGCAGGAGGCCAGTAAAAAGAGGAGAACTATAGAAACCCACCACTGAGGACACCATCAGATAGCTGACAACAGGTTTAAGGAAACTGGAAGACTAAAATAGTAAATTCTATCAAGAAAGTCAACAGCATGAACGAACATAAAAAAAAAAAATGAATCTAGGACCAATGGACAAGTTAACTCTGTGAATGCCATAACAAGGATACAGGATAAGGACTACTTGCACTGCCGCACCCAGGGAGCCAAACATGGAGAAGGATGCCATTCCAAGGTGAGGGTCCTAAAAACAAAAAACAGCAATCCACAGTGTAGACGGAGGACTGTCACAGCAAGCAGGACATGTGCACCAGTTAAAATCCTCACCTCCATTCCTCTGGGCATCGCTGCCTCGTCTAGGAGCAACTCCAACACATTGAAGCAGACCATCAGGACACACATCACCTGGAGGGACACAAACCGTTATTATGCTGCAATTAAAAACAACGATCCTGCGAGAATGAATAAGCACGCACGGTCAGCGCGAGGAGCACAAGCATGGCCAGCGGATATCCCAAGTTTCGCTGCCATGGGGACGCTTTGCCCCGCATTTCTATGAGGAAAGCGAGAACAGGACCGGTGTTAAATGAGTGTACGGCAAAGAAATAAAAATGTGAAACTGAGAGGGGAATAGCGCGATTAGTCGACCTTACCCAGGGCGATGCGCTTCCTCTGGACTGTTCGGTACTCTTTTTGCATCGCCTCAATGTTCAGCTTGACCCAACACGATGTCGTACCGCTACCTTCAATCTCTACGACGACACATCATAGAAACAACAGCGAGTCGGCCTTAAATATAAATCGGCAGAAAATGAAGGAGGACTGGGTTCTGGGTGACACACTCACTTTTCAATTTCCGGCATAGTGAATCTTCCTCAAAGGAGGTGCAGCTCAAAGTATCTTCTACGTCTTCCAACAGCTGAGGGGGACAAGAGACAACAGTCAAGATCAGATCCCAGACGCGGGAACGTGGTGGGAAGTGTAAAGTGTCGTCACTGGGACCGTGACTCACCCGCGGTTTGACCAAAAGCTTTCCAGTTACACTGAACATGCGGGACAAGCCAAAGGGAGTGCACACTGGGGGGAGAAACACACAGATGTTGATCATATGCTGCTTAGTCTTCAGAGGGAGTCATTTTGAGTGACATGTACTCACGCAAAAGCAGCAACACTCCAAACAGAGAGATGCCCGAGTACAGATAAGGAAGGTAATACTCCCACAGGTCTTAAATTTAGAGAAGAGGATTAACAACGATGTTGAATGTAAAAGAAAGTTGTGAGGGGTCATCAGGTATAATGCACATGACTCACCATAGAGGCTTTTCCTAGCTACGTTGTCATGGAGGAGGGCTGATGCAACCCAAACAATGCCCAGCACAAGCAGAGCCAGCAGCAACAGCAGCACAACAGCTTCGTACACTCGTGCCATAACACCCTGTGTAAACAAAAACAGACGCACACCGTCAACTTACAGTCAAGTCTTTGTTAAACACAATTGGAGAGAATGCCAAAAACGGGTACCTTTCTGGATCCTGCAAATCCCTCGGACTCCGTAAAGAAGTAGGCAAAGGGCATGAGGAACACCAGGGACAAATTGGAAAAAAGAAAAACTAGGTTCCACAATCCTGACCAGAGAAAGAAAGATGTTCAGATTGTTAGTGTTTAGAAAAAACATTCATTGGGGATAAAAACAGCAGCAAAGCTGTTCGGCAGCAGCATCGTGATGTTTGCAGGCAGAGTAGCGTGACTAAACTGCCCACCCACACGTATATATGCCAATAAACAAGTAAAAAGAAACAGAAAAGCAATGCTCAATTGAAGAAAATACATTGTTGGGCTCAAATGAGGACAGCAGCCACAGTTGGGTTGCAGGTGTAACATGCACTGCACACAGCAAGGTCACGGATACTCTGTCCATAGCAATTATCTGTTTGGACGCAGGCCTACAACGCATCGATATGGAGGTTATTACCAGTGACCCAGTTTTTAGTAAAGTGGAGCCTTCTGATGCGGTTCGACAGGTCATGATGATCAACGGTTGGGCTGTTGGCTTAGACATCGTTAGGCTGTACCGTGGATAAGGGATCCGTTGAGCCACTGCATGTAGTAGCTTTGCGGGAAGGTGAGCAGCACTTCATTGGACAGGATGGAGATGGGGAGAAGGAGCACGGCGCACACTGCGACCGACAGGGTGAACGTGCACAGCCACAGCCTGGGAGAAGGAAATAAACAAAATCAGTTACACCGCCTCAACGTGCAAGGACAAAAGGGCGACGTGACCCCACCCCAACCTCATAAAACAAACCCGGGACGGGGCAATAAATCACAGCCAAATGGCGTCATACCAATGCACCTGTCACGCTGCAACGAAGGCATCCTCTCAATCATTCACAAAGTGACTCAGAATGGTAGAGAGTGAGGAGAGATTGCTGTAAATCAGTTTACACTTACGCAATTTTGTTGACGGTGGCATCCTCAATATCATCTGAAAAGGCAGATAAATAAATAGGATTTAATTACAAAACAAGGGCCCCAGACTAAGCCAGATATTCTATAACTTTGTAACTGATGAAGGCTTAAATATTATTACAATAAATCTTGGTATAAGCGTGGTAAAGTGTATGTGCATGTAAAGGAAATGTATGTATGCGCTGGCCTCGGAGAGGGGAGTGAGTGGGGGAGTGAGTGGGGGCGGTGGGGAGGGGGGCATGTCCAGAACAACCTCTTAAGTCCAGCACTAAGCAGTAAAAACTGAACTAAATATGTACATTTTTAAGAATATGAAAGGGATTCATCTGTTCATGTTTTTAAAACCCTCCCTAAAGCCCCAAAACTGTAAACCAACATGCAACATGCTTGTTTTCTCTAAATCAATATTGTGTAAATGGCTTTACTTTTTTTCTTCTTCACAATATTACTGGATAACTTTGGGTCAATAAGCAGCATGTCAATCCAGCCACAGCGGAGCAGAGACTTCTGCTTTCAATATAAAATAAAGTTGAAACACTTGTTTTTCTTTAAAAGGTGTAGCCTAAACACTTCATATCTCATCTTAAACCCAATATTCCCATCCACATCACTAATTCCTCTCCCGGCAGTTCTCCACAGAACTATGTGAAGTATGTGAGCTTTCTCACGTAGAAGCCTTTTATTAACTCACCTGTGGCAAACTCAGCAGTCTTCCTGAAATGGGTAAGTATGAAGTAGGACACAATGTAGAGGCACGTAAACAGGAGCACACAGATCTGCAGGAGACAGAAAGGGAAGAAAAAAAATAAACTTGTTTACTTTTACTTGTTTGCGCAGCATTACACGCGCATAAACAGAGAGCAGCCATGTAAACAAGCTGTCATGTTCTGTCGAACGCTACTGATGCGCAACACATTTATTAGAGGAGGGGGGGGGGGGGGGGGGGTGGGAGAGAACTGCAGCTGCAGATATGTTGAGAGAAGTTCTCTTTTGTGCAGAGAAATATTAAAAATAAAATGCAAAGTGCCATTCCCCATTTTGCAGAGGAGAGCCAGATGGAATCTGAAGATTAACACTATTCCAACGACGAGCAAAACGGGTGACAGTGATTTACTGGTGGGGGGCAGGGGGCGGATTAAGGGTAGTAAAATTAAAAAGGATTATTACCAGTGGCAGTGCCGATGAAAGGTTGTTGTCTGACATTACACTAAATCTACCCCCGAATATAGGCTAAACCTATATTGACTCAGCAATCTGTTGTCTGGCAAAGCTCTGAACATTTCACCCCAAAGGCTGAAGTAAAATTCTTGCATGACCAATATACCAAACACCAGAGCACTGTGGTAAATAAAACAAAAGCACACACGAGTAACAGCGTAACTCTGCCTCTCCAGGATCACCTGCAGTTCATGGCGCACAGTGAAGAATCTAAATAATGTTGAGAAACAAGCACTTAAAAAAATCTATCTCTCCATTGTGAACCTGTCAGGACAAAAAAAAAGCTGGCAAACACAGTCGTCACACATATGTGCACTATGCCAAACTCGTGGTGCAATAATGAGTGAGCAACATAAGAGTGTATTCACTTCTCTCTGGCAGTGAATATCGGGTGAACTGAAGCAGAAAGTTGCTGGGCGTGGTGGAAATTAATGATCCCGTTTGCGCTACTGTGAAAAATGTTGAACTTAAAAATGTTGGACTTAAAGTCTATGATCATGCGTGCGGCTCCGAAAGACTGTGGTTAGCATTTCAAAAGCAAGGAAAGCACATTTTTCCATGGAAGTGAGAGAAACAACTTGACTGTTCCACCATCAGCCATACTGCACAATGCCTTTGTCATTGTCAAAAAGGTTTACCCTCTCCACAGCAAACATGCGGGATAAGTCTTAGACAGCACCCTAGCAGCCGAGCCAGGCTACGTTAGCATTAGTGATCTGGTTGAGGGGCTCAGATCTACCAGCGCTGGAGATGCAGTCCACCCAAAGAGTTGGATGAATGAATGAATGAATGAAGTGATGTTGCCAGATTTCAAAACATTTCCATAAGGCAGCCCAGTGGGAGAACAGTAAGGTCAGCAGGATGTAGAAGAGGAGCAGACAACAAAGAGGGAGGCTCTAAAAGACAAATGTGAAAATATCCCAACAGACTTAACTGCTGTGAAGAAAAAAAAAAAAAAAGCACGCTAATGAATCGCCTTTAACAATCAGGTCTCCATTAAATCAAAGTTGCAACAGCATAGTAAATACCTTTACTATGAGCAATTAAAAGTTCCAGAGGAGCAAAGAGAGACACGGTGCTTCTACTTCAGTGTTACCATTATTCCACATCCATAACAAAAGGGGTTTCTTAAAATGAGTAACTGGGACATATGGGGGGCTACAACAACAAATGGAGCTGGGGTACGGGCGCGCACACCCCTCCTCCTGTGCGGTTACAGGAAGCGCAAGATGTTGACCCACTTAAGAATGGAAACAAAACCTTTCAGCTGGCAGAGGAACCGCTTCGTGCTGAACAAAGCCCCGGGCCTCAGAGTTCCCTCAGAGCCTTCACACAGATTCACACAGCAACCTAAACATTTGCGCCGAGTCAAGCTAAAAACAATGACGCTCGAGTGTTTTCACATCGTTCATCTGGTAGTTTCTGAAATAATCAAAAGGGGCAGAGGTGGTTGGAATTGGCACAGAACATCCTTGCAAGATGTCAAGTGGCTTCCCGGGTTGTTATTTCATGGGCACCCAGCCTCTTGTCCAGCTAAACACTTCAAAGCATGACGACATCTGTTTGAGTAAGAGGATAGATTAGGACGGACCGACCGACCCAAGATTTCATTAAACGGCCAAAATAACTTTAAAGGTTTGCACAGGAAAAGCCCCCTAAACCGAAAAGTGTTCTCGTCATGTTACTGGAATGTGTAAAGTCGCATTTCAGAGCTTAAGATTTTAGAGAAGCAACAACAGAAAAATTCCAAGTAGGTTATTGAATAGAATAAAACATATTTTTTTTAAATTGGGACCTTTCTGCCAGGATGTTTCTCAAAAGCTCTGCTGAAAGTGATTTTTAATGTAATAGACATCCGTAGTGGACAATACATCTTCTATTTACTCTTGGAAATGTCTGTTAAAGATTACATTATGCTTTTTACATTGTGACTCGCGCGTTTTGATGGCTGGGTGTTGTACCCTTCTATTTATCGTGGCCTTTTATTCTGCTGATCAGATGGAGCAATCCTTCATTAGTCCAAGCAGCAGAAGCTCCAAAATATAAGCCAGATAAGAATTACAGACACCATTTCAATATCCTAATGGTTGTTAGTTAGTATACAAAAAGAAGATATGGTTTTTATTCTAATGGACCTATGCCATTTCCCACACAACATAATTTGCACACCTATTGTTGGGGCAATTGGCAACAATCCTCTATTTCTCCCTCAATTGGATGCTCTGCTATGTGAAATACTACTAATGCATACTACCGCACAGTGTTCTTGACCATTGATATGCTTGGCCGCAAGCCCTTTATAACGAGAGATGCAAGGGGAGGCTGATCAGGGAGCACTGAGCAGAGATGGCAAGCTGGAGGCCAGCCATTGGCTTAGGAAGGTGCTGCCGACTAATAGCATTAGGTCATTAGGTGAAAGGGACAAGGGCAAAACAAGGGCATCAAAATTACCTACAGCCACTTTATTTTTTCGAAGTTAATTCTAAAACAATTAGAAAATGTGTCTGCCAATAGGAGCCGCACGGGTTTGTTAAGACCAGAGGGTGTAGTCATACACATGACATGCCAACTGGCCTCATTACTACAAACGTTTATTTTAGGTACAACGGTTTCTGCACATCCTCCTCTTGCACAGTAATAGAACAAACTGAGCTTCTTATCAGCTAGGTGGAGGAAACCCGGACAAATTTATAGTCGACTACAAATTGTAACATTGGATAAGTTGTCTTACTCGGCAACATTTCCATCAGAACATGAACCGCCTATGGAGATGTGTGATCGTTTTGGGCTCAAAGGGCAGTATACGTGTGCCTTGCTGTTGAGTACATTGATCTTTCTGACAAGTCTGCAGTCTGACTGAAGTTCAACAAGGCGTTGCACTAAACAGAGTCCGCCTCGGGCAAAACGGGAGAAAAAAAAACCGACAGACGCTCACATTAAAAGTCAAAAGTAAGACTTTAGGCGGGTCCAAACTGTGCAAAAACAGACTCAAGATTAGACAAGGGGACCAAGTCCTTGAAAACTCAAAAAAAAGGAAAAGCTCCTTGGAGCCCAGTGTACTTGTTCCTGAGCCCGAAACGTGATGCTGCAATAACGACCAGCTGCGCCAGTGTACGAATCCACGTTTAAAAAAACTAACTAAACTCGTTGTCGCTTATTATTTTGCCAATTGCTGAAATGGGAACCTTTTAACGCTCTGGAGTTAACAATTAACGTCCAGTTTACGCCAAACACATCGTGAAACGACGTGGCTCTCGGGGGCTCGTCGTGTGGTCGGAGGCGTCTCCACTCACGCATCCCGACCCCGCGGTCACGTTAGCACGGCCGGGTACTCACTATGGTTTCCCGCACACGGTTGTGGAAAAGTTGCTCTCGAACCGACACGTCGTCCGCTTCCATTCTCCGACACCATGCCAGTTGCCTCCGGTTTTGAAGGGCTGCTTAAAAAGTTAAAACGTGGTGCATCTTGTCGGTAATGGCACGGGTGTGCGGCTCTGTAGCCCGGGTTAGTTAGCGTGCTGCTAGCTAGACTCCTCTTCGTGATAGAAGACGGACAGGGAGGGGGTCGTCAAGGGGCGGGGCCACATAGAAAGGGGGCGTACACCCGGGGAGCTGTACAGGTAGCTGTCAATCACCAATACTAATCTACTCCAGCATCATCGTCACATTGCTTACAACAAAGTTGTGTGTTTGTGGATAGTTAACATTATGGAGATTTCCGACAGTATTACGTTTGAGTACTTTGAGATGGAGGCATGTATTGCTCAATAGGCCTAAGTAGCCTACTGGAGAATGAATGCATTAAAACGAGAGGTTTTTTAAAACTTGTTTTCTAACATTTTCTGCTTAACTCTTTTAAGCACAGAACAGCTGACAACATAATTCAACAAGAACAAGAACAATTTTGAGGTACCCTTACTTTACACCACTACATTTGAGATGTGGAAATTATTTGAGCTTTCAAAGTTACTCAACATCTACAATGACATTTAAAATTTGCAGTTGAAGAGAAAATGATGAGACAAAACAGCACTTTAATGCTGGTTATACATTTATGCATCAGTAAGAATAATGCAACATCATAATAGTATATTAACACTGACACATATTTGTATATGTTGTTACTTTTTATTAGCTTTACCTGAATGCTTCCTCTGACCCTTGCATAAATATAGTTTTCATGGAATTAATTTAAGATATTCTTAATGACATGTCATTGTTATTGCTCTTGGGAATTTAGGTTCTTTAATGGTTGTAATTTGTGTAGCTTTATCTTTTGCCTATGTTAGAACATTTACATTCTTTAAAGCACCTAAATCAGTACTCTTGTCCTTACAAATGTCCCTTCCGCATCGGGCCAAGTCAAACATTCAAAGGGACCTAATGCTGATGAAGCCGTAGCGTCATCTCATTGACATGAGCCAAAGTCCAAATATTGCAACAGCGTGCAGCAACTTCAGCTACGGAACGGAAAGAAAAAAGGATTTATCGGGCTAAGGATTTAAAATCATGGGCTCAGTAAGTAACCTTATTTTTATTAGTAAAAAACAAAAAGTCTTTACGGTTCTTAAGTACTTGTTAAATGCCTAAAAAGTATACACCTTACAGACAGTCTGCCTTAGCTGTTGGATTGAATTGTCCTATAGAGAAACGTCGGGAACCACCATATCAATTTCTGACTTTATGTATGTGAACATGTGATAGGCTTTCTTTAAAGAAAAGCCCATAAAATAATATCAACAGTTGCGACCAGCTGTGTTTGAAAATGACGATGAACCATTGCAAACTAAAATGAATCACTCTTATGTAATACATTATCAAACCACAAAAGTGGATCACAGAGATTAAAATCCCTTTGCCGAGATGCAGCAGCCCACAGATCACACAGACAACATGCTGTTGATCATGCTGACTTGTGATGTAATATGGAAAACACACAAAAGTAAAGGGAATACATGTCATGTGATCAAAAGCGTGAAAAAATAAGACTAAACTCCTATGTTACTTCATTGCAGGTTCTCATGAGGGATGACTAACGCTCCCTGGACCACAGAGGCAGAGCGATGGTTAAAAGGGTCATGGTAGCCTATGCCCTGTGGGCAATAGGTGGCCCCGTGGGCCTTCACCACTTATATTTAGGAAGAGACAGTCATGCTCTGTTATGGATGCTAACTCTGGGCGGATTTGGGTTTGGCTGGGTGAGAGAGGCCATACGTATCCCTGCATATGTTGCTGAAGCCAATCAAGAGGCAGAGAGGGAGAGGAGAGCCACACCACGCATGGTGCCTCCACCTGTGAGTCCCGTCCGCTTTGTTGGACAGGTGAGTGTTGGGATCTACTTTGGCACAGTGGCTCTGATTGGACTCAACTCCCTGAGGTTCTTCTACTTGATCGTCCTGCCTTTATGTGTGGGGGCAGGGGTGCATCTGGTTTCCTCCATTGGCCAGCAGACGTCTGACCTACAAAAAACATTGACGACTTGCCTCATAACCTCCCCAATATTCTATGGCAGCAGCTTATCGCCTCTGCCCATAAGCCTGGCTGCCAGTGTCACCGCTGCACAGAACCGCAGGGCCAAACTTCCACGGACACCTGGGAACAGACCGGGACTAGGTGAGATGATGTCACAAATATAACAATACTATTTTAACTTTATGGTGGCCTGCAGGTCTGGACCAAAACGGAGAAGCAGACAAAGAGGCTAAAACAAAGTAAAGGCAAAACGGTTGATGTCAATAACAGGAGGTTGAGATGGAGCAGCAGAGGCTGAGCGTAAGAGGGCAATGGTGGTTGACCGGGGGCAGATTGGGAAAATTTCTGGCAAGGCAGGCAAGCTTGGGACCCAGAGAGGATGATCCTGGATGCTCAGAAGAGAGCCAGTATGTACAGGCAGGCAATAACACAAGGAAAAAAACGCGGCAAAGATCGACCAGTGTGTAATGAGGGGAAAGCTGGGGTAGAAGCACTGTTGTGTGCCCACACCAAAGACACACACACACACAAACACACACACACACACACACACACACACACACACACACAGGAAACCACCGTGACAAACTTTCTTTTTCACCATGATTACACTGCTTCTTTCTAAATCTCTGAAATTAATTTATTTCTGTGTTTTATTCAGGTCCACGGCTTTACAGGCTCGGTCTTGCGTGGCTGGCCTTCTCCGCTCCGCTGGGCTACTGTATTTTCCATAACACCACTGCCACGCTGTACTACCTGTCCGACTGTGTGTCAGCACTGCTGGATATCTTCTGGTTCCTGCCGTGGCTCAAAAACGTCTTTGAGTATTTTCTTTTGCTGCCATATCGGCTGTTGTGTGTTCTTACTGGGGGGGGTTACTATGAAGACGCTTGGAGGAAGGTGCTGGAAATACTGCTCAAAGAGTATTCTGAGAAAGAGAAAGACGCACTGAAGGTGAGCAAGCTCATTGCTGACAAAGGCCACATAAGTGAGAAGTTAGGTTAGCATAGTAATGCTAATGATGTTGCGTTGTCTTAATCTGCACATTGCTTTTCATGTCATATTTGTGTTGCAGGTACTTGCATTGGACGCAGAGGCGTCCCTCGAAGACATAACTCGCACCTATAGAGGGCTGGCCAAGACATGGCATCCAGACCACAACCCCAGCAAGGAAGCTGAGGCCATGTTCATGGAGATCCACGAGGCGTATGTGGTGCTCCTACAACGGCACAAACCGCATCGCTTCAAATAGCAGCGCCTTAACTCAACACTGACTGGCCTGAGTCGCGGAGGAAAAGTGACACGCGGATGCCATTTATTTTGCCTGCATTTATTTTTCAGTCATTAGTTTTTGTTGAAATAAATGATTGATTACTTGGCAGAGGTGGTCACAAAGAGCGCTTTGCTGTCATCTTCTGTCTTGCTGTCACCGTAAGCGTGTTGCGTCACTTCCTGCTGGCAGCGTGCCTGATCTCACCTAACTTTTCGTAGCTCTAGCTCAGTTGACTGTGCCGTGGTATTTTTCAGTACAAACGGCGAATTATCTATTATCTACGTGAGGCGTAGATAATAGCCTCACGTAGGGTCACCAACGCCTCACCATCTTGCAAGTGTTTTGTTTTTATCAAAATAGTTGCTTAGACGTTGTTTAGCGTCAACGTTACCTCCATTAGCATTAGCTTAGCAGCTAACCTAGTGATGTCTTCCCTCCCTACCTCTCCTGCTTCTTTGTGTTCGGTGTGTCACATGTTTAGCTATTCCTCTGCCTCCCTTACGGATAATGGTACATGTAAGAAGTGTAGTATATTTGATAGATTGGAGGCGAGGCTTAGTGAGTTAGAAGCACGGCTCCGCACCATGGAAGCTCAGTCGGTAGCTACTGTTAACCTGCCCTCACCCGTAGCCGGTGCGGACCACATAGACGTAGCGTTCGCTCCTGATAGCCGTCCCCCGGCAACCCCCGAGCGGCCGGGAGGGTGGG
Source organism: Apeltes quadracus (assembly GCA_021346845.1). Classification (NCBI taxonomy): domain Eukaryota; kingdom Metazoa; phylum Chordata; class Actinopteri; order Perciformes; family Gasterosteidae; genus Apeltes; species Apeltes quadracus. The sequence goes on along the minus strand of CM037928.1, from coordinate 8,957,952 downwards.
TGACTGTCCGGAGGAAGCATAAGTCTAAGTCAAAGCCCACGGTTAACCGCCAACCACTTCACGTTTCAAACCACTTCTCCCCACTCCGCGACACACCCGCTGAGAAGCCAACTCTGGTGATAGGTAGCTCCATTCTGAGGAACGTGAAGTTAGCGAAACCAGGGACCATAGTTACGTGTATACCGGGGGCCAGAGCGGGCGACATTGAGTCTTATCTTAAACTGCTGGCGAAGGATAAACGTAAATACAGTAAGATTGTAATACACGTCGGCGGTAACGACTCGCGGTTACGCCAGTCGGAAGTCACTAAAGTTAACGTGGAATCGGTGTGTACATACGCTAAAACAATGTCGGACACCGTAGTTTTCTCTGGCCCCCTCCCAAACTTGATCAGTGACGACATGTATAGCCGCACGTCGTCATTCCGCCGCTGGTTGTCGAGGTGGTGCCCAGTAAATAATGTGGGCTTCGTTGATCACTGGAAGACGTTTTGGGGAGAGCCTGGTCTGATTTGGAGGGACGGCATCCATCCTACCCTGGATGGAGCTCAACTCATTTCTAACAATCTGACCCAGTTTCTTAGTGGACTTAATCCATGACCCAGAGTTCAGACCAGGAAGCAGAGTCGCAGTCTTACACACTTCTCTGCGCTTCCATCTGAGCGGTCACTCACCCGAACCATAATTAACCCTATAATTAACCCTATAGAGACCGTATCTGCCCCACGGACACCTTTTGTTAAATTAAAGGTAAACAACCGAGGAGTTATATTAAATAACTTAATGTTAAAACCAGTAATGCAACAGTGCAACAAAACAGGAGAGTTAAAGGGGGACTTTCGAATACTAGCTCTCTGTCATCTAAAGCTGTTTTAGTAAATTAACTAATATCTGATCTCCATGTTGATGTATTTTGTCTTACTGAAACATGGATGTCAAATGGGGAATATTTTACCTTAAATGAAGCGACTCCTCCGAGTCATGTTAATACTCATATCCCTCGAGGCACAGGCCGAGGGGGTGGATCTGGGATTGATTCCAGTTTTTGCTTGTAAACGGAGAATCCTCGAAGACCGCCAATGTCACGGAGTCCCACAAGGTTCTGTGCTTGGACCCATTTTAATTACCCTTTATATGCTTCCTTTGGGCGACGTTATCAGAAAACACCGCAACTCAGAAAAAACAGAAGTTATCTTGATAGGCCCAGAGCGCCTTCGAAGTCAGCTGTCCCTTGATACAGTTTCTATGGATGGAATTTCTCTGGTATCCAGCAGCACCGTCAAGAATCTTGGAGTTCTCTTCGACCAGGATATGTCCTTCAACTCTCATATAAAGAAAACTTCAAGGACTGCCTTTTTTCATTTACGTAATATATCGAAAATCAGGAATTTCCTATCTCAAGGTGATGCAGAAAAATTGGTTCATGCATTTGTTTCCTCCAGACTGGACTACTGTAATTCTTTGTTTGCAGGGTGTTCTTGCAAATCTCTTAAACCTCTTCAGTTGATTCAGAATGCTGCAGCACGTGTATTAACAAGAACTAATAAAAGAGACCATATCACGCCTGTATTATCGGTTTTGCACTGGCTCCCTGTTAAATCAAGAATAGAATTTAAGATTCTTCTCCTCACCTACAAGGCGCTTGCTGGTGAGGCACCTTCTTATCTTAAAGAGCTTGTAACACCGTACTGCCCTGCAAGGCAGCTGCGTTCTATAGATGCTGGGTTACTTGTTTTTCCTAGAGTTATTAAAAGTAGGATGGGAGGCAGAGCCTTCAGTTATCAAGCTCCTCTTTTGTGGAACCAGCTTCCACTTTCAGTCCGGGGGGCAGATTCAGTCAGCTCCTTTAAGATAAAGCTTAAAACTTTCCTCTTTGATACCGCTTATATTTAGGGCTGGCTTAGGTTTGCCTGGACCAGCTCTTAGTAACGCTGCTATAGGCTTAAACTGCCAGGGGACTTCTTAGACACACCGAACTCGTCTCTCTCTCTCTCCCCTTTTACTAGTTCCGTCAGGACCCTGGTCCTGACTCCGGCCGTGGCCCTGCTGGCACCTGCTGCCGTCATCATCATCATCATCATCATCGTCATCGTCATCGTCATCATCATCATCATAATTTTAAATATGATTCATATCACTATTACCCTTTCCTAAAATCTTTGCTTTCCCTCCCCACAGTCTTCTGTGGATGGTGGGTCGATCTGGTGGTGGCCCCTGCAGTGGTCCTGTCGTACACCTGGCCGGCTACTTGGAATTCTTTGAATAATTTCTGTTATAGAAATCAAATGTATTCTACTGTATAAGTCATTCTGTACACACGACATCCATTGCAGTCTGTCCATCCCGGGAGAGGGATCCCACCTCTGACGTTCTCCCTAAGGTTTCTTCCCTTTTTTCCCTGGAAAGGTTTTTTCATTTTTGGGGAGTTTTTCCTGTGCCGATGTGAGGGTCTTGGGACAGAGGATGTTTCATGTGTACAGACTGTAAAGCCCTCGGAGGCAAATTTGTAATTTAAACAAAATAAAATGAATTGAATTGAATTGAATCTTGTGGTGCTCCAGGTGTACTGTCACCCCCAACTATTTGATCGCAACAATTCTGGTTATGGTTTATTTGCTGTTTGCTTGCTTTAAAATGCTAAACTAACAACTAACAACAAGTAAATATTATATTATTTCACAGCATAAATACTCAAACAAAATATGACAGAATGACGTGATCGAGTAATAAAGTGTGTGATTGAGACATTGTGAAATTACCCGCCAACTCAATTCTACAGCATTTCCGGGAGAGGCCTTGATTATAAACTGACACGTGTCTGAATTTACAAAAAAATAATCTGGACAGATGTTAATGCGCAGCACACCGTAGAGTCTCGTGTATAGCCTTTTCGTTATTTCTTATGGCATAGGCTATACATTTCATCAGAACCTGCGCCGGGAACCGCCACGCATCGATGCATTCGACAATCGTTGAATCAAGAGTTCTGTTGTACAGTTATTCGGTCTGTATCCCAGCATGGGCCCGGAAGTTGTTTGGGATTCCCAGGTAAAAAAAAAAAAAAAAAAAGAAAAATCCCGGAGATGCTGTCGTCGCCTGGGAAAACAAACAGCTCGCCAGACAATTAAAAAGGAAATCACCGATCGGTCGCCAGGTGAGAAGGAGGCTCGCGGACTCCCCCGCGGTGCGTTGGTAAGCCCATCCGACGGTTTTAACGGGAAAGCGCGGCGTGTTTTTCAGGAGTTGGTACTCGGCTGAATGCCGTTTGTCGTGTGGTCGGGTGCCATAGCAACGGCTCGTGAGAAACACCGTGCAGCCCCGCGGTCAGCTCGACGTGCCCGATGTCGGATCAATGCGTTCATTGCGGACAATTTAGACCAACTCCTCCTGCGATACACTGCCGCTGTGTCTCGTCGCTGTCTCGACCGTTCGCCAGCTGACGGGTGTCGTTATAACACCCCGAACATCCACCCCGCAGCTGAAACAAGTGGCCGCGCATACAGGGACCAGCATGCCAGTTATTTAGGAACGTAACGCAACGTGTTTTTTTTTTACGTGCACATTTCAGAGAGAGTCGTCAGGCGAGGGTCTTATGTGCGCGTCTCCCTTTCTTTTTTTTTTCCTCTCATTTATTTTTATTTAATCGCCGTGTCCTGGTGTGACTGGCGGGTCTCCCGGCTGCATCAGCGCCTGTTGCTCCTCACGCACGGCCGATGCCGCGATAATAATTTCCCCTGCGCTTGGTTGTCTCCGCCCCCCTGCTCGCTCCACAGTCTCCTCTGTCCATTGTTGTTGCCATCCATTTGAGCAAAAGGTGCAGCATTGTACATATGGCTATTGTTGTCTCTCTATCTCTCCCTCTCTCTTTTTTTCCATAACATGAAATAAAATAGAGACTCACCTTAACTCTGCAAACATAAAATCCACATATTCTATGTTTGGAAATCTTATAATATGGCTAGTCCCCATACCTTACATATATACACAGTAATATGTTTGTATATATATATATGTATGTATGGTACCATGTATGTATGTATACAGTATGTGTTGTGTATATAAGTATAATTAACTTTTATACAATTCTGTTTATATTATATTTAATGTTCCCCGTACTTCTCTGGCTTTTTTCTTGTGCTGCCCAAATGCTAAATTACCTCATAGTTGTATCTTAATATTTACTATTTGGATGTTCTTACATAATAAGGGTTAGGTCTTCCAGCTACTTGGACCACCCCCAGTAGTTTAAACCCCTCCTCCAACAGTCATTAGCTTTCTATAAAGGCAGAGCATCTCATGGAAGAAGAAGTTCAGTGAACCCTTTATTAGACACTTAGCCGAAAACAAAAAAAACTAATCTTTCAACAAAAAGCTGGTAAGGATGATTCCTATGGTTAGTACCAAAGATATTACACAATTTTCAGTGTCTTAAGATTTTGAAAATTGGATTAAAAAAAAAAGAAGTATTTTTCATCTTTTTTTAATCATATTTCTGCAGGCATCTGGTGAGAATGAATGCTGACGACTGCAATGGATGCTCATATGCACAAGGTACGTTTATATGCAGCATATGGGAGAAACTATATACATTAGCGTGTAGTCTTCAAACTTGAATGCTTACTTTCGTAACATGAACATATTTGTTTCTCAGGTAATGGAGGAGAGTCATCCACGGAACAGGATTTCTACAGCGCGTTGCAAGGCCGTCCGGCAGCTTCCCCAAACAGTCAGCAGTCCACGCCTCACCGTTCTCACAGTGGTCGGTTATTATTCCTTTGTGTGGTAAAATTCTTCACTAACGTCATCCTTAAAAGTCAACCTCATTTATTTCCCTTACCCTCTCTCTCTCTCTCTCTCTCCACAGCAAACTCCATCAAGGTTGAGCTGTGTAGCGAGGATGAATCACCAGGTGCTCCGCAGAACAGAGAGGCTGTGAGCGACGACAGCAGGAGGGATGACATGGGCGACCCCATGGAGGAAGGCAGCACCGAGTACGCTGGCATTGGTACAGACGGAGGCGGCGCTTATAATGAGATGGCCAGTCCAAACTCTGCTTCGCCGGGACCTCTGCGCCTGCCCAATGGGAAGCTCCAGTGCGAGGTGTGCGGCATGATCTGCATCGGGCCCAACGTGCTGATGGTGCACAAGCGTAGCCACACAGGTGGGAACAAGCGGGCAGTGACAGAATGTTACCCTAAATATCAGTTAATAAAGTCTACACTTTTAAAGGCTTCCTCTGTGTATCCATGTGTTCATAGGCGAGCGGCCGTTCCAGTGTAACCAGTGTGGAGCTTCCTTCACCCAGAAAGGGAACCTGTTGCGCCATATCAAGTTGCATTCGGGAGAGAAGCCTTTCAAATGTCCCGTTTGCAACTACGCTTGCCGGCGTAGAGATGCCCTGGCTGGACATCTACGCACGCATGCAGGTAAAACAAGGGAGCTTCAAGTGCAAAACAACGGTACCAATCAGTTTTCTAACCAGCAGAATGCAGTTGTTCTATGACTTTTATTAGGATGAGGTATAATGTATTAAACAACGGTTGGAAGGGATGGGTGTGGATTCTTTAGAACTACCCCCTTCTGTGAAGCTCAGAGGAAATAGATAAACCAGAATGTACCGTAAAACACCTGAAAAAATATGACATTTAACATTTTGTGAAAACAGGAAATCCTGTCGGTGCGCTCAACAGGTGTTGACACACGGTGCAGCACAGCAGGTCTTGATGGATCCTCACAGGTCTTGTAGGTTCATTTTCGAAGAAGTAATTGAGCAAACAGAACGGATTTCAGGGAATCGACGTCAGTCCTTCCGTCGGCTTATTAAGAAGAAAGCGCTGCGGCGAAAGGGGATTGGCGTAATTTTTGACGTCATTGGCGAGCAATATGAAACAATTTCAGGAATTGCAGACGAATGGGGAAATCCATTCTCTCAAACCTAGCCGATAACACATTATTCTTCATAAAAGATTATCCCCTCCCCAAAAACATTTAATAGACAACGTCACTATTGTGGTTTACACAATATTTCTCAACGGATTGCAACAGTATCCCAACACTTTAGGCTGAAGTTCAGTCAATCTATCAGTTCTATATTTTTTTCTCTGAATTGCAGGTTCTTCTCCAACAGTGGGAAAACCTTTCAAGTGCAGCTATTGTAGTCGAAGCTATAAGCAACAGAGCACACTGGAGGAACATCTGGAGCGCTGCCACAGCTATTTGAAGAGTCTGGACCACCAGACAGCCGTCATCTCCCAGTCCGGACATGGTAACATATCCAAAAACCTTTCTTTATTATCATATAAAGCAAGTTAACCACATTCATACACATGATGAGTTTGTTAGTGTGATAGTGACAACTGGCGTTTTGTTCGCAGGTGAAGAGTCAGTAAATATGGAGACAATTACAAAACCTTTGGTCCAGCCGTCCAATGAAAAGATCCAGTTTGCGGATAGACTGGCTATCAGCATCACCAAGCGCAAGAGGTCCACACCACAGAAGTTTCTAGGTGAGTTTGACAATCTAGTGTAGAAATAAATGTTTTTTTTTTAATTGAAATGACAAAAGGTTACGTCTTTAGTTTGAAAATCTGCACAGAATGAATAAGTATTTGACCATTGTCTAATATTATCGGCTGTTCTGCGGTGCCGTCGGTCTAGAGTCAACTTGGCGTGCCCAGTTTAGAGACACCTCGCACAGAATGCAGAACGTGAGAAGGAGAATACGGTTGACCTTCCATTTTAATCATTGCTTTTTTTTTTAAATGTCCCTTTTCCGCAGGTGAAAAGCACATGCACCGTGACCTACCTGACGCACCTTACGAATTGTCCTCTGGCTCCGAGAAGGAGGCCGACCTGACGAGCTCTCAGCCTGCTGCGGACTCAGCCGGGTTGGCGGGTCCACTTCTCCAAGGCAGCAGGGGCAAAAGGGAGAACTACGTGCCGCCTTCGCCGCCTCAGCTCCATCCTGCCTTCCTGACGGAGCTACGTTCGGCCATGGCGTCTGTGGACAGCAACTTGACTCCTCCGGGCCCCCAAGCCCACGGCGGCGGTGGGCCGGCGGCAGTGTCCCTTGGCCTGGCGGGGCAGCGGGCGGTGGGTGGCCGCGATGACCGGCGCTCAGCCCGAAGGCCCGTCGCCTCGCCCAACGGCTGCCCCGACTCCACGGACACGGAGGGCGCAGCAGAGGAGAAGAGCACAAGGGCCCCGACGATTACCTCCAACAACCACCACCTCCACTGCCCGACCCCAGCGCTGCCCCGCAGCCGCTCCACTTCCAGCCCCCGGCAGCAGGCCAAAGACTTGGACCCGGAGTGGGAGAGAGCGTGTCCGGCGCCCCCCATGGCAAAGAGGAGCCCCGTCGCTCCCCTGTCCTCCACGGAAATGGTGCAGGTGTTGGACAGGGACGGCCGGCCCGTGCGCTCCTTCCACTGCCGGCACTGTCGCGTCCTCTTCCTGGACCACGTCATGTTCACCATCCACATGGGCTGCCACGGCTTCCGCCAGCCCCTCGAGTGCAACATCTGCGGCCACCGCAGCCAGGACCGCTACGAGTTCTCGTCTCACATCAGCCGCGGCGAGCATCAGGTGGGCTGAGGAGAGGGGACGGGGGTGTCGGAGGAGGAGGAGGAGGAGGAGTAGAGGCGACTGTTGCTTTCTGAAGTCGTAGGCTCGCGTTTGTTCTGCACCAGATCAGTTGCTTTGAATCCCTACTGTAAGTAAAAGAATTTGTGGTTTCACAGTTATTACAACATTTATTAAAATAAAATGGGGGAAAGATTTTTTCACAGTGGAGGCAGATTGCATTCTATGATGGATTGCACTCCCATCTGAAATCATCTGGCAAAACTACAGGTTTTGCTTCGAAAGTGCCTTCTTTGGGAATTTCCTCTGCAACCAAAACTGTAGGGGAACGGTGCTCAGAAATCAAACTAGCCATCTTTTGCGAAGGGATTTAGCTAGCACCTTTGAAAGGTTGTGCACAGGCATGGTGAGCATGTGATGTACATTTTAAGAATTCTATTGGGCACGCTTAGTAGAGCTTTGTTGTTGTGGTTGAGGTCGGTACTTTGTGTCGCGCGTCGGGTATGCTTAATATGCACTGAGAGCTTTGTACCTCTGGGTTTAGGAGGCGCTTTTGTCCCGGACAAAGCACAGTAATGGATTGCCTTAACTCCTACAGTAGCGCGCTGCTGTAGGAATACATTGTTTACAGCGTATGTGAAGTCACCTCAGAAGAGCGAATATTTGCAGCTGCACATCAGGGCGAAGTGAAGTCGTGAGGGAAATTAACTTGACATCATTCAGGGTCTTTGGTACTCTGACGTAAAATAGATTTGGGTTTTTTTTTTAAGTGAGCCTCGGCAAACTGGTGCAGATCAGACCACGAGCCCTGCAGTGTACAGTAAGAGCCTGACTGAGATGGCCCAGGGTGCTACACCTACACAGGATTGCACCTTTTTGGTTCCCCGCTTATATATGAACACCTTCGCCCGAAAAACACTTGATGGCTTTAGCGTTTTCTTTCTATGATTGTTCTACTGCACTGATGAATCAGATACAACTCACAGTTATTGATCATCTAATTTGCAAGACCAGTGTATGCTTTAACGGAGCCGGCCTTCCACAGAGATCGCTGCACTGGTTCTGGAGTCCACGCTGCCGTTTGCTGCAGCGTGCGACTGAGAATTGAATATCAGTTCAACAAAATGTTTTTTTGCACTCAGCTGTTTAGGCTGGGAACAATTTGCATAATGTAAGTGAATTAACAAATTAATTATTTAAAATGAATTAACAAATCATTTTCAATTAGTTCAGTTATCACCTGTGATTATCTATTTAGCGTCGTTTGTTTCAGCCTTGGTGTATTTAATCAGCTATATTCCAAATCTTATCCAGCATATTCCTCAAGTCCATGAAATGTTACCTCCTGCTTCTTTATAGCACCCAAATACCTTATTGCTACAGTATGGTGAGTTATCTGATAATGTTAATATTGGGAACATGAATGAGACCAAACTCAGTATTCTTACTTGTTATTGTGGGTTTGCTGCTTCATAGTTTCATTTCATTTTGATTGACTGCAGGCAAAAATATACTTGAAACCGTTGAAAAAAGAAGTTATCTTAAAATGCACTTGGTTTGATAAGTAGAGAAATGTGTGTGAATGGAATATAGCATGTGTGCTTGTCATTTTCTGCTTTTCCCTGATTGTGAATTATTTTTGAAATGTGAAGTAATTTCAATAAGTGAAAATGAGGCATGGGTTTTGTCTCTTTGTGTAGACTTTTAAATGTTATATGATATGTTGTGAATGATGTAACATGACAAAACACTTTACCTCAACGTTAAAGATGTACAACTGCCTCATTATTTCAACAAGTCATGTTGCTTTCCAAGACGTTCTTGCAGTTACAGATGCGAACCCCTCAATATTTCCCCAAACTTTTTACTGTCAATAAAGTTGAGTTTATTGTAAAAGTTTGATGATGGCATCCACATTTTTGTGCTTATTTTATATCACAGTACACAAAGAGTTTCTCACTGTCACCAATGGGAAAGTACAAAAAAGCAGCAGATTAGAAACTCAATTGAGTTCAAGGTGAGGCGCTTTGAAGCTAGATATTTACTTTATCGATTTATCAAACTCTATTCCTTAAACTGTGCTACCCACAAATACAAAAAAACATTTCAAATACACACAGCAGTATCCGTCAGTCCATGGCAGATTTTAGATTATATGGAACTGGGCAGGTGCTTGTAACATGTATTTTATTAACAGATTTATGTAGAGATATATTACATTATTGCAAACCAATATTCCAACAATATAACAACCTAGATATATACCAATATAAACTGTAATGTAATGTACGCATTTCGGATATTGTATTTAAAGGCTTCATTTACAAAATCCAAAACACATACAATGGAATATTCTAGTATAACTTTAAGGTAATTTTCCTTGTTTTAAAATGTTTACATCAATAATATTTTGAAAAGTTAGAAAATGTATACCGTACACATATTGTGTAAGTGTCACTGTAATGCGTGTTTAAAATAATCAAATTTTCTTGCATTATTTATGGAACGTTGAGCCATTGATGTGCATTTAAAATTGGTAAAGTGCTAAGAGCAAATAAGGTCACATTTTGTCTGCTTTATATTCACATGACATTTTCACCTACAGATGTCTGACTTTTGTTTGTCTGTTTCAGATGGGTTTTGACCTTCTTTTTCTCTGTAGGGGAAAATCCATTTCGGCTGCTCGTACATACGAATAAATGCCTGGTGCAGTTTTATGGTCCTTTATAGAAAGTACAACTGACACAAAAAGAAAACAGCTCACGTACCATACTACATTGGTTTTGCACAACTTGAGTAAAGCGCCTAATTGTGGTATATGGACAACTCTGAGAAAAATCTGCTTTCGATCCCTGCGTGAGTGCGGCCCACTCACAGACACGTTCGCCTGGTTTCCCTTGGTGTGTTTTACCCACTAGTCACCGATTCACAGTGAGCATGTCAGAACTGTTCTGGTTTAAATCATTGTAAATGCCAGGTGTATTGGGTTTTGGGTTTCTTGTCAAACCGAACACGCTGTTGCTGCACCACCAGGTCTGGCAAAGAGTTAATTAATTAAAATTAATATTTAATCAATTAATGGAAAAACTTGTTGATCGAAGACCTAAAGGTGAGTCTGAAAATACATGTAATTAGAACAATAAACGTGCTGATATTTTTTCATAGCTCGTTCTTCCACTGAGGTCTGCAACAGTGTCGGGACCTTTAGTGACGTCACGCAGGGGGGCTATGGAAAGCCGTTTTAGCCATAATTAAATAAATAAATACATAAATACATGAAAAAAAGTGTCTATAAATAAATAAATGTGGCATTATGAAATAAAAATGTCTATAAATAAATAAATGTGGCATTATGAAATAATAGTGTCTTTAAATAATTAAATGTATTTCATATTTATGTATTTACTGCCTCATTTATTTATTTCACGATGTATTTCAAATGCATATTATTTATTCATGTATTTATGTATTTATTTATTTATTATTTATTTATGTATTTATTTATTTTTGGCTAAAACGGCTTTCCATAGGGGGCAGCATCCGCCACGTCCCTCGTGACACAATGTCCGCCATGGGCTCTGAACTCAGCTGAAGATGACCCCGGGGGGGTACTAGCGGTCGGCGTCTGTATGCTTGTGGGTATAACGAGCTAGTTAGCATTTAAGTTCCGCACAGAGTGTGCCGGCGAATATTCACGTTGCAAGTAGCGGAAGTATTACAAATTTTAAAAAGCAAAAAACGGGTCTTGTCAAAAGGGCACTTGGACGTCAAAGGGGAAAAAGGGCAGGTGCTAGAGCCCCTGTAGCCCCCCTTCTCTGCACGTGCCTGATGGTTTGACCTGACACTGGGACACGCAGGCAGATGAGTCAACGAATGTAAAAGCCGTTGTTCTTGCCTTGAATGTAACTAGTGTTTTATAAGCAAAGACCGTTAGTTAATGAACTTTCTTTGTAGCTCATGTGTTCATCCCACTGTCTTCTGTCCCTGACGTGAGGGGGCTGATAACCTGTTTAGTTTGAAACGGCCAATATGAAGTGTGTAATTCCTCGTTTCGTCCACTAGATGGCTGCCGTTGATCATTTACAGGTCAGCACTTCCCCTTTATCCTGACTTCTTCTCACAGCTCCGTGATGATAATGCATCGCTACACAGTAGTAAAACACTACGAATGACCACAATTGGTTTTATACGTATTTCTTATATTTATACAACACCATGATCGTTTTGAAATGCATGCAGCATCTTTTTCCTCAGCTGTACTTCATAAACAAATAGACCAGTACAAATATCTCCAATCCTTATCATCCCCTCTCCAGAGCCTTCGGGGAAAATGTTGGATGCTATAGAACCTTAAACGTAAAAAGGAGAAAGACAGTCCACTAGGAACAAGATGGAGACCTTTAAAGAAATCTCCTGACCCCATGAGAGCAAACACACCGTTGCGCCCGAGCACATTGTTACACCTGGACCAATGGGTGGATAACACAGTGTGCCGCTCGCTTGACTTGCATCTGTCCCACCCTCAGTTCTCCCCAAAACCAACAATTTGTCTCTTTACAAATAAAGGTGAATCAAGGGATTTTCAGAGGAAATCTGGTAGCCCATCCAAATCAGAAGAATCATTGTATCAAGCTAATGTTGCACCCATTTGTCTTTTAGATGATCCAAATGCCAGAGAGATTTAAGAGTAGCAGCCAAGGAAAACAAATATCTCTCCCAACATGCTTGCAGTTCTGAGAAGCTGCTCACTGCAGCTGTATCCTGAATGGGCTACAATATTCATCTGATATTAATTAATTTGTTGGGACCTTGTGATCAAAAGAACGTGTTTATTTTTTGTGTGTCAACAGAGGACACATTCAGTTGAACCCTGACGGTAATCTCCTCTGCAGGGCAATGTGGCTTCAGTCTCCTTTCAGTATTGGTTAATAGTCGTAGCATCTCAGATGATGATAGTTACAGAGCATAATTTAACCTGCACTTTGGACACTACTCCTGTCAGCCAAAAAAACACACTACGTGTCACTAAATCAGACACATTTGTGCATCAAGTCGCAGCACCTGTGCAGTGCAGCTCCCCCAACTAATGCGTTACACTCACATAATATTAATTTAGGGTCCAGACGGAACTTTTTAGGTTGCAAAATGTACTTGGAGCCTGCTGGCACAGTTCGAAGGGCCGCTCCGGCTCTGGAAGCGATTAGCCCTCAAAGCTTGGGTGAGTATATTGTTGAGAGACCAGGGCGGGTGGGAGCAGGATCGTGTGTGAGTGTGAGTGCTACACGGAGAGTGTGCTTTGAGAGGGGGAGATCGGGGCGGTTCTGTTACGCAAGCAGTTCTCCGAATTCATGTCGATTGGAAGACGTGTGGCTCCTGTGGTTCGCTGTCCCCTGTGCCACTGCCTTTGAGCAACAGCTGCCAAGAGAAACGTCTTCTTCTGCAGGCTTCAGCTGGGGATAATTGATCGGACTGCAGAAAGAGAGATGGAGAGGTGCGTGCCGCAGACTGCGAGTGAACCCCGACACAAGTATCAATACACAGAAAAACACGTGCACACTTTGTGTGCAGGCATCACCGTTGCGCTGCGGCACGGTGCATGTGATGTTCTTAAAGTCACGGATGTGCTGCTGCCCATTTGCTGGGACACACGGGGGAAGTATTAGGCCTAGTGAGTCACGTCAACCTTATGTTGCCAAAAAAGAGAGCATACGGTTCGGACTTGCTAACGGATTCCAAAGATGCCACATGTGTGCAGGACGCGTTAGGAGGGAAGCCGTGAGACCCACACATGGGGAGCGGCAGTGTGAATGCTCTGCGAGCAGGATGGGCAGTGACACAGGAATGTGTCATAGTTCCTCGCAAGCCACTCGTTTCCCAAACTGCAGCAAATAAACATTCCTCCAGTGCTGTGTCAGTGCTGAGGCCTCGCCCACTGTCGCTGTAAAACACAGCTTGTAATTAAAACCAAAAGCTGAGCATCTGTCCTTTTCTTTCCAACAGAATTACTGGCAACGGCCCCATGCCTTAAGACATTTCGGTTTATTGACTCAAAGATGGCATGATGAGGTTAAAATCATGTCACGGTGGGACAAACGATAGTAAAACATCACGATCATCTTTATTGTTTGAGTGCAGGAACAGTAATTCCCACTTGATTATATTTAACTAAGCAAAAAAACGATCTTACATTTTGACAGTTTCCGATACATTTGGATGAAGAGAAGTGTTAACGTTCAATAAAGCGAGACAGGTATCGACTATTTATTTTTGAATGAGCGCACGTTTCACCCGAGCCGACGAGGGAAGTGATGCGGCGGCTCGCGTTGTGTCACGTCGACTCCACCACAGTTTGTGATCATATTTCATGTGGATCTCGGCGCTGAATCGTTGCCACGCTCTAGCCATACATGTCAGATGTCTGTAAACACGGTCTACCGTAGGTTGTCCTTTGCCCGGCGTCTTTGCCTGTCATTACTGCTCTGTTTACGGGAGGAATAACTGTATTTGCCAGCACATGATTTCACCTTGAATATACAGTGGTCTAAAGTCGCACTCTGACTCATAGTTTTCCACCTAAAACACTTAATTCCTGTGGAGCCGTTTTGACATGTCACTTTATCTGTTTGTTGTCTTTTGTCTGGTCTCAGCAAGTTAACCATTCACAGATGCGTGATTGGGGATTTTAACCCTTTTCTTTTTAGGTAACTACCGCCTTTTCATTCCAACGTTTTCGGTCAAACAGCATGCTTGACAGTGTCTGCGAAAGACTGAAGAGCACTTTTAGGCCTTTAGAGGTGATCTATCTCGGTGATCTTAGCAGTTGTGTTGTGGACGGTGTGACTGTGCAGATGGTGTTGATAACTCGACATATATTGTCACCCACAGCCAGCCAGCTCGCGCCTGTGAGTGTTCACACACAGCAGGCGCTTATTCACGACATCTTCATCCACGCGAAGTGCTGGCACATCACAAACGCACCGCACCTTCACCGCGGGCCTCCTCGGTGACGGTCTTCGCGAAACAGGCACCGGCAGACGTCACACTGAGTGTTCGCCGTGGTCGAGTGGTCCGTTCACATCCCTCCCTCCCCGCCCCCGATGTGCTGAAAAAAACCCCAACAACGGAAACGGCGGTTTGAGATGTCTCTCCTAAATCCATCTTCCCCTCCGTCTTCAGCGACTGGCCTGCTGCCTACCGCGAGGAGCACGGCGAGAGTTGACTTTGAGAGCGGGAGAGGGGATGCAAACATTTTTAAAAAAAAAGGAGGACACTTGAGTCGACGTAGGCATGCTGGGATGGAGTTTAAACCTCCCTCTCTCCCGCGTGTGACAGGTTGTTGCAGGCCAGTCGATGATGAAGTGATGGAGATGTGAGGAGGCCACAGCCATTGTGAGGCCGGGTGGCTGTTACTCTGGAACTGCCATCTGCCGAAAAGGTCAGTTGCTAGGGGACGATTCCCCTGGACCGTGTCTGCCTCCCAGCTGCCATCCGCACACCCACACACACACACACACACACACACACACACTGGTTTGGGTATGCACACAAACCTCAACACATTCGCACAAGCGGACTCATTTCATTCTTTCCTTGAAACCTGAATTAAATTTGAGTAGATTTGACCCGCTATTAATCCTCTCTGTAGTTTTCTGTAACTTTCAGGGGGTGTTTAGCGGATTGTAATTCTTTAAGTGATATGTGTGCGATGAGGCTGTATATGCACAACTTGGGGACATAATAGCTCTGTGGTGACTTTATGGCACCAAACAAATGAGGGTGTTCCCGTCATAACAATGCTTTAATTAATTGGAACTTGGCCACAAGAGAATGTGGCATTAAAATGCAACGTTGAGGCAGCGCGGAAATCGAACCAGGAAGACGAGTGCCAAAATCCGGCCGTGCCTCATTGTCCATTACAACCGCAGTGAGCAGCCCATCATTCAGTGCCGTGATCCAAACCCAGATCTAAATTCCCTATCATACGCCCCTCATATTAAAGCCCACTCCACCCAACGGGCAAACATTTCCCCCCAATTTAGCAGGAATTTTAATATGAAGCTGCTGTGCCATTACTCCGTATCATCTTCTCTCTAAATTCTGTGGGGATTGACCTGTTTATTGTAAGGAGCGCAACGAAGGGGAAAACTTTATTTTCTTTGTCAAGCTTCAATCATGAACACTGTATTTTAAAGGGAGGCGCACAGGTCAGACGTGAGGAGGGTAGCGGCGTTTCTCAGCATCAAGTTACCTAACCCTGCAGCCCTGTGCGTGGAGTTAAGGGTCCGATATAAAAACAGCTCCGGAAAGCTTTTTGTCCACAAAATGGAAAAAAAAAAAAGATTTATCCCAAGACAAAATCGACTTGATGTGTTATTAAGATATTGGCAAAAACGTAACTGTCTAGATTGTGTGTCGTTTTTTTTTATTTATCCTCCCTAGCACCCTTCACTTCACTCTACCCTTCTCACGCCCTCACCTCCAGTCTGCGCCTCTTTGCAACACTTTTGTGTTGTTGAGCTGTTGTTTTTTGTTTGTGCCCTTCTCGCCACGGCTGCCTGCTCGCCGCCTGGCAGCCCCTTGTGTCAAAGGTGGCCGCAGCAGAACAGACTGTGGGAACAGCCGGTTAGCCTCCCTTGGTCCCCTGCTCCCCGAACCAGAGGGGCAGCCATCAATCCACCACTCCCCCTGCCCCTGAGCACACAGAATGCCCAACCAAACACACACACTCACACAAAAAGGCCTACAACGCTCACACCCTCTCCCAATAATCCTCGGAAGCAATTTCATCTCGACTCGGGTGGCGGCCCATTGTCGCCGGCCCCTTCAATCTTTCCTTATTAACTCTCGCTTTGTCCCGCATCCGAGCTTCTGGACTCATCTCTCCTGCATTCCGATCGGTGCTGCTCCCAGCACTCCCAGGCAACCTCCATTCGCTAATCCCACTGACACCCCCCCCCCCCCTCCCAAAGGAACTCTTACTGCTTTTTTTTTTTCTTCTCTCAACCTGCCGATCACCTACTTACAGAGCAAGGTAGGGGCATTAACTCCGCGGGTTTTCTGAAGGCAGGGTGTGAAGGCGGGGTGGGTGAAGGAGGAGGCGGCGGCCACAAAGTGACTCCAGCCCAGACAATTAGAACAATGAGCAGGGCCTGTAGGGGGCTAACTCGCTGCGTCACGCCTGGACGGTGGGGTATTTTGTCAGTTTAATGAATTGTCCGTCAGGCCAGGGCCACATTGCAGGCTGCGCAGGGAGAGGCCAGCAGGGACCCAGACACTAAGTCGGTATTTATTACACTGCCTTTGTCACTAATTGAGCTAATTATCACTGACTCCTCAGCACTCTCACAGGCAGAACGCCCCCTCCGCTCCCTCTCTGCACCAACTCTCCCACCTCACTCTCACGCCTGGGGTTTGAACTCTGCCTTCCCCTCTCCTTTTCTTTAATCTGTCTGCCTCTTTCTCTTTCTTTTGTTTCTCCCTGCTTGTCCATTGTCGCCCGTCAATTCTCTCTTAAGCCGGGATTTCATCCGTTATCCGAGTTTTCCGCTTTCACTCCTGACTTTTTCATCCATGCGTCACATTCTGCTTTAATCCACGTCACTCACCTGTTATCCAGAGTGGGTTACCCTGGGATTATTATACTTTTTACCTTCTCATCTTTCTGTTTTAGTGGTACACCCCCAGGTGACCTCATCTTTTGCAGTATTTTGATTCAGTTTCCTGTTTATTTATTTTTATATCTTTTCAATCCTTCTGCTTTCTTTGACCAACTTATTTTCGTGGTGATGCGTTTTTGCCCGACATGGTGGACTGTATTTTGGAAAAGTTTCTCGTCCTGGTCGTACCAAGTCAACCTGCACTTTGATGGCCCGTTACTGGGACCGTTGGACCTTTGTGTGCGTGCTGCGTCCTCACTGTGCTCCATGACTGTGCTTCGGTGGGCCAAGTAGAAAGTGTTAAGCTTTCCAAACTCCTGTTAGTCGGTGGTTTGGGTCGTGGTTTTCAGCCAGCGGCCGGGGGGACTTTAGGTATTTCATTATTTTTCAGTACATTTTTTTTCTATTTCATTCCAACATTAAGCAAATAAAGCAAAACATTAAATGCAGTAAAAACCCATTACTGTATGAAATGAGGTATGGGGCGGGATAAGCAGGGGCCATCTCTTGTGGTTGGGAGCACAGATGCAGGGATGTTTTGTGAGCCAGAGAAAGAGGCTGCTTTCGTGGTGGTAATAGGATTAAGCAAAGGACACCCAGGGACAGGCTTATATGTTCACTTGGTTGGTTGTCAGAACTATCTCAAACACGGGCGACAACAGGCATAATAGCATCTTTTGACACATTCAGGAGGGCAACTTAATTGAAAATATAGACTTTATTGTTCTATCGCACAATACAAAACCAACGGGAGCCTAAATCTTTTGATTAAAATCTAAAAAAAGAAAGTCTTCTTGCGTTTCACTATAACGGTATAAAAATCCTTCGAAATAAATATTTTTTATTTACACTAATACAAAAGGTAAATATTCAGTGCATGAACACAAGTGTTTTAACAGGAAACAAGCAAAGACACAGTCATGTTTAGTAACAATTAACTCTTGTATAGAAAAAAAGGCATTATTTCTAAAACATCTCCTGATTTAAAACTAATGATATTGTCCATATAATGCATATTATCCAGCCACTGACAGGTGCATGAATCATTACAAAAATGTACAAATGACGTCATTTTAAATATATTCATATATTTTAATATTTACAGTATTTTGGTTCTGATAGCTGATTAAGAGAATTATCTCTGACGACACAGGTTGTTTTCTTCAAAGAAATAGTTTATCCGCTTATAAGCATCATTTATGCCTACTTTTAAGCTGCACCAGTTTACACACTTGTGTATTCACAATGTATTTTCTTTTTTTTACTTCAATGTCTTCTCAGAATGGCTTTAGTTTTCATTTTGAGGGCATGGCGAGATTCTGCAAATCACATTTAATCTCTTTCTTTTGATATTGACCCCCAGATCTAGTCATGCAGTTATATCCGGTGTGCTGATAATACATTCAAATGACATTGCCTCAGTTTGAGATTTGCTCTGTACGTTTATATTTTCCTTGGTGAGCATCGGCCCCGTCATGCAACATCAGGACCCTTCTGTGGTAAATCATAGTGGCAAATCAGGGGTTGAGGTGTATCTCTTTAACTTAAACAAAATCTTAACTAGTGAGAAAAAGTTATGTTGGGAAAAGAGAGCCCATCCCTGTAGATAGAACAGCTTCCTGTGAGAGAATACAACCTTCAGCAGAAGAAAACAAATCAGTCATTTAAAAAACAAAAACTTCCCTCTTGTTTGAGGTCCTCACCAGTTTATGGGAGCCCATGTTTGTGACTCTCTGGCCACAGAAACATCTGTGAAACATTGTGCTCAGTCTCTGCGTAATGGAGAAGAAGGCTATGCTACTACCTGGTTACAACAATTGAATCATCACCACATAATTTTCTCCCTTTACTTCTATTTCTATGTTTCCACAGTGTAAACACTTGAGGGATCTGGATGATTGGCACTCAATATCGATGACTGGAGTGTTTCAAGACCCTTTAAATGCTGTTAAAAATCAAAGGAAAGTTGCACGAATACTTCCTGCATACCCTGTTGTTCATACATTTGTGCTTTTCTCCTTCTCCCACACCACCCTTTCTTTTCATCTTGAGAATTCCCTGTATCGGTTCACCCGCCATGAAGCTTTCCTAGCTTCTAATATCTCAAGCCACCTGTGTTCTAGCAGCTTTCTCAGCCAACCAAATATGCATCGATATTATTCCATTGGTGTCCGCCTGTCATCATAGACACTGGTGTGACGTCCGTGTGCTGGTGCAGTTCAAGCAGCTGACGTGACAGCACCAGTGGAACGTGCAGTTGCAGCGTTCAGTCACACTCTCCGTCCGGGTCTTAAACCCACGTCCGCAGCAGAGCAGCTCACATCCGTCCAGGCCTGGAGAGGAGCTGTTGCATGTTCTCCCGGAAGTTCCCAAAGTGCCAGTTTTGCCATTGTAGGAACAAAAGTTAGGTGATTTTTCGAAATACACCAGGTCCCTGGCAGAGGGGGGTTTGTGAGCCGGGTTTTCAGGCTCCAAGTGTCGGGGGTCGGCTCGGTGAGACGCGCGGTTGCTCCCCTTGTTGGCGTAAACAACCCTGGATGCACCGTCAAACCGGTCCTTAAGGAAGTCCCCCACCGTGCGGAAGCTAGGCAGGCGCATCCAGCAGGTGCGCACGGTGCAGGAGCCTGACATGCCGTGGCACTTGCACTCCTGGCGCATCTCTGATGCCACCGTCTGCAAACAGGGAGCCCAAACGTTATACTGATTACATCTTAAAACACTAACACAGGGTGAGGCTTTTGTGGATTCTTGCAAAAAACGCAATCGGGGCTTGTTGCGAGGTGACATTCTTACCATTCTGCCAGCTTCATTATTGTGTATGTTGGTGAGGTAGCGCAGATCTCTGCCCCTCTCGCTGGAGTCCACAAACTCCCTGCTGAACACCCTGCCGAAGTCCACGTTGTCGCTGCAGCCCCCCCAATGCCAGTCTGGTCCTCCGGGACCTCTGCGGCGGTAATCGCATGTGCACGACTCAATGGCCCCTTCCGAGCAGGAGCGGGCCACGGCGTGGGTCACCCCCGCGCTGGCAATGGCAAATATAAATGCAGTCTCTCTACAACCTGAAGAAACAAACATCAAAACTTAACATCAGAACCAATGCCGGCCTTTTTTAACTAGTAATTAATCAAATATATTTAGAGACAACGCCTGTTGTGTGTGTGTGTTCCGCTACAACTTTGGCAAAATTGTCCAAATAAGGCCCGGTTGGAAAGACAAGAGAGGCTCACCACGATTGACAATTTTCCCAAAAACTGCCGGGCTGTGGGTGGTCGGGCAGTTCCAGCGGCGGTTGCGGAACTGCCACTTGCACTCCTTTATGGCAGTGTGCAACCCAGCGGCGATGGCGTGCAAGATGCCAGGATTCTGCCGAATCAGCCGGCGCTGGCGGCGACTCAGTAGGGCCAGGCTCGGGTCCAGGACCAACTGCACGTTCTTGGAGTTGGTGAGGAGGTTGGATGAGGAGGCCACGTTGACAATACCCCTGGCACAACAAAAGGACAAAGCCAATCAGAGTCAAGGAGCTGGCAGTTATTGCTTGTAGCTCACGTGACCCTCTCACCCCTCAAACCGATGTGTCTTGGCATCTCGTCAGTGATTCAAGAAAGGTAATTACTGTTTTCATTAGGTAAAACTGTGTCATGGCGGACTGTTTCCGGATAATGAGGAGACAGTGAGTCTCTCAGTCGTAATACCAATATATGTTATATATGTCCCTGATTTTTTTATATTAATATCTTGCTTACAAGAAAATATTGTTGTATTTGATTTTATAACCGACACTTCTGCCGTTAAGTAGGGGTTTCAGATTTCGGTGGTCCTTTTAATATCTGTGAGATTTCTCAGTCCACATTTTTCTGATAGTCCTGTCTCCTCTTGAACATTATCATTCGGAAAAGCGTATAGTATTATATGTAAAGTAATGTATTGACCTATTGGAAGACTGAGCCAGACAGCTGTCTGCAGCCCTGTGAACTTTGAAATTAATTTCGTTATTTCAGGTTTTGTTCATTCCGTCTACTACGCGGTGTATTTTTTTCCTCTTTATTGTTTTTATTTTTTTTAATAAAATAAACACCTGACGTTGTGCGCAAATACAGTACTGTGCATCTAAAGCCACTTAAATACCGACAGAAAAAGCATTCGTTAATAATTCACTACAATAATTCTACAGAACAGGCATGCGTTTCTAGAATTTTAAACAAAAGCAAGCCATTAAACTGTACACATCTGTAATCATATGTTGTAATAAAATGTATGATTTAGCCAACAGTAGCTCATTTCGAGGGAAAGGAACTTCGGTCACTTTTCAGGCAATAAATAAATCCGTACATCCCACTTTGGATTGAAAAATGTTGTCTGGTGTCCAAACCGCACAGTCCAAATGACAGGGAGCCGCGCAGCGGAGAGCATGTCTTTAACTACCGCAAACATAAGGTGAACCTCTTAGGCCAGATGTAATTATTTCATTGTTAAATATATAGTAGCTAATTCCACTGAACCAATAAATACGTTTGAAGACCAAATCCAACCAGCTTTTACATCGTGCGGTTTCTGTTTCTGTGTGGGTTGAACAGAAGTTATTAACGGTGCTCCGAACATGCAGCGTGGAATAAAGCGCGGCTGAGACCGATGCAAAGTTTGGAAGGGTAAGAGATGCTGATGCGTAATGTCGGCGAACCCACCACCACCGGCCGCTGTTGTTGACGGCCCCCGTGCCAGAGAGCGACGACACCAGCAGGATGCAGGCAGCCTTCACCCCCAACAGCAGCGCCAGGCTCCTCATCGTTCCTGCGTGGCCATTACGAGCAGCGAAACGTCAAAGGGATTCTTTTTTATATAGTCAAAGATACAGTCCCGTGTTAAATATCTTGAAGTATTCTGAACGCAAATAATCGTATTTGAAACCACTAATTGAACCATAATAAACCGGCTATCCTAAAAGCGAGAGCAATAAAAACAGAAGTTCGTGCGGTGATAACATCTGTATGTTGAAATTGAATTATGGTCGACTTGTACTCACCACGCCGCGGTCCGGTGAGAGGACTTGAAAGGTGGAGGAAGCAGGCTGCCCTAATTGACTTCAATGGATCTTCAGTGAAGACAGGTTGCTAAATGATGTGAAGTGTCCAGACAGGATGCTGCTGCTGCTGCTGCTGCAGTCCTCTTCACTCTGTCTCTCTCAGTGATGCTCTGCACGGCGCATTGAACGCGTGGGACAGTCCCGAAGACTTGATCCCCTCGGTGACTGATAGGCAACACATTCTTCTCTTATTGAGCGCTACGAGGGGAATAAAAAAGGGATTTGCTGCTCTCATCTCCCTGTGTTTTTTTTTTCGCAGCCTTTTCAAAAGGATTGGAGGGAGGGATAGTTAATGCTGTTCATAGAGCGCACCATGAATAAGGAAACACAACTGGGCAGAAATGAGAAAGGAATTGAGAAAAAAAGGGCAATCCACAAAGTTGCGCACATTACTTGTGGAATCTCACGGTCGTCACAGAATCGATTCCCTGTAAATGTGTTGCGGCTGAGAGTATTCCCCCACTGGCTGTGCGCTTTCTTCCACATGTAGTCGTGCAGAAAGGAGACGTTCCTCTGGAGCAGGGATGTGTTGGTACAGATGCTGTGGGTGCGCCCGCTTTGGTGCTGCGTCGCTGCTGAAAGCTGGTGTCGCGGTGCAGTACAGTTTGAGTGGAATATGAGCCATCTAAAACTGCCTTTTTTTACCCGGTGGTGGGATTAGCCTACTCCCTAACCGCATCTCCTCCTCCTTTATCCAAAAGTGCTCTCAAAAACTCCAGTGATATTTCTGTTCAGATCGTTTCCTTTTTTTTATAACAATTCAATTTAACGGTTGTTTGAAATTACAACCTTTTGAATCATTAGTAACGTTTTATTCAAGAATGTTTCAGATCTCGTGTTTCATGTTACTCTCAATGAACATAACTGTTTTCCTTAGCCTTTATTGACCTTTATAACGAAACTTGCAATAGAATTCGTAAAAATCTACAATAAACTCTTAGTTCTCCCATGACTGCCGGGCTTCTTTATTGTATTTTGTTCGATCGAAGAAATGCAGTCTCCAATCGGAAAATGAATGAAAGATGAACCAGGAAAAGAAGGGGATGAGTAAGAATAAACATCTGGCCTGCGGACCTCCCTCGACGCACATGAAGCTCCAGCGTGATCAGAGCTCGAGCCGCTGCGCGGCATCTCCATCCAACCCCAGACTGGAGGATGTTGGTTCATGGGGTAACGTTTCATTATGTCACATTTACCTACTAATTTGCATGTTCCATATTGGCTACTGTAGCGGCTGTGTAGTTTTAAATAATCCCCCCCTTCCCTCCCTCTCTCTTTCTCTCGTTCAGATGACAGTTAAAGGAAGTGGGCTTTTGTCAAACGGATTCAATGACAGCCATCCCACGTTTATACTCCAGCCTTATCTGAAGGTGCTCAAACGAGTTTCCTGGAGCAGTCATGCGACTCCGAGCAGATTAGAGCTCCAATCCGGATAAAGGGGGCGCCTTTTATATACAAATCAACTTCAAATCACTTTTTAAGCCACTTAGATATACACGCCGTGGCAGAATGCTAATGCACTTTTCATTGCTGCAGCTTAGGCAATGGAAGGAGATTAGATGAATCGGTGTCACTATGCGAACCGCGGTCGAGGGGGGTTTTAACTTCATTTTATAAAAGTAGCCATTTCTTGGAGCACAACAGCGGCGGTTTACGACGTCGTGCACGGTCGGGCCTAGAAAACATTTCTATGAGACATAATGGCAGTCTGAATTGACCTGTGGATTCCGTGTTATGCCAATGATCGATTCCATGCCGAGCTGCCACATCACTAACCAAGTGCCAACCGGCCTGGTTCCACCGGCCTGTCATTACGCAGCACGGGAAGCGGATTTAAAGAGATAATTGAGACGCTGTTTTGTCTTGTTTTGTCAGTAGCGAAGTGAGAGTGTTATTTTTGCGTGACCACATAATGAGAATGATCTCAAAAGCACAAAATATCTGAGCTGTCACTTTTGCAATTTATGCGTTCATTTTCATTTTATGCTCTGAAATAAAGACTTCGGGGTGACAACGCGACGTTGTTTCAAACGCAACAATGAGAAGCAGCCGCGCTGACGGGGTGGAGGAAGGGGGACACATGACTAAGAACAGTATTGTTGGAGGGTCTGTTAGTGGAGCCGCCTGCCTGCTGCTGCCTCCCTGTCGTACAGTGGAACCAGCTCCCCTCCCCCCGTTCATCTCTTATCTCAGCCCTTTATGAACACAATGCACTTTGGCTCCACATGTTTCATTTTGTCTTTTTTGTTCTTTCGCTTCAAAAATGTAAATATAGGCTACTACTATACATACTGTGCTGGCCCACCAACAAAAAAGATGAGTCTAAATAAATAGTTCTATATCCTGTGAGTAATCTTTAGAAGATTCAGTATTTGAGATGATCTAAACGTCGAGCTGGTGCTCGCGTGCGCATAAGTTGCAGGACACTTGGGACAAATGATCACTGTCAAATAATAAAACGATCGACGTGGCGATCCCACTTTCAGGTTGGCCAATATTTTGCAAACAGCCGCCTGTGGAGGCATCTCCTCCCCCCCCCCCCTCCTTCATCCCCCCTCCCGTCTACTCTCGCCCTCCAGCCCCTCTGTTCTCCGTCTTCACTCTTCGGTCGTTTGGCGGTGCATCGATAATACTCCACTCCGCTTCTCTCTTCTTCTTCTTCATTTTGTTTTTGTTTTGTTGGTATTCTTATGCAGTGCAGGACTTTGCTGCGAGTGTTTTAATGTCACGTCGCGTAAGACGCTTAACAAAATGGAGCTATCAAACAGACTCCGTTGGGACCAAGTCGTGATTTTGGCAGCAGCACTTATGTCACCTGCGTTAACGTGAGTGCACTTGAGAGCACCGGGATAGTCGATGTTGCGCGCGGCTTCTTGCTACATGGGATTCGGCAAGAGTTGAGGGAAGTTGTGTATGACTGAATGATTTAAACGGATATTTAAAAAAATAGAAATATCTCTGATTCCACAGGCGGATTCTCTGTAATATTGAAAAAGTGGAATCAGTATTTACTAATTTCCTTCTACAAATGTGAGCTACGCCATTAAGAGATCAATTTTAATTCTAAAGTGTTGTTATTACTCAAAAAGATGTCGCAACTGCAAGTCACTCCCCGCTTTTTGGACTTTGCAGATGGATGATCTGTTTAGGATTACGTTTTTTTTAACCAACATCTGAAGAAACTCACTGCAGTGAATGCTTGCGCAATATACATGTATGCAGCAAATGTATTCAGACAAGAATATATTTGTAGTAGATCCATCTTCAATCTGCTTTTCTTATTTCAAAGGCATCTCTCCATTGCCACATACTCTGGATTTGACTAATGAACCCCTAACCAGCTGTGATGAACTCCCAACACCCACCATCTCTCTCTCTCTCTCTCTCTCTCTCTCTGCAGGGTGCTGTGTAATGATATCCTCAGCCTGAGGGTGGCAGGAGATCCAGTGCTAACCCCTAATTCAGTGTGCCTGAGGCTGGCAGGCCTCAGCAAACGTCAGATGCGGATGTGTGTGCGGAGCCCCGACGTGACGGCCTCGGCTCTGCAGGGCATCCAGGTGGCCATCCACGAATGCCAGCATCAGCTCAGAGACCAGCGCTGGAACTGCTCGTCACTCGAGGGCCTCGGCGAGCTTCCCCACCACAACACCATCCTCAACAGGGGTGAGACCTCGTGGCGAGGTGGTTCACGGGGCGGGTAGAGGACTGGGTTTGAGGCAGGGCTGTCTCACACCTTCACTCTTTTGTCATCTTCAACCCTTTGAGTGTGTATCCCCTGCTCCCAGGTTTCCGCGAGAGCGCCTTCTCCGTGGCCCTGATGGCAGCGGGCGTGGCTCACTCTGTGGCCTCGGCCTGCAGCATGGGCAAGCTCGCGGGGTGCGGCTGCGAGGCCAAGCGTCGCCAGGACGACGACGACAAGATCAGGCTGAAACTCACGCAGCTGCAGCTGCAGACCCTGCAGAAGGGCGGGGTGGGCCTCGGCATGACCCGGCCGCTGCCCGCCGGGCTAAACGGTCACCACGGCGACCTGCCCGCTTACCTGCGCTCCCCCCACCTCAAGCCGTTGCCGGAGGAGCTGACCCCCATGCAGGAGACGTGGGAGTGGGGGGGCTGCAGTCACGACGTCAATTTCGGGCACCGTTTTTCCAGGGACTGGCTGGACTCGCGCGGATCTCCGAGGGACATTCACGCTCGCATGAGGATACACAACAACCGAGTTGGACGGCAGGTGAGTGAGGCGCCGACCCGCCGTGCTCTTCGTGGTGCTTGGCGAGCAGGGTTACTCCGCACCGGCACACATCCTCTTTCGGGGCCGTTGTTCCATTTCGGCCTTGTTCACATCGTTGACCCTTCTATGCACACAGATCGTGACGGACAACATGACGCGGAAGTGCAAATGCCACGGCGCGTCTGGGAGCTGTCAGTTTAAGACCTGCTGGCATGTGTCCCCTGAGTTCCGGCTCGTGGGTTCTCTGCTCAAGGAAAAGTTCCTGTCCGCCATCTTTGTCAACTCCCAGAACAAGAACAACGGGGTTTTCAACCCTCGGGCAGGAAACGGCGCCGGCAGGAGCGCGGCAGCGGGACTTCACGCAGGCCGCCGTCGAACCATGTCGAGGGAGCTCGTGTTCTTTGACAAGTCCCCCGATTTCTGCGAGCGCGACGCGTCCGTGGACTCTCCGGGTACTCAGGGACGCATCTGCAACAAGACCAGCTACAGCACGGACAGCTGCGGCGCGCTGTGCTGCGGCCGTGGACACAACATCCTGAAACAAACACGCAGCGAGCGCTGCAATTGCAGATTCCACTGGTGCTGCTACGTGCTGTGCGAGGAGTGCCGTCTCACAGAGTGGGTCAACGTGTGCAAGTGAAGTCCAGTTGTCTCGGTCCCGTCTGCCTTTACCCCATCCAGGGCTCGAGAAGGCGAGCCCGTCCCTTCGGCCCACTCCCTTTGTTTCGAGCGTTGGTTTTGTTCGCTGTGTGACTCTCCCAGAGAATCTGTTTGGTCCCCCCCCCCGCTCCTTCTTTTTGGTCCATCATCTGGGTTCTATTTTCTCTTTGTAGCCGCTGTTATTCTCAAAATGCCAAGTCAGAGAAGAGGTGACTCATGTCGTTTGTTTTGCCGTAGGTTGTTTAGACGCTGCCCTCTCAGTCATGAAAACAGCCTGTAACCTGTTCTATGGCACAAAACAAAGACAAGCAGAGGATCGTTTCCATGCCGACACCTCATTGTACAGTAGTTGAATGTTTACATGTACATTTGTAAATGTATTATTTTTAATATTATTATTGTTTTGAAGACTGTTTTTTTTTTGGGTTCTGGTTACTTACAGACGCGTGCTGGATGTGTGGCAAAGGATGGTGAACCAGGGCTGTTACACAAAAAGGTCTGATCAGAATTTCTAACATTTAACCATTTAACTCCTTCAATGATCTCTGAGATATTTTCTCCATTTGTATATTTTGCACCTGTGATTCAGAAAAGGATCATTATTTCTAGCAGGTAACTCCCAAGTTTTTTCTGAGCATAATGGTTCCTTCAAAATGGGAATGCTAGGGGACAAATTTTGTTCCTCCTGCTGAAAAATTTCCTTCAGATGTATTTACACCGTCCCAACAATAGTCCAACAATAGTAGTCATGTTTTTCACGAACGTAACTGTGACGTGTGTCACAGTTGTTATTCTGTTTTTATTCTGTGCCTGCTTTTGTCCATTTCACCAGTCTGAGCACTCCTTAGATTATTCCCATATGCAGAACATGTCAGAGTGAGGGATGGACCTGCTTTAGTATTGAACGGATGCTGAAGGGAGTGTGTACGCGTGCGTGTCTCTCACTGTGTCATTTTTTTTTGGGGGGGGGGGGGGGGGGGGGGGTTAGTCCTACACACTATAGATTTGGGAGGTGAGAGCCTTTTTATGGCCACTTCATGCTGAGAGAAGGCCTTTTTATAGCTGCAGGATATTGTTTCTTCAAAGTATGACTTTTATTACTGGAGAAAAGCATGGAGCGAGACAGTGGGCCTGATTACGCCAGACTTTGCTCTGTGATCATCGGAGGGGCTCCTCTGTGCAGAGTTCATAACCACAGAAGGGACATACTACTCCATGAGGGGCGTTGTGTCCCTATTACCTGGAAGACGGACTTCACAAATAGAACCGCTGGCATATAAACAAATGCATGCGTTTATGGGAGAAGACCCTTGCATTTAGGAACACAAGCACTGACGCACAATCGAAAGCATGCGAGCTGATGCAGACATGAACTGTCGAACTCGAACGATTTGCCTTTTTATTCTCGTTACGCTGCAAATTCAGCAAAACTCTCACGTCCGCTCCAGACTGAATTTATGACTTCAGCATTCTTATATCTCAGATGATCCAAACGGTCCGCCGTATAAGATTTAATGGCAATTAAGTGTTGTTTGTATGGACTTCAATGAATATCCCTTAACTCCTGAGGAATGGCAGTGGCTGAATCGACTGTCTGTTTGGTATTTAGTAAGGCAATAGAAGAGAGACGGCGACTTGCATGGAATGATAAGGTAATGGCTTTCTGGTTCGCATTTCTTCTTTCCTTTATCATTTCACCCTGCAGCGGCTAAGAAAGGGGATTTCCTGTCACTGTTTTTCCCATGTGTCAGACAGAGGTTGTTGGACAGTCTGGGACTGGTTTCTCTCCCTCTCTGCTCTCTTTTTCTCCCTCTCATCGCTGCAGACGTAGACACATGCATAGCAACACATTGAGTGCCCCCCCAGAGTAATGACAACCAGACTGGGCTGAAATTAAAGAGAGGGAGGCAGAGAGAGGAAGTTGGGAGATAAAAGTTACCCGTTTTGATTGACAGCATGATTATATATATAAAGTAAGGCGATTTAGTGTGTTTAGTTGGATATAAAGATGGGGAGATATAGGCCTGCTGTACGTACGGCAAAGATGCAAAAGCAAAGGACAAATGGGATATGGAGAAAGGGGGTGAATAAAGCGTACTCTGTATAAATACAGGCCTCAAAACATCTGCTTCTTAACTCCCCTTTCGTTTTTTGATGTGGGACCAGCAGAGAAGGAGAGCGGGAGGAAAAACACAAGGAGCCAGCTACCCAGAACATCAAAGCCCCTGCCCTCAACGCGCAGGCCCTCATTAGTTCAGCTAGCACAACCGACGAGACTTGTGATTGTGTTTGCTGGGGTGCACGCTGGCAGACACTTCAGAGAAAAGGCTCCTTTAAGTCATAGTTCCCCACCCCACCTCTGCTGCCACTACCCGAGCCCGCTGCCCCTGTTACCCTCTGCTAAGTCCCCGCTCACACACCAACTCGGCTGGCTCCCCCCCATCATCCGCTCCACCCCTTGATCTGGTCCGCAGCTGCAAACATCTGCTCCCCTCTTTATTCCTCTGACTTTACCACAGAGTTGATAAACACATCTATCATTGGACCGCTCACACAACAGAGAGGAAGAGAGAGAGGGGGGAGGGGTGAGGGGGGGGCTTGGATCCACCTGTGAGGCTGGTCACATGAATGTTATTTCATCACACTGGGATGTTTTCACTGTGAATGGGTTAAACCCACACCCAAAAGGGAGGTGTGTTCTACTCCTGCTTGTATTGCCACTTGTAAAATCACGTAAATGTACGAAATCATCTCTTGAAATGCCTAAATAAAATAAAATAAATCAGTACTCAACCTGCTATGATATTTATTCACTCAGTCAGTCCTGTCATCTCGGTGTCTGCGACACAAAGAGGGTTGCTGTGTCCCATGGCATCCTGTTACAGTAAGCCGTTTATTTATTCATTAAGAGGATTTCTGTTTTAATTATTCAAGCATGTTTTCCTGCAGACACTCTGTTACATTTCATGTTGGCTTACATGTTGATCTTCTGTGTTACACCGCGTAAATAGCATTAAACACTGCAGAGAGGGCATTGTGTGATTGAAAAAGGGACACTTGTCGAATTTGAAAACAAAGTTAAGTCTCAAAGCAGGTATATTCTGATGCTAAACACTATTATTCACATTCTATAAAGACACAATAAAACACGTAGCTGTTCTCCAGCCGTGCTGGCTTTCAACAAGCATCCGGACGGCCAACGTGAGAGTGGCTCTCAACCGCCCAGCTATCGCGAGAACATGGTCGCGACACTTGCTCATCGCGAGACTATCATCCAGTCCTCTGCCTGAGTCCAGCTGCCTCTTCCTGCCGTTGACGGGTAAGTGAACGTGATGCAAATGGTGAAAAATGCTCCGAGATGTATTCTAACAACGCGGCTCCCCGCGGGCGTGTCGGTCGCTGCTTTGACACCTCGTGACACCTAAAATCAAACCGCCCGTTAAATCGACGACCTCAGGCCGACATGGTGGGCTCGTCGTGACCGAACCAGGGTTCACTACAGCCACACAATACGCACACGGAGAAGAATTCACAGCTTCGGCATTTAAGACGTCCGCTAACGTTGCCGCCGCCTAAACCGCGCGCAGATAACCGTCGTTTGATGCCGCGCGCACAGTCAGTTGGCTCTTTGGCAGCCATGTATCGCCTGCTGGCACTGCAGCATCCGCCGCCTTCACGTTATGACTAATGGGAGCAACGTTACATGGATGTGCGCCCACTGCAGCAGGCTAGCAGCCACCGCAGGTGCTCTTTAAATAAATGAATGGTAAAAAAAAAAAAAATACAGGCTTTCTAGTATATAAAAAAGATGGGATCCTGCTGCTGCTGCTGCACATTGGGCTGTGTGTTCATTTGATGAGAAAAAAAATGCCCCTCAGGTAGGAACTGTGAGCCCAGGTTGACAGCAGAGGTGAGCCGTTAAAGGGGCCACACCTGGACCGGAAGGCACCAGTCAAAGCCTCTCGCCTCAGAGCTGTAGGCCGCGTGCACCGTGCATTCTCACCGCCGCACGTTACGTGTCACTCAATGTCATACTAACGTGTTGTTACACCGGCATTCATTCAATTGCAGCAAACTGTCTAAAAGGTTGTTACGCTGCACCTGCGTGAAAGCTGATCCGCATAACGG
Organism: Apeltes quadracus; assembly: GCA_021346845.1. Classification (NCBI taxonomy): domain Eukaryota; kingdom Metazoa; phylum Chordata; class Actinopteri; order Perciformes; family Gasterosteidae; genus Apeltes; species Apeltes quadracus. The sequence continues at coordinate 8,926,620 of CM037928.1, read as the reverse complement.
AGATCCAGCGTGCTTCAGGTCGGCCACCTGCTGGGGTGTGGAGTATACTTTTATTGGCTTTCCCTCTGAGGTGGCTTCTGTCCCCGACGACGTGCTAATGTTCAGAGTTGCTTTTGAAGAACGTGGTTTTTTGTGTGTGTGTGTGTGTGTGTGGTTTTTGACTACACGTGGTTCACGTCGCTATAAATGGAAAGCTCCCTCTTAAGTTCCCTCCCTGTGTAACAGTTCTGTTGGAGTCGAGGTGAGAGCTGCCAGCCGTCATGGGGAACATCTTTGGCAATCTGTTAAAGAGCCTGATAGGCAAGAAGGAGATGAGGATCCTCATGGTGGGGCTGGACGCTGCCGGGAAAACCACCATCCTCTACAAGCTGAAGCTCGGGGAGATTGTTACCACCATCCCCACAATCGGTGTGTGAGAGAGGAACTCATCACTGATAGCGTTAGTCAAAACGCTTTCCGCTCAGTTCCTCCTTGCGCAACTGATTTTGATTTGTTTCTCATTCAGGTTTCAATGTCGAGACCGTGGAGTACAAGAACATCAGCTTCACCGTGTGGGATGTGGGTGGCCAGGACAAGATCCGGCCCCTGTGGAGGCACTACTTCCAGAACACCCAGGGTGAGCCGGATGCTCTCTGATCGTGGTCATCGGGATTCACCTGTTAGCCACGTTGGACTTTACAGGACTGCCGTGGCGCATCCTGCAGCAAAATCTCACGCCGAGCACCTGAGAGCAGATCTGACTAATGCTTTAGATGAGGTCCTTTGCAAACAGCAAGCGACTGATTATCATCATCTTAGTCATGTCGTTGAAAGCCTTTTGCAGTGAACGAACATTGTGATATCAGCCCAGTGTTCGGTGGGATGAAATGGACTCTGGAAATAGCAGCAGTGAGGGTTTGGTTTTGTTCAACCATTAAAAAGGCGTTGACCTCTCCTTACAGGTTTGATCTTTGTGGTGGACAGCAATGATCGTGAGCGGGTGAACGAAGCTCGGGAAGAACTGATGAGGATGCTGGCCGAGGACGAGCTGCGGGACGCCGTCCTTCTCATCTTTGCCAACAAACAGGTAGGCTGTCTTGTGTCTCCTCCTCTGTGGACGATTCTTTCCGCACGTTTGCACCACCCGAGGCCTTTTGAGCGACGGGCCTGATGTGATTTTTGTCCAGGACTTGCCCAATGCCATGAATGCGGCAGAGATCACGGACAAGCTGGGCCTGCACTCCCTGCGCCACCGTAACTGGTACATTCAGGCCACCTGTGCCACCAGTGGCGACGGCCTCTACGAGGGGCTGGACTGGCTGGCCAATCAGCTGAAGAACAAAAAGTGAAGCGTCTGGTCTGAAGCGGCGACCTGCCTGGGTGCCAGCTCCAGGTACTGATTACAGCGGATCCATTGTGTTTACAGATCCGTTTGTGCCGAAAAGTTCACAGGAGGGGGGTCATTTAATTCCCCTTTCTTTTTTAATAGTTAAATTTCTTTGGATCCGCGGTGAGCGTTTTAAAATAATCATAAACCAATGGTGTTGAGTTTGACCCGAATCACTTACATTCTTCATGCTGAACACATACATATTGGGATCTAATAGTATAATGTTGGCAGAGCAACTGCAAGATACTTTAAACTCAATGTAAATGATAAAGAATGTCATAATAGTATAGTTGGAGTACTACTGCTATCTCAGAATAATATCACATTGTTAAAAAAAGGTATACTTATAAAGGCTCAGATAAATGTGAAGTTGTCCTTTTCTGTCCATATTTGTGTTTTAACTCCAAATCATGCGATTCAGAGCTCAAGCTGCAAAAATAAACACATTTAAATTTTGTTTTAGATTTAATGCAAATGTATTATTTGTGTTATCTATTTTATTAAACACAACTCCAGAGACATGCTCTTTAGTCTAAAATATTTCATATTTTGGTCAACATGTATTTATTTATTTATCTGTATTTTTGTTTATTGGTTTTATTCTATTATTATTTATGTGTATGCATCAAGTGGTTTTGTTTTGTATATGTGCATATACTGTTAAGTCAGCTGCGGAAAAAAAGGTGTCCTGTTGTCATTGTACATTACCCCCTCATAGCCTGCATGGAGACATCCCAGCACTGGCTCATGGGCCTGTAAGAGCTGTGAACGACTCCAGGCCGCTGCTGTAAATAAAGATTTGTGCTAAGTGGACTCGCCTGGCTCAATAAGGGTTAAAACATTTGGTCTGGTGCCAGTGAGGTTTGGTAGCCGAGCTGATGGGGATGATATAACACGGACACTGTACCAGCTCCGTGGCTTCAGAAAAAAAATGCTGCTATTGGCCTGTGGATATTGATGCAGCAGAGCATGTAATTGGCAATATCAGAGAGCTAACATGATTTTTGAATGTTCATTTTGAAGTCAGTTTGTGCGAGTAGCTGCGCTGTATCCCTGCAAAGAACTCACATTGCCTGTCATTCTGACTCATTCATCCCTAGTTGACGTGACATGATAAGCCCTTCCTGTGTTAACCGTACCTCTGTGCATTACGTTGCACAAAATATCCTGATGCATCATAGCTGTACAAAATGTAATGTTTGTTTTTCTCTTGTATTTTTGAATGGAGTATTTATTTATTGTGAACCAAAAGGCAAGTGTGGATTTTAGTGTTATATTTCTTAATTTACTAACTAGATCGGTTGTCTTTTTGAGTGTTCGCACATATCGTATCAAATGAAAAAAATAGGAGAGGATGACACTATTACTGCATCTCAAGGCATGTTAATACTGTACAAGATCTGTAATAAAAGTGAATTATAATAGCCTGTTTCCTCAGACTACATTTGTTAGTGCAAAGGAATGCTTCTGGTTGGAACAATGCCGTACTGTGGAATGATATGGATTTGGTGTAAATTTTACCCAACAACCGGTCTGATATGCAAAAGCTTGTGCGCAACTGTATAAAGAAAAGTGCACCATGATCTTTGGTGATCACATTTAGTGGTTTTGTGGATATTGGAGTCCGTGTGGTGGCAGATGTGTGCGACTGACAGCAGTTTGTGTGTACGTGTCCTCTATTACATTCAGTTTGGCGTGACAATTGTTTTTGTGGCCTTATATTGCCAGTGGTTTCTTGCTCTTGATGACGTTTTGTATGTCTCAATAGTGTTGTGCACAATAGTGTTGGCTAAACATCCTCTGTTCAATATCAATATTGGCAGATTAAATGTAGAACATTCCAACACTTTGAACATAGATTCATTGGACATTAAGAGATGAATGAAAACAACACAAACTGGTGCAAATTGTGTTGAAGGATTTGATGTTTTGTCGCACATTGTTCAACCAATAACCATCAATAAAAACGGCAAAACACCAATTTACTTTGCCATACTCATTTTTGTCATGTTGTGTTATACGTACTTGATTTAGTTCCTTCATAAACTCCAGCTTATTTTTCTGTTCGTTAAGTTACCAACCGACTTTGATCGTTATAGAGTGCATGCACCATTATATAAAACCCAAATATCTACTAATTTAAAATGAATTGTTGAGCATAGTTGTGCTCAAGATTCATTTTCAACTCACTGAATGTTCATTGTGCTGGTCCCCAACTACAATTAAAGTCAGATTATGGCTTATATACGGGCGGACAAGAGCTGGGATAGAGCAAGTGACATAAAGGAGATGAACACAAAACTAAGCCGTCCTTTTCTTTCGGTCTTTGCTAACTGCTGCCGTTGAGAGAAGATTGGCGAAATCAGGTAGTTTCCCCTTTGGAAACGTAGCACCGTGCAGCGAGTCACTCTGTCTGGGCCACTCAGAATGTCCGTAAGGGAGAGTGCCGCTGTGTCTCCAGGGGTGTGACAGCAGTATGCGGGTCGGAGCTGCTCCCGGGGGCCACCAGCCCCTGCGGCCCCCTGCAGGTCTGCCACAATAGTAGCCCCCGGGGCGGATGCCATAGCTGGGATTCCCACCCGTAACCGGGACGCCTTCACCCAGGGCACAGACACACTGGCAGCAGCTCCACAATCAATTCATCAATCCCTGAAGGGAGTGGCAACTGCAAAAGGCCACAGGAGTCACCCCCACAGCTCGCCCTGCAAGGGACAGGGCCACCAAGGCTGTCGCCATTTTGGCGATGCAAAACTGCCCGACTCTGCAGAAAGCCGCAGGCCTTTATTGAAGACACTTTTCTTGACCTCACGCCAGAGACACCCAACTGAGAATGGAAGAAGACCACACATTTATTTGTTTAAATGTCACAGTGACATTTTTGCCCATGTAGTGTTTTACTAAGACACACAGATCCATTTTTATTGTGTTCACAGTGTAACAGACTCAAATGTGTTTTAAGTATTTTAAGAAACAGGCAAGTCTCAACGGGTCATTCTATCAGAAGCAAAACTTTTGGCAGAAGCAAAACTTTTGGCTCAAAGAATAATCACATAAAAGAAGTTCATCTTTCACAAACCCTGCAGAAGCTCCAGTATCCCAGCACCAACGCTTGGACTCTGTCGCCTCCTGCTGGACAGCAGGGACAAGTTACAAGTTAAATTGAACAGTACATGCTGATACAAGGGTAAATAAAGTCTACTTGAACTATATGCTACACAATTCATTAGTCTCACTTAAATCCCACACAGGGATTCTTGCAACTAAACAGCAACTATTCCTCTCTGACTCAAACAAACTAAGGTTAACAGAACATGTCAGCTACGGATGTTAACCATTAGCGAGGCGTTCCCTTTTGCCTCATAGTTTCATGTTCAGGAATTTTGCCTGCTCTAAAACCATTTTTCTCAAATTAAGCTTGTTCTTGTTTGGGGTTCAGAAGTCACTTGACCATGCGACAATGTGCCCCATTGTGACAGTCCGCTCCATCCGCATCAAAGAGGTGATTAACCAGTTTGGGGCATTGGGGACAATACTGCTCTTCACAGGGAAGACAGTGTGGTCACTCAGCACTGGGCGGCTGACTGGGAGCCACAGTACTGGTTCCTCATGCTGCAGCTGACAACATGAAACCCCAAATAACTGCACAGAAAGGGACATATAGAGCACAGAGTGTTAACGCTGGTGCACATGTAAAAGGCTACATCACAAACATTTATTTGTTATATTCGAAGTTGCTTTTTGGAATCAATTCGCCAACATAGTTAACTTGGCAGGTAGAGTTCATTCATTTAAACGTGATTTAGTTTGATGTCAATGATATGGGATGTGGGTTTGTGGTGTTTATTAATAAAAATAATACAAAAATATTCTAATCTACCAGGATTTGACCCGTTTGGATGGGCAGGGAAAGAATTGAGGCAGCAGCTCTTAAAAGAAAGAAATGACGGATCAACCTGTGATTGGTGAACCCATCGGGGTCCTGTCCAATCACACGTGTCTCTCTGGGAGGGGAAGTCCAAATTGACTGCCACTTGTTCGTTGTTGTTATTGTTGTTGTTAGTTTTGTAATTGGCGCGATTCCCCTTTTCTCATTATGTTTAGTACGGAGTCTGATGGAAGGAGCTGCTTCTCTCCTTCACTTTGACTATTTTTCTTCTCACCTATCAAAAGAAAGAGCCTTATTTTTATTTTCATCCACACTGACATTGGCTCCTCCCAGGACTATCTAAGCCTGTGTGACATGATCATATCTCGCTAAAAAGATTTGAACTCAACATGATCAACTGGGGAGTGATATTACTGAGTTTGTCATTATCACGGTGCCTACAAATAGCATCATGCCAAACCCATGAAGGTAAGGAGATTTTATTGTGTGCATGAAACCTATTGCTTGTTTTAATTGACATTATTTGACCAAAGCATTATTTTTATTACTCTATAAAAAGTTCCTTTTTGAATTCGCCTGATACTCCACAGAATGCTTCCTGGAATTAGGAAGCATTCTAACACGGTATACAACTATATTTTGGTGAAATAGAACGGGATGTAATTCAATATGATAGAATAGAATACAGTTATTACCACGGATGACATTTAGACATGTCAGAGTTTAAGGTGCTAGGTTTGATAAACTATTAACCCTCACTTGTTTTTTTTTCTTTGTTTAAAATCAAGCAATAAACGCTCTCCTCCTTGAGAGCTTTTTTACTGTTGTTACGGGGTTCTGATTAAGGCTCTTAATGCAGTAATACATTGCAACTTTATATTCTGCTAGTGATGGCTGGCAGCAACACTAAAGCCCTGCGTGCAGACAAAACAGCTTGCATGGCAAGGATCCCAGTTGTAAAAAGCTTCTATAACTTTTGTATATCTGGATCCTGGTTTACACCTCTACATGTTCCCAACATAGCCGGGAAATGTGAGTTGCTCTGGCAGCTGCAGGTGTTTTGTCTTTGCACATAAAGGGCCTGCTCCACAGTTTATGTTGATCATTACAGGAGATAGTGTGCAATTCTCCTTGCGTCTATGATATTTCCCTTCCCTCTGCCAGAAAGTGCCGTTCACACAAGCTCCATTGTCTGTTGGTATGATCTCAGCAACGCAGACCCCCAGACACTCACATACATACATATGCACATGCACACACACAGAAGCACTGTCTGTCACTGCATCACTCTTCAGTCACTGGGATACACTGTGCACATTTATAGCTTTGTCACAATGAGGAACTTTGTTGTGAGAAAAGCCCCTCTCCTTCAACCTCCCCTCCATCAGCCCCAGGCCGGGCCTGGTCCACGTACCGGGGTTACGGCCTGGCCGTGTCAAACTCTCCAGCCAGAACATCATCAGACGCAGTCTCAAATAGACCAAGTTTAAAGAATCTTTATTTTTAATTATTATTATTTATCTTCAAGTGAACAGAAACCAGACCGAAAAAACCCACCGCTGCATAGTGTTCAAACGATTTGAAGGTGCCATGCAATCCTGCAACGCAGTCACCTTGAATGAAGTGTAGTAAATAAGCTAAACATACCCAACCTACTGAAATGGTCGAAATATATACATAGCGACTGAAGTGGTAAACTGACCCAAGGTTTTTCTCACCAGTTATTTGTCCCCATTTCTGCGCCTGTTTGTCAGGGGTGTGTCCCGGTACGCAGAACGGACTGAGCTCCACAGGTTCTCAGGAGATTCAGTACAACCTGATTAAGGACCGGTTCGATGGCTGTGAGATCATCATGGGGAACCTGGAGATCACTCAGATCGAGAGTTGCCGGGACTTCTCCTTCCTCAAGGTAAAAACAAAATCACCACTTTCCCCTCCGGCTTGTCTGTCAACTGTTATCGTACAAGGTGTAGAAGTGAGCCCCTCCTCTTCCCGTCTAGACGATCCGCGAGGTGACTGGCTACGTCCTCATCGCCATGAACCACTTTCAGGAGATTCCTCTGGGGCAACTACGGGTCATCAGAGGAAACAGTCCTTTATGAGAGACGCTTTGCTCTCTCTGTCATCTTCAACTACCCCAAGGAAGGCTCCAACGGCCTGCGGCAGCTGGGCCTCGCAAACCTGACAGGTAAAGAGGGTTTGACCGAGAAAAAAAAGCATGGACACAAGACTTCCTACATGAGGTTTGAGGCTGAAAACAAAAATAAAGTGCTATGCTTCGATGTAGAACTCTAAGTTTTGTCCATTAAAACAAGACAGAACAACACGGAGGTTGCCAGATCATACAGCTGACAATTACTCTTTCTTTGAAAGAATCACATCAAACAGCTAAGCTTCATGTCTTCATAAGTGGTGTAACGGGAGGTGTGCAGGGACTTAATTTAACTTTCCCTCTTTCCCAAATTCTTGACATCCTTGTACCGCATATTATCTATGGTCTAAGAGGCCTTTCTCACGGCAGATATCCAGACCCCGCCCTTTATCCAGCAGGAAGAGAACATGTGTTACTGATGACTTTAACAATGGATGGTCTAATCAAGTCAGACAGCACAGTGTGATCGTGAGCCACCATGCAGAAGTTGTTTGAAAGTGCAGTTTTCCTGACATAGCTTTGGAAAAAGCTCAGCCCACTACTCCTTCTAGAACTTTGGATGGTCCAATACTTGCCTATATGTGTCTGTGCCTTCCCAATATGTGATATGAATTCCTAAACACCTTTTTCACAGAGATTCTGGAGGGAGGAGTACAGATTATAAACAACAAGTATCTAAATTATGGCCCCTGGGTCTTCTGGCGAGACATCATCAGGGACAATGGTGCTCTCATAGACATCCAGCAAAATGGAGAGAAGGGTCGGTGGTGGGTTATTCCTATTTCACATATCCCCAAACTATCTCCCGATACTCTCTTATTAGAGCTGCCTCTGTGTCCTTCTGTCAGGGCCTTGCCATAGATCCTGTGGAGATTACTGCTGGGGCCCAAACGTGGACCAATGTCAGATCTGTGAGTGACCAATTGTTCTGTTCCACCTTTTTTTTTTTCTTCTGTGTTTTGACTCTCCCTTCCTTTCTCCTGACTGACTGACCTCATAGATAGAAATACACCCACATATGCACATCGGTGACCTCTGTTCAACCCGTCTCTCCTGTGTGTCCCAGTGACTAAGACGGTGTGCGCCCCGCAGTGTAATGGTCGCTGTTTTGGGACGAGCCCCAGGGACTGCTGTCACATAGAATGTGCAGCGGGATGTAAAGGCCCCCTGGACGTGGATTGTTTTGTAAGTACTCAAGGACAAAAGCAGTCTTTCAAATGGTTTTGCCTCCTTTATTTTGAAGGGGATACTTGTAATAGCGCAATTGAATTGGGTATATTAACAGCCATCAATGGTTTTAAGGACTCTACGCATGCTCTTTTGATTCAATTCCAAGCGTTGTTTTTTGCTATAGTAATATACATTTTGTTTGATAGTATCACTGCAGAGATTTGAAACCTGCTTACTAACACCCGACCCATTATCTTGTTCTGACCGTTCATTCGATATTTGAGGCAGCTCTGAAAAGAAACAAATTGCTTTTCTTGTAGTGTGCTTGTAAGTACAATATTAAAAAACTAGCCATGTTAGCGGCTGGGAGGCTTCCCTGACAGCAGTGCCTTAAGCTGATAAATAACTTTAACATGTCGCTAACGTGCTGATGTTATGGAAGGCAATAGGAGTTCATTTGTAACCCATATGTGTGTAATTTGAGTGAAAACTTATACTTAATTATTTATTTACTAAGTTACCCATCACTTATGATCTAAGACTTAATTAGTATATGTTTGCTCAAATGTGTTTGTGTGTGTGTGCGTGTGTGTGTGTGTGTGTGTAGGCATGTCGTCATTTCAACGACTCTGAAGCCTGTGTGCCTCAGTGTCCACAGACTTTGATCTATAACAAGCAGACATTTCAAATGGAGACCAACCCTAATGCCAAATACCAGTACGGATCAATCTGTGTCTCCCAGTGTCCCAGTGAGTGAGCCTGTGTTTCTTTGCATCCTCGACATCTTGTACTGTTACTTTTTGCGGCCTGTGGAAAACACTTTTAACAAGCCTTCCTGATTTTGCAAACCGGCGTCACAGTGTGGTTGTTTTTTTCGTCTTGCTCTTTAAAGCCCATTTCGTGGTGGACGGTAGCTCCTGTGTGAGCGTTTGTCCGCCGGACAAGATGGAGGTGGAGAGAGACGGCCAGAAGCAGTGTGAGTTCTGCAGTGGACTCTGCCCAAAAGGTTGGTTATTATCATCATCACATTTTCTCCCACTTCTTGCATTAAGTAACGCATATTTGTCACCGAAGCCTAAAATGCCGTTTGGTCTCCCCTGCAGTGTGTGAAGGCACCGGCGCCGAGCATAGGCAAACGGTGGACTCCAGCAACATAGACAGCTTCATCAACTGCACCAAGATCCAGGGCAGCCTTCACTTCCTGGTCACAGGGATCCTCGGGTAAATTCCCTGCCCTGCCTGAAGGGTTCGCTGTGCGCAGCGATTTACAGGCAGCTTGTTCATGGTGAATGTTTCGTTGCTCCTAGAGATGACTTTAAGAGCATCCCGGCGTTGGATGCCAAAAAGCTGGAGGTTTTTCACACCGTCAGAGAAATAACAGGTGTGTATATATGTTGTTGGTGGTAGTTTTGCATTGTAATGCATCGTAGTAGTCCTACATATCGTGGCAGAATTTACTTTGAAACTATTAATTACAAAATAAAGTTTTTCAAATGGCACTGATAAATACCGTGACAAGAAATACGCCGTGGACACGTGAGAGCAGTGTGTTGCTCTACACAACATCTATCTCCATTACATGAAAAAGGATCATGCAACATCCTATTAATGGCCCACAACTATCTAAATACCTTGGCAGTCTATATTGATTGTTGTCACTGTGTTCGATTGTCAGATATCCTAAACATCCAGTCGTGGCCCGAAGAACTGAATGATCTATCGGTTTTTCGGAGTCTCACAACCATTCAAGGGAGGTCTCCTGACAAGTAAGTAATGTTGGTGCTCTGAGGAACCTCATTTAAATCAGTAAAACATTATGATAAAACAAATAATTTATCAACAAGATTTTATTCTGCATAGAAAGTGCAGATATTTGAATGGTATGAACTCGGATGGAATTTTACTGACTTTAAACTGGATCAGTATTCTTCCAATTCTTTAGTTCTCGCCAAAACTCATATTTATTTATATCACATGTTAAGTGTGTTGAACAACTGTGTGTCATCACTGCTCTCCTACACCCTCTACACATCGGATGTAAGCTGGTATAAATAAACAAGTGTAGCGAAATGGGAGTAAATATTTGACAGTCTGTATTAACATACAGTAAATACATATATCTTCATATATGCATATAGATAAATGCCAGCTAACACAATGGTTTACTTTCATTTGTTTTCTTTTTCTGTCCTCCAATCTTCCAACCAAAGGCGATATTCTCTGATGGTGATGCACATCCAGACTCTCACGTCACTGGGCTTGCGCTCTCTCCGGGAGATCAGCGACGGCAGTGTGTACATCAGTCAGAATGCCAACCTCTGTTACCACCACACGGTAAACTGGCTGCAGCTGTTCAGAGGCCGCAGAGTTCGAGTCAACAACTTCAACAACAACAGGCCGCTGGCAGAGTGCGGTGAGATGGCCCGGAGATGCCCCGAATCCCAAAGTCTCTGATCCAAATGATGCTGAACAAACTATACTACACACTCTTATCAACCCCCACACTCCTAATCAGAAAAATGAGGACCACGTGCATTATCTTCATCAGTTGGCTTGTTTTCTTCTCATGTTGTCGCGTCTGCAGTGGCACAGGGCCACGTGTGTGACCCGCTGTGTTCGGACTCGGGATGCTGGGGCCCCGGACCCGACCAGTGCCTCTCCTGCAGGAACTACAGCCGAGAAGGCACATGTGTTGGAAGCTGTAATTTCTACACTGGGTCAGTAAACACATGTGTGTCTCCTGTGGTGTTGTTTGAGCAATAAATGTATTGATTTTATCCGACCGTATAATTACTTGAATGTTGTCTCCAAAGAGCTCCCAGGGAATTTGCTGGACCTGATGGCGAGTGCGTTGCCTGTCATCCAGAGTGCAAGCGTCAGACTGGGACGTCCAGCTGTACTGCCCTGGTAATCCCTTTCTTTGATGGTTCATATATTTTTCATACATCTTATTTTACTTATATTCTTAAATCGCACTAATCATCAAGACAAATTCCTGCCATTCTGGGTCTTGTTTAATTGTTTCAATGCCCCCCCACACAGTTATACATAGTGATCATGTGTCTCAGCTTCTCCCATTTGTGTCTTCCTCCGTCCCGTTAGGGTGCAGACAAGTGTCTGGCATGCGCCAACCTTCAAGATGGTCCCTTCTGCATGTCCTCTTGTCCCACTGGGGTAAATGATGGACAGACCGGACTGATTTTCAAATACCCCAATAAGCAAGGTCACTGTGAACCATGTCACCATAACTGCACCCAGGGGTGAGACTGGACTCAAATGATGCGTGCTTACATACTTGTGTTTATCTTGGTATCTGTGACAAATATATGATCGCAGATGTGTTTATCTCTTACAGATGCTCAGGCCCTGGATTAAATGATTGTTTAGAGGCAACGAGACTGACAGTAAGCAGGTGAGTGTCTCCCCCTAGAGGCGACTCTAAAACACCACATTACAATGTGTTTGATCGATCAGTACTGACTCGCAGGGCTAGTGTTGCAATTTGATCAATTCATTTTACAAAACCTAGAATTGTTTTTTTGGAGACATGAACTTTATTCAAACATCCATAAAGATTCCTAAATTGGAGCCACAGATGGAAATATAAGAGTGAAAAAAAAACATAATTCAGATCATAAGAAATATTCTGTTGGTGTCCCGTCTTTTCCCTGCCCGACAAAGTGATTAACTCAATCGCTGCAGTCCGATGCTCCTTTCTATTACTAGATATATCATTAAATCTCACTGCCGCCACCTGGAATCTCCTCGTCAGCGTCTCTCTCTGCTTCCCTATGCAGTGGGCAGATCACAGGCATAGCTTTAGGTCTGCCGGCTGGCTTGATATTATGCCTGGTGTTGTTCTTCCTGGGCGTGCTTTACCACAGAGGATTGGCTATCCGCCGCAAGAGAGCCATGAGGAGGTACCTGGAGAGCGGAGAGGTGAGACTTCAGAAACCATTTAACCCGATACGCACTTGTGTACTCTGACTGTGAGTTATTGATGGAATGGGGATAGAAATAATGTGGGACTTATTTGACAGAGCTTTGAACCACTTGGTCCCGGAGAGAAAGGCAGCAAGGTTCATGCCCGCATCCTGAAGCCAGCAGACCTGAAAAAAATCAAAGCCCTTGGCTTGGGGGTTTTTGGTACAGTGCATAAGGTATTTAATAACCCTTGACTTTGACTTTGTCCAAATCCAGTGATAATCCATGGATTAATGTGCCGTTACAATACAAAATTTAACGGATTCATGTGAAATAATGCGGATGCTGCTGTGCATTTAATTGTTTTCAAGGGTGTTTGGACTCCGGAGGGAGAGACTGTGAAGATCCCTGTCTCCATTAAAACCATTCAAGATAGCTCTGGTCGACAGACCTTCACCGAGATCACCGATGTGAGAGTCCGCGCTTCTTGCACTCCTGAAAGAGTCAGATATATATATATACCGTCTCAACAGTGTGTTTTGCCTCTGTGTAGCATATGCTGTCCATGGGCAGTCTGGACCATCCGTACATTGTTCGGCTGCTGGGCATCTGTCCAGGTCCCAGTCTGCAACTGGTGACCCAGCTCAGTTCACAGGGCTCTTTACTGGAGCACATCAGGCATCACAAGAACAGCATGAACCCCCAGCGCCTGCTCAACTGGTGTGTGCAGATTGCTAAAGTAAGTGCGACGTGAGCTACAGATTTATTTTGAACAACCACGCGTTTCGAAAATATACATAGGGTATGTAGTTTATTTAGTTTGTTGTGGTGGAAATTAGTGGGTCGAGCCCTTGTGAGATATCAAAAGTATTTATTCCTAAACGAGAATAGGAAAAGGTAAATCGTCAATACAAGACATAAGTGCAGACAGAAGTCAAATGACTACAATTCAGCTGAAATGGGAAAGATTGTTCCATCTCTCTCAGAGGAGCAGGAAGATCTGACCAAGCTTCAAGAGAAGAAGAGGAGTTTTATACACTTGGGAGAGGAGCCTGTGTTGTCACAACCCAGCCCCCCCTCTGCATAAGGACTGTTAAGATAAGAACTGATTGTCCAGGAAAGAGTGCCCCTCTGCTCCTCCCCAACGGCACTCCTTCAACCATTACAAACAGACAGGATAACAAACAAGATAAGGATCGGTCAGGGCCATTAAGGGCACCACTCACTAAGACCAGGTGCAATGAGGTCAGGTCACAAGTCTCACAAAAGCTCACACACGCAGTTACTCAGAGACTCACACAATATCTCCCCTGACATTTGTGTCTCAGGGTATGTACTACCTGGAGGAGCACCGCATGGTCCACAGGAACCTGGCCGCCCGCAACATCCTGCTTAAGAACAACTACCAGGTCCAGATTTCTGACTACGGTGTAGCAGACCTTCTTTATCCCGACGACAAGAAATACATCTACACTGACACCAAGGTTTTTTTTTCACACATTTAACACGTCAAGGTTGAGTGGAGTTTACCGTCTCCTCAAGTTATGAAAGAAAAATGGTCTCTATGTCACCTATGTGATTTGTCACTTGATCCAGACTCCCTTAAAATGGATGGCCCTGGAAAGCATCTTGTTTCGAAGATACACTCATCAAAGTGACGTTTGGAGTTACGGTAAGGGGCCTACAGGACTGTTTGTGTGAGCGTGTCACAATATACGGAACATGAAATGAACCTTCCTCTAGAAAGCTGACATCAAATAATTCAAATCTGGCCTCTCTCTTTCCGGACAGGGGTGACAGTGTGGGAGATGATGTCATTCGGGGCGGAGCCTTATTCATCCGTGCAGCCTCAGGAGGTGCCGAGTCTGCTGGAGAAAGGCGAACGCCTCTCGCAGCCCCACATCTGTACCATAGACGTCTACATGGTCATGGTTAAATGTGAGTACGATGAAACGTCACAACCAGTTAGCACAAACACAAAGACTGCAGCTGACATGTTCCACTTCTCTCCAGGCTGGATGATCGATGAAAACATAAGGCCGACCTTCAAGGAGCTGGCCAGCGACTTTACTCGCATGGCAAGAGACCCGCCAAGATATCTTGTCATCAAGGTGAGGCCGTCATCTTCATTTACCCCACTGTTCGCTTTGAGGTCAAGCTCTGAATGCTTCTTTGTATTTCTGTAGTTGGAAGGAGGAGAAGCTGCCTCAGTCGAGCTCCAGCGAAGGGAATCTGAGCGTGGGCTTCTGCAAGCGGATTTGGAGGACCAAAACGAGGAAGGACTGGAGGATGGTTTGACAACTCCGCCTCTCCAACACTCCCCCTCTTGGACTCTGTCTCGGTCACGGATTAATTCCTACAGGGTAATGAAAGTTAGGCTCTTGTTGGACCGTTGTGGCTAGATCAGCGGCAAGGGAAACATAACACTTCCATTTTCCCCGATTTAAAGAGTGGTACCTCTCAGATTGGACCTATCGGATATCTGCCGATGAACCCCAGCCCCGTGGACAGCATCCGCCAGGTGATACAGGCACACAGATGCATGCAAACCAACGCATTTCTACAACTGCACAGGTGATATTGTATGTTTTTGGCAGAAACTCTGAACAGCTTCCCTTTAATTTCCGGTACTACTAAACTTTTCCCTTAGCCTTTTAAAATGGAGTATAGTGGCCCAGCACTGGGTAATTACAACCCAGTGAGACACATGAAAAGGTGTAATTCCAATCCCAGGCGAAGGTCTCTTTTAAAAATAGAATTAATTTCTATGAGCTGGTGCATCGGTTCAAGTCTCTCTTTATCCGTCCCAGCTGTGGCTTCAGAGGTCTCGACTGAGCTCGGTGCGTACGCTGCCCGAGAAGTCGGAGTTCAGGAGGAGTGGCAGAGAGGCGGAGCGGCATGAGGAGGGTTCACGGACTGGGAGTCTTCACAGGACCAGGTTTGCCTCTGAGAGGGAAACTCCTCATGTGTCCATTGGCCGACACAGGAAGCTCTCATCGGCATCAAGTCCAGTCCTCGTATAAAGTGTGGGCTGCCGAGGAAGAAGAGGAGGTGGACCACTACGGCTATGTCCTGGCTGGGCCACATCTTACTCCACAGAGAGGTAAACTACCACGAATAAGGAATTTATCATGCAGTGAATGCTTTAGTTAACAATATATAACCATGTCATGTGATCTCCGTTCTTCTATGAATTCCGTCTTGGCACACAGTCTGCAGTGTCTCTCCTTCCGGACAAAGAAACTCAAGACTCAAGAATAATCTCTCTATTGTGGTTATCTACCCCTCGCAGGAGTATGAAATCATGAGCAAAGAATCTGCTCCCCTTTGCTCTACAAGTAGCGTCTTATCACAGGCAGACGCCTCGTTAGTGGCGGTTAGCTTTGAAATCTCGCCATTACCTTCACCAACACTAGCTTCTTTACCTGGAGGGGAAACTATAGATGTGGAAACTCTGACACAAGTCTCCGCTCAAAGGATTAAGCGAGAAGATGAGGATTGTGAAGGAGGTGATACAAAGCAAAGAAACTCCACAGAGAAACATCCGCTCACTGTATTCTCTGATTGTGGGATCAGAGCATCAGATGACCACGGAGGGGCAGCTCGAGGGATAGGCAGGTACGAATACATGGATATCAGACGATCAAACTCTATGGAGGGGGAGCCCGCGGCCCTGGAGAGATGTGGGAGGCAAACATCTTCAAAGAGTGCAGCAAAGGCAGCGGAAGCAGACCAAATAGTGGTTTTGTTGAAAAAGGAGCTTGAGGAGGAAGAGGAGAACTACCACAACACAAACAAACAACCTGCACTTCAGGGAAATGTGAGCGGTGCGGTCACGTCTGGGCCAGATGTGCTCACAGCAGGGGGTGAAATGGTGGAGGAGTATGAGGACATGACGAGATTTGGAGTGCTTCCCAGTGGGTGGGAGCAGGCAGACTACCAGAACCTCCCCCTGAAGGGGAAAGCTGTTTCTGATGAAATGGGTAGTGACAGGTGTGAGGAGATTGGGGGATACATCAAGGTGTTCGCTGGCATGGGGGAGCCTGGTAGCAACACATCATTTGACAACCCAGACTACTGGCACAGCAGACTGTTCCTCAAGCCAGATGCTGTTCTCACCTAATAATGTGGATTGGGACAGAGAGATGGCAGCAGTTATGTTAGTACCTGTCATAAATGGGTTGTTTTGTAAAGTTTTTCCAGCTTTTCTTCTTTGAGCTGCACCAACAAATGTTGAAAGATAAAGGAAATATCTAGTAAAATGAGGTGATCATGTTCCATTGAACTAGATCAGTATTTTTGTACAATTTTTGTGAAGAATTATGATACGAATGAATAAAATTTGAATATTTTTCAAATACCAAATCGCCTGTGTCATTGAATGTTTTTGTATCAGGGTTGTATATATATGTTGTGTGTTTTCTTTGCACATCACCTGTGGTAAAAGAGAATCATGGACTGAATGGTATGAACAGCCGGAAATGAGATGGAGGCATAGAAACCATAAGAAAAGATGAATCGGCGAATTGGCCAGAGGCCAATCAAAGACTATCAGAGAAGTGACAGATTCATGTTAGGTTTCCGTTTTTGTTTAAATTCCGTTTTGGCATGCCAAATGCCTTTACCAAAACTGTTTTGATTAAAGGGCTTTTGAAATGTCCTGACATGAATTATCAAAGGACGGTAATGGGAA
This sequence comes from Apeltes quadracus, assembly GCA_021346845.1. NCBI lineage: Eukaryota > Metazoa > Chordata > Actinopteri > Perciformes > Gasterosteidae > Apeltes > Apeltes quadracus. Next base: position 8,909,426 of record CM037928.1, on the reverse strand, counting down.
CTCTATGAATAGGTCATTTGTTTTTCTATCGCTTTCAAAGCCCATATCGTCATGTGTATTGTATTAGTCAGCGTTTCCTGAAACACACGTTTAATGTCTTTATTTTAACCTACAATCACGTTCGTATATGCAGGCCTAGATATGAATTGCACCCCCTATATAAATACATAGCCTAAGATGTAAATGATTAAAAATATCAACCATGCCTTCTTCGGATGTAATGTTCGATGCACTAAGACTAGGCCAGGAACCATCTTGATTGCACAGCGGCTCTTTGGCAGCGGGCGGGATTTGGAGATAGTACTAGCCTGCTTACTGACGTCGGGCGGGCCGATGCAGAGAGCAGCGTGGTCCATCCTCTGATTGACTGACACACGCTGGGGGGAAAAAGTTACTCTTGAGTTCGAGGACACACTGCCAACATGTCTGGAGATGACGATACACCGGAGCTGACCATCGCCGACGACTTGGTGGTCACCAAGTATAAGATGGGGGCCGAGATCGCAAATCGTAAGTGAAATGCAGCGTGCACGTAGCGTTTTACTCAACGATCCATAAGCATCAGGATCCGTCTGGGGTTAGCTAACCCTGTCAGCTAGCTAGTCATACCTAGGCAGCAGCAGCTGTGCCATGTGCCGCAGCAACGTTCACTGCAGATCACGTTAGAGAGCGGCACTTTGTAAACGTAACGCTCGCTATATATTTAGGCGGAGATTTTCTATAACGTAATCGCTCCTATTCGTCTGGCGACACGTTGCTGTCACGTTACTCTGGTCAGCTACCTAGCTAGCTAAGCAGTGGCAGAGCTAGCTACCTCACTACCTAGCATTAGCTAGCGGCAACTGCTAACGTAACGGATAACAATGTAGTACGAAGCTGCATGGCGATACGGAGTTGTTCCAAATAGGCCCACGTAGGAGAGTACTTAATATCTAATTAAATGCATCGAGACTACTTGTAATGTTGTGTAAGATACTAGAGATCTGGTTGATTTAAAATAGTATTCTCTAACTTAAAGTAAATGTACGTTAAATTTACTGGAGTCACCTAATAAAGCGAGTTACAAACCCAGTATGTTTAACTTTAAAGACTGGAACAAGTCGCAAACATAAAATCGTAGACTTGAATACACCGTTACTGTATTCAATAACGTTATATTATTTTCAAGGCCACATCATTAGTGTGATTTCATATTTGCTAGTTATTTAAATGTAGATTAAATGCAAATCGAACCAATTTATGTCATTTCCGGATGTGTCTTCATCCCAAACAAAAAGTTTACAATGTGAACACTTTGACACCTACTCACTCAAGAATACACACCTTCCCCCTCAGGTTACACTCACTCCCAGCTGTTAGGTCAGTTTAACAATAGTCTTTATGTACGGCCACATTTCCTCTGCCACTGTGTTTGTTGGACCGCTGACTTCGGCGCCACAAAAAGGACAGATTTTTAACATCCATTCACACCGTCAAACTCAATGAACCGATATCTGAAGTCCTTCCTCGGCCTCCTGCTCGGTGTTGGGGAGGACCGCATATTATAAGTAGTATGCAGTTTCCAGATGACATTCAGCTGTCAGGGAAAGTGTCAAATGTTTTATCTTCTACTTAATGTAGCGCCGTCTTTTTCGATACATTTCTGACATTTTATTTAACAAATAATAAATGAACTAGTTAATAATCAGCAGAAGCCTAGAAAGGGAAAATAGTTGTTAGTCGCAGACCAGCACTACGCTGTCGTTGACGTGTCATTTGAAGGACGGCGTGGCTCATTCCATCTGTTGTCTTGCAGAGGCGCTGAAGACGGTGGTTGGAGCAGCCGTGGCTGGAGTCTCTGTGCTCAGCCTGTGTGAAAAGGGTGATGCCTTCATCATTGCCGAAACTGGGAAAATCTTCAAGAAGGAAAAAGACATGAAGAAAGGTACGTCTTTTGTTGCGTTTCATTATTTCTGTCATCATCACCGTCTCTGACTCGGCCGTCCCTTATTGCGTCTTTCTTTCGCAGGTATTGCTTTTCCTACTTGTGTGTCCGTTAACAACTGTGTATGCCATCACTCCCCTCTGAAGACCGATCCCGATGTCACGCTGAAGGATGGAGACCTTGTTAAAATGTAAGCTACCAAATGTGTACTTTATTTGCAGTTCATACTTCTTTTGGGTATTTTTTTTAGTTCAAGTTATCCCGTTCTTTTTGTTCACAGTGATCTCGGAGTTCACGTTGACGGCTTCATCTCAAATGTGGCTCACAGCTCAGTTGTCGGAGTCACCAAGGTATGTCGTCACGGTTAAATGTATCCTGCGCTGTAGCCCTACTTGGTTTATTCACAAGACTTGTGATTTGTAATATAATTGTCTTACCAGAGTTACAAATCCTAAAATACCAACGTATTAGTAACGCTTCATCCGTCCTTTTGGTTCTCTCCAGGACAACCCAGTGACTGGACGGAAGGCTGATGTTATCAAAGCAGCTCACCTCTGTGCTGAGGCGGCTCTGCGTCTTGTTAAGCCAGGAAATCAGGTAAGTTTCTCGCCGTGCCCACTGAAATGAGCAATGTCCCCTCTGGCCACACCACGTCTAATAAACACAATGATCTCCCGCATCAGAACAAACAGGTCACAGAAGCCTGGAACAAGATTGCAAAGTCGTTCAAGTGCTCCCCGATTGAAGGTGGGTGGTTGTGAACAATCGGCACCTGCAAGATTTTGAGGGTCACAATGGTACTTTTTTTTTCCCAACGTGCACTGACTCTGTTCATCCCACCCATGTGTGCAGGCATGCTCTCCCATCAGCTCAAACAACATGTGATCGATGGGGAGAAAACTATCATCCAAAACCCAACGGACCAGCAAAAGTGAGTCGACTCAAGTGCTTCCCGTCACTGACCTGATGAGGGTTTTGACCTGTTGGTGAGCTTATCACTTTTGTATTTGTAGAAAAGACCATGAGAAGGCCGAGTTCGAGGTCCATGAAGTCTATGCAGTGGATGTGCTTATCAGCACTGGGGAGGGCAAGGTGAGAGAACTTGGGTTCAAATGTGTTTGTTCTGAGTAAAATGTATTCCAGGTATTTTCTAACGACGTTTGTCAATTTAGGCAAAGGATGGCGGTCAGAGGACCACCGTTTACAAACGGGACCCCAACAAGGTGTACGGCTTGAAGATGAAGACATCTCGCACATTCTTTAGTGAGATGGAGAGGCGCTTTGACACAATGCCTTTCACTCTGAGGTAGCATCTCTAAATTTCACAAACAAATGGTTTACTTTAATTGCCCAGGTTTCACCGTCTCATCTTTCACCCTGTGTCCTCAGAGCGTTCGAGGACGAAGGCAAGGCCAGGTTAGGCGTGGTTGAGTGTGCCAAACACGAACTGCTGCAGCCGTTCAATGTGCTGCAGGAGAAAGAGGGTGAGTGGAACCATGAGGGATGTAGGCGACTGCTTTATTGACCAGGACGCATGGTGTAGGTTGGTTTGTGTGAACTAATTAGTGGTCAGTAGGTTTCTGTTAGACTTCACATGCACTTGACTGAAAGTAAAATGTAAGTGCCCAAGTAGTACTGCTAAAAAGGTATTTTTTTATTAGGGTTTGGGGGATTTACTTGCCACTAACACTTTGGCCTGTCCCGCCTTCTAAAACAAGCCAAATACCTGTGGGGAGGATTCTGGCCTCGCAGGGACCCTGGCTAGCTCGAGTTAAACTGACTTCATCTTTCTGCCATCGCGTTACTCATTCCCTGCATTATTAGCATTCCAGTCATTTGGGTTTTAGTTTATTTATGTTAACTGATACAGAAAAGGGACAACAAAGCTCAAATAATTAAAGGATGAAGGTCATTATTCATTATCTATCACAATTTTCGATTCCAATCACTTTCTCCCCTCTTGTATTTTCCCTGAGGAAATCTGGCTAATTCATACATCTCCATCACATTGATTTGTGCAGGGAAATGAAGTTCTAATATAGAGCTTAAAGAGAAAAGCGTATGTTGAAGAAAAGAACTGAATAATTATACAAGTTTTAATCCATTGCTCATTAGTCAGTTGATTTACAACATTAAAGAGTTCGGACTTTGTTTTTTCCTCTGCCAACTGAAACATTTGCACCTCATATCTTTTATCTTTATATCTTTAATCCCATCTTTCTCAGGGGAAGTTGTTGCCCAGTTTAAGTTCACCGTGCTGCTTATGCCCAACGGACCACTGCGAATCACAAACAGCCTCTTTGAGCCAGAGCTCTACAAGTCTGAGCATGAGGTGGAGGACCCAGAGCTGAAGGTAAGATGTGTTTGATGGCTGGGATGTTGCAGTCTCTTCTTGAAAAGAAGGGTGTCACCACAGCATTCTGTTTAGGTCGTTGCAAAGCCATTTTGATGAGTCATTTTTGTCTACTTTTTTTTGTCGTTGAAAGGCTTTGCTTGAAAGCTCTGCCAGTCGTAAGACTCAGAAGAAGAAGAAAAAGAAGGTGAGTTGTCCGGCAAGGTTTTAATGAACTTAACTTCCAGTTTCAAAAGATTCCTCTAATTTCAATCATTTTATGTCTTTTAAAGGCCTCAAAGACTGTTGAGACTGCGACCGGACAGGCAATGGAGACTGAAGCTGCAGAATAAATTTCTCGGGCAGACATCTGACGACCCAAAGAATCAGACGACATGAATCCTTCTGTCCCAGCGGTCCGAGGCGCATGCGGGCGTAGCCGCTGTGAAACCTCTCAATCTAACTGATGTCATTTTGGGATGATGCTGCTCCTAAATTTTGTCACTCCACCTATAATACAAGTACATTTCTAGTAAATCTCATAAACTTGAGACAGTCCCTTTCTTCTAACAGTGGACAACAATTCTGCTACAAAAGAGAAAATTAAAAAAACAATTGTTTGACCTTGAGCCTTCGTCCATGAAAGATAAAATGAGTTTGACTGAGCGGCAGAGGATGGTGAATGTACAATACTGTGTCAGCGTAATTGTGTGGCATTGAGATAATTTCCTAAACGTCATAAACCTGAAGCCACGTCTTCAGCAAACAAATTTGACCTTGTCTTCGCCAGAAGTGTGCAACACCTGTCTTGAACCCTGAAGTAAAAATTATGCCAATGGTCATCATTACTGTTAAAATCAGCATCGCCGCCATGTTTATACCACTCTGGCTTAGCTCAGTCTGCCAGTACGTTGAGTACACCTCTAGGGAGCTACTGTAGGTGACTCGGCAAACAATTTCTAAAACTTACAATTAAAGACCAAGTTAAGTCATTTAAATAGCAAACGTATTTCTCCATCGTGAATGGCATTCCTCCTGCCAGGGGTTCTGCATTCAGTCTTCTGGTGCCACCATCAAGTCTGACAGTCTGTTTACATAAGAATTCCATACCTGTTAGATATATGGATGCTTTTGTAAAACAAATCCCAGTTTCAGAGACTATTTTTGGAAACATTAAAAAGCCACCTGACATCAATTGTGTGGTTGTTGATGGTTTTATGTGTTTTCATACTTTTGAAGAAAAGGGATATTCCTGTCAAGTAAAACTGCATGCTTTGTTTTTTATTTAACAACCTCTTTAAAAATAAACTAAAATGTATAATTTGCAAGCTATGTAAGGAACTTGTCATAATACCCACAAGAATTCCACCACCAGCTTTACAGAAAAGCAAGCAAATGTTATTAAATCACTTAAATGACTTTTAACTGACTTTTTTTTTCTTTCTAAGCTGAAATATTTTATAAATTTCAGAAGCATCAGCAATCTCACTGCAGAAATATATTGAGGTGAGATTTAGCAGCTAGTGGCAATCCCATTTATCTGCAGTCTGGGACAGAAATCAATAATCCAACAATACAACGCTCGACCACGCAGCAAGGTTTATCTGAGTCCCTCCAGGATCTTGGGAGGGGAGAGGATGGAATGGCCTGAAAGAACTCCTGACCTCAACCCCACTGAAGAATTGTTGGATAAACTACGCGTGCTGTTCCACAGGAGTTTGTGACCAGGCTGGTGACAGGCCGTTATGTCTGTATGGTTCTTCCACACACCACCGAGGCTGCTGTTTGTTAATAATTTACATTGTTAAAATTCCAATAGGTCTGGTTTCTTCAAACTTTAACCATCCAGTCTACTGAAAAACACAAAACATTAGTAAACAGCAAAATAGGCTTAGAAGATTGGAAAATCTTTTGTGAGCGCAACCCACATACTCAGCTCTGCTGCTCATCCCACAATTGCAGGGTCTTTACAAATGTTGCACAATTTTAAAGAGAAATAAACAGGCTTTCTAATGATTAACGATTGTTTGCCAAGAAACATTATTACAACAAAGAAATAATGCGCCAAACGCATATGTCTTTACCCTTTCTTAAGCTTTGTTTATGTATCAATCATTTTCACCAATAACATAATTAATGCTTGAAATTCTTTAACATTAGAAATCTGTTGCAAATGTAGTACAAAGTACAGTAGAACTAATATATAACGGCGCATTATAAGCACTTGATATACACGCGTTACATTATGGCAAAATTTCCCACATTTTACTGCTGTCCAATGAAAGTGACGTAGCCAATCCCTATAAAAGCGTTGTCGCCAGCATATGACGTACTTCACTGAGACGATTCTTTGACTGTCGGTAAGGAACAACGAGCTGCGTTAGAATCCAAGCTAATCGTCTTCATTTAAAGTCCATCGAACTAATCCGTAACGTTTTTTCTTCTGTCCTCAGCCTCCTGTTCTCGACATGAGAGCCAAGGTTTGTTTTTCACGTCTCTATGGTCAAATAATCCTTGTTCATGGTAGCGCTAACATTTGCTAGCTAGCTAGCTAACCTGTAACTGACGGGCCAGGAAAGCACGCGGTCTATTAGCTGTCCAACTTGTTAGAATGCCATTTATCGATGTTGACATTAATTTCGTCCATGCGAGATGTCAAATATACAGGAATTGATCAATTAAAAATGTAACCTTACGATGTACGTATGTGTTGCAGTGGAGGAAAAAGCGCATGCGCAGGTAAGCGTACGTTCCTCGTGTATATAATGCTTTTTTTAATCTCAGTTTTGAAAAGGATTTTCCCCCTCATTCCCCATGTCTTGTTACAGACTGAAGCGTAAAAGGCGAAAGATGAGGCAGAGGTCCAAGTAAGCTGTCCTCTCCGCCATGGCTGTGACAGCACACGTTGCCTACAACCAGACCGGGGAGCCCCGCTCCAGATCCAGGACCCTCCCGGTGTCAAGTCTGTCGGTGGTACCCATCTCAACGCGAGGCAGCGGCGCTGCGGCGGCTGATCCAAGACCTGCTGGATGACAGGCTTTTCCTCGGACATTCTGGACTCTTTAATTCCTCAACTTTTCTAAACTGTGATTAAAGGTTTTGGTTTCTAAATGGCTTTGCAAACTTGTTTTCTTTTAAATTGTTATTGGCTTTGATTACATTTAATGGACGCTTTTATCCAAAGCATCTTTCATCTTTTAACCCATGGTTTACATATTTACCAGGGGAGCAATTAGGAGTTGGGCGTCTTGCTCAGGGACACTTTGACATGGCTCATGGAGCAGCTGGGCTTTGAGCCAACCTTGCGGTTCCCAGTGCACCACACCACGCCATGCAGCCATAACGTGGAATTGTAGTCCCAGATTGTTCAAGTCAAAACTTTTATTCCAGCTGCAGGAAGCACACTGCTGTAAATGATGTCTCTTGAATTTAAACTTGGTTGTGCATGCAGACCCATTCCTTGGTGCAACACGGCCATGGCTCTTACCTACCCCATGACATCTCATCATGGTTTTGGTTAGTGGCTCTAGTGACCTTCCACCCCACCAGCAATTAAGTTTCCAATCATATACTCATGTACTTCTACCAAAGTGTTAAATTAATTTTTAGTTTAAGCCGGTTAACATAGATGTAATGTGAATTTATGGTGGCAGAGTGCACCACTTGTTGCTGCTAAATTAAGTTGGATGCTCAGAAAATATGTAATTTAGAGGGCACATATCACTGAGAAAAGCTGGTTACTCTTAAAATCCGTTGCGTCAAAGACTTTGACTTGATCTCAATATACAGAAAATCCCAGAGAGCATGCTACACGACCCGCACCTGTAAACAGGCTTACAACTCGCTAGTTCCCATTTTTTTTGACTTGTCATGAACATTGCATAGTAGTTGCAACAGTCCATTTTTTTAACTGAAGACATTTGTCATATCTGCAAAAGGTACATTTACTCCCTAAAACATTTAATTCCCTGTATCATTAAATCAGCCACCAAAATAAACTTTTGTCGTTATGTAAACCCTATCCTAATTGTCAAAATGTTTAGATTACTTTCCTCACAAAGGCAATGAACCCTGGAGATTTTTCTTGCATACAAATCTTGGATTTGCTTTTCTTTTTTAATGTCGCTGACTGCTAACTAATGTGTGTGACCACGTTTACAGTTTGAACCCTGGTAACAGTAAATAATGTACAGTACGCGCAGACACACACATACACGTGTTTGTATGTGCAGTAAATCTACTATAAGAACTTTATTTGCATTTTTTGTTTTACCACAAATCATCCAACTGACTCCTGACTGACAGAAGGTCCAACTTTGACCTGTATACAATGACTTGTCAGCATCCCAAATAGCATCCTGTGACTGATACTTCTGCTTCTGGAGAACAAAACCGAACCCAAAAATAGTTTCATTCCTGAGATGCAATGATAAGGTTGTTTATTGGAATATTGTCTTACTTCTTGGTGCATAACTGATGGTAACATTAGCATAACGTGCGCTTGGTGGCATTTTTGTTCAAAACAGATGTGACAAGCCACCACAATATGGTCAAAATATGGCCCTGAACAGACTTCCACACATTATTTTTTGGCTTATAGTCCATATGCTGAAATGAGCAAATATTACATTACATTACATGTCATTAGACACTTTCATCCAAAGCGACTAACAATAAGTGCATTTCAACCACAGGGATAGAAACTCAAAGAACAAGAAACAAGAAAGCTCTACTTCATCGGATATGAAACACTGTTGCTTGACTTTTACATGAATGTGTTTTCATTGATCTGTTTATACAAAGGATGAGCAAACCTCGTCACCCGGTGTGTAAACAGCTGTAAATGGCCGTAGCAGGGCAACGGGGGGGACCTGTTTGGTTTTAGTTGCCACGCATTAGCGAGGCTTTGGCGCACGTCCCGCTGGTGTCACGGCTCGTGCATTCTCTCCTGTTGTGAGTTGTCCGAACGGGAGCTGATCTATGCAACTGGGTAACAGCAACAAGGCTCCAAGGCCTTAACGTTACACCTTTCTGTCAACCAACCCGCGGGCGCTGTCACGCTCGCTTGGTAAAAGCCGCAGCAGCGGAGAGGAGCGCTTGCGCGCGCAGCGGCAATTGGTCCTGTTACGTAAAAAGAAATAAAGGTAACGGGTCGGGCACCGCGTGCGTTATAGCTGTATTTTGCTGACACGCTACTGTCACGCGGAATAAAACTCGCCCTTGTGATGTCCCCACGTAGAAATGAACATGTGTTAGTTATCGTTTCCTGACACGCTCCACCCGCACGAGTTAATTCTAGGGTTTAGGTTTGGATTTCCAGCGAAGGAAGGGCTTCAACCAGAGCCCGCCCCCCCCCCCCCCCCCCTCACCCCGCCGCGCCGTTCTTGCTCTGCTCGCCTGCGATGTGAGGGACGCTTCACATGTAGATACCTTTCGGAACGGTCAGTTTAGTGCACCTTGCGGCACCGAGAGGCGGCGCGCAGCGGAGAGAAGCTGCGATCATGACTTAACCGATCGGAGCGCGCGCAGTGTGTCGTTGATTCGCTCGATGGGCTCTAGATCCACGCGACAATAAGTCGGTTGCCACTCAGTTGTGAACTGCGTTGAAGCCGGAGGCCAGGTCGAGTCAGGGGAAGTCGCGCAGATCTTGCGATGCCACCCGCGGATGCAGAGCCGGGCATGAGCGCGGGCACGGGGATCGCGGCCCCGGCCTTACCGATCCAGACCCCGGGCGAACGCGCACTGAGTGTCCTGTGGTCCTTCGCAAAATACCTGGGTGCTCTTCTACCCGTGTACCTGGCCGGATATTATGGCTTCAGCATCAGTGTCGTGCTCTTCGGGCTGATGATTTACACGGGATGGAAACACAGCCGCCTGGAGAAAGTGACGAGGCTCAAGTTGTCCATGTTCCTGCAGGAGAACGAGAAAGCCTTCACCACCGAGAAAGCTTTCAGAACCAAACGGGATCTGCCTCCCTGGGTAAGCACTGCCTCACCGCCTTCCACGCTCGTTCTTTGCTGTTTGTGCTTACTGTTTATTCAGAAGGTCCAGACTCACTTACATGATGCTTTCTTACAACCCACACGCGTTTTCCACCTGCCTCCATATTTAGACATGTCCGTGCAGTGCCTGGGCAATTATTTCCCCACAAGCTGCCACCTAGGCATGTGGATTTAAATGTCAGATGTGGACTCACGGTGGGAAGGTGGACCATGCACACACGCATTGACTCGGGCTTGCAGACAGGGAAATGCATGCATATATACTGATTGAAATATAAATCATCCAGCAACAGGAGAGGTTTCCTCTTCCTTCTCGACAGCAGATTTGGTATTGACCTTATCTGGCTCAAAAAACCCGATGACTCATAAACATACTTCAGGGCCGAGGCAGTGACCATGGACCACCATATCTGGAAAGAGAGCAAAAGAGAATAATCTCTCTCTCTCTCTCTCTCTCTCTCTCTCTCTCTCTCTCTCTCTCTCTCTCTCTCTCTCTCTCTATCTTAATCTTGAGATATCTGTGGTTTGAAGGAAATGCTGATATGCATGTGGTGCACGTCAGCAAATTTGGTCTAATCTTTGTAATTTGTGTCTTCCTGTGTTCTCTCTCAGCTTGAATATATAAACTATAGTTGGTAAGCTGGGGAGCTGTATAATCAAAAATAAATACTGCTAATGTAACTCCTCTGAGAGCTGGAGGTAATTTTACACTGCCGTGTTGTATTTGAGTTTATGTCTGACCAACATTCCCTGTCAACAGGTCAACTTTCCAGATGTGGAAAAAGTGGAGTGGCTTAATAAGGTGGGTTTTACCTCAGATTTAGCAATATGCTGTGTCTATTAGACATTAGGATATTAATATAAAGAGTCAACCGTTTCAACATGCGTGTATGACATCTTCTGTGCTTCGTTCAGCGGAACTCTGATGACAACACAATGATTTCTTGATAAGTTGTTGTTTCACTTGAGCAACAGCCTCAGCGGGGATGCAGCGCCTCAAATGTATCATGAGGATAAAGAGACTCGTGAGGATCTTAGGTGACCCGTCTGCGGTTGCAGCCTTTCCATGAGCAGGCCGTCTCCAGCTTTAATTAAGAGTCACGGAGAGTGGCTCAGATCATTTTGTAGAACTCTTTGTCTGTGTCAGCACAGTAGCCTCGCATCAGCACAGGGCAAAGTGTGGATGTGAATACTAATCATTCCAGCCGCCCTTCAGCAGAGAGAAGTGCAATGGACACAGTGGCAGGAGCCCACATTGCTGGATGGCTTTTTGCCGGACCGATCGTTCAACAACCCAAGTCTTTCCTCGTGGCTTTCCTCATGTGACCCAGCTGCTGACACTCACCCTCCTGACTCGCAGCCATAAATAAATACATATCAAAATGTTAACGCTTTTTATTATATGTTACAACTTGTAGAAATTGAAAACCTGCGAATTGCTCTTCAATAAAACGCCTTACTATCAATAACTGCATCCTAAATAATAAAGGATACTCTGCGGTAGCTGTGGCCTGTTAGCATCACCAGACTTTTGGAGGTTAGGAGATCAGTAAACAGCAGCTGACAGGGCATTCTGAAATGTTACAGGGTAATAACGCTTTACCAGCCAAACGTCTGTGGCTTGTTGTGGCTTTCTTAACTCTGTGTGTCTACGTGTGTGGTTCTTTGCAATTTCCTGTTTTGGTAAATTGTCACGCTGTTGCACTGGGTAACATTCATTGTTCTGTTATTCTCATACAACAAAACTTTAATGCCAGCTTGTCAAAGGCCTTCTTCGCCACTTCTTGCATGATGCAAAGCGTTCGGACTCACGTAGACTCCCGCGTCCGAATCAAACATGCGCTTCTGAAAGCTTTACTCTCCCTGGTCGAAACACAAGGCTCGTAGTTAATAAAAACGGGTTTATTCCATGAAAACAAAAATAAATAAAGGTCTACTATCCACATTCCCGTTATCCAGTTGCAGCCAACCCAAGATTGTACCAGCGTTTCCAACATTTTGACCGATACTGTAAAACGTTATTTTTTAAAGGAAAAAACAAAATAGATTTTTGCAATGACGATCAAATACAAAAACTTTTCACAATACAACATACAGAAGCATTGGAAAATGGCGGCCAAGACAAGAGCAATAATGAATGTTCTGTCATGTAGATCCTGCAGCAGGCTTGGCCCTTCATAGGCCAGTATCTGGAGAAATTACTGGTGGAAACCATCGCTCCTGCTATCCGTGCCTCCAACATTCATCTGCAGACTCTCAGCTTCACCAAGGTCAACATAGGAGACAAGGTACCTGAATGGGGCGTCATAAAAAGCCCAGGCGGTTGAACACAGAATGTTAATGTGGGTGAAATGTAAATCTGGTAATGCAGCACTACCGTTCCGTCCTGTTGGCTGTTGTGTTTGCAGGCTTTGAAGGTTGCTGGTGTAAAGGCTCACACGGAAAATGATAAGAGACAAGTTATGTTGGATCTGTACCTGAGGTAATGCATCACACCTCGTGTTCTTGGCTTGTTTCTAAGCACCTGAGTAACTGAGACGTGTCCTGGAGGGGGGAAGGGCTGGTCTTTGTCTCCTTCAGCAGATGATTGTTTACTTCAAACAACGTAGCTCATATCAGCTGCTTTCCGTAGTTAAAAGTGTATCTTCATACTTGTAAACACGTGTGCTCTTCCACATGCAGCTACGCCGGTGATGTTGAGGTCAACGTAGAAATTAAGAAGTACTTTTGCAAAGCCGGAGTGAAAGGAGTCCAGGTATAAGAATGCACAATATTACATTACATTATTAGCGATCGATACCTCCTGGAGAAACACCCTTTGCGTGTGACGTCCTCTCCATGTAGCTCCACGGGAAGCTGCGTGTGATCCTCGAGCCTCTGATCGGAGACGTCCCGCTGGTTGGAGCCGTCACGATGTTCTTCATCCGCAGGCCTGTGAGTGCGGCACCAGCGAACCACGTCTGATTCACCCACTGGTGTGTGTGTTTATAAGTCTTTGCTTTTACCTGTGTCTTAGAAACTGGACATCAACTGGACCGGGCTGACCAACCTGTTAGACATCCCCGGCCTCAAGTGAGTTTATGCTGCACAGCTTTGTGTAAATGCCTCTTAGGGTGCGGCTCTATTGATATGTTGTGGCTGTCTGGTGTTTATTTTCAATGTTTTTTTATTTAAAGAGGAGTGACTGTTTGTAGAGCTGAGAACATTTTGACATCCCAACAAAATCCTGGGAAAGCACTAAAACCAACAAATAATTGATCCTAGGAGCCAAGGCCTGACATAGTTTGCTCTTGTGTGTCACACTTAGTTGAGCTATTTTTGAAAACGCATAACTGAGTCACGCTGTTGCACTGGGTAACATTCATGAACAGGGGCACTGTATTTTATTTAAAGTCAATCCCACACACACAACCTTAATTTAGTATTGTTAATTTATGTTTTAATTGGTATATAATCCCCTAAATCAAATTATTGTTGTGTCTTTATTACCTTAGAATGAGCCCGTCATAACTACATAGGAACGGTTCCTCTTCACAGAGCCGGCCATGTTGCACCGCCTTGTTTCTACAGTACCTTTAAATACAAACTGAATTCAAATCAATGGACCATCAAATACGTATTACTACATATTAATCTGCGACAAAATATAATTCATGACACATCCAATATTTAGTCCTGTTTCAGTCACGTTTTCTAAAAACCAGGCAGCTGTTTCAGAGAATTACTCAGACTCATACATTTGTGATCTCTTTTGTATTAAAATGTCCTACAATAAATGTCTATAGTAGAGTAAATGGTCCCTGAACAGGTTTTGTTCTTTTGATGGTGTTTGTTGATAATATGAAACATTAATCCATGCCTTTTCCTTTAAGTTGTTCAACTTATGCCATATTCTTGTCCTAGCAATTGTTCAGTATGTATATTACGACTCCATGCAGTCATATGGATATAGTTATTGAGGCCCATTATGTAAGGTCAGCAAACAATGTAGAATCAGCTACACAAAAATGTACTTTAACGTGAAAATAATCCGCTGGTCTGATATCAAATGAAAATGTTCTTGCGTTTTTGCTGATGGCTTATTCTACACTGTGTGTTATGATCGTATATGATGCACTGGTTGGAAAATCAAAGCATTATCACAGGTGTACATTTGTTGCTGACACATCAGTTCTCTCTGATGATGCTTTCAATGACAGTGCGTCATTATTTAGTAGCAGACAACGTTAACCTACATGATTACGTGGATATCCTGTTATTAATGCATGTTCATATTGTCAGCAGTAGTACATAGTCACTGTCTGTGTGTCTGTGTGTCCCTCCCTTGTGCCCCCAACATCGTTCTTGCATTCATTTGCAGTGCCATATCGGACACTATGATAATGGATGCAATAGCCTCCCACCTGGTGCTCCCCAACCGCCTCACTATTCCCCTGGTGGCCGACCTGCACGTTGCGCAGCTGCGCTCCCCTCTGCCACGGGTAACTGTCTCAATTAGGAATGAACCGGAGAAACATTGAACAGCACAGACTGAAGCCGCTGCAAGCAAACACAAGTCACAATAGGAGTCATACAGCCTGTTCACAATTTGAAGAAAGAAAGAAAAAAACATGCATCCATGTGAGGAGGCTCTTTGACTTACACGTTCTATGTGTGCGTGTGTTTTCCTGCGTGTGTGTGTGTGTGTACATGCTAGGGAGTCGTGCGTATCCACCTGCTGGAGGCCGAGGATCTGACCGCCAAGGACACAGTGATTAAGGGCTTAATCGACGGCAAGTCCGACCCGTATGCGGTGCTCCGCGTGGGGACCCAGATCTTTACCTCCCATCACGTGGACAGCAACCTGAACCCGCAGTGGAGGGAGATGTATGAGGTGAGAGGGACAATCTCTAAAAGAAATGTGAGCTCCACGGCTTTGCCTTTACGTTTGAGTTTTGCGATCCCCACGGGTTTTCTGAAGCTTCCCCTTGGTGTCTTTGCTTTGTAAGGGCTGCTTACGGCAGTGATAAAGTCACAGTAGTAAACAAGAAGACAAGAGGTAGCCGGAAGCTTGTTCATGGTTTATGAAACTTGAAGCCATTGAATTATATGATAAACTCTTAACATCTACCCGGTTCTTGCCATTGTGATTCTGTGTGCATGTCCTTGTGTAATTGTGCAGTGTGTGGCTGTATCTATATTTGTATATTTGTTGTGTGGATTGTGTATTTGTCCATTTACGTGTGTGTGTGTGTGTGTGTCAGGTGATTGTCCATGAAGTACCTGGTCAGGAGTTGGAAGTGGAAGTTTTTGACAAAGACCCAGACCAGGATGACTTCCTGGGGAGGTAGCTCACCCGTTCTCATTCATTTACTGCGTCTCCATGTGTTTCTCATGTCATTCTCGTCTCTGCTGTCGGGTCATGATTCACTTTAGTCTCTGTGATTTATCGGCTTCATTGAGCGTCTCTCTATCTGTCTCCGTCTGTCTTTCGCTCAGGGTCAAGGTGGATCTTGACATCGTAAGGAAGGCCAGAGTTGTGGATGACGTGAGTACTGATACTAATGTTAGATAAGACGCAACGTTTCATCACTACATTTATTAAATGTGCCTCCCTAAGGTCCAATAATAATCAGCTGGCATAAGAATGCATTTGTTGAAATGTCTTACTCTGGAAAACACCGTTTAAGCCCTGCAGTGATCCGGTTGGCCTGGGACACTGCAGACCCCACGGGGCCTCCTCGTGATCTGCTCTGATCTCACCATCTTCCATCCTGCCAGCCAGGATCAAATAAATCCACCGTGAGAGAAAGAATGTGTGTTTAATGAGCCTCTTGTATTCGTAATTAGTGGTTCAATCTGAGGGACGTCCAGACCGGCAGCGTCCACCTCCGGCTGGAGTGGCTCTCTCTGCTGTCCTCTGCCGACAGACTGAGCGAGGTGAGTGTTGTGACAGCAGGCTACTCAATCTTCCTTTGGGCCAATAAGGGACCGGCTTTTGGGTGGTGTGAAAGAGTCATAACAATGAGCTCAAGATATATCAACGGTCAGCGTTAAACAGGATTTGTGTTTTCATAATCCCTGATAAACGATCACATAAAGGATTAAATCCCACACACAATCCAGAGTGGAACTTTTGGGTTGGATGCCGAAGGCTGAATAATTCCAGGTTTTATAATGTTGTCGCCTTCTGTCGAATGTTTTTTTTGGGCATTGTTGGGTTTGCGTACTTTTACCGTATGTTTTATGTGCCTTAGAATGCTTTTTGTATTTCACCTCAGTGACTAAAAAAAAGATAGAAGATAGATAGATATGAGATGTAAAACGATCTTTTCATAGTAGTCTTGAACTTCAACATGTTATTTAAAGTATGAAATTTGTTCGATTGTTGGTGGCCTCTGGTTGGGTTTTGGGCTTTCAGGGCCTCAGATGATCATTTTCCTGACATGCACTGTGGGTTCTTCTACCAGGTGATCCAGAAGAATCAGAACTTGACCAATAAGACAGCTGAGCCTCCATCCGCCGCCATCCTCGCCGTCTATCTTGATCAAGCTCACGCATTGCCCGTAAGATTCCCACTCTTCAATCGGGACCCTTTCATGTCGTGCATTCTCATCGGTTGCCCACGATGATGTATTTACTATGTTGTAGATGAGAAAAGGCAATAAGGACCCCAGCCCAATGGTGCAGATTTCCATTCAGGATGCAACTAAAGAGAGCAAGGTAACGATACAATGGGAACCTTCTCAGCCCATGGAGCAGAACGCATAGTTCATCTTTCTGCTCTCTGCTGCAGACGAGCTACGGAACCAACGGCCCCGTGTGGGAGGAGGCCTTTAACTTCTTCATACAGGACCCCTCCAAGCAGGACATTGACATTCAAGTAAGTCATTTAGTCATAGTAGTGGTGATAATTCAGTAATCGTTGAACACATTCAACAAACTAGCTCAAAATGTTTTTCATCAATTACTCCAAAGACGTCGAGGTAATCAGGACACTAAGTACTTCATCGATATCTCCACTAGCGTTAATACATTTTCTTTTATATTCCGTTATTTCTGTCAACATGAGCGGTAGTTCGTGCCTTCATCCCACCTCTCCTCTTCTGTTGCTTTGCTTTTTAATCAGGTGAAAGATGACGACCGAGCTTTCTCCCTGGGCAGTCTGAGCATCCCTCTGACCCGTCTCCTGGCCTCGCCTGAACTCACCATGGATCAGTGGTTCCATCTGGAGAATTCTGGCTCGGCGAGCCGCATCTACATCAAAATTGTGCTTCGGGTCGGTGTTCCACATTTAGACTTAGGCACCCTTTGTGTGCACACTCACACTTGTAGGTATAGTTGTAAGATTCATGCAGTTTGGGAAAGAACCCAACCAATTGTTTGCTGAAATCAGCTGCCGGCTCCCAAAGGACTTCTTTGATCTCAGGAAGCTAACATCCAACACAAGTTTCAGTATCAAACCCACGACCCTTCAAAACTACATCTCAAATTTCAAACTACTAAAAATACTGAAATACTAAAATACTGGGCGTATTAGTATTAGTATTAGACGTAATAGACACAATTCTTTTTTTCCGGCTAGATTTTGTGGCTGAACGACGATGCCACTCCTACAACTCCTTCCCCGAGGCCTCTGGCCCCCGGGCCTGGTATGGATCAGGGGGGAATAACATCAGACCTGAACCCCATGGGGCCCGGCGGGTTAGGTAAAGCTCATCCAACAAGACCACAGCACACCACGCCCCACCCAGAGTTTGCGACTGAGGTAAAAACGCAGTTACCGACCTGAACAGAGACCATAGAGCCTGAAACACACACACACACACACACTGCGGGAGCTTTTGCTGCCCTTCTTCTGCTCACAGGGAGTGCTGCGTATCCATCTGGTGGAGGCCCAAAACCTGATAGCGAAAGACAACTTCATGGGTGGGATGGTGAAGGGGAAGAGCGACCCGTATGTCAAGATCCGTGTAGCTGGCCTCACCTTCCGCAGCCACACCATCAAGGAGAACCTCAATCCGATCTGGAACGAACTCTATGAGGTATCGCCTTGGTTTAATGCTCCTCCGCTCACCTGATTGAAGAGGTGGGAGGTCTCAGCTTGGATGTTATATTCGTTTTCTATGCGTTAGGTGATCTTGACCCAGCTTCCTGGTCAGGAGATCCAGTTTGAGTTGTTTGACAAGGACATCGATCAGGATGACTTCCTGGGAAGGTGCGTCCTGACGTTACAAATAAAACTACCACGGCATTTTGTCTACACGTCTCTTTGACTGAGGAAAAACATTCGAAGGAAAAGGAAGACAAAGTATTGATTGAGTCCGGTCTTTGCAGGTTCAAGCTCAACCTGCGAGAAATCATCAGCGCGCAATTCGTCGACACGGTGGGTGGCGCGTGTTGGACGGATCATTCAACAAATTAGATTTGTATTTGTAGGCTTACCGGGACCTTTGTGTGCTACTATTCGTTGCAGTGGTACACTCTAAATGATGTGAAGTCAGGCCGAGTTCACCTGGAGCTGGAGTGGCTGCCCAGAGTCGCTGACCTCCCACGGCTGGAGCAGGTAACCTCCTCTTTTTATTGTTCTTGAATACAGTACACCGGAAAAATGGGTGCGTTTTTATGAAACAACTGACAAAAAAAGAATAATGCCTGCCGAGAGTAGATGGTCAGGAGCAGATTGTAAGGTAAGGATGTCCTTACTTTAAACATATATTCAGATGAGTTGTTTGTTGCTTTGGTCACGCCGGTCCCTTTTATCTCTTTATCACATCACTGCAATGCAGGAGATGAGAGACACATTTTCTGGTTCTGTGTGAAGAAAGTCCAGCCGGAGTGCGTAGTTTTGGTTCTCTGTATAAAATAAATCTTCTGAGATTGCAATAATCATAATTATTTAAATATATTACCAGCGTTTCCACGCTGAGCAGCGGCCGATATGGACTTATCTTTGCAGGCGCTTTACATAGATTAGTGTATTCATGTTCACAACTGTACGGTTGCTAAGGAAATACTAACCACCACTTGGGTGTCACACTCACTAAAACTGCGTGTGACATAATTATCTACTTCCTACAGATCCTGCAGTACCAGTCACAGCAGTCGTACCACAACAAGGTTGTGCCATCATCCGCTGTGCTGTTTGTGTATGTGGAGCGTGCCCACGGCCTGCCGGTGAGCTCGCGTCTATGCGTCCTTCTGCCTCTATATGTTCTTTGTGGTGGCTGGGTTTTTATTTGCCCCAAAGAATGCAAAAGAACCATTGTTGCTTTAGTGCAAATGCAAGTGTCCCGATTAGGCTGCATTCTTATTCATACATGAAATACATTATGTGATGGTGTAATGTGCTTTAAATGCTGTAGACGCTGATGATTACAATTCTTGCGTTAAATTATGATTTGCGTTTAGTTGAAGAAAAATGGGAAGGAGCCGAAAGTCGGGGCCGAGATTACCCTCAAAAGCGTTTCCCACAGGACCAAGGTAGGTGCACAAGATTTGGGATGAGCTTGTGAAGTCGACCAAAGAGAGGAGTAGATGATGCGCTGCCTTTCTTTCCTTAGGTCTGTGAGCGTTCCACATCCCCTCGATGGGACGAAGCCTTTCATTTCCTGGTTCGGGACCCCAGAGATGAAACACTCTCAGGGAAGGTGAGTCTCACACAGCAGCTTCCGTTTTTCGTCTTTTGTCCAAAACTATGCAGCTGAAAAGTTCACCAAAGTTCACCAAATGCACCAAAGTTCCAAAAGGCGGTCCGTGTGTTTGTATCCAGCTCTCCCACAGCTGGGGTCAGGCGCTCGGCTCCTTCACGATTCCCCTCAGAGAGGTGCTGTTTGAGCCGGGCTTGGTGCTCGACCGCTGGATAAACCTGGACGGAGCTCTGCCAGAGAGCCAGATACTGCTGAGGGCCACGCTCAAGGTACTAAACACATTACCAATGCACTGCTCTACGTGGCAGAGTACTGTACGGCATCACTTATGTTTCCCTGTGCAGAACTAAAACGGCAATATGCTGAATGCTGTCTGAGTGTGTAGAAGTGAGTCTTGTTGAGACTAAGAGATGCAGCAGGGACGTGATGCTGAGCTCCGCTGCGTCTGTCCGGCAGGTCTTGGACACGCAGCTGGCGCTGTGCCGCAGGGCTCCGGGGGACGTAGGTAACGACGGCGGAGGAGAGGAAGGCGTTCCACGATGGGTGCCTTCCCACCTAGACCTCAGACACAGATTCTCAATGTGAGTCACACGCACCAGTGCCAATATCACGTGGTGTCCACCGCATCTGCTGTAAACATTGCAGTTGGGGTTTTCGCTGTGTTTTTTCATTTAATCTACATTTGGTCGCTAAATATTTAAAGATATCCTTATATGACCAATCACATGTTCTACCCTGTTTTTAGGGCTGAAAGTACAAACTCAGCAGGCCAGGTGAAGCTCACGGTCGGCTACTCCGTCGAGGAGAGCAGGCTTTTCATCACCGTTCACTCGTGCAGGTCTCTGCGCGACACACGCTTCTTCGCTTTTTTCGTTGTTGCCCTCCGTACCGACGCGTGTTGCTAACGCGATCCCGGTTGACCCACAGAGCACTCGCGGCCTGCTCCAAGGACGGCGCGGACCCTTACGTGTCCTTCATCCTGCTGCCGGACAAAAAGGCCACCACCAAGAGGAGGACCGCCACCAAGAAGAGAGACCTCAACCCGGAATTCAACGAGAGGTGATGTGAACCAGGTGAACACGCGTGATGGTGGAGAAGTGGATGTGGTCAGCTGACGTCTACCTCTTGCCGTAGGTTTGACTTTGACTTCTCTCTGGAGGAGTCCACACAGAGAAGGCTGGACCTGTCGGTGAAGAACAGCGTCTCCTTCATGAGCAGAGAGAGGGAACTCATTGGCAAGGTACATAGTGTCTTGAAATTGAGTTAACTGTCCTCACATCAATGCCCTGGTATATGCCAGGTTATTGTGTGAGACGTCTTCTTATGCTTCTCCTCTTTGTCCTCAGTTGCAGCTGGACCTGGACCAAATTGACCTCAAGGCTGGTGTTACACAATGGTAATCGTTTAAACCGCTAATGAACAAGACTGTACAACATCATACAGTATGTCCAATTACTTTCTTCAAGATTATTCACACACCTAAGTTGTGTCATTTCTGTTTTTTTCCAGGTACGATTTGGTTGCAGAGACCAACTAGAGGACTCAGCGGTTGGTCTCCAGTTATATTTCATGTTAGGTGTTGCTTTTGTGATCTGTAATGTGTGTGTTTGTATAATCCGCTTAAATGGACATTCCCCCCCAAATCACTGAAGAGAGAAATGAAGACATAACTGCTCCAACAAAATCATCATCAGTACTTATGACACTTTACATGTAGCTTGTCATCCGTAAAGTGTTCTGTGGTGAATTCCTGCTGTCTTGGACAGATTCTTCAGTAGAATATTTTAGGTAAATAGATCTTTGATAATAATGCAACTATGTTGCACAACCTACCGAGTTTACATGTGGTGAAAAGCATGTCTAAGTCCTCTTTGAATTTTATTCACAAAAGGGCTCATGCTGTTGTCAATATCTTGAAGTATGAGATGTTTATGGATTTAGAGCAACTGAGAAACATTTCTTTAAATTTCATTTTTTACACCTTTCAAATGAATCCCAATATTATTTGTATTTGTATGTGTTTATATTATTGCCTTAAGTATTGCAAAACTGTGCACAATTTGTCAGTGTTTATGAATTATGTTCCAAATGAAGTTTTATATGTTTTACCCACAGCTCTATTAAAGTTCCTTTTATAAATCAAAGTATTACAAACCTAGATCCTCATAACTACCATAAATACCACTACTATGGTACGAGATTGTAGACAGAGTCTAAATCACTGAGCTTTGATGAAAGCTGAAACTTTGTGGATTGTTGGTTGTTGGTAGCGCTAATGCAACTGGCTGAATGAGAAGAAAGCTAATGTTATACACCAGCAATGGGACAAAGACTTGGACACTGATTGGTGAGGAAGGAAAGAAAATAGTGTTTAAGGACTGACAAAGAAATCTGCTGAGCTTTGACATTGTTTGAACATATCATCATGTATCTGCTAAAGTCGTTGAATAAAATTTGCGCTCTCATGAATCAAATCAGGTTTGTGACTTCATTTCCGTGTACTTTTTTTCTTCTTTTTCTAACTGAATATTAAAACACATTTTGTTTTGTCCGCGTGAAGCATCATACTCATGTGTGGCCACTAGGTGGCGACAAAGCGCTGCTAACCCTCACTGTTCCGCCCGGTTCAACGTGGGCTCGCTGCCTGCAGATGTGAGGGGGCGGGGAAACGGAAATTCCGTGATTGACAGGCTTTTTAACCAACAGAAGCATCGCCTCGGCCAGCCCGGGGAGGGACTAGACATCCAACCTGCCCTCTGAGCAAAGAGTTTGATCTGGATCACAGAAACAATAATGAATGGAAACACGTCGTAGCCAAGAAAGTTGATCACCAACTTAAAGTAACTGTTGCTCGGCATTTTGAAAGATGACTGCCGCGAGGGGAATATCCGTTTTAAGTAATGGATTGGCCTGGCAAATCAGTGACCACTTTCTGGAAGAGAAAGCATCTGGATTTTGATTGTTACTTTTAAAAGCATTCTTTTTTTTAAGGGACGCTTCTGTGGAGAGCACTGTAACCCTAGACGCGTTGGTGTGAGCGGCATGAGGAAACAGTGATGCGAGGCTACTGCACTGTCAGCGGGGTTATCTCGTTTCGGACAATTGCTTTTATGGATTAATCCGTTCACCAAATTGTTGGAATATTTTTGATTTTTCTTTTGTTCTTGCTTGGATTATTACCCCTGGACATCTAGGGATTCAGATTGACCGGAGGATCCAGCACATCTGGAGGGTGGGAGGGAGGGGGGGAGGGGGGGGAAATGGGGAATATAGAAAGTGTGGACGGCCAGTCGGACATGAAGCATCACATCATGCCTCTAAAGGTGCCCATGCCTGACCCCACCGAGCTGGAGGAGAAATTTGCCATTGTTTTGGTAAGTTGTGAGCGTCTCAGTTTGTAGTTCCAAACGTCACAGAGAAACCAACCAACTTTTTAAAAAATGGTGCATTTTAACTTCAGGTTCTCTAACTCCGTCTGCCGTACGAATTAATCATTTAGAATGCTAATTAAAAAATAGCAGCAGCATAATGAACGGAGTTCATCACCCCGCCTCCCCCTCCCCTCTTTTGTTTTTGTGTCATTTTAAATTGACATGAAAATAGAATATGCGTATTTCCATTTCTGTATCGTCCATTAAGAGGGTCGGATACTGTTAAATCGGCCTGTGCTGTTCCGCCCCCCGCCCCTCCACCTCCTGCGGTTCTTTTGTCATCCCCTAAAGTCGCGCAACTCCGCGTTTGGCCGCAGTCAGCATCGTTTGAGCGGTTTACTGTTTAGGTCCTTTCACGGAGCACATCTCATCGCCTTGGGTTCGTTTGAAAGTTTTTCTCGCCGGGAATCAACACAGCTGCAAAAAAAAAAAGAGAGAGCATTTTCTGAATTCCCCTCTCAAAACTCCCACAGCCGAATAGGCTCCCCTCTCCTCCTCCCCTCTCCTCCCCTCTCTCACACTCGCTTTATATTAACGCGCTTTTTTTTTTTTTTTTTTTAATAAAAAAGGCCAATCTTGTGGATTTCGAGTAACTTGAATGTCATATTTTGGAGGTGGGTGCTGGAGTGGGAACTATCCAACCTGTAACTACTGGAGCCATAACAAACAGTCCACCAACAGCAAATGAACCATCAATTCATGGATCCAACTAAGGATTTATTACATGGAGTCCTGTATCTGGGCTTGAGGATGTGCAGGAGGCGCAAAGGGGTTCCAAGACCATTTTGACAGCTCACTACATAAATACAGACTGGAACATTCTTGTCGTAAAACGTTACTTTCTCAAAATGTAGTTGGATTTGCGTGAAGGCAACAATCCCAACACGTGAGTTGTACACTTGAAAGTCACAGGCAGGTGCATCGCATCACAAGCCCTCACTCGCTCACGTTGCAGCCTGTAAATTGGATTTGGACCTGGCCTCATTTAATTTAAGGGCTCGCAAGCCAGAAGCTCTGGCAACCGCACACCTAAAGTAAAGCAACAACAGCACCGTTAAGGAAACACAAGATTGACGTTCGCCTTAGACACAAATGGAACATTTCTCTCAGCAAAATCGGAGGCGTTCCTGCTGCTTTGAAGGGAACTGGCCCGACCACAGGACCGGTTCCTGTGCTTCATGGGACACTTGCATCACGATGCCGCAGCGACCGTTTCACTGTGACCCAGCGGTTGGATATCTTTCAAAAGGGTTCTTAAGCTGTTTCTATTGAAGTGACGGTCATTCCGTGTTTCTTTTCACAGAACCTGTGTTGCATGTTTGAGTACTCAAACAGAAAGCTCACTAACAAACCCTCCAACTCATTAGTCCGCTGCAGTGAGTTTGTGATTCTACACTTTGGAGTCGGAGAAGCGTAAAATACATATTTACATAAAGCGTCAGCATATTACCTGTTGCGTGGAAGTTTCTCACGGGAACTTATTTAAACGTAAACACACCCAGGCCTAATTCTCAGCGGTTTAAGAGCTTAATTACGGCTTCAAGCAGCAAAGAGCTGGAGTCTTCACAGCGCAGCGCTCAGATTCTCATCCTCGAACACTTTGTGGATCCTCCCCGTTCCTGAAACATCGCCACCAGTCGCTTGTCAAAGCCTCATATGAAGTGACTCACACAGCAGGAGGCCATTCGTGGCCCCGCTTGTTGACTTGCAGCGCCAAACCTCAGCTATTACAACAGTCATGCACCGTAGCGCGCCGTCGGCACCGCGGTGACGGCCCGAGTCGTGTCGCGCAGATGCTTCATTGCTCGGGGGCCTTTTTGGGATTCGTAGGGGGTCACGTCTCCGACAAAGAAAAGAGTTCAGCATTCGTCTCGTCTTGGGACTGGAACATTCTCCCGTTGTTTAGCTGCACTGCAACGCAAAGTCACTCCCTGTTATTATGTTCAGCCATGCAGAGCATATGATTTCTGTGCAAGAGCCAGTAGACTCAACAGTTTAGTTGTCTTTTAGACTGAGAACCTTTTTCAAGCTCTCCAACCGCACCCTACGCCGGAAGTCGCCCCGTATTTCCTTTACTTTGTGGGAAAGAACAACGGGCTTGTATATTTTAGTGTTCCTATCAGACAATGGACTTCTCTCTGCCCTGCTGGCCCCTTGTTTCGAGATAAAGGCACATCAAAAGCTTCTGTCTCGGAGCTCCTGGGGAAGACGAGGCCTTGAGTCTGTTGTCTGGAAGTGGCTGTAGAGGATCTTATACTCCACTTTTTCTAAATTTGGCTGGTTTCTTCATTCCGTATTTGTAAGCAGGGGCATAAGCGCCTCGGTCGCGGCCTCAGAAATAACACGCGTCATGGAGATTTTTGAAACGGGTAAATCCCCCTCCTCCGGACCACCGGGTTTCCTGCTGCATGATGGCACGTTGGTGTGAATGGACGTGTCTGCAATGTGTGCGGCGCGACTGCCCCTCCCCTCTCAGGCGCAGCTCACAGATGTCCCACCGGACTGACAGCAGCCCGTAATGATGTCATCGCTGCAGCAGTAATGTCCCAGGGCTAACGACTTTAACAGGACCTCTCCACTGCAGACGGAGGAAGGGGGCCGGGGGGGGGGCGAGACCCCTGGTTTAGCTTCAGCTCCTTCATGCGGTCTGCTAGTAAAATTCCTGGGTCCATTCTAACCGGCAGCATGTGCTAAAGGCATCGTCTCCTTCTCGTCTCTCGTGTCCAGCCTCCTCAGAAACAGCCTGAGCTTTGCTTTTGTGGCTGGAAAACAGCTGCATGGCATTTTCCCTTTCTTCGTTTTAACTGGGGGGGGGGGAAGGGGGGGGGGGGGGATTGCACTGCTTCCAATGGCTGCTGTGGTTGGTTTGCTCAACAATAAGAACTGTGTTTCTTCAGGCTGCTTCTCATGCATAACAGGCCATTAGTTCAGCCAGCTACGATGAAGACCAAGACCTCACAGATGCACAGCAGAGAAGCCATATCTTTTATAATCATACCACAGTCATTGGTACCATCCTCTGTCCATATTTCTTTTCCTGTATTTCCCCCCCTCCCCCTCTTTTGTTTTTGTTAAGTCTTACTTATCCTGAAAATTCCAAATGAAATTGGAACCTTTCATTCACTCGCCCACTCAATGTTTCCTACCCTCCCATTCCCCGAATCCACTCCCATGGTGGGTCTGGCCTCCAACTTAACGTTCGCCATACGACTCTGTCCTTATGAAAATGAAGTGAGATCTGTGATTGGCATTATCAAAGGTCTGGCCTTGGCTCCCGTTTCAAAGGGCCCGAGCACCGACCCACCGCTGGATTCCTGCGGTCTGAGGCCACAGGAGAACTCCAAAGGGGGGAATTCTCTTTGAACTGGCGCCCTGCCACTGTTCTCGTTTGTAATGACTTAACCGACATTAACAAACGGCGCACTCGTATTTAAGAGCTGGAGTGGGTGCAGCTCTTGATTGTTTTACACCACTTGATTCGCTGGAAGCCATTCTGACCAACATCTTTTATGCCATCACACCGAGCCGCGCCACTCGCAAATGTGCCGTTGCAGATTTTCTCCGGACATTTGATATTTTCAACATTAAGTAGAAGCAAATGATGGGAAAACTGCAAGTGAAAGAGTGAGAGATTAAACGTCGTGGCTCCGGCGCCCCGTCTGGCATCCCTATGTCTTCCTAGCTGAAGTCTGAAGGAAGCTTCAGCGTCGGGAAGATGTCGTTCGAGTGGAAATGTCGTTCGAACTAATGGAGTCCAGCTGTGCGATGCGTTTATCGAACATGAAATATAAATCATTCCAGCTTGCTGAGAGGCCATTGATTTATGTGCAGTTTGTCAACCACTCCCTTTCTCACACGACCACCTTTTCTAAAAATAAGAAAATGTGTTTTTGACTGTACTTGAGTTGGTGTCTACATTTTGGCTCAGCCGCCCACCGCCATGTCCAAAGAAGAAGAGTTGAGAGCACATAGTTCAATTGTTTTAGATCAGCGGAGCAGGCGGAGGGGGGAGGGGGGGGGGGGGGGGGGGGGGTTAGCACAGGGCTGTACACCTGCTCTCTCCACCCTCAGGCTACAATTACCCGTTCTGGACCAGGCTACCAGGCTTTATGGGGACTTTGAGTGCTTCCCCGTGTCCTTATTTGGGAAAGCAAAGGTCAAGTTAAAGACCATGACTGAGCAGATATAGCTCATCCTCATATGGCGACAGGTTTTTGTGACAATAGTTAAACCGGATGAGCAATGTCTATATCATGTCTTTATGGAAAAAGTGAAGGGCCAATTAGCTTAAAAGTCATAAAAACCGCGCTTCACTAATGATAATGTTACATAGTATAAAATGCAGAGATGAAGCACAAGGAGTGTTTGGGGAATTTACTCCCTCAGATAATTTTCCTCTTCCAACTTCAGAGGATATAAGAAACAGAAACTCAGCAACTAGCACACGTTGTTTGTGCACATCACTGAATTGTGTGTAGATCTGGATTTAGTCATCTGTGCAAAGAAACCGCACATGTTTTGGATTTCTGCGCATATGTAGGTTTTTTTTTCGGTGCGTGTCGGTGGGCGGTTTGCATGTACCTCTAATGCAGCTGCAGCACGGCTGTGTTGGAGAAGTGGTTTCCTCCTCAATACAATGGGGACACTGTCGGTCAGTGTTGTTTTAGAAAGGGGGCCTCATCCCCTGGTGCCCTTTGTGCCGCTACACTCCTTTTTACAGGGACGCTCAGAAGAACGGCTGTAAACGCATTTAAAGAGCCAGTCGATGATGGCTGCCTCCTCCCCTACGCACTGCTGACATGATTTAGGTTCTTTCCGCGACCTTTCCCAAATGACTTACAGTAGCTTTTCTAGATCTTCCCCCGTTTCAAGGCTTTTTCAAGCCACTCAAGATGAATAAAGTCATATTGAGAAACAAAGGGGAACTTTTTCAGACGTATGACAGGGAAACGCGTTGCTTGGCTCTCTTTCGGTTCCTCTTTAATTTAATATCGTTGTTTTCCCTTCTGCCTCCAATGCAATCCTCAACCACAAATGTATTTGCACACAGCCCAGGGTTGGATTCGTCACCCTTTCTCATGGGGCTGACCCAAATGGCCTGACCAGCTTGAGTTATTGAGGTATTCACGTACCTGCATTCCTGACATTCCCGTCGTATATCATCTGCTGGCCGGGGCTTCCCTGGTCCCTGCTCGGATGCACGGAGGAGAAAAAACAGGATGCTGGCCCCGAAGGAATGTTTGAGTAGCTCCAATTCATCACCGATCGTAGGATTTATTTATAACTCAGTCCATCCTCATTCATGTCTTTGTTTTCTTTCACATTTCCTAGCCACAATGTAGACTAAACAAATAAATGCGACGACATAGTTGTCAGGTGAGTCTGGCGGGATCGATTTGTATCTCTCTGTAGTTGCGGAAAACGCTTGAGGAACTTCTGGTAAGAGAAGGACATATTTTGTCCTTTGTCCTTATCTCAGGCTGTTGGCTGTTTGTCCGACTTAAAGAACCTCGTGATGATAATGGTCCCTCGCCATCATCGCTGTCCATCACCACCGCGTCATGTTTAAAAAAATAGATTAGCCAATGGGTTCAGGGAGGCAGTTCTTGTTTTTTCAACCAAAAACCGACTTCTTGTCTCGTTGACCGCTTGTGGAATGGCCATTTGGTCCTGAGTTTTAAAGAAGGGAATGCAGGGAAAGTTCCTTCTCTCAACAGAGTGACTCATAGCGGAGGACAACGAGTAGAAGACCTGAGTTCACGAGGGAGCAGAGGAGGCTTCTGAGGGAACGTAAGAAGGGCAGAGAAGAAGGTCGCAAAACCTCACACAACAGCTGTGGACTGTGTTGCCTCTAAGCTCCCTATTTGATTGGGGGATTTAACACTCCATAATGTGTGTGTCAGCCGTTGGAGGAGCTCTGAGTTGTGAAGATTTGTGCTCTGTTGCTGAGTCAAATAATCACAATACAAATCAGAAAACAGTTATTGCCAAAGTACATCAGACAAACAGGGAATTTGACTTGGCGGTTGGCAACATAATCAAGTAATTCTTGTGAATGTGTTTATTTGAATTTTGAACTTTTGAATGACTAAGATTTGGGAATGAGGATTCAAAATGTCTTATATACAATTATTTATAAATCTGATACCTCTATTTTTGAGCCCTAATGTACAGCTCACCATAAAGCTACATATAGTTTAAGCATCGGTTGAGAAATCAAATAAATCAAGTCAAATTGTTTATTGATTGTGTTGTACTTACTATATTTAAGCTTTAACGTTAAAAGAGGAGACCTGTTATGCTAACTTCTTAATAAACTAAACAAGTCTGCTTGTGTTGTAAACACGGACAAACAGTAGGGAGAGTGGACAGGGAAGAGTCCTGAGCTCCTCTGATTTCCATCCCCATGTGTCTTTAGGAGAGCTGGCTAGTCTCTCCCCCCCCCCCCCCCTCCCCCCCCACACACACACACCCCAGTCTTCCAGTATCTTCGTGCAGGACTCATGCTTTGTTGTGATTGCCTGGTTCGGGTTACTTCGCCAAAGAGCAATCGGGGGATCGGATGTCGTTCGGGATAAAGGGTGGGCAGTGTTTTCTCACACGCTGCTCTGTCGCTTTCTGGTTGCGCGAGGCTTAACTACCGGGAGCTGCAAAAAAAAAAAAACACCTACAACGCACTCACACAAACATAAACACATTGTTACAGAGGCTTTGTAACCCACACGCGCTCTCGTTACACGTAACAGGAGGTTCGAGCCTGACCTCAGTCAGGGCAGTTTTTGGTTTCCCGAGGAGTTGAGGAAGTCCCTTCGGTCCAATGACGACAACCTCTTATCCTGTCTCCTGTCCCTGTGTGTCAATAAGCAAGGGAACAGAAGAGGCCGCACATTAGCAATGTGATTACCAGGAACGATGTCATTAAATAAGGCCGTCGTGTCTCCTTAAGCCCCCTTCTGATGATGCATTTACCCATTCTGTTCTTCGGAGCATTTGCCGGAGCGCAGACTGTTTCTCATCTGGGACGCATTTGTTTTGAACTACATCCATCCGTCTCTGGGCAAAAAACGCACTGGATCATCACTTTCTTTTTTCTCATTTTGAGGGGCCTGAATATGCTTAAGAAAACACAGTCATGCCAAGTTCCATATTCATTCTGTTTTCTTTGCCTCCTTGTTAGCCTCCCGGCAGGATCGTTGGCCTGCATTTTTACAACCTCTTTAGACAGAATCCCTCAATTCAGCTTCTGGTATCTTTTCCCTCGTTGGCTCGTCCAGTACTTTCCCTTATCACCCGATCATTGAAATATGTTCCCTTTCAGTTTCCTTTTCCCTTTTCTGTTTTTGTTTCTTTTAAGGTTCTTTTCAAAGCTGAGGCCTGAGCTGGAACACAATGGGAAATTACATTAACTCTCAAGTCTCTAAACGGTCAACTAAAAGGTCAGGACATCGATTTTAAAATAAAGTTATGTGTCTACAAATCAATTGATGGGTTAGGCGCACAATTTATTGATACATATGTTTTCTTGCTAAGAGTCAGATGAGACGATTGATACCACTTTCACTAGTTAGAGAGCGGTAAAGGAACACAAAATACAGATTTTCTACTTAAGACTTCATTCATCTGGTATTTGTCCTTTTCTGTTAATCTTGTACTGGTTCTCTGAAGTACAACACAAAGTTTAATTTCAGCGGTGAGCATTTGGTTGTGTTGACTCACAGTCGCACTGTAAGTACCTCCTTCCTGAAGCCGCCCTGACGAGCAGACACTCGTGCTTCAGGGAGCAAAGTGAGCTCTTCAGCCACCCACTTCTTTCCCTCTGAGCTGATGACAACTTAGTCTGGCCTGCGTCAACCAATCAAAGGAGATAAAAACACGCACTGAGGGTCTCCAGCCCACCTGCTTGGTGACTTACTTTTTTTTTTAAAGCACATACTGTGACACAGAATAAATATTGTCTTGCAGATAAGTATAAATAAATAAATAAACATGTGTTTTCTGTCAGCTTAGTGTGAGGTGTTTGGTGGGGTTTGATCTCATCCTGACTGAAAGTGTGGAGCTGTGAAAAGATCAGGGCGGTGAGCATCTCGTCACTCTTTTCCATTTGTCCGTCTCGAGTTTCTGGCCATAAACTCAACTCGGGGCGGATTGTAAATCAGCTGGGATTAGCAGGTTCGGGGTTAGCGTTGGGGTTGCCCCGCTGACTCTTCTGAGGTGACCTCGGCCTCTGCAGCGTTGCCCCTCAGCTTTATGGGTAATGCGTGACTTGACTGCTGAGGTCGAGTCCCTGGTGGCCCTCCTTGACTCTGCATGCCTCCTTAACCCGAAACCTGAAGCCCCTCAACTGCTTTGACTGCTGGGTCTTGAAAAACTCTTGTCTTCATTTTTCAATGGATCAGATGTCCCACTGTTTTTTGAGTTTACACGCTTTCTGTTGGATGGTGTTACGCCTGTGCTTAATTACCCTCCAGAACATCCTTTTACCTCACTTTATACCCTTTGTCTGTGCACAATATTCTCTCTTTTTTTAGGTTATTTACTTTTTAAAACATTTAATAAAGCCCAACACTACTTCCCATTAAACTCCACACCCTTCTGTTGCCCAGAGAAAAGCCAAATATTCACACAATTAAGAGGCTAAACCAACAAACGATTTCAAGACGTGTTCAGTAGACTCTTTGGTGTTATTTCCTTCATTATATTATTTTAACCAAAGGTATTTACTTCTTTTCCAAACTAATCTGCGTGAAGAGATCTCTGTCTAAAAAGCAAAAAGAGAGATTACAAATCTGTGTTTTCATTGTGTTTGGGAGCTGCGCCTCCTCCCCTTCGCTCTAAACGGGGGCCTGATGTCAGCAGAGACGGGGCCAGTGTACTGCTGGTGTGTTTTAGCCAGATCTCGCTGTACACAGCACCAGGGGGCAAACCCTGAGCCTGCCCACTTGCTATTGTTGGCCATTTTCTATGAGGCAAGAAACAGCTCAAATGTCAAGTACGGGAATGGCACCAAATCAAAACAAAGCGCCACATTGAATCCTTTGTCAGCCGGTCTCAGGTCAAAGGAGAAAGGGCTTGCTGGAGGAGAGAGAATGTGGGCAACATGGCAACATAACACCAAACAATTTTGGGCAATTCTCTTGTGTTTTACTCCTAAAATGGGCTCATGAGTCCAAAACAGTGCCACAACCCCCCTCTGCCCGTGAAACTTCTCCGGTCTACCACTCGCTTCTTGTAAATACAGGAAGGGCAAGATTATATTGCTGTGGGAGAAACTGAAATGAAATTAGCTAAATTGGGTTACTTGGCTCAAATGACCCAAATGTGGTCAGAAAGGAAACATCCTCTCTGCCTTTTGCTTTGACGCAGAATAAGCTTCTTCTTAACCGCCGCCGTCATTAGAAAGTTACTGTTTTACACGCGTAGGATTTGTAGCTTCTCACATGTGCTCACGATCCCACCTGTATTGTTCGCATTACCTGGGGCTCTAAAGGACAAAGAGCAGAGCTGCATTGAACATGAAAGTCGTGTGTGTGTTTGTGTGTGTGTGTGTGTGTGTGTGTGTGTATGTGTGTGTGTGTGTGTGTGTGTGTGTGTGTGTGTGTGTGTGTATGTGTGTGTGTGTGTGTGTGTGTGTGTGTGTGTGTTTCATCATGGCTCGTGATGGCAGGGAAACTTTTGCATTTACTCGCGGTTTGCAGAAACTCTACAGCTCCTTTCACTTCTTATTCTGTTTTTCTAATCCAATAACAGTACGGGGCAGGTTATTACTTACTAGTAATTTTGCTCTTCTGTTTATCTGACTGTATCAGTCTGCATTTTTTCTTTGCCTTTTTGCCCCACAGTTCTACTTTAGTGTGCATGACTGACTGAGGAAAAGAAAACATGCTGCAGGCCTTAAAAGATGCTGGAGAAGATCTACTGATTGACTGATTGCCTGTCCGTCCATGTGCACCACAAGAAATTATTATTTTTATTATCAGTTAATTTCCAAATTATTCCAAAAAATAATTAAACTTATCCATCTTGTGTCATCCAAATGTCTTGTATTATTTGATCAATAGTCAGAAAACTACAAATATTAAATTTACAAAAAAGTTGTAATAGTGTCCATTTCATGTTAAAATGCAAAGAGAGAGAGATACAGGTGTGTTTTATTACCCTTCACTTCCTAGTTCCATTGTCCTAAAAACTGGAACAGAGGTGAAATTTCTCGCACTAGAGGAGGAGAAGGCAGCTCGAGGGTCAGGCGAGAGGAAATTTACTGCTATAAACTACTACTATAAACAGGACACATTCCTCCTGTAATTCTGGACATCTGGTATGCATGTTGCTCCTTTCCTCTGTCCTGCCTTAAATTCATACAGCTGGTTATCTCAACGGCCCCATGTGCCACATCGTCTGTCTTCAAGCGTGCTAATCTTTTCAATGTTGTTTCTTTGTTTTTCATCGGCAATTTAAGTTTTAAGCTTTCATGTTTTCTGTGCTGTAAAAAAATATGCTGCTTTAGTGAAATTATTGGTCAACACGCAAGAAAAGCAGATGCACCGTTTCTGCTCCTCACCTTCAGTCCCCTTAAGACAACATGATTCATGACGTGCTGAGTGGACAATAGAAATATCTTATAAATACTAACATGTGATGTTCCACCCTTACTGGTGACCACAGAGTTGTCATAGTAACAACTATGTTTAATTTAATTTTTACATGAATCAAATGTTCCACCAGTGGAGCAACGTGACTGTCGCATCACGTCTGGCCAGCAGGGTCCTGCATTTCACAGGGGAGGCTGAGTTATTGCTGCAGGTTAAAGGTCAACCCGAGAGGCCGTTTGTGGTGCCGCTGATAGTTGATACGGGTTTCAAACGAGGTTTCCCAGTGCCAACGATCCGTCGCGCCAACGGATGGATGCAAGCTCAAGGAAGTTATTAGTCAAAAGCTTGTGTTGTTTAGTTATTTTTCTATTAACAGATTAAATGTGTTGGTCCCTAAACACAAATTAGAGCACTGAGGGTTAATTGCAGCCACAGTAAACTCGCTGCCTCAGGACATCTCGCATGGCGTTCAAGTGTTCTTCGTTGGTGGATTAGATGACACGTCTGGTCATTTGATTGTACTTTAGCACATGTTTGCTGTGGTTAGAAGCACGGTGTTGAATGACAGATGAGGAGATGTGGACCATCCCCTGCGACAGGATGCTGACCGTCAGCGCAGGAAGTGAGGTCACGGTGCGTGTCCCCCTGAATCTTTGGCGCGGCGCTTCGCTGTTGGCGCCGGAGGCCCACCCGTCAATGAATCAGAGCCGCATTGAACAGTCAAAGAAAAAACGGAAATATTTGGTCGTAAATAAAACTAACGCTTCCTTCTTCTATTTTCAGAATTCTATGAATCTGCCTCCGGACAAAGCGCGACTCCTCAGGCAGTATGACAACGAGAAGAAGTGGGACCTGATCTGTGATCAGGTGCATTCAGCGACCCCTTATTCTTAAAGGACCAAAAGCTGCAGTCGCAGTTCACACCAACCTTGCATCACCTGACTCATTCTGCGTCAACGCGGTAACGTGAGCACACTGCACATCCCAATGCTTACTCTGTTGTGCGATTTCAGGAGAGATTTCAGGTGAAGAATCCGCCTCACACCTACATCCAGAAGCTACGAGGATACCTGGACCCCGGAGTCACTCGCAAGGTTGGACGGCACCGACGTCCTTTCTAATGTCGTGTGTAGTCTGCACCAATTCTACATATTGCATCCAGTTCATAATTGTTTGAGAGCCGGAAGACTAAAAGGTTGAAAATGAAAGATCTGTCTAAAGAAGTGAGGGTCCCGGAGCCTCTTTAGCCTGCATGAGAGTACCAGCGAGCACTAGTGCCGCTCCAGCTTCACACCCAAACCCCAGAACGGACTATCAGCGGTCGAGTTGCGCTCTGGTTACTGTAGGCACATAAAACAACCTATAAAACTATAAAACTACAAGCAGGCTACCCATAAACTCACTGCTGAATAACCAGAACTCGCACGGTGATATTTCTACATCAATCTCTGTGCTTTCGTTGTGTTTCAGAAGTTCCGCAGACGAGTGCAGGAATCCACTAAAGTGTTGAGGGAGCTGGAGATCTCACTGAGGACCAACCACATTGGGTAATCAACACTCATCTCTCAAATTTGACACACATCAATTTAATGTTGCACAGACTTGAAGGAAGCATCATTTCTTCTGAAGAATGTTACTCTCTGTGTTTTTGCACCTGGAGGTCTTTCTTGTGCCCAGATTAGCCTCCATTGTTATAACTTGCTGAGCTCTGCAGCTCCACTTCACAGAGCTGCTCCTCCTGATGCCCAGATGGGAGCTATTGTGCTGCCCCGTTTACTCCCCCGTCGGATTGAGCAGGAAGCTTTGTTGTGTGTGCCAGAGGCACAGGAAGCCCGGTTGACCGATGCTGAGCCCACTTTAAAGCACAAAAAAAACACACACGAGGATATTTTTACGTTTACGCATTTCTCACATTTTAAAGCAAGCAATCCTTTTACATTGTTTTGTCATAGTTTTCCATGGCGATTTAATAAGTTGACTACAGTCGCCGTGAATGCAGAGGTCACGTAAAGCCTTTCCAGGCTTTGTCTCCACTTTTGCAGACATGATCCTTGACTTCACACAGAAACATTCACATGAAAAAATGTGCTTCACGGTCTCGCCGCTGAATTCCCAGACTAAAGAAACGCCTGTAAAACGACTCTACTTTTCCGTGGCGCAGAGAATAAATCATATCGCATTAAGCCTCGTCAATAAAGGTCTGTGTCAATGGATTTCACAGAAGGACTCGCAGGCAAAGCTATTTTTAGACTTTGGTGGATGGGATTGAGCTTAAAAGAAGCCCGTTTTGTGCGTGTTTGTTTCCACGGCCCGTTCTCATGTGTTATTCCAGAAATTGCCGAGACAATCTGAAATAGCAACTGGTTGAAGGAGGGTAGAGAGAGGAAGGAGTGAGGGGTCAGAGGCAAGAAGGGGAGGGAGCTTGGTGGACAGGAAGCTGATGATCAAGCCCGCCTCCTCTCCTTTCCTCCTACACCCAATCTTCATACTGCTTTGTTTGCTTTCCTCACTTCTTCTCGTCACCCCCTCTCCGCTCCTTTGAGGCTCTGATTGCTTTCCTGCCTGACTTGCCATTGGCTCACGGTCAACATGACCAGCACCCCGAGACTATTTTAAGAACCTTTTACCCCAATCCTGCCCCCCCCTCTCACCTCCCCCTTGGAGATCTCTAAAGACGTGTGGAGGAGGTGAAGGGGATCTGTGGGGGAGGCAGAAACACTGTTGACTGTCAGGGGTCCGACTTGAGCTCAGCCCCTTCAGCCATATGCCCTCCACATTCTTTCCCTCATTGCAATGGGGATTCCTTTGTTTGGAGTTGATTTTCTCTGGAGTGAAATGTGCAGTGTGGAGCCTCGCTCGGGTTTACTTTCTGTGACATTCCTGCCAAGTTCCTTCATTCGGGCGAGGAGAACCCCCCCCCCCCCCCACCCCCCCCCCCCCCCCTCCAGGGCTGACTTAAAGGATCCTGTTTTTTGTTATTGTAACGTCTTTGCTGCAAAGCACGGTGATACCGATGCAACTATTAGTCAGGCAGGAGCTAAACACAACACAGGCAGACAAAGAAAAAGTTTATCCTCACTGTGAGAAACCACAACTACGGCAAATTAATGGGTGAATGGACAGTTTGAGCAACATTTTTGTACTTGTTTTACTTTCTTCGCACTTTAGTTTAACCTGGGGCTTTGTTAAGAACCTTCGTAATCATCTGACCGCATGTGTTCGCTGCCCTGTCTGACTTATTCTTGCAATGACCCTGATTAGAGCAATGAACTTGGTCAAAAAAAATGCATTAATTACACATTCTATAGCACAATGTGTTGTAATTTAGCATCTTTTGTTTGTCTAACCAACCCTCCCAAAATCCTAATTTACTTAAATTCATTTTATTGAAATACTACAAAGCATCAGTCAGGGACAATATGAACTAAACATGCACACAGATACATGCCTACAAATAAGTGTCAACATGCATTTCCAAACGTGAGGTGATATTAATGCCTCGTTAATCGCTCATTTCTTCTAATTACTTTTGATGAACTTATAATATCTTCATTAGATTAGTTTGTTTAAAACCGTAATTTCAAGTCATTACACCTACACATCATTATTAATAATAGGGATGGTGGACAAAACCAGATTTGTATTGATCCAACTTGATACGGATCAATTATTGAACTACACGAAAAGTCTTTTTCCGTTTTCACTTCCTTTTACTGCATACATGGTAAAGTATAAGGACACGAGTGTGTTCCTGATTTGGTGCCCTGCTAACCGCCGTGTGTTCCTGCGTCGCAGGTGGGTCAGAGAGTTCCTCAATGACGAGAACAGAGGTCTTGACGTCTTGGTGGAGTACCTCTCTTTCGCCCAGTGTGCTGTCATGTAAGTACTTTTATACACGTCTGCGTTATACAGACACACACACACACACACACACACACACACACACACACATTGCTCGTGACCGTGGACAAAGACATTTCCTGAGTAACACTGGATTCAGCTGCTGGGTTAACACGTCATGTGCCGTAGAACCTTTAATAAACCGCTTGTGCATCAATAAATGTGCTCTTGGCCAATCACACTTTCTGAACTCTTTGTTTGCCTTGTTGCGTACTTGGCAGACTAAATGTGTCTTTGCGTGCGTGTGTGTGTGTGCGTGCCGTGTGGTGCAGTGCTGACCTGCACCTCGCCTGAATGGGGCAGAATCTCTGTGCTGAGCTTTATCGTGCAGCTCGACGACAGTTCTTGTGTAAACCCCCGGCTCCCTACCAAGCATCCTCGCTGACCTAACTTCCCCCGTCCCCTCTCCCTTACTCCCCCTGTGCCTCTGTCTGGGCTTGTCTGTACCTTTGTATGTGGCCCAGGTTAAATTTTGAGGGGCTGGAAAATGGGGAGGATGGCTTCTTGGATAAGGCTAAGTCTTGGAGCAGGTCCATAGAGGATCTGCACCATTCCAGCAGCCAGCCCTTCTGCAACACGCTGGTGCGCTCTGCCCGCCAGTCTGTCCTCCGGTACGTATCGCTGAGCTGGCTTCTCCGCTGTCACCTATCCCTGTTATCGCCTCGCTGTGCTACCTGAAATGCTACAGTCATGGTTTGTCTTGGCGCTGTTTTGTTTCAGGATGACAACTGAATAGTCCGATCAAGTGATGTAATTAGTCTTGTTTCAGCTGACCTCTTTCTTGACCTCAAGGCTCTGCACAAACTCAATCAGGCACAACGTCAGAGATAGATACTAAAATGTTTGACCTTTTGTTAATGATCCTCCCTCGCCCGTCCAGATGTGCGTTCGTACCGTCTTCAGATGAAAGCCAGCTGTGAGCGGCAGCATATGTCTGACTGTTCATCGCCGAGCCACACACACACACACACAGACACACACAAGAGATGTAAAGACACAAGACTGAAATTTAAAAGAAAATGTGTCCACAAATGCTGGATCACAAGATGCTGTAAAGTTTATAAACTAATAAGTAATACAATGCGCACACAACGACTAGGCAAACACAGTTACAGTACCAGTTTTGACACACTTTCTCATTCAATTCAATGCGAAAGTGTGTCCAAACCTAGTACTGTGCATAATAGTAGTCTGTGTGCATAGACCTCCGTCTGTTGACAGAAGCGCGTATGCTAATCATCTCCCATGATGCATCTGTAACCTCAGAAGCCATCTAAGTTTTTTCTGTCAGACCTTCTTCTCTGTAATTTTCCCTCTCTGCCTCTCTCTGTGTGACACACTCAAAAGAGTAATGTGACCGACAGCACAACTCCAGAAACAAACGTCACAAGCGTTAAACACAAAGTCTGACTATTAAATCCCTTTGAGGCATTGAACTTCTGCGTTGCAGCTATGGCACCGTTTCCAACAGCAAAACCATCAAAAACTCCCGCCTTGTGAGCCAAAAGGACGATGTGCACGTGTGCATCATGTGCCTGAGAGCTATCATGAACTATCAGGTAACACCAACTCCACACCACAGCCGACACAGATATCTGGTATAAAAATGAAAACGAAACGTTTCCTGTGCAGTCAGGCGCTCTGCGCGTTCAAAGGTTTCTCCTCACCACATCCTGTTCTCCCTCTATCTCTCTGTGTGTGTCTTCGTCATGCAGTACGGCTTCAACATGGTCATGTCTCACGCACACGCGGTCAACGAGATCGCTCTCAGCTTGAACAATAAGAACTCACGGTAAGAACGGAGGGGCCCCGTCTCCACAGGCACACTGCAGGTCGAACAATTGGGGAAAAAAAAACCTGCAGCCAGGTCATGTGACATGCTTCTCCTTCTCCACGGCACTCAGCTTTGCTCTGAAGTCAGGGAGCACAGCCGTGAAATCAGGCTGTTAAGGGATGTTTAGCAGAGGAAGATTAGTGGTAAACCGCTGGGGCTGATCGCTTCATAACGAAGGGGCAGAGGGGAGGGAGGGGCATTAAGACCTGCCCGGCTAGTGTGGAGTAAAGATGTCAACTCCCGCTCGTTGATTAGTTTGACTTAGTTTTCAGGACATTTTGTTAGTGTCAATAGTTTAAATGCTGATTGTGCTTTCCCACCTCTGATCTGAGAGTGTACTTGTACTGAGGTGTGTATTTTGTATTTCCCGTACTTCCAGGACGAAGGCCTTGGTCCTCGAGCTGCTGGCTGCTGTTTGTCTCGTCCGAGGAGGTCACGAGATCATCCTTTCAGCATTCGACCACTTCAAAGAGGTTCCCAAAAAACTGTTTTAATGAATCCCAAAAGTTGCCCAAAGTCGTGCTATTAATATTAGGTAGTAATTGTACATGTTAAAAATAGTCTAACGTTAATTAAAATGCCACCATTTCCCAAATCCCTGTAATGGCTGAGGGCACAAAGAACCAGTGTGGATGAATGAAAGTGGAGGAGCTCTCATGTATTCTCAGATTTCAGAGCTCTACGGTGGCCCGTCTGAGGTCATTAGTCTCATTAGGACACCATATGTGAGCCAACCTTGGACAATTGTAAGGATAAACTCCCTGATGGGAGCAAGTGGACCAAAAGGGTTCGCTTCGCCTCTCGGTTTCCGACCACTCGCTCGTCCAAACACCGGAACAAGACAATTACCTCGCAGGCAAAAAGCCCCAGAGAGACGCAAGGGCAAATCGACCCACTAGTCAAAACAAGATGGTTGTTCAGTGGTACTATTTTACCTATCTGTTATCTGTTCCTCCCTAATTGTATTTCTGTGCAGGAATCTGGCTGATTTTTGTCAGTTCTTTTTCCTTCAGCTGCCTTTCCCTCCCATGAATTATGACAATAACAAGAGGATGTTTTTGCAAATGGAGGAAGTTCTTATGTCATGATTCATCATATTGGTTTATATACTGAAGTTGATGCAGGGGTCCGACCTCTGATGCTTCTTTTGCTATATTTTATATTTTAACTGCATCAACCCCAGTAACAATACATACACACACAAACAGAACTGACTGCTCTGATCTTCTCCATGGCACAAACCAACTCAATGTCTTCTCTCAAATCTGATTAATCATTATATTTAACGTTTGACAAGGAGTTTTAAAGTGACTAATGTTGAATCATACTCTCCTCACGTTAGTATTTGTTGATTTAGTTGTTTGGTTTTGAATGTTTCCCACAATTTCAACTGAAATGACAATGATACATTAATTGACTCCCTTTGCACTGCTGCATCTTTTGCTTATCAGGTGTGCAAGGAGAAGCAACGCTTTGAGAGACTGATGGATTATTTCCGCAGTGAGGAGGGAAACATTGACTACATGGTACGATAAGCTTTGAACTATGGATGGATGTTTCCATTTGGGTCCAAATGTGTTTCCATCTCATTATCTATTACGTTGACGATATCTAAGTCGGTCTGTGTCCGTGATCCAGGTGGCTTGCATGCAGTTCATCAACATTGTGGTGCACTCGGTGGAGGACATGAACTTCCGGGTCCATTTGCAGTATGAATTCACCAAGCTGGGACTGGACGATTACCTGGAGGTAATGCTGTTTTTAAAACGAGCGTTCTAAATGAACATCCTCAGCCTGAGACCGTTTGCTCAGAGGTTCTCTAATGCTGGTTCATTCCGCCTCCGTGTCAGAAATGTAAACACACAGAGAGTGACAAGCTGTCGGTGCAGATCCAGGCCTACCTGGATAACGTGTTCGACGTGGGTGGTCTGCTGGAAGATGCAGAGACGAAGAATGCCGCTCTGGAGAAGGTGGATGAACTTGAGGAGCACCTGTCCCACGTGAGTGCCCCACCCAGTCTGGGCCACCAACACAGCTCTCCGGGCCCATTTAAGAGATTATTGCGGTTCAGCAGCCATGTACTTATCTCGGCTGTTTCTACATTGTGATTAAAAAAATGTTCTCTGTGTTTGCATTTCACAAGTGTTTCGCGACAATGACGAGGGGGGAGAACACTGGAAAATACTGTGCGTGAAACAAGCTTAATATTGTTCTAGTGTCGGCTCATGTTTTTGGGCAGTTCCTTTGGTATCCCACACTGCTTTGCAAAGACATTCTTCTCATAGAAGGGTCGTGGGCAGTCCTGACATCACTCTCGGAATTTCATAACAAACTCTGCTCTCTGAAGTCAGGAATGATGGGGGAGGGTGAAGAATCTCTGTGAATTCCTGTATAACACGAGTAATCTGCTCAAAATCAAAACTAAAAGCTGCGTCATGCTTTTTCCTGCATCATGATGATGCGTATTTCTTATTTCTTGTTGATGATGCTCAGTGTACATGTGAAAGAGTGGAAGGAAGTGAAAATGGTAAAGATGCCCGTGCTGTCGATTAATTCTTTAATTCACAGACTCTCATCTGTGTGTTGTTTCATCCGTCTGTCTAATTTCCCAGGTGACGGAGAAGCTGCTGGAAGTTGAGAATGAAACAATGATGAAAGTAGCAGACCTTGAGAAGGTGCTCCTACAGAAAGACAAGGACCTGCATGCAATCAGGGTAAGCAGTGAGTCCATACGACGTCATATGTTTTTTTTTTTTCTTCCAGTTTCAAATGCATGTAGCTAAATTGCTGTGATGGCAAATTGGGTCAGCAGGAAACAGGATGTTTCTTTTAGACGTGGAGTCATTGTCCTGTGCTCTTCATTGCCCCCTGGTGGCTCTCCAGGAGACCTACGAGTCAACCACCACCCAGGTCACCACTCTGAGGAGGGTGATCAAAGAGAAGGACGCTGCCTACCAGAGGCACTTCAACATCGAGAGGAGGCTGCTGGAGCTCGAACAGCAAGGCACCATCCGTCTGCACAAGAAGGCTGATGGAGACATCGCTATTGAGGCGCTGGGTGTCGGGGCCGGCGTCGGGGGCGGTGGTCTCGGGATCCCACTGGGGGACATTAGCCAGCTCTCCTTGGGTTCAACGGCTGGAT
Organism: Apeltes quadracus; assembly: GCA_021346845.1. NCBI lineage: Eukaryota > Metazoa > Chordata > Actinopteri > Perciformes > Gasterosteidae > Apeltes > Apeltes quadracus. The sequence goes on along the minus strand of CM037928.1, from coordinate 8,866,643 downwards.
TCAACGTTGCAGGAGGAGCAGACAGCAGTTTACCACCAGCCAGTGAAGCCCCTCCACCTCCTCCTCCGCCTCCACCGCCTCCTCCTCCTCTTCCCTCTGCCTTAGGTGATGGGCCGTCACATATGCATTCTTGGTAGCACATACGTGTAAAAGTTGACCACGTTTGAATATAGACCTTTAGAGGAGTTTCCCCTCTTTGTTCATCAGTGCCGAACCAAGTGATGAGTCGCAGCAGTGAGTTTTTGCAACAGACAGGAAAGGGAAACACAAGTTGTTTCCTTTGTGTGCGTCGGTGGGCAGACTGACTGTAACTTCATTACCATGTTTTCAGTAGCGTGAAACTAAGAATCTTTATGTCAAACTGAACCCAATCCTTTCGTTGCCCTGTAGTCTTCTGAATCGAGGGGTCAGGAGAGAGGGGTTAGCATAGGGTCAGTAGTTTGGGGTTTGAAACTTCAACTAGGTGACAATTAATCCTACAAACTGCTCCTTAAACTAGAAAAGAGCCTCACTAAATAAAATAATAGAATAACATTTCATTTCAGGGGTGTACCTAAAGGTCACAAAACATTTAATACTGGTTCATAATGAATTAGATTACATATTTTGAGAATAATGAAGGATTGCTAAACACAATAATTCCCTTTTGCTCAAATGTTCTAAAAAAATGCGTCTTGTATATTGATTGAAGGCCACTGTGCACCAGTCCCACCACCGCCACCTCCTCTCGCTCCACCTCTGCCGGGCGCGTCTCCGTCAGTCATCCTGAGTGTGGGTCTCTCAGGTGAGGGCGGATATAAAATGACATTTGTGTCATGCACCTTTGTATTTCTTTGCTGTTTGTACCAATGCAGCTAAAAGAGCTAAAGATGCCCATATCTACATTGCACCTTAAAATACATGTTTACGCTATTTTAATGATCTTTATGCATGTTTATTATCATACAAAAACGTTTTATTTAGTAGTAACACTTATATTTGTTTTTATTTCATTCTCGTCTGCAGCCATCAGAATCAAGAAGCCTATCAAGACCAAGTTCCGCCTGCCGGTGTTTAACTGGACGGCCTTGAAGCCCAATCAGATCAATGGCACAGTTTTTAACGAGATTGATGATGAACGTGTGCTAGAGGTAAATCGAGCAGAGAAAGCAGTTCCAATTTCACTCAGAAACATCATTATCATTAAATACGCGTGACTGAATAAGTTAAAATTCGGTGGGGGGAATATGAATATCCTAATTCGTACTAATTATTCAAAGGTCAGGTAAATGGCAAAATCCTGATTTGGTGAGAACAAAAGCGTTACTTCAGCTTTTTTTTATCCGGTATGTGATTTGCCGAAAACCGCCTAAATGGTAGACAATCCTCCACCAGAGTAAAAGGCTGATTGAAAAAAACGTGTTTCGAGGAACCTCCTCAGTATTAGTTAATAACAAGCACGTCAACCGTCACCCATGTGCAGGAGCTGGACCTGGAACGGTTTGAGGAGCTGTTTAAGACCAGGGCCCAGGGTCCCATCGTGGATATTTGCTGCACGAAGAGCAAAGTAGCCCAGAAGACGGTCAACAAAGTCACGCTGCTGGACGCCAATCGCTCCAAGAACTTAGCCATCACACTGCGAAAGGCTAACAAGACCACAGAGGAGATCTGCAAAGCAATAGAGAAGTACGCACACTACCTGGACTCCAGACACCATCTGAACCGTAGACGAGACGCTTACTGACGTACGTTGGGTTTCCTCAGGTTTGACCTCAAGGCCTTGCCTGTTGACTTTGTGGAGTGTCTGATCCGCTTCCTGCCCACGGAGGGGGAGGTGAAGGTGTTCCGTCAGTACGAGCGCGAGCGCCGTCCGCTGGACCAGCTGGCGGAGGAAGATCGGTTCATGCTGTTCTTCAGCAAGATCGAGAGGCTCACGCAGAGAATGAACATCATCACCTTTGTTGGGAACTTTTCTGACAACATCAACATGCTGACGCCTCAGCTCAACGCAGTCATTGCTGCTTCTGCCTCCGTCAAATCTGCACCAAAATTAAAACGAGTGCTTGAGGTAAGAAGTGTTTATTTGGCTGGGGATACATCAACAGTGTGTGGGTTACGCGTATTCATTTGTTCTTGGCTTTGGTTTATTCCTAGATCATCTTAGCCTTGGGGAACTACATGAACAGCAGCAAGCGCGGCTGCGTTTATGGCTTCAAATTACAAAGTCTTGATCTGGTGAGTTTTTCACGCTCAGATTACCAATCAACAAAAAAATATGCCTCACAGCTGCTTTTACAGATATCGCTATTCATTCCCATTGTCCCTCAGCTTTTGGACACTAAGTCGACCGACAGGAAGATGACGTTGCTCCACTACATTGCTCTCATTTTGAAAGAGAAGTACCCTGAACTGGCCAACTTCTACAACGAACTACACTTTGTGGATAAAGCTGCAGCAGGTGAGCGTCATCAGGACATCCTCATATTGAGTTACATAAGAAGATTTTCACTATGCTTGTGTACTGTTGTATTTCTGTAAATGAAACATATTCCCTGTTTACTGTACAAAAGTATCTCTGGAAAATGTGCTGCTGGATGTTCGAGAGCTGGGCAAAGGCATGGACCTGATCAGGAGAGAGTGCACTATGCATGACCACTCGGTCCTGAAAGGGTTCGTCCAGGCCAGTGACACACAGCTTGACAAGCTGCAGAAGGACGCCAAGACGGCAGAGGTATCAAACACTTACCTCTTAACCCCCAGAGGGGGGGGGACAGAGATGAGACGCACCGTTGTCCCACATTCAGCTCACTGACGTCTTACATTGAACCAATCCCGACTGAACAGTGTTTACCCTCCTGATTCTAGGAAGCCTTCAACAATGTGGTGAACTACTTTGGAGAGAGCGCCAAGACAACTCCGCCCTCTGTGTTCTTCCCCGTGTTCGTGCGCTTCATCAGGGCGTACAAGGTGAGGGCACCAGGCAGCATCTCTCCGCACTTCTGTGCTGACCGGGTGCAGCTTTCTCTCCTGGTCAGAAGGGACGTTGTCGGGTTTCAGACTTGGACGTCGTCCGTCTCGGTGAGAGCGTAGCGAGGCCGAGCTTTGGCTGCCTCCGTGCCACAGGACGTGGCGTGTAGTCCGAGGCCAAATAACAGGAAAAGCCAGCTGGGTCGGACTCCTGAGCTGCAGCTGTGGTGTTTAGACTGGTCCCCCCCCCTCCCTCTCCCTCCCGTCCCTCATCTCCTTTACCCCCGGAACCGCCTCGCCCTGCCCCGCCACACAGCACACTTCCTGAGATTGTTCTCAGCCTGGATTTATGGGATCTGCTTAAGGAAACGTGCAACAAAAGGATTTCTGTGCATGTATTTGTGTCTGTGCGAGGGACTTTAGTATACTGTTTGACATTTGGGAAATACGCCTGTTTCAACAGAAACATAAAAAATGAACTGAAATGAAATTCTATTTGACAGCGAAAAAATAAATAAAAATAAGAATTTTCTGTACCTGCAGAAAGTTTGATTAAAAGATCCATAATATCTCATATCTGCCTCAAGTCGTTCTACATTGTTTAAGCCGTTTAGCTGAGCTGCAACTGAAAACAGGAACCAGCTTGCTTGGCTTTGTCCAAATACTTTTGAGCTTTGGTCAGTTTAGCTGACTTTCCATTCTGTAGACTAAGCTGAGCTACAGGCTTCATATCTAGAATACAAGTTGTTGTGGTTCCTGTTTATGGTTCATTTTTTGTACCTGTTTTATTCATCCATAAAAAGGCCACAGAAGTGGGCAGACATGGAATGATATTGCTGGAGACTAATCACGTGTCTCTTCTCAACAGGACGCAGTGGATCAAAACGAACAGAGGAAAAAGCAGGAGGAAGCAATGAGAGAAAAGTTACTGGCCGAGGAGGCTAAACAGCATGACCCCAAGGTACGTCAAAGTGCATGCAGCTGAGCTGGATGGAATCCACCCCGTGTTTACCCGGTGCTAAATAAAGCTTTGCGGCGTGCCAAAAAAGCACAGCGAACAGTACAAATATCCTGCCCACTGCTTTACAGGTCCTGGGCCAAAAGAAGAGACAGCAGCAGCACGAGCTGATCACAGAGCTGCGCAAGCGACAAGCCAAAGACCACCGGCCCGTGTACGAGGGCAAAGACGGCACCATCGAGGACATCATCACAGGTGGGCCGGGCGGCACCACCCTAGAAAGCCCCCGCGTGGGGGCCTGTAGCGCCGGCCCCCCCGGGTCGAGGGTGACTGTGGTCCTTCACTGCTCAGCTCCTCTGAAGTGCACCCTGTGCTACGTAGTCCGGACGTCACCGCGTCTGGAGCGCAGCACATAGCAACACGAGTTAGTCCACGGAGTCAGTAAGAGGCGTGAAGCACTAAAGCCGCTGAGCTTCAATGTGACGCTAGTCAGACAGGCAGTCCTGCACCTGATCATTACTCCCACCATTATTATTCACAGGGTTCTTCTTGAAAGCTGCTCTTATCAGATTAGAGCATTTTTTGTAGTTTTTTGTAGAAAATCAAGTGTCTCACTTGAGTATCTACCACAATACGTTCAGGGACTTTAATGTGTGAAAAAAAAATCGGCATCTTCAGCCTCAGGATGTTCTCACAATTATTAATCAGTGCTTAAAATAATATAAATGTTGCATTAATGTCATTTTCATTAACAGGTTATTACATTAATTATCTTTTAATCCGCTAAAACTTAACATTAAATAGCATTTATAAGCATTATAAAATCATTTAATAAATGATGCAGTTTTTCATCATTGATTATATCTTAACTATTTTATAAGAATATAGATTTGTTTGACCAATGTGTTTCATCCCACTGGATGAGTTAGTTATATGGAAAAATACTTTAATCTGGACTTATTAATACACCATAGTGTGTTGTAAACCTTTGGTTAAACATTTGTGTAGTGCTTATAAATGAAAAACAGGTTAAAACGTTGCCATAATTTAGTTAAAAACTCTCTAACGTCAAAGGTTTGCTTATATAAAGTGGTGCTACAAAAAGCACAGAAATAGCATAGTTTCATTAGTCAACTGAGAGAACTTTGAAGGTGGTCCAATGCCCCCCCCCACTCCCCTCCCACCAATAGGGCAGTATCTCAGGTGTGTGATGTTTTCTCTCCCTTACCCTCCTCCCCCAGTACTGAAGAGCGTGCCCTTCACAGCCCGCACTGCTAAACGCGGCTCGCGCTTCTTCTGTGAAGCCAACCTCTGTGACGACGCCAACTGCTAGCCCCTCCCCCCTAATGCCAAGGTTATCCAGGTGTCTCTCATACGCCTCCTGACCCCACTGTGCATGCAGCATGACCCCACCCACCCCCCGACACCCAACCCAACCCAACCCCAATTTCTGTGAACTAACTCGGGCCGTCCTGTGGTGGTCGGTGTTGTACTTCAGAGGACTCCTATTTGCCGATAGGAGTCAGCCAAACCTCTTTGCCTGGCCAGAAAAAAAAGGTTGAACATCGTGTCCACATATTTTTTTCGTGTGCGGAAAAATATGTAAATATATTTTTTTGTGTGCGGAAAAATATGTTGACGTTCTCACAGTGCAGTCAGCCATGGCTGTGATGACATCATCACCGCGCATGACACATTTAAAATGCTGGGCGTCATTGCAACATGAAGCTGAATTTAACAATGAGAACATGAAGAGGTTTGGCTAATTTACGGGTCTTATCATCGATGACTTGTTCCATGAAACTAACTCTGGTGTTTGGTTTCCTGCTAACGTGTGACTCTTCTTTTCCTCAACCACCACTTCTCATTCTACCGCCCCCCTCCAGCTGAAAAGAAGATTAATGACAGTATTTCCCACTCCTAAGAGAGGGTAAGGAAGGTAGCCCGGCTGACACCCGCAGGTCCTGTGTGCTGCTAAAGTGATGTCAGCTGCTTCAGCAAGCGCTTTTGGAGGCAACAAAAGGAGACATTTTTAATCACAACACAGTAGTAAAAAAAACAAAAACCTACAGAAATGCTACCAATGCTACCGATCAAAACACATTTCATTTTTCACCAAATCTTTGCATCAGAGACAAAGTGTTATCAGGACACCATTGTTGAGTTTAGAAGGATAACAACATCACTCATCATCATCATCATCATCATCATCATCATCATCATCCTCACCCCCTCCAATTATGTGTTGCATGTTGTCCAATGTTCATTTGCGTCTCACCTGTCATCCACGTCCGCTGTGTTTTGTCTTTGTTAACTGTGTGCTGAAAAGCCATTTGGTTAACAGGCTCTGGAAAAAAACTGTCTGATGAAAGATTGTCTTTTTTACAGAGCCGAGAGGCTTTCTGTTACTTTTTGGGACGGCCAGCTTGACTGAGAACAGCAATTTGTAGAGCTTGTTAACCATCATACTGTAACTGTTGTAATTATGGCTACATGTATTTTTTATTGCTCTGTTACTATCTTACAAAGTGGCCATAACTACATTACCGAAACCTTGAATTTGACCTTGAAATGCAAGGTTTATATGTTTATGTGTCATTCGTTGTTAATGCTAGTATTTGTCATTCTGGTATTTTTTTATACACAGTAAACAAAATAACTACTGATTATTTGAATGAAATATACACAAGCAAACTCAATTGCCGGTTTATAAGGTACACAACGTCATTATAAATTATATGCTATATATAATATATATAGTATATTAGCATATAATATAGTATATAGTATATAATATATATAGCATATATATATATTAGCATATTTCCATTAGTGTCTTACACACATTTGTGTCTTACACAGAAAGGCGTGTACTCCAACTTGAATGACTCTTTTTTATGACACTATAAGCTTGTGACTGTGACTGTTTCAGGACTTTTACATGACATCAATGTCATAACGTAACTTTTCAGGAAGTTTTATGCAAAATCAACATTAACCCTTCATGACATTTGTTGTGTCATACTATACCATTACTTTTTATAACTTTTCTCTGACATTCTCCCCTCGGATATATATTGTTACAGCATGCTTCATTTTTTTATTAAGCCAGTACTATAAGGAACGTCATAAAGTACCTAAAAAAAGTACCTTTAAAGTACATTTAAAGTACCTAAAACAGTCATAAGAGAGTATGAAAACGTCTGTAGCCTATTTGCAAAACAATGACTTTTACGACATGCAACAGTACTACACATTTTCACGTGCTGAAGTGTACCTGATAAAACCGGTAACTGAGTGCAGGTTGAGATGTTTGCTTACGGGCCTCTGGGTGCTGTTAACATACGTGTGTCCCCCTCCTCTCCTCGTCTCTGACTCCTCTCTCCGTACCTACTCACAGATCTCCGAAACCAGCCTTTCCTGCGAGCTGACGCGTTGATCCGGAGCGGCTGGAAAAGACCCTAAACCACTTATTACCCCCCCCCCCCCCCCCCCTCCTCCTCCTCCATCCCCTCGCTATAACCTCCCTCCCTGCGTCCCAGCGGTCTCTCTGACCCCCCCCCCCAAAGACTGAGAGGAGAGACAGGACAGAGCCCTTCTTAAAGCTGGGTAATTTATTTATTTATGGAGGACCTTCACAGTCACTTTAAGTGAGCAGGCATCATTACGGGCGCACGGCGGGTTACTCCTGTCCTCCCTGCAAAACACAAGACTTTCCCTGCCCTGTTGCCATGGACAACCGGCAGGGACGACTGCAAAACAGGTGAGTTGAGGCCCTGGGGGGGGGGGGGGGGGGGGGGGGGGGACGGACCCACGAAGCAGGAGGAACTTTTTGCTTCCCCAACCAAAGCGGCTGCCAACATGTGGATGTTATTCCGAAGGCCGTTAACTTCCTCAGACAGGGCAAGATGCCAACTGTGCTGAGGGACGACAAGCAGAGCATTCCTCCCGGTAACAGAGAAGCTTGCATGTTACAATGAGACATTTGGAAGCAAAGGCAACACATTTAATAAAGACTACACGTTGGGTGTTTAGATTTCAATCCCACTATTTTTTTAAACTTCATTTCTGCTGGTTCTTTCTGACAAGCTAGCTAAACCAAAATGTCTCCAATGTTTTGCTTAAAAAGTGCCTTTTTCCGTGTAAACAGTGTTATTCCTCTTGGAGCAGCCATAACTTTTTCATCTTAGAGCTTTCATTTGTTTTTTCAAAGATTGTATTTTTCTTGCGTTCTGTAACATTTTTCTCGTAATACTGACACCAGTATGGAGAAGTTTCCAGCTTTACGATCATACATCAAGTAGAATGTAAGGGGGATATTGATTTTACAGTTACTCTTTTATTTACCTCTTGTGCGTCAGTGTCTTGAAGCTCATAATGATTTATGTTTCGTTGTGCCTTGTCCCAGAAGATTCGTAAAAACGGAATGTTTTATGCCTCGACGACACTTTCCGTCACGCTTTAAGTGACTTAATCAAGTGACAAATGTATGAAGAAGATTCCATATGAACTGCTGATTAAGGGCTCAGATTACGTTTACCAGCTAGAGATGTGGTGATGGATGAAGGATTAGTCCATTCCTAGGTCTTATATTTTAAAAATGTTATTTAATCTCCTGTTTTAATAGAAATGATGCCATTTCTCCAAACAGCTGTGGAAACTTACACAACATTGGCGTAAAAGGGAGCAATACATCTTTACACTAATTCATTTAGCTCAACATTGTATGACACTATTCTGTGTCATTTATATTAATGTACGTCAAATCAAGATATTTACTTTTTAGAAGAAATTATCAACGGCCTGAAATATGACACTTCCTGTTTAATAAATGAGATAAACAATGCAACAGAGTGCGGCTGCTCTTTCTCTGATGAAGCAACATTCAAAACAAGCCAACACCACGTGCCAATGTTTTATTTCTAAAGGAAACATTGACTTGATCACTCGTGATGAACTCCAGTCAGAAACGATGAGCGAGCGCTTTTCCTCCCCATCCCTCCAAATGACGGACAAAGCCACTGTACATTTCTACTATAAAAATCAATTTAATTTCTGATATCAAAAAGAAATAGAATCATAACCAAACAATAAAGATCCACAAATATCCATGTGGGTTTTTGCCACCAAAAAAAGATTCTCCAAATGAAAAATGATTTTTCTAATTATCAAAGTCAGGTAAAAATCTAACTGAACAGGATGTAAAAAAAAAGAAAGAAAGGATGTTCTTAACACGTCGAGGGGTGTCGCCCGAACGTTTCCCTAAGCTCCAGTGATACAGCGGGTTTTAAAAAAAGCACGGTGAGCAATGAAACCCTTTCAGGCTAAAAAGCATATTGCATGGCAGACAGACGGTTAGCGTTAACAGGCCAGCAGAGGAAATCAAGGAATCAGGCAGCTGACCTTACCCAGGAATGCATCTGACATTGAGAATTAACCTAAATTACACGTCCATGTAATCGCATACAATTAAACAAATCAAAATACAAAACAATTTTCGCACAGAAGTACGTACCACCGAACGGTCTCTCCCGCCTTTCCTGAAAGTACATTTACAATCAAAAGACGAGGGAACAAAAGGCCAAATGCAGATTGTTTCTCAGTGATGACCGGTTGTTCACAGAAGCTTGCCGTCCCTCAGTGAAATAACGTTTTAAAAAGCAAACTCCCGACTCCCGTCCACCAGCTAAGCCAAAGGCCACGTGTCTCCGCCCCAGACTGTTCATCCTGGAACGTGGACTTTGTTACAATCATCTTCATCCAGCGCGCTCGCACGCTCCCATCGAGATGCTCATGGCTGACGCAAAGAATGTCAATTGTACAAAGACTTTAAAAAAAAAACTTGAGTACAGACTGCTAATTGTTTCTGGTGTTTGTATTCCTGGGTATATTTTCAAGACACTTTGTTAATAGGTTTATATGTATATATATATATATATATATATATATGCAAATATATATATTTAACTTTCGTCTGTGCAAGGAGGTAAAAGACAATCACTTGAACGCAGTTCTTTGAGAGGCCGTCCGCGGTCCGTCAGAGTCCTCCACGCGTTCCCTCCCAGCCTCCATCAGCAGACGTGTGCGCACACGTGAGGAAGACCGAGCCGAACCAGGAAGCATCCATAGCGAGCGCTGACAATTCTCCCTCGATGAGCAACGGAGACGTGGCAACGTTTTTTATAAAGGTGGAACAACAGTATTTTCTTTTCTCCCCCTGTAGCCTATAATTCATACAAAAATAAAAAATAAAAATTGTTCCACTGCCATTTGTGTCTTCCTATCTCTTACGTTTGCACAGAGGTAGTGGCTATATGCGTGAGAGGGGCGGGAGAGCTGTGAGGAGGAGGAGGCGCGCAAAATTAAAAAGAACTGAATAAATGTCTATAAAATGGTTCCTTTTTTTTTGTCACCAGAGATTATTTTTTTTTTGTCAAAGAACAAAATATAATACTGCAATCACTTTAAAAAAAAAGTAGTCCTTCATTTTATACATTTTATACAGTGTTCTCCTTTTTTTTGTTGTTGTTGTTGCTGCTGCTTTTCACTCGGTAAAAGGCATAAGATGAGGCAGCTCATTGGCTCAGCACTGGGGCGGGGCGGGGCAATCGTTGACAGTTGAGTTCAATCCACGGCGAGTTCTACGCCAGCGGGTCGCTCATATCCTCGTCGCCCTGGGACAGAAGCTCCTTCTTCTCGTCCGTGCTGGCCAGGGAGCTGCGGCTGTTGTGGGCGCCCATGTACAGGGTGGCGTACACCGGGTTGGTGAAGTTGGTCGGCTGCGGAGCAGAGAAAATTACACGGTGAGTCGAGGGGGGAAAGAGAAGGGCAGGGATTTGTTAAATGTGGAACTGGTATTTAGGTCAGTTTCATGTCAAATGATCTGTGTTACCTTGTCTGGGTCCAAAGCGTAGTCTGAATCCAGGAGCTCGCCGGCGTCGTCGTCGGGGTCTCCTTCATAGATTTTATAGGCGGGGTTCCCGATCTCAACATTCATGGCCCCGTTGGTCATTCTGTGGTGCTGGAAGCCCTTCGCACTGCAGGCAGAAAAAGATAAATAAACTATAAACCATCAAAGAAAATAACTTGAGCTATATTTTGAGAGAAACCGTAAATTTGAAGAGTTGAAAAATACTTGAAAAATATCACGACGTGGCAAAGACCAAGTACTGACTCATCACCAACGCACATTTCAAGACAACATAAGACAGCGTATATAAAAAGATTATCAAATTAACTTTTGACAAAAGCTCATTTGATGAAACCAGTAGAATATACGGCAGCATGTCTGGTGTGGAGAATCCTGGATTCTCATTCGTAAATACATTTTTTATAGATGCACCGTTGTCTATTTTCGTATTCAAGCAGACAACGGAAGCCTAACATTTACACATTCAAAAAAAAGGGAGGGCGGGGAGTTACAAGACGGACACCACAGTTATCAGCAGTCAACAGGTCTCTGTGTTTGCCGGTGGGGAAACCCAACGGCAAACAGGAGACAGCAGGCAACTACAAATAGCTTTCTACCTTGACCAACAGATTGGACAAATGGATTGACAAACATCTGACTGGATATAAAGGGAAGGGAGGTGAATTATTTAACCCTATGAAGTTACCGCGAGCACCGAGAACGAGTTTTGGTCCACACAGACCTGGGAAACAGGAGATAAATGATTATCAAAAAGGTAGAAGAGAAAAAGCAGCGAGATTTCTAACAGTGAGGATCGGATGAAAACGTCGGGTTGAAAACCAGCTGAAACCGGAACTCACCCACGCATTCTCCTCCTGTGCCACAAGATGGCGCCGACGACCAGAAGCGCCAGTAGAAGCAGAAGCAGCACGGGGATGACGACTGAGGCGGTGCCTGCAAGTGAGCAAATAATGAGAGCGAATGGGAGCAGAGGACGCGCGGTAAAGAACAGGATTCCCCCGAGCGGTTTGACCTACTTCCACTGGTGGAAGGCGAATCCCTCGGCGCCGCTGCAACTTCACATCTGTATCCCCTCCAGCCCGCGGGACACCTGCGCACACGCAATGACACAGGGTTACAGCACAGAGTGTGGAGGTCATTTGGTTCCATTCTGTATGCCGTTATGAAGCTCGCAGTTTGCTAATTCTGCAACAGGCATGGCGGATTACGGCCGACGGCGGTTTACATTTTTTTTTTTAACCAGTCAATGGAAGTTCCAATATTTGGAAGGCTGAGTAGTGACGTAGAGACGGCGTGTACAGGCGTGGTAACAGCAGCGATCTGTCATCACACAAAGCATACTCCTTTTTGACCCATACTCTATTTGACTCAAAATGGAACCACAATTTGCTAAATTATCCTCATGCTGTATTCATATTTTTTTTGTTGAGGCCCGATTGACAGTAAAGAAAATGGCGTCAGTCAGCAGAACCGTGTGTCGTCTTTGGATGAGACGTCCAGAAAGTCACCGCATCATGGGGGAAAAAAAAATGTCATATAGCATAGGCATGTTAATAAAAGTAATAATATAGTATCTAACAAAAAAGTACACTACAACAAAAAAACACACACAGTCCATTTCTATGGGAACTGGCTCGTGCATTTGAGTTTGAAAGGAGCATCGATGTGTTGGGTTGAGATGCGTGTGGGTATCATTTCTTACGTGCACTGAGGCAGCAGGGTGCTAGTTGCAACTGAACATTGTCCGTTCGAGCAGTAGTCCAAACAGGAGTAGCAGCTGGGTTGGATTTGGCCATTGGGGCAGCTACACACACACACACACACACACACACACACAAAATTAAAATGAATTATGTTGCTTAATGTTAACAAAGTCAAAGTCATTTTTTGCAGGTTTTGTGCACGTTGTCCAGTGTACCCACCTGCAAGACACCTCGCCCGAGGACGACGTCAAACACTTGCCCGTTCCACAGAACAGACACTTGTCCAACTCACACTGGTTGCCAACGAACTGAGAGAGGCAGCGACAGATTTTGGTGCCGTTGGCGGTTTGTAAGCATGTTCCACCGTTGCGACAGAACCCTTCACAATTCGCTGTTGATGGGGGGGGAAACGTGTGAGTTCAAGTTCAATTGTCACAGATTACAATCCAACAACAACTGAAGAAAACATTTCTAAATGTAATATCAATGAAAGCAACATATGGCGGCGCTGCCACTTACTGTACTCGCACTTGTCGCCTTTGTACTCCGGCAGGCAGCTGCAGGTCGGCTGGTTGCCCGTGTTGACCGAGCAGTTGCCTTCATTCAGGCAGTAGTCCCGACAGGTGGGCTGGTTGCAGTTGGGCCCCGTGAAGCCTTTTGGGCATCTACAGGTCGGGGCACCTGCAGCACAACACACGACACGTTATGGAATAAAGGCAGAACGAGCATCATTAGCAAATCACGCGCTTTATGTCCCCTCTTCGGCAACATTCTGCCGTGCTGCTGATGAATACTCCACAGGGCTGTCGCAGACCTCACGAGGATGTGGGGAAATTGTACTAATGATTGTTAGACCTGCCAAAATATCTTTGCTAAGTGGCGTAAAATACGGCAAAAAAAACATACATGTAATTCGAAACTTGCCATAACTTCACTTTCACTTAATAATTTGCTGGAACACTGCCCTAAAATGGAAAACCTCCCCGACTGATTACAGCATTCCCACTCCCGTTGGTGTAACGCAGTCCTGCAAAGTGAGGAAAGGAGATGACGCGCGTCATGGCCGTACCCGTGTGAGAAGCGGCGCAGGTGCCTCCGTTCTTGCAGTAGTCTCTGCACTGGTTGATCTCGCATCGCTCTCCCGTGTAGCTCGGCTGACAGCGACACTTGGCGACCAGACGGGCGTTCAGGAAGCAGCTGCCGCCGTTCTGACACTGAATATCGCAGGGCCCTGAGGGGGGAGCTGTGGAACAGGAGGGAGGAGAGGAGGAGATTTCTTATGAAAACTACTCTACTGTACGCATGCACTGCATCAATGAACTGCGTCTGCAGACTCACAGAACGGGGACTGGGTGGGGCTCGGCCTCTCCACACACGTGCCGTTGTCCGCCACGTAGTTGTTGGGGCAGGTACACACGGGTCCACTGGGGCTGAGCAGACACAGCCACTCACACTTCTTCCTGTCACATGGGTTGGTTACTGTTGCAGAGACAAACAAGACGACCAGTGAGGAAAACTGCATAAACAAGGTACAAAACCAAGTCGTATTCATTTACAACTTCAATCTTTTCATGCATCTTATGACTCTGAGGATGCAGAGAAACTGGTTGGATAGCAAAACGCACTCTCTGGCTGCTTGTAACGGTGGTAGAGGACTATGTCGGTAGCATGGTTGATGCCCGTGGTCAAATTCTCCATGGGGCCTTTGCCAAACTTGTTGACCCGGAAGACAATGTTATTGACATAGGTGACCCCATATATGTAGTCCTCAAAGATGTCTATGCTGTATGGATGCAGCAGGTCTGGAAAATAAGAGGGGGGGAAGATAAAGATAACAATTAAAACAAGAGAAAACCCAATAAGAAACCCACGGTTTCGTTGTGAGTGAAGAAACAACTTAACTGTTTTTGATGCCAGAGACAGAAACGACCGGATCGGAGCCGTCCAGACGAACGCTGCCTATCACCGAGAGTTTAGCGTCGGCCCAGTAAAGACGCTCGTTGAAGTAGTCGACAGCCAAACCTGGAGAGACGAATAAACGCATGGCTGCCTAAAGGAAATCCTGCTGGTCTAACTGTGAATGCAGAGCGGGAATAGCATGCATGCTTTCCTGGGACAAATCTGCGACAAGATGAATCGTGGTTGTGCGGATGAAGTACTGACCGGTGGGCCACTGGATGTTCTCATGAACTAGAGTTTGTCTCAGAGTGCCGTCCATGGCGGCGGTCTCGATCTTAGGGTGGTTCCCCCAGTCGGCCCAATACATGGTTCTGAAGGAGAAAAACAGAATTGGAGCACACTTGATAGAAATCCCACATTTGATGCCAGCGTGGCCCTGAAGCCCCCGTGTCAGACGGCTCCCTCCGCCGTACCCTCTCTGGGGATCCACCACGATGGCATAAGGCTCGTCTATCATGCCGGAGACGAGGGTCTTGCAGTGCTGGCCCGACATCTGAGCCACTTCGATGACATCTCGACCGGAATCCGTCCAGTAAAGGTTGCCGGCAACCCAGTCCACCGCTATGCCACGAGGCATCTTCAGCTCTCTGATCTGGACACGGAGCACAGCGGCGTTATCGCGAGCCCCGCATCATTTCGGGTGATTGTTTACGATATGATGTGGGACACATCTGATCGGCATTACCTGCAAGTTGGTGATCCTGCCCTCGCTCGGGGAGGATGGCGATGCGGACGGTCCCGGGAGCTCGTAGGAGGAGATGCGACCCGTGTGCCAGTTGGTCCAGAAGATGCGGTTGGTCTTGACGTGCAGGTCCATGGCATCGATGCGCACACTGGCGTCGCCCTGGAAGGTCTGCTCGTAGCGCCAGTTGCGCATGCCGGGGTCCAGGCTCCGGATTTCGTTGTCGTCGGCTATGTAGAGAATCTGTCGACTGCTGTTCAAGCCTAGAAGGAAAAAAGAGTCACAGGGACGGCCTTTAAAACTAAAATAAAACTTAATCGGGATTTTAATTATCATTTAAGACAAAGCCTAAAAGTATAAGCGGTGTATTAAGCGGCTGAGGTATCGTCTCTCACTGTCGGCCTTGCAGGTGTCACTGATCCTGGTGAAGTACTTGTGGCAGCTGCATTTGTAGGAGCCTTTGGTGTTGTTGCAGACATGCGAGCACACTCCGAACTGCAGACATTCATTCTTATCTGAAAAACACACCCGAGCTCCTCAACAACCGCGTCCTTTTATATATTTGAGGGGCGGACGTTGGTCAGGTGCAGTGTTTTGTGCATGTGTGTGTGTGTGTGTGTGTACCTCCACAGGTGTGGTGCCCTGTCTTCTGGAAGCCTGGCTTGCAGGAGCAGAAGGAGTCTGTGCCGTTGATGACACAGTGGGCTTCGTCTCCATCGCCACACTGAGTCCTGTTACTCCTGCAGTCATTCAGTTTGGTGTCTGGACCAAAACACAAGTCAAACATGAGTCGGTCTGAAACTTCCACTCTGCGGCTGAGCTGTAATATAGTAATCGTTTTGACGTGAAGCACCTGTCTTGCAGTTGATCTCATCGGAGCCGTAATCCTCGCAGTCGTTAAATAGGTTACAGCGCAGAGTGGAGCTAATGCATCTGCCGTTGGCACACAGGAACTCATGTTTCTCACACGTGGGAACAGCTGGAAGGGCCTCTGAAGATGTAAACAGCGCACAAAAACACACACACACACACGTCAGGAATCTCCTTATTCAAAGCTGAAGCAGGAGGGGATTTCACAACAATATCAGTGACTCAACTTACCGCAGTTCAGTTCATCAGAGCTGTCGCCGCAATTATTGACCTCGTCACACCTCTTTGACATCTGCAGACAGACGCGGTCGTTTCGGCAGCGGAACGCTCTGGTGGGAGGACACTGGAACTTCCCTAAAAGCAGAAAGGTAGAGGATAAAAATTCTTTTTTTTTTTTAATTGATCCGGACAACCGGTTGCCCAAAGGCAGGCATTTCACATGTGCGCGTGTTTCACATGTGATCGACACTCACTGCACTCTTCGGGCTTCTCGTCAGAGTTGTCCCCGCAGTCGTCCTCTCCGTCACACTTCCAGGCGAGCGGTTTACACAGAGTGTTGTTACACTGGAACTCGTCCAGAGGGCAGTGACGCCCAGCTAAGAAGTTCAATGCGACAATTAGGATATTAGTACAAATAAATGATACACAGAGTGAGAAAAAAAGGTGAACACGTTCTTACCAGCACTGCCACAATTTTCTTCATCGCTGCTGTCCATGCAGTCGGGGTCGGCGTCACAGCGCCAGCGGATGGGGATGCAGTGTCCGTTCTTACACTGGAATTGGTCGTTGTCACACTTGAGGTCACAGCCATTCTGAAGAAACAACAAAGCCTTTCATGCTTAGGAATGAATACTAAACAAGACATTATTTAAAGGACGCTCGAACATTCACTTTGTGCACCTCGTCGGATCCATCGGCACAGTCGTGGTCTCCGTCGCACTTCCACCTCCCAGCAATGCAGCGGCCGTTGGTGCAGGCGAACTCACTTTCAGAGCATTGTCGAGGCACTGCAGGAGGAGGCGAGGGGGACAGAGTCAGTGACAGAACACATAATAGACACACTGTACAGGGAGCTATGGCTGTTCTACACCCGGCTGTGGTGAACACAAGACACAGGACAAACAACAACCACAGAGAAAGACTGTAGATGCAGCTAAAGGGGACGTGAGAGTGTGAAATCAGCTCAACAAGTAAAATACTATTCTATATAACTAATAATTTCATTTGAGTGCTACATTCCTGTTTTGATATCAGATTTGTGGTATTGATCGGATTAGCCGTACACATAAAGGTCTATGTAGTGGCATCTAGTGAAGTTCGGGGATAATAATCTGGAGTATTTAGAGCTCAGGTTGCAGACTCTCAGGTGGAGGTGGATCACATGAAAGTGGAGACAGTGGGGAGAAGGAGACACAGCGGAGCGGTGACGTACGACGCTGGACTAACTTACCTCTGGCACATGCCAACGGGACAGTATGAAATGAAACAAATGTCAGATGAGGTGAGATGCGTCCCAAATGACAGAGAACGGGTGTTAGTGACTTGATATGCAGCGTTCACAGGTTAAAGGTCAAAGTGAGTATGCCTCCCAGTGGACCAGGCGGGAGCGGAAGGGACACAGGGGTGATGTCAGATGGTAACAGCAGACCGCCGTCCCCAAAGTGTGGAGGGACACCTACTGCACTTGTCTTCGTCCGAATTGTCCCCGCAGTCGTTGTCGTAGTCGCACTGCCAGCGGCCTGGAACGCAGCGGTGGTTCCTGCATCTGAACTGGTACGGCTCGCAGGTCCTCTCGGCTGCACCGAAGCACACGGTCGGAATCAGCACAATTCAAAATGTTGATCGGAAAACGTCCGCGGCAGGAATGCCGTCTTCGTTTTTCAAAACAAGGAGGGGGGGGGGGGGATTCCTCTCACCGCACTCCTCCTTCGGCTCGTCCGACGCGTCGCCACAGTCGTCCTCGCCGTCGCACTTCCAGCGAGCAGGGATGCAGCGCCCCGAGTCTTTGCACCGGAACTCGTCGACGCCACAAGTCATCTGGGCTGGAGAGAGAAACATTTGGAGGCGGTTACATTCGAGGGGCCCGCCGAGCATAGGACGGCGTCCCGGGACAGAAGGCTGAACAATACGCAGGTCCTACTGCAGTTGGCGGGCTCGTCAGATCCGTCCACGCAGTCGTTGTCGCGGTCACACACCCAAACGCGAGGTATGCAGCGCTTGGTGATGGCACACTGGAACTGGGTGGGCGCACAGGTGACTTCGGCTGTGGGAGAGCGGACGCCACGTGTACGGTTAACTGCGTGGCACTACGCCCTGAAGGGGCAACGTGAAAGAGGGAGCACACGAAGACGAGCATCAAAAGGATGAAAGAAAAAAAAAGGGTCCCACTCACGGCAGTCCTTCTCGTCCTCTCCTTCCCCGCAGTTGTCCTGGCCGTTACAGCGGAAGATGCCTGGAATGCAGCGGCTCGGGTGGGAACATTTGAACTGACTGGGAAGGCAGACGTGAATATCTGCGGCACAAACAAAGACACAAACAACAGATTTTCAGCATTACAGTGTCAATGGTAGCACCCAATGAGAGGGAAATGATACAGATGATTGAATGGGAAACAGCAACGTTATTTGGAGACATACCACAATTGGCCTCATCGGAGTTGTCCTGGCAGTCATTGTCTCCGTCACAGATGTAGGCCGGGTTGGTGCAAATGCCCGTGCCGCACTGAAACTGCCCCGGCCTGCATTTGAACTCGGCTGTCGTGGAGAAACAGTTTTTTTTGTCAGCATCACTTAGGCTCCTTCTCCGCAGAATTATCTTCCTCCAACACTTACGGCATTCCGCCGGCTCATCCGACCGGTCACCGCAGTCGTCCTCCGTGTCACATTTCCACCAGAAGGGAATGCACTTGTCGTTCTTGCATACAAACTACAGCCGGAGGAGGGAAAATTAATCAAAGTGATGAAAGGACACAACACGACAGCTCAGCAGGAGCCAGGTGCTGAAGCAATGCCGGCAGCGAGCCGGCTGTCAACAGACCATCACAAAGGACGCGGCGAGACACGGCGAGACGGGGAGACGTGAAAATCACCACTAGTCATTCAGCCATTGATGATGTTTCCACGGCCCTTCTTACCTGGCTGGCTGTACAGTTGGACATGCAAGTGCGCTGATCATTCGCCAGGTAGAAGTTGGTGGGACAGGCACACTTGTATCCCCCTCCAGGAGAGAGCAGGCAGAGGTTACTGCAGCCGCCGTTGTTGGTCTGGCACGGGTGGTTGAGCACTGCGAAATTAAAACAAATAAATCCCCCACACTGCAACACGGTATTTCCAACTCTTCTTTCGTTGACTAAACTTTAGTTGTTAAACATTATATGGAAACAGAACAGGTAAGATTGGTTGGTCTTTTTATAAGGGAATTGGAAAAAATACGATCGATAAACAGGCCTTTACCCTCGGGCTGGCGGTACGGGTGGTAGATGTGGATGTCCATGGGCCGATGCAAGGTGCTTATGAGGGTGGTCTTGTTGGTACCCAGAGACTTATGAGCCCTGTTAATGGACTTTGTCTCCCAGTCGGTCCAGTAGATGTGTTCTTCAAACAGAGTCATGGCAAAGATGTGGGGGATGTCTTGGCTGAGAACTGAGAAGCAACAGACAAACATTAAATGACATTGTTAGTTATTGTATATCGGTCATGCCAAACCAAGTGGCTTTACCAAGTTGTTTGCATACAACTACAGTAGACCAGTGTTTAATGGAGTAAATATGAGAAACTGGCAAATTAACCTTCCATTCACGAAACAAAATGTTGTGTTATCGAAAAGAAAGATAATATTTTGATTCAAGCAATCAAACGTGTGTCATCTCGTTGCTGTATCTGAAAGAAAAACCTTGTTCTGTTGGAGCAGAGCCACCGTAGCCGTCTTACATCATCTGCGTGTTAGGTAATGGTCCCCACGCCTCATTAGGCCTCATGCGTTTACTCTCAATGTTTATGGCTCATGGAAACACGCCATTACTTTCTGTTGTGAAACCCAGCAGCCCCAGACACGTCACACACGCGTGGATTGGGACCAGCAAGAAGACGCAAAGGAAACGCGTGTCTGGATGGGAGTTGTTCCACTACCTGTGTGTCTGTTGGTGCCGTCGAGGCTGGCAAACTCAATGTAGTCTTCTCTGGCATCGGCCCAGTAAATCCGGTCATTTATGAAGTCCAGGGTTAGTCCGTTGGGCCATGTGATCTTATCCTCGACGATGACACTTCTGTTGGTGCCGTCCATCCCAATTCTCCCAATGTGAGGGTTGTCACCCCAGTCGGACCAGTACAGGTAGCTAACCAGCGGGGGGGAGACAAAGACACCGTTTCAGAGTTTCATTACGTTTTGCCTTAAATAAAACGGCGGGATGGTGAGAATGTTTCGATAGCCCCGTGCTGCTCACCCGTAGCGGACATCCACAGCCACAGCTCGAGGTTCCCTCAGGCCGCTGCTGACCAGCACAGTCCGGTAGGCCCCGTTGAGTTTGGACACCTCGATTGTGTCCCGGCCTTTGTCGCACCAGTACAAGTTCAGGCCAACCCAATCCACTGCCAAGCCGTCGGGGTTACTCAGTGAGGTCCGGTGCAAAACCTGCCATTTCAGTTGAAAATGTTGCAGTCAAGACGTTCACACAACTTTCAAGAATAAGGAGTAAATAGAATGATGAGGGTCTGTTGGCTGAATTTCTTCACGGACCTCTATGTTGCTGCCGTTCATGAGCATGCGTCGGATCATGCTGCCCTGAGTGGTCACGTCTGTCCAGTAGATCATCTGCTCTGCGTAGTGGAAGTCTAGTGCCACAGCGTTATTCAGACCCTGAAGCAGAGGTAGGTAACAGTTTTCAACAGAGTGAGCAATAAGCGCTTCACCTTGTTGTGTCTCAGCATGTCACACTGCAATAAGGGGGCGTCTCACCTGTTTTATAAGAGTGTAGTTGGATCCATCCAGATTGAGTTTTCTCAAGTAGTATCGGTTAGCAAAGATCAAGTAGGGCTCCTCTTCTACAAAAAAAAAAAAAAAAAAAACACCAGCCGGTAAGCATTTGAGTCCCGAGGTTGACTCGGCCATGAGTAAAGCAGCATGATGTGAAACCCTCCAAGCAGGACTTACCCGACGTGGACTTGCAGATGGTGGGGTCATTGGGGCTGAGTTCAAAGCCATCCACGCAGAGACAGTGGAAGCTGCCGTGCGTGTTGATGCAGCGCTGAGAACAGGGGTAGGTGGTCGTGCACTCGTCTATGTCCACACACGTCTTCCCATCACGCTTCAGCTGGAAACCGGGATGACACCTGCACTGAAGGGGCCACGAGCACAGGAAATGTGTCAAAATCTCATCGCCTGCAGGTCCTGGCCCTTTTAGTCCAGAACAATTAGAAGAGAAGCTGCATGAGTAGCCATCAATCTTATTTTCAAAATGCATGTTGTGTTTGTGTTTTGTGTTCATTACTAGTCAAAACCTGCTTAAACCGTCACTACTCATGAGTAAATCTGCGTTTTAAAAAAGAACACAAATACTCGATCACACTCCTTTTCCGTTATGGGGGAATTTGAAGCCTATTATAAGCACAATGCACTGGAAACTACTATCAATTAAATATTGCACAAACATTCCCCAAAAGGGAAACGCTGGGTTTGAAAATCATTCTTTACGATTCTTAAATGAGGCTTTGACCACAGACACAAGAGTTCACTTAAAGTTCAAGCCGTTCTAAAAATGGTCTGCGACTTCTGGGAATGCAGCCAGAAGTGCCTAACTGAACCGAGTGTTTTCCATCACCAATAATAATATAAACTATAATATAAACTGTGTGCCTATCAGACATATCATTTATTGTACAATCAAAGTCCATTGGTTTGCCCATTTTGCCCTTGAGGAAAACATTTAAAATCGACAATTAGACAACTTACCTTGAAGCCGATCTTGAGGTCGTCGCAGAGCTGCGAGCAGCCACTCAGCTTGCTGCTCAGGCACTCGTTTATGAAGCAGTTGAGCTCGTCGGAGCCGTCACCGCAGTCGTCGTTGCGGTCGCACAGCAGAGTCTCGTTCAGGCACTTCCCATTACGGCACATGAAGGCTGACTCATTACACGCCCTCTCTGAAATCACAGGCCAGTGGCAGGTTGCATTAGCGTCACTTTGGAACTTCTGAAGAAGCGGGTTGGCTTTTTTTTTTTTTTTAATCATGATTCACTTGGTAGAGGAATTAAAGTTATGGAACCATTTGAAATAAATGTTGTGTGTACCGGAGTCAGTGCAGCGAGGGTTCTTGGGCGCTTCATCCGAGCCGTCCTGACAGTCGACCTCGCCGTCGCACTCCCACTTCTTCTGGTTGAGGCAGCGGCCGTTGGCGCAGCGGAACTCCTCCGGACCACATGTTGGGTATTCTGCACCACAAAAAGACTTTGACTGTGAGTAACTAAAAGGTTACATTTTTCTCATCCCGGGTCACGGTGTCACACACACACTCACCACACTCTGGGGATTCGTCCGAGCCGTCGGAGCAGTCGATGTCATGATCGCACACAAAGTGCTTAGGGATACACTGTCGGTTCTGGCACACAAACTCATTCTCGTCACAAGTGTTGTTGGTGTACACTGGAAGAGGAAAAAGAACACTTTGTTGTTAAGAGTTTTTCTTTGTTTTCCTGCTCTGTTCAATCACAACACCAAGAGCGGCTTGGTGGTCGTCCCACTCACTGCAGCCGGCCTTGACGCTCTCATCTGCTCCATCGGGACAGTCTTTGTCTCCGTCACACTTCCAACGTTGAGGTACACACATGTGTGAGCCGGGACACTGGAAAGCCTCAGGGCTGCAAGTCTTGGATTCTGTGACATTAATTATTGGAAAATCTATATGATGATGTCAGGAAATCTTGGAGGAGGAAGACAGGAGAATGCCTCCACTTGGCAGGGGAAAAGTGCTTTTTCACGTTTGAAAAGTGAATAATATGTTACTCACTGCATTTGTGGTCCTCGTCGGAACCATCTCCACAGTCATCAGAGCCGTCACACACCCAGTGGCTGGAGATGCAGCGATGGTTCCCACATTCAAACTGGGTGGATGTACAAAATTTGTCTGCAAAAGGAAACACTATTTTACTCATTTACACTGGAAACATTTTTCCATGGGACGTGGGCAGACAATGGAAGGAGAAAAAAAAGCATTGTTTTCCTATTATACGTTGCATTTTCACTTAGAGGACAACTTTGTCAACCGACCACAGTGTGTCTCATCAGCTCCGTTTTCACAGTCATTCTCCTTGTCACAGGTCCAGCTCATAGGAATGCAGCGACCGCTGGGACAAGCAAAGAAGTTGACTGGACATTTGAGCTTCCTTTTATCTGCAAGAACACAGAAAAAAAACAATGAAAATATATCTGACAATTTGATAAACCCAGAAGGCATTTAGAAAGAAAACAATGCGACCGACCTGGGCAGTTTCTCTCATCCGAATAGTCTCCGCAGTCATTGTTGCCGTCGCACACCCATGAGGACAGATAACACAGCGTGGTTTTCTCACAGCTCTGGAAGGAAACTCCTTTCACTCCCAGGCGGAAGAAGCGAGAGCAATCGGTGGGTTCTGAGAATAATGGAGAAAAAAAAGATTTAAAGGGTTAAGAATATCCTAACTAAGCTATTTAGATCCTTTTTACGTTTTTTTTTTTTAACTTGAACGATTGTTTTTTATTTCGTCATCAGGGCGGATTACTTACGGCAGTTGATTTCGTCACTAGCATCCTCACAGTTGACCACCTGGTCGCAGCGGCTGAAGTTGGAAATGCAGCTTCCATCTTTGCACTGGAACTCCCCCACTTTGCACAAGGTCACTGCAGGACACAAGCACCAATTTTGTATTTTAGGTGACCAAAAACTTTGCAGGGTTGAGTGGGATCAATAGAATTCCAAATTCTCAAAACTGAAGTGGTTTTTCATTGAGCTGCAGCTACAGAAGTGCACATAAGTTGCTTACTGTTGCAGGGCAGCTCGTCCGAGTGGTCACCACAGTCATCCGTGCCGTCACACCAGAACTGGTGGCCAATGCATCGGCCATTCATACAACGCCTGTAGCCTTTCTTACAAATCCGGTTGGCTGCGAAGGGACAGCAGTTGATTTGACACATTTCAAGTCCAGAGAACTTTTTTGCATGAGATCAATAGCAATAAGATTCTAAAAATAACGTGTTATTTTATAGATAATAAACGATGCTACATACTCTGCATCAAACAAACTACTGTTCATCCTTTCTTTCCCTTAATTCCAAATTTACATTTCTTTCCTCAATTGTAAATTGCCCCTGGGCTATTCACATCGGAATGCTCTCCAACCTAATGATCCAAACGTCGATCATTTTGCACTCATTCTAAATTTCTTTGATAATAACCATCAGCTAACTATCTGTAAATGCTAAAATATAAATGTTGATCTCTGAAAGTCAATGATTCATCATCCAACAGTCCCATAAAAAAAACTCACCGCAATAGGACTGCTTCTCATCAGACTTGTCCTTGCAGTGCGCCATGCCGTCGCAGGTGAGGCTGTAGTTGATGCAGTCGCCGTTTCCGCACTCAAAGTCGTCCACACTTCCGCACGACACATTCAGCGCTGGTGAGGTACGGACATTCAAATTCAGCATTTTCAAATTCAACATTTAATCAAGAGGTGGGAAATCGTAGACTTTTCTCTTACAGGAGCAGGTGTTGTCCTCTAGGAGTTGTCTGTCACCGCGGCACCTGCAGTTAACCCGTCCATCGGACGTGGGCAGGCACAGGTCTTGGCAACCTCCGTTATTTGATCGACAAGGCGAAAACTCACCTGAGGAAGGTGCAACACAGGAGGGTGAGTTAAGTTACGTGTCCTTGTGAAGAAAATATGAGAAAAAAAACCAACACTTTATGATATATAATGAAATACAGGAGTGCACAAGTAACTTGGGCAATAACTTCAATAAAGTTCACTTAAAGATAACAAAACTACTCATGATAGTTTAGTTTAGTTCACCTTACTTTAGCTTGTTAGCATGCTAGAATTAAAAAAGTACATCCAACGCTAAGGGGAATATTGAGGTGTTTGGCATGAGCATTGGACCAGTTAAAGAAAAATCCCATTCTGTGTATCTGAACCATATGTTATGGAAATCCATTGCTTGTTGTATTTCAGTGTGAGCCAAAAGGTGGGGACTGACAGACTGACTGACAGAAGCACCGCCCGAATGCCTCGCCACCACCTTGGACTAAAAAACAATGTAATTGTGCATTCCAGAGGAGCAAGCTGTACAAACTTCACAGCCGGCTCAGTGATGGGTACTTACAGCTGTTGGTGTCATTAGCTACAGCCACAATGCCCATCGGCTGCTGAGGGATGTCGGCACGCAGCACCTTCATGTCACTTCCTGTGTATTTGTCGGCCCGGAGGACGGCCCTCCTCACCCAGTCGGTCCAGAAGATGTAGTCCCCATACACAGCCAGGCCGAACGGATGCACAGGCTCATTCTTCAACAAGACCTGAAGCAGGAATAATTTACTCATCGTTTCACAGAACTCGATGCCAACAGAGAGAAACTTAAAACGCTGCCTTACGTAACGGCTGCTTCCGTCATATTCGCAGCGTTCGATCTTGTCCAGCGTGGCATCGGAGAAGTAGAGTTTCTCAGCGCGGTGGTCTATGGCCAATCCGTTGGGGGTTTTAATCTTACTGCCGATGATCGCGAGCACGTTGGCTCCATTCAGAGACGCCCTCATGATGCTCGGAGCCTGCTCATTCCAGTTGGTCCAGAACATAATACTGTCGTGCGAGGAAACACAGGAGAAGCACATTGATGCACAGTGGGAGCGCTTAAAAAATCTGCCGGATTAAATGTCACAGTTAACCGAACTAAAAAAAAAAAATGGATCTAGTGTTCAGGAACCAGGCTGTTTCGCTATCAATGACTCACTCCTGACACTCGTCCAGCACGAAGGCTCGGGGGTGGTCCTCTCCAGACATGGTGACCACAGTGTTGCGATTGTAGGCCACAGAGCGGCTCTGGTCCACAGTGTGGCGAGTGATGGTTGAGGTCGTGTAACTGGTCCAGTAGAGCGTGTCCCAACCACGGTGGTATGCCAGGCCCTCAACTGACCCGACATCTGTAGAGCAAAGAAGGAAGACGCATTGACTGTTATTGGGGAACCTTAATGAGGAACTTCAGTGAGGATTCAACAAATCATTGAACCCTGTTATAGTTTTAGTAAGAAGAGAAGGGATAAGGAACGTGTGGTGCCACTACCACCACACGTTCCGAGCACAGAACGTGACACACCAGCTGTTTCTGGAGAGAGCTGTAAAGTGTCTTTATCAGTGTTAATTCATGCCTGGCTGCACATGCAAACACAGATCATTCATGGCGACTTCGAGTTCTAGGAAGAAAGCTGTTCCTGAAAAGCATGAGTCACAAAAATAAATTGCCATTGTCCTTTTTGTCCTGCTCCCCTCCACTCATAGCACATACGACAGGAGTAATAGTAGGTCAACTGTGCTTACGTGATGCACGACTTCATGGAAAAAGACAACGTACTGCAGCCTGAAGGGATCCGAGATGTGCATCCCTTCGTTCTTGGTCACCTAGCAACCATATTTATGACCACTTACCGAGAACAATAAAAACCTGAACACTCCACTCGACTGTTCGAAAGTCATTCAACAGCTCTTTCAAATGAGGGACAAAGTGCCGTAATCTACCTTACCGTGAAATATTTTGTAATACCTTGTTAACCAAAATCAATGCAACTAAAAAGAACGGTCAAATAGGAAGTCACACATGTGTTTTTCATCCACAACAATCAGCTCAGAGTTAAACACAAAAAATAGCTGTTCCAGTGTTGCTTGATTTGAGGAAACTAATAAAATCAGTATGTCCAAGTTTGTATTATGTAATAAGAAAGACCTGTCTCCCCTCCCCTTTCCGGCATTAGCTCAGCCCCAGGTCGCTGTGCAAACAGTGGTAAAAACATGCTCTAAGCAGAGTGCTTTTGCAGAAATGTGTAGCAATCAAAGTGACAGAGAAATACGTGTCTTTTTTTTTTACGATTCATTTTTATGATTTTATGATGTTTACTGCTTTAACGATTGACGTCATGTGAATCCTTCAGCAACTCCTCTGCTGGGCACAACTACAAGATTGCTCGTCTCTCTCGAAATGGACAAGACGCCTCCCGTAGCGGTTGCCACTTAGCATCAAGTAGCATTGACTGCTTTTAAAGTGGAATGTCAGTTAGCAACCACTGGGATGAATTGGTCTCCTGTTGACTGGTTTCCAGAAATCCATACAGTCGCAGAGAGATTGCTGCACTGACTTCTCTCCGCTTTTTCCTGGGATTGTGAAGGACATGCTGATGCAGCCGTGGAACATCTGGTTTGCAAGGACTTCTCTGAAAGGTCATGTATAGCTGTTTTTTTTTTTCTTCCTGAGTCAAACTGGTTAACAAAGGGTATTTAATAATTCTTCCAATAAGAGGAAAAACAGTGAGGGGGAGACAACTGGAGGAACATATTTTGGTCATATTTAGGATTCAACCAGACAGCAGGACGTTACGACTTGACTCTCTCTGGGAACTTGAGGATTGTAAACTTCTTTGAAGACAAAGTCAACTGACCAACGCGATGTTCACTACTTAGCCAACAACTGCCATCATGAGAGTACATGCTGACTTAATGGAGTGTGGTCATGCATGATTGATGATACGTGATTATTACAATTTAAGACAAAGCGATGCTTCGCCCAGACACAGCGGGAACATCCCGTTCGGACGGTTAACATTCACAGGCCGTTGGACTCTCACTGTGAATGCATGGATGCTTTGAACAGCAGCGTCGGGCAAACGAACGCTGCGGACGAGGCTTCGATCAAGGTTTTTGTTCCCATCCTGGACGGACTACTTCTGGTGACCGGTCTGGTGGGTCAAACCCTGGTCATCGTCATTCTCACGGGCAGGAGGAGGAAGAAGAGTCAACCCCCTCACGGCACAGACACCCTGCTGCTGAGCCTGAGCGCCGCGGACCTGCTGCTGCTGCTCCACCTGCCCTTCCACACCTCGGCCATCACCCTGGGCTTCTGGCCCTTCGGCAGCGCCATGTGCAAGGCCATCAGCTTCCTGGGCGTGGCCTGCTCCTCCGCTTCCGTCTTCACCCTGGCGGCTCTGGCCGTGACGCGCTACCTCACGGTGGTCCACCCCGCCTGGGCGTACCGGTCGAGGATGCGCCGGCACATTAAGCTGACGGTCGCCCTGCTCTGGGTCCCCGCCTCGGGCTTGGCGGCGCCGCAGTTTGCCTTCCGCACGGTCACCGCCTCCAGCGCGGTGTACTGCTTCGCCTTCCTGCCCGCCGTCAGCCAGCTGGTCTACGGCGTCGCCCTCTTCCTGTTTGGCTTCGCTCTGCCCCTGAGCATCATCGTGCTGATGTATGCCAAGATCTACTGTTTTCTGCGACACGCACGACTGCTGCGGAACGCTCCCCAGCTGCAGCGCTACCAGAGCCAGGTCACTCACACTTCAGCGCTCCTGGTCCTGGTGTTCACTCTGCTCTGGCTGCCCTCCTACGCGCTCATGTTCTCCTTAATTTTAGGCACGGCGACGGGCTCACCTGGACAAAAAACCGTCGCAATCCTGGCCAGACTGTTGGCCTCCTCGGTGGCCGTGGTGAACCCCGTGCTATACGGGTTCATGTCTAAGAAGTTTCGACAAGACCTAGTGGAGCTCGGGAGGAAACGGTGGGCGTGGTGCAGAGGCTGTCTGATCGGTTGCCCTGGCGTGACGAGCAGGGACGCGGTGCAGCGCTTTGAACTGGACACAACTTTAGAAAGAAGCCAAAACTGACTCTTGAGCCCGATACCAATGACGTGGCAGGATTTCCTAACTCAATGCTTCACTACATCTACAGATACAGTATTAACGTACTTATTTATCACTGTATTTATCACTGTAACAATTACAATTAAATGCAACCCGCTTCATTACATTGTAATGTATTAAATAAGGTAAAAACTCTTCATGTCTGAACTAAAGGTTATATCAAAAATGTCGGATAATACGAATTGATTGATTGTCAAGTGTAATGTGAAACAAATGAAGTTCTCTAACCTCCGCTGTGGTAAATTGACAAAAACTTTGAATAAAATTAACTAAAAAAAAACAATTTCTTTCTCAAACTGTTCAAAACAACATGAATAAACACACTCGCCTCAGGCGCTTTATTTATTTTCCTAACTTTCTTGATTGGAAGTGGTGTTTTCTAACAGCTTTGGCTTGAGAGCTTTTAATCGTAATGCTTCTGGATGCTATTCAACAACCGTCTCTTGAATCAATGAACGTGTGGGATTCAAAAGACGTGGTTTTTAGTGTCGAAACACACGCAAAACGACCGGGGAGTGTGCGCCCGTGCATTTGTGTGTGAAAGTGCGTCTCCTCGTCAAGTGGCAGCCCTAAGTGATGCCAATCCCCTCAAGTCGTGAAGCTGCAGCTGTGTGTACATGCAGCGGATCCTTCTAAGTGCCCGTGTTGTCAAAATGAGTTATGATTGCCGTTTATAGTGATGCGCATAGCGACAACATTCAATTATCAAGGTACAGGACAAAAGCAATGACACCGACGCTGCTGAAATGGAGGGAAACGTTTGGGTGAAGCGATGAGCGATGCAGAGCGCCGTCATGGACTCCGTACTTACTGTCCACCACAACCTTGCGGTCCGTGCCGTCGTCGTTGATCTGCTGGATGTTGCCGAAGTGGATGTCGCTGAAGAAGATGCGGTTGGCTCCTTTGCCTCCGCCGCCGTGGTAGTCGTAGCTGAGGGCGATGACGTTCTTCATGTGCTCGGGGTCCTCAAACGGCTTTATCGGCGCGTTGAGGTTGGTCTCGTCGGACAGGTGGATGCTCTTCAGGATGGTGCGCTCGGAGTACAACAGGTAGCCGTCGTAGTCGCGGCAGCCGCGGTTGTCCTCCGCCAGCATGCCGTGAGCGCAGGCGCAGGTGCGCTGCCCGTCGCCGCGGAAAAGACACAGCTGTTCACAGCCGCCGTTGTCCTTGCAGACGTTGGTGCCTGAGGAGCGGTGGGGATGAGGTGTGTTGTTACAAAGCGAATCGTGAGCCTTGGAGACTCGAAACAAGTCGGGTGTTAAATGTTATTGTAATTGTGTTTGTGAGGGAATGTCTTGGCCTACATCCAACTTCGCCGACTCAAGAATGTCCACGATTCTTGCAGACATATTTGTCCGACGTATCGGCAAAAAGAAAGCTCTATCAGGGTGCTTCGTGTTTGTTCCTACCTTGCTGCCTGGCCCTGTTGAAAACTTTGATGTCTTTGAGCTGTACACCGATGCCAGTCCTTAGCTGCACAGCATCGGTAGCGTTGTCTTTGTTGCCTCTCTTAATGGAGCCATTGGCGTGAGTTCTAAACAAGAGGCAACAAAACTGATTCAATTAACAGTGTGATATAATATGCACATAATTGTCATGCGTTAACATTTGTAGTAAAGCAAATTTTTGCATGTCATCAAGTAACCTCTGAACTAACCTGTCACTCCAATAGATGAATTCCTCAAAAACAGACACGGCAAACATGTCCATGTTGTTGTTGGCCAGCACCAGCTCCCTGTTCTCTCCCGTCTCCAGGTTGATTCGCTCGATCTTGTCTGTCCTGGCATCGCACCAATACAGCATACCCCCCTGCAAAGACAAAGCATTAAGGAAATCGTGATGATTATTTAGGGAAGCTCGCGTTTTCTAAATAAAAAGGAAACGTAGCCTGACATCCGATTAGCTTGTTTGTTATACTTAAAGGTGTATAGCATGCCAAGACCACCAATTGTTGTAAAATAAATATCAAATAAATTTAAATTAAAGTTGTGCTTTTCTTTTTTCTTTTTTGGCATCACTACTGGGTTCTATCGCACTAAATCGTTTTTTGTGTCGTCTCTGCTTCTAGCCATGATCGTGTGCCTCCCATAGTGGGTTCCGGGCTGCATATATTGCATTGAAAGGGCTGCAGAGGGTAAAACGTGTCAGCAAAGCAAAAAAAACGCCCGGGAAACAGCTTGGCGGCTCACATGGATAATAATGACAACTGAGCTTAAAGATGTTCTCCTGAATGCTGTCAACTGTGGTCCACACACCTCGTAGTCGACTGAGATTCCGTTGGGCCAACTGATGCTCACGTTGACCAGGACCAACCTCTGGGAGCCGTCCAACCGAGAGCGCTCAATACGAGGGTACTGGCCCCATTCAGTCCAGAACAGATACCTGCAAAAATATATATATATATATAAAACCACCAGTAATCCATGCAAGTAACTGAAGACCACAAAATGACAGAAGGACAAAATGAAGCGTTTCCAGGGAGACTTACCCCTTCACTGGGTGAACAGTGATGGCTCTGGGCTTGTCCAGGCCCTGGGAAATGACCACATAGCGGAAGGAGCCATTCAGCCGAGCCACCTCGATCACGTCGAAGCCCTGGTCAGTCCAGTAAATATTTCCTATAAGAGAACAGAGACGCAACTCAGCTACGTAGTCCTGGACGATATCACTCAAATGGGGTTTCGACTCTGTTATGACCAGACCTGCGATCCAGTCGACTGTGATGCCCTCCACCCTGCCAATGCCGTTGGTGACAACATCTTCCCTCCAGGTCTGGTCTCTCTTAGCCCTGCTGATGGTGCTCAGGCCCATGTCCACCCAGTAGATGGTGTCGTTCTCTGAAAAACGAAGAAGAAGCCTTCGGTGTCAACCTTTGAACGCTCACTTCGCCGAGATAGTGACAGCGTCAAAACGTCACTCAAAAAGCAATGTCCTGCGGTTAGTGCCGTCACTCACCGGCGTGGAAGTCTATGCCAACGGCAAGAGAGGTGCCAGACACCGGCACCAAGGCGTCAGATTTGTCTGCCGGGTCGAGCGGAATTCCTCTAATTCCCTCGTGGACGGAGTAAAGTAGGAAGGAGCCCATTCCTGCTCGGAGACAGCACACAGTAGGCTTTTGTTTTTAGGTCTCACTGAATTCCCACAGCATGTGTGACTGCAGCTCTGAAGTGTCGTCTTACCCTCACAGGACTGCTGTCCTGTCTTGAGGCTGTATCCAGCTGTGCACATGCAGGCCCTGGTGGTTGGTGAGGTGGGCAGACACAGTTGGGAGCAGTCTCCATTGTTGTTACTGCACAAGTTGATACCCGCTAAGAGAAGAAGATTTGGATCTGTGAGGTACGAAAGGTTCTTTACCGGCTTTATGCTCGACGGAGCGTTGAGGTGTTGTGGGATTAATGTTTCTTACCTTTCTGCACATCCTCATCGTAAATCCTCATGTGCATCATAGGGGAGGTGTTGTTTCGCAGGACCTTCCAATTTCCTCCGTCCGCCTTGTCACATGTTCCAATCTGGTCCGCTACCTGGTCTGCCCACCACAACTTGTCTCCTGCAATGTGGGAAGTATATTTGTATATTTTTGTTATACATTTAGTGATGTATAAGCATGTAAACAGTAGGTTATCATTTTTTTTTCAACATACCCATAATAGCCAGAGCAGTAGCCTTGATAAGTTTGCCTCTAACACCTTCAAGGATTTCCAGTTTAGTCCCATCCAGATGGCAGCGGCTAATGGTGCCGTTTCCTGAGCTGATCCAGTAGAGCTGCTCTTTTTCATAGTCTATGGACAGGCCTGAGTGGAACACATCACCATGCTGTTATAGAAATGCAGCCTTAATCTGTGCTTTTATACCATAGAGTTAAATATACATCTCATGTCATTTTGCTGGTAGTTGCCAGTTAGACGTGTGCTTACCCACTGGTCCTCTTTGATCGGTGAAAAGTACGGTGCTGTTACTACCGTCCATGTTAGCCATGCTTATGTTGTCCCCATCAGTCCAGTACAGCTTCCTGAGGACAGATATTAATGTGAGGAGACGTGAAGAACAGCAAGGAGATTCGTTTTGTGAAGAAGATCTATGCTCCACTTCAGAAAGAAGTGGAGGCACCAAATGAGGGACACTAGTAAGTTGTGGGAGAAGTTACAGTCACTGTAGTAAAATAAATTACAAAAATGAAAGCGAGACTTAATCGGTGAGTGAAAATAGAAAAAAAGAGCATTAGAGAGAGATTCTACATCTCTCGAATGCGGTCCCAACTACTGGAACCGCAACTCACCCCAGCAGAGGATGCACCACCAGAGAGTGCGGCTTGTCTAAACCCTGGAGGACGGCATTCTTGAAGGATCCATCCAGCCTGGCTACATTGATCTGCTTCTTATTGGCGTCATAGCTGGTCCAGAAGAGGTTTCTGGACACCCAGTCCACTGCCAGCCCGTGAGCATTGGGAAGGTCTGTTCACAATCACAGCGGAACAGTTGGGCTTTCAGTAAGATACAGAAAGTTGTAACTAAAAACAATCCCGTTGTTGTTGTTGTTCTCACCGGCAGCCACGACAGTCTCCACTCCGGTGCCATTGATGAACGCCCTCTTGATCGTCTGTGTCCGAACATCTGACCAGTAGATGCGATGCTCCACAGCGTCAAAGTCCACCACGGTCACGTTGTCGATGTCCGGCACGGTGAAGGAGATGATGTAATTGTAGTAGGGGTTGTCAATGTCGACACCCCGGATCTCGATCTGACGAGCATATAAAAGGAACTTGCGGGATTCTGTGAGGAAGAAAGGAAAAAAACGTATTTGAATCTCTTCTTTTGCATTTTTAAGAATTAAATAATATGCATATACAGTACATTTATTTTTACATCTATATATATCTCCGAATAATATAAGGGCGAAGAGAGAAAATATGTATATGTATAATGCATCATGCTCCTGTTCTTGTGCACAATTTTGACCCATCTACAAATATTTGTCTAGCCTTGACTATCTACTGAGAGATAGACGGTGTAGATAACAAATGACTCCTTCCCGGTCAAAACAGCATCCAGTAGTTTACTTGTTCAAATGCAGAGAAAAGCATCAGCTTGCCAAATTCCTGTGTGATGGGTAAAGCGTCCGAGACCCTCTAATCCAACTATTCTTCAATCTACACGGCTGAGATGAGGATTGTTCTGTGGAATGCATTGCCTTTACAGCTAAACCTCAAAACCCCACGTGAACCCACTCATTAAAGTCCCACATTAATAAATGATTAATAAGAGCTCAGGCACATCACTTGCGACAGCCTTGTATAGGAAACCAAATGCAAATGAGTTACAAATTGATTATAAATGGCAGCTTTTCATAAACACACTATTGTGAACTTTAAGGGAAGTGGAAAAATGTGCTTACCTTTGCAGGTGCGTTTGTCTGGCTGAAGCTTCATTAGGTGAGGGCAAGCACAGGAGAAGGTCTGGTTGAAGTTGATGAGACACAGGTGAGAGCAAGGGCCTTTACCATCACTAGTGGCACACGGGTTAGGAGCTGCAAGAAGGAATGAGAGGTCATGTGGTGAAAGGGACAGATGAACAAGTAGACATATATATAAATATATTTCAATAAGCATCTCCTCAACTTTAAAAAAGTAGAACATACTTTCTGGAAAAGGACTAAGCAAACGATCTAATGTGAGAGCTCAATAGACACCCAAAGAAAGAGCGAGTGTAGAAAAATACTTGTGGCAATGTTAAGGAAAGGCCCTGATCTTCCCTCCACCTCATGGCTTTCTCCATTGGGTAGAGGAAAAGTGGATACAACAAGGTCTGGCTTTATTGTTTGGCTATTCAACACAGCGCACATTTGCCACACAAGTCATCAACATCAGTTGCAGATTTCAATCAACAGTTCTGTGAAGCTTCTCTTTTCTTGGCTGCATTACAGGATCCGTTGCCTCTCTGCTGCCAAACCGCACGTCAGCCATTGGCCACAAGGTATCAAAGCGACAGTTCAATTGGACAGGATAAAGGCAGATCTTTTAGTCATCTTGTCAACCATTTGAACCTCGAGATCACCACGTGACATTCTAGTCGGATGAGGAGGTTTATTTTTCCTATTCAGCCGGTGGGAAATGTCAAACAGGGATGTGAATTGTTTGATCAGCGAGGCTGCAGGAGATTTCCAAATGTGCTGCCAGTGTAAGGACACCACCCGTCTCACTGTCTTCGGAGGGAAGGAGTCAGCAATGAACTGCTCTCCTTATAGTTAAAGCCCAACGCAGTCGGCTACCGCGGCAGGGGTTGAATCTGAGATGTGGAGTCTCTCAGTGTGTGTGTGTGTGTGTGTGTGTGTGTGTGTTAATTCCTGTGTCTTTCACCTACCCTGAGGTTGTCTGGACGGGTGATAGACCTGCAAGTCAAAGGGCTGTGTGTTGGTGCGCTGTACTACGGTGACGTTGTGTCCCGTCCATTTGTTGGCTTTGGCCAAAGTGTTGGTCCTCCAGTCAGTCCAGTAGACCTCTCCTCCATACATGGTGACAGCAAAGGGGTGGGACAAATACTCATGACCCCGCAACACTTCAATCAGCCCAGAACCATCGTACATAGCGGAGTAGATCGCATCTGATCTGGAGGAGGAGTAAGGCAGAGTAGTACAGTTTACACATCACGAATGCATGATGCTCATGTTTCTACTTTGTATTTCATTCATCGCAACGGAAAGCAGAAATACAGAGCAAGTGGTTGGATGCATTGTAATGAGACCGGTGGCAAACGCTACCTTGCGTCGATCCAGACGATGCGTCTCTCCATGTAGTCCACAGTGAGACCGTTGGGCCAGCCACCGCTGCCCGTTTCCCTGTGGATGGTGCGTCGGCCTTCCCCGCTCATAGATGCCGCCTCAATCCTGGGCAGGCTGGCGTCCCAGTCGGTCCAAAACAGAATCCTGCAAACAGAAAATATGTTATCGTGAGGAGGAATTCTCCCCGATGTGCACAGTGTTGTTACATGTCAGTCGGAGCCGGATGAGAGCCTCTGGAGATTCCTTTAACTGTGGCTTTTCTGAAAGCGCGGGAACACCTTGGGGGTCCCTACATCTATGCTTCTTACCCATCACGGGGGTCGAGCGCGATGGCCCTCGGGTGCTCCACCTCCCCAGCCAGCAAGGTGGTTCTCATGGTCCCATCCAGCTTCGCAACCTCGATCTGGTCCAGATTGCTCTCAACCCAGTAGATGTTTCCTGCTATCCAGTCCACGGCCAGGCCCTCCGGGGTGGCCAGTCCGTACTGGATCACCACTTCAAAACTAGTCAGGGCTGAATGGAAAACAGAGCGAAAGAGGGTCTTAAAACAAGGACGGGGTTTAGCCATGTAGCTGAAAAGTGGAGAACCTTTGAGACATTTTTTTTACATTTTCACACTTGTGGTTTGTGGTAATTTGGAATAATCCCTGACAAACATTCAATTGTTTAGAATCCTCTCCTGTTGTGGGATCTGTCCTGCTCTGCTGCTGGGTTGTCCAGTGTGTCTCAGACTGTCTCTCTGGCTGAGGGTTATCAGACGAGTTCTTGAGTAGTAATTAGAGGGGGAATGATAGCTCTTCACAGTTTGCCTAAAGGAATGCTGGAGTTCTGTGTGGGTACGGGTGCCCCGATTAAGCTGTGGGAACTACGCAGCGTATGCCAACAGCTTTAGAGATTCTGAAATGGCTTCAAAAACAAGCAGCGGGAGCTGATCTATGTTGATCACAACATCTCTGCTCGGGAGTCCTGTTTAAATAGTGCAGTTGGAGGGCTGGGAACTGGAGACCTGCGCTGTGTTGTGCCTCCTACGCAACATCAGTGTTGTGGCTGCAGTCACGCACATTGAGTAGTGAGGCAAATGGGAAGAGACAAAGCCTTCCGTGTGCCCCCTAAGTGCTGTGCTGGGAACACAGCCTTGATTGGCAAGAGGACCTGGGTGTTTTGGAGCAGGAAAGGCCGACCGTGACCTGGCTTTTTATTCAGGGTCACAGACCACTGCTACTGACCACAGACTCTTTTTTAAAAAGCATTTGGCACTGAGGAATGGACAGTGTCCAAGAAAAGAAACGCTCAGTCAAAGGAACAAATACAATTTTGGCAACGACAGACGGAGCAATCCACTTTACTGCAACTGTTTTCATTGGCTAGTCATTTGACCTCAAGTTGTTGTTAAACTAGCAGTCTCACCACCGTTATCCGACAATTTCCCCCTGTAGATCTTGTCCTCCACAACATCAGTCCAGTACAGGGTGCTCTGTTCGAGGTGGAAGTCCAAGGCGATGGTGTTCCTCAGGCCTGGAACCAGCACACTGAACTCCCCCTTGTGAAGATCAATCCTTCTGATCTCGTGGCGGTTGGAAAAAATGATGAAAGGCTTGAACGGATCTGAGGGAGACGATGTTTAGAAGTATTAGTCTCTCGAAATAATCCATTTTAACCCGACAGTCCAGATTCACTAAGCCCATGTTGGCTTTGGTTCAAATCCTTCCACTCCTATTATCTCCTCTAAAAAGGACCTTACTGCATATTCATATAACAGAATCAGCATTGTGGAGCCTCTTCAGCACAAGTAAAAAAAAAAAAGTTTGTAAAAGTTTGTAGTAGTAAATCCTTACTAACTAATACCCCAAAGGGCCCTGTTTGACCTTACCAGTGCTTTTGCAGCTCTCCATGTCGGGCTCAAGCTCCCAGCCCTCGTAGCAGGAGCACTTGACACTGGATTTCTCCTGCTCACACTTCTGGCTACACTTGAGATGTTTGGCGCAGAAGCTCTGGATCTGACAGGTCTTGTTGTCGGCTCCCAGCTCCAGGCCCAGCGGGCACGAGCACATGAAGCCCTCCCCGGGAATGATGCTGCAGTTGTGGCTGCAGCCGCCATTGTCCAACGAGCACAAGTCTGCGGGGCAAGAAACCGATTCGGGACTAGTTGGGACGCATCAGAGACGGTGACGTTCTGTTGAAGGTGTGTTTTTAGCATGTTGGGGGTTTATGTCAAAAAGTTTTTACCACAGAGTTTCTCATCCGAGCCATCTGGACAATCGTCGGTGCCGTCACACAGCTTCGCCGCGGGCAGACAGATGGAGTCGTTGGTAGCACACATGTGATGCGACAACTTGCACACCAACGCCTCGCAGTTGTCCTCATCCGAGTTGTCCTCACAGTCACTGTCGCCATCGCAAACCCAAGCTTTGCTGATGCATCGAGCTGTCGAGGCCACAAAATAATTATGATCAGCGTGTGTCCTTTCAAGACTAATAAATTCATCGGGATTCGTTTGCCACAAAGTAGCCAAATGAGGGACACGCCAACTTTTCCTAAGCTTTACTCACACAACAACTTTTTTTTTTTAACTGTTCATGGACCTTCTTGTCCAACATCGGGTACTTAAGCCAGTCGGAAGCCTCCTCACCAGAGTCCCTGCAGCTGAACTTGACTGCTGGGTCACACATGTGGGTCACACCCTCGCAGTTGCTCTCATCACTCAGGTCGATACAGTCGGTGTCCCCATCGCAGCGCCAGCGCATGGGAATGCACAGCCCGTCCAGCCGACACTGGAACTCGTCCACATGGCAGCCGCCCGGAGGACGCGTAGCTGAAGAGAGAAAAAGACACACCGTGTGATAATAACTCAAAAAAAGATGGGAGTGTGCAGTTTAGCCAATGTCAAAGAAACAATATGAAAAACAACAGGACTGGAATCTCAAACCAGCATGCAACACTCACATAGACCACACACACACACAGGAGAGGCAATTCTAGTGAATAATTAATGTTTAGGTACGCTGTGTTAGCCAGACAACAATGACACACACCCAGCTCCCTGACTGATTAAAAGGTACAAGTGGGGAGGCGGCGCAATGACAACCCTCCATGGCAAAGGTCAGCCATTGGAAGGAAATGGACCTTTCAGCACCAAACCACAATACACAGCAGGGGGCCGGCGATAAGCGCTGCTTTTTGTATGTCAGCTAATAACTTCCAGACGCCAGGGCAAAATATTCCACAGACAGACGGGCACACACGGCCCAAACTGCTCATTAGACCAACAGGTCACACTGGGCCCTGTTACTGCACGCTGGGACCTGCACGGCGAACAGGAGGGTGTGTAAATAAGTGTGATGCTTCACTTCTTGACGTTTCCTCAGTGATTGTTGCGGTTATGTAGCAAAACTCAAATGTTCCGAATCAGCCAAACGAGGCCCCCCCAGTTGCTTTAAACTGTAAAAATGTCAAGAGTGAAAACATCAATGCCATTTGTACAAGACTATGAGACAGTTGTTATCCAACCACAGCACACATCCTGGATAAAGCATCGGGGAGGATTTGCTTAAAATGGTAAGAAGAAGCCAGAGGGTAGTAGGCAGGGGACATACAAAGAACATGAAGACCTTTCACGTGACAACCTCTTTACAACCACACAGCCACATGCAAACACAGTGAAATCCAACGCATAACGTGAAGAGAGACAGATGCAGCCACTCTGCCATTGACAGAAACAATGGCATTTATTCGTTAAAGCCGAGCTGTTTCGGTCCGGTACACAATAATTGTTCCTCACCCTGGTTGGTGCAGTTGGCATGAGTCTCGTCGCTGTAATCTCCACAGTCATTGTCACCATCACAGGTCCAGTATTCTGGGATGCAGCGGCCACTGTTACATTTGAACTGGACATTGGAGCAGGAATGGCTGCAGCCCGCTTCGTCACTGTTGTCTCCACAGTCGTTGTCTGCACATGAGCACGGATATTATTTCATTTTTGGTTGTTATCGCAGCTTCCCAAGAAGGTAAAGAAAGTCCAGGAACGGTAGAGCAGGAGAAGAAGATTACCGTTGTCACAGCGCCAGTTGATGTTGATGCAGCGGCCGTTGGCGCAGGTGAACTGCGTCAGAGGGAAGCAAGTTGGGTAGGCTGAAGAGGGGTCGAGAGAAAGATGTGTTTAAAAAAAAAATGACACAAATAAAATAAAAGATCTGTCGTCTTAGAGGAGGACATTTTAAAAGCAGCAATATAACGGTGCAATTTAAGACTCACCGCAGGAATCTGGTTCATCGGATCGGTCCCCGCAGTCATCATCCAGGTCACATGTCCAGGAGATGGGGATGCAGCGCCTACTGGCACAGGGGTACTGGTTTGGTGGGCATGTGCGAGCTGCCAAGGGAACGAGTTGTA
Source organism: Apeltes quadracus (assembly GCA_021346845.1). Taxonomy (NCBI): domain Eukaryota; kingdom Metazoa; phylum Chordata; class Actinopteri; order Perciformes; family Gasterosteidae; genus Apeltes; species Apeltes quadracus. Next base: position 8,826,509 of record CM037928.1, on the reverse strand, counting down.
AAACAGTTAATGCAAGAAGGATGCAATTTCTCACAGCGAATTATCGATGTTGAATAAACTCATTTGGAATATCTGCTTTAATTTGAAACAACACGCCTTAATTAAATTATTCTCCCATCAAAGAGAAGGCCCTTTTTAAAAGTTATAACACTGCTAGCCAAGGTCCATCACAGTTTTTTCTGTAAATATAATCTATGATGTAAATCCATAACAGCAGCAAACACACAAATCACAACTGAATTAACTCAAAACGAACAGATCTAAATACATCCGCTTTAGCCGCGACTTGTCGGTCCGCCCAATGTTCTGTAAAAACTGTGACGCTTGCTGAACTCCCACGACCTTCCCGTCTGTACATACTAGAGCAAGTGGTGTTGGATTCATCCTCATCGTTGCCGCAGTCATTGTCACCATCACACAGCCATCGCAGGGGGATGCAGCGATTGTTCTGGCATTTGAATCGGTCAGCTGGGCAGGTGTGCTGGTCTGGTGGAAGAAAACAGAAAAAGTATGCATGAGGGTTCGGTGTCCATTAGTGTTCCGAAGTACCAGCACCTGTTAATATGTCACTTTAAATTAAGTATGAAAATGAGAAGGACACCTGAGCCAAATATGAGTCAATTGTTCTCACTAGCACCCTAACGAGGAAAAGGCCGGTCAGCGAAATCTCCATCACATCACGCGGTATGGAAAAAGACAATCTTGGAAACTGTTGTCGTCTCCCATTAGCCGAGAGCCTTTGTTCCTCTGTGTGTTTCTGTGTAACCCCGGCAATGACTTGGCACACTCACGGCAGAGCTCGGGGGCCTCGTCGCTGTTGTCCAGACAATCGTTGTCCCCGTCACACTTCCAGCGCTCTTGGATGCAGCGGTTGTTCTTGCAGGCAAACTCCCCGGGCTGGCACTGGGGCGGGGGAACGTAGGAGGGGTTGGCTGGAGACGAGATCAGGGGGGGGGGTAGGAGTGGAGACAAATGGGCCGCTGAGACAAGGGCTAAGCACCAAACCAAACAAAGCCTGTTGGATTCCAGGTTAGCTTTGGTCGGATTTTAGAAGTCGCAAAACGATTGGTTGAAAGTTATTGAAAACTTTTCTCTGGATTTCTTTCAAATGGAAAGTAGAGCCTAGAATCTTTAACAGCCTCAGCTGCGGCCGAGTCATTTTCCTTAACCTTCGACGTTGATCTTTGTACAAAAAAACCTGCAGCTGGTTGCGCCCGTACCTTTGCAGGTGACATTATCAACGTCCAGGATTTGATCGTTGGCACAGGCACAGGACCTGCCGCCGGGAATGGCGAGGCACAGACTGCTGCAGCCGCCGTTGTTGTTGACGCGACACACATTGGAGCCTACAAGAAACCACCATCCAAGCAGACCGTAAGAACATTAGCATTGGATACGTTTGATAATGCCATGGAGGGTTGTCGTTTTGAGAAGTGTGTATGTGTACGTACCTTGCTGCTGGTGTGCATCATACACTCTGATCTCAAAGATGGGTGGCCTCTCATTGCGAAGCAGGGTGACGGTCTTAGTGGCCTGGTCTAGTTTGTAAATACTTCCGCCGCGGTACTCGTTCCAAAAGAGAAATTCTTTGTAATGACATAAACCGAAGGCGTGGTTAAGCTCCTGCCCCTCGTACACCACCTGTTAAATGAGAAAAGAGACAGAGGTTGGATCTCCGAATATTACCTGCGTTTTTATATTTTGGGATAAATGTAGTATCCGCATTGCCAACCTTTCGCTCGGTTGTGTTGAGGTAGACCAACTCAATGCGGTCGTAGTAGGCATCCACCCAGTACAGGATGCCCTGGGGAATGTCCAGGCTCAAGCCATTAGGCCACAGCACCGTCTTGCTGGTCAGGAACACTTGGTGATGGGAGCCGTCCATCCAAGCTTTCTTGATCTTCCCTCTGTTGCTCTCTGTGGGATCCTCCTCCCAGTCAGTCCAGTACATCCATCTGAGAGACACGCGAGGTAACTAAGTGTGAGACAGGTGATTTCCAAGGGTCCCGCAGCTTTTGAGAGATCCTTTGAAAGATCAATTCACAGAGAAGCGACCAAAAAGAGGAAATATCCCCAAAATGCCTTGAAAGATCATCAGCTAAATAACCTCAAAATAATGAACCACCATTAGAATACAGATCTGCTGTCCTCCAGCGTCTCACCCATTCTGGGGGTCAACCACAATCGCACGAGGGTGACTCATCTTGCCCTCAATGAGAGTCTTGCGGGTCTGGGAAGCCTTCTCCAGCCTGGCGACGCTAATGGTTTTCTTCGGCCCATCATCTGTCCAGTAGAGATTGCCTCCCATCCAGTCTACTGCGATGCCCTCTACCGTGTGGATTCCTGAGATAAGCAGAAAGGAAGCCGGGGTGGAAAAGAAATGATTAGAAAACCAATTCAGGACACATGTGGAAAAAGAATAAAATGAAGACCACACCAACCAGAATCCCGTGCAACGCGATCACTTCTTTCTTACCGTCCTTCAGAATGGTGTCTCTCTCGGTGCCGTCTATCTTCTGTCGGCCAATGATGTAGTTGGTAGCGTCGGCGAAGTAGATGAATTCACTGGCGGCGTGGAAATCCAGGGCTCGTGGGTTCATTAGGTTCTCAATGGGAATCATGTATTCATCCGGCACCTTGGCGTTCATGTCCATGCCTCGGATAATTCCCGGGCGACCCTTACCGTACACCAGGAACAACTCGTGGTCTGGTTCTGCAGGGGAGGGAGAAACAAATACTTTAAAATGAATAACCGTTACTGACTCCTGCCTTCAATTTTGTATCCGCCATCACGTCACGGCCGTCACCGCTCATCAATGTTACAACCAACGGAGAGGATACTCACTCTTACACGACTTTCCATCGCTGCCGAGACTGAATCCCGAGCGACAGCGACATGTACGGGTTTTGTGGCTGTTGCTCAGCAGGCAGATATCAGAGCAACTTCCAGCCTTCCCAAACTGATCCAGGGCACACGCGTGGCTGCGCACTGAGGCCGGGAGAGAGAGAGAGAGAGAGAGAGAGAGAGAGAGAAGGGCACAAAAGCAACGGTCACGCAATGATAAAACGCGCTCAATGGACACAGAAGCCAAGGGGGCCTTCTTGAGTGAAGTACCTTGAGGTTGGCGCCTCTGGTGGTACACGTGCAGCGCAGCGCCCCGGTCGACTCGCGTCACCACCTGGAAGTCGGAGCTGTTGAAGCGGTTCACTCGGATCACGCTGGTCTTGGGGTTCAGGTTGCCCTCATCCGAGTTGGTGGCGTAGAGGTAGTTCTCAAACACGGTCAGGCCGTACAGGTGCTCAATCTGAAACCCAGGGAGACAACGAAGCATAAATAAACCTTCCCGGCGAATGGTTCATCAGTACAAATTTCATCTAGAGGTTTTAGAAGTGTGAAGAAATCCCTGACGCTCAGTAAGCACAGAGATGACGAGAGAGTTTGTGTAAACTTGGCACAGGGGGAGAACAATGGCTCAACATCCCTTTGGCGGAGAAACAGAGATACGTTTTATTTTTATTTTGTGCAGCTCTCCCCTACTGTCAAAAAGATGAATGTTGTCGGGATCAGATTTACCCCTCCTCCCCGTGCACACCCACCCACACACACACACACACACACACACTGCAGTCGTGATTTCATTAAGATCATTACTCAACTTAAAGTTTCAGCCAAGCTTTATGGGGACAGACTAATCCGTTTAGAGGCACTAGCCAGGAAAATCACACAATCATAGTCATAAGATTAGTAATATGAATCAAGCCAATAAAAAATGTCTCATTCCCAGGATGTCTCCCATAATCTTGACAAAGAGGAGACAACTGGAAACCAGTGCTGCCTCTAAAAGATGATGATATTAAATGGATGATGTGAGGGAGGAGGGACATTTTGGAAACAGATGTTTTGTTTTATTGAAGGGGAGGCGTACGTAGGGGCTGTGGGCCGGTGCTGCGTGATTTAACCTTTAAGAAGGCTGAACAATCCAAAAACCCGATTTTCTCGAGTGCATCTCTTGCATCCAACCGTCCTTCAAACCTCACCAGCAAGCCCTGGATGATGGTGTGTCGGTTTTTGCCCTCGTAGTCGACCACTTCGATGTAGTCCAGGTAGGCGTCCGCCCAGTACACCAACCGATTGACCAGGTCCAGCGTGATGCCGTGGGGGAAGACGATCTTGCTGTCCACCAGCTTGGTGCGGTTCTGGCCGTCCATGTCGCAGCGCTCCACCCTCGGCGTGGACCCGTAGTCCGTGAAGAACACTTTGCTGTGCCAGACGAGGTGTGGTGACAGAAAAGGGAGTTTCATTAACAATAACGGAAAATAAAAGGATTTCAAGGAGAATACAAACAGAGAAGTGGCAGATAAGAGGAGGGAACTTTGCTAGACGCGCAAGTGTAACCGTCTGGAGGAAGCGCTTTGATCTTTGACCGTCTCTTTGCCTTGTCAGCATCTCGTCTGATCATGAGACATCGCTTTCCCTCTTGTCTCGCCAAAAAAACGGCCCTGGAAGTACGGTCGAGTCAGGGAGACTGTAGGGAAGTACAAACCCCATAGTCGGGTCCAAGGCGATGCCTTTAGGGTTGTAGAGCTCCTGGTCCAGCAGAGTCACGCATGTTTGGCCATTCTTGTTGCAGACAAACACTCGGTCGTCCACGTCATCCAAAAAGTAGAAGTTTCCCGTCAGCCAGTCGATGGCCATCTGTTCCACATCTGAGGATGCAGCGAAGAGGAGAGAGAGAGAGAGAGAGAGAGAGAGAGAGAGAGAGAGAGAGAGAGAGAGAGAGAGAGAGAGAGAGAGAGAGGAGGCCAAACCGTTACCAAAGCAGAAGCTCATGGGAGGACCGTCACGTCATTCTCGCTCATATACCAGCCTCATTTAAAAACCTCTCACTCCGCGATGCCGTGACCCGCTAATGAGCCGCTTTCTTCTTCCCACACTGTCGGGTGCAAGAGGTTGTCCATTACCAGCACTCCACTCGTCTCTTATTAAGACGCGAAAAAATGACAGATAAAGAGGGAGGGTTGATGCCCTGCAGCGTCTAAGCTGTCCTTCTTTCAGTGGAATTACAGAGTATCTCTGCATCGAGAGACATTACGGTGACTTCATGGATGCAGTGCGTTATAAAATGTAGTATGCATGTCTCGCTTAATGTAAACACTAAAGAGAAAGTCGGTGAAAGCAGTTTTTACTTGCCCAGTGTGCCTGCATATACAGAAACTATGCAGGTTTAGAGAGTAAACAACACGACAACACAGCTTTCAGAGCGTTTTCAAACGACAAACAGCGTTTCAAACTATTTTGAACAGAAAGATCAATTTCAACAGCCAAAAGCAGAGAGGATTTTCAATAACACAGCTCTCACTAACATCCGGCATGTGCTTTTAGTGGGAAAGGTAAAAACATTCTTGGATAAATTACTTTGCAGTAATCAGACGTATTTACCGGCTCTAGCTACGACTGGCATTGATGGAAAAAAAACAATTCCCGATTCTTTCTTTGTCATCTCAGCAACAAATTATTTACGTCTCTGTCCAGGCAACGTCTGACCATTGTCCCAAATGAGTCGAGAGTCTGAATAAGTAAACGTCGTAATAATTTCCCTGTCTACTGCTTTCCACGGATTACTAAAAGCACACACAAGAAAACGAACAGAGACGCATAATCCCCGCTGGCAATGCGAAAGGAGTCCCACGTTTTAAAAACCTGCATATATAAGCTAATGTTAGTGTGAAAAAAGGGTTGCACGCAGCAGTCACACAGTACGTGTTCCCAATCAAACGGAGGAAAAACCAGTCTGTTGTTAAAGTAAGCTTCTGAATAATGAACACGTTACTTTGCATGGCGTGAAGACACAGGCCGCTTTCAAGATCAAATTGAAGACAGGTCAATGTCAAAATGTCTGTTGCAGCGTCTTTTACAAAAGGAGCCTTACATATAGAAAGAGGAACGGGGACCTTTACTTCAGACAGCTACCCGCCACCAACGGGGAGGGTTGAAAGTGTTGAGTAAGCGCTGGAAACACTTCTCACTCTCAGATCCTCTGCCCTGTTGGGGTCTGAGCGCAGAAATCCCAGACCACTGGGAGACTCCGCTGGGGGAAGAGGGGGGGGCTTCAACATACACACAGCCCTCTGTTTTATCAGCTGCTACCACCTTCTATCAAAGCAGAATGTGCACACATATGCACACATCACACGGGCTCCCTTCTCACATGTGTGTGGGGTTTTTGTTTTTTTTCAAGCAAAAACTTTGATGTTGGGAGTGGACAAATAACACCTCGAACGCCATTGACAATTGCAGTCGGAGCGTTCCACCCAAAGAAAACATCTGCCCCACATGGGACTCGCTGCACGCCTGGTGCTACAGTAGGCAGAGCCGGGTAGAAGAGGCAAAATCGGAAGGATGGGTTTATGGGTTTGGAAAGACGGTGGTGGTGGAATAAATCTATAGGAGAACATTAAAAGTGCACCTGCACTGGGCAAATCGTTTGTTAAAAGTCTGCAGAGGCTTTCAAAAAGAAACGTAACTTTTTAGTTCAAGAACATGGAGGGGGAAGAAATCTGTCCAAGAGGTTTCATAAACATTTGCACCAAAGATTCTGACAACAGGGAGAAGTTCATCACGGCGCGGAGGAGAATACGGAGACTCCCATCGGCTCTGAAGCGCCTTTAAAAAGAAATCCGGCTGGAAGGCTGGCGGCACGCGACATTGATTAGACTCATACTCATGCAGCACAGTGACTGCTGTGTTGTGTAACCGTCGAGTAGCCGGTCGGTCTGTTGACGTCCCGACTCTTGGTGAATGGAAAAAGTTTGATGGGAAACTGAATGAACCCGGCCGATTCTTGTTATCCTCACAACCCCGTTCCCCTTCCTGCCCGCAGCACACACTCCTCTGAGGAAACGTTTCACCAACTGAGGGGGGGTCTTACTGGCAATAACAAACGTGCTTTCAGCCCAAAAGGCTATTTACTTACAGGGAAGGAGCCTATTTAGTTCTTCAAACGAGTTATTCATAAATATCACCGCAAAATGTGTACATGACGGGAATGTATTTTTCCGATTTATATTTCCGTGCAAGTATTCCTATATTGACATGGGAAGGGCAGAGAGAATCGTCATTCCATTATACTTCCTATCGGAGTTCACGGTTATGATTTCCTATAACAGGACATATCGCTCACATTTAATCTTAACTTTTATGGCACTGGTTAATCAGGTTAAAAGCGGTGTAATTTAAGTTACTGGTTTATTATGGAAGACCTGATTACAGGGGTTGAGTCACAACATTCCAAAGGACCCCAAAAAAAAATAAAAAGGAAGAAAAAAACGGCTGAGGGAATAATTCAGTACATTGAAAGCCTTTGAGTAAATGCACATTAACATAGGAAACCTCTTACAACTTGTGATAGCGGAGGTGCTCTTGGAGCTCAATCGCGTACAAATCTACCATGTTCATACATGTGATAACATTAGTCCTTTTATTTTATTCCATACTTTTTATATAAGCGGGTCCATGAAATCCGAACCAGGGGATATTGTTGCTAAATACAGCGGTTGCTCATCCTCTGGTATACCAGTCCCGTGCCAATTTAGAGGATTTAGATGCTATACCTTTATAATCAAGACTTTGACACAACACACTGCACGGACTTAACAACCAAGGCTAGAAAGAATGGCGGTCGCAGGGCGACGGGACACGGGGAGGAGGGCTGGTCCCTGCTGGGATGGAGAGGAAGGGACCAGTGGGCTCTGCTCCCCTTTCATCTTTTTAATTCAGACGGTCACACATGCAGGCGGAGAAGGCCACATCTGGAACCCTCGTCTACTTATCTGCTCTGCTCTCCCGGAGGCAATAAATCACCCTGTGAACCCTGCAACCTCCCGTCCCCCCCTCACACCCCCCCCTCACACCCCCCCCTCATCCATATCAATCCAAGGCCAATCGCCTGGTCTGTCCACCGCGCTTTAAGCACGGCACCTGAGCTCTGAATGGAGATAACAAAGAGTTCAAATCGGCATAATTCCAGTGGTCAGAATTACGTTCCTCTAAGAAAATGAAAGGCAAATGGTTTGATCAAATAAACGCAAAAGGTGAAGCTTAGCTGACATTCAAAGCAAAAGACCACACTTGAAATAGTTAACACACCACAAATGACTTTTGGACTCAACCGAGAGCCACAAAATGAACTGAGGGGTTTTTGCTCTCTTATCTCCCCTGAAGGCCCAGACTGATGCAACATCAACATTGGGAGTCATCCAAAGTGCAAAGAGGGCCTTTGTCTGTTTGTTCTCCCCGATTGACTGAGGACTCCTCGACCTCCACAGCTGACGCGAAAGTAATACATTTAAAAAAGCGTTATAATATAGTAATAATCGATCCATATGAACATGATGATTCATCTACACTGGGCGTGGTGAGGGCCGCTTCGTTACAGGAAATCTAACTAAAATACAATGCTTTATTCATTTAACATTTCTTATTTACATTTTGTAAACTTTTCTCATTGTGTGAGCACTGCACAGTGACTTCCTACATTTTATGGATTTTTTATATATATATATATATATATATATATATATATATATATATATATAAATATATATATATATATAAATATAAATATATATATATATATATATATATATATATATATATAAATATATATATATAAATATATATATATATATATATATATAAATATATATATATATATATATATATATATATAAATATATATATATATATATATATATATATATATATATATATATATATATATATATATGGGATATCGTTTTTCTGCAGGTGAACAGAGGTGGGACACACAGATACAGCAAGTGGCAGACAAGGTTTTGCATCATAAAAGGTAATATGTCACCAAGTAATGAGTTAAGGGTATTTAGGCCGATGAATATATTTGTGTGCGTGTGTGTGTTTGTGTGTGTACGAGTGCGAGCAAGCGAGCGACAGCTAAGAATATGTTGACCTGACTGGACAGGCTGGAATGTGGGGGCTGTTCAGGCTGACATAACCGAACAGAGGAATGTAAATACCATCTGTACGATCACACACACACACACACACACACACACACACACACACACACACACACACACACACAGACACCTCTGAGGTTCAGCAAATCACCAGCTTCTCTCTCTTCCCCTCTCACTTTATTATTCCCTTGTCGCTTTTGCTTCAACCTTTCTCTTGCGGTTCCTGTACATTTACCTCTCAGATCACTAAACAGAGCGACGCAGGGCGAGTTGTTGGGATGTGGGCAACTCATGAGAGTGCAGTGAATCCGCTGGAAAATAACCTTTCTCAGGACGCCGGGGTTCTCGGGGCCTCTGCGGCTGTCAGCAGTTGCGCGGGCTTCATTTGAAGTGGATTTGAGCTGAAGCACTTCTCATCATGTTGCAGGTTTCGGTCGGAACCCCCATCTCCGCTAATTTTTTTGTCGCGTCTGCCGTCGGATGCCTGAGGCCAATTCTCAAGAGAACGCTTCCCACACGCTAAGACATATGCACACACACGCACAGACCCACACCCTAGCTTTGTCTACCCTTCTGCCCCCATTCTTACCGAGTAACAGCGAAAGAAAAACAAACCTTGTCGGGCTTGTAATCAGAGACGCATCATGTCCGCATTATATGAGCCGGCCAGTCAGAGGGGAGTGTTCACGTGCTACACACGTTAGCCTGTGTCTCTTGGTACTGCCCAAAAGATGATGATCATTCTGTCTGTAATGATGATGCCGGGGGGCTTTGAGAACGTCACCTCCACAGGCCCGACACACACAAACACACACACACACACACACACAAAACATCTGCTCTCCCGTCTAAAACACTGTACAAAAGATGTACAGTAGTTGGGACAAATAGTGAGGGGAGAAAGCCACTCTACGGGGAAAGCCCAACGCCGTAAAATGAATGACACGCTTTGGGATACAACCAACGAGGGTTACATTCCCTGGCATAATCATGCACGGTCATAAACCAGGCTACACAATAGGTTGCGGTTTGCTAGTCAGGAAATGTGCAACTGAATGCCTGAAGGCATGCCGCCAGCCTTATATGCACCATATTGCTATAAATGAGCTACTGGCACTCGAAAAAAAAAAAGAAAAAGATAAAGCTGGACTCAGCAAATCGACTTGCCCCTTTGATGCCGGTTCGAGGCTGCGTTACTTTGTTTGACCTAGAAGATGTCAAGTTGACCGTTGGATTCCCGAGGCAAGTACGTGAATTTCACAGGCCGAGCGGACAAACTCGCGCCTGATTATCGCAGCATTGCCCGAGGGCTCTTATGCAAGGAATTCCTTCCCCTCTCACTGGCTGCTCCCCGCTACGCGGTCAGAGTAGCGGTACTCACGGTGCAGGCTGAGGGAGACGTTGATGGTGCGGATGTCGGTGACCGTCTTGAGGTCGGGGATGCTGGCGCACTTCAGCTGGGTGGCGGTGGGAGTGTCGCCCACGTCGATCCAGCAGACCGTCTCGTCGGCGTAGACGAAGTCCATGGCCATCGTCTGCTTGGTGGCGATGGAGGGCAGCCGGGACGACGAGCCGCTCAGGGAGGTGCAGCGGATGTCGTGGAGGTTAGCGATCAACAGCATAGGCAGGCGATCCACTGGCTCTGGGGAAGAGAAAAAAAAAATAAGAAAGGGGAGCATAATTTGAAGGGATTAGCGGAGGAGAGAACAAGGTCTCAATCTCTCAAGTTAACAAGCTAGTAAAACAAAAGGAGGTTCCGCACCATGCAAAGCAGACTATCTGATGTAACACAGCGGGAGACATTTACAACAGAAATAAATCATCTTTCGGGGGTTTTCTCACTATTTTTGGCTTTGCAGGAGCGGTTGTCGGGCTGCAGCAGGTAGCCCTCCACACAGCTGCAGGTGTTGGAGCCGTCAGTATTCGTGCACGTCTGACTGCACGTCCCGTACACACTGCACTCATTGAAATCTGCGGGGAAATAACCAACGACGTGGTCAACGATTAAATACATAAATATTGTACAGCACTAATTCACAATTCGCGTGTGCATTTAAAGGTTTTTTTTAAGCACATTTGACTGGTAAAAAAAAAAAAATAAGCAACTACTTTACTACCAACCTGTTGAAACCTCTGCAAATATTGATAAAACGGTTGTTGTACGGTCTGCATTCTGCCCCAAACAAACTGAACCAGAACTATAGAGTAGGAGGATTTTCTGCTCTGCCAAAGCGCCCACTCACCTTTACACGTCTTTCCGTCCTCAGCTAGCTCGTAGCCGTTGCTGCAGTAGCACACGGGCCCGTCGTGCGTCACAGCGCAGTGAAACTCGCACCCATGGGAGGCGCAGCCTGGCGCTCCCTCTGAAGCAGAGCAAAACAAAGACGTAGAAAACATAAATACTGTGGAGGCCAACATGGAAGGGGGCTAAACGTGGCAAATGATACTTATCAAATTTAGAGGGCAAATAAATCCTGAACAACGACGGCTCATTGAAGCCTGTTAAAAGTCTTGATCACGTTTGTGCGCAGAGCGCCGCACTAATAATCTTAATCTCAGTTTGTCGTATCCTGTCACATGTCCGCTGGGAGAGAGTGAGTGAGGTGTATTCGTCCGGCCATGCGGCGGTCGAGCTGATGTGAATGCGTTAGGGGGGCCTCTTCTTTCCCGCCCCCAGAGGGAACTTTAGGACACATCATTTTGGCAGGAAATGAAAGGGGAGCGGGGGCGGGGGCATCAACACAACCCTTAAACCATGATATCAATACGAGGTGCAGGTTGGTCCGTGCTTGGAGATGAATGGGGTAGGCGGTCTGATAATACAAAACAATCTAAAAATTGGGAACCTGTGGAGAAAAATCCCCCTTTTATCATTAGCTAAGTGCAAACAGCAATATAACAAAACTAAATAAAAAGAGGCTTCCACTAGGAACAAGGCCTCCGACTGAAAGGCCGTAAGTGTTCATGGACATTTCTGCCTACAGTGGCTGGTGATTGCGCGCCTCTGAAGAGCAGAGCTCGGGCCAGTGAAGGGTCCCTGTTATATAAAGCCGGTGGCACTCTGGGTCACAATCAGCCTTTTGTTGTGTCCCCGCTGAAAGGAAGAGTCTCTCAGCAAACACTGCGGCCCACGTCGAATCCATTCACCGCGTCCCACACTGTGAGAGACCACAGGCGACTCGGAAAGACCCCCAAAATGCACTTCTCCTGCGTGCCTATCCTGCTAATGGCGGGCCACAGACTGAATGAGTACGGCTTTTCATCATCGTCAACATTGTCTCAATATCAACCTTGTATTTATAAGTCACATCCATTCATTTAAAATGTGTTTTATGAGAACAAAATCTTAGAACTGAGAAATGAAATAATATATATAGATAAAATACACTTCTGTTACGATACATTGTTACGGTGAGATGAGTTTCCCTCAGCTACTCCAAATGGGCATTTGAAAATATGGCTTCGGGCCTTATTTGATTGACTTTCTAGGCCTATTCCAAAAAAAAAAAAAAAAAAAGACATTGTCCTTTGAGAGAGTCCGGGGAAAAAAGGTTTCTGGAATGTGAATCCATAAATCCTTTGGCTTGTTATTACCTCAGAGAACATTTGTAGTTGTATGATACAAGGAAAAGCAGAGGAAGGGAAAGAGGTGTGGACAGAAACCACGACGAGAAGAACAGAAAGAAGAAAGTGAAGAATATCAGGGTTACCAATACACACGCCGGCTACAGCCCCACAAAGAAACGTTTAAAAGATGATTAGCGTGACAACACACAGACATGAAGAGGAGGAGGAGAAGAACTGCTGTTGTCCGCAGTCCATTGCTATGTGAAAATATATTACAGGTGACATCTAAAATACCCCCCTGGGGCTGACAGGTCGGGAGCAACGGGGTGAGGCAGGTGGAGTGACACAGAGGCCAGCTGGTGATGGGGTCAAGTCTGTAGTTACGCCACAAAAACCCACGTCTTTAAAAAGATCTGCTCCAGTTTTTTCGTATTTTTTTTTCAGCGGGCTAGAAAAAAACGAATCCCTTCCGTTATGAGAAGTGCACGACAAAATAAACGGAGCTTCCCCGCTTTTCTACATTCCAAAGCCGCAATTGAAAAAGGACCATTTGGATGAGACGCTATAATTTCAACGTGTGAGACTTTGAATAGCGTCGACTCCCAGGACATTCCTGCCTCGGTGCTCTCACGGTGCGAGCGCAGGTCCGCACACGCCCCGGCCCTCCACCTGCACCGCCTTCCTGCCCCAGTCCATCAAAATGACCTCCCTGCTTCTGGAACCGACTGGTTCACACACATTGGATTTGTTTGGATGGTTATGCGTGTACCATTCGCATAATCCGTTTGCATTCTAGCGTTGCACAAAATAGTGTGACGAGTTGGGAAACTTTGAGAGAATCAATGGCACCTGAGTTTAGCCGAAGACCATGCTGCGTTAAACACACGATCAGGGACCATTCCATACTGGGGACAGTACTTTGTGTTTATTTGGCGCATTCCATCACACAGTGCGGTGCTGCATTACGTTTTGATAAGGGCAAATCAAACTATGCATTATGTGAATGCACAGTGTATTACTGTGAGCATAGGCCCAGTAATTTGGGAGCATAAGGTTTATTTATTGGCAATTGTGTGGAGCTGCGGTGTCAAAGGGGACAGAACAACCATGTGCAAACACAAGCAGGGCAGCGGCTTGAGTAATGAGCAAACAGTGTCTGTCATGCAGCAGGCTGTCCCAGACGCGTACTTACACAAATACTCAAACAGAAATGTACACACACACAGTCAAAGTAAAGATTGTGGTACCAAACATTCCCAAACTCACTACAGTTTAACTTGCTTAAGAAGATCAGAACTCAGATTGCCTTCACGCTGTAACCCATAAGGATCCAAAAACAACACGACAGCTTCCCAGCACCGTGCGTCTCTAAACACAATGGCAATAAAACAGGTGTTGTCATGCGGGGGAAGCCTAACTGCAGCCAATAAACTCATTTAGGTCAAGACCCACTCTTGAATAAAGATGAAAAGATTAAAAAGGTGGTCTTACCTCAGGCTGCCTCAAGCCTGTGACCGATTGTCGTTGCAGTTAGTGAGACATGAAGGACAAAGAAAACCCCGCTGCAGGGATAAACAACAGCATCAAGCCACTACAGCAATCAGGGAGCCCTTTGAGGGGAAAGAAAAGGACTCTCAAGAGTAATGCCGTGACCCCGTTTTATTTTCCCAATCAATAAGTCACTTCTGAACATGCCAGTCGAAGGCCTTGCGCCCCCCAACAGAGGCCCCATCACCCACCAGGGGACAGAGAAATGACAAAGGCAGGACTTCAGGGTCAACTTTCACCCATCGGAGAGAAAAACAACAACACAACTGCCAATTGGCTCATAAGGCTGCACCTAAATAAAAGAGCTCTGTTAAAAATAGGCCTTGCCCTATAATTTGTGTTTTGACTAAAGAATGACAAAGAAGATGTTTTGATGGAGACGGTTCGGATTGTGTACGAACACTTGAGCGCTTCCGCCACATGTGCCTCTTATATGATCTTAAGCTTGGCAAAAATGACCAATCCTTTAAATAAGTCCCACTTCTATACAGTATGCTCCCTCTTTGGGCAATCGGAGAAGGTTCTTTAAGGGTCGAGGTCTCAGGCCTACTGGTGCTTCCCACAGAAGAGCAGGGCACAAACTAGGATACTTGATGGCCAGCCAGTGTTCTGATGCGTTTAAATTTGACGTGTCAGCTCACATACGTACATTTTTTTACTATTTTCTCACTCAAAGTAAGTAAGTCTTTTACTAACCTAAACTAAAATAGGCCAATGACAGCCCGAGCCTTTGCTTTTCTTTTGCTAAGAGTATAAACACACATCAAGTATCAGATCAGAGTGTCTGATACCTGGAACAATTCTGCCTTTATCAAATTCCTCACCCATCACAGCACCAGAGTGCACCAGGGAACTCCCTTACTATCATTTTTTATTCAAACCACACTAACTAACTAATCCAGTGCCTTGCAACACACTTTGAAAACACAGTGAGATAAAGTTCCTGCCTTAACTTCCTGCTACACTCCCCTTTCTCAACAATGTGGTCAACAACTTTGGTAGAATTACCCGGACACACCAACCCACAAAGTCTGCTTTCAGGGATCAGTGCCCTGGTGCACCTTGCACAACCTCGAGTACAAGCAAACACTATATGCTTGTGAAAGGCCGAGCCATTACCGAAAAGAGAGGAGATCACAAACAGCACCGCTGAATGTTCCTGACACACTGCTGGCGTGTTCGTGTTTGTGCGCGGTGTAATGGGTGTGTTTACGGGGGAATGATGTGTGCGTGTGCGATTAAACGCATGCGTTACAAGCCCGCCAACGCGTAGGTGTGCGACCGGTGCATTACTTTAGGACAGCTGGCACACGCGGTGCATGTTGTGATTAGATGACATCATCACTTGATCGTTTCCACATGATGAGCACTGTGTGAGATACCTACACTGCTCACGCACTCTGAACAACAAACCGTATCACACAAAGGGTCTGAAATGCACCGGAGCTTTTTAATCTAGTAATCTAGGAGACCTATTTATGCACTCGTTCTTTATCTATACACAGTGCATCAATAACTAAACTCGATTAAATCAATTACAGACACTGAAACCTTGGTTAATGGTTTGCAAGGTTATCAAAAGTAGACGCGATAAAATGAAATAGAATTGCAAACATTGACTGTGGGCCGACTCTCGTTACAGGACTTTGGTCCACAAGGACCTGATTGATTGACGGAAGTTAAATTACGTATGGCAACTATGAAGCGGCTGAGGATTCGATGGGATTCTCCAGCTGCATCTGGACGCAATGCTCTTCATTTCCACAGGGATCTGGGAAACGGGTTCATACCTACGCTGATTGATCAATGCCACAGTAATTGCCTGTGTGCGTTCATTACCTCTGCAGTGAGGGCCCTCGTCCCAGCCATCGGAGCAGTCGGGGACTCCGTCACACAGTTTGCTCATGTGGATGCACACATCCAGGTCCAGGCAGCAGTCTTCATTGACAGGACACTGATTCACCCTGGTGTTTGAGCCTGGAAAACAGGTAACAGGTAAAATGTATATAAAGTTACCACACTGTTATTGCTGAAATTAAGAAAAGCAAAAGAAATAAAAATTCTCACTTTTAAACTGCAGTCTGTACACGTCATCACACACATCACAGACCACAAGAAGGAAACCTTTTACACAGCAGCACAAGAGTAAAAGAATCTCATCTTGTTCTAATGTTACCAAAGCTCTAATCACAAATGATGTGCATGTGAACCATATGTGCAAACATGCATTTACTCTGAATGTGTACAGCATGGCAAAGAGATGAATACGGCCGACAATATAATCTGTGGGCAGATATCAAAGGAACGTTATTGGAATCACTGATAACGATGATGATTTTAATGAGCGGCGAACAAAAGACAGAACAAAATCTCCTGTGATGCAAAAAAACGCAGAGCGTTCTTCACCTCCGGCGTTACACCAGGACACAGAAAAGACACAGTCTTTACCCTCAGTTCTCTCCCACTCTAGATTCCTCCTCTCAGCCTACGCTGCAGAGCAAACAGTTTTCTCCGCCTCCTCGTCCTCCTCCTCCAACATCTGCTGACCCATTTTAGAAAAACACTAGAAGCAGGGAAAGAAAGTTCACCGCCTTCACAGGAAACACTCTGCAGAGTCCTGCGGGTTACGTACGGCGCTGAGAGGGTTTCAGATGATACAAGTGACCTTGTCTTTGGTGTCCAGATGTAAAGCAAACAAAATCCAGTTGACTTGGCCCTCGTGCATGTTGATTCGGGGATAGATAGTTGTTTTTGACTTGGCATTCCGTGTGTTAGGTATTTGTTTCATGCAGATCCAGTTGAGATCATTAGGTCCTGGAGACGAAATACAAATACATCTCTCTTGTGTTCTCACAAGACATGCCAGCAAAACAATCAGTGTGGATGTGCAGAAAGGCTTTTCAACCTGCATGTGGAGATTCCCTGAAGAAAAAACCCACAAGCTTTCCTTCCCCTCAAGTCCTCTCTCTACCCTTCCGAGAGATTAGCGACCACACACGTCATGAAATGAAAACAAGACGCGTAAAGTGACAAGCGGTTCTATAAAAGATCCCACAACAACAGCTCCAGTGAAAAATGTGCCACATTCAAACAGAGAAATAACGTCTAATACATCTGGCTCAAGGAGAGCTCTCCCACAGACGGCATGCTACTCCATTAGCAGCTGTCCAACAACCTCGGCCTCTAAGCCGCTCTGAATTACAGTCAATACACCACCAACTTGGGGATTTTGTCATAAACTGCAGCAGCAAGAATAAACTGCCCCGCGCACAGGAAATTAAAAAAAAAAAAAAAAAAAAAAGCTCCCACGGATTTAACATTAACATTGTCAACAATTTTATTTGAGCGAGTCGCCGTGAAAGTCATCCGGTTGACACTCGCTGCCCAAACAGAATGATGAACTGATTCAGTGTCTGTGCTCTTTGTGGGAAACGACACACGACAGCCGTTAATAAGTGTTTGAGTTCCCACAACACAGGAATACCTGGGCAGGAGCTGAAGCAGGAACGTAAATGGAAAGGACAATATGGAGGATTAAATAACTTTGCAGGGGGGAGAATGGAGATGAACTCTGTACTCCCTGCCCCAGTTTGGGAAGTCGTTGGCAGTGTATTACAATAAGCCTACCTCATGCTGCCGGGAGTCATTTCCTGAGTCATCCTTTCGTGGAAATAGAGGATTGCTGTGCTAATCAGATGGCAGATCCGCAAAACAAATCATTTAAATCGCTCTCAACCAGAAAAAAAAGGTCACGCTTCTAATAAATGTAACATAAAACAAAAAACATCACATTAATTAAAATCTGTTAAGGCCCCAACTACTTTCATTTTCTTTGCAGGTACCTTTCTGAAACATCATCGCACTTCATTCACACAGGTAAGGCATTACAAAGAGTATTGAATCTGGCATGCTCCTGTGACCAAAATAGGTCATGTTTCCCTTTAAATGCCATTAGCACCTGCAGAATTTGCTACATACAATTAATGCAGAACAATAACTTGTCCATCACCGGGACAGCAGCTTCTTTTAGGAAGTGTGGAAGCCTTGCAAACTGCGCCTGAGAACAATGTAAGAATCTTGCAGTGGATAAGAGCCGAGGTAAAAGAAGGACAATTACAACCGCCGCACCTATTAGAGGGCAGGTAATTAAATCAGCTAACAATGATATCAGCATGTCCTCAGGGAGCTTATTGTTCCAATCTTTCTCCTATCTGCTGCATTGTCTCTCTCTCGAAATATGACTTGCAAAAACAGTATTACACTTTCCCCCCTGAGCATCACGACCGAGAGCACTCATCCCTCTCTCGTGGCTCCACTAGCTTGTCTGACATTACGGTTTAGGCATTAGGGTTGTGACGTGAGAGACGCTCTCCAACAATATGTGCCGCCCCTCAAACACCGTAACACCTTAAAGGATCAATTATTAATTAACCCTATTTACAACAACCGCGTTGGACCGTGAATCACACGTTGTGCTTTGCTACATCCAGTCTTCCGAATATAGAAATGAATAACTATATTGAATAACTAGTTTATACAGAGGTTGTGTAAGAAAAAGCATTGCAGCACATTTCCCCAAAGTAACATACAGAGACAGCAAGCAAAAACAAACCAACAAAGCAGCCAGAGGGGAAAACTCTGAGGCAATTAAACCAGAGGAACGACCCGGGATGAGCCATGAGGACGACGTGGGTCTAGCTTCTGTGCGTGCTTTGACAGGCAGAGAGGAAGACTGTTGGAGGGACAGGAAAGACAGAGAGGGGCAGACAGGGCGTGGAGGAGACAGCGGAGAAAGCAGAGTGGTGCCTGTGTGGCGTGAGAAAGCGCCGTGTTTCCTGCGTGCTGATTGGCCGGCGGAGCCGAGGAGGGCTCAGGGCCGCAGACCGGAGGGATTTACAGGGCTTTGCTCCTTCCTCTCTGCAAGCGGCGCGTCAACCACTGCCACTGCAGACCCTCCGACCCCGCACATGCATGGAGCCCCCTGCAGCTACATGACGGATTTATGGCTCTATAAGGACCCCCCCCCCCCTTAACTCCCCATCCCCCCAACTCAGCTTTACGGTGAAGGCCTGTTTTTAAAGAAAATGCATCAGAGCTTCACAAAGCCATTTCCATTTTCCTCCTCAGCCTAAATGCTAATCTTCCCCTTTTCTCTAACACAAAGGCTTTTCCCCGCACAGGCTCATCCCGTCGCTCCACGTCCCTCTGCGGTTTGGCTGATCCCGGTCGTCGTGGGGAAGCCGCTGAGGCACGACGGGGTCGGATGGCCCGGGACAAAAGGACGGCACCGGCGAGCGTTCGCGGGGGGGCTCGAGGTGCAAGAGACGGACCGATAACTTTATTGTTTGGCCGCCTCAGGCAGCAGCACGGATACGATAACTCGCTCTTCCCATCATCCATTTGCACGGGCCAGAGTGTGTGTGTGTGTGTGTGTGTGGGGCCGAGGGACAGGACACACGGTTGTGTGTTACTGGTGAGCACAAAGGGGTTGAGCAGGTTTCACCAGTGTACCACTGTTTTGACAGCAAACACACTTTTTGAAGGAGTTTACAGTAGGCCAGTTCAAATTTTCCCGTTGAAACCAAAGACCTGAGCCCCTTGTTTAGTGGAAGCTTAACGTGACCCACCGTCGTCTATCGTTGAAGCCTTTTCATCCCTGGGTCCCTCAGTTTCATTATGAAACGCCATTCCAGGGTATATACCCTCAAAATGACTCAACAAGCATCAACAACATGTACATGTGGGTGCTATTCTGCTGCTCCCCTACTGAGAGTGGCAGTACAAAGACAGGGAGGGCCTTTTTCTTTCCTGGCGTTAACTGCTTTCCGTTATCTCATTTTCTCAGCCTGAATGAAAGTGGATAGTAATGTTTGGGAGAAGAGGGGCTGTGCATTTGCATGATTGAGACGCATTCCACCCCCTGCTTGGAAGCCCTCCTGTTGACATTTTCATGCTAAATTTGATGCTAAAAAGTCTAACAGGGAATTAGGCGCAGACAATTGTTGCATACACTTTTTTAGACGATGAAAGGGATTCCTTCGAGCGCCCCTCGAGATGGAGAAAGAGCTTCACATGCTAGCGCTAACTCGAACATCTGTTCCCATTCGCCGGCTCGACCGCATACAGACAAAAAGACTTTGTTTTGCACAGCAACTGTTTGAACCGCAAAATGAAATGAAAGTTGTGACAGAGCTTCATAGAAAGAAAAAAAGAAATTACCAGAAATGTTCTTAAATCAAAGCGATAGTTTCGGATTTGTATCATATTCATAGCCATTGCATTACACGAGCACCAGCACGGGAGCGAAGCAATGCACTGCTGCAGACCAGGCCTTGAATCCTCCACGAACAGCCCTCAACCCCTTATTCTCTGCCAGAGAAGCCTCTAACCACCTACCACAACTCCCTAGAAGAGCATGAAAAAGCAGAAAACAACATCTGTGAGACACACAGAATACGTGCTCCTGCCCCGAGGCCACATGACAACCACTTCCTGAGCCTGAAGCCCGGGTAATGGCGGTGAAATGGCTCACCTAAAACCGATTGAAGCCATGTAGAGAGAGGGGAGTCAGTGCAGAGGATGAGAGGGTCACACCTGCTGATGGCCATTGGATTGCAAACAAGGGGCTATGAGGGGAAGGTGCACTCTGGGATCTAAGGGCTATGTTTGCCGCGGTCCCTGTTTGCCGCATGTAACCCACGCTCCATCTACGGAGCACACAACGTCTTATCTTGACGTTATCTTGGGCGTGTTTGGAGCTCGCACCAAGATCAGGGAGCAACAACCAAGCCGCCACAGAAGGGAGGTGAGGAAGGAGGAAGAAACGAAAGACGAAAATAAGAGGAAACAGTTTTCCGCCTCGTGAAATCGCTGTCTACTCTCCTTGTGAACACAGCCTGTAGTTAGTAATTAACTTGAACTGGAGATAATGTTGTAATTATACAGCATGCGCCACTCTAATTCCCAACAACATTGACACACAGAACCAGACATTTTGGCAGATTGCATCCAGAATTTCTTCCCTTTTCTTCATAAACGAGGCTCGGAAGAGAGGGCGACTGGTTTTGTGAGTTATGCGGCTGAGAAATGGGAGCAGAACCAATGACACCTCGAACCTTAAAAATTAAAAACCTTCACAGCTGTTCCAGATTTCAGTCCCTGTCTCAGAGGGATCAATGTTGCCTTTATGCATTTGCATTTATTATATCCGTAACAGCTCACTGTCTGACCGCAGTGACGACATGCAAACCGTATCAATGGTGATCAATGGTCAATGGTGATACGGTGATCCGTATCAGGTGAATGGAAAAGCCAGGACCACAAGCGAAGGACGCTTGCATTGCACACAGTCAGAGCAGCATTTCAAATAACTAAACCTCCTGCAGTCACACTCCTCCTAACTCCCCCATCTCTCGTGAGCTCAAGCCAATTCAGTCTGCAGCTTTATCTGCAGTGCTCTCATCCAAACACGACCCGCATTCAATGGATGGATCGCCCGAAAACCTAAAAAACAAATCACGGTTTGGCTGATTTTCACTGTGATGCTTTAAAGCCGCTGTGCCCCTTTGAGTTGTTAGACTGCAAACACGTAGCTTTGTGCTAAGAAAATGTGCATTAATGCAAGTCACTGATATTTATTATGACTGCCGCAGAAAACTCCCACGAGCAGAGAAGCGCCTTAGCTAACGGAGAAGTGACGGGCAGGGCAGAGCCCCCGGGAAGCAGCTAATTGAGCAGAACATATCTTGATGTTCTAGCAAAACACCGCTCTCCATCTATTCATGCAGAAGAGGAATCACTTCATTGTCTGTGTCACCAAATTACATAAGTGCCATGGAAAATTCACTCGGTTCAATTGGTTGGTAGGAAAGGGGCAGAAACTAAATGGCCGTAGCTTCCTCAAGGGAATTTATGTGGGTCACACTTACATCCAATTGCTGTTATTTACTACAATGAATGACTTCCACCCCCTTTTTTTCCTAAATTAACTGTGCATTATGTAATTATATAAATTCTGCTGAGCCTTACCTTTGTATAGCTGAAAATGTGAAAAAGGATGATGCTGTATCCCTGTGAGTTCTTTCAAACGCTTTAATCCCCGATGTGTCAACTAAGACTCGCTCCTGTTATCAGCCACAATTTACACAGCGAGTGTCAGCGGCTCGTCCCCGCCTGACACACGGTAATGAGAAAGCTTGTGGCGTGACAGGTTTTAGGTGTGGCAAATTGCAAACAGTAAAGTCTCCACTAGCGGCTGCATATAAACAGAGGGGAGTTCACGGATGGAACGGGGATGGAGAAGCTGACAGATGAGAGAGCGGCTGGAACTGTGAGCGACTGCACGGATCCACAGAGTGCAGACAAGAGCGGACGCATCCCTAAACGTTCAGACTAAACACGGGCCGCATAATTAGAGCTGTAATTCAGCGGAGCGCACACAGTGAGCCTGTGTCCTTTCCTAGAAAGGTCTCGGCCCACCCTGCTATTCAGCTCCAAATCAAACCGTCTGAACATTGTGCTGCCGTCTCTTCAAAAGCCATTTAGGGGGCAGTGAGTTTAACGTTATAAAACCACCTGTGCTCGTAGAACAGGCTGAAGTTAGACGCTACTTTCACGTGGGCGCACTTACAGATATCTGGGGATTCGTCAGAGCCATCTGGACAGTCCTTCTCCCCGTCGCAGCGCCAGCCTTTAGAGATACACGTCACCTGGTCCTTACACACAAACTGCTTGGCGCTGCACGTCCTGGGCAGGTCATCAGCTTTGAGGCCTGAAGAAGAAGAAAAAAGTTGTACGTTTCGACTGTTATTAAAATGAAGAAACCCCATTGGGGCTTTCCCAGATTTTAGCAGCGTAGATCTTAAGAGATGGTAGAAAACAACGTGCAAAGGGGTCAGCTCAAGTTCACAATGATGTTTTTGTGTCAAAAGAGCCACAGGCAAACTCTATTCAGGAAAAAGAAAATATACAAGTTTACAAGCAACAGTGGTGCCTTTTAGTTCTGGGGTTTGTTTGTTGTTTCTCATGGACCCCCCCCCCATCCCAACCTTATTACTACCCGTAAGGTGTTTTGCAGCTTTTACACAGAGGCTCTTTCATGTGTCACAGCAAAGACATAACTGGGCATTCGATTCGCATCCGGAGCCATGGGAAAGTGGAGAGCGCCGAGGTTCTGGGCTCTGATTCAGCACAGATTGTTGAGGTGTACCGCATGCTGGCAGCTCCACGGCAACGCTAATGACCCATCCGCAGTGTGACGCGCTTTAACTCTGCCGCACACACACGCACACACACACACACACACGGAGCTGCACCTACATGGCGTTGCATCCGTCTGACAACAATGAATTGATCACCTATTTAAAAAGAGGCCGGTTCATCAAAGTTGCCAAACAACCAAACAACCTTTTTTCATGTCTTGTAATGGCGACGTGGTTTTATTTTCCCAGGTTTATCGATGAGATTTATCTGCCACCCCCCAAATACAGGTGAATTCAATTTCAATTAGACATTATTACTTTTAACAAAACGTTTTTTTATTAACTTACTTTTCAAGTAGAAAACAGTTTATATGAAAATTGGTTACAATAAGGTCTAGATTATTTATTATGTAACATGGGGGTTCAATCAATCACGAGAGTAAGAGTAATTTCAAGTTCATTGTTGGCATATTCCTTCACTTAAATAGTCTAGATCAAGCTCATACTGTGTGGTCAGCAGAAGATACAATAAAAATGGTTTTGTCAAATAAACAAAAGTCAAATTCTCCTTGTTATTATGCGGGTGGACTAAATTGTTCCATACAATGAAAACAGAGCAGAAAGGCCCCTTCAGGCAGGAGGTTGCTGTGACTGTACTGTTGTGCTGCAATGCTCTTGGGTGGGGGAGTTCGTGGGGGGGGTGGGGAGGGGGGGGGGGGTCTCATTGTAATTCTCTGCAGGGACGTAGCCCTCTCTTTCCTTGAATGACTTGCCTCCCTGCATACTTGGCAAGCAGAGGGGTGTTCGGGGGGGGGGGGGGATTCACCGCAAGGGGGCTGGGATGTGACTGAAATCACAAGAGAGCACGAGGCTAATGTACTTGCCATCACGGCCCCTTCGACTCCCCGGCTGAGGCCTTTCAGACTCCGGCTCTCCTCCCGTGCGACGGCGCCGTGCATGCGTAAGCGCCGAACGCCGACACTTAGGAGTGCTAGTAAATACAATTACAGGCTGAAGGGTCGCAGGGATCGGATCACAGCTTTCTCATGATTGAACAGCACCCTGGTGTTGGGGGGAGATTAAGAGACGGTCGGGGGGGGGCGGCGGGTTCTTAGAATGCAGAGCGTCCTTCCCTTGACGCAATGGCGGGGGCAAGGCTCACGAGAACATATTCAAGTGATGTAAGAGAGTGAGACTTCGATTCAGACACCATCACACAGAGCCCGACAGTGAGAGTGAGACGGGGAGCTGTGAAAGAATGGATTGAGACCAGTGACGGAATCAGTTCAGAGAGAGAGAGAGAGAGAGAGAGAGAGGGGCCAGCTGTGGCCTCAGGCCAACTAATTACACTGGATTTGCCTGTGCTTATATGTTGCCATTTAATCTGCTTTAAACAACCAAACACCAAACAAACAGCCGCGCTGATTTCACCCTGAGCCGAGATGAGCAAAAGCAGCGGGAGCGCCGACAGGCCGCTGGGGGAAGGCATCGGCCGCCGCCTCCCTGGTCCCCCGTGAGAAGCAGCTGGGCCGGTTGGAGCGTAGAAATGGAGATGAAACATTGTGGCTTCTAAGTTAATCTTGGTTTAGACGCCAGCGTGAAATGGCCGCAGAGGGGAGAACCTGTGAGCCTAATTGGAGGTTGTGGCAGCGGAGGGGTTAGAGACAGGCAGCCTTCTCCTTCAGCTTTCAAATGCCACGGAAATATCTCAAACAGAGATGTGAATTGTCAATTCAGCCTGCAAAGTCGCCACTTTTTTTCCCCCAAGAACTTCCAGCCAAAACTTTTGGAGGGTCCGAATCGGGCCAGAATGTTAAACCATTTGAGCATACTTTTACCTAGAAAAAAGGAATGAAGAAGGGCTTTATTTGGTCTCCTGGGATTGGCCCGACAGCAAACACCAAGCCCAAAAGAAGCAAGGTACATACTCGGTATACAAGAACTCTCATAAGCCCAGTGTGTCTCCAACAGAGCACCCTCCTGATAAGGCCATTCCAAGTAAAGCTTTTCCTGCAGCTGAAGGCAACACGGTCACACTGCTGGGACAACTATCCTCTGGAGATCTATTAGAAGCAAAAATACATTTAAATAGAGAATGAAAATGAGAAAACTAACTTTGGCCGATTTAGATGAAAACCTCATGGTTTGAATTTCACACCATCGCTCAGTCAAGACAACTTTGGAGACCTTACAGTTTCTATTTCTATAGAGAAAGCACCGTAAGAATAGCTTTATTTGGGTGGTTAAAAGAACCAGTTTTCTTCCATAAAAACAAACAGAATGGCTGCGTCTGTCAATCTGACGTAGCTACAACATGTTGCATGGACAGTAGTTTCATTTAAAATATCTTTACAGTCCGTGAGGTGAATGGAAGTCTAAAGATGCCTGAAGAACTCAAAGTAAAGCATTTTTATGTTTTTTTAATGATTTAAAATCTCTCATGTGGAAAAGGTTCAATTCAAGAACACTAAATTGGGATGTCACTAATACCAACTTTACCAATAAAATCTACTACTAAAATCAAGAAATCATGGTGAACTAACTGAAGTTTACTGACCAAAAAAGATTCCTCAGGAGGTTTTCCCTCGGTTATCAGGTGCTGACGCCAGTGCACGTGCTCTTTTCAGGTGCTTTAAGCTGCAGAAAATAAGTTCTATGCATAAATGTGTGAGATAAGTTACACTGGCGCACTAGCTGTTGTCCCTGAAAGATACATTAAGCAAATGTTTTTTACACAACACCATAAATCACTGAGTTGCTTCCTACTATGTAGACAGAGAGGCTCTCGCTGTATTTCTGTCTGCACACTGAACGCCCCTCAGCGCTGCGAGAAGCACTAAAACACAAGCAAACAAGTTCTTGTAGAAATATCCCTCTGGAGTGCCCACTAAAAATAATCCAGTGCTTCACAGGCTTTCTTTTCATTTGGCATAATACATTTTAAGTGTTGTTTTTTTTCTGTTATGTAATACAATTACTTTTTTTATATTAAACAATCTCAAAAGGCCAAAAACCACTCAGTGAGATGGAACAGCAGGGGATGGTGAGCAAATGGTTTCGTGGCACTAATTCAGCCGCCAAGTGACGCAGGCCTCCAGACACCGTCACCAGCTGGAACACAACGCTGACCCACTCTGATCCGATCCGCCTCATGGCCATCCCCGCTCTACAAATCAACTCCAGGTCCACGGAGCACATTCCAGCACCTTCCAATTGATTTCATGTGTCTACATTTTTCCTTCCAAAAAGAAATTGTGTTACATTGAAATCAAAGAAATCTAACCGCTTTGTTTCGGAATTCAAGGGAAACTTTATTGTCGCTCGTTTACTTTTTGCTGTATAAGCAACTTAAGATTCCATATTACATTGATTATAAAAGGCGCATATATATATATATATATATATATATATATATATATACATATATATATATACATATATATATATATATATATATATATATATATATACATATATATATATATACATATATATATATATTATATATATATATATATATATATATATATATATATACACACAAATGTAACGTTTAATTACGCTGCCTACATGAGAAGGAATAATGGGTATAATGGCACGACAGGAGCCAGTGAAAGGAAGCAAGTCGTCCAGAATGCTTCAACAAGTATAAAAAATAAAAAATAAAAAAAGAGATCAATAAACTACAGTTTGTAATTAGAACCCTGAGGTCAGGTTTGAAGTAATTTTTGCGCACAGTTTAGCCAGGATTTCAAAGGCAAGAATACATAACAATTAAAACTAAAAAAGGACCAAAGGGAAGAGAACGAGGGCAGAAGGAAGTCATTATTTTCCATGTTGTCCTGTATTAATTATTCACATGGAAGTCAGACTATTTTATAACCAATGTTGGAGACTTTTAGAGGGAAAAATATGGTATGAAAAAGGTGGAATGTGTAATAATAAAACACTATCGCATGTAAAGCCCGGCGTAGGCCACTACTGGCCATTTAATGACCTTCTTTAATGGTCACACAGTGCAGTGCCCATCCAGTGGAAACAACCACTTTGCTTTGTGTCGAGCCAAGCCACAGCCAAGCATTGGAGCACTTTAACCAGCTCACAGTGCACATTCAATGTCCACAGGCTCCTCAAGTTCTGATCCACAGTAGCTATTTTTAAAGAGTATGAAGGTGCATAACCAGCAAAAGACTGAATTGGAGCTGGTGCCTATACCCTTCTGCCCTGAAAGTCTTGTTTTTGTGTCACGGCACAACAAAAGGTTGCAGCTTTGACCTCGGCGGTAACTTGAGGAGACTCTGCAGGACGTCCCAGGCCAGAGCAGTGAAACGCCACGAGCAGAAGACGGACTCGGTGTGAGGGCGATTGATGAAATGGGAGAGAACTGGAAAAGCAGTTATTGCGATCTCCCAAACCCTCCCCTGTAGTATCTGCACGGCAAAGCTCTTCGCAGACAAACCCGATTCAGCTGTTCATTAAAACAGAATACGTGGGCCCCAAAAGGAAGGCTGGATCACGTTGAGTTATTCCCTGAAGGTGGGATGACTGTGCATGCAGACTTGCCTCTGTCCTCTCAAGCTACCAGGAAAAAACGACCAGAGCTACAGAGATATGGAGCAAATGCAACATGTAATCAAACCAGCATTGTCCCCAGCGTGAGGATGAAATGTTCCTGTGATTTAATGAGAGTTGATCTCTATGAATCCCTCATTAGAGTCGTTCTAAAGGAGGCAGGAGGGAGGAATGTTCCTGGCCTGGTAATTGCTAGGACTGACTCGAACAATACGTCCGATCTTAACGGATGACCTCTTTGTTCAGCGCAGAGATGTCGAAAACGTGTCCGTGTGATACATGAAAACAATCCACTTCATGGAAATGTTCCTTGGACCTTCGGAAAAAAAAACACAGCATGCAACATGAGGGGTTTAACTGTCCCAAACAAATAACCAGATGTCACAATAAACTAGAAAGTTAACTTCTAGGGGTTACTTTACTTTTCACATAGAAGCTGAAGTCAGAGACTACCCACACCTCTCGATATTGATAGTATTGTTACGAACCAAAGAGTTCCTCCAACGGGTTCAAAGTCCAATACAGCAGAGTTTTGCACCGACATGGCTAACTGGTCTTAAACCAAGTCCGTCGTACTTTCAAGGCCAACCTAATAGCAGCGCTGATAGCCAATAGGCATCGTTGGATAAAGACATGAACAGGCATCGCTAAGAACGGGCGTAGATCAAGGAGCTTAGGCTTAGCTGGAGCAACCGACGTAAGTTCCACTCTAAATACTGAGCGGTTTGGACCAGGCTACAGTTTAAGATCACGGCAGAAGATGCACATCCCTGGACCAACATCCAGACCACCTTCACCACAGCAAGAAACAGCAGTCACGTACCAGCTGCCGCTACTTTGTCTAAAGTAAACGAGGGACACCTGAAGGTCTTGACTAATGTGGATTTGTTCCACGTGGAATGTGAGAAAAAATGTAAGGAACAGTTTAGACATATATAGAGTATATATAGACCTTCCAACCGTTTTTAAAACTAATCAAGTAGTTAACTTCTACTACTTGAGTCCAAATACATTTAAAGTAACAATGCTTTTACAAGGTGTTTGCTCACTCTACCCACCACCGAGAACAAGGGGCGAGAGCTGGAGGCCTCAGAAGACTTGCTTGCGGGGCCTTAAATGGTGTTGTTCTTTGACACACATTGAAATGTTTGGCTAGGCTAATTGTGCCGACAAACACTTTGGTGAGGAAAGAGTCGATGTGTATTTGTGATTGACACGCAATGTGTTGTTTTTAGTTTAACATACATTTAATTAATTGGACATTGTATAGATACAGAATGTATGTTTGTTTGGGCAGCTGTGCTGAAGTAATTGGATGGACTGTGTGATCTTCAGAAAATACAAGTATTGAGTTTCACCAAAAGCAAGACCCTCTCACGGTAGCCTTGATTTTTAGATTGTTCATTATGTAGTTCATTATGTGTAGATTTCATTGATCATCAAGGACTTAAAACTAAGCATTTACATGAAACAGGTGCATGCCTACAACCTCTTGAACGCGCATCTGGTCCTTGAACAAAAAAGGTACAATAAAAAATAACAGAGAACATATTTTAGCAACAACACTGACAGTATGTACAGCAACGGACCAATGACCGAGAGCCTTTTCTGTGACTTAAGCCCATGGAATTGTAATCTTATCTCTACAGGTTACAGTCTCCCCTCAGACCGGGTCTAACAGAAACTAAGGGTCCCTGTAAATAAAACAATTCCCCAGTAGAGTGCAAAGTCAGCCAAACATTCAACAAGCGTAAACTCCTGATAAAATCATGGCTCATGAAGTGGATTTCGTCAGAATGAAAGGGATGTCACCTGATGTG
Organism: Apeltes quadracus; assembly: GCA_021346845.1. Lineage (NCBI taxonomy): Eukaryota > Metazoa > Chordata > Actinopteri > Perciformes > Gasterosteidae > Apeltes > Apeltes quadracus. The sequence continues at coordinate 8,796,805 of CM037928.1, read as the reverse complement.
CCACAATAACACTGTAGCCAACAACTGAGATCAACATCAAGCATAAGAGGTCCGTCCAGTTTTTGTCTTCTGAACTGCGTACTGAGTAATACTTTCCCATCCATGAAGTCCGGCGGTGAGCCAGTGGTGATGCAGACAAACCCAGTCACCCAAGTGGCTGGCCGTTGGGCCTCCAACCCATTTCGGCCAATAATGCAACACACATCTATGGTTTGCACCACTGACTCATTGTGATGCAACTATCTTGGCTATTCACGCCACTAAGTCTGAAACTGCGGCATTTACGGGGTATGAAAGACTGGCTCTGGAAGTTTATTGTGTTCACCCGCCTTCACCCCCCCCCCCCCCCCCCCCCCCGCAGCTCTCCAGCCGGTCCCTCCCCCCACTTCAGTCACATTTAAGTTGGATTAATGGTCTCCCTGTGTCCAGATGTTACATACTGACGGAGGAGGTGGGAGGAGCTTGCCCGCTCCTGTAACCTCAGCTATGGCTTTCACTCTAAACAGCCTCCATCACTGTCTAACGAAACTTACGTAAGACCTCCCAACACAGAGAAGAAAAAGGGTCTATTTTCAGGACGACATTGACATTAGCAGCTGGCTTTAGAATTACACATTATAATGTGTTACTTTTCTTTGTGCATGGAAGTAATTAAGGGCTAAACAAGTGGAAGGAACTGTCAGACTTCTGTTATAAATATGTATCCATGGCTGTCATGTTTGAAGTGGACAGAAAAAGAGGACATACTGGACTTACAGTGTTTTACGGTGAGGATGACAAAGTGTAGGTTAGACTCCACACACATTCTTTCCTAATTTAGGACACTCTTCATGCAAGTGCAATGTTAAATATGGAATCTGGCTAATCGTCACATGCAGTAAACGTTTGATATCTCATTATTCATATCATTCGGGGACTTAACTACTCATTCCCCTATAACAAAGTGCCTGTCCGTCACCAATAAGTTGCCGTTTCCAGCCGGCTAGTGAGGCTGCACGTCGGGACACGCCGCGCCATTATGATTAAACACCTTTTACGAGCAGACACAACTGTTGTTTTCCTGTGAGAAGAGGAACACAAATCAAACATGAAAGCTGCCCTGACCGAAGGCTCCCATAGGTCTGATATGCAATGCAAACCGGCTGCTTCACCCCCCCAACAGTTTATGGTATAGATATCAGCTGTGAGCATACAGACAATGTGCATGAATAATGAGATTACAAAGAATAGAGAGGGGATATAGCCATTTCGTCGCAGTCAATCAGAAATGGTGTCGTTTTTTGGGTGGGGGCTTTTGTGCAAGTGTTGCCTTCTACCTGCAGAACAGTGAATAACCTTACTGTCTGCCATCCTTGCAGGCAGGCCCAAATCGCCCTACTCACTGACTGATAATCAACACGCCGCTTGTCTGCGCGCTGGTGGATCTAATTCATTATCTGCCTTATTTCCCACCCCTTTCTTAGAGGAGACCGTTATGACGGAAGCCTTTTTATGCCTTCCAACTGTGGTGCAGACAGGCCTGTGCACGGATGCTTTGCAAGACAACACACACACACACACACACAAAAAGTCGTCATGCTTTCTTCGAGTAATCACAATGCAAGATCACACAACAGGCGTCTTACCCACGGTCGCAGCGTTAGGAGCCGGGATCTCCATGCAGAGTATAAATCCCAGGTAGAACAACCTCATCGCCATCTCCTGAGCGATGCTCGGCGGCACTGCTGTTAGAAAGGAATAGAGCAAAAGTTGGCCGGATTTCTCAAAGCCGAGAACCCGATCGACCGCCTCATCCGAACCCCTCCAACGGTCCGGGGTTGCGATCGTCCGTTCGGCTGCACCCTCAGCGCCCCCCAACCAGCACCAGCACCACCAGCACCTTCAGCACGGCGGCCGCTCCAGACGGGCTTCAGCAACGGAAGGAGACTTATTGCTCGAGCCCCGAAAGCAGCGCAGTAACGTAGTTATACTTCTGAATGGATTGCAGGCATCCAGACGTGATGCGCTGTGTGGCCGCCGTGGCTCAGCACACCATGCCACCAGAATCCACACGTCCTCGTGCACCGCGTCCCCGGCGGCTGCGTTCAGCTCATCCCGTGCAAAACGAAAAAGAGCAATTAAAAAAGTAAAGGGCTTTTTTTTGTGCTGTTGTTTGTTTGTTTTTTTTTTTAAACCCCCCCCTCGTCAATCCGATGCTTTGCTGTGCTTCTGGTCGTTTGAGTGGATGGTGACTCTCGAGCTCCAGCACTGTGAACGAGCCTGTGACGTAAGCTCGGCCCCCTCGAAATAAAAGGGAGGGGGCCGGAGGGGGGTTACTAAGCGGCGAACACCTTCTGCGCATGCCCTAACACACCTCCTTTCATCCTCTTTCATACGTTTTCTCGTCAGTCGTGGAGGTGGGAGAGAGAGAGAGAGAGAGAGAGATAGATAGATAGATAGATAGAGAGAGAGAGGGGCATTGTTGAAAATAATGTCTGCTTTTAAGGGGTTTCCCTTGTTTATAACCTCTGGCTATAAACACATTATTTCAGTAAAATATAAAGGAGAAATGTATTTTCTGACAGAGGCTTACCGAACACGCTTGACATTCAACATACGTGTTGCATCTCACTGGCTTTGTCCTCGCTCATGCTCGCGCATTCCGAGCTGCACCGAGTTCAGAAATTCGGATAGAGGAGCATACTGCATTCTCCACTAAATCACGCCCCCTAGTGGCAGATGAAAAATAAAAATTGGGTATGATTTCTATGCAACGGATCTGGCTAAATGTTTTTGGATGAGCATGCAAATCGTGCAACGGTCTCTTAATCCTCGGTAATCATTCCAAAAGAAAAATGCCGTCCATTATGTTATACTTGAAAAGAAAAAAAAACATTCTGGAAGTTTGAGATAAAGACACAATATTGCCTATATCCCCAAAATCTATTAAACACACATTGTCCATTTATTTGGAGCTATTTTGATCATCAAAACCGATGAACCATGTGGAAAAATAAAATTGCATCAAATATGAATAGGTTTGCAAGGGAAATGGGTCCTTGCAAGGAGCTACAAGTGGAAGTTAAAGTGCAAACTAAATAGTGTTTAGGTTCGAGCACACCGTGTGTGATCATTGTGAATTCATTACTTGCAGATGTGATTGGTCATTCTCATGAAGCACCCAAACCTGCAGGGGGCGCTGAATACTTATATTACAGGAAGACATGTACACTATGAATCCTTTCATGAACACACATGAATCCAACCAAATAACGCAATATTTGGTCAAGTTGACCTGGCGCATTCTTTATATAAACTAATGGCATTAGAGGGTGTTTGCCTCCACCTTAACGCGCCGTAATGTGCTCTTTCTGTGCAGTGTGTGCCTCCTTTTCCCCACTGGCATTTAATCATGGGTACCACAATTTCACGCAACTGAGAGTAACCTCACTGCCACTGGTGCTAGGAATAAGTGTGCCTTTCAGGGAACTCCAGTTAACGGATGTTTACCCAGAGCCTGAATGAGAGGAGAGAATGTGAAGCATGTCGAGAATCTGTGAAAAACATGCCTGAGGTGTCTGGATATCAATCGAATCCGCACATATTTGCGCTCAAATATACTTATACTCAGAATAAGTACACGGAGAACGTTAAGGCAGGAATGTTATGTTGAAATGTGTGGTGCGCGGGGGGGGGTTTGGAGGTGGAGGGGTGCAACTAAACTAGCGTTACATATTTTCCTTCATGCCTCCTATGGAAGATTGGTGAACAACACAGCACATTGTAATGTTAGAAAACTTGCCGGCTTCTTCTGTCTTTCAATACACACGATGGCTTGAGTCACCTCAACCTTAGCACGCCCCCCCGCCCCACCCCCCGTTGTTGGAGGAGGGTCTCGAGCTTTGTCATCCAGGAGAGAGACAGACGCCAGCCCGCTGCGTGGGAGGCCGCTTGAAAGAGGGCCAGCGTAAACACTCCCACCACCACATGTTCTCCAAGGGCAGGACGGGCCGGCCTCTTTCCAGGCACATCTGCACACAATCTCTCCGATTCGAGCGAGCCCGCCGAGGAGACAGAGAGGGGCAAAGGAGGGAGAGACAAAGGTTTCCAGATGGGGAGAACTAGTGGTGTCAATGGCGAAAGTCATGACATAAGAGTGAAACAATAAAGAAAAAAAAAAGTAGCACGCAGACGGAGGGTCACAACGGTCTTACCCCTCTTTGCAGAAGTTAATGGGATTTCTGTGTGGGGGGGGGGCTGAGCACTGCTTTTGGAACTGAACAGCTATATCACATTATATTACTGGACTCACATGCCACGGTCTGAAGGGAGATGTGTTGCTACGTAGATCACGCTCGTCGCTCTCCCACGTCCTCGCCGCACGCGTGAGACACAGCGAGGCTGCGATTGTTTGGCCGATTTTAAATTCTGGCACGGCTGTTCCCTTTTAAAAAACAATCATTCTAGCTCATCTTGTGCTTGAATCTGAATGTAAATGTTCTCCCATCTGTCTCTGTAACAGGTCCCTAACAGCCCCTCCCGGTTGTTGCCTTTCCATTTGCTAATAAAGTGAGCCTTTGTGCGTGTTTTCACAGAGAGGTAATTACTGAGCGAGCTATGCTGACAACACCTGAGGAATGTTGAGCATGCACCAGCAGCCTGTGTTCTCCTAACCCCCCCCATCACTCACCCCAAGTTACTTCTTCCCCCATCTGTGGCCACATCCCCCACACAACCTATTAACCAGAGCCCCCCGCCCAACACAAAGTTCTCTTGGCTTTGTGTTATATTCCGTGATGTTTTGGTTGTTCGGCCCAGAGAGCATTCTTAAGGTCTAGATTATTTTATTTTAGTGTCGAGTGGTCATCTCATCTGAAATTTATGTTTCTATCTGTCAGTGAGAGGAAAACCCACAGCTCCCAGCGGGCCCCTCCGTGCCGGTAACTGGTGAATTCACAGCGTGTGTGTTGGCTGAGTCACTCCCCAAACTGTCCTTGAGCTCTGTGGAACTCGCGGCCCATCTGGCCGATTCGTTGCACAAGCACATCCAGAGGTTGCATAGGTTGAAACAGGGGAGTGTAGAACTACGAGTGACCCAACGCCAGAGCTGAAAATGGACCTCCGGAAAAAGGACTTCAATGTCCAGCCGGAGAGAGTGACGGCGATGCTAAATAATTGTTGAGCTTGTGCGAAGGTTTTTGGACGTTTGTGTGAACGCATGATTGTGCACGATAGAGAAATGGAGACGAACACAGGATCAGAATTCAGCTGAACCTCTGCAGTCTGTGTGAGGAGGCCGTCCTGATCGCACCAGGAAGGATTCCCAGGTGCGACATAGAACATACGGCGGGTAGACGCGTGTCCTCTGTCTGTCATTGCTGCTGCGTTTGTGCAGTTGTATGTTTAATAATTCTGTTTATGCAAATACTGCGGCTAGAAAAACACACACACATTCTTACTGGGTGAACAATTGCGTATGTTTTCTACACTCTTGGGTTTAATCAGTCGAGGCGCGCGAGACGAGACAAAGGGGTCGGGGGATTTAGTTGCCACGCAGCTTCTGTTGGTGATAACGCCCTTTCTGTTTGTATGGCGACACTCGCCAACATCTGATTGACGTCAACCGATGAAAAGCCGAGCCGATTTTGGATGTACAGTACTCCGAGGTCCTGTTTTCGCTTCTGTTTGTCAGCGTGGCTTACAGAACATTTTTTGATGAAGCTTTGTGGATGGATGAGGCATAGAGGATGCCCATAATACGCCTGAGTCTGAATCACCGTGCAGAAGTGCGTTCCCCTTGCGTCAACATCGCGGATGGGTCATTTGGCCTTGCCGTGGGGCTGCGCTGCCCGAGTGTCCTCTTGGTTTGCATCAGGAGCTCATTGTGAATCTGTGTTGGATCCAGAAATGTAAAAGCAAAGCCATTAGCAAAGGTGCTGTCATACCTTTGCCATGAAAAAAAAGTTCATTTAGAAGCTGAGCTCGAATGCACTCTGCACACCTTGACTCAAAGGAACGGGACGATTTCACGGGGGATCTACACACAACAATGAAATACACGTTTAAATGAGCATGTTTTCTTCAGTTTAATATCATCTAAAAATAAGAATAGTATTTTTGTTACCTTAAGATATGGCATATATATATACATATATAGTCCTGTCCACTTAGCCTGCCATAGAAGCCCAGAATGGACAAAGCAAACACTGGCCCTACATGTTGCATTCATTTCAGCTGAAACAAAGGGAAGTGTGAGGTGTTTTCAGTCTGCATGAGGCCCGAGTGGTAATGAGTCATGCCCGCTTCCCTTTCACTTCTGCTGCTCCTGACCTCAAGCTCACTGGACTAAAACCGACTGCTAAAAACACTGACCGATAGGGGCAACAAGTCCCGAAATCACAACTCCCACGGCTGACTTGGAACTAAACATTTGCTTCCCCCCCCCCAAAAAAAACCCCACGTGGTTACAAGAGCGAGGAATTGTATATCTTTTTGCAACAATATCCAGCTTCTTATATCTTAACTCTCGTTAAATGGTGGCAGGGGGGGGGGGCGCTTGTTGACGATGACAGCACGGAGTTAATTGAGTTGTCACACTTTGAGGCATATAGCCGGGCGGAGAGGGGGGTGGGGGGGAAGAGAGGAAGAGAGACCGGAGCCGACCAGAGTGCCGGCGAGGACCGACTCCCGGCTCAGTTCGCCCCCTGGCTGACGTCAGCTGACTCGCCTCGGCTCTCCCCGTTCCTCCGGATACAGCGCCGCGTAAAAAAAAAAAAAAAAAAAAAAGAAAAAAGAGAAAATGCTGCTCTCCGTGCCGCCAAGGACAGGATTCAACCCGTACAACGGCTACACCGGCAAAAGCAGCAAGAAGGTAAAACAAAAACAAACAAAAAACAACCAAGGAGCCCTCGTGCCGCTTTCGGCCCTCTTTATTCCCGGTGCGGTGCGCGCGTTTCCCGGTTGTCCTCCCGGTAAAAGGCGGCTTTAAGCTGCAGTGTCCTTGGAAGTGGTTCACAGGCGGCGCTTGAACTCTCGTACTTGCTTGTTGCCACCTTTTCTGTGGGCTTTCTGACTGCTGTGTTGTTACAAACCGACACGGGGGGTCCGTTATACTGTTGCGTGTAGATTACTACCACAGTTTGCTTTGGGTTTGTGTGTGTGTGTGTGTGTGTGTGTGTGTGTGTGTGTGTGTGTGTGTGTGTGTGTGTGTGTGTGTGTGTGTGTGTGTGTGTGTGTGTGTGTGTGTGTGTGTGTGTGTGTGTGTGTGTGTGTGTGTGTGTGTGTGTGTGTGTGTGTGTGTGTGTGTGTGTGTGTGTGTGTGTGTGTGTGTGTGTGTGTTTTATACCCGACACGGTTGCTCTTCCCCTCCGATACCGCGTCTGCACGTATGAGGAGCAGCTTATGAATGCGCTGAAGATAATACAGGTAATAAAATGGCTCATTTTATTCCACCTCACTGTGTATTCGGCAAGGGACCGACTGTAACGTTTTCATTGCTGTTTTAATTTAATCTACACAAGTTATCAAAGTTTTCTCCGTCTTTCACGCCAACAAATATGCCCCACCCCTTCAGCACCGATATTGATGACTGAGAGGGTTTTGCATTGCTGGAACAATTTTCTAAGATATAATATTGATTAGCTTGTCTTATATGAATGATTCATGGGTGGATATTGTTCAACCGCTTCCCTCCAGGCTTAATAGATTTGGTTTCAAGCAAACGTGTAAAGTAGTTCAGGTCAGGTCTATGATGGGATGCATTTTTACTGCTGATTCCGACTTTTTAAACTATTTAGGATTTCTGGTCAAAACGTGGTACCTAACTCATTCTTCTTGAATGACGTTTGAACAAAGCTGAAATAGAAGACATCCTTCCCCGCGTCGCAGATGGCAGCATTCAGAATGCTGATTTGAATGAGCTGGGATCCTGGATTCAAATAATGTGCCAACTCGGGAGGGGGGGGGAATGTTTCCTATGACTATGATCTGCACGCACAGTGTCCGAATCACATGGCTGGGAGGCTTGTGAACGGTAAAAACCTGGTCAGTGTCTATTACAACGGGAAAAAGGGCGGAGGAAGAAAAAAAAGGATTAAGAGCCCCCACCCCTCCCTTTCCTCTGCTTTCGATTTACTCCCTCTGGCTTCTTTTTCTCGTTCCACCCCTGTGTGCTTCACATACCTTGATTCCTTGTCTGTCAGAGGTCCGGGTCACGTGGAGCAGGAACATTCCTCCTAATTGATGAATCCTTTGTCCTCTCTTCCCTGCTCTCGTCACGGTGCACGATAGATTATTTTACCCATCGGTTTACTTTTTCTGGTGTTTTCATAACGCAACTGGACTAAGGAGACAGGGAGCAAGGTCAAGTCTCAGCTCCGAGCCTCAAGACGACGAGGATTTCCGTCACTTTTCTCTGGTTCTTCCCACCTCGCAGTTAAGCTGACATGTAGAGATTTATTCGGCTACACTATGATCTTACCCACGATGCCGTTGAAAGTTTCTTTAGCCAATCAGGTAGGACTCCACACTTGAGATGTTCCTCTTTGATTCCAGATTTGTAAACGTACTTGTTGCATAACATGAATAATGAATAGATGATATTACTTTGACAGCTCACTTGTGCATAATTGAAATGCTATGATGGAAAGTAACATTATGTTGATCATGATCAGTATAATGCATTTTATTTTCGGAACCTATTCTAAAAATGAAAGCAATTGACAATATATATAAGTAATTTGATTATGTTTTGAGGGCTTTGTAGGCAACTAAATGCTTTCTTTGGGCTGCCGGTAAATTAAATAACTCACTGATTAAGATATGTTAGATTTTCCAACATGCTCGTTATCTGTTTCATAAAAGGTTTGTGTTGCCGGATGATGATGATATTGTCTAAGACTCCGGTTGCTGTGTTATTCACAGAGTTAAAGTCAAACTCTCGGCCTCGGCCGGCGCTCACTGGGAAAAGAGTCACCTGGACTCCCTTCGGGCGTCACTCTGTAACTGTAATCGCCTCATCCGTGCCACGAGCACGCTGCCTTTTTCTGCATAACACTGTTATGCTTCTTGCACAAGTATAATAAAAACCAGTGAGGCGATTTACCTTACTGTAACTTACTTTGTGAGAGCAAGTGGGGTGTGATGACTGTGTTCATTTACAGCTTCACTGTACAGAAAGCACCGATAGTTTGAGTGTCTGTAAGACAACAGAGCATGCACTTCTTTCATTGGAACGCTAAGACATTTAACATTACAGTACATAAAAGCAAAGGCCTTCTGTTTTTATGACACATTTGTCATGTCCGTTGCAGATGTGTGTATCACACCGGGGAGAGACACGAATGTGTGTGTATTTCAATGTAAAGAATGCTGAACATGACACTAATGCAAGTAGGTCACAGTGTAACAAGATGACGTGCGCTGTTGTGGACTGAAGAGCAACAAACGGGAGAAAAATCAGCAACGTGTCATGCTGCTCACGGTCGCGGCGCAGACTAACCAAACACACGCATGCAACCTCACAAGCTAAAAAAAACCCCCATTGTATTCCCACATCATGTCCATTTAAAAACGTGTGTCCAAGCTTCCCCTTGGTGCTTTCGTGCGGTTCCGAATGTGTTTGGTGTTACCTTTCTTTATTGGTTTCACATCAACACATGGAGCTGGTGCTGGAGCAGATGGGTGGGGGGTGGGAGGTGGGGGAGGGGGTGGCGGGGGTGTGGATCTGATTCCCTGCCATCTTCTTTCTCACAAGGAGCCCAGCAGAGCAGTCGTAATGAGACTCTACCTTCTGACTTGCGAGCACATGAGAGGGATTAGTGTTTTTCGGTTAACAAGCTCAGATCCTAATTAGACAGGCCTCAGTAGTCGGGCTCGGGCCGGCACTCAGTCTCCTGTCAGATCCTATCTCCCCTCCCCCCACCCCCCCCCCGCACCCCGGCCTCAGCAGGTGCATCCCTCCCGATAGTCTCCGCGGGCCGCCGGCAGTGGAGGCAAAGGAAAGCAGGGATGGGATTTTTGGGAAAAACAAACGGTGCACTATTGATGAGAGGGAGGTTGTGGGCAGGCCGAGGTGAACGAGCTCTGAAAAGCCGGAGTCAGTTCCAAGGACTTATTCCTAGAAAGTTTGGAAAACTTGAGGCAGCTGGGTCGCGTTCTTACAATAAAGCTTAGGCAAAGGAGTCATTGGCGTTGTTACTCATGTCAGTAGTGCATGCAAATGTTGCAAACACATTTCTCACTGATTGAGGCTTTGGCTGACAAGTAAAAATGGTATGGTATTATACTTGCATGCATACATCCTCAACACGCATCCTTAGTGAGATATCTAATATGTCCTTTGTTAGGTCTGGTATACATCTGGTCTAGACAATGGAATTACATCAGCTGTTAACTCAAACACTATAAATGTTTCACAAACCACAAAAATAACTGCTTTCCCATGAGAATGGTTTCATTCAACTATAAAATGAAGTCAAACATAAGTAATGGTTTCCATGTCTGAAAAGGGCTTAAATTATTGCTTTATGCTGAATGAAGTTTGGAATATTGTCAGCTAATAGGTCCCCTAGCTAGCTGTATGTTAGCTACGTTGTTTCTTCCACTCCTGCTTTCCACAGCTCCGTTTGTGAATTCATATTATATGACGCATAAAAACAAAATGAACCAAAGGGCGTTCGTTAACATTTAACTTATTGCGGCTGCATCCCTTTTTCTGGTGATGGCGTTACTTCAGGCTGCTGTTGATCTTCTGTCTAATTGATTCATTGGGCTTTGTTGCTCTGAAATTAATCCTTTTGCGGTATTCGGCTCTTTAAACCAAAGTAAATAAATCCTATATTTCTTTTAGAGAGAACTAGAAGTCGTAATTGGCTTGATTGTGGCCGGATTCTGAACTCCTCCCCCCCCCCTACCCCCTCCCCTCTGTTAATAAGCAGGGGCTCCAGAGCTGACCTGGTGGTGTCCAACAAGCCATCCCATTGTTCCCTGGGGCCGAGCCTGCTGACCCTAACTAATCAAACAGTTCCTCCTCCGCTGGCCGGGGCAGGACTGCCAACGCAAAACCGCGGCCGACATTATACTTCCATACCAATTTGATTTATTGCGTGGTACATTTACGCGGATGAACGTGTTGTGGCAAATAACCGGCTGATTGCAGGCACGCATTGACGTGCATTCACTTTAATGCTCACAAATCCTTGAGTTCAGTGGCATCAGACGAGGCAGGTCATGAAATACGAGATATGCCATTTAGGTCAGATTGCTTAAATCAGCGAGTGTTCTTACATTGTAAATATATGCAGCCATCTGAGAAATGTTGTGCAAATGTATACAACGTTAAAAGCATCTTTCTTTAAAGTCTGTTCATCCAAATAACAAAACATTTGCTGGTATCAAGCCATTCAGTTAGTTAAGACGTTGAGGTTTTTCTCTCCACCCCAAGACGATACTGGTGGTTGACTTCTTCTTTTTTTTGCTGCTCAGTGTTTTGCCAATATAAAATGTTCTGTCCCAAACACTTCTGTGGTAACTATTGATAATCCATAGATGTCCCTGTGAACGGCTTTGATTGCAACTGTTTCAAATACTCAAATGAATAACGTTCACCCGCAACATAAACCACAAAAGCCCCTCTGTCAGCAATGTGGAGCTCACCACTTATATCCCACCAGATTTAATGTTCTACGCTGTGGTTTTACATTTAAACGGCCTCACTTGGCATCTCGAGATAGGGAATATTTTCCATGTACGCTGTGCTTTTTTTCTAGTTAACATTTCTTCCAAAAGCAGTGTTTCTCTGAAAGTCTATGTACTATTTAAATAGGAGACTTTTAAAATATGTAGTAATGAAGGTAGTCTCTCAACATTTAGAGTTGCAAACCAACTAGCATAAGAGCTATATGATGACCAGTTCACCGCCGGCTTGCTCTTCGGCTTGCAATCCACAATGTGTGAAATATCTGAATGACATTGAAAAGGGGTGTAAAATTGTCTTGACAATTCATTCGTGACAGCTATACCATAGTTCTCCTTAGAATATTGACCAACGGCGTTGTTGTTGTTGTTGTCCAGCTGGCTGATACATCTGACTTCACGTATCTGAAGAAGTATCTGCTTCGTGTGCAGATCAAAAGAAAACTAGTATTAATCTAACCATTTTTTTTTTTGTGATGCAGACGTATGTGTCCCCCTCCAACCATCAGATGGCTCCTCCAAGCCCCAACAACAATAGCAACACCACCGCCACCTCCATCAGCAATGGCAGCAGCAGCAGCAGCAGCAGCTGCGGGGGAGAGCTGCTGAGCAAAACCAACCTGTACATCCGTGGCCTCCACCCAGGAACCACAGACCAGGATCTGGTCAAACTCTGCCAGCCGTAAGTTGCCCCAGAAACCAATTGCTCCGACTTCTACGCCCGCACGAGATAAATCTGGCTTTGGCCGCCCACCGTGCAAATGAGCCAGGTTGGAGATGCAGAGAAGGTTTAGGTAGAACAGAGGGACGAGTTCATAGGCAGGCGAATTCTGGCTGTCTCACTGTATCAAGGATTGCGTCACATGACGCAAGTCATTCATGAATGACCTGCTTGAACCTGAAATGCGCATTAAAGCTGAAGCACACCCAAGCAGGTATTTCTGGAGCAAAGAAGAGGGCCGTATTTTCATCCACCGTTTTCTTTTTTTGGCCCCTCGTTTAGTGACCATGTGGAAAAACCAACAATCATTTTGGCAGCAAAGTAAGACTTTAGCTTTGGCACAGCTAAGCAGAGACGTTCCAACTACTAGGTACAGAATGTTTAGTCTCCTTCTCCCAAGCTAATTATTTCTTTATGTCTCCTTAGACCTTTGACATACACAATTTATTTTTCCTCTGTTCTTTTCTCTTGTTGAGTATCATCCAACATGTGATGGCAATCAGACTATGCGATCATATAAGTCACATTCTGCACTATAAATAATACACTATGTAGCTCATCAGAGTGAGTGTGAGGCTTTGAAAACGGTTGCGGGCTGCCTGTAGTCAGACATCAAACAATGGCCTCATCTAATCCATCTGATATGTTTGTTGGGCCTTTAGCAGAAGACATCAAAACAAGTCGGGCTGAGATGAATGGTCTGGGTTCACTTAATTGAATTCTGGGGCCTGGTGATGAGGACCAGAAGAGTAGAGCGAGAAAAGGAGGGAAAATAAGAGCGATTGAATGAGGGAGGGAGAGAGAGGGGCCTGCTACTTTACAGCTGTCTGGAAGATATGGCTCACATGAGGCTGCCCGACCCTACAGGAAACGGCGAGCCCAGGGGAAAAGGGAAAGACAAACAAGGGCAATGGCATGAAGGGGGTGGTGGATGGAGAGGAGCGTGGGGGGAGTGTGGGGGGAGGGGGGTTCTGCAGGGGTAGTTCTCATATTTCTGCTTTTACTGAGCAGATAATATCACGGCATGAAATTTGCCGTTTAGCAGAACACATTAAGGCCAACGCAGTGCTTCGATAGACAGGACTGAGAGAAGATGATCGTTCATCTGGGACACGGTTGTAGAGAGACGGTGCCAAACAGTGTGGAGGACGAGTCATGTGGGGGATTTTAACTTGCCCGACGCAAGTTTTGAACCGCAAATGCGTGCGTAGTATCCGGACACCACCCTCGTAAAGCTCCCCTCCCCCACAGTTGTTGTACGCACGCTGCTTGTGGAGCGAGCGATGAGGGGACGCGGTGGGGGTTGGCTCTCTGTCTACGGGGCCCTGCGGTCATCTCTCCGGGTCCTTCGCTGCCGCTCTGGTTCCCGCCCCCGGTCCGTTTTCTGGTGGTTGACCATGGAGGGACATCAGGGCTGGACTCTTTCACACGCGGCTGGGTCTCCAGCCCCTCTTTTCGCTTTGCATCATGTAGTCCAGGAGCTCTAAACCAAGTTCAGTAAAGCGTTATCGCTTGTGTTGAAACTGGGTGAATTGAGTTTGCAGACAATGTGTACAGGAAAAAGGATTGGAATGGAAATTAACATTAACAAAAGAACGTTACAAACTCAATTTTATGTAGATACACAAGAAGGAACATAAACGGGTAATTAGACACTATACATTTATTTCATTGAATTGGTATAATCATGCACAAAGAGCTTGTGAGTAACATGTAAACTTTGGTGGTCAGTTTTCCAGGTTACCCATTGGCCTCCTCTCTAAAGGGTAAAAGGGTATTTCCAATTTGGATTCAGATTAAACATAGGCAAGTTCTCACATAATCCTTCCTAATAAATAAATATTTTCACAGTGAGTCTAGCAGCCTGGGTGCATTGTGGCAGTGGTGCAGTGTTACGCCGCAAAGAGAAAAGCTGCTTAGTAGAATGAGAGTTTGGCTCGGAGCCAGCAATGGACAGGACAGCCAAGGAGACGCATATCAGATTACACTGCATGCACATGCCTGAAAGCACGAGAGCCCATTGACACTCTGCCGCACACAAGCAATCGCCTGAGCCACAAATCCATGCATACGCATCGTGTCGTATTCATGGTGCATTGTGAATTTGTCTAAAATGCAGCAGAGACATTTACTTTGACCCAATTGTTCATTCATGTTGGATCCCCCTTGAGTTACAATCCTTATTAACATCTTTGCAAAAGCAGGATTTAATAAGATGGGAAATCACTATGCAGAAACCTGCTTTTATTATTATTATTCCTGAGGAAAAAAAAATTAACAAAACATTGCACAAAGGTAACTTCCTCGACTGGATGTGTGGCTGGTAAGGCAAAATGTCGACTCAAGTATTATGACTCAGGAACACGCAACTTAAAGGATATGTTATGTATTTCACCTTTATCTTCATTCTTTGTGTTCTGCAGCAGCTCTAATGTGATTCATGCCCCACCCCCCGTCTCTGGAGCTTTCCCTATACATAATTTATTATTAAATAGTTTAATTGATGATTGAGCACAATCTACCAGGGTGTGTTAAGCCCAGAGAGAAACCCCATTGCTTCAGCAATGTCACAATGCTAATATTTAATCTGTATGGGAGGTGATGATCTAAAAGGCGCTGTTTTTCAGATATGGGAAAATTGTATCCACCAAAGCCATCCTGGACAAGACCACCAACAAGTGCAAAGGTAAGGCAAACGATTCGCTTCTTTTTACATTAGCAGACTATATTCTCAAATAATCAATCAATTGTTTTTAGTTAAAAGTCCAATAGTGGAAAAAGTCCCCACTGAAGTTTATTGTTTTTTTTTTAACCAACAGTGCAAAATACTAAAACATACAATTCGAGAAAATCGTACAATTTGTTACTAAACAGAATTCATGTGACGGTCGCATTAATTGAGCAATTATTGCAGCTAAATGATGATGATGACATGTTTGGATGGAAGATGTGAATCTGAACTATAAAGCGTGAGATCCACAATATTTTTACATTACTGTGTATTAATCAACTGCAGTCAGTCGAGTGGCGTGAAACTTGACAGTCAGCTATTGTGCGATACTGTATATGGGAGGTGTTGTACGTAACTACGTCTGTCCTTCAGTGCGAACCCAGCAGGCTGTGTCTTTAGATTCAAACCCTACCACACCAGCTCCACACGGTGCCGTGTTCGTATGTCTTTGTCACCTCGTGCCGTGTTTCCTCCGCGCCTGCAGGCTACGGCTTTGTTGACTTCGACAGTCCGTCCGCGGCTCAGAAGGCGGTGACGGCGCTGAAGGCGGGTGGCGTGCAGGCCCAGATGGCCAAGGTAAGCGCCTCGCTTGAGACGTCAATATCCGCTGGTTTGATTTCTTGTGACACGGTGTCCGATGTAAATTCTCCGCTGAAGGGAGAGAAAAAAAAACAACTTCACTGCACCTTAACTGACTCAGCACAAAGCTTAATGTTGAATTATTAATTCCAAATTAAATGTTCAATTATTAACGTCGCAGCAGAAAAGCTGTTCCTATGCCATGTCTGCTTCTTATGAACTCCTTTTGTTTTAAAGCTGCGGCGAGCTCTTTCTCTATGGTTTTTCTCTCCCGCTGTTTGTTTTTTGCCCCCATGTTTTCATGTTGTTATACGAGCCGAGGTTCAGGAATATAAGCCAATTAAGCCTCAGCTTGTATGTGCGTGCGTTAGCGAGGCGGTGCTCTGGGTGGATCCTTAGATTACTGTGTTAATGCACTGTAGAATACGTGCGCACACTAACGAGAGTCCATAGAGCCTGTGTGCGTGCGTGCGTGCGTTGTGGTGGCGGCGGCGTGGAGGGAGTATGTCCCACGGCCTTCTCCCTGTACAAAGGCACTGTCTGTTCTCCCTGGTGGGCATCTGACTCAGTGTCTGAGCAGCTCCCCAGTCAGCGGGGCCCTGTGCCCAGCCACCCGCCCTGTCAACACAGGCACACAATACACACTAACACACACACACACACACACACACACCATGACACATGCACTTCACCAGCATTGCCCCGACCGGATTACGACACAAACTCACAAGTCACGCACACCGCCGACCCGCTGGGAAAAGCTGATCCCTGGTTAATCTGGATCACTGACACTCGGCTCCTTGCTCACAGAACAACTCGGTTTCACTCCGGATTCACTGCCGATGTTTGCAACAGGTTTATCGGACTCATTTGAGGTTTAGATCGCCAGCAGTTGTCGCCTTTGCTCGGAACTTCTTGAAGTCACCTTCACCACAGGTCGTAGCGATTACACATGTATTATTCATGATATGGAAATTAATTCACGCTGCATTTACAGGTTCTTATTCACACCTACACTCTTGAGATAATGAATATGCAAAATGGTTAGAGGGTGATACAGATGGGTTATCTTACATGATGCTGCTAGTCAAATTAAATGGGTTTCACAGAAGGCTGAAAGAAGGAAACAAGACGCCTACAAAATGGTTTAAAAGCATAAAAATGAAACGGGGCACTTCATCAGATGATTACCAGGTTGGGTACTAATAATTTCATATTCACTTTTGGGGACAACTGCATAATTTGTCTAATTTATGCGAGGCAGCCGGCCTCTGTACTTTATTCAAGGTCGGGAAGGAACGCATGAATATTACTGCTCGAATGCAAGGCATGTTTTACCTCAATGGCCGAGGAAAAAAGGATGGTAAACCGCTTTGGACGCTGTTCTGATCATTGCCGAAGATCTTTGTCCAAATTGTTTCTCCCGTGATTCTGCACAGAGCAAGAGCACCTAATCATTTCAGATCATCCGTGAATGGGTAGACTTTTAAAATGTAATTAGGCTGTGATATCCCCTTGCCTGGATCCTGCACTTTCATCCTCCTAAGAGGCTGGTCCCACACAATGGGCCTGTCTTCTGCGCTTTTGGTAATGACGCATGGGTAATGGGGTATGAGAAAGAAGCGGGATGGGGAAAAAAAAAGAATAAACTTGGATGAATAAAAGTGGAAGGGACGGAAACGGAGAGAGAAATTCAATTGATGTCCAGCCAGAATATCTCAACATCTGAATATCCCTTTCCTCCTCCTCCTCCTCCCACGCAGCTCCTGCCAAAATGAAATCCACCCTTCACTTCAAACTCGATCACGCTGCTTTTTAACTGTCTCCGGCCCTGCACCTGCCACTTGTACAAATATCAGGCACCTCGCCTGGTTCCTGTTTGTTTTGTACGATCCTCTCCTACTTTTGCTTGCAGCTTTTTGAGTGTCTCCGGATTTCATGAGGGGGAAAACCGAGGAGCTGCGTCTGCTTCCACGTCCTTGTTCATTAATCCTCTGCTGGGCCTCTAAACCTTTCAGCAACAGGAGCAGGACCCAACCAACTTGTACATCTCCAATTTGCCGATGTCCATGGATGAGCAGGAGCTGGAGAGCATGCTGAAGTCCTTCAGCCAGGCCATTTCCACTCGCATCCTCCGCGACGCCAACGGAGCCAGCCGAGGCGTCGGCTTCGCCAGGTACGAGCTCTGATCCTTTGCTCGTATCGAGACAACCTGTGACAAGTGAAAGGCAAATTAGTGGTGGCCTCCTGTGCTTTAAAGAGAACATCCAGTTGGACAAACGGTCTCCTCGATCATGGTGAGATAGCCCCCTGGTGGCCAGCGTAGGTAGACCACCCTCAACTGTGGATGTCAAC
Organism: Apeltes quadracus; assembly: GCA_021346845.1. NCBI lineage: Eukaryota > Metazoa > Chordata > Actinopteri > Perciformes > Gasterosteidae > Apeltes > Apeltes quadracus. Next base: position 8,778,746 of record CM037928.1, on the reverse strand, counting down.
GCACGGCATGACGTCCTGTAATCCGCTACAGTGATTGTTCTTAATAAAGATCACATTTTCCTGTAGGATGGAGTCGACCGAGAAATGTGAAGCCATCATCCAACATTTCAATGGAAAATATATCAAGACTCCACCTGGAGTTCCAGGTGATTAAAGAAAAGAATCTCATCCAAGGGATTTTACATTTACAGCAATACTTTGTTACTGGTCTACTGGGTATTTATTTTTCATTCAAAGTCATATTTTGTTTCCTCTCCAGTGCCACCAGAGCCCCTCTTGTGTAAATTTGCCGATGGGGGCCAGAAAAAGCGACAGAGCCAAGGAAAATATCTGCAGAACGGCCGGCCCTGGACGAGAGATGGAGAGAGTGTGGGTTCATTTCCACGCATTGCATTTTTTTTTAAAGGCTTTTCTCAATGCATCAACGCCGCCTCATGACATTGTCCCTTTTTTTTATCTGCAGGGAGGACTGACGCTCACCTATGACCCCACCACAGCTTTACAGAATGGGTCCGTCCCACCACTCTGAGTCCCTTGTACAGCCACAGGGCTTGTGGTCTGGTGACTAACAGCTTTTGGCCTCTTTCTTCCCTAGGTTCTACTCTTCCCCCTACGGCATCGGCCCGAACCGCATGATGGGGGCGACCTCCATCTCCCCGTACATGCATTCTCCCATGTCCACCTACCAGGTAGTCCAGAGCCTAAAAAAGCTTTGGTGTCGGGTAGTTTAGATGCCTTACTGTGATCGCCTCGAGCTGAATCGAGCCCGGCTGGCAGGCAAAGCTATAGTTTGTGGAACATTAGTTGACAAATGGCTCAAATGTGGAAATGAAACGGCTAAATGGCTAATCGATTCCCGGTGAAATATGTGTGCCTTTCCTGACCCCATGCAGGTACACAACCCATCCTGGTTACATCACCAGTCATACATCATGCCGCCCACAGTGAGTAACTTTCTATTCATATCCTGCTTTCTTCGCGTTCTGTCCTGCCAGCCGACAGGCTTTGTTTTAACGCCCACTGCGTCGTTTCACAGGCAGCGGTCTTGACGCCAGGAATGGACCACACCATGTCCATCCAGCCAACCTCCATGATGGGACCCCTTACGCAGCAGCTCGGCCACCTCTCCATGGGCAGCAGCGGCACAGTCAGTGGGAAGCAGCACGTTTTGCATGCGGCTGTGGTTGATGTTTAGCAGGCTGCCGTTTAAGCGGTTTTGCGGTGGGCCGATGCAAGAAGATACAAACTGAGAGAGGCTTTATTCACTGCTTTTAGCGATATGCCGCGTCGTCATTGTGGAGATAGCTTCATTTTTATTTAGGTAATAAACAAGAGAAAGAAAAACCCATTTGGATTTTCTGCTTCAGTTGCAGGTCCCCGGTTTTAATTCAGGCTGATAAAACAAGTGTCATTTCACTTTGTCTGGTGCCACTTTATTTCTCAGTTGTCATTGCTAATTTCGCTGTCATGTCTAATGAACCCGTCCTGTCCACTCTCCTCCAGTACATGCCCTCAAACACGTCTATGCAGGGGACCTACATCCCCCAGTACACCCAAGTGCCTGCCACCAACATCTCAGTCGAGGTAAAGTCCTCCGTCGTCTCTCACCACTTCCAGCAGTTCGACTGTGACGCGGGGCAAACACTCACAGACCCGACCTCTGGTGCCTCCCTTCTCAGGAAAGTGCCGTCCAACCACCCGTTGCCATAGAAACACCCACAGAACACACAGCTTACACCTACCAGCATAACAAGTGAAGAGGTGCGTCGTAGTTGTTTTGTGCGTGAGTCTGTTAACGTGAAGACGTCGTCGTCAGAGCAGTTCGTCTTTCTAATCCGCTGGTTTTGTCGCCTTGTGTCAGATCTTCCCGTGGAGCCGCGGTGACCCTTCAAAGTGCTGAAACACGGCGCAGCGACTCTGCTCGTACACTGGGGAGCAACATGGACTGTTACACACACACACACACACACACAAAGGACAAAAAAAAAAAAAAAAAACAATATTTTCTACAAACTCATATTTTAGAATAAACTATTTCACTCCAACAACTGGAGGCTGGCAGGCAATGAGAAACGGAGGCAGAGAACGAGGAGCATCTATTTTGACTAAAGTCAAGAAAAAATAAGTCCTTTTTTTTTTAAAGCATTGTTCGTATTCTTTGTTCTGGGGGGCTCGAATGAAACCAGGAAAAAATACTTCAACGCCATGTTTTGGTTTTGAATCGTGATTATTATTTTTTTCATTTTTTCGTTAGAGACACTGATTTCACGTCGTCTTTTTGTCAACATGCCTTTTTGTACATCATTTTTTTTTGTTGTTTGTGGTTTCTAGCTCGGTGCAAACATTTGAACCTGGTACTCAATAGGCTAAAAGAAGTACAACACAGCTCCAAAAAAAGTCCTTCAAGAAGCTGACGGTTCATATTTCAGACGTTCGCGGTGGCCGCCTGCACGCGTACCAGGTACAAAACCTGCCGAGAGCGGCCACGCTCGCGACCCTCATCACGTCCACTGCCGGCAATCTCGACAAAGCTGGAGACAATCGGAAGACCCAGAAGTAGTGAACATTTAGAAACGTTATAAGAGAAGACTCGTTAAAGGAGCTAAGTAGATTTAAAGCGTTTTTTGGAGATTATTATGAGAAAGTTCTAAATACTCGTTCACGGTGAGCTGCTCCAATTGATGAAATCCAAGGTTGCTTCACTGCGATCAGATCTCACACAGAGCTGCTTGTAAATAAGAGATTTAAATGTATTTCTTTTGATTCCCTTTCATCAATGCAGTGATGCTTCTGTTACATTCTCTGTTGCCAGTTTCCTGGCTCTCCCTCATGAGATGCTTATGAGAGGAGAATCAGACTCTCCACAACTTCCCAAAATTCATTCTCTGAAGTGAGAATGAGGTGGTAATCGTATAAGTATAACGTTGTTATTGCAAAGATATTGAGATCAACTGGTAAAAGCCTGGCTCCGTGTGTTATGGCCACAACACAGATGCTTTAAAACTGACGCTTTTTTTGTTTGCGTCGTACATCTGAATTTCAGTTTTTACGTCCTCATGTTTCGTCTTAACATTTCTTATTTAAAGGTTTTATCAAGATGTCGTTTTCTTATTTTGTTTCATCACTTTTTAAGATCCAATTTTTCCAAGATTTTTTTTTGTTTTTCTCTTTGATAGTGTGTTGTGTGCCTCAAATAGTGAGAAGTAGATGTTTGCAGCTGTTTCTGAAGTAGTGGTTTGTTTGTGCGTTTGCCTTGCTGTGTCGTTTCAGTGTTTCGGGTCAAAGAGGCTTTAATGTTTTTGTTTTGTTTTACTGCTTGTTTACTTTTACAGGCATTTCAGTTCCGGCCGTATCTCAAATGTTGGCAGCTTGCGAACATTGACTCCTGACGGTGGATTCATAATCATGTACGCTAGGGTCACGTGCGTTGTTACAGAGTTACAATATAAGACACATGTTATGTTCAAACCTGGACTTACCTCATCCTGCCAGAGAAACGTGGATTCCGTTCACAGCTGGTACTGTGTCCACTTCCTTTAACTCGGAAGAACACGCCCCCGAGGTCTGACGATCTATGCAATTAATTTATTACCCTCATGAATGCAATACTACGGATGTCCGAGAGACGCCTCCCACGGTGACAGCGGATCACCTCAGCCTCCATTATGCATACGGACACTTTGGCTTTTTTTTCCTGACTGACACATTCGTTGTTGTTTTTTGAGAATTGCTGCATTAAAAGGGAACTATGTCACACCAAAATGAAGTTGTTTTATGAGCGGTGTGCTTTATGTGAGCGGAGGCTGGTGGGGCCACTCGATTACCCATCTTCTGTGTGACGCCGGCGCCGTCAGGTTGGTCTCATCGAGGGGATTCATCATTCGGTCAGTGTCGGTTTGTGCGTCGGGGTTTTATCTCGTGGGCCCTGCCGGCTCCTGTTTGTTCACCTGCTTTCTTGCTGTGAAATTCCCACGGTTTTATTTCCAGGACCAAATTAAACTCCACAAAAATGCCTTAGATTTCACTAAAAAGGACAGTGAAGTGCTCCTCAGATTCACCTGGTTTTTAGTTGCATGCACTGCTTATGTTGAACAATTCCTGTCGTCTCAAGCTACTCTGAACATAAATCTATTAAGCAAAGAAATCTTTGTACGACTTTGTGTGTCCATTGTTTTTATCCAAAACATTGAAGAACTGATGGTGGCTATTTTGAGTAAAATCTTAGCGGAAGGTCGTTGAATATATCGATCAGATACGAGTTCCTAACTCGTGTTGATGTGTGTGCAGCACACATGCATCTGCATCAAACCACCTCCTCCAGTAAATGTCTTTTTTTTTTTTTCTATGAAGATGACACACAAACACGCTGCAGCTATTAAACTTTTGACTTGACTTTGGGCGTGTCATTTCTTTGTGCTTTGTGGTACGAAATGGACCACCTGCAGGTGCAAATCAGACAACGCACTTAATATAAGCAAACACACATCCAGGCTGTCTCATATTTATCAAACTCAATTGATTTGAGGTAATACGGATAAGTCACAATACATGAGAATGTATTTCTAAAACCGACTTCAATTTATATAAAAAAACAGGAATTCTATAAAAAAAAAGTATATTACACTATTCATGAAGCTATATATGTACAAAGTTAAAAATATATTGAATATGCCCAAAAGTTGCTTCAAAACAAAATACTCTGACATACATAAAATAGACTTTGTACCTTAATTTACAATCTTTTATCAAGAGTAACACATGTTGATTTTTACCCTGCTGTTCGTAGAATGAGACAAAGACCACGTCATCACACTTATGAATGAGGCATGGTAAGACTTTCTATTTCCTTTAGAAAACATATTCTGAGGCAATGCTTGAAGTTCCGGGACTGTTAATCAAATTACAAAAATATTTGTCTTAGGTGAAATGTTTGCATTACGTTAAAATAAAAAGGTAAATCAGAACATTGTGCCTGAATACTAAGACACGTGAAAAACTAGACTATGTTGATGTTTATTGATGTTTATTTTCCATTGAACGTACCAAGTGTATCAAACATTGACAGCAACACCAAAAGAGTAGAACTTCTGTCGTAAAAAAATAAAGCAGCGTAAGACGCTCATCTCCCTGCGAGACAGAATCATGTAAACTCGGTACGTCGGGATCAAACATTGCAGCCCAGAGTATGTTTTGAGTGTCAGTAAAAGAGTGATTTCAAAATAACAGTTCTGGCTAGTCAATACAAAACATGCAGTGTTTCAGCTGCCAAGCAGCTGCTCCACCCATGAAGCCCCCGGAAGGGCAGCGGAGGCCTGGGAGGCGGTGCTCGGCGCTACAGCAACATCCCGCCAGCTGCCAACGGCTGACAGCGTGATTGGCGGCAGAGAAATGCGCCGCAGCGCAGCGGGTTCCTGATGTGATGAGCAGGTCCTTCCCAGAGCAGGACTGCTGGAAGTGGACGCTGCGGTCGGGTGACGGGGAGCCGTCGGTGCGACTCGTATTTTCCAACCAGGCCGGCCGGAGCCCCAAAGGTTACAACAGCTTGTGGTGCAAGATCTCCCAAACCATCCGTCTCCTGAAGTAGGGCATGTGGTTCTGTGAAGTAAAGACACGTCATGCAGGAGACTTACGGGCCGCTGGCGTGACGCTTAGCAGAATCATCGGTGCTCGTGATTACCTGAGTGAATGTGATTGGCTTGTCTTTGGTAAAGTAATCGGCGTATTTGCATGTGAACATTCCACAGTCGCTACCATTCATTTGCTGTGGGATTTGCTGAAAGCAAAAGAGGGGGCGGGGGAACATTACATTGGCCATTCAATGATGCAAAATGATCTTTAAAGCTTTGACCGGTTACTGTTACCAACAATGCAATAGTATTAATAGGTTTTATATATGTACTCCTGCTCCAATGCTCTGGCTCACTTGTGAAGAGTTACAAATAATACAAACAAACCACAGCAAGGAAACAATGTAAATGATACAGCTGTGTTCATGAGAAACAATTATGAAACCAAGATAAGGAGCAGCCAGGCCTATTGGCTTTAAGTGAAACCATTTCTACAGTTGAATGGTTTTGAAGTGAGGGAATGCCCTGCTTGCCAAATCTTGTCTCTTGACTGATGTGCCAGCAAAACACAAGGGTCATGTCACACATACTTTTGCTGATAATGAAACTTATCCAAAACAGTTTGGCAAAACAAGTTTGATGACACAACAATGAAGACATGTGATTCTTTCCATCCTCGTGGCTTTAGGACTTACATTGCGCTTTTTGCTGTGCAGACTCCAGTCTGTAGTATCCATTACTTTTCCCTTCTTGTCCTTACTTTCCTGTTGCAGGTAATCACTGGGGGAAAAACATGATTCATATTGATACGTTGTGTCATAAAAATAATGAATTACAATTAGTGTTACATTTACCTCTCTTGATATAGATCACATTCACAAACACATCAGATAGTGAAACTCACAACAATATTCTGCATGCTTCATCGTTGTTTCCTCCCATGGAATCAAAGTAAATCACAGCCTTTTTGCGGAAATCCACCACCTAAGAGAAAGAGTTGGACAATAAAGAAACTGCAGCATAAATTACAAGATTTTGAATCATTGTCATCAAGACTCACTGAGAGGCACCAGTGCACCCCCAAGTGGACGGGGACCAGCAGGATGTCTTTAGAAAAAATGTCCATCTTTTTGGTCCAGCGGCGGACAGCAGAGTAGCCGCTGCTGCGCAACTTGGGATAGAAAAAAGTGTTGAACGTATTGACTGATGGCAAGCTGGGGTCCTTGCTGCGCTCCACGAGCAGGTTCATGTAAAAGTTGATCACCTAAGAGATTAAGGAGGGAGTTTTAAATCAACCAAACAAGCTGTATGACAAATATCACGTATTACAACATAAACATGGTCAAGTATTTCTCTGAACATTGTGGTGTGTATATAATCAATACACAGGGGGAAGGGGAATGGAGCATCTTTACAAAAAAAATGTAAACCCACCTCATCATTGAGCCAGTTAAGGTTGCTGAGGGTCTGCAGGTCTTTGCGTGTAAGGCTGAGACCAAAACCTTCACTTAAAACTTCATGGTTAGCTCCTCTTAGCACCCTGTTCACCTCAGCCTCCATTTCCTTAATACAAAGAAACAGCAAACGTGAAAAAGCAGGACACATTTTTATTAGATACAAATGTGTTTGACTTTTCATACGGCCTGACATTAAGAAAAATATAGCCCGTTTTATTTGTTAACTAAAGCATAGAAAAAGAGCTGCATTTAAGTTCTTAGCTTGAACTGATTATACAACTTTACATAACTTATACTTTAGCATTTTTAAAGGATAGTATTTAGGCGGTGTAGAGAGATGGGCTTTGAGTGTTCAGTGTGACCTGGTGAGTTTTGCGCCAGAATCAGCAACGTTTAAGTGCTGCTTGGTTCCTTCATTAATTAGAATAGAGCTGGATCATTTTCTAGACCATCCTAGCTTTACGTAGCATCGAGCACTCAACGTCAGCAGGAAGGAATTTACAGAGAAACAATAACTAAACCATTTAGTCACTTTAACTTCAATAGTTTTTCTACTTTTTAAAAAGTAAAAATAAGAATGTCACAAATACACGGAAAAGCCAGTTTAAAATACACAGTAAACGGCATACTCATTGAAACAAGGCCACACCTCTGTGAGTTCGGGGAATTCGGGTTTCTCTTCTAAAGGCTTTTGTTCTTCTATCACAAGAGTCAAAGGAACCTCTTTCTCCAAAGGAACCCTAACATGGACCTCCACATCTGGACTGAGCTGGGACACGTCAGAGAGGCGCTGGGAATCAGCAACAACATCACACAGATTAGCGGACAGAGAAGAGGTCGAGACGCAACCGATAGGATACAACTGGATCTGAAAGAGAGCGTTGGTGGTGCACACTCACCTGTTGTAGCAGCAGGGAAGCCAAAGCCACCTGCTCTTCAATCCGTCTCCGTCTTTCTCTCGCCCGAGAGTCATACATACTTTTCCTACTTTTCCTACAGCAACAAGGAGGTACAAGTTTGTCTGTTTTGAACATTATATGAGTAAATAATGGGTCATTTATTGAATGTAATACATTGGCATGTGTACTTACAATTCTTTGATCCATAACTCTGCTTGGAAACATGGCACACTGTAAAAACAGAGAAATAAGTTGTATACAAAAAAAAAGTAACGGCATCCTACATGAAATATTTACAAAGACACAGCTTTGCCATTTTTAAAAAGCTTAAACAAGTTACACATTAACTACAGTTAAATGTATACTGACCTTGAGCGTCCTTCCTGTTTGCCCTTTTGCTCATTAATAATAATAACAAAGTCACCATCATGAGCTGCAAGAAAAGACAAAGACATTAAAACAAAAGAACCGGGACAGAACTAAGCAAATATTGAATTCAGGACACCTATATTTCCATCACACACACACACCTGATGATTGTGTGTCCTGAGAAGAGCTATCCAAAAGAGCTGATGGGGAGGGAGCGGCTGTGAGAGTAGCTGCTCTGCTGGAGCTGGGTTCTGTGTCCAGAGACCACGTCTGGATCTCGGGTCTACTGGAATTCCAAACTGGGCTGGGGAGGTTGCTGAGGCTCTGGCTGGACATCCCTGTGGGGCTGGAGGGGCTGCTCAGTCCCTCTGAGGTTCCACCTACTGCTGACCCGCTAGGGGAGGAGAGCTGTAGCAGTCTGCGGCTGGTAGTCAGGAAGCTGGTACTGATAAGAAGGTGACCGCAGAGCAGAGAGTGAGCACCTATTCTAGATCCAGTGAGGAACAGTCAAAGGGATAATGCATAGACAGTGACGCAATTAAATGTATTTAACGTGACACAACTGACTTACGGAGGCACCCAATGGACTGCATTAAAAAAATATATCTCTTGCACACTCACGAATACACTTTGTATACTTCATTGACGTTTGCCTACTCCATTTGTATGAATACGTACAAATCTCTGTGGGACCTCACAATGGCGTGTGAGCTGCCGTTGTGATGGGAGGATGACTGACCCCCAGAGACCATGGCCAGAAGCTGCCCGTAGATCTCCTTCTCGTCTTCACAAACAGACTGGAAGAACACAAAGAAAACCCATCAAAGAAATGAACTGCATCAAGTCAGTGAGCAGGAATTACATTTGTCTTGGTGTCTGACCTGCTGTGCTGTGCAACGGGGCCTGCCATTGTGCATTTGCCTAGATGAGTTGCTGTGAGTTGGGCTCTGCACCACTTTAATGGGAAACACTTTCTCATACATACTCGGGCAAGAACTGTTTGCCACGGCGCTATACCTGGAGATGTAAAACGTAATTGTAATTAAAACATTCGTCAATTGACAATAGTTCAAAAAAACAAAAAAGGGCTATTTTTTTTTTATGGGAACGCATACCTTGGTGTTGCATTTGGTTGAAGGTGTAGCGGCCTGCCTAGCCGTGGCGACGGGTGCAACTTTGGGGTGCTTGGCAAGATGACTGAATGCCCGTTTACTTTTGGCACTTTACGATGTGTAGGACTCATGCACACTTTTCGCCTGCTGACTTTTGATCCCATTATGCTCCGCTCATTGCGCGACCAATCTATAGTTGACAAAGAGAACAATAATTTCAATTTGTTCTGAGCGCTTAAAGCACGAACACATTTTAACACACACACACACACAACACTAAGTGGTTTTACCCGATTTTGTTTTCCACTCCAAAGTTGTCGACGGGGCAGCAAACCTCTCATTTAGACAGTTCCTTTCAGGAAGCTTAAACCAAAACACAGTAATAACATATTGAATTCAAGGCAGAACAGGCTTGTAACATCTCTACAATCAAGACCCAAATATGTATTCCGTACCGGCGTCTCGGCCCATACTCCTGCTGCTGATGTTGAGGGCTGCGGCTGGGCTTGTCCGGGTGGAGGACCAGGAAAGGTCGGCAGCATGTTGCTCAAGGTGGGGCTCACGCTGTTTCTCATCCACGAAGCCACGCTGGAGCTGCGACTCTTGAACCCTTCCGCTGCAACCTTGACCGTGTCAATAAAATCTCCTGGAGCCATGTAATAGAGAGAGGCAGGATTGCAAGTAGGCTAATGCTAATAACACTACCGCTACATATACTCAAATTATAATATGTGACAAAGTTAGTTATTAATTACCCATTCGAGATTTCTTTGCGATTGAGCCATCTCGGTCGCTGTTATGTCGATCTTCCAAACTTAAGGGAGGGTGGTGGGGGGAGACAGTTATACATGTACCATTTATTTCGACAATTTGAAAGTCAATTACTTCATGCAAAGTGGGGAAAACGGTTGAAACGCCAAAATGACTAGGGAGTCAATAACGGGCAGGTTGCCCGAAGCATCGCACGGTGGTCATAAATAACTTTAGAGCAAACTTGAGTCGCTCTTATTAAGTCCCTTGACTTCTTGCTACACAATGAAACAACGCTGTCATAGCTCATACCATTCAATTGTTCTTTTCCTCCTTAACGGGACATCGCCCGGCGTCCGGTGTTCACCAGAGTCCTCCACAGCTGGTTTCCCATTGCGACGATTGGCAATGCCTGTTCCTAACCACTCGCAGATGTGATTGAACATGGCTCAAAACTTTGAGAAATAACGCCGCTGGTTGGAAGAGAAATCGCTGTAACGTTAGCTACTTTGAGTCTAACGTTACCTGTCAATGTAGTCTAACCGAAGGAAGCCAGTGCGCTTCATTCGAACGAGGTAGGTTAGCGGAGGCTTTTTCAAAGGCTAACACTCATCCTTATCATTTTACAAAACCCCACGAAACGCGCAGCCGGGTCGCTAGACAGTTGAGAATTAGCTGGCTGCCTGGCTAGCACACTATGCTAACTAACGTTACCCCGCTAGCTAAGGCTACTACGACGCGGCTAATTTATGGAAGTGTGTTTAAATTCCAGCAGGAGTGTGGCAAGTCGCAACCGACGCGTTCGGAAAAACGGTTATCATTTTGAGTAACACCCTAACTCATTTATACATCACATACGTGACTTTAAAAAGCATATAAACTCGTTGAAAAATATTATCTCCCGCTTCTTCCTTATTCAAAACCACAACATGGCTGAATCGGACGCTTTACCATCGGCGATTGTGATTGGATGACTGGGTGCCGTGGACCTGAGTGTACTCGTCTTCTACTGGTTAGATAGTAGACAGGAGGGGGGCATTTAATCTTACGTCACACAGGCTTTGACTTAATGCAAGCAATTTTTCAACGTAGCGACTTTACTATCTTCTCACTGTCTTATATGACTTTTTTCTCATTATAATTTAAATTAAATAATTCAATTTGTATGCCAAACACATAAAATTAAATACAAACAAAAATGAAGACATTTGAGAACTGTGAACAAGTTATTAAAGGCATGGATCATTTATTTTTAATAGGTGATTCTTCTGAAAGGTTAATATTTCAAGTACGCTTTAACTAATTCAATTGAAAGACGGCATGCTAAGAAGTTACCCTGTTCATAATTAAGACTGGCTATTTCCTGCCAATGCAATACTACATGACCTCAGGCATGATTCTTAAACGGGCCTACCTTTCCACCCATTGGAATTGTGTGGAGGGAAACCTGAACACATGAATACACAACTGGGACCACAATAGGTTTTGATAGACTTCCAATTTGTACTATTATGTGATTACAAATTAATATACGCTTTCTTGACTAAATTACCACTTTTCTAAAACTAGAAACACAAGATCTATGGCTCCAAGGTGAATATAGTGGGAAAAGCAACTTCAGACGCAGCTGAAATTATATTAAAGGTACTAGATTGCTGGTAACTAACATGTTGGGAATATATTAGATTTTAACAGGAAGAGAGAGAATATATATTCATAACATTTAGGAAGACGCTTAAGACACCTGTGGCGCTTAAACTGACAATATAAAAATCATGTTCAGCTCAATTTAGAAAACCGGCATATTTTCTTTTCTTTATAGATTTTTCATTGACGGTGTTTCATGATTAGCATAGATTAAAACTACTACAAAAGGTAATGTAGAAATGTTAGGGCATATTATTACTTATTAAATAGGAGATGCGCAGTAAGTCCATTCAGACACATTCACACTTTAATAAATTAGTACAATAACACTGATGTGTTGGTTAAATGCAGGGTGCTCTAAAAAATATATATTGCATCAATATCATCACATAAACGTAGTCCAAGGCCACTTCAGACGACTTATGAATTCATATCAAGCTTCAGACTCACTATTTTATATCACAGACTATCTGAAATATACCATTCTGTCATAAAAAAATAAACCTTAAATTTCTTTCTATGAATACGGGCCTTATCAAAAGTTACAGTAAATATATGTATGGCACTGTCATCTTTATATTTGGATTATCATATGAAACCACTTCAGACGAAATAAATAAGTTAAAATAAAATAAAGCCCGAAAATGATAATGTGAATAATGAATGTATTTCATTAAAAAAAAATGTATGTCTTCACAATCTTCATTCAAAACATTTCAGGTTCAAACACACATTTAAAAAATGATACACTACTACTAAACAGTTAAATTTAGTAAAATCAACACATTTCTTGTAATTCACAGTATTGAGACAACATTCGTAATGTTTGAAAATACAGGAGAAAAAAAAAATCCCATTTTTGCTTTCAATCATCACCACTACCAACAATAGCCCAATGATGTAAGGACTGCAAATGAAATAGTATTTTTAAGAGTCATGCATAACATGTTAGGGGACCACATACCTTTCAAAAGGGCCCTGACAGTTTTTGTTTTGTTTGCAGGACGTTTGTGACATCCAAGCAGGTGTGGACTTAGAGACACCCATAGAACTTCAGATGAACACTCACTGTTTTATCTACGTTAAATGGAATATGATCACCGATTGTTTCTTGCTGGTACAGCTAGTAAGCAAACCATAATGAGGGGCGGGTTTACAACATGCTAGAGAGGAGGGAAAGGTTGTCGACGTGCATCTATGTACATGTCTTATCAGAAAAAGGCAAAAAATAAAACATCAAAAATCACGTCTGCTTATATTCATATCACGTCTGCTCATATTACAGGGGAAAGGTGAGGCAATGGTTTAGTCTCGTTTTGAGCCGAAGATTTGGAGGAAGAAGGAGAAGATGTAAATGATGTCCAGGTAGATGTTGAGAGCGGCAAAGACGTACTCTTCTGGACTCATGGTGTAGCGCTTGTTCCCCATGAGCAGCTGGGTGTCAAATGCTAAAAACTAAAAGCCACAGAAAATAAAACAGCAGGTTAGATATCTTTCTGGGTTTTTTTCTGATTCTTAGAGAAAAGAATACAATCTTGAGGCTGTGTGATCCTTTACCATCGTAAACAATATGGCTCCCAGGGCAGCGTAGGTGGCATCCAACCACGGTACCTAAAGGGCAAAAATGACCTGATTAGATGCAAGGAAAGTGTTTTAAATATATCATTTAAAATAAATCATCCAAATTCTAGTACAACATAACACTAAAAACGTAACTGCCTGATTTGAAAGTCATACTTACATATTGATAGGGAAGGACAAGTGCCAGCACCAGTCCAGAGACAAACATGACCATGCAGAAGACAAAGAGCACGCCTTGGTATGACGTCACATCGAACTGGATGGAGGAAGCACATGTTAATCCAACAGCGTGGATGTCCAGAAGCGGACATGGAGGATGTCATCATGTAATCATGCTTACAGTATATCAAATAATATATGAAGTACAGTAAAGCAACATTGTTTTTTTTTCTAACCTTGGTTTGAAAGCTGAAGATTGTGACCAAGAGACAGACAACTGCTGTGATGCCCAGACACATCACCACTGACTTGGTGTTATAGAAGCTAATAAAACAGGGAACACGCAAACACAATTTACTGAAAATGTTTCATACATATTAAACAGAATGAAAAAAAGCATGTTGTATACAGGCCACACAAAAACCCTCATATTGTGTAAAAAAATAATAATTGCAAAGCAGCCTTAGTGTCTGGAAGTAAATGTCATCATACAGAAAGTCTAAAAGCATAAACAGACAATAAGTAACACAAGACAATGACGTAAAACTGTGAGCAAATATACCTGGACAGCATGCCTGTCATGTACGAAAGAGAAAGAGTCTGCAACACAAGATATAATACTCATGTTAAAATGCAGGCATTTGTGGTAATAAAATATATATATATAAATTAGTTATAGATCATTTTATAATGTCTATTGACACTCATTGGTCGAGTGAAAGTTACATAGGGAAAATGAGTTAATCTATGAATGTTTAAATTGTTTGGAAAATGCTGCTAATAAACAACACAAAGTCATATTTTCACTATACTTACAAAGATGGCGAGCAGAATTAGATTCCATGGATACTGTCTCCTGTAGGAGTGAGTAGAGCAAGGTTTGGAATCACAACACTGTTTTTTGCTGTTGTTGTTGATGATGTGCATTTATTTTAAGACGTTTCAACTTACCTCGGTCCGGCGCAGCAGGATAGAGTCAGATATGTGACAAAGAATACAGCACTGGAAAACCACAGAAAAATAGTTAAGTATTTACTGAGATGGCAGTAGCGAACAAAATAATAACGAAAAAGTATCCAGAGAAACGTGTGTATTGCTGTAGTGGAGCCTGACTCAAGCCGTTACTTACTAAGAGGCCCAGTACCAGCCGGGGTTGGATTGGATGTAGTTTTTCACCGGGTCACTAAAGGAAACACAAAGATCATAATTCACGTCACCACCCGGAATTACTTAATTCAATTAAATATCGGTACACATGAAAGACGATGGAAAAGACCTTTGATTATAACACTCACCAAAATGTGAAAATCGCCACAATCGCGAGAGTCACCAAAAGCTGGATCATCAAAATGGCATACACCTAAAATAAAAGATTACACAAATATCATATTTATAATGGTGTGTGGTGAGCAGGCCTTTAAAGTTCATCAATATTCATCGAGGTAAATTATCAATAAAGCTTTTTGATACCTTACGGATGAAGACCCTCCGAATGTTGCGATCGTCCCAGCTGAATTCTGTGAGCGTCTCAACATCGTTGTAAGGAGCACTGGTGCCTGGAGAACACGTTCAATGAGTCTCTTTGGTGGATAAGGTGAATATGCATAACATTTGACATGTAGGCTACTCGTGTGAACCACAATAGTGCCATGCGGTCCCAAAACTCAAGCAAACATTACCAAATGCATTTGGTGAAGGTGTGTTGGCGTACCTGCAGTGGCTTCCTCATAGCTGGGAGGAGTTGGGGACACTAAAGCTTCTACACTGGAGGAGACATTGGAGTCCTTGTTTGCAAGTGACAGCTGCCACAGTAACACAAAAGATGAAGAAGTTGTTATATATTTTGTATGGTCTTTTACACATTTATGGGGAAGGTTAATCGAAGACTGTGAAATGTTACTACCGGTGTTACCAAAGCCCCTTGGTCATCAGTTTGATATAATGCATTCACTCATTTAAAGAATTAACGTTCATGGTGCAAAATGTCACACTGTAGAATCCTTCAGGATGTTTACATGTGACGTCATGCTGCACCAGCTGCTCCATATTAGCAAGGAATCAAGTTGTTCATCCGAAACAGCTGATTCGTCTCTAAATTGAATAATGCTGTTTTGGCCGTTGATGGTGTTCGTAAGTGCGCATGTGTGCCGTAAGAGGAGTGAGGACGCAGGTTGGGATCCTGTCGCATAGTGTATGAGCCCTGGTTTCTTGTAACGTTGTAACGTTATATCGGCTCACGCAGCATCGCGGTCTCTCGTTATTAATTCATTCGCTGTTCCACTGCGATGTTTGAAAAACCTGAAAGTATTTATAACTCGTCAACACTGTTTCAAACGCTGCACAAATGGACTCTGAGACAGCCGCTTTCCGCTGGAGCGATACGGAGGATAGATGGGTTGCCATGGTGACGCACATGGAAAAACATCCTGTGACGCATTTCATTCGTAAACACTCGTAAACATCGCAACTGCTGTGCAATGAAGGGAAATGCACAACGAATATCATTTGAGCACGAATTAAAAAAAACGATACCACCTTACGTAACAGATGTTATTTTGTGGCTAATTTACCGGATACTAAAATCCCCTAACCAAATTTGAGTAACTCTTTTAAATGACTCAGAAGGTCGATAAGCGCAATTGAAAAACCTAAATTGCCATTAAGCCTTTTCACAACATTGAGTAGACTACAGGGATGCAGCAGAGACACGCACATCAACTCGCTGTTACGTAATAATCTATCCGCCTTCTGTTTGAAAGAAAGCATGAGAAGTGACATGTACCTTGCCCTGTGTCATGATGGCGGTCGCGTCCTGCAGTAGGTCGTCTTGTTCTGTGTGCCAGCTGCTCAGTGGGGATCCGCTGCCTCTTTTCGGATCGATGCCGTTCTTTCAGAGTCTGGAGCTGGAGGACTGGAAGCTGTGTGAAAGGACCTGCGATTGACAGTGCGGTTCCTGCTCGCTGTGACTCGGCACCATCTGACGATTTAGTGACGTGATTCCGAAACAACGCAGTTAAAACTCGTGCAGATACCCCTCCCTCACCCGCTGAGGGAAGTTCTAGCATCGTCTAGAGGTGAAGCTGCACCATTGAAAAAAAAAAAGATGGTACTGTTCGGCAGCAGGAGGACAAATGGTTATGGATTGAAATGCAAGAGTCACACTAATATTCATAGAAATTATTTATGGGCCAGGTTGTGTATCCTCGGTATTTACTGCTAAGCACATTTTTACAACCTGGCTCAAAAATATTTTTAAAGAATGTTACTCATGCATTTTAATTACCTAAACAGAAGAGGATTTTTTTTCAGTTATTCAGAAAACAGCAATTTATAGTGTATCATATAGCATATGTTTTAGACTATTGGTGCAGAAGACAGTCATGTTCATTTTGAATACAATTCTAAAAAGGAGCTTCAATCTGCTTTAGCATCTACTCAAGAATATATTTTTCCTTTACAAAAAATATTTCATATGGCACAAATTTGGATTATTTAGAAACCCCAAATACAATATTAAAACATCAACATGGAAAAAATATACATTTGAGTTTTATCAGAAAAAAATGATGTACACTATGTATGATTTATTTCAATGTGTAAAGATCACAGATAATGAGAAAATATGCCAAAGAAGAAGCAGAAGAAGCATTCAAAAGTCAAACCAACACTCTGTAGACACAGGAAACTAAAATAGTATTGCCACAACAGACGGTCAGATACTGCATACAAGCTGGTCAGGAGATTATTTATTAAACAACTTTGTCATCTCTTTTTCACGCATGTCTTTTTAACATAAGATGCATTGTCTAATACTACTGATCCCTATGGCCATACAAGTTAAATTAGTCATATTGTGTGAAACACACCAGTACATCTGCACACAGTTGGGTAGTAACGACTCTTCTGGAATAGTTTGAAACAGCTGTTCCATTCCAAAAATGTACTTGACAATGGATGATTGAGATGGCGGTGTTCCCAAAGCAGCTGTACACAGACCTGATAGGTAAACGTCTCTCCCCCCCAAAATAACACAACAACTAAGAAGCAACACGGTAACATATAAACATAACATTAAATGTATCCAAATTGTTATCCTTCCTTTGGACTTAGATTTCATCCAGTCATGTATTTGGCAAACTATAAACTAAAGACCACACATGAGGTTTCTACTTTAAGCCACGCAAAAACAAAAAGGCATGTTCCATTCAAAGCCAGTCAAGCATAAACAAATATGTTGTTCATCTCCTTAGTACATCTCCCCCTCGTCTCTACTTCCTTCCGTCTCCAGCCTCAGTTCTGTGTCATTTCTGCCCAGAGTGAACAGACTGACTACCGCCATCAAAGCGGCCAGCATCATAACTGCACAGCCTCCAAACATGTGTCTGGTACCGGTACCCTCCTCCCCGCCGCCTGTTCCCGATATCTCCCCATGAAGCGCCAGCAGCCCTATGCAGGCCAGCAGGTGCAGAGGCAGTCTGAACCAGGCCAGCACACTAGCCCGCTTTTCCTCTGGGATCACCCTGGCCTGGAGAAAGCTAACAGCAGGGAAATAGAGGCCACAGGCCAACTCCAGCAGCAGGAAGGCCAGAAAGGATTCATGGGGTCTGGGTTGGCCGGGGGTGGTTGAGAAGGTCAGCATGAAGAGGGAGAAGAAGGCCATCAGCACGGCCAGGCAGAGAACATGGCCAGGCTGCAGACGATAGTGTGTGGAGGTGGCTACGCGGTACAGCAAGGAGCCGGCCATGCTGGCGGCCATCAGGCAAGAGAACACTATTCCCAAAGGAGCTCCATGGGGGTCCAGCACCGGGGTCCACAGGAAAACGAAGATGTAAAGGACACTTTCGAACAGAGCCTGCACTCCACCCTAAGAGCATGACTCTCCTGTCTGACAGCAGGCAACGCAGACCATCATGGCAGCTTCGGGAGAAGCGAGTCCCTGCAGACAAACGGCTCACGCCTCCATTTGTAGGGCCGTGGGGCGGTTTTTGTCCGTCCCCTTTGGGGCCGTCTCCAGCCTCTTCCTTGCCCCAGTCGGTCAGCACCATCCAGCCACAGCACACGAGGCAAGGCACAGCCAGGAGGAAGGGAGCCACCGGCCCCAGGTGGAGCCACTCAGCCAGCAGGTTAGCCACCAGCCCTGCTCCCACGGCAAGCCCGTGATTCCAGGTAGCAGCCTTGGTGAAGGTGCTGGGGATCCACTCTTTGGGGAAATCGTGTACGTCCACATGACGATGCACGTACCAGGCTTCAAACGTGGTGCTGAGCAGGGATGTGGACAGACCCCCCAGGATGCGACCACAAATCAAAACAAAGTAGTCTCTGGACAGCTTGGTGAGGCAACACGCACAGTAGGACAGGCAGAAGAGGAGACATGTCTGTCTGCGACCCAAGACTTGAGGGAGCCAGGCTGAAAAGGGAGCGAAGAGGACACAGGAGGCCAGGCCACACACGTATAAGATGGCTATTTGGGATTCCAGGAAACTGTAGTGACGGTACAGTTTGTAGAGGTAAGGGCCCTGCAGCCAGTCTGCCCACAGAGCCAAAAGGTACGCCCGAAGGAAAACCACCTGGAAGCGACGGAAAACCGGGTTGGCCACAGCAGGAGTAGACTGAGGTGGGATGAGGCGGCGTCCTGCGAGCTCCAGGCCAGCGCACAGGGCAAGCAGCAAGACGATGGCCAGATATGCCGTCACCAACATGGTGTGACCTCCGGACGAGGTCAAACCCGAGGTCCTGGTGCGTTTCCAAACGTTTTCCTGCTATTTCTCAGCACCTGTGAAGATACAAGAAGTACACGAGCGTTAACGTCACCACTGATTAAGTTAGCTATGTTAAGTTCATAATATAATATATAGCATTTAATATAATACATGACATGAGCGAGCCCTACGTTTCGGTAGTGTTACTTACAGCGGAGAGCCGGATATGCAGCAATTCAGTTTTGTTTACATATGACAGGCACACAGTGGCTAACGTCACATGCTAGCGCTAGCTTACAGGCTAAACCGCTAACGACGTCCGTATAAAATAGTCCTCATTAACTTTCGCCGCTGGCACATGGTAACCACTTTTGCATCATGGTGTCTTACCGTGCCATTTGACAGCAGTCCCATAATAGTTACTCGAACAACACAACTTAGCATAACATAACGCAGTGATGGTGTGTTTGTGTGTGTGTGTGTGTGGACGGCTACGGTAGCTTCCGGGCCTCACTTCCGGGATCTCAGAGCCATCATTTCACCACGAGGTGGCGTCACTACTTCGCGTTGTGATTTTCAGAGGTGGGAGAAACTATGGTTGTCCAGACATCCCGTGCGGCAAGCCACCGGCAACTTTCTCAGAAGGCTAGTCCACCCTTAACGATACATTTGATTAATTTGAATGACTATTTAAAGTGACTGTATTGGAACCGGGGAAATACTGTTTTTCTATGTTTCAAAACTACTGATACTGATGTGTGTAACGTGCTTTGATGCGAATGAACCCTGCTGTTGGGCTCTGTCTGACCTAGATTTTGAGCTCCGAGGGCAATAATCATTCTTAAAGTGAACACAGCCTGATGGTGAAAACGTGCCAGTCCACACTTTTAGTTGCAGTAGGTTAATCGTTATTATACAGTCCAGACTTTATCAGGTGGCACTGATGTAAGGTGATCACAAGATTAAGTGGGTTAATCCTAATTATATAAGGTCATTATATGTGTTTTCATTTGAAGTCTTAATCTGCAAAGTAACCAGTTGCTGTCATTGCCAAATAAATGTAGCAAGGTGTAAAGTACATGTTTTATCTAAAAGTTATTATAGAAGTACAAAACTGCATAAAAGCAGCAAGTACTGCAATATTGCAATACTTGAGTTTATATACTTAGCAACTTAACCACCACTGGTAGTGACTAAATCTTCTTTTACTGCATTTTCACAAATGGAAATTAAAACATGACCCAAAAGCAAAGTAATACATAAACTTTATATCATTTTTATCATTTCTATTTTGGAACAAAGATTTACAAAATGTACAAGATGTGCTCAATCACTCCCCCACCCAAAATCATTCAAGCAAACAGTGAAAAGACCAATAAATTAAGATCTCTCCTCCAAAGCTATCTCTTGTTTGTATGACAAACGTTGAGGGCAGAGGAAGGGTGCATGTGAAGTGAGTGCTGGTGATTTAAGCGATTATGCTGGTTGGTTATGTCATATCATGGCAGGATTTGTGTCCAAGCCGTCTGACCTTTGGCCTGGCCAAACACTCACCAATTACAGAAAGAACAGTGCATTCCTCTTGACACCAGACTCATCTGTCCGATCTATCACATCAGTTCCATAATTAATACACAAACATTAGGGAAACGTTATATTTACAGCAACAAAAATAAACAAAGGAACTTCCATACAATATAATGATGCGGACAAAATAAAATATGACGCCGTTGCCTTATGAAGTTGGAATATTTAAAACCAAGGTGTGACATTTCTTTTTTTGTGGAAGACTTGTTAAAAATGGTAAGAGACAGAATACATCCTATCATGTACAAGTGACAAAATAGTGGTGCCATTCCATTAAGACAAATGGGACGTTTATGAAACGGTGATAAATAAATACCTTAACATTTAAGATGTTGCTATGCATTCTATAAAGGTTCTCTTCCTCTTAAACCCAGGCTGACATGCCAAACACCTGTAATAGTTCCTATGGGATTTAACAAATAAACAGAAGTGAGCTGGCTTTTTTTCTTATGTGCAAGTGTACAAAATGGCAATTCTAAATCTACATGACCGTCATTATGTATTGTTTCACTGGAACTATGTCTCTCAAGAGGTGTTGAGGTTGTATATTTACTCAAAACGTAGCATTCAAATCAAAATGGTGTTGAAAAATATCTCTTATGGAAAACTCCTCAAATTGCACAATTCTTTTTTTTCCCTCAACTTTAAGGAAAGTCCTGTTCCTGGAAGATAGTATGTGTGTGTGTTTGTCTGTGTGTGTGTGTGTGTGTGTGTGTTTGTTTCCGTGGTCTCCTCTATCATTCTTGTTAAACCGTTTGTGCCACTGCACTCTGTGAACAAGTGTCCGCTCAAGGGTCGATGCGAAAGGCCAACAGCTTGTCTGAGTGCAGGTTGTTGAGGGTGCGCAGGTCGGGCAAGCACAGAAGGATTTTGGGGAAGAGAGTGGTGTCTTCTGGGCGGCGCAGAGTGATCAGTGACCGGAGGGCACGGATCAGACCTTCCTGCAGCTGCTCCACAGCCTGCATGTCTTTGATGCCGAAACGATCTGTGGAGCACAGAGGGAAGCAAGTTTGAGAGGTTGACACACACAGTTACTAGATCATTGCAGCTTTTGTCAGTGTTTTTTTTACGACCGATTTAGTAATCTCTCACCTGCAGAGACCAGCACCACGGCCATAAAGAGGGCAATTTCATCAGGCTGCAGCCCCAAGGAGCCCAGCTTCTCATTGAAATTGAACATTGCGTCCAGCAGAGAGCCCATGCCCAGGGCCCGCAGGGTGAGCAGGGGGTAAGTTTGGCCATTCAGGAAAGTTACTGTTTGCTCGTCAGCCTTAAACAGGGTGCAGAACCTCACCATCAGCACCTAAACACACGAGAAGAAAACAGAGAAAACCACACACGTTTGAGACAAATAATAAAACCAATAGAGTTTGGATTCACAAAGAAGGACACTAAACAACTCATCCAAACTGTATGTCTTCACCTGGAAGGTGCCGGATTTCAGCAGCAGCACCTGGTCTTGTTGACTAAGCTCCTGGAACCCTGGGATGCCCTTGGCAAACTCTACCACCTCCTTGACGGCGGGAGTGAAACACTGCGAGAAGGATTCCCATATCTCCTGACTCGTGCGCTCTGCCCCTGATACCGGCCACGCATTGAGGGGACAGGCCTTAGAGGAAGACAAAGGACAGAGAATAATTCATAAGCTGTCTCTCAGACAAGATATACACCACCAAGTCCGGATCTGGTTTAATATGCTTCTCGCACTCACCAACACTTTTGCTCCTGGAGCTAATTTCCATGGGCAGGCGGGCTGATTTGAGGTACTTCCTGCATTGCTAAAACTGTTACGATTGGCCGAACATCCTCTTGTAGATGTTGTACCATTAGACTGATCATGGCTGTGATTGGTTGACGCCAAGTAGGCGTAACAACGGTTGTCCCCATTGAGGAATGTAGGTTGGTCGTCATGAGGGGCAACGGGGCGTGAAGTTGCTGACGCGACGGGGCAAGACTTATAACTCAGGGTGGAGGTAGGGCGAGAGAGGACTTGGGTATAACTGGCACCCTGAGAAAAGGGAGACGCGATATTTTCGGCCTTGGCTGCTCTCTTGCGGCTGTTGCTGCTGGTGAAGATGTCACGGTAGGCTCTGGTGATGGCCCCAATGGCCTCCTTCGAGTGGCCCTCTTCTGGGCTACCGGGTGTCTCCCTCACGGAAGGGGAATCCATGGCCACCGACTCATTCAGGCTGTTCATGTAGCTTTGCATCTCGTCCAGAAGTCGCTGCTTCTCTCTCTTGGGGATGCGGCCGAAGCGTACAGCTGCAGAAGACGCAGGCAGGAAGGACAGATTATCTTTAGGTCATTGTCACAACGTGGGCTTTCCCACTGTATATTTTTTGTTGTCTGAAGTGGCTTGAAATGCTATTCGAGACAAATACATTTGTTATGGATCAACAGGCATACAGTGTTGCCCCTCCGACAGGACTGCTACGGCTAATGATGCTGGCTGGAAATTGAATCTGCTGATCATAGTGAAACTTATTATGCACACACATAGATACAAAGTTTATGAAATGTAGTTATGTTGCGAGGGATTTTGAGGAGAATCATGTAACTTTTGATAGAAAACTTCCCTCTGTTCACCCATATTTCCATCCACATTCCCGTGGTAACTATCGGCTGGAGAGGCTATTTTTAGACCCCCTGCTACCATCTGCCTCAGCCTCTCCTCTATGCACCATCTCCTTCCTCTCCCGCTCCCTCCTTCAATTTGTAAGTAGGGCAGTGGAGCAACGTGTGCTTGATGTCCCTGACACTGAGTATGCGAGAGGAAGAAGGATGAGAGAGGTGCGCTTGGAAAGAGTTGTGAAGACAGGAGTGAGAAAAAGGAGAGGACTGACACGAGGGACAGCGGTGCATGGAAAGAATGTCTGCCTGTGTGTGTAG
The DNA here is from genome assembly GCA_021346845.1 of Apeltes quadracus. Classification (NCBI taxonomy): domain Eukaryota; kingdom Metazoa; phylum Chordata; class Actinopteri; order Perciformes; family Gasterosteidae; genus Apeltes; species Apeltes quadracus. The sequence goes on along the minus strand of CM037928.1, from coordinate 8,755,030 downwards.
GTGCAGTTAGATAAGGCAGAAAAGTTGCACTAAACTTCAAAGACCTTTGCACGAAATGTTATCTGATTTATTTTTTTAAAATGTAAATGAGAAAATGTGAATAGCAGCAATAATCTTTGTAGGCAAATTACTGCTATTGTCTGTTGCTAAAGATAAGCCACCAGGGTTCAGGAAGGAAACGGTAATCTGTTCATTGTCACCAGGGATCCTTTGATGAGGATCTGATGTGTTCTGAGATCAATCCTTTTCATCGTGGTTAAACAGAAGCAAATTATGCTCTGGTTAGAGTGTATACTGTATATTCTGCCGAGCCAACGTCAAAAAGCTGGCTGGTGTGAAATGAGGTCGTACTATTTATTGTGGTCTGCAGGCAGTTGCCCGTGGTTTTCCTGTTTTTGTAATGATTAAAGCGGAGCAAAAGGGGTTTCTAGGTTGTGGTCCTTATTGTTTTTCGGCTTCTAAAAAAAGGGTCAACCTGACTCTTTGTACTTTGTACTTTTCTCTGTGCACCAGAAGTATCAAGCACAGAAAAAACCCAAACCGGTTTACTAGATTAGGTAATGCACCCTGCATTCCATGAAGAGTGGAGATGAGCAGGAACTGAGCTTACTGAGAAGAAGAAGGCCGGCACGCGACACTAAGTAGGTCATGATGTACGAGTACACCATAGGCCAGATTCTGTATTGTTTTTCTAGGTCAGCTCAGCTGTGTTTTCTTAATCTGTGTGGATAGGCGATCAATCAGTGTTCAGTTATCAGAACTTAAACTTGGCGATGTGAGCATCACGTCTGTCACAACGACTGACCGTCTTTCGAATCCCGCACTTAATTGTTGCCCGATCCCTCATTAATTGCTGAAAGACGTACTATGGGCATGCACAAGGTAATCAAGTTGACCCCCTTTCAATTTTCTAAATATAATTCCCGTGTTTGCCGCAGTTTTTCAAATGATAGATGGCTTCTGGGACTTCAAGGCTCCTCTTCCCATAAATCATTGTCTGAGAGGGAGACGCAAAAGAGCTGAGGGAACATGGTGGGAGGAGAATGCGAAAGAAGAAAGAGGGTTGTGGGAGGGTGCTGCAAAGGGCATTCAAAGGAAACTTAGGGAGACCAGGCCAGATAGTTGTGTTTGGCACTGCACTGAGGGGACACAGTAGAAGAGCAGGACACTTGTCTTCTGCTGATAAAGTGAGAGGCTGGGCTACTGGCACGATGACCTCAAAAAACTTTCCCCGCGTTACATTCTCGACACAGACCTGCACGTCGGCACCGAGCCTCTCTCGGGGGCGGCGGAACTGTCACGAGGGCCCTCTCTCTCGTAAAAAATAAAGAAATAAATGAATAAAAAAATGTGTCAGCGTGTCTCACCGTCTCTTGACATGCCAACGGAAAGGCATTTCTTGAAGCGACAGTGCTGGCAGCGGTTGCGGTTCATGCGCATGATCAGACAGTTCTCGTTCTTGACACACATCTTGTAGTTGATGTTCTGCTGGATGCTGCGGCGGAAAAAACCCTGAGAGAAAAGGGATGGGGATGAACGAGAAGTACGTGCCGCTGGTGAACCGAGGGCCGACGCCTAAGGGACTCGCTTCACGCGATTCCTTTTCTCCGGTGGGCTCACCTTGCAACCTTCGCACGCATGCACGCCATAGTGGAAGCCGGATGCAATGTCTCCGCAGACCTTGCAAAGCAGAACCATTCCCCCCGACTCTGAGGAAGGGCAAACAGACAGTTTACATAAGCTCCTGAAACGTCGATTGTGGTTGAAGTCTCCCTGCGTGCCGACAATGAGGTAACCCTTACTTGTGAAAGTTCCTGTGAAACCGCACGGCCTCTTTCCTGCGATGGGGTGCGCGTAGGTGTTGTGCGGGGGGGCCGGCGCCGGGGAGGCGCTGTAGATCTCTGGGAACTGGAATATCAGCTTGGGGGAAGAGGTGGTGCACCCAGGTGGCCTGTGTTTGAACGCGCCGATCTCTGTGAAGGTAACCTCCTCCGGAGAGGAGGGCTGGGAGTGCGAGCAGGGCGACTGCGTCTGGTACCCGCTGGAGGGGCTGCCGGGGCCGGGGCTCGAACTGCCGCAGGAGCCCGCGTACAGGATGACTCCTGCAAAGCACACAGTGTCATTTAGATACTGTTATGCTAATTTCCTTCTATCATTCATTAGTGTTTGGTATCCATGTTCCCTGTAAACTGGGTTAGAGCGGTGTGGTGTCATTTTGTGAACAGCTCTAACAATTTTGATGCGTCTCTGCCTCATTCTTCATGCTCAAGCGGATGATGTGGGGGCTAAAAATACTGCTGGGAGCACAGCAACAAAGTCTGCAGGCTTCCAGTAGAGGCGCGCTAACAAAAAAAAAAGAAGAAAAAAAATCCTGCGTCATGTTAATGCGGCAATTGTAGATGCACCGTGTAAATAAGTTTTCTCGCTCTCTCTCTCACTCTCTCTCTCTTCTTCTTCCCCCCGCCGTCCCTGAGGCCTCACGTGTGTGAGTGTGTGTGTGTGGGGGGGGGAGGGTCCACTGCCACCTCCGCTCCTCTGGCACTGTGTCCCAGCACGAGCTGACAGAAAGGACACCTGACCCACGTCTCACGTGCCTGCACTGCCGACACGGCTGCTAGACCAAAAAAAAAAATATGATATTCTATCTACCTGAATGTGGATCCAATTTAAAAAGGGGATTTCTTGCTCGGTCGATACGTGTTCCCCTGTGCGTGCCGGCACGCGAAGGTGTTTGCTTCTAGTTTGGCTGTATTTCGATAATCCTTCAGCCAGCACGTGTCGGAGGTTTGTTGACTCAAAAGACAGACCCAGCCGAGGCAGGCCGGAGCCTCTCCTCCTCCGGGAGTCCACACATCGCGTGTCTACCTGGAGACTCGCATGTGCACTGTGCACTGTGATGAGCTGTGCTGTTAACCATTCACTTTTACAGTCTGCTCGACTATAAAGCCAAAAGGAAAACGCGTCGCTCAGTGTAGTTTTCATCTCTTATCAGAGAAGATATTTTTAACCACCTGCCTTCACGCTTCAGGGGACAATGTGATATTGTAATGTTGCATGTCAATATTACAAGACCTTTAATTATCGAAAGCAAAAGCTATTTTTATTCCGGGTACCATGTGACATCAAACAACCAGTTTGACACATTTTCTTTCCTTCACACTGCCCTAAATCCTTCCTCAAAGTCCATGTTGAGCTTAGCCTACCCATGCAAACACTAATCTGCCCAGAACTGGAGGCAGGCAGAGGAACGTGAGCAGGGAGCAGGGAGCACTCTGCACGCACAGCAGCTCCTCTCCTCTGTTCTTTATCTCCTCCTTTCACTCAAAGTTAAAGACTGCCTTGTAGCTCACCCTCCACGTGAGCACAGTGGATGTTTGCTCTTGTGGTGTAAACTCTATAAACACACATTGTTAAATGTACTGTAGAAAACGTGACCGATTTGTGTTCATTCCATTAACTTTAACTTTGACTAAAGTGAGCTCAATGTTGCAATAACTCAGTAGAATGACTCAAACTGAAGGAGGAGGTGTGAGTGAAGGAGGATTTGTAGTGCGTCAGTTAGAAACACCACGATATGACGCATCCTTTTTTTAGGGTTTGCAAAATTCCATATGTTCTAAAAATGTTTCTACGCCGCTATTTCTCCCACTTCGTCGAAAGGGGCCAATCCATCCAGCATGAGGCGGGAAAACGTGACGAGGGCGGGCTCCGAGAGGAAGGCCACGTGAGGAGGCTCCGCTGGACAGACATGAAGCCAGAGCCCCCACAGCCCACCGGGAGGGAGTTGGGGGGGGGGGGGGGGGGATAATTAAAAGAGCCGAATCAAAGAAGGTAGCGTGCTATGCAGCGGAGCGTTCTGACACTACCAGCAGCACCACCTGCACCACCTGCACCAGCCGGCCGGGTGCTGCTTCTGGTTTGAAAGCGGCACATGAGGTACCGTCACAATGACCTTTGTAATAAACCTCCACCCTGAGTGTGAGGGGATGTCCTGTGTTTATGTGAAAGAACACACAGTGCAGGAAGGGGGAAAGCTGCTTCTTATCATGTGAGCAACATTTGACAGGTGAACGTAATTTAACATTAAGTAACTAGCCAGCCACCGTGTTTCAATCCACCATCACACGCAGCTAAGAGCACAGTTGACCTTCCGCAGAGCAAGGATTTAGATCAGGAACGTTGATCTGCGGTCAAACCCACATTTCAACAAGTCGTCATCATTTCATAGGTTGTAGGTCCATAATAACTGAAATGGGATGAATTAATTATAACATTTTTTTGGGGGAAGTTATGCATTTGCATGCAACCTATCAAATCCAGAGGGGGTTGGGACTCTGTGTGAACACACAAACACATGCACAATCCTTTTATCTCAGTTTTATGAGCCTTAGCGCCCAGCGGTGCAGCTATATTTCTTCCAAGTTGTTACGATGTTACGAACTTTGATCGTTCAGTACTCGAGTATACACGAGTAAACCGAATTCGTGTGCATTCCAACAACTAATTGAAACTATCAAAGGTCGGCCAGACCGGTCCAAGGTGGTCGTTTGGATTTAGATTTAAATCGCAGAAACAAATTACAGATTTATGGAAAGTTAAAAGATGGACTGCTGCCTGATCTGCTATTACGTAAAGTATTTAAATAGACATTCAAATAAATTCCTGAAATTGCGATATCTCTCTCCCCGCCCACAACACCGAGCATCCTGCGAACATCAAACACCACCAAAGCCCAGCAAAGCGGCCTTCATCTTCGTCGGCTGACTAATACTACACCTTTCATCTCCGTTATCTGTTTGCTCGTTCAAACAGATAACGTTCCATCAGGAGAGGAAAGCAGAAAGCAGGCGCTCCTCGGGCCCACCTCTAATGCCGCTAAACGGATGCAACTCCCGGCGTTATCAACTTTGTGGCCGCGGGCACCGAAGCCACGGCCTTTACGCCGAGGTTCGCGTCGGGTCAGCACACAGTTGGAGCTCTGACAGACGAGGCTTAGAGTGACGGGCAGTGCACTCGAGGCCCACGTGAGTTTGTTTTCATGGAGGGGAAACAGGAAGGAGCCCATCTCACTGTGCCATATGGCGCAGGAAGTGGAGCTGCAGCTCTGGCGATGCCTTTTAGACATTTGAAGCAGCAACTGTTTTCAGAAGTTTGATACGTTTAGTGTTTTTTTTTTATGATGTCGTTAAAAGACCAATTTTCAAAACTCAAGAAGATGGCTAACCTCAGTCAAACACATGGAGAAATACATTTTGTGCCCTATTGATGAATGTGAAACCTCGCAAAGGTTGCACTTAAGTGTTGTCTTTGCACATTGGAATGTGTAGGTGTTTTACACAAACAGCCAGATGATCATTAATGGAAATGATACGTTTCTATTTTTGGTGAAATTAAATGTTATTTATTAGGTTTATCAGCTAAACACGTATCCTGTATTGACAGATGGCAGCAACACGAATTAAAACACTAACCAATGACTCTTTAATCATTACTGAATCATCACTGGTGTAAAAGAGCAGTTGCTGATCAACGTAATGTTAAAGTCACTCTTACCACCACCAGGGCTGTTATCCATTTGTCCCGTTGATGTCGATCACTTCAAGCAGACTGTAACGTGAATGTCACTAAACTGGAGCAAAAGTTTTTTTTGAAGACGGAGGAGAAATTAAAAAAACACAGCTTTGCTCCATGAAGCGTCAAAAAAAATGGGAGGAAGTGATGGACTGGTCTGCAGTGCGCGTAAAGTTGTCTCCCAGTCAGGTGTTCTTAGAGATGGCTGGATGCCTTCAGTGCTCGGGATTGATGCGCCTGAAAGATGCGAGTTCATGGATTCCAAGAAAGAAGAGTCAGCACATCCAACCAACAGTGTCGGCCAATGACACTCACACACACACACACACACGCACACACACACACTGACGCAATCAACCACCCCGCTCACGTGCGCAGGTGAGTAGGAAGAGTGACCGGCTGTCCCTTCTGTAGCTCAACTTGTGTTATGTCTGTGTGGGATTTGGCTCAATGTTTGCACCTCAGTCGCTCCTCTCTCTCTCTCTCTCTCTCTCTCTCTCTCTCTCTCTCTCTCTCTCTCTCTCTCTCTCTCTCCTTCACGCTGTTATGCATTTTCATTGGCGGGGGGGTGGAACAGAGGGTAGTTGGATGTGTTTTTCAGTGAAGGACCCCCCCCCCCCTCCCCCGCTACATGTGCGCTCTGCATGTGCCGGGCAGCGCGCGCTGCCCTACTGATACACATTTTATGCAAACTACGCAGCGCATGGAGAGGTTGGCGGAGGAGGCACGTGCACGATGGGCGTGGCTCACCGTGACTGCTGCGAACGGAGGGTAAACACCCAGAACACACCAAACCGGAAGCAAGCGTCAAGTTCAGAGCCAATGCGCCAGAGGGAACTCTAGAAGCAAAACTTAATGTCACGCCAACAGCATGCAGCCGCAGGAGGCAGCCGATTGCAAAACGCTCTATTTTAGAGATTTAAATGCAAAATGCTGTATTTCATTTTTTTTAACCCGTTGAGCTCGATTTTCTTTTATTTACAGTTTTTTCCACTGTACACGTATTTTAAATGTATGTGCAGGAAAATGTTCTCTAACATTCAGTCAGCAACAAACTGCTGCCTGCTGTGTAACTCCGGAGATATGGGTCAACTGTGCACAGTTTGTGGAAAGCGCCCCCTAGTGGCAAGTGATGGCCACGACACGTAAGCATGATCTCATGATTTAACGGTTATATTACAGTGAAAATAATGAAAACGTATTTCAACTTATTCGTACAATGTGTTTCAAGCTCTTTCATTTTCATATGTCGATAACCATCATCATGGGTTGAGATCATGTTGAGTTCATGTAATTACCAGGTTTGAAATCTCAACAAACCCAATAGGTTCAACACTTAAAACCGTTTCCTAATAACTAAAGTTACAAAGCTGTAATAAAAATCTTAACGATGCATCACAGTGCATTTAGACATTTAATTATTGATTTAATTCGTTTTGTTGCGTGCTCTCGAGCGCTTTCCTCCTCATCCGTTCCACGGGACGTGCGCTGCGGTCCTTCTGTGCGCCACTAGAGGGAGGCACAGCGCCAGAAATGTGCGCGCACGGTAGCTCGCATCATCGACGCCCTCCGAGCTGCAGGAGACGGTGACGGATCGGCAACACACGAAGGCAACCTGACAAATGAAGTGATCTCAGGAGCGTCATCTGAACCCGCTGTTCTGCTGCGGCGGACGATTCGTCTGCATTTGCCCGTGACTTTTGTCTCTTCTCCTTCACAGAGAGCGTCGCGGTACGTGTGCTTGTCAACCGCTATTTATGTGTCCGAACTTCTGAGTTGATTGAAGCCGAGGCACCAACCACTCTAGGCGAAACAAGGTAGGATTGGGTACTTTACATAAATCATCTCCTTCCGTGATTAATTGCTCTAAGAATAAACGCAGCTCAAACTGCGCCAATCCGGGTGTGTTACTTTTACTGTGACGTGCGCGAGTATAAGGCTCGAGCACTCATGAAAGCACGTTGTGGCAAAGCACGAGATAATGAAAGGCTGCCGGTGCTGTGCGGGGACTGAGCGGAACAGAAGTGGCTGCCAACATGCACACCTGCAAAGCACTGCTTCGCCTGAGGCTGAGAAGCTGAAGTCTTCATCGCTGTGCTTCTTTCTTTCTCTCTCTCTTTCTGCCTGTTGGTCTGTCCGTGCGTTAGACCCCCTTCCCCCCCTCTCCATCACACAGCATCACACAGCATTACGCGCGCGCCACGAGCAATCAGTACGTCATCGGGACTGATGACACCTGAGTGTTACGCTTCACGTTTATTTCCTGCTGAACCGCCCCGGTTTGCTATACGTTCCTCCGCGGGAGGGTTGATTATAGACTCAGGAAAAGCAAATCGGATGAGTAAAGAATGCAGCCGAGTTTGCATCACCATCAACAGAGGTAGTTTTATGTTGTATTCTCCCTAAATGAAACCCGCTACATAAGGTTTATACCAACCCCACATGTCAAAAAGGCAAAATCAAAGTAAAACTTGTTTGTGTTCCTTGCTCAGTATTCACTTTCTCACAGGGGAAATGATGTGCATGGAAGGAGGCATGGAAAAGAAGACCTTTCCTTTTGAGCTCACAGATTTGCAGTAATTACAGAATGACTTCCATATGTGGCTCTCTGGCTGCCTCCTCGCTGCCCCCACCATCCCGCTCTCCCCTCTCTCCCTTTCCCTCTCCCCTCTTCCATTTGCATTCTCCCCGATACCTCATTTTTTTCAGCTTTTATTTTTTTGCACTCAATGCACTCAGAGCACTTTTTTTCCCCTCGTAAAACCACAGCTTAAACAAAGTTTATGATAATCAGAACATCCTGGCATTTTTGGCAAACTGCTGCACTTTTTGGTGATTCAATTGGCCCGCGCTCGGGAAAAGAAAGGAGTTTGTGTGCTTCAGCGAGAGAGAGAGAGACAGAGAGAAAAAAGACATGGGACGGGAGAGGGGAAATGTTGAAGAATACGGAAATATAAAAAAGAGGAAAAGCGAAAGAATGGGAGCTCAGTGAAGGATTGGAGAGGGAGGAGAGAGGGAGGACCGCAGTAACGCTTTTTGACAGACGCGGGTTCAAGACGGGTTCGTAGTGACATCATGCCTGATTTCTGAGGGGAAGCGTAGACAGGAGAGCCGTTCACCTTTCATTGGACACACGTGAAGAGAGCTCATACGCGGGCACACACACACACACACACACACACACACACACACACACACACGCCGGTAGCTGCAGCCACAGCCTCCGAATGCACCCCAAAATATGCACAAAAAGCGCACACACACACACACACTCCCCGTTTTTATGTCCTCCGCCGCTCCCCTTCTCGTTTTCCCTTTAGTTCCTTTCTGCAGTTAAAACTGCTTTTGGCTCTAACTGTCCCAGGCTTTGTGCTCATTTGTTTTTGCTAGACGGGTACACGGCGGCATCTGCCCCCTCGGTCCCTCGCACGTTCATTTCTCCTCCGCCATGAGTAACTCATTTTCCTGTGAGTGGTATTCCTCAGTGTATGTTTTGACTTCAAGGCGGTTGGACTCTAAATGAGCGCACTTTGCCAGGCTGGATGAATGAGCGCCTTCATTTCACAGGATGTGTGTTTAAGTCTGTAAGCAAGAAAGTGCTAGCAAGTGTATATCTGTGTGTGTGTGTGTGTGTGTGTGTGTGTGAGTGTGTGTCTTCAGTGGGTTGCGTGTGTTTTCCCTGCAACCCCGGTCCCTCTCAATGTGGCACCAAACTTCACATCAATCGGAATGTGGGGAAATAGTGATCTCATTACAGGCTTCTTGTTACTGATTAAAACCTGCCGCCACAGGCACCCGCACCCCCCCCCCACCCCCCCGACCCCCCCCCCCCGCCCCCCACTCCGTGTACAATCCATCCGTCTCCCCCCGTCTCACCCCGTGGTGTTCTTTTCTTTGCGTACTATTTCACACCCCCTTTTTCTCCTCACGTCCCCTGTGCCACTGGTCTCTCGTCTCCTTACCCTTCTCCCCCCCCCCCCCCCCTCTCCATCTCACTTTAACCCCTCTAACCTGACTTCCTCCGTCTCTTGTTCCCTCGGTCACCCCCCCAACCCCCCTCCCCCTCCCCTCGTCCCCCCTTCCTCTCTCCTCTCCGCTGCGGCTTTCCTTCTGCCAGCGAGCCTCAGGCCTCTGCTCCGCGGCTCTGTGAATGCAAATATGTTGAATCTAAAGTGGAAACACACGACTGAGTATGATGTTCCCATGAATATTTCATATCCTTGTAAACACACCCAGAGAAGCTGCAAAAGCTGAACAACGCCTCTGCTTGCCGGATGGCGTCCTGTGAGGAATCGCCCCTCTCTTGGTTTGGGCTTTTCGTCAAAAGCACACGGCGTTCGGGGTTGATGGTTCCGGGACGTTCGTTATGATGTCACAGGCTGAAGTGAATAACACCAGAGCGGACGGGGCCATAGGCCATGTTTCCAGTGGTGCCCAGAGAGAGAGAGAGAGAGGGAGAGAGAGAGAGAGAGAGAGAGAGAGAGAGATAGCACCCTGATCTATCTTCATTATCCCCCACTCTGCAGCTTCCCAGACACAATGATCATAAATCTCTGCCTGGAGCACACTTCACTGACACTGAAACACAAACACTGGTAACCTCTGACCTTCTCGCTGCTACTGCCTACGCGTACTCATCCATGCACACACTCACTCACACACGCACACACACACATATTAACGAGTGAGATGCGCACTGCAAATGGACACGCACGTGTGCAAAGCCTCAACACAACGCTTGTTGGAGCCCACTGTCCTAATTTAATAAGGAGCGAGCACGGCGCGCGCCGCACGCTGACACACGCGCGACTAACGTCTCGGACCGACACAAAGCCACGTCTCTGTTGGCCCGACGTTATCACACTGATGTCACGCCGATGCCCAATACAGAGTTATTGTAGTGTCCTCCGGCTGTGTTTACCTTCTTGTTCCATATTGCTGATTTACTACTTCTATGTAAACGGCTGCGGCATTTCTCTCAGCCTTCGTGGCCTCGGAGGCAACACATGAATCAAACGTAAACAAGATAAGAATCATCTCAAGTGCTTTTTGCAGTGGGGCTTAGATTATGTGTTTCCTGAATATAAAGTTTCTGCAAAAAAAGAAAACACTGCTTATATAGCAGCACATTCACATCCAAAAATGTATGAAGGGGCGTTTCAGCCGGCTACTGTAAACCATATGTGCCTTGTAAAGATTGGAAGCACAAAGGAATAATGAGCACGAGACTTGTGTTTTTCATTATGATGGCTTGACTTTACCCCGGAGACATATTGTGCTCAGCGTGTTTTTGGGGGACGAGACCTCTGCCAGTAAGTGTGATTTACGAAAAAACAATATGCAGCGGGTGTCTTATGCCCTATCAGATCACGAATTGACAGAGAAATTGACAGAGATCGTCGCGCCGCCGCGTTGGTTGGATGTGAAGTGACGCATGGCCGATGTGCCTGCAGTGCATCGTTTTAGATGAACGTTTAGAATAAGTAGTGCATGTAGAAGTTGCACTAACTTTGTGTGCGTATTAATCAGACTAGACTAGTGTTAAAGTAGCATGTATGCATTTAGACATGCATGTATTCTGGGTAGGTTTGCTGGAGAGGTAAAGGCGCCCGTCGAGGTGCCAGTTAAGGTGTGCCCCTTTCCTCCTTGTTCTGAGGTTTCAAAGGCTTCTCATAACCAAAAGAGCTAGAGAAACATTAAAGAAAAGCAGGGCACACGCCCAGAACCACAAACACATCTGAAACATATGATCTCACGGAGAGAGAGAGAGAGAGAGGGGCACGTTCTGGGGCACACCCAAACCGGCCGCTGCTGCAGCTGCACGGCTCTGCCATCTAACACGGCACTTCCCCGCAGCTGACGTCCCGCCGCTACTTTAATGTGCACAGATGAGGTGATGTTCGGTAACCTGAAGTCGTGTTGAGCCTGAAGTAAAGTCGTGCGGGACGGTTTCCAGTTATTGTCGGCAACACTACATATTCCTGTCTGTTTTGTGTCCAACTAATTAGTCTCACAAGGTTCCTTAAACTTACTAGCATGAACATCAGCAGTGGTGATCATTAGGATATTTTGTGACCGCAGAAATATTTTAACAGAAACACGAGAAGCAATCAAACGCAAACACGAGTGGCAGATAAACGGCACCCACGTGGCATCAGTGAGCAGACCAGTGGGGCAAAGGGCCATCGGGCTTGTTCCATTAAGTGACTTGCTGGGATGAAATCACTGCAGGTGAAATGTGTTTTCTTGAGAAATGCGTCTGTTGGCTTGCCATTAAAGCATCGTCTGGGGTTAATCAAAACATTCTTGTTTAGGTTCAGGATACTGAAACTTCCTCTCCTATTAAACTGTGGATTTATTGATTTCACATGAATGACGTATGAGCTCCAAACGGCTTCGCAGTTCAGCGTGTCCTCAGAGTTTGGAACTCTTTAGCCAAGAAGATGAATAAGAGAAAAATAATTCACCCGAGACACAAAGAAGGGAGAGAGAATTAAAAACAGAAACTTAGGCACTCTGGGCCTTTTTCTTCCCTGCAGGCATTTCGTGGCTTGTGAAAAACAAATGTGCTGTATATTTGAAGTGTTGCGTCACGTGACAAAAGAAGGCTTTATGAATAAGAGAGTATAATTACTCGGTGACTAAGAAAGTGAGTGTAAGCCTGTTTTAGGGAGTGAAGGGGATTATTTGAAGAGGTAGAGACTTTCTAGAGAGGAGGAGGAGGAGGAGGAGAGAGTGCAAGAAGGAGTGTGTGTGTGTGTGAGAGAGAGAGAGAGAGAGAGAGAGAGCTCACTGCTACTCTGTCTTTGCTGTCAGAAAAAAAACTCTGATGAACGTACACACAACCTTTTCCCCGGCGAGCTCTGCTCATCAGACCGTTCCAGCGACCGCTGCATCCGTCCGTCGGCCCCCTGAGCACCACAGCGGGTGAGTCGCCTGCACTTAAAAAAGTTCAGAATCTGCTACTTTAGTTGTTGTTTGTCGTCCCTTTTCTCTCTCTCTCTCTCTCTTAACAAAGAGAGAGAGAGAGAGAGAGGCTGTGTTTTTGGGGGGAGGGGGGCGTGGGGGACGGCTGGACAGTTTGAAATGAAGACAGAGACAGAGTGTGCAAAACACTTGAGAGGCTTTGAGACAACCGAATGTTTGATTTCTTTCTTTCTGCTTCATTCACGTGAGAGTGACACTGAACATGCGTGACCGTGTGTGCCTGCATGTGCCCGTGTGCACACATGTGCCTATTAGTGAATGCTCCAAGTGTTACCCGGTGCCTCTGGAGCTCTTTATTATTAGCATGTGTGTCCGTGTTGGCGTGTGCGCACTCGCATGTGTTTGATGTGTGTTCACCAGCCCCTGACCCGTTCTTTTTGATACGCAACATATGAACGCTTGGAAAAGACGAGCACTGTTTCAAACAGCTGACTCTAATTCCCGGGACGTGAGGTGTGTTAGACACGGTGCATACATGTCTGTTTGTCCGTTGTTATTACTGATGTTTTTTTTAATAACACTGGCATGTGTGCCGGCGAGGAGCGGCTCCACTTGTGCGTGAGCGTGTGACACTTCTAGGTCTCCTTCACGAGGTAAACCTGTGCAGCTGGACTGCCTCGGCTTTGCACCTGCTCTCCACAGCTTATGGACTTGACATAAGAGCGAGGGACTGTTTGATTGAAGCGGATTGGAAATAAAAACCCGACACGGGGGGAGGGAGGGAGGGAGGCCGGCTTCAAGGCCAGCGCTGTCCGTGGTGCCCTCCGCTGTCATCTGGCGTATCGGTTTGACTCCGAGTCGGGGGACATCTGGAGTGGAAGAAATGGAGCTCATCTCTGAGGAGGAGTAATAACACTGTGCTCTCGAATCCCCTCCTCCTCCCCTCCTCTTTATCGAGGGCATGCCGTCAATGCAGAGCAGATTTGCACTCATGCATTCACAGCATTTTGTTTGTCTTCAGTGACAGTTTGGAATCAATTATTCTTTGTGCTCGCGCTCATATGCTCCAGATGGGTATGTGTCATTACACGTGATCCATGTTCTGGTGATTATGAGCATGTCAGCTCTGTCTATTGGCCTCCCTAAAAACCCTCTCATTTCTGTTTCTGTTGTTTGACTCACAGAAGCGTAAGCATTGCCTTACTGGTTCAAATCCATGGTTGTCCATGGAAATAACTACTTTAAGTTATAACTTACAAAAGGATAGTAGTTTATTTTTTCTTTTTATTTAGCAGTGCCTCGAATTTAGATCAAAAGGTTAAATCACAAAATTATAAGAACAAGAGAATCTCTGATTATATCAACAAAATCATTCTGCCAGTAAAACCATCGATGTTTAAAAATCTCACAATCTCTAGTGTGAATATTAAAGTGAGTGGTTTCAAATCAAATTGCAAAACCTGTTATGTGAGAATACTTCTCAGGTGTAGATGCATGCGAGGCCAACAGCCAACAGTTGCCTCATAAAAGCTTATGTCTTGCAAAACCTGCAACAACCCTTCTTTGTGACGTGTCTTAAATACATCTGGGAGTTGTTGATGCTTGTCTTTTTCTGGAATTTCAATAGCAATTAAGGCCAAGTAGTAGGGAGGGGTTGGACAGGTGGTCTCTGCTACCACACTATAATTAACACCCCCAAAAAATATCTGCACACCATTTCCTGTGACTAATTTTGCAGGTGGGCTTTTCTGGTCGTGAGGACTTACATGTTCATCCTGCCTTCAAGCCCCTGTCAAAAGAGCCTTTGACTCAAAGTTAAACCTGTGTGAGTTGTTGTTGCACGTTGCGCTTACACGTCCGTGTTTGGACCTGCTTTGACTCATGAAGCTAAAAGTGGCCGCGGCCAACGCATCCATTATGCAGCTTTATGCAGTGGGAACACTGTTCCCACTGAACTTTCATCTCCTGCTATTTATTTCCCTGTGCCTCGGCCTTTTCCCGGTGTGCCGTGTTCGCGGTGTTGCTGGACGCACTGCTGAAGTGTTCCATCATAAAAACAGCACACGGTCGCAGTGACTTCATCATGTCACCCGGTGCTTTGAGTCTCACTCACTTCTCACTCTTTCCTCGTTTCTCTGCAACCGTTGCCCAAGTCAACGCTACCTGTTTTTCGGACACGTTTAATCGAAAAAGAGCAGGATCGGAATAAATGTTTCATTATTTTTTTTCATCGACACAGAAACCAGAATTGCCGCCTGAAAAACCATACGACGTCTTTAAGAGACAAGTGATTACACGGAGGTGCTTCTTTGCATTGTTGCTGGAAGCGGCTCTTTGTTTGCGCGATGCCACGAGCAGGCAGATGTCAAACGAGTTTGAGGCGATGGAATGCCGGCCCGCTCGGAGGCCCTGGATCGTCTGTCACTCGCCGTCTCTCTCTCGCAGCCATTAGCGGGCCACTTGTTGAAAGACTGGGAGCTGTCAGCTTTGCGTCAGATAATAGTGTCGGGGGATTGTTTTCACGGCGAAAATGCCGTTGACGGCAGCAGAACGGATCAGATTCCGCTCTTATTCTGTTTCATTATGAATGTTTTAACACTCATTCTGCTTCAAACTGTGGGAAAGGATACTGCGGACGCATGTGTTGTAATAGCCTTGTTCAACTGCAGACTTCACCGATGAACCAATACTTAAACACAACTCTCTATGCTGACGAGAAGGTGAGTGCCTGGAAGACACGCAGAGTTATTCTGTGAAGAAAGGAGCAGCGGGCAAATCAGTAGTGGAAAAATAGTGAGAGGATTCCGCCAAGCTTTCTCTGCTACGTTACATTGCCCAGTTCATTTATCTCAAGTCCGTGAATTTTACAATTCAACCCTTCCAGGAAAAGATTTTGAGTAGCCACTACGCCTGGACTGAGCGACACTTTACACTTTACAATTGCACATTGTGGCCTTCTTGGGAGTTCAGGAAACTCAAAGAAATTGTTTGAACCCACTGGAGCTCGGAGGAGCGAGAGAGGGAGGCCGGGAGGCGGAATTGCACTTCAAAGACAAACGTGCAATTATAACCCCATATAACATCACACAAAGTTACTGTACGTTTTTGTGTGTTTCCCCTCGCGGCAACAAGAAACGTCCTCCAGTTAGCGAAGCCGTGGCACCCTGCTCATATACGCAGAGTAATCACCTGTGGTTTCTTCTGCTGACTGAAAAACCCGCTGCTTTTCTCGGTCGTGTGGTGAACGGCTTCCTGATAGGCCGTGATTTATTTGTTATGTTTGACTGCTGGCGCTCGTTGCCTGAGGGGGCCTCACTCCGTCACAACTGTTAAGGCACAATTGTTGTTTAGCCCACAGAGGATTTGATACCCTTTTGTTTGACAGACATTCAATCTGCGGGAACTCTTCTCTGTGTGTGTGTGTGTGTGTGTGTGTGAGACGTTTTCCCTCTTGATTCTACCTTCTGCCAGGTCTTTTTGTTGAATCTCATGCTCTCTAAGCGTGCCTCGTCTTGTCTCTGAATTAAGTCTGCCTTAACGTTAAAAAAAAAAGCAACGGCCGCGAGGTCTTGGACTATTTACAGAAGCAAGTCGATTCAAACTGCCACAGCGCGCCTCTTAGGGAGTGATGGAAAGTCCCGGCAACAGCCGTGAAGCCACTCATGGCTGGTGCTCCTCGCCTGCCTGGCTGCCTGCTGCCTCCCGCGTGCCCCCCAGGCTCAAGGGAAGTGGGGAGGCCCTCTCTGCCCATTTGGCCCCGGCTAACAGGGGATGAGGTCACTCCAAATTCCCCCTTATCCCCTTATAGCCCCAGACGGGCTGGCGAAGTTAGCCTACCACAGGACCCGACATAAAACATAAATGGCTCTGTAAAAAGCTGCCGGGGCTGATGTGACTCATTAAAGAAGACTGGCGCCAACTCTTTTATTAATTCATTATTGTGTTTGGGGAGAGTGAAGTGACTGGGTTGTGTTTCAATAGGCTGTCTCAGTACAACTCCTGGGTTCGGTTTCTCTTGTTGTTCCATGACACACGTGCAAACGTGAAGTGGCACCAGCGCTTTACTGTGCTGAGGTTTTTTTTTCACTTTGGGGCATTGAAAGCTCTCTGCCACAATCCTTCTTTTTCCACCACACATCTTCCTTTTTCTCTTTATTGTTCTCTCCTCTCCCTGCACTCGCAGACACATTGTGCTGCCTTTCAGGGGCCCGGTTTGAGTTCACGAGGCAGATACCCAAACAGGCCAAACGCTGGCCAAGTACACACTCAAAACACACACACTGGGAGCATGTGCGCTGCTGGCAGTTTTGTTTTTCCCGTCTGTACCTCTTCTCCCATTAGTCCCACAGTGAAATCTTCAGTGATGTTTTTTGTGTTAGCCACACACTGGAACCGCGACACAGGGTCACAGTACAAGTTGAATAAGCAGTAGAAGGATGGAAAGTGTGTGTGTGTGTGTGTGTGTGCGCGTGTGTGCTAGAGGCGGGGGAGGATTGGGTTTAAAGACATGATTAAAGAGAGGGTAGTAGTTGAGATGAGGGACAGAATGAGTAAGTGAAAGAAAGAAACGCAGGCAGAGGGAAGGAAAGATGGCAGCGCGGCCGTGTTGGCAGGATGGGGGTGGGTGCCTGTCGGCGTCTGCTCCTTCCTGAAACGTGGCCACCCGAGCCTGCCTGGGCCCTGGATGCACATGTGGAACAGTTTACTGTAATGGAACTCTAAATTAGTGGTGGTTTGAAGCTGCCTGCAGCAGTAGGGTGTAATTAACTGGCTCTGTTGAAAGAGAAAGAGCCAGAGAGAGAGAGAGAGAGGCAGGGGTGAGGTGTGTGTGTGTGTGTGTGTGTGTGTGTGTGTGTGTGTGTGTGTGTGTGTGTGCGCTGTCTTACACATGTGTAGGTTTTTTTTTTTTTTTTAATTTCAGCACTTGATTGCATGTGTATGTGTTTCACACACGTGTGCGTACGTCTTGGACAGCGCTCCCTCTTTTTCCCGGGCCCAGCGGCACCTCTTAGTGCCCCCCAGTGCCCGGACCCCGTCACTGTTTCTCTGTGCATGTTTGGGCTCGGTTCAGCAGTTCAGCCTTAGATCTCTCCAACCACCCCCCCCCCAAACTCATTTCTTTGTTTACTCCGAATTCATTACCAAGATTTTTTTTTTTTTTTCCTGCCTTTTTCTCCCGGATTCACAAGCCAGAGCAGTTCCCAAATTCCTTGGCTCTGCTCTCTTTCAAAGCCACATTTGAAAAAACAAGAGGATCACACCACCCACTCCCGAAATCACGCTAGGGAAGCGAAACGGCGAAGCGAAAGCATGAGAAAGAAAATGAGGAGGCTTTTGCTGGGAATTCTGCCCTCCTCTCGTGTTAACCACGGAGGCCGGGCACAGCCGCGGCCTCGTCGGCGCTCCGGCCGGACCCGTTCGTTCCCACTCTGGGGGGGTCAAAGTGACGAGCGGCCTGCGGGAGGTTGGAGCCAAAGCGGCTCTGTGGGACGGGGAGCCCGACCTCGAGAGAAGATAGGTGGAAGTGACAGCAGCAGTTAGCAATCAGTGGATCTCATTTTCGCTCCCCTCTACCCCCGTCGACCCCCCTCCTCCCTCCCTTCTTCATGCTGTGGACCCCGTGTCTGGGCCTCTGGTCCTGGGGGAAGGAGGCAGTGAGGCGGGCTGCTGTGCTAAGCTGGCAGCAGGAACAGAGGAGCTCTTTATAGGAGAGTTCTGGTGATTTAAATCATATGGCATAGCCTGGAATCACTGTAGAAGTCTGGAAGCTCTTCAAAACTGCAAGAACAAGAGCGCTCTCTCTTTTTCTCGCACTCTTTTTTTACCCTCCCTCCCTCCCTCCCTCGTCCCTCTTATAACTTTTTCCGAAACGTCTTTTTTATTTTCTTTTCCCCTTGCCTGGTTCCACTCTTTCTGGCTTTCCCTTTGACTGCTCTCACTCATTCTTTTTCTCTCACGTCTCTATCTGTCCCGGTTCCTGCCGTCCTTCATGACTTCCTCTTCGCTTCCCATTCTCTCATACCTGCCGGTCTGACGTTTGCACGTCCTGTGGATCAACTCTTCTCCTTCCCAGAGCGCAGCTGGATCATAGTCCCAGAGTGGATGTGAGGTGAATTGTGTTTTTGCAATCCAGCGAGGATGCAAACACAAAGCCACTGATTCTCGCTTTGTGTGACAGGCAATTCTCTTTGAGCATTATGTGGCGAATAACAAATGTCTCCGCCTTCTCTTCCTCAGAAAGGGGAATCGTGTGACCCATCGAAAGTGCAGCCGCTGACACCCGACGCTTCGTCCCAACGCTTCGTCCCAACGCATCCGTTGCACACCCGCCAAGAGCCTCCGAAAGGACCTGGATCTCCACTTTTTCGAGGACTTCCAGGCGTCGCGAGAGCCCGCACACTTCACCCAGCGGCCCGCTGTGGACCCCGGGGTGCGCTCCGTCGCCATGGCTACCAACAGGGAACAGCAGGTGGGTCACATGACCGGCTTCCCACCTGCTGTCTATCCCTTCGCCTTCAACACCATGAGGAGCCACTCCCCTTTCGACCTGCTGGCCAACAGTAGCCTGTTTGGGAGGTTTGGTGCCGACCTGCCCAAAGAGATGGCTGCTCTCTGTAAGTTATCTTCTTTCCTGTGTTTCCTTTCTCTCACTGATCATTATCCATTTCAACCACTTGAATGTGTCATCCATACCTTTATTTTAGTAACATTATACAATTTGCACCAGAACTGGAAAGAGGCTATTTAAAGTGCACTTCATTGTGTCCAACTTTGGCTGGAAATGGAAACTTTACTCAAAGCGAGTGGTACAAGAAATAAACCCCCGAGAAATAACATGAAGAAAGAGGTCCACTTTCAACAATTGCTCTGCTCCTGTGGTTTCCGTTTAGATGCTCGTAGATGACCACAAACTCTGTGTGTGTGTGTGTGTTGTCTGTCTTTTCCTTATAATTGAGCCGCCAAGTCTGCAGTTTGAGACAAAACAAAATGATTTCAACGTGAGGCTCTGACATGCAACACATATTTGAAAATAAGCAATAATACAATTGGAAGACGCACCTGACAGTGTTTTCAGAAGCCCGCACACCGTTTTGTAGAAAAGTCTGAATCAGGTATCACAACAGCATGCTACATTAGTGTCAGACCTAGAGTTCCAGACCTGACCACGGGGGGCGCTGTTGTATGAGTGAAGCAGTAAATGGGATGATATGTAGCACTGAGCACAAAGAGCAGATTGTTGGCAGTCAAGAGGGTTGATCTGCCGTGGAAAAACTATCCGGATGACACGCACACTGCCGACGTACAACCGCCACTGCGTTAATCAACCTGCTGATTTCAAACGATATTTTTCATGTCAGCGTCGGGGTCAAAGGTCGGGGAGGATCCTCGTATGAAACCAGTGCTGCATCATTTGAAGCTGTCAGTGTGAGAGAGAAAAAAAAAACCCAGAGAGATAAGAAGGAGCAGTTAAGTTGATGTTTGGACATGAAGCAAAAGGTAAGCGGCCGTTATTTGAAAGCTTATCCGGGTGCAGCGATAAAAGGGCGGCAGGTGGTGTCGGGCGATGGGTGGCGGAGGGGCTATAACGGGTGCGGGTGCCAACAGCTGAGTGCAGAGCCTCAGAGCCCCCCTGCCTGTGTGTGCAGTCCCCCCCCCCCTCTCCTCTACCACAGCATGCCCGAGCACCTCTCCAGCCTTTCACCCGTCAATCACTACTACCCCCCCTCCCGCCCCCACGCCTCACCCGCCACGTCCTCGCCCTGTGCGTCGCTGCAGCTCATCTAATCCTCAAGGTATTTTCACAGAAGCCAAGCGAGCGAGACAGAGCACCTGGGGGTAAATGTCCTGGTGTGGTGGAATCTAAGAACACGCCCTGCTAGCAAAACACAGATGCACACACGCCACCAGAGATTCTCTCTCTCTCTCTCTCGCGCTCTCTCGCTCTCTCTCTCTCCCCCCGCCCTGTTCTCTCTCTCCCTCCCTCAGTCTCTCTGTCTCTCACACACTACAGAGCCCTTCTTTCATCTAAAAACTAGAAACATACCCCCGATGCGGAGTGAAATCCCACTTCTTTTTGTTTTTCTTCGCTGGCAGGAGTTAAAACAAGAATCAAAGCACAGAAAGACGCAGCCAGCGACATGCACTGGGGCCCTCGTACGGGAGTGCTTGTACCGACACATCCACGTTGGCAGTGGTATTATTCAGAAGGATTTAGGGCTGCAGTTATACAGTTGAAACTCTGTGTCACAGCTTGAACCAGGCTGGGGTCAGAGAATGAGTCAGGATAGTGACAATTAGCGCCGATTTGGCTTCACGTATGTGGATCGAAAAAATGGCTTTGCCGCTGGATAGACACTGAAAATCCTTCAATTATACTTCAAAGAATCAGTTTAGGTTTCAGCCACTGGATGGAAAATCAGCTTTTTAAAACGACCTTTTGGTGCATCCCCTCATGAGGAATGCTACAAGTCACTTAACTGACAGCAGTCAGCAGACAAAAGGCCTTAGTTGGGACATTCCCCGGGCCCTGTTTTTCTTCTCCTTCTCCTTCTTCTTCAGGAGTCGGCTTAACAGGCCTGCTCATTGTTGTCAAGGCTGCCTATAGGCCAGATGGGGGAAAAAAAAAGATGCCTTCCACATAAAGGCAGTAGCTCCACCGATGTTTCTCTGCGCGTACGTGTGTGTGCGCAGCTTATGGCGCCGCATTCTTGCCGGCTCCAGAGCTCTGTGCGTAATTGTCGTCAGAAAGGTAGCCTGAGTGAAACCTACCATTGTCGGGCGTGGACGCTGTGCTGACAGGTCGGAGCACCTCCCACGGCAGCGCCGCTGTGTTCTGGCACCACGGTGTCTTTGTGAAATACCTGTTTTGCACAGAGGTGAGAAGAGACAGGAGAGCGGCGCGACGGCTGTGTTTGCACATGTAGGGATGGTAGACTTTTTATTTTTTTCCTTTTATTCTCAACGCATTCAAAGAGGAAGTGGACTCACAGAATTGTAATTCTTCACTTCCAGTCATGTGTGAATGAGTACGCACTGACCGTGGGGGGGTGCTGCAAGACTCTCTTCCTTACCACCCACATCTTTATGTTTGCGTTTGTTCATCCATGAGAGGGGTCTGACGACTCTCTGTGCAGTGTGCAGCGGAGGCCGTTATCAGTTGATCCCTGTCATTACGGGAGCCCTTCAAACAAACAGTTGGAAGCCCATTAAGGCCACTTACTATGTGATAACATCGCCACTGAGCCCTGAAACACCTCTATAAGCTTTCACCAATCTGGGCCGGAGCCCTGGCCCCAAAGCAGCCCACAGGGATGTTTTGAAAAGCTAGTAGGTCATTTCCTTTGGCCCACACGGCTCGGACCAAAATCTGAAGTCCTTTTTTCTTGGCTCGGACCTTCAGTTCAGACCGTGACGTTGCAGCTTTTAAGTTCAGTGCCTCTCACGAGAGGCTCGGCTGGGATCTTTTTCAGCAGCACGCGGTGAGATGCAATTAAAAGCATTGTATTAATAGAAAGGAATGAGCAACAGGGTTGGAACTTGTGTAAAAGCCGCCTGAGTCCGCTCAGTTGGGCCTCCAGTGGAGACCAAGTGAACAACTTTTAATGTAAAGTGTGTGTTGGAAGGGATTTAAACAAAAGCTCCACACACTGTAGAAAAGACAAAATAGCTCCCAATATTTTCCCGACAGAAAACTTTGTTGGGGATTGTCAAAACAGGATCACGTAGCAGATTAAGCAATATAGAGACACATCGCTCAGGCGATCAGTTTGCACAAACGTCAGCCCAATCAGAGCGGAGGCGAGTGATGACGTGGTCTGACACTCCCACATGGAGGACAGCGCCTGAGTCTCTATGGAAAAACCACAGAGAACATCAAAAGCAATATTTGAAAAGGCATGTAAAACATCAAACATTTGTTGAATATGAATCATAAAGCGTTTGAATCATCCGGGGAAAACAAGTATCATAGAAACTACCGTGTGAAAAAGTGTAACGAGAGAAAATGCTGAATAGTAAATAATAGTCCCGTGATACAGGCAACTTCAGTTTCTTGTAACAGGCCAGAAATTTCACTAATATTGTAATAATTGCACAAAATCATCATCAAGTTACAAAAGTAACAATGACTTGTCCAAGTCATTGTTACTTCCATAAAGTGAGACGGACTGTGAAAAGGAATCAAAATGTTCCAGAAGAAAAGAATATCCTCATGCAGAGTGACATTATTAAAAACACACACACACACACACACACAGAAGAAGTTCATGTTGTCTTAGAGAGCTCAGGGAGTTGGGTAAAGGGGCCATTTTGGTGAAAAATGTGCTTTGAGAGTGAACCTTTAACATGTCGACTGTCAGAGTGAAGCCGTCTCCACTACGCGGAAACCATCAGAATAAACACGACGTCCCGCTGTAGGTGTTGGATTTCAGCCCTGATGGAGGCGCTCTAGGTGGGTGCCTGCCTCACTGTGGCGTTTTTGATATTGCACAAAGTGCAGGCCTCTGGGACGTATAGTGCACTTGAGGGGGGGGGGGGTGGGAGAGACATGAAAAATAAACCGAGCTGTATGGAAATGAAACGGACGAGTTCTCCCCTTTAGCTTTCCTAAAGACAGAGAACATTTACTTTTTTCTTTATAAAGTGCAATGTCCACTTTCTTTTAAAACTGTGAAAGGCCCTCAGAGACGCCTACAGGTTAAATGTTCTGTTTGCTCTTCACAGCAGAGCACTGTGTCATTTACTGAGCCCTGTTGGATCTATGGAAGGGCAGGAAATTAGGTCACAAAGAATGTCAGAAAAACTTTAAAGAATGAGAGACATCATATCAGCCTCCTATCTTATCATTGCTTATGGGTTTTAATCATGTGTGAAAATATAACCTCTGAGTTCTGACTTTTAAGTATCAAAAGCTGATTTTTAAAAGATTTTTCGGATTGTTTATCAAAAACACAGAAGAAATTCACTCTGGATCATTTCAGTTTAAAACGTATTAAATGTAAAAGCGTGTTAAAAAAAGGACTACATTGAATTATGAAGCACCCTCAACGTTAACAGTTTTTAGCTGCGTTCACTATTCAACGGGTAAAACTTAAATCAGAAATATGAGCCGTCTGCTTGCTGGCATCTCTGACGCTGTGACCGCTATCTACACAGCACAGGAGCAACGCTGCACCGTCGGTGTGCTGGTGTGTTATCTCCCATGGCAACCGCCAGCCTCGAGATGACAGCTCTCGTCTTCTTATTGGGGAAATTAATTCCCCTCACATTGCTCTTTGTTTAGTTTTCAGGGGGAAAAGATACAGAAAGGACCGCTTAATTTTCTCATGTCAATTTAAAGCTGCAAGATCTTTTTTTATAGTGAGAATGAGTGGAATATCTGCTCCTCCAATGATATCCACCCAAAGCCCGTTGGCTTATGCGCTTGGATTCCCTCACTCTTTTCTCTCGCCTCCTTTCTCCCCTTTCTCCTCGGCTTTCACCTTGGATTTCCTCTTGTTATCCCTGTGTGCTCGTTGGGGCCAATTTGCCCCTAAATGCTGGAAACTTTCTGAAACTCTGCATGTGTCTGTGTGTTGTGCGTGCGCATGTGTGCTTGTGCCTGCATGCCTGTGTGTGTGTGTGTGTGGAAAGTCAGCAACGGTTGCCGGCAAACGCAGAGGCCACCGAGTTTACTACAGCTCTGACACAATGACAGATGAAGATAAAGAGGCTTCTATTAAAATGGGAGAGGCCTGTTTTCAGATGGGCCTTTTGTGGGCACGTGCAAGATGAAGGGCGCACAATGGCGAGCACGGAGGGATGGGCCTTCACTGGGCGTGGGAGGGCGCAGAGCCGCGGGGCGGCCCTATGAGAACAAGACAAGACGTTTCGTAATTTTTCGCGGAACTGGAAGATCTTTCTTTTTTTTCCAACAAACACGGGTGGTGAAATGTCATGACGGTGCAGATAGAGGGAGAGAGAGAGACGGCCAGGGGAGATAGTGCTCTGAAACGTAGCTGCGTTGGGCCTTCGGTGGGACCGGCATGTGAACAGACGCCAAACATGGCCGCCGCTGAGAAATGGGCTCTCCTATAATTGTAGTAAGGATCGACGCCTGGGCGGAAAGTAGGTCCATGGGACTGATCGAGTATTGATCGACCGGTACATGTTAGAAGTGGAGGGCGCCTGTTGCGCCTGTTGCTTTCTCTTTCACACATGAAATTGCTTATTATTTACGGACAATTTTCTTTTTTGTTTTTAGCAAACTACATTCAGTTCGAGTCATGAACCACCTTCCAGAGACGGATCGTGAGAGAGCGAAGTAGATCCGTGTCTGAGATCACATGTCCGGGGCTGAACACGTGTGCGCTTGCGGAGCAGTGGCCGGACGTGATTGGTGGGAACTTCAGGGTTTGCCGACTATTACTTTCTTTAACGAGTTCACCCTTCATCTAAAGATGCTTTGGCTGCGTGGATCTTGTTTGTAACGTCCTTCAATAAGCCAGTTTATTTCTCCGTGGGCGAGCCCGTGCTCTGGGTAACCTGAATCCGGCTGCAGTGGGGAGGGCGCTCTGAACTGGTGTTCGGCGTCTCTGTCATCACCGGCAATCTGTTTCAGCACGTCCACACGCTGCACACATGTTCCCATCAGCAGTGAAAAAAAAAAGCTGCATTCCTTTTAAAAATCCCCACGCTGCAACATATAGGCATTTCAAAACAAGTCCCTTTTATTGCCTCACACGACACTGCGCTGTTGACTGCCTGGCTGCAACGTGAATGACTGTGTACAGAGGAAGTGGCAACAATGTGTTGTATACGTCTTATCTGTAATCGGCAATCAGCGTGGCAGGCGGTAAAGCCTGATTCTGCTGGATCTGCGGCCCACGTGGAGCCGAGAGCAGTAAAGATACAGAGAGATGAAGCGCCGTATCACAAAAATCAACATTACACATTTTTTTAATGCGGGTCTAATCGTGCAATTGAATGTAATTCAACTCAGCGGGCTCACAAAAATAAACCGCGAGTTTTTGGCAGCCCGCTGAAAATGAAACATTTCCAAAAGCAGAGATCTCTGTCAACTAAAACAAATCATGCCGTTAGGAAAAAAGCAGCCAGAGGGAACTTGATGAAATGGGGGGAGAGTGTTTGCAGAAACAGAGTGTATAAAGGAGAGCGATGGAGAGGATTGAGAGCCAGAGAGAGGGGGAGAGAAGGAGGGAGGGAAAGATAAGTTTGGGGGGAAAGTTAGTGGCCCAGTGGGGGTTTCTTTTAGAGTTCAACCCCTCTGGTTGGGGAAGGAAGAGGGAGGGAGGGGAGGCAGGGATCGGCCTGGGTCAGCAGCAGTATGGAGAATGTGTAGATTAGATGTCTAAACTCACTTCGCAAAACCCCTCTGAAGCGCTTGGAAGGCTCTTAACCCCCGGCGCTCGGTGGCAAACAAGTGGAGAACCGGGTCAGCGGGCCTGAATTTACAGTCTCGACCTTCGGCGGGGAAGAAACGTCAGAGCCGGTGGAATCGGATGAAGGTTCCACAAAACCCCCCCCAAAAAACAAAAGGTTTCAAGTGTGAACGTATGATGTTATAAATGGATTGCGCTTCCCCCCCCCCGAAGCAAACAACGCCAGTGTAACAAAGAACATTTGACCAACAGGGGATTGGCCGGTTTTTAGTTTCCAGGATGCCGTCTGCAAACTTGCATCGAGAGAGAGAAAAGAAGAAGAAAAAAACCCCACAGGAAACAGACGAAAAGACGAGTGTGAGAAGAATGCCTGTGGATCATAAAAATGTGACTAGTGGCTCGCGATGATTCAATCTGAAATCCATCCAGACTTTTTTATTTTACTGTGAAAAATGTGTGGAGGTAGAAAAAAAAAAGACTAATCTTTTTTTTAACAACACACTATCAGCAGGAGCATACTTGATGGATAACTATTTGTCATCCAGCCTCACTGTCCTATTCTTGCCGTAAAGCTTCCCCTTTATGACCCGACAAGTGTATGAAGAAACACATAAAAACGACTGATCTTGTTCACCGTTTGATGCAACAAAGGAGCCGTTAAGTGTGTGAGAGTGAGTCTGCGCCGGTGCGTGTGTGCGACTGCTGTAGTGAACCAGCTTAACAAAAATAAACAAGGGGATTTCAACCCCAGGAAAATCGTTTTAGGTCAATAAACATTTTAATCAAAATCTTTCAAAATAGCCCGAAACGTGAAAGCAGGATTTCTTCCTTCAGACAGGAAAAAGAGTGTGAGACAGACGAGGGGGGGGGGGGCACTGTGTGTTTATGGAGAGTGTAGCCAGCAGCACAGATTGACAGGAAATGTTGTCTTTTTTGCCTGCTGGGCTGTACCACTTGTATTGGCCTGACAGGGGGCGGAGGGGGATGGGGGGGGGGGGTAAAGACTACAGTCATTCTATCATCATATATCTTGTATCAGGCTGTTTGCTTTAGCCGGAGTCCATCCATCTGCTGATGAACAGTCAGGACCAGTGACAGGCTTTTTTTTTTTTTTTTTGCCGCTTATTGATTTCCCTGTGATTTACTGTCACAGTGAGGCCACTGCTACGTTTCCAATTGAATTATTTGGTCAATACACAGAGCCGCCCTAGTTTTTTAGGAAATCTAAACAGGAGAGGCCGGACTCTGTGGCTCCTCGGCACATTCGGGGGAGGAATATTAAAAATCACATCTGCATGCGTCTTGCACGGGCGATAAATCACCAAAAGGGTCAAGAGAACCTGCGAGAAGTGTGTCGAGCACATGGCGTGTTTGTATATTGGGGGTATTTGTCTGGCTGAACGCACCGGAGGGATTGAGCAAGGCAGCCCTCATTCATCACGGTTAGAGCCCTTCGGTAGGGAGAGACCGAAAGATCTGCCAAAAACCGGACAGGGAGGGAGGGGTTTACCCTGGCATCTGGTTTCTGGGTTCAACCACAGCACAATGTTCTTCCTGGCTCTCTTTCTCTCACACACACGCACACACACACACACGCACACACACACACTAACCCGGCCAGTGGCTGGACTTTAATATGGTTATGATTAGAGACGGGGGGGCTCAGAGGAGGAACGGGAGGGGGGTCATATTCACTGCAGGGAATTGGGGGAGGTGCTATGGAAGAAACGGGGGACCAGATCTGAATGGGACCACGAGGGGCGAGAGAGGAGGGGGGCGTTTGTTTGCGTTCTAGGACGGGAACATTAAAAACAAAAGCAATAGAAGAATGGGAATAGAGTTCTGTCCTCTCACCAGATCAGTTCTTCTTGGAGCGCAGGCTCTGCTGGCTGGCGCCTCTCTCCCCCCTCTCTCCCCCCTCACTCCCCCTCCCTCTCTTTCTCTCTCTCCCTCCCTCTCTCCCCGTTCCTCTCTCTCTCTCTCCACCCCCTCTCACAGCGTCATGCCGCAGCAGTTGGTTCGCTCCGCCGTGTCTGGTGCTCAGCCAGGGCTGTGAGAGGCTGTTATTTAGGTCCGTTACAGCAGACAGAGAGCAGCTCACCCAAGGGCAAGAGGGGGGAGAGAGCGCGAGGGAGAGAGACAGACAGAGAGCGAGCGAGCGAGAGAGAGAGAGAGAGAGAGAGAGAGAGAGAGAGAGAGAGAGAGAGAGAGAGAGAGAGAGAGAGAGCCAGAGTCACGCTCAGCCAGGCAGGAACCAGATCTGCATTCCAGCTGAGAGGGAAAGAGGGGGGAAAACTCCACCATCGGCAGGAAGAGAAGGAGAGTGACAGCGCGAGCGCAGCGAAGGCGGCGGATCCGTGGAGCGCGAGCTGCCGTTTGCTGTCGTCACCGCCTCGGTGTGACGTGCGTGCGCGGTGGAAGCGGGACTCGACGCGGGCCGGGACTTCGCGGGGCTCGGAGGGATTCTTGTTTAGGGCGGTCGGGGCGAGAGGCGGGGGACGTGGGGCGGGTTAGGGTTAGGGTTCCCGGTGCCATGTTCGACTGCATGGAGGCTCTGGGAATGGGCCCCCGTCAGCTCTATGATGTCACCGGCCGGGGCGCGTGCATGCTGCGCAAGGCGAGCCCCTTCTTCGCGGGGCTCGACCCCTTCGCCTGGACGGGCAGTGCCAGCGTTCAGTGTAAGTGGCATCCTGTTTGGGATTCTCTTGAATGACACAATCATGTTTGTTTCTCTCTCTCTCTCTCTCTTTCTCTCTCTCTCTCTCTCTCTCTCTCTCTCTCCGTTGCTGGCCTGCTCACCCCTCAGGGCTCGACCATGGGGGCCCAGGAAAAGACTGGGACAATCAGTCTCTTCTCCTCTCCTGTCCCCCCCCCCCCCCCCCCCACAGCTCACAGACGCTCAGCTATCTGAAAGAAAGTCTGTGCTATGATATGATATGCACAGTGTGTGTGTGTGTGTTGTGTACTCGTGGAGTCAAGTTTCAGTGACAATGCGTAGCCACCTGAGGTTTGACCTTGCCAGGTGTTTAGTAAAAACACTGTACAAGTATGCACAGAAGACAGAAAGAGGTCAATACATGATCGTGCTACAGGAAGAAGAAAATACTTGAACGTTCTCGCTTGTTGGGGGTTTTGACGATTCAAGTTCGGTTCCCGATTTATTCCACATGAAAGGCTCTTGACAAACGACCTGTTTGATATTATAGATGTTAAAAGTGTTGTGTAGCCTGCTGCAGTCCTCATAAGTCAGAGGTTTGTTTATGCTTCTGGATACAAGCTGGATAATGATATTCCTCTGGAGCTATGAATTAATAACAAGATGAATTATTTAATAGATACATTAGAAATGTAGAATATATGCACAAGATATTCTGGCCAGCTTCCTCTTTTTCTCTGTCAGACTCTCATTTCTCTCCATTCTTCCAACTTCAGTCAAGGCTGTGACTTCCAACAACGGGCCTGTCTCCGTAAAGACAAAACTGGGGTCCATTTCCATACACTTCCAGGGGGCCGCTACTGCTGTGCGAGTGAAAAATAAGTGTATGGTGGGGGGGGGGGGGGGGGGGGGAGACAAGCCAGATATGACAGTGGAAAAAAACGAAAAAAGATTATCAAGAATACGAGAAAAGATAGATCGGTGTGATAAACGGTTTGCTATTTGTTTGGATTTTTTATTATATATTTTTCTCTGTTTGTTCATCCTTTTTGTTCCTTCTGACTGCCCCTCGGAGTGGAGGGGGGGGGTGCTCATCAGTCTTCATTAATCGTGAAGACACCAGTGTTTCAGTGGCTGTCACGCACACTGGCTGAGCTTTAATGAAGACAGATGCTCTGTCAGGAAGGCCGAGGCCAGGGGGGACTCCAGCCAGCGCGGCTCGCTCTGCTTAGCCAGGGGAACCCTGATGATAACAAGATGAGATTTGTTTATTTAATCAATCGGACTGCTTTGGCCCCTCCATTTAGCCCATTCACACACATGCATACGTTTAAAAAAAATTAAGCCTCCCGGATTCCAGAAGAAAATCAAAGAGATACCTTTTTTTTTTTTTTTTTTTTAAGTCCAGAGAAGCTGCCCCGAGGGCAAAAAAGCAGAGTCTGGCAGAGCGCAGCAAAGCGGATGCTGGAGTGGTGTACTGTTTCAAGCCCAAAAAGCTTTGTAAACAAGGCAGCCCTACACGAGGAGCCATAATGCCTCTCTTTGCTGAAGCAGTTGTCCCTCATTGTCCTCATCAATGAGGCTGATGAATTGATGTTTGAGTCTGATATCTCATTAAGCCAAGCCCAGCTGCACAACAGAGGGACCTGTCTGGCTCCTCATGCCACGCACGAGCACACACACACACACACACACACACACACACACGCTCTCCAAAATATCCACAGGCCTGTCACCAGAGACACCTGGCCCTGGCATGATACTCGCTAATAATCTATTACTGGGGTCCAACGCTGTTATTTCCTAATGTGCTTGTCAGGTTCCAGCCGGTAGAAATCTTACCAAATGGTTGGAGGTTCTTATTATCTGTGGAAAGGGCACGAGAAGAAAAAGCTGCCCAGCCTAAAACCTCACACAGAATGAACACATCCTATTGTCCCGCCACCAAACGTCCAGCGGCGATAAGTGTCAACGCCGCTGGCCATTAGCCCGGGACAGTCCGAGGACTTAAGAAGTGTGTGGTCAGCATTCCAGCGGGACCCCTCAGTGTCAGAGGTTAGCGAGAGGCTACACGCCGGCCAATGCCAGATCTGCACCATGTGTGGCGGCCCGGTCGGCCGGCTCGAAAGGAGACCCCCTTCGACCAGCTGGGCCGGTGTAATGCTCTTAAGTGCCCGTGTACCACGGTGCTTGATACTACATCTGAGCTGCGTTGCGCGTAAGCGTAATGGACACTGATTTAGTCGTACATCAATGAGAACTGAATTAGCCGACTGGCAGGGAAGCCATTTCAGAGAGGCTACGCAGACCGATTCCCTCTCCGTCAATGCTAATTTGCTTAGAAGAATGAAGCAATTACGCTTTGCAGTTCTCCAGGGTCAGAAGAAGGGGATGTGTGCTTTTCTCACCCAAACACACTTACAGCTGTTTTTTTTTTTTTTTTTTAAGTTCGGGTATTAATTGTGATGCTGGAAGTGATACATTCAAGAGAGGGACATGGCAGTAACAGATAGGTAGACACATCCAATCACCTTGTGTGCAATCATTCACCCCCCTCCCCCATCCTCCCTCGCCCCTCTGTTTTACCTTAATGTGCTGTTCAAATGTGAATTGAGGAGCTAATTGAAAGGAGGTATCTCAGCAGCAACGGCAGAGAAATAAGAGCTTCCTGTGACCGCTGGCACATTCTGGCCCCCGATCATTTTCTCCCTGATGGAAGTCCGCAGTTATTTCATTATAATTACAAAAGATTCAATTAAAAGATTAGAATGCCTGAGGGGGCAGGACTGGGAATAGATAGTGGTGTCCTGGGTAAGGGGGCGGTGTGTGTGTGTGTGTGTGTGTGTGTGTGTGTGTGAGGCAGAGAAGGAAGGAGACGGAATGCATGGTTGCTGTTCTGATGAGGACTTGTCTATGCTGTTATATACACATAAACCTTGCTGATCCTTTCAAGATAACGTCAAATGAATGTGCTGAAGTTAAAAGGCTTCAGTAATCAGCCTGTCCAAGGTCACAGAGTCAAAGTTGAACACCTTTTTATAACAATGTAACTAAATGAGTTGTTTGAATTCGAAGAGGACTTCAACAAGAAACGGACAAAGAACTGGACACTTGAGGGGAACCTTTTCTTTCCCTCAATTCCAAACAAATCGAGAAGGCACAAGGTTTCAGTCCGGTGAGTGGACAGAGAGCCTTTCTTTTGCTCGGCGGGGAAAGGTACATAAATGTACACATAAGTTGAGGTATTTGTATGCACGTGTGTTTCTATGTTCCCTGGCTCAGTTTTGTTTTGTATGTGTATTTCCTACTAACACTCGATCAAGAGCTGCTTTTCTGTATTCACACTGCACTGGCAAAAAAAACTCAATCTGCCACTTACAACCCCATTGTAGTTGTATGATCTTTACTGTGTCATACCATATTTTCATAGCAGGAAGCCATTTTTAGGATAAGGACAGTGTGTCTCAGCCAAGGCCATTAGGCCATTGCTGCCTATAAATAAACATTTTCAATCCCTGCAGTTGCTTATCCCTCCAGTTATTTTCCACAAGCCCCCATTTTTTTAATTTTTTTTTTTGCTTCTGCATAAATATGAGCCTGTCAACCGGTGCCTGCCGGTGTAGCGTCTATGTGTGAACTCCTACATGTCAACACACGCGGTGTTTACGTGCCTGCTCGGCTGGCGTTGGGCACCCAGACTGCTGTGTCAAATCCAGAGACGGACAATGTGCCAGGCTGGATTCCACAGGCCAGTGTTGGAATCCAGCTCCGCTCTAATGGCAGTTTATAGCCCCTCAGCAGCGTCAGTCACACCACTGTAAATAAAACCCTTCGACCACAGCGGGGAGGCTCAATCCGTCACAACGGACGTTCTGTCCATGGATTTGCTTTCTGAACACTGTTTCGCAAGAAACATTCCGAAGAATCTCGTCCCGGCTGTTGTGAGGCAACTGGGCCAACAGTTTGCCCCCCTCTGTCAGCACAGTATACCAACTGAACTTTCCTAAGTTCTTTCACAATAGTTAGCTGCCCATCCGGTCCTATAAGGTGTCCTATGCGCTATAAGGTGTCCTATGCGCTATATGGTGTCCTATGTGCTATAGGGTGTCCTATGCGCTATATGGTGTCCTATGTGCTATAGGGTGTCCTATGCGCTTTATGGTGTCCTATGTGCTATAGGGTGTCCTATGCGCTTTATGGTGTCCTATGTGCTGTAGGGTGTCCTATGCGCTTTATGGTGTCCTATGTGCTATAGGGTGTCCTATGCGCTTCATGGTGTCCTCTGCGCTGTTGACTGAAAACAGCTTTCCGGCTGCCAGATGCATTTTCCCATGTACCGATGGGCGTTGGCTACTGGCAGGTGGTGTGTTTGTGTGTGTGTGAGCAGCGTGGCCTTTTTGTGCACTCTCGTTCCACTCATGCGTGCACCTGTGAGAGTTTATTTCACGGTGTCTAGCACATACAGCAGTGCGTGTACGCCAGCACGGAGCCATGTGTGAGCCGAGTGCCAAGATAGCAGTTCTGTTACCATCATGTTATTGACTGACAGCTTGGCTCCAGCGTTGCTAGGGGCTCACTGTTATGAGGAGTGCAGGACAGCCTTGTGTGTGTGTGTGTGTGTGTGTGTGTGTGTGTGTGTGAGAATGGGTTGTGTTTACGCAGCCGACAGTGTTTGGCAGGGAGCGGTGGGCCGACGGTGCAGTACAGTTATAATCTGGGCTCAGGGGTGGAGAGTGATGGAAGAGAAGTTGGCCGAGGGGAAGAAGGCCCGCTGGTGTTGTGTTCACTTGGACATTGTTCAGATCTTGCTAATGTGTGTCTGCGCAACAGCCATGGCCTCTCGTCTGGAAATGGTGCATGAGTCCATTTGCATGGGCTCGTATTAGTGGATTTGTTTGTGCGTAAATGTTGCCCGTGGGGTATCTGCCGACATGCCGGTGATTGTGTGCTTAGCTGACAGTTTGGGAGTTTTTTTTTTCTTCTGTGTGAAAACAGGAACGTTAATAAGCAGATGTCACTGTGTGCATGTGAGCCTGTTTCTGTCATTCAAGTGCACATGAATCTTGGTTATCGAAGCTGACAAAGCCCTTAAGCAGGTACACGTGGACACAAAGAAAGTAACTTGCTCTTCAGTGGCTTCAAATTTAGCAGGTATTTCCATGTGTACTGCTGTATGGCCCGTGACTGAATGGGAGCATGGATTCATCGCCTTCATCAGGCGCCTGCTTTGCTGCTTGAGCCCTCCTTTCGCCTGAAAGCACGGAGAGAAAACACGCTAGACAGAAGGAGGGAGAGACAGACAGACAGACAGGAAGCTCT
Organism: Apeltes quadracus; assembly: GCA_021346845.1. Taxonomy (NCBI): domain Eukaryota; kingdom Metazoa; phylum Chordata; class Actinopteri; order Perciformes; family Gasterosteidae; genus Apeltes; species Apeltes quadracus. Next base: position 8,721,178 of record CM037928.1, on the reverse strand, counting down.
CCATCAAAGCAGAGCGGCGCTGCATGAAGTGATTTGGGCCTCGTTCAGGGTACACTTCTGCTACGGGAACTGACTCAGTGGCCATTGCTCGTTGCTCAGTGACGTACGTCTTTGAACGGCTTAAATCCAAATGTCAAAATGACTTGTATTGCCTCATGTTAATGTCACATGGAACTTCCAGCACACACAGAGAGACGGATAGAAAAGGAAGTGAATCACTGCAGCCTCAATTCTGAATTTCTCGTTCGTGCCGTGACGGGCTGCACCCAGACGCAGAGGTGGGCACCCGGCTGGCGATTGGTTGCCAAGCGAAGGTAAAAAACGGCTGCCGTGCATCATCGCTCTACTGAGCCACTCAGAGCAGGAGTTTCTCGGGGCAGCTCCTACGCCTCGAATGACTCAAGAGTCTCGGCGCCAGTTCACGGGGACTTTGTGCCAGTGTGGCATCCTTTTTCTAAAATCTACCTGTGATCATCAGACAACCACATGGGACTTTCGGTTTGCTTTTGACTCATTCGTAGGGTTGCCTTTTAAACCCCCCTCCCTGTGAAAAGAGGGAGGAAAACTACCAAAATTAAGATAGATGATGAAAAGCAAGAAGAAACCGTTATTGTAGCGCGCGATTTGGCCAGTACGTTTACACGCTGAGTGGGAATGAACTGAGCGTTACCCCTCGTGGGTGTGCTCGTTCCCTTCAACAAGAGGTTCACTTTTGCTTCCTTCGGTCTGCGGTGCTCCCCCAATGAGCCGGAGTGAATACTACTGTTGTTGTTTACGTTATCCTCCTCTCCCCTCACTTCCTCAGACAGAGCAACGCCGCAGCCGGGGCCGGACTACTTCTACTTTTTGTAGGTTTCTATTGTTGTGGGAAGGAAGCAATAGCCATTGAACGAGCTCTGGCGGACTTGCCAGCAGCAGACAGGTGAGAGCCGGGGCTGCAGATGGTGAGAGGAAGTCTGGGAGGACGAGAGACAACCCGAGGATCAAAGGACTCGGGATTTGCCTCCCATGTCCCCCCCGCACCCCCCTCCCCTCACCTCGCCTGTCTGCCGCCCTGCGCGCTCTGTCTGGTTCCTCGCCTGCCCGCGAGTTGTCCTGTCTCCCCGACGTGATCGATGGTCCAGGTTGCCAGGTTTGGGTTCAGTCAGCAGTCACCGGAGGAGAGCCGTGCTCCTCTCGGTCTTCTCTTCTGGCGGGCAGATGAAGAGTCAGCTGGAGCTCACCACAGGGATGAGGGGGCAGATTTGCTTCCACAGATCTGCACTTGTCCTAAAAGGCCACCGATGAGAATCCTTTCAATGAAGTTTGGTTTCCCTAATTTCAATACCTCCCTCCTCACGTTCCTCAGGACAGTTGAAGGAGACTTTGTTCGTGGGACGGGGTGGCTGGGGGTGGCAGGCAGCTTGGTGGGCAAGTTTTCTTTCTGTTTAGAGCCAACTTGTGTGTTTCTTGACAGGATTGTGTGGTGCAGAAAAGGGGGTGCGCGGGGAGGGGGGGGGGGGGCTGCTGCCAAATGTTGGCTTGGCCAACTCCATCAAGAAAATATCAAAAGGCCCTTTTATGAGGTGCTGTAAAGAAGAAAGGGTGTTTTGAGAGGATACAGGCTTATCCCACCTGCTGCCTTTCCTGCTCTGCACTGCTTGCACACGTTCTTCGGGCAAGCTATGGATAAAGAAGTGTGTGTGTGTGTGTGTGTGTGTGTGTGTGTGTGTGTGTGTGTGTGTGTGTGTGTGTGTGTGTGTGTGTGTGTGTGTGTTTTGGCCGCAGTTTGTGCTCCATGTCATATTTTGTCTCAATACTTAATTCTCTGTGTGTTCACACGTGCATCCGTCTCTCTCTGTGTTCCATGACTCTCTGCTGTAGCTGGCAGAAGGGTGTGAATTCCTAGAGGCGTGTGTGTGTGTCTCTGTTAATGTCTGACTTCTCACTACTGCTGGCCAGCTTTATGTGTTTTCACCAATCCAAACCTGAGCAATGTCCTGGTCAACAGACCTTGTCTTAAAAGACAGCTTAGCGTGGCCTCTTTACATGCCTGTGAGTGAATATGTGCGTGTGTGTGTGTGTCCAGGTAATGAGCATTCTGACAGCTGTTGAAAGGTGTTGCTACTGCTCAGCACCTTTTAATGAAAGCGCCCCCCCGCCGACCCCCCTCCCTCCTTGCTCAACACGCCGACATTCCTTCCAGCGTTCAACCTCCCCACCAAATAAACCATTTCTTTCTCAGTGGTAGGGAGGTTACATTGTCCGTGCTTGTGTAACTCGATACAATAGAGACTTGATAGACGTCCCATTTCAAAGCTGAGTAAACTGTGCAAAGGGGCTTGAACGGGGCCACATGTACAAAAGTGTAGCAGCGAAGGACGCAAGAAAAGTGGCTCGAAAGGTAGTGACGGAGATCCTCCGGAAAGACCGGCAAGAGGAAGGAAACGAGTCTGCTGTTTGGGACCTTGTCACAGAAGCCTCAGAGAGATGGACAGGAAGACGTGGGCAGAGAGAGAGAGTGAAACTGGCACCACTGACATGGGTGTGGTACTTTCTTTTTTTTTTTTTTTTTTACATCGAGCCCAGTTCTTCGTAGAAGCCTTCCAGCGGGTTTCTGGTCACTCGGCGAGCGGCCCGTGGCGCTATAGCCTCTGCCAACGCCCCCCCCTCCCCCACACTTCACCCCCCTGCCCCCAAAGGCCCCTCCTAGTGTGCCAGCTAGTCTTCCAGCCCACTGTTCACCATCCTCTCTCAATCTGCTCCCCTTCTGCTACTGCTGCCTGCCCAGTGCCCACCCCCCTCCTCTCACAGCGAGCCCCACTGTGTGCCTCCCTCTCGGTCTCACACGCTGCCTTCAAGTCTCACACACTCTTTTACTGCTCGGCGCATTCGACAAGAACACGCAAACTTAATGAAGGTGGAGATGGTCACCCATGCCGGCGCTTGCAGTTTAACGCGGACAGAAGAAAAAAAAGAGCGTGCACACGCTGAGCTCGCACGTACACACGCGAGGAGAATACTTTAATGGTAACAGCAGTCCTGCGTTTGTCAAAAAAGAGGCTGCAGAGAGGCAGCTGGCTGGAGTTGCATGGACGCAACACAATCGCAGAAATCTGTGTGTGTGTGTGTGTGTGTGATCACTCGTGTCCTCGCGTGGCCCCCTGCATCAGCGTGTCACATGCCAAGACCAGATTTTCGCTGCAGACTAAATCTGCAAGCCTGTTGTGAAAGAATACGTGTGACCTTCCCACAATGTCATATGCTGCTCAGTTAAAAACTGTGTGTTGCAACAGAAAAATCCCAAGCTGGGTAGTCGCTGCCTTTTTTTCTTGCACACATAGAAACGCTTTCCAGTTGAGTGAACGACAGGCAGCTTCGGCGTTGCCAGACAGTCTCCTTTCGTTCTTCTTTCTATCTCTTTTTCTATCTGTTGAATCTAAAGGGATGTCAAATAGCCCAGTCGACCCGACCTAGAATTTAATGCAATTGACCCAGTTGAAGTCACCTTCAGCGAAACAGCTATTTCTGTCGTGCGCGGTTACATTTCACATCTAATGAGGTTGTCGAGAGTGACGTACTGCACATCCCACTCGTGCTGGGCCGCTTTAATGCAATGCGGGGGAGGCCGGATTGTTGTTGTGTTTGCCAGTTTGTGGCCATTGAACATTATCCTCCTGAGTGCGTTTTGTATTTTGTAGCCGTTGAATCGTATGCGTGCGTATTTGACCGGGGGATTAGGCCGGGTCAGTGCAGCTGGGCCACTTGTGCACAGAGTATTGAGAGAAGGGATTAGGGAGTAAACTGATACTTGGCAGGAAACGAACACAGGCTACTGGTAACTCCACTATCCCTCCTTTCCCGCCTCCCTTATCCTCTTGTCCTCCCCCAACAACAGCAGCCACCCACCTATCCCGGTCATCTCGTCTCATCCGTCCGTCATCGACTCACAGGCCCTCGGCCGGCGGATTGTCATGTAAATGGTGCCCCGGGCCTCGCAGCGCTGATAAGGAGGGCCTCTCATTTCACAGGGCTTTGTTTTCTAAACAGTGATGAGCTGGGTTGAGGAGACTGGGGGGTGTGGGGGGTAAAGGGGTTGCCTGAAAGCGCTCTCTCATGGGGTAAGTGGTGCAGGGAGATTTGAATGGAGGGTCCAGGAGTCATGTTCTCTGCCAGGGCCCGGGCCCAAACGCGTTGATGGAGCCTGATGTAGTTGCTCCCTCATCGCTGTCCCCAGTTTTCTCCGGGATGGCCTTTCTCTCTTTGGCCCCCGCTTTTTTTCCTCCATTTAGACGGTGTCAGTCAATGTTCGTTGCTTGACGCCACACATGGTTTGTTCTTTTTCCAAAGGGGTTGTCAGCACATGGTCTGGAGCCTCATTTTCTTCTGTTATTATTGCATAAACATGGAGGTTCATGGCACGTTCAGAGGGTTTCTGCTCTCCCTCTGACCCTGCTGCTTTGTTATATTCTGGCCAGGCAGATGAAAACTGCTGTAGAAACATTTTAACTGGTGTAAACTTCAGGTTTTAGATTGATTTGCACATTTGGCTGTGGTACTGCTGGTTAAACTAATGGAAAACATGTTTGCCTCCAGCAAAGTAAAGCTTTCAAAAGAGGAATTCGTATGTGGAATCTGAAACGTGAAATATAAAAATGCATATGAAAAACAGATGTTTGGGCAGCAGACAGCAAAAAACGGGGGGGGGGAGTTTTCTGTTACTATCATTAATGAGGTAGTAGCCGGCAGCAGGGGTAGTAATTGGTCAGTTCGGTCCTGAAGACTTGTCCTCAGGGGCAACTGTGTGCCCCCCGACCCGCCATGCCCCTTTGTTTTTTCTTGGTTTTTGTTTTCATCAAAGTCCTCTTTCTATTCCCTCCTTTCTTCTTTTTGAAGTCTCCCCTCTCTTGTAAAAATCCAAGCTGGTGGTTCTTGCTTCAGCCTTGGGTGTCAGAGGGAATGGGGAAGGGGGGGACGGGTGGACGGGGGGGGTGTAGGTTAAGTTGAGGCGAACCCTCTGTGCTTTCCATTGAAGGTGAGGGAGGGAGGTGGGGGCAGTAAAAGTCAAAATTTTAGAGCCTCCCTGTTTTTTATTTTATGATTGGCTTTTTTTTACGGGTTGGGAGCTACAGCTGGTGGTGTGAATAGCTGCCCAAGGTGACCGAGTCCCAATAAAGTGCAGGCCAGCCGGGCTGGGGCCTCCAGTCCAGCCATGGGACCGCCTTTATAGGCCGCCTTACGAGCCTGGGCCTCTATTAAAACCTGGCAGCGCTGCACTGAGGAATTTAGGGCCAGGAAACAAGAGAAAAATAGGGTTTGTGTGTCAGGGGCTGGTGGGTTGCAGTTTTGGGGGTCGACGTTTGAGGGTAACTAAGGGTGAAAGTTGAAAGAGGTGTTGCTGGGTAAGTGGATGTTAAAGTGTGCAGCGTATGGATTCCATACTGTCCCCGAGCAACATGCGTGCCGGTGAGCTTGTGCAGGCCAGCATGTGTGACCAGGGTCTGGTCCCGTGTGTGTGTGTGGTGTGTGTGTGTGTGTGTGTGTGTGTGTGTACCGCGGCTTATGTTTCTCAGGGGAAGTGTAGAATGCGTACGCTGCACGATTAAGCATCCAAAGGAGCCTGTGTGTTTTCCCTTTTTGGAATATATGAAAGTGTAAAGTACCACAGCAAATATGTGACTCACGGTTGCACATGACGCAACAGTTGTGTTCCAGTATAAAAGGGGGAAGGTGAGCTTTTTATGCACGTGGGTTGGACATTTGTCTGCTCTCTGCGTGCAGGATGTCACCATGATTCTGCGAAATGAGGAAGAGCCGGCTTTGACTCTTGGCTGCAACGGCTCACTCGGTTAACTGGTGTTATCTAACATGCTTTCTATCAACAACGCTCCTTCTTACTGCAGTAGCAAATTTGTTTTGTCATTTCTGTCAGGCAATTCATTCATTGCTGCCGGGCTTTGTTCCTTTGGTTTTTCTGCTCATCAGACATGCAGCTAAATGCTGCCCTGTGTGGGGTAATTGTTGCCTGGATACAGGAAGTTGCCGTGTAGTAAGCCTCTCTTTCTTGCTTATCTTATCGATCGAGAAAGTCGAGATAAAGAGCATCATGTGGTAATTTATCTCAATACAACTCGAGGCCGAATTTAATCGTTACTGAGCATCCCTCGCTGGCAACACAAATCTAACGGAAAAGGAAATGCTGCCGTATCGTGTTTCGAATGCCGTTGAAAACACTTGATTATCAGCTACATTGACACATTTCTGACTTGTTGTAGGACAGTAATACGTGACAAATCATGTGCTCATGTGCTCCGCTACTTTTTTTTCTTCCTCCCCATAGCGGTGGAGACCCAGAGCACCAGCTCGGAGGAGATGGTACCCAGTTCTCCGTCTCCACCTCCCCCACCTCGTGTCTACAAGCCCTGCTTTGTGTGCCAGGACAAGTCTTCGGGGTACCACTACGGGGTCAGCTCCTGTGAGGGCTGCAAGGTGAGAGGAACCTGCCAGGACCTTTTAAGCTCAGCTTTGTGTTTATTATTCATTTATATAGAGAGAAATCCTGAGTTGCCAAAACGTGACCTTGGAAGAAAAGGGCTGCACAGTTAGTCTATAGCTATAGCCATCGTGTGAGATCGTAGTGGTGAAAAGGGAATAACAATAAGAAGTAGAAGAAGAGCGTGAAAACACTCCAGTTGAAAAGGCTACAATTCTTTTCACTTTTCAATTCAGGTTAGAAAAAAGGAGAGGAAAGCCGAGTTCTCATGAGAAGTTAAATAACACATCCTAAATCCTGATTACCTGACTACACACAATCGTTGCCGATCTCACGCCTTTGTCTCTTGCTTCCTGGTGCACCAGGGTTTCTTCCGACGGAGTATCCAGAAGAACATGGTGTACACCTGCCACCGAGACAAGAACTGTCAGATCAACAAGGTCACACGCAACCGCTGCCAGTACTGCAGGCTGCAGAAGTGCTTTGAGGTCGGCATGTCCAAGGAAGGTGAGTCCTACAGGACTGGAGTCCAAAACACTCACATGTGAATATCCACAGACACACACACAGACTCACAAACGAGGAGGAGTGCTACATGATATAGCAAGTAGTTTGGAGACATAGTGGATGTTTAAATTGGATGTTTGTAAGTCGCTTTGGATAAAAGCGTCTGCTAAATGACATGTAACGTAAAGTAATTATTGTGGCTTGACCCGATTCACACAGTGTGAATGTATTGATCCGTTAACGATGTTCATTGAGCGACTCTGGGAAACTATGCAGCGGACAGGCAGAGGCAGATGATGAGCCAAACAGGGGTGGTGATCAGGGCGAGGCTGGGCTCTGTACCGGTCATATGACTAATCCCTTTACGAAATTATTTCTGCCTTCCTGTTTCACAACAGAACCTCGCCCTTCTGGCCCGCACAGACACTGCTTTCATTCATAACTCATCAGAACACCACATTTCCAGTTTTGACACAGCTAATCGTGTCGGAATCCATCTAGTGTGCCGAAAATCAAACGCACGGTTGTGATCCGTTCAGCCTGACCTTGTGTGTCTGTGTGTGTGTGTGTGTGGCAGCTTCTTGCCCTTCACAGAGCCCATGGGACATGTATGTGGGTGTAATGTTTGTGCGGGATGTGTGTTAAGACCGGGATCACATTGTGCCTCTGCTATTACTGGATATCCTGAGAGGAAGGAAAGTCGGGGAGGAGGAGGAGGAGGAGGAGGAGAGAGAGGAGGACTGGCTTATGTGCACCGGTCAAGTGGATAGAGAGATGGACAAGGAAGAGAGCGGGTGATAAGCAAGAGATGACCAGTGTCCGCAAGGAAGCATGTCAATACTGTTAAGAGCAAACCTCTGCGTTGCAACGCAGTTCTTTTCCACCCATGAACCCAACGGCCTTGACAGTTGTGAAAGACACAGATTATGAGAGCTGTGGATGTTTTTACGCTGCAGATCAAGAAGAGGAACATGGCTGATGTGTGTTTCGTCTTGTTTTTCTTTTAAAAAGCCGTGCGCAACGACAGAAACAAGAAGAAGAAGGACGTGAAGGAGGAGTTGGTGCTTCCAGAAAGCTATGAGCTAAGCGGAGAACTCGAGGAGTTGGTCAATAAAGTCAGCAAAGCTCACAAAGAAACCTTCCCGTCACTTGGCCAATTGGGCAAATATACCACCGTAAGTGTCAACCACGCACGTACACACACACACACACACACACACTGCTCACTCACACCATGTGTGGCAACGGTACGATACTTGGTGACTCTGATATTACGTCACCGACGGCTCCCACATTGCATGCAAAGACGTAAATTCACCGCAGCTTTCCTGACACAGCGGCGGTTTTACTAATTCAGTTTCCCAATAAGCCATCTGTGTGGCCTCTGAATGATTGATGCAACATGTAAATGGATTTTTCTTTTCGCCCTGATTGATGTAAAATGTAAATGTGCTGCGGACATGCCGGTCCCACAGTTTACCACCTAGGTAACGAAATACTGGTCTTTGTGTGTAGAACTCCAGCTCAGACACCCGGGTTCAGCTGGATCTGGGTTTGTGGGACAAGTTCAGTGAGCTCTCCACCAAATGCATCATCAAGATTGTGGAGTTTGCCAAACGTCTGCCTGGTTTCACCACCCTCACCATCGCTGACCAGATCACCCTGCTGAAGTCCGCCTGTCTGGACATACTGGTGAGGAGCCGTTTGCCGTCGTTGGTCCCTTTTGTCCTCTTCCGCTGCTTCCAAAATCAACTCACTTGAATGACGAGGGAACACTTGCATCTGGTGGCGAGAAGCGGTAGTGCGGGAAAGCTTTTCCCGAATAATCTTGAGCCAAGTTAATCCTTGGTGTGAAAGTAGTTACGCACACTTGACACTGGATGTGGAGTTGAGCTACTGCCATCAGTGTGTGCTGAAGAAAACCTTGTTAAATCCTCATTACGTCAGGTTTTTTTTGTTTTTTTTGAGTCAAGTTTTCCTCCCTCTTGCACTCCCAGATGCTGAGGATCTGCACACGCTACACTCCAGAGCAGGACACCATGACCTTCTCAGACGGCCTGACTCTCAACCGGACTCAGATGCACAACGCCGGCTTTGGACCTCTGACAGACCTGGTGTTCGCCTTTGCCGGCCAGCTTCTCCCCCTGGAGATGGACGACACAGAGACCGGCCTCCTCAGCGCCATCTGCCTCATCTGTGGAGGTACTGCGCTGTCAATTGTGAAGGAGGAAGTGCCTTTAGTAAATCTTTGTTCCCCACCGTTGCTTTGACAGGATTATTGTTGAACAGAAAATATGAATCTGACTTTTTGATGAGTTCAATTTTCAAATTAAGGACAACTTTTTGTGATCATGTATACATTTCTGGAAAGCGACAATGAACATCGTGTGTTTTCGGTCCACTTTGTCAGACCGCATGGATCTGGAGGAGCCTCAGAAAGTGGAAAAGCAGCAAGAGCCTCTACTTGAGGCTCTGAAGATCTATGCCCGCCGCCGTCGCCCCAACAAACCTCACATGTTTCCCCGCATGCTGATGAAGATCACAGACCTCCGGGGCATCAGCACTAAGGGTGAGTGTGAAGACAACTCCGTGGACAAATTCAGATTCTGAAGAGATTTTGACCACGGCCATAACCCATTCATGATGCTGACAAAGAAGCCTTTGTCATTAAGTTCCTGAACCTCCACTCTCATTTGTGTCCTCTTTATGGCAATAAGTAACATGATTGTGATCCTCTATCGTCTCTGTGTTCTCCGCTGGCAGGCGCAGAGAGAGCCATCACTCTGAAGATGGAGATCCCGGGGCCAATGCCTCCTCTGATCAGGGAGATGCTCGAGAACCCAGAGGCCTTTGAGGACCAAACAGAGGGCAACGAGAGCCCGCCCCCTCCGCCTCCGCCACCGCCACCGCCACCTGCACCGCCGGCGCAGGTCAAGCAGGAGGCGGAGGACGAGGAGGACAGCTGGGCCGCCGAGAACGGCAGTGAGCCGTCGCCGGAGGAGGACGAAGACGAGGACGACGACGTGGGGGACGAGGACCGAGACAGGGGCTCGGACAGTGACGGGGAGCCCTGGGGCGTGCTGGACGGCGCGGACGGGTCGAGGAAGGGCCTTGTTGGGAGGGCGCAGTGAACAGAGCATTTCAGACACACGCGCACACTCACATGCACATACAGGCTCCAACACTCGCATGAACACACACATACACACACACACAGACACACACACACACACACAGACACCTACACGCGCACTCAGACCTACTTTGAGACAAACGACACAACCTCACTCAGTCTCCCGCCTCAACAATGCGCCGGCCTTCCCTCGTACCGCACATCCGCGTGTCCTCGGCGGCGGAGCACAGCAGAGCCTTATGCGTACAGACGCGTCTAACTCAGGCCGCCCGGTCCGTGACGAGCGAGCTGAGAGATGCCAGCGAATCCTCTGAACTCCCGGCGCAGCCGAGAGGCTAACCGAGAACCTCTCTGGTGAAGCTTAAAGTCTCTTTTTTTCTTGGCGTTTGTATCATTTTGTAAATAGGGGCGACGGCCAAACCAGACACCAGAACTGAGCGGTCGATTCCCGCGGATCGCAACAAGCACATTTCTCAACAAAAAAAACAACACGAGTACAGGGCAAAACCAAATTAAGTATGCTAATCTGTTGTTTTTATGCTCATTGCTTTCGAATATTGTTTTCAATTTTTCTTTTATTTCTTTCAATTTATAAATAAGTCTATACATATCTATATACCATTATATTTTTGTCTTTATTTGTTATTCTGGTTTTATATATGAATGTTTTTAGAGAACTTTTTTTCTTTTGAAAATCTTTCCTGAGAACATATTCGGGGGAAAAGAAGGGTAATCACAACTGGTTGGGTCTTCCTTATCAGCTACATATGCTCAGCTGGGGCTTTTTTTTTGGGGCACTTTGGCTCACTGTTGTTGACGTCACCGATAATCAACCCCAGAGGACTATTGTGATGTTGCAGGGACTCCGTCTCTGCTATCAGGGAATTGGCATTATTCTCGTCGCAGCAGACTAATGCAGTCAGTGCGGAAAGTAATTCTCTTTGTGCCAAAGTTAGGAAAAGTCATCTTGAGAGCGTGAGTGTAACTACTGGCAGGAGCTCCAGCTACCATCCAGCAATCCACATTAACACTCGACCGCACACACAAACATACATGTCATACACACACTCCGTTACCCCCCAAGTGCCCGGACAAGGGCCTTATACTTGACCGAATATGTAGCACTTTCCTGATCCTCTATTACTTACTCTCTGGGAGCGGATATTTCCATTAGTGCATCCAGACTGATGACGGCATGTACGACATCTACGATACAATCGACCTTACAGCACTCCCTGATGACGTCGGTAGAAGAAGGCACACTTTCAGCACAGATTAAAAAAAAAAAAACTTCCACACATGGTCAACACCGCGCACAGACATCGAGACATATGCAAGTCGAAAGCAGGAATCTTCGTGGAAGACATTTTGGATTCACACTCAGGGCTTTTCAGTAAGGACCAAACTCTCTCGCTGCATTTAGGCAATATTTATGTGTGTACTCATGACTCCGTTTCGATCAGCTCGACTCTGCGTGTACATAGAAGGTGACGAGTCTGAGAAATCGGCGTGTGTGTGTGTGCCGGCCGGAGGGGGGGGGGGGGGGGGGGGGGGGCGCATTTCATCAGAGTCGTCGGCACTGCCCCCGCCTGCCTGTGCTCGTGCTGGCATCCAAGCAGCAAACTGCCTTCTCATCCCAAAAGCCATTATATCGTCTTGTCTTCTCGTGTACATCCTTGCCTCTCTTTTCAAGCCGCGGAGGATTACGTGTTCTCATGTATATTTTCTTTATTGCCAAATTGTCCAGGAGCGCGGTTATAAAGTACAGAGGGTTTTTTTTCGGTCTCTCTTTGAAGCAATATGAACGTTCTTTCTGTAGCGGTGAGAGGTCCCACCTTCTGAATATGGGCAGGTCTCCTCAGTTTGTGCGTTTTTGTGTGAATGCGTGCATGGGTGACAGTGTGAGAATGCTTTAAAATGTTTTAGGTCATTGAGTGAATGACCACAGCCCATCTCTCTCTCTCTCGCTCGGCTGGTCTGTCATGACGGCAATGATGGTAGTGCAGGCAGAACTTTGAGATTATGTTTTGTGTTTGTTTTGTTTTTCCAACATGGCCACGGTGTTGTCCGCTCTCTGTTTATGTCAACTCTTGTCATACAAAGAAAAGCCATATAAACAGTAAGAGTAACAATAAACTACTTTTGTGAGATTACTGGAGTTTCGTTTTGCTTTGCAATGATCAGAATATTCACTTACAAGGAGAACATAAGAACCATCCATTTTGAAAAGTGATCAGTAGGGGGCGCTCTTGCACTGTTACTGCAGCGTTAACCCTACACGGAGGTCATAATAACTCACTGCCTCCTGCTGAACAAGGACATCAGATAAAGGTCTGCTCTGAAGATTTGTTCTCCGTGCAGTCGGCGTGGGAAAAAATCTCTTCTTTCTCACAGAAAGTGGCTTTGAGGTTAAAACCGATCAGATATCAGATATAAGCAGCTGATTAATTGATTGTATTTCAAGCAAAAATTATACCAACTAAACCGAATATATTTGTCATGGCAAATTTGAAAATCTCCACCTCTGCTCAACTCAATTTAGTATTTTTTCCCCATTTTTGGGGTGTTTAAGACTAAACCATCAATCAAATAAATATATAGCAGATAAGGAAAATGAACCTATGTTATCAGTCAGGTGCTGCTTCAACAGTCAGTAAATGGTCCAACATGGTCTCAGATTGGATTGGACTTGTGCGATATTTGATCTTGAAGAAGCGTCATGGATCCCCGTCTGGTTTGGTAATGACCTGTGAAATGTGAAAGGACATCGCAGTCTTGATCTCAGCTCAAAGTCAACACTTTTGTCAGAATACCTTTGAAACAAACGGATGAATAAGACATTTTATTTAGATCCGTTGTACACATCACCAAAAATGTTGAGTTATATTTCTGTCACAAACCGGAGTCCATAATGGTAACTGCTCTCTTGATGTCCTGATGAAGAGGACACCTTGTTGAAAAGGGATTTTTTTAGCGTACCCGGGACACTAAGGTCTCACCTTGATTTTATTATTAGAGGAAGAGACGGAGATAGAGAAAGGGAGAGAATCAGAAGAGGGTGATAAAGAGAGATGAGATCCTATCAATTATATGATTACTTTAATTAACCATCATTAAAGACAGATCAATAACACCAGACTGGAATTAAAATAAGGCAGATACATTACACACTATTTTACAAGGAACAATCAAATGGCCTCGTATACTGAGCCCCTGGACAGTGTTGCCATGGTAACCTATGACAGGGTTTGGGTAGTGCTCGGGGGAATTTAAAAGAGCCGGGCAAGATTTCTATATACTCACCCTTCCACATCAGTGCTACTGGATTAACTAATTACTTGCGTGAAGAAAGGCTTATTGACTGGAAATAGGAAAAAGGGATGGAAATGTGTAAAAATAGGCCCCGGGGGAAAAAACGTTATCACTGCATAATAAATTAATAAAGGGTAAAGCTCTCCCCTGTAATATTCCTCAAGCCTCAAGACATCAATTATTCATAAAATATAGTAAAGAATCCATAAAAGAAGGTCATGAGCGCGGCATGCCAAAGAAATACATCTGAATATTTAAGCACAGAAAGCACATCCTGTGAGACAACAGAGGAGGAGAGCCGCTCCTCGCGGTGTGATCAGGAGGATGGAGCTCACTGGAGGGGCCATAAAGGCCGTGTGCCGGTGCACGTGACCTGGGCGCGAGCTGATCGACAATAAACTTCTGAGGTTGTTCACTGTACCTAAAGCTCTGCAGGCCAAAACCCGCACAGAGGCCTACGCTGGACGCAGTGAGCAGGAAGGTGGGGTCACGGTGTGAAACAGCACGTCGCGTCTCCGGCTCGGTTCACCACCGACAAAAGGACACGTTCGTTACATTGCCGAGAGGAAGAAGGAATAAACGAGCCCAAGTAGAGGAAGGGGTGATTTGGGGAAGGGTAGTGAGAGCCGGGGAAGGCGGGTGTCGGGGGTCATAAAAAACTAGGAGATGTGTTCTGGCCTCTGGGTCTTCATATCTTTTACATTTCTAATTAAAAGAGATAAAGACTGAGGGAGTCATCAATCCCTCAGTGATTTCCCAGTTAAGGTTTTAGAGGGGGCTGTAAACTATAGGCAGCCCAGCATCATTGATTTTATAATTAGCTATCGTCACCCCAGACTTAAGATGGAGGGAGTGTGGTGGAGGAAGCTGGGAGCCTAAAAGAGTGAACACGAGACGGCCTTAGGAGAGGGGAGGCACAAGGATAAAGATTATGAGGAGGTCAGGCCTGAGGGGGAGAGTGCAGGAGAGCCAAAGGTGAGGAGAGAGAAAATCCAGCATGAAAAATGTATGTGAAACAGGCAACGAGCCAAAGGGGGCATGTAGGTTCTATATCTGTGTGAAAAGAAAAGGCATGGTTAATTACAAAGGAGCTGTCACGTGAGGATCAAAATATTGTGATGATCTTTGGCCAGAAAAAGATGCATTAGATCCAATAATGAATACATAATTTTTATTACAGAACCCCCCCCCCCCCCCCTCCCCAAGAATCCCATTACATGAATGGTAAGACAAAACAGGGCGGTGTACATGTGGGGAAAACCGTCACACACAAAACCTCAAAACAAACCGTAACCACTGGAGCTTTATTGCAACCGGAACCGGCGTCCCCGGCGAGGAGGAGGAGGACGGGAGCTCTCAGCGGAACCACAGACAAACACAACACCCCTCAACGCATAAAATTGGATTACAACCACAAACAAGGACTATGGAGGATACATGTAGTGTACTGTGCTATAAGAAAGGCTCCTTCACGCAAGGAGCATCGACGTGAACTGCAACCCCCGGGACACACGAGGCAAACGACGCGTGACTCCTTTCATAATCCTGGTCCTCCTCCTGCTTGAATTATTCAGACCACCTCAAACGCAACGGGCCGGAATCATCCCCTTTCATGATCACCGATAGCTCGCAAAATAACTTCTTATGAATCGAATCTTAAACTGAGTAAAAGGTAAAGACGTGTAGATAACATGTTAACAAAAACACAACACAATGGTAATGGTTAAGATAACGATGAACGGACACAACCGACGTATTATGTGTCCATTCATCGACCGTTCATCTAAAAACTCTTAAATAGTAAAAAATATGGTGCAAATACAGCAGATAAAATCAAGCATCAAAGTGTCGAGCAAGTTTTCGTAGCCAAGCTTGGAAAGTTTTGTCTTACATTGCGCAGACGGCTGCGGGAAAAAACACCTCTTTCAAACTAAACCGGAATATAATTTAATTGCAGCATAACTCAAGTTAATTATGAACAGAAAATCCTGAAAAATGCATACAGTATTGATTAAAAGGTAGGCAGCTGTTTTTATTAGGCAGTAAATTGCCAAAGGGCCTGGGGGAAAATACCAACACGTGTCAATGCGCCAGGATCTATTAAGGGGATTTTTTCAAGATGACCATTTTAAATGATTTTAGGCACAAATTTACCGTGTGAATGTGAGGTTTCCGTAAAATAAGAAATTGTAACACTAAATATCCTAATTGCCAGCTTGTAAATCCATTAAATATTAAAGACTTTAGCGAAACTATTGTGTAAAGCATGAGCGTTAGCGATAACAACGATTATATGCAAGTGCTGAAGTAGAAAGTTCTGGCATGTATTTAATGGACTTTAAACACAATCTGTTCAATAGGCTTTCTTTTTTAAATGCTTTTCCTTCTTAGAGCATCTCTGAATCACTAAATCCATTTAACTGCACCTTATCAAATCCTACTAGTGAGTAAATGGAGGGGAAATATGATGTCATAGACTCGCATTACTGCACTATAATTTGAGTATGACGCTGTATGATCATTATTACTTCATGCTGCCGTGAATGGCGTTCAAAGCTGCTCTGGAGAATTGGATGTTGGAGCGTTTTGCCATGAAGCCGGGCCTGCAAAAAAACATGAACACACTAATTACAGTGCCATGAATCCGACGTAACATCCATCGTTAAGCTCTCGACGTGATGCAATGATTCAACCAAAATAATTCTGCTCCAGCTTGATAACGCCAGAGTTTCCAACTGTGCAACAGTCTTATGTCCGTCATAAACAGTGTCGACCTGCCCCCACAAGACATTGTGTCATCCCTAACGACACAACAGCCAGAGTTATAATAACACGACAGTTACAGGAGAAACCCAGGGTGCTCTGCAGGACTGATGTCACTTGCATATTACCAGTTTCTCTGTGTGGCGAGTGAGCTGCATATGTGCTTAGCGGAAGTATTATAGAACCACACAAACACCTCGAAAGTCCTCCTTTGTCCTCCCCTCGACCACTCGCCATTGGCCGGGGCATCCGCGCGTTACCATAGCGATGTGTCCGACACGTCACTGCAGGGAGACACAAAGCAGAGTGTTTGAACGTCTAAAAGAAACACCCAGTGGGGGGAAAGAGGAGGGTGGACTGAAGCAGCAGCCGAGTAGGAGGGAGGGAGGAAGGGGGAGGGAGAGAGAGAGAGAGAGAGAGAGAGAGAGAGAGAGAGAGAGAGAGAGAGAGAGAGAGAGAGAGAGAGAGAGAGAGAGAGAGAGAGAGAGAGAGAGAGAGAGAGAGAGAGAGAGAGAGAGAGAGAGAGAGAGAGAGAGAGAGAGAGAGAGAGAGAGAGAGAGAGAGAGAGAGAGAGAGAGAGAGAGAGAGAGAGAGAGAGAGAGCTTTAATGATGCTGAAAATTGGCCCGTGACTGAAGTACTCCCCTCAGGTAAATCATTGCTACAGCTCGCTGTCAACTTATCGGCCCCCTTGTCCTCCCATCTTGGCCCCTCCTAAGCCCCAACTTTGTCTCACACAGTCTGCCTGACTCAACTTCTTTTACGACCACACATTCAAAACTTCCGTCTTCCGGCCATTGTCACCCTGTCGTCATAAATAACTGGTCGCATGTGTCGGTGAGCTTTAGCGAGCGCCGGGTTTGTTGTGAAGCTTTTCTGTGTGTTCAGTACTCAGGAACAATGTTTGAGTACCAACGCCTACGGTTTTCCTTTTCTAGATATTCCAGGAATTTACTTCTTCATTTAAGATCGAAATATGAAACTTTCACTCGTCTGGTTGCTGTGTTCACTAATTACTTTGCAGAGTAAGGTTGTACATACAAATCAAGTCATGGGTACCTATAAATATGACGCACTGCTGGAGTTTAAAACCAGCCAGCATGGCAGGAAGACAATCTTTGGCTTGTTTGACCTGAGAGATATTTTCATTTTAATATGAAATCCTGAACTGTGCTCATTGTGTCGTCTCATAGTCGCCTGCTGAACCCTTCAATAATCCAAACCAAATCATGTAATATCTTTCACAAGAAGGCAAGTAGCATGTCCTTGTATCCAGTCACTTTAGAATGCAGTAGCTTTTTTCAACAATTAAAATGAAGTAAACGAGTAAAAAAGAGTAAAAAAAAAGAGTTCTGAAGTAGCAAACAAAGCAAATGCTAAATTAAAATATATATATATATATATATATATATATATATATATATATATATATATACACATCTCTCACTGTGTGTATATACACTCGCTGGGTCAATGCGTCTGTATGTGTGTGTGTGAGTCTGTGTGTGTACTCTAGGTATGAACATGTGAAGGGGAGTATGTACCTGAGAACAGTGTCCATGTGCTCAGGCAGCAAAAGTGCCGTTTCCTCTCCAGAGCTGTGTCTTCCACACTTGAGTGTTTCAGATTCCTCCTCCTCAACACCAGAGAACAACACACAATCACACACACGCACACAGAGCAGCAGCCATTACAGACAAATAACTTGCGGACGAGCGGCCTGCTAATTGCCATCTCGAAGATAATCTCCGCATCAAACGATCCATTGGCGCGTTGAACAGACTTGCATGCAGGCGTTGCTCATTTAACAATTGGCGACGCGCGTCTCACCGAGTCGGAGCTGCGCGCCTGCGCGTCGGCGTCGGTCTGCCGGGGCAAGGAGAGCGGGGCCGGCTGGTTGATGACCACCGTGCTCCTCTCCGCGGGAGGGGTGGCGAGGTGCAAGGAGTCGGGCTGGCCCTGCTCGCACAGGCTGTAGTGACCCAGAGGCCTCGGCGGGCGGAGGGGCTGCAGAGCCTCCGGGTTCTCGTCCTCCGAGTCGGAGAACGTGCTCGCGGGCGGATCTGCCCGAGAGACACAACGGCGGAGAAAAAAAGCCGTCACTTCCTCTTTTTTTTTTCTTTTCTTTTTTCCCCTCGTCGCCCCCACAGCATGTGCTGCTCTGAGCAATATTTAGTGTGGCTGTTAAATGATAGTTAACTCTTATATTGTTCACATCTGCGGGGAGTTGGGGGGGGGGGGGGGGTGGGGGGGGGGCACACAGTTGATAGATGGGGGGCTCCAGTCACCTGTGTAGGCAATTGGGGCAGCGCTCCACTTGGCACCGACCGCTGTTCCCACCTTCTGCTCCAGCTGACAGATGTACTCCGTCAACTCCTGTGGTGAAAATACAGCCATCGTATCACGCGGTGGCTTCAGCAGTCACCCCACCTCCACCTCATAACTCTCACGGTTGGACTTCTACAGCCGCCAGCCACATTCCCACACAGAGACAACTTCGCTTTTACATCAATATCATTACCACTGTTCAATAAACATTGGACATTCGCTAGATTTACGACGTGTCACAGATTGGATGCTCCCTTATGGCAGATGTTAAAATTAAGCCGGACACTGATTTTAAAAACAATGACTGGTGTGGCCGTAGCCAACAAAAACCCTTTAACCGCAGTGGCACTGACTGCCGTGAAATACTACTGATTTATATTGCACTATAAACAATTTATATTGCACTATAACAGCTAAGAAGACAACAACAGATAGAAGATTCCTCACACCTGGGACACTTTCACCTCGGTATACTTGCGAATATGTTCCATCAGTGATCTTTAGCATATGAATACATAATCGATTAACAGCTTTGAAAACAAAGGAATAAATAGGTGCACTCAAGCGAGAAAGGGTACAAATTGTAACCAAACTTAATCGAAG
The DNA here is from genome assembly GCA_021346845.1 of Apeltes quadracus. Taxonomy (NCBI): domain Eukaryota; kingdom Metazoa; phylum Chordata; class Actinopteri; order Perciformes; family Gasterosteidae; genus Apeltes; species Apeltes quadracus. Next base: position 8,702,061 of record CM037928.1, on the reverse strand, counting down.
GCCGGTAATCACTGGATTCCAGAAGATGTTAAGATATTAGGGAAAAGACATCTCCATTTTAATTGTTGTCCCATAGGATTCATTAGCCTTGAGATCAGCTGATATGGTCATGAAGTCAGGACCATGTGACACCACATCCAGTGTTTATCAAGAACCAAGAACGTACCAGCTCAACGTAAATTCTTTCTGTTTTGAGTTTGTCTGTCTGCATCCCCGTGTGTCTCTGACCTGTTTCTCTGCAAGCTGCTGCTCCTTCTCTTTCTGGGAAACCCTCAGGCAGGCTTTCAGCTCCTGCAGCTCCCTGCGGGTTTCACTCAGCTGAACCTGCCAGCCGGATATCAGAAGCAACTAACAGTTACTGTCATTTCAGAATGGCCACGTGTAGCACGTAGAGTACAACTCTGGGTTTTACGAAGATTGTTGTACCCTCTTTTCTGTGTGGCAAATGCAGTTTTTCCTACCGCAAACTCAAGTGCACTCGCAAAATGCACCTGAAGCAGGAAACACCGAATGAGTCCTTTGTAGTATTTCTCACCCGGTTGCAATCCCTTTCTCTCCCGAGCTCAACCTCCAGCTTCACTCTCTCCATCCTCTCTTCCTGCAGCCTCTCTTCCGTCCTCTGCATCTCTGTGTTGAGTTTCTCAAGACGCTCGTGGTCCTTCTATCGCACAAACGCAGACAGTATAAAATGCGTCCACCTTAAGGTCATTAGACCTTGTGTGAAAAAAACTGACTCAACTGAATGGAAATTCAAGACATGGGGTTCTACGTTCTGCCTCGGATACCTCAGCACTGCGCTGCAGGCTCTGCCTCTCCTGGGCCCAGCTGGCTCTTCCCTCTCTCATGGCCAGGCTGGAATCTGCGAGCTGGAGGGTGAGCTGGGCGGCCTGCAGACGAGCCTGATGCATTTCGGCCTGGCCGTGGTCCCTCTGGGCCGCCATGGCACTCAGGTCGCTCTTCAGGGCCTCGGCGGCGCGCTCACTCAGGTTCAGACGCTCCCGCAGGCTGCGCATCTCCTTCAGCGTGGCCTCGTTCTGCGCCTGGCCATGAAAAGGAGCAGTGAAGCGCGTGTTTCAATGCACATCTGTAGCTGCGGGCGAATCGTCACTCCACGCCAGCAGTCCGCTTCAATTTGAGATGCCCGGGTAACGTTTTAAGTGAAGTCAGGTCCTGCAATACTTCTAACATTTGCCTGATCTGCCTCTAACTAAAGGTCCAAACATCATTCTCAACCGCGTGTCCTCAGATTTCCAAAGAGACGTCTGACCTCCTTCCTGTGGGCAGCGGTGAGTTTCTGGGTGAGGGTGGTGATGGTGTTTTGCAGCTGCAGGACACTGGTGTCTCTCTGGGCCAGTGAATTCCTTAAGACCTGAAACTCCTTGGACAGACTTCGGAGTTCACCTTCCGTCTGTTCCAGCTTTGTCTACAAGAGAGAGAGAGTGAGAGAGAGAGAGAGACACGACGCAGAGGAGAAAAGAGAGTGGGGTGTGTAGGACAATAACAACGGAGACACAGGCTAAGATAAGATATATTGCCAGTATTGTCAGTATTAAAATTACCTGCAGGCTCTTTCTGTCACCCTCCTCTTCTTTTCTCTGAGCTCCCGCCCTCTTTGCTCTTTCTTTCATCCTGCGCACAAAAGGTTTAGCTACTGATGATAAAAAGTATTTATGGGATCCACATAAAACTAAATCAGAGAGAAAGGAAAATAAAAATACTAAATGTCACACCTTTCCAACTCAGTCTCCCTTTCCACACTTCTCTGAGCCATGGTCTTGATATCCTCCTCCAGCTCTTTGATTTGCACTTTGCTCGCCTCGCGCGCATCCAATAAAGCACTTTTTTCCTGGGCCAGTGATTCTCCAAAAGCCTGCACCGCCTAACAGACCAGAGGCATTTCCTATCTTTATATGAATGTTTAATTCATCGTAACATACTGTAGGTTACCAACATTAAAAATGTTCCACATTTAAAACTGTAATTTAACAAAGACATTTTATTGAATGATAATTTTGCATGGAAAAAGGCAGAATGTTGTTGGCCTCATAGATGTGATTTTCATAAACAAAAAACATGTCGCCTGTGATTTTCCAAGCTCTATACGCCACCTTCTGCTCCATTTCCATCCCCTCGACCTTCTCTCGACTCTGCTCCAGCTCTTCCTGTAGCCTGGCGACATCCCTTTCCAGCGCCCTGTGTCTTCTGTCCCAGGCCTCCCTCGCCCTCTTGTACTCCTCCTGATCTTTCTCCCTCCGCCTGTTCGCGACCTCCTGCGCCTGCAGCAGCTCGGCGCGCTCCCGCAGACATTCCTGCAGTCGACCCTGATAAACCGGCAGGGTGATGGAGGGAGCACAAGGGGAATCGTGGGTTATGTCTCTGTGTGTCAGCATAAAACATCGGTATTGATTTCCCCGCTGATGGGTTTTATCAGCGCTCGTTAATTTACATAACTGATTACATACTCTCCTTCACTAGGTTGTGTAGTAAATCTACTCTGTTTTGTTTGGTTTCACCTGCAGCAGTTCAGCTCTAGGCACTACCAGCAACATGCCCGTGCTTCCTTCCTCTCCATGGGGCTCCTCCTCAAGGGTCACCAGATCCTCGAGTGGCTTGGGAGCGCAAAAAGTGAACGTGGAGCTGCGGGAGAACACTTCCCCCTTTGCATCAATATATGCAAACTCATAATCCTGGGAACTCGGTTTCGGTAGGTAAGAGGCTGAAAGATAGTGGGAAAAAATGCATTTTTAGTGAAGAATATTTGTGTTTCAAAGTAACCTGATTTAGGTTTTGCAGCTGGCTTCCCATCATGCTGATTTGAAAAAAGAACAACATGGAAGATAAGTGCACTAGAGTTAATCACCTTTTAAAATGATTACTCAAAATCTTTGTGAAACCCAACGTATTTTTTGGCACTAGACAGTACAAAATACATATATAATAATAATAATACTTTTATAGCACTTTTCTTGGCACCCAAAGATGCTTTACAATTTAAATCAAAGTAAGCATGCATACTTATATGGGTAATGCATACATTAAATATAACAATTCAACATGTATTTAGTTGTATTGCAGCAACATTGATTAATACGTGTTACAGTACACTTTTACACCACCAGTGGGCAGCACCCAGATGAGAACAATGGCGCTGCGCTAGTTGGCGCTAGCTTTCATTCCGACTAGCAAAGAGGGCACACGTTGAGGTCATTTGTACTTTGACATTTGTAGGTCCCGGAACACCTTTTTATAATCCAGACATATCGTCCAGAAGTCCAGCTGGCCTCGAGTGAGTTCCTGTTTTCATGATTATTCTGTAGAGTACTTCTGTAAAGTGACCACGGAATACCTGAGATAGCGCACCAACAGCCATGTAGCAGGACCAGCTAACGGGGACCAAATGTTGCGGCGTTTATAAAGAACTGAGAACAACACGTCATGTGCTTATTTTCAGTCATACTTTCTTTAGCTTGAACGTCAGCGTTTCTGTGGGCTCCGTTCTGTTTACCCGGGTCACGCATTGCATGGCGTCGGTTACCGTTAGCTTATTTATGAATTACACTTAGCTTAGCTAACGCTAGTTAGCTTGTGTTTTTACTCTGCAATGACTTGTCAAAATAGCGACGGTGACAACTGGCAGTAATATAATTTTAATTTGCCATCAAACTAGCTGATACTTAAATTATATTATATATAATTGTAACGTTATGCATATATGTGTTAAATATAAAAGTTACCTGTTAAGCAAAAAAAAGTTAGCATCCTGTCTGGTAGTGGTGCTATAAGTGCTACAACTTGCATGCTCTCCGTTTGTGCACATTAACAACGTTCGATCATTAAGATTATTAAGACAATCATGAATTTTATTTTTCCAGTGGATATGTTTATCATTATTGGTGGGCTACTACATAAATGGTTAATTGATTAGGTGTGTTATTAGCATAACTTTGCAAATTCACTTTCAACCATAATCATTTTTGTTCATATCCTTCTTTTTTTTAAATGTATCCTTAAACACAGGAACAGGAACCGATGAGGCTCCGGGTTCCCAGTTTGACCGATGAGCAGCGAAGTACAGCCTGGCTCTGCTTCCAGCCCATAAAATGAGTTAATCCCCAATATTATCCTTACCTCGCACAGACTATAGCTTCATGTTTAGAGTGATTTACTTTTCTGTTCCACCGCAGGTGAACAGTAAAGTGGCCGGATGGAAAACTGACAGGAAGGAACAGCAAAGTTTATGAGCTGTATTGTAACCTACAGCCCGAGCTCAGGTCACTGTGAGTGCTGGCCACCTTCTTTTAAAATCACAGCTATGATGATGAAGACAAGGAAGCATCAGCAGTTTCTTTAGACCTTCCTCCCTCTGCCCTTTGTCAAATGAAGAATGACATTGACAGTATGCCAAAGTTAGTGATAAATCACTAGAGGTCAGTGACACACCTGCTGCATACTTGCCCCTCGCACTGAGGCTTATCCGTTTCCTGCTGATAAACAGGACAGAGTGAGCATCGTATTTTTGACGAGAAGTAATCAGAGCAGGCTTTGACAAAACCATTGTCTTTGCCCCCCTCATTACTCAAACCATGACATAGCTTGTGTTATAGACAAGTAGAGAAGAACGTTCTCTTCTTTTTTGGATATTATCCCTTTTACATCTGTGATAATACTCTTTTAAATTAGAAATGTCTTTTGTTTTCCTCCATTTAAAACACCGGTTGCCAGCCTTTTGTGGACAGGGGAGCAATTCAATCTGCAGACACATCAATCTCCTGCTGAAGGTTTTATGTGCCGATCTAAGCACCGTATCAGTATAGATTCCGGCTAACAATGGGAAATAAAATACAATTAGAAAACAAGGGCATGAGTACCCTGGAAGTGCACACAGCAGTTGACATCTGTGCCCTCTTGATAGTCAGTCGGCACCAGAGCCCAGACAAATGTGTGGTAGTCCTTGACTGATGACCATCCAGCCTGAGGAAGAAAACATGCTGTTATTTTGTAGTTGATGCATAAAGTTTTTATCCACTGTGACAGTTATCGGGTTAACAATACCTTGAAGAGGCCTATCCAGTCATTGCTGGCCCAGTTGTGGTGTGAGTTAAGCGTGTAGTGGCAATCAACTCTGCTCTGAGGGAAGTAGCTGCTGCCCACATTTCTGAACTCCACCCGCCAAGGCTTTTCCATGGCGACACAAAGGAAGGGCAGGCTATTTTCCACCTACTGGAAAAAAACACATTGTTCCAACTCGGGTTGGTATGTTTCTAGATTGATTCAATCCAATTGCAGGGGGAAAAAATGGCATTCAAGGTTAGCTAGAATAATAGTGAAATGGGTGGGAGGTGACCGCTCGAGGAAAAAAAAAGACACAGCCAGGAGGCTGTGAATATTTATTTAGTGTAAGATGATATCCCGACTGAGCCCACATTTGACGAGAGGACACAGCAACTAAACCTCAGTCACAGCATGGCCTTTGAGCCACATTACATATTTGGCTGGCGCTATTTCAGTCATTGCATTCATTTGCTGTTGTACACTATCACGTGTGGACATGCAGAACACAGTGTTTGGGACCACCTGCATGTATAGGGCTCAAATTCTACCTTCATGGAGACATGTGTGGCTTACAGGGAGCATTATTTATTCATTTAGCCGCCCCATAGATTATGTTTGGAAATATTAGACATACCCTGCCAGAGGTTCTAATGTGACATATGGGAGGGAAAAATGCTTTTACTTGTTGTAGATATGCTGTAATTGTGATTGTGGAACTGTGACTTTTCCATACTACATTTATCTCTTGTGTGAGTCATGATCAAATACAAGGGTTAGGTTTTAGGTTTTTTACTATTTCAGTAAAGCATCAGCTAAACTTTGAATAAACTTTGAACAAACTCTTCTGCCGTAAATATTGCTATTATTATAGTATTAAGGAGATGCCACCCCGCTCCTTTAAAAAAAAAAAGACTTAAATATACAGTATCCTCTAGGAGGGTTCACATTACACAGCAAGACGCTTGAGGCCCAACATTAGCACATGTGAAAACTTTGTGTCGTGACCGTCGACGCAGAAAATCCACTGGCTACAATATGGACATGTAGCCTACTCGTTAATTATCACTGTCCAAACGAATTAATGCGCCTGCAAGTCGGGCGAGACAATAACGGGCTTTGTTAACTATGAAATACATCTGCGCACATCACGTCTCGGCCGCCCAGCGCATCTCGCTTACCTTTTCACGTCCCTGACTTCCCCGTGAGCTCTCTCACAGAGCTGCCCCTCTGTCAGACACGGTTGTCACAACGCGTGGAGAAAACCACAAACCACGAGACGCGCTTTCCTCCTTGCACTCGGTTGATCCAAGGACCCGAAACAATAACAAAAAAAAAAAAAGGGCAACGCACAAGCGTGACAGTTTGACTTCCACCGCGGGGCATCGTGGGAGCTGCAGTTCGCCGCTTCCACGACGGCGCGCTGGAGCGGCTCTTTGTGAACTACAGCCCCCAGCCGCAGCGCAGCGGGGCCCGGCTGTTCGCGCTGCACGCAACGCGGCGCCCCACGTGTCGGCTTCCGTTGTTTTTCTCATCGGATGACGAAGGCCCAGATGCGTTACTTCGCTCGACCAACGGAAGCGTTTGCCTCGCGTGGGCGACGAGGAAAACAATGGTCGGCGGCCGATTCGGCGACGCGGGGAGACGTGCGCAGCGGGAGAGAACAAGTTGACCCGTGATCGGTTCATCTTGCGATAGCCTAGAATGTGTCCTCTACAATATGCTGTTGTCAACGTTTATATTGCCCTTGCAGCTGGGTTGCGTACGCCATGAAGGATGTGCAAACTGGCTGTAAAATGCGGTGGGTTATCTGAGAAATGCAAATTAGCTTTTTTTTTCTAATTCTAATTGATTGTTTTCATCAGGTGGATTGATGTTGGTTCCAATTAAACAGGTATACTGAGTTATCTGTACAATTTTCCAAATACCCCTTTGTTCCACGTTAAGGAGTTTATGAACCACATTATCTTTTGAAACGTCCTGCATTTTGCAAATTACTCTGAGAGATTCCTCGCATCTCATTGTGTAAACAGGTAAACAGCATGATGGCGTTTCGATGCCCGACAGCAGATGGCAGTATGCCATCTTTAAAACTTAAGTGCATAATGCGTTCCTGCTGTCACATACAGACGTAATTCCTGAACCATTTTTTAACACAAGGTGCATGTTCTGCAGCCTCCCAATTCTGCCGCATTGCCTTCGGATGTTATTTCGGTATACATTTTAGGTCTTATTTAAAAAAAATGTGTTCCTTATTTATTTACCTAAATATGTTTTTTTATAAATATATTTACTTAATTATCTTCGAGATGAAATACTACATTTACAACTGAAGGTTTACTTTTCCTCAACTTAGTTTGTATGAACATTACAAAGAACAGCAAAGTATTTTATGTCTGATTGTCACTGTCCATTGGAGTGAAAATGCCCCAAAGTTATTTGATAAATTGTTGGTCCTGCACCAAAATGCCTAATTGTGTTCCCAAATAAAAGAACATGTTAAAATATTGGCTTTGGATTTGGCCACAATCTGAATACATTTGAATTGAATTGCCATTAAAATAGCTATTAAGGGAGTTGAAGCAAATCTATGTGGTCGCTCAATAGCAGACATTAAAGTAGAAACTTGGATCGTAGCAGTGGAAATTAGTATTTAAGGTTATTGTGCCTCAGTTACCGTTGCTTAAATAATGTTCATCCTGTATTATAGTTATTGAGGTTCTTACCATTGCCTACTTATTTATCTCTGCTCATTGACAAGTCAGTCACCCAGTGCTTTACTCTCCTCAATTAGTAAGTCCAGTTTGGCTAATTTAGTGCGTTGAAGACACTATAAAGACGTTTCATGTAATTTTATGCCGATGGACAGTCGATGTTGGTACACTATAAATTGTGTTAAAGTGGATTAATAGTGTGCTGGGCTTTTGTGAGCAAAGTGGTGCTGGAAGTAGTGTCTCTTTATGCTGTAGTTTAATTAAATAGGTTGCACTGCATTGAAAAGCATCTCCAATAGCTATTGTTCACGTGTGTGCGCTAAGATGTTATGTAATTAAAATGATAAAAAAAAAATGCTCTGCATTAAAATACGTTGCAACTGTAGGTTTGTGTGTGTCTTGCTTCTTTTGTTAAATATATTTTAACTAGTATAAAATGTCATGTGCATGAATCAAAATATATAATCACACTAATCATATCCTTTGACCCATACTGGCTTTGTTGCCGTTTGGCAATTTTTTTTTTTTTTAATTTATCAGCTGTTGGTTATTTCAGAGAAAACCAAGGCAGACCTCAGTCAGCCTTGACTTTGAGGGATCCCCATTCGAAGTTAGAAGATGACTGCAGTCGGAATGTGAGGCTTCACCCTAATAGAGACGAGACTGAAAGGTGGATTGGCCATGAAACTGCTTGATCTTGACCTGGCTGCCTGCTGTTATGGCTCCTCTGTCTGTCATAACCCCCCCCATCTCCTCAATCTCCAAACATGCACACACACTCAATCGCACACATGCATATCCTATTTTATTTTCTTCTTTTTTTTTTTACCTTTTAGAAATGTGAACTGGACTGACCATAAACATTTTCTATGCATCAGAAAAACTCCCCACAACGGGCTCTTCACACTGTTTATTCATTTGTTGCAGAACTCTCCACACAAATTGTATCCCTGTCATCTGCTTGTTTCTAGCAGCCTGGCGCAGAATTCCTCCCCATATAAGAAAATGGTATCGCCCTCCAGTGCCACTGTGGTTTTATTACCTGAGGTGGTCTGCCTGAATATAGCTTACCACATGTCTTATTCAAAGGGAATGGCAGGTATGTGTCACTGGTCATAAATCGTGACTTGCCTTTGGCAGTAATCAGTTGCTAAGGCAACCTCAAATGGTATTATGACCTTCTGTTGTGTGTATGAGTAAACTGTTAAAGACGTCAACATCCAAGAGACAAACATTAAAGATTTATGTCGGTAAACAATTTATTTTCTCATCACACTAAATTAAACTGTGATGTGTCCTGTGTGGGAGTCTGGCTTTTAGAAATATTTCTTTATTTTTCACAGGGGCAACAGTTTTGAATGCAATCTGAGCATTTCCCAATTATATAATGCGTACCTCTGTGGGACGAGAGACGTTTAATCAGGGAGGGCTGTGTGGCCATGTAGTCAAAGGCAGGAGAAGGTAGGAAACAAAGAAAGAGGGAGCGGTGGCAGACTGCTTGGAAGGAGGGCAGAGTGTTGGGAGGGCGGAGATGAAGAAATGGGGGACGGTGGTATTTAGTATGCACGGCCAAGCTGCCCCATCTGCTTAGCGCAGCAGTCCCTGTCGTATAACTGTCTGCAGGCCGTGGGCCACATAAAGAATGTCTCAGATTTGATGTAATTCCGCAAAATTAATGACAGCTTTACTCTGTATGGGCCGTGAGGGAATGATTAGTGTTTGATCGTCCATCTGATCAGTTCCCTCGACTGTTTACAGGAGAGATGCTCCACTATATGGCCGCTGCCTGTGGCAAGAGATAGATATACCTATCCCAAGGCCCCCGAGCTCAGGTTTGAGGTTCAGACTCCTGTTCCCCTCAACACAGACAACCAATATGTTGTTAAACCCTGTGTGCTGTTACAGTTCACATCAAAGTGAGCAGCTACTGATGGGCTGGATGCAGGTCCCACTGGTGGTGTGAGGGTGTACAGGGCACCTTTTTATTTCAGGCTGTGCAGTATTTCAAAGGAAAGTGGGCCAGCCGGCATCCAATTTGGAGAACTCAGAGGTCACAGTTTGACCTTTACAAGATATGCTTTACTGCGGCTGTGATTGGAATTGGGTATTCGTTTTTTAAAAGCGACGGGGAATGGATTGGGGATTTGAGTGAAGAAATTGATCCAACGGATGAATTGTAGTAGTTGGACAAGTGGAATTCCTAGCCTCCTTTTTAATTCGGCCCCACCCCGGGCCGGCCCAACCCCCCCCATTTCTTTCCCCCTCTTGGGTTGCCGCGTTTACAAGCGAAGGGGGCATTCTGTTTTACAAGTGAGGCTGGTGCTTCTCGGTGTGCTAGCAACATTAAAATTGAACCCGTCTTATCTGCGCAAAGCGCGAGGCTTTACATCAGAGGCTGTCGCGCTGCTACCAGGAGGCCCCTGTGTGCTTTTATGTAACGCGGTGCAGTCAAAAACCCAGAGGACAATTAAAGTAGCTTATAGATAAACAAGTGATTGAAGAGAGGGACGTGTGTTTGTGGAATGTAAGGTACATTTGTTGGAAGGTGGTTAACTTTGATAACAAGGCCAACATTGTTCTGCCAAATCAAGTGTCCCCATCACTTTATGAACAGACCGATCTGGAAGGGGAAATGCTGTTTTCAAAGTCGTACCTATTTTGTGCTGAGTTGCATATGGCAAAGCTAATTTCCCATCTGACCATAAGTACTCTGGTCCAGTACAAAGCACAGGCAGCGTAATTCAGCGAAGGCTCGGGGAGGGTTGTTTCTGCCAACACAGATTGTCGGACAGATTGGCAATCCTTCCTTGTGTACGGATGCAGTGTTTTTCCCTGAAATTGTTGGTCATTATAACGAATGACTTACAAAAACACATTAGAGTTAACAAAAAAACTTTGTTTCGGTGCCAGACCTGTTCCAGTTAAATTGCAGCTTGGTTAATTATCCTCTTTTACCAAGTATTTATCCATTTTTGTGGCCTTTTCCATTACACCGTCTTCTCAAATCACCTGAAAGAATCTCCTCTCCTTCCTAGTCGGCATCCTGTGATCTCCTTCATGCGGCTTCTTCCATGGCCCACTTCTCTTCCCCCACTGCTTTCTTTCTCCTACACATTTTATATTTTTTGGCGGCGCTGAGGACCTTTCTAAGCGCAGTGACCTTTCTGGTTTTAAATTGAGCCCCGCTGCGGCATGTCTCTCTTCATAGACCGCTCGTTACGAGCCTTTGGAGAACCGCAAAAAAAAATAACAATTCTGATGAAATGGCCCCTTTTTACAAAGCTTTTCCAAATTCCTTTTATATTTTTCTTTCTGGTTGCATTAATAGTCCAGCTAATGAGGAACATCCTAAAGAGCAGACCATGGGAAATATGACACATGCACACGCCTCCCTGAATGCATATCACGCACACGCTCACTGCTAAGGGCTTCTAATCAAATGCCGAGTATTTTTTAAGTGATTTATGAGAAACAGGCAGCGTATGCTTGCAATGTGATCGCCTAACCAGAAAGAGACCACGTTTCAATGCGTAACCCACTTATCTGGCTTTTCAGAGGAGACAATGCTCTGCATTATGTGATTAATAAGCTTACGTTAAAAAATCTTATTTTTTAAAACTGCACCAACACCATGTTGTTCATTTCAAATGCATCCAAAAGTTTGTCAGCAGGCCTTGTTGTTCTCAGAAACAAGGGGATGATGACAAATCTCAGTGCACCTTTGTGCACAGTCCTGCCTTGCTTTTACAAAACAGGGAATCTGACAACGTCCACCGACATGTGACACAAAAGGCAGCAGTTATGGCAAAATTCCTAGTTCACAAACACAACATTCGGCCCGATGTTCTGCTCGGACAGTTTTCGTAGTTTCTGTACAATTCCAAGGCAACTCCTTGATGCCTGGGTGCTTCGACAGCGAGTGCTGTGTGAACTGTTCAAAGGATGCAAACAGATTCTCAGGACGCATCGCGGATGTATTCCAGATAGCACGCTAAATATCTGCATCTTCTAAGGAGGTACAGTTTCCCTTATTACTGTATTACTTCACTAGTATATCCTAAAGGAACTTGTTTGTGTAATGCAGACCAGAAACCTTTATTTAATCACAAAGACGATGGTAGATAATTTTGCTTCTTATTGCCAATGAGAAGCTGGCTGCTTTGTCATTTCGTCTGATTACTATATAATGAGACAGTGTTACTTGCAGACTTATAATACATACATTCTGGCGTTTATTGTGCTCAGAGGATGGCTGTATTTAAGCAAATTAGAGCTGCACTTTTTCCAAAAAAAAGAATGCAAAAAAATGCGTCAACAGATTGGTCCTCTCCACTAAGGCACTAGCCCACTGTAGCTTTGAATACTAATTCCCTCCTCCCCTATGTGAGCTGCAGTGATGATTTCCGAGGACCCTATCCTAAGGTGCTTCTTGTAGCCTTGGCAACCCTAATGAAATATGGGCCAGCCCAGTTAAAACATGTGTGGTATTACCCCATTCCAGGGTGTGTCCTCCTGGGTGTCTATGAATCACTGATCTCATCAGACAGGTTTTTTTTCTCTCTCTCCCTCCCTCCCTCCCTCCCCCTCACCTCCCCCAATCGCTGTCACACTCGAGTCCCCTGAGGCGTCAGTCTGGGATCTGCCAGGCTCATCAGTGTAGGAGAGGAGAAGGCTAACTGGGAGCTCGTACTGGCTGTAAATCTGACCAGAGAGGGAAGGGAATAGTGGCCACACTTCCCCGGCAGCTCGATAAGTCAGACAGCCCCCAACAGTACACTGAAAACCTCTTACTTGCGTCAACATGTGCAGACATTCGCAAACCAAATATCAACGTGGTGTTTTTTTTTTTATTATCATGTGTTCACTTGCATTAAAAGCTGGGCTTTCTTTGTGTCGCAACAATTAGTGCAACTGAGAGTGGTCTTTTCCATTTCTGTCAGCATACATAGGCTTAATAACAGACCATGTGCCTTTTTTGACCAACCATTTTAGAGCTGGCAAGATTTATTGAGATTGTTTTATTATCGACCCCTACACAAAAAATAATAACACATGTGAGTCATTGACGTGCCTGTATTCGGGAGAGGAACAGGCACATAGAGAGATACTCTCCAATGGAATACATGTATGGATAGAGAGTTGACGTGCTTACTATTTCCCAATAAGAAGATGAAGGCAAATTGTTTCTGTCGAAGAGGTGATGAGAGTTGGAAGGCATGCCGGGCGAGGTGTGAGTTAATCCACAGTGCTTTGCAGAAGTTATTTCAGTCGGAGTTGCTTTGAAGCAGCGATCTGGACTGCAATGCAGTGAGGTGGCCCCTTCTCTCTCATACATACATTTAGTTGGGTGTGATCCCCCCCCCCCCCCCCCCCCCTCCTCTCCTTATCTGGGAAATAAGCATTTTTACAGAGTTTGAGCCGTAAAAGGAGAGGAGCAGATAGCCCATAAATCTACCCATAAAAACGTTAAGTTGTCAGAGGTGCCATCAGCTATCAATCGTGTGCGGCAAGCTGATGAAGGGGAAATAGGTGATAAAAAACTGCATTTTAGGGAAATTATGTCCAGTCTTCCATTTGCCAAGTGCTGCAGTCGCATCAAGGCAGAATCTTAATCAGTGGCTTGTGTGGCCATGGGACTGTTCCTTGGTGTGACGGTGAGGAGGAGCACACCCTGCTGGGAGGGTTGGATATTGAGGAGCCGGAGGGGAAGAGGGCGGGCGAGGGGGGGGGGCAGCGCTGTAGAAAATTATACAACTAGCATAAATCACTTCCACACCACGTTTTTTTTCTCGCTTCCCCCATCTACCTTGCACGCTCTCTCTTTCTGTTTCCTTCGTTCCATAATGACCCAGCATCTCCCTCTGCTCATTTGCTCTCCCACTGCTCCTCTCACCCTCACGTCTCCCTAGCTTCCTTCCCTTTTATTTCTCCTTCGGCCCCTGGCCGTACGCTTCATTTGATGCACTGCTGGTCATCTTCTCTCTCCCAATCGTCATCTGTCGCAGCTTCATTTCCATTGGGGTTTGTTGACATGCTTTCTTTATTGATCTTTTTTTTGTGGCCTACCAGGGATCTATCCCTTGTCCATAGGAAGGCATTTGCAAACCTTGAGATTGACTTGTCTCTCTGAGATGGTTCAGATATAATCTGTTCTTGAAACAAAGGAAAAAAACATCTGGCTTATGCTGATGCTTATTTTACACTTTACACTTTATCAGACACCACTGTGACTCCATTCCTGGTTGCTTCTTAAAAGGCTGTTAGATGCTTTTTACATCCAAAGGACTTTTAATACGAGGCGGATTCATTGAAAAGGCTTGCGAGGCAAAAGTCATTTGAGCTGCACCCCCATGGTTTTTTTTAACTTGTGTATATTACAGTATTTCTTCTAGTGTAAGAAAGTGTGGCACAGGGAAATGGAATGAGGGCATCATGTGAGAGTGCCGTTGCCTATTGAGCTGATGAATGGCTTCGTTGTCTGATCTGTGACTCCCCCCTCTAATCTAAGGTCATTCGCTAATTAATTTCAATAGCCTTACAGGCTCCGGTTGTGCTCCAGTGGCCCTGGTTGAGTGATGTCCTCCAGCACAGAGCAGACTATAACACTGTGGGATGGATGCAGCGATGCATGTTCACCTGCACTATCCGCGTGCAGTATTTTCTGCCCTCTGCTCTCTCTCGGCCCCAGGAAGGTGTTACTGGTCACCAAGCATTCCTTAGGCATAGTGAAAAGTGGCACTGCCGTATTGCTATTGTCACTGTGGTGCTGGTGGTTCATGTTGAGACGTGAAAGGTGCTTTTCCCCGGCAGTGATCACAGTTAGCCAAGCCTTGTGTCAGGGGCTGTGCTGCCACCCTTAGACCGACTGCGGTACTGTAATGCAGCATCCATTCTCCAACACTGTTGGTGAGCTACTCTGCAGTTCAGTCACACGGCATGTGCTTGTGACAGTGGGTAGTTTAACAACACATCTAACCGTACTGCATTACAGCTAGTGTACCTTGGGCAGCCTTTGTGAAAAAAAGGAGTGACAGAAAGATATACTGTCCGATGCTTTTAAGCTTTGCTTTCCTCTCCGTGCTGTTAATGTTTAAAAACCAGGCATTAACTTTGTGAGCAGTCCTGTGTTCCCGTGAATCTTTAGATGAGATTCCGTTATAGATCTATTCCATTGGGTTTCCCCTTTATCATGTTTGTACTGATTTTTATATTTGTGGATACGGGTAAAAACGTCCTCTGTATATTCATTGGTGTTGCTGTTTTTGTTAGCCTGTTATCCCCCTACATTAAGATGAAACAGTGGTGCATGGCTCCAATTGAAACAGTTTTCCATCCACGATATCTGTGTAGCGACTGCTTACCAGCCAAAAGTTGGAGCAAGTTTTTGCTTTTAAACATTGCCAGATAACTTTAGTTATAAGGAAAGGCTCAGCGCTCGGGTTGAATACTACGGTTGGAGATTTGATATTTATAATGGCAATAATTTCTTAATGTTTTAGTTTTACTTTGTAGATTTACTTAAAGGAATAGACCGTTTTAAAGCTCAATACCATAATGTCTCATTATTTGTGATTTTGAGTGACACAAAACATAATTTCAGATAGCATTGTTAGTTGATCCTAAGATCATTGCCTCCAATTAAATATGAAGACCATACAATGTAGATTGCATGAATGAGAAGGTGAATGAGACATTTTTCTGGTGGTTTCAGTTGCAGGGAGTGGTCTTCCTTTTTAAAATGTTAGTGCAGTTACAGCTGCATCTGCCAGGGGGCAGTCGAGCACACTCATCGAGCCAGCAGAAAGTCCCTGCCCTGCCTCTGCAGATCTTCATCTCTCCCTTTATGGCAGTATTACTATTTCTGTCCTTTTTACAGAAGATATTTAAAGCAAGTTGCAAATTCAACTTCAGCCATATAATGTTATATGGCTCTTTGTTGAGATCAGGACTACTGTTGGAATAATTTTGAGTAGTGGCTACAGTTATGTGATGCTCTGCTGTGATCAAAAGCCCTCACTGGTTTATATTCCCTATTAATGTTCTCGTCATTAGCATTAAATCACGATAGTCATTTTTGATTTGGAAGTCAGAGGAAGCTGAGGAATTTAGGGGAAATGGTGTTATCTACAGGACAGTGTCATCAAAAGAACAATGATCTGAACAATATCCATGTTTAAACATTGAAATTGTTAAACAGCATACATAAAAATAATATTTATTCATTCCAAAGTCAGCTTGCCAGTTACACTTCAATGAATGTAGAGTTGTAATTTTGTACCGATAAAAAAAGAATAGAATTCATTTCACTACTACTTATTTTGCTACTGTGCCAATATATGAGCAATATGAAATAGATACATTTGTTATTGCTCATTTGAATTTCCTGCCAGTAATGAATATATTTTGGAAGCCCTGAACATTCTGTTGACTACCTATATTAATGTTTCTTTATGGTTTTATAATCGATCCTAATAAAATTCAAAATGGCTGTTTGTTTTCATTCACAAGCTTAATTTGTTTCTTGCTTCTCAGCACTTTTGTTCAGCGGGCGTTTGCAGAAAGGTATGTTGATTGCAGAGGGGTTATTGCTTAGCATGCTGCGTAGGGCTACGTATTAGTGCTATTAAGGTGATTATATCCTATGTTTAAGGTAAAGGTTTTCTAAGCCCAATGTCACTTCTGTTTCCTCAGCACTCTGTAGAAGAAAAGTCATAAATCCTTCCTTTTTTTTAACCAACCGTGTTAAAAAGAACACCTGTAACTCAACACAGAGACTTCTCTAGTCGAATGCCAGAGGCAACTTTATGACTCATGGGAAGGGGGACACACGGCTAAATAGATCGATTTTTGCACAAGCCTACTGGTTTCAAAGACAACATGCGTTTGGACAGCATCTGAATGGAGGCCATTTTGTTTTGGCCTTATGTTTGCTCAGCCTTGGACTGCAGGCGCTAGTGGGGGATGGGTGGGCTGTTGCAGCAGCTACCCTGCAGACTCCTGTTAATGTTTTAGTCATTCTGGAGCCGCTGGGCTGGGAGACAGATTCAGTCAAAAAGCATTTGAGCACCTTCAGGTCCTCAGAGTGATTTACTGCGTATTTGGACATCTGCAAAGAGCTTTTGCACCTTGAAATTCTCTCTCTCTGTCTCTCCTTGCCTTGACTATCCCTCTTCAAAGTAGTAAACCCATAGGAATGTTTTGTCATACTGAATCACCTTGAAGGTATCCAAGGTACAGTCACTTCCTGTCACCTTCTCTCTCAATGATTCCACCCCTCCCTCTCCTCCACGCCTTTAACTTACCTCATCTTTCAATACCCTCCAAACCTTCTGCTCGGGCCTCAACCACACCCCTCTCGTCTCGGACATCAGATTTAATGTGTGCTGCTCCTGTGTCTCTTCGCCCACCTCTTGCTCACCAGCTGGACACATCAATCCATGTGACAGGTGCTTGTCAGTCCGCTCCTTGCAGGGCAGCATCCCAAAAAGGAAACACAAAGTCTTGGATAGCACAACTCTACCGGAAGCAAACATTTGTCAATGTACAAACACCTCTTCATTGGATGTTGATCCTCAGTCACTAGACAAGTGTAGGTAGCTGCTGAGCAGTTATGAGTAAGTTACTCTACCGTGACAAGTTCTATTTACTGCTTGGTTGCCTATGGCGGCCACCCTGAGTCAAGTGAAAAGGATAGGCGTCAGTGGTCATCAATAACAGGTCTGTGTGGTGTGGGTGGTGCATGCTCTGTGGCATGTGTTTTCTGAAGTGATGGCCAGAGGCCCTCTGTCTCTGCAGCTCCGAAAATATGGTGTCATTAGCATGTGTGTCTCCATAACTGGGACGGTTGCTGAAGAAGCCCAAGCATATCTGGTATGCAGTGTTTAGGAGGCACGCAGACAGGATAATTGCTGGGCAGAAACTGGCCGTAGCTCCAGACTTTCAAGTGCTCGTTGCCTTTGAGCGTTTTACACCCCAAGTGGCTGAATTGCCCAAGGGAAACAAGGTCTGCATTGATTTATTGCTCACCCTTAGGTCCTCTTTGTTTCTTGGAGCCGAGTCCAACTCAACCACCCACCAAAGAAGTCTCCAACTTTGGGTTTTTGATGCCATCAATGTTTGACTGCAGGTTATTGCACATAGGAATCGGAATGCCGTCAAAGTAAACGTCTAAAGTAGAACGAGTTGGCTAAGCCTTTCTCCCTTACCGGTGCATTGCTTGAAATGTTTGGCTGCATTTCATAACCAGCGCTGTGTCTCTCTCTGCCAGTACCGATGATTAAACACAAGAAGTGTTTTCATTAAGGTTGAGTTAGATTTCGAACATTGTCAGGATAAATCTGACACAGTATCTGTCTACAAAATTGTTTGTCAATGTGTTTTGGTTAGCTGCTACATCTCTCTTTTATGCCAAGCTGTTAAATAGGATATGACTATAACCTTCCTAAAGCTTTTTATTTCCCTAAAAATATGGATGCCCAAGTGAAACTTCTAAGTAAAACTATACCAAAATATTCCCTGTTTCCCCTACATTCCCTCCCTCATACTCTTGTTAAAACACACTAAAACGTCATAATTATTTGCATATGCTGCTGCACTGGTATACCCAAGTATTTGGGTGTAAGCCAGGATATATTTATAGTAAAATGTTATAACATATTGTTATATAATGCAGTTATTGTGACCAATTAGGAAAAGAGAGTCTGCGTATGACTGTTCATTCCATTAAGTGTGGGTTTGGTATGTGTTGTCAAAATTCTTTATAAAACATGTAGCACATCCTTGATTGAATGCAATTCAGCATCCTCCCACAGTTCCATTTTTACCTTTTTATTGCAAGTAAATGAGACAAATGTTTAATAATGTTAATTTCCTTATTGACTGTGACTTTGTCTGAATGAGCTTAAGTATTAGGGTTCATATATCATAAGCTACTAGGTTTAGGTAACACAACTTCTTGGTCAGGTTTAGAAAACAAATGTGGTTAGGGTTCAAATAGCTACGTAAGTGGGACAATGCAAGAGGTTACGGACTATTAACTTAATATTTAGGTTAAAAAAATAGAAAAGTTTCATGACCAATAAATCCATGTTCAGACTTCTAGAAAGTCACTAAAAACATGTTTAACCAAAATATTCCCCCAACCATCTTACGGGGCCTTGGTCAGTTTTTATTCTACCTCCTTCATGAGGATGTGTCAGAAATATTAAAGTTCTGAAATAAATAAAGTAATATTAGTTTCATGCCAACGACACAGTATATGAGAACAACCTGCAAGGTTCGCTTGCTAAAAGGATATTGAAGACTCTGCTACATTTTGATATCTGTTCAAAGAAGGATGTTTCTACTAATTATCTACATTATCAGTTTATTGTTGTTGCCTCTGCTAGTGCAATCCAAAAGAAGTCTTGGCTCAAATTAGAGCCGGAATATTGGTCTATTTGAACAAACCCTCTAAGGTATAGCTTAAAGTATGCTTAACCTCAGCCAGCAGCCTTTACTTGCCAGCACTATAAATATGCCCAGATGTCAGTGACCAAAGCTAGACATGAGGAAAAATTATTAAGACAATCGGAAACTCTGATACACAAAACACCAACAGCAGCTGTGAAATCAATAATTCCTTGATGTTATTGTATCCTTCAAATCCATCAGAACTGTCAGAACAACTAATATTTATTACTACAACCCGTAGATTTAAAGTCTGTACGTATATGTCATAGTGTTATGTTTAGGTTCGCGGTTCGGACTCAAACGCAGACAAGACACATAGCCAGTTAGATGCAAGTAAATACTTGAATAACCAAGGGGAAATAGGGGAATACAGTTCCGTATTCTTCAGCTGGGCAACGCCTCCACTGGAAATATAACAAATGGTGAGCCAGTATCGGGATGCTTCAGAACCAGTAGCAGAGGTAAACCTATTCTTGAGGGTGGTAAAGGCTGTCTCTGCTTCAGAACTCCACAGGAATGGTTTGGCAGGTGAGGTGAGACTGGTGAGAGGTGAAGCTATCTTATTGTACTCCCGGATGAAGCGTCGGTAGAAGTTCGCGAATCCCAAGTATCTCTGCAGCTGTTTTCGGGTAGTAGGTGTAGGCCACTCTGCCGCTGCTTGGATCTTGGAATCGTCAGGTTTCAGCTCGCCCGCTTGGATTACGAACCTTAGGAACTTCACAGAGGAGACATGAAACTCGCACTTCTCAGCCTTCCCAAACAACTGATTCTCCAGAAGGCGTTGTAGAACCAGTCGAACGTGTCTGACGTGATCCTCCTTGGTCTGAGAGAAAATGAGGATGTCATCGATGTACACAAATATGAACTGGTTGAGCATGCCCCTAAGGACATCGTTGACCAAGGCCTGGAAACGAGCCGGGGCATTGGTTAATCCAAAGGGCATAACCATGTACTCAAAATGGCCCAGGGGGGTGTTGAAGGCCGTCTTCCACTCTTGGTACCCCTGCTCGGATGCGTACTAGATGGTAGGCATTCCTCAAATCCAGTTTGCTAAAAATGGTAGCCTTACACAAAGGCTCAACGACGGAATCCGTAAGAGGAAGGGAGTACTTATTACAAACAGTGATGTTGTTCAGCACCCTGTAGTCAATGCACGGACAGAAAGTTTTGCCCTTCGTCACAAAGAAAAACCCTGCACCCACCGGTGCAGAGGAACGCTGGATGATGCCGGAAGCTAGTGATTCTGTGATGTAGCTCCCCATCGCCTCTCTCTCGGGTCCGGACAGGTTGAAGAGACGAGTGGACGGTAAAACAGCTCCGGGCAGCAGATCGATGGCTGCAGTCATAAGGTCTGTGTGGAGGTAGTGACATAGCCTTCTGTTTGCTAAATACCTCACTGAAGGTCGTGGTAAACAGCAGGGATGAGAGTGAGGTCGGGCTGAAACGGTTGTTCCATCCTAGTCCTGTGGTTGGGTCCCTTGGCTGAATGTAGGCATTGTGACAAGCAGTAAGAACTCCAGCTAGCAATCCTGCATGTGGACCAGTCAATATGAGGATTATGGAGTCTCAACCAGGCATGGCCCAGCACTATGGGATTGTTAGGTGAGGGGATGACTAGGAGCCTAATGTTCTCGTGATGATTACCGGATAGCATGAGAGAAAGGGGAGCAGTAACCCGAGTGATGCTGGCAAGACGTTTACCGTCCAATGCATTTACCTCTCTGGGATGAGGAATGACCTCTGTCTTGATTCTGGCAGACTTCACAAGTCCTGCATCAATAAAGTTGTCGTCTGCTCCTGAATCCACCAACGCCTTTAATCGGAGCGAACCTTCCGGTTGGGAAACGACAGCATCCAGTTCCATGTGGTCTGATTCAGGAGAGGTCTGCACCGTGTGATTCACCAACACTCAGGAGAGGTCTGCACCGTGTGATTCACCAACACCCTCCTTAATGCTGGTGAGTCTGGTCTTTTAGGAGCTGAGGTCTGCGCAGAGTGCATAGAGACTGGTAGGGAATGCCTCTGGTTCAGTCTCACGGCAGGTTAAACGACAAACTGGCGCTGAGTCTCTGGCGAAGGGAGATCTTGAAGGTCCCTGATTGTTGATCGACTGCAGCCGCGCGGTCTGCGGAGATCAACGGGAAAGAGGAGCGCACACAACCATGACAAAACAGGAACCCATGCCACCACGTACTCACGTAACCGTGACACATAGTTGCTATGTGAGTGAACTCCTTCAAGGGAAATGACAGAAAACATTTCTGAATAATTAATATGGAAAAATTGTTGAGGAAGGCAGGAAAAGCTTAGGCGGAAACGTGATGTATTGAGACACGTTTGCTCCATTTAGTCAGAAATGAACGAGTGAAGATGGTGCGTCTTATGTTGCAGTTTCAACTCCACCCGCATGACCAAATAAGTCCCCATAGCCGCACTGTACTCATCCTATCTTTGATGAAAAAACATTTATGAAAAAACAAATGGGTTTTGCGCACAAATAAAAAATCATTTTTGAAAGGATTCCATGACAATGTCAAATGCGTAGTTGTGTAATCATTCAAGGGGAGACATTAAGGCTCCAGACATGGGTGTGTTTTCACGCAAAAATGGGTTACCAACAAAAGCAATGAAGTAGCGGAGTACTGCCTTGCTTAAAGGGAATTAAAGACCATGTCTAATGACTGTTAGTGGTTGACTCTCTTGAGGTTCAGCGGTGGTGATGCACCACAAGGAGGGAGTCCGATTCACAGCTTCTGCAGTCCTGGACGACTTACAGAAGCTGTGCCAGTTCAATCATAAATAAACAGAAGACCTCCTACCAAAAGTTAAATCAAGCAATTGAAGTAGATTTTTGTTCCTAATTTTTTTTTTTTTTAAGTCTACAAAAATGGATGGTAAGTGGCCGTTAAACAAGACTTAAAAAACAGTTTATTGATTGTAAAAGGTCTAGTAAAGAAGACCACTATATTTTAATTACGATGTGATGAAAAAACTAAAAAGCTGGCTTCAACTATATATATATACTGGTAATATAGGCAAAACGCCTAGGCTCTGTGTAATAGTTTAATAGTTTAATAGTTTTTGTTGCACCTAAGTTGAAACAAGAACAAATACTAAAAAGTCTATTCTATGTTGTTGTAATTTTGTGTCAGTTAGAGACCGGTACATGTACATGCCCCAAACACTACAGTAAGAGAGAATATATCCTGCTTCTCAGATATTTAACTGTTTAGAGCTCAATTAAAAAGAATCCAGTGGGAATACACTTTGTTCTCCAAGATATGTATGCCTAGACTCCTAATAAGAAGTGGGCGTAGTCACCTTGAGAGCACCCATTCAATTGAGGACGCTGGTTTTGAAGCCTCAAGTTTTACACTTTGGCCATCTGTAATTTTGACTTGGGTATAATTAGATTTTTTGCAGAGGGCGAGAGGTTGGAGATCCTACAGCGCTGAACTTTTAGGCCAGCAGAAAGTTTACAAGGTTCTTCAATGAACCAGTTGTGAGACAAAAACACTGGCGGTGACTTGTCTTCTCTCCCAAATCCTCTCCCAAATCTAATCTTGACAGGGTGGTCCTCAGTAGCTACTGGCCAATGTCAAAACTTTTTTTGTGTATACAAAATACTGAGAAACTAAAACGGGAAATAATCTGATACTTAATACGGAGGCCTTTGCTGGATGGCTTGGACTTAGGCGAAAGATGTGACGATAGACCAGCTCATCATAGTTTTTAATGTAATTGTAATTTCTTTGCTTCTATGATAGTAAACCAAATAATTTGAAAGATAGCAGGCTTTTTCATGTCAAAACCTCAGCCGCTACAATCTCTCTGCCACTCTCTTAACGTACTCAAAAAAGGCTCCAAAGTGCATTATTGTAGCCGACCTCTTACCCTGGACATAAACAGTTTTTGTCCCTTCCCCTTGGCAGGTGGCTACAGTCCATCAAGAACAAGACCTTCCGCTACAAAAACAGCTTCTTCCCATCAGAAAAACCTGGAACCCCCCACTTACCCCCCACGCTGCTGCTGCACTGTTTTGTAATGTAGTCACAGTAACATATGCGTGGTGGAGATCTTCATGCACACGCTCTTGTCGCAGCGAAGGAAAGCAAATTGCTTTCTTAATAAGGCCGGACAAGAAGCCAGCCGTCCACTTGGTCGTTTGCTGCTTCCGCCGTGCATTGGTTGGTGCACCATTGGTTGCAGAGAATGAGCCCATCAGCAGGCCTTCTGTTAGTCTTCAGAGTAAGCAACATTTCTCTCCATCTCTCATAGTTAAGCCTTCTTAACAGCGAGCTCAGTCCATTGCTGCAGTGCAGCACCCGTGCCGGTGACTTGTGAGCTGAAGGCTGAGCTAAATAATACGAAACGTGTTTTCTCCATCTATGAAAGCCTTCACCAATAATACAGCCTGCAAGGGCCTGGAATCTCATCTCAAATTTATGTATTGATTCTGGCACCCACCAACACAGCAGTTCTCTGGGATGATTTGTGTTTGCCACCAGTAATTCCTTAGCCTCCAGCTAACACAGCAATGTAATCATGACTTCAGCTGTTATTATTTACAGAAATAAGTGGCTGAATAATATTAGTCATGTCTGAAATTCTGCATTAGAACTCTGATACATTGGAGATTCCCCCTAAGAAATATCTATTACTAAGAAGAAATTACCATTTTTTTGCCCCTCTCCAACAACAATGACAGTGTAGTTAACTTGTTTTTGATTCTCACCTCGACTGCAGTTACGTGCGTGGGAAGATTAAAAAAAAGGGGAACTTGTGAGTGCAGAAGATCGCATCCACTCAGTCACCATCTCCGGTTCAAACAAAAAAATGGATGCACCCATCGACCATCGAAGAATGGAAGATAGATTAGCTTGGGGTAGAGGATGTCTACAAGAGAACCACCTGCGGTTTTTGCAAGGGACTTGAGGGACTCAAACATGCCAGCATCGAACTGTCAACGTCGTTGTCCACCTCCACCGGCAAATTCTTCTGCTGACTTAATCAAGGGAGGCGAAAAAAATAAGAGATACGTGTCCTTTCCTCACCGAACGACTGAGCAACATACTATTGCCTAAAGTGAGTAAAGACTAGGAATTCTTTTAAAATGATTTAGTTAGATAACGTTGGCTAGCTCTGATTAGCTATTTAACTAGCTATGAAGGCTAGCTAGCTAATGTTAGCCAGAGTGCAGTTAGTGAGAGATGGTTCCCCTCCTCATAAGTAACTGCCATCGTTTGGTGAACAGCCAATCCTCTATTTGGGTAACAAAAAACGCTCTGAGGCGTGTTTTGAGCTGCTGAGTGAATGTGTTTACAGAATCTGCCAGGCGTTGGGGGGCAGGCGGGGCTTTTCGCAGTTTAGGAGCTACTGCCTCAAAAGCTTGATCACCACGGATCTTAAGGCGTACACCAGGGACAGACAGAAGACGTAAGGCATAAGACCTGAGAGGGGGTGCGGAGTAAATTGGCTACATAGGCGGAGGCCGGACTGTGTAGTGCTCAGTCTGTGACTATTTAAATAAAAAGAGGCCACAACACTGATTCTTTTGGATGTTATTATCAGTTATCAATTATCAGTTATTAAAGTCCTCGATAATGACAAGCCCTTGTGTTCAGTCATTTTGTATACAATGTACTAGAAAGGGTCATTTCAGATACCTGTGCTAATAACTTGTCGAGATACAATTAATTATTATTTTTATACTTATTTACGTAGCTAATTTTACAAGACTTCAAACCATTCTGCTGTCTTCATTACGACATTGTTTTGTGTGGTCTGAAAACATTAAAAAATGTCTCGTCCGTCATACGTTCTGTGAAACTGAGCCAGACCAGTGCTCACAAATCATTTACACAACTGCTAGTAGCACCACCGCCTCAGTAATAAAGCATTCTCCTCAGAACTCGGCTATCTCCTTTCTCCCATAAACAAGTCATGTGTTGCCTCATTCATTAACCAGCCTTAGAGAGCCTTATACATTCATGCGATAAAATCTGTGAGGTCGCTCTCACCTGTACATTACTATTTTTATTTATACATCTTTATACTTATGGTCCACATTTCAAAGGTTCATTTTGTTTTTATTTATTTGATACTTTGTTTCCATAGTTATTTTATAGACCCAAAAAAGTTTCTCTTTTGTTGCCTAAATATGTAGTTGTGTTCCACAAACCTACGTTTATGTCCATGTTTTTCCATAATTACACTTCATAATCGCACAGTTTTGTTTCCTAAACCTAAGCTTGCTGTGGGCTTCCCAGTGCGTTAGGAAATTAAGCCAGGGATATGACAAATCTTCACCATGACGAGCTGGAATGGGAACATGTTGCGACATCCTAATAAACTACCATTACTTGAGGTTTTCCGAGTCAGCATACCTTCGATTGCAATATCCTGGTTTCATGTCATTCCCATCTCTGTCATATTTTTCCACTCATGTCCCAACGGTCTCCTCCAGTTTGAACATTGATTCACTGTAGTTCAGTAGATACAGAACTACTTGAATACTAAAATGAATCGTTGCTTCATCACAATTTCATTTCCTAAATGCTGAAAGCATTTGCAGACACTCTTTAGTGCAACATAAAGCAATTGGTTTATATCCATGAATTGGATATTTTCTAAGATGGCAAAGAAAATGCAAGAACGTCCAAGATAAGTTTCCTCCTGAAATTGAAAACCAATAATTTGATTGATCCGTTTTTTGGAGTTCATTAGTTCTGTACACACGTTTGTGCATTAATGGTTAAAGCACTTTTAAGTATTACTGTCTAGCACTACCAAACAAAGTAGACCTATCACATTATGTCAATTGCCTAGCATTTGTTTTTGGACTTTATATATTAGTTAGTGATTGATGCCGGCAAAAACCGGGCCACGGCTCACTCTCTGATGGCCTGTTTACAGGGCTTTGACACTTTTATAGCTCTCCTAATACCATTACAAAGTATTGCTCCTACGGCGGGGCTCTCGCCTTTCCTGCAGAATGAGATACACGACGCTGTCTGCTGCGGTTACTTGAAGCCGCACAGTTGTGAAAATTATTTTTTGTTAAGGCTGCATGAGAAATTATAGACATTTTATTTGTCAATGATTGTCTGGCCGATTTTGTTGGATACCAAAAGTACAGGCATGTAGACCGAAGATTATATGTATCTCAAAAGATTCTGAGAAATTACAACAGTCTAAAGTACCAAAGTATTTAGTTTACCACTATTAAGGGGGATACAAAATAAACAAATTGTCAAATTTGAGAAATTGTAACCATGAAATGTTTTATCATTTCAACATTTTACAAAATATTAACACTAAAATACAGTTTATTTTCTGTTAAAAGACTAGCGACAGATTTCAAAATGGATCATTTCAAGTGGAGTGAAGACTTTTGAGCGTGTAAACGGAAATCTGAAAGGAAAACGACGGCGCACTGAAGAGCTGCTCTTGATTTGTGTGAATGTTGGTGTCTATCTAGTGACCAAAAAAAACTCCCGCCACACAAATAAATTTGTCACTGGGACTACTGTAAATCATTTATGTTTATGCAGAATGGGTTTAAGCAAACTCAAGTGTGACATTCATAGGGATTCATCGTCTGGGAATCATAAATTCTTGTACCAAAAAGCTGTCAATTTGTCGTGTAGACGTTGAGATGTGTCCTCGATTGGATAAATAAAAGTGTGACGTAAAAGGAAAGTAGCATGAGGACGCTAAGACAATAATTCCATTAGCTGCCTCACAGTAACTGGGTTCCGCTTTGTGTTATCGAGAGCATGACAAAGCCAAAGGAGACTTGTTCTGAGTCCGCTATTTTGCTAGTGACCTTTCAGGGCTCAGAGACGATATGTTTTGGTGAGCGTGGTTTACTCCCTCAATTCAAAAGATTAGCGTTGCATTTTAATCTCTATATGTATTATTTACATTATATATTACATTTTATAAGTATTCACATTACTACTAGACATAAAGTGCCGATGTGCTTCATTCAGAAAATATATTTATTTTCTGTCAATCAGTGTTACGGATGGATGGTTGCCCACAACTGCATCCGTGAAGAATGCACACCTGCATGCTCATTTAATCATCTGCTTAGAGGGAAGGACCGAATGCATCCGGGTAAGGATTAACAGGTAAGGGGGGTTGGGTAGATTTACTAGCCTTTACAGCTCATTAGAATAACAAGTGATGGAACACGAATGAGCCTTGTGACCGCGGTCATTTTAGAACAGCGGTTTCCAAACAAAAAAATATGATCTCACAATTAAGAAGCCACTGAACATTTGTAACACAGAATCACGTCACCCCAAATGTCAAATCAAAGACCGGACCTGTATAAACCCTGTGCCAAATAGGTAACACTTGGAAAGCAGAGACGGAAGCAAATTTGCGTCACTGAAGTCAACATTCGAAGAAATTAAGAACAAATCTATCAAACCTGTTGTGTAAAACGTTTCCTTTCTTTGCTGCCTGATGAATGTGTTATCAGGTGTACAAAGGGTATAGTACTCTGTCGGGAAAAGCTTGTGCTGCTTTTGGTTCTTTGGACTATTTTTTTGGTTCTAAAAACTTGTGACTTGAACAGCTTGAGTCTAGAAAATTGCACATGTAGAGTTGCATGATTACTTTGAATATCCCAAAAATGTATATCTTTTCATTAAGTTTTTTCCATCAGAGATTTCCCTTTCATGCCATCAACAATCCGACGGAAAGTCTTTTTTTCACGTGAGTGATAACCCAATTGAAAAACAATTCCCCTCTTGTGGTTATCGTACGTTTTGAAAATGTATTCCTTGTGCTGTTAAATTATTTTTCTTTGCAGAGTACCTATCCCTCTCCTTCAAAAAATGACTTGTTTCTGGGCATGTTGATTCAGAACAGACGGCTGCTATGCAGATGTTGATCTTTTCGAATAGTGACTTATGCAATACTTGTGCAAGGCGGACATTAATGAACTCGTCATATTACTCGTCAACTCAACCAAACTATTTGAATGAGAAGTCCTGGATGTATCACAGTATTTAATGAAAGCCATATTTTGTTCTTTGTTCTAGCAACTAATACAGATGTTTATTTTGACTTGTATCTGTCACTGAATCTATGCTTGCTCAATCCATTTGCAGGTTTTTAGCTGAAGATAAATCAGCAAACAATACAAATGGCAGTTCATGGTGTTTTCTGGTGCAATGCTTTATTTACTGTCCAAACATTATTCAGTTTAAAGGTAAATTGCATCAATTCACATCCTATCAGATTATGGTGCTGAGGAGGTGCAGCTTAGACCTCACTGGATTTCAGCGACCATTAAATTGTGTACTGAATCTGACTAACTATTTCAAACTTTCTAGAAAATGTCCACATCTTTAGTTAGTGACTAAAAATTTCCACATCTTTCTTTTTGACAACAGCAGGTTGCCTCATTTCCTCGTTTTCCCAAACGATGAATTGGGAAAAGAAGGTACAGACTTTGGATCTGCAGAACCAATTTTTTTTTTATCATTTGCAAAAAATGTCAAAGTGCATCAAATATGCACACAACTGAAATTAACTCTGGGATACGTTTGATATCTTTATAATTTCTATCTTTGCTTTACAGTAAAACATTAGCCAAAGGCAAACTATTACTTTAATGGAAGTTTACTCAAATGTGACTATTGCAGTAGGCCTACTTTACAGTATTTGTAACTTACTTTACTTATAGATGAATGAGCATCGTTTTATGGAAAAGAGGGATTCATTGCCATGACTATTGTATTCACTACTTTTGCTACCTCAAATACAAAATGATATTTGATTTGTACAAATATAATACAGTAAAGACCTACATGAAAAGATAATTGTTGAAAAACTCACCAAAAAAAGAAATCTTTTAAAATACTTAAAGTATGTATGCATGGCTGCATCAAAGAGATGAATTATGTACTTGATGTACTTGATACTCTTAAGGCAACTTTTTCAAGATTGACGTTTCCAGTAGTCTCAAGTGATATAGTTTTGGCATTACTGCAGTCAAAACGGCCCTGAGAATAACTGCCTACTCGGCAGTTTCTAATAGATTTAAAACAGTGCTACCCATTTATTGCCCGAGGGCCACATGGTTGCTTAAAATTGCAGCCAAACAATATCTCAGTTTTAGGTGCCTTGGCTCACAGTTTATTCAATCTGTGAGTTAAGGGTGAGTTTTTTTAATTGCAGCTTATATAAGGTTGGATATCTAAACATTAAAATGCTTGGAGTTTAGTTATTGGAGCAGACTTTGTGCTTTTTGGGGAAATTCAGCTACAAGTCACTAACGAAATGGTCTTCTTCAGTTTAGTCTGACCTTAAACATGCAGCAAATTCCACAGAGTTGGCGTAAGAGAAGCATTTACACATGGGAGTAATGTCAGCAAGGTGACCATCAGCAAATTTCCTCGTTATTTTTTTTAACCTTTTATGTACATAGTTTAATCTCCATTTACGTGTCACCTTTTTCACACTATAACTTGAATGTAAAGATGTTTAAACGGAGAACAATGCTTTCCTTAATAAATAAATACAGCACGTGTCTTGGATTATTTCTAATGTTTAGAGAGAGAAATATCTTTAAGATCGATGTGTTTATGTTGTCAATGTGTTAATGATTTTCATTTCAAAAATGATTTTCAATTATAAATTCAATCGTTTTTTTCTTTAAAGCTCTTTTTCTGATTCGTCCATTTAGGCCTAAATCCGTTGTTTGGTGTTATTCTCCACCGCTAGTCAACAGGTGATATCAATGTTGCTCATTAATGTCTACCCTGTATCTCGCCATTATTTCCATATAATTACATGTAAAACCCTGTCGCGCATTTAATCTCACCGGTGCCGATTATTAAACGGCCTCTACAATCATTAATTGTGCTATAAATAGCAAATGAATGAATGCTCCGACGCGTCGATGCACTTTTCTGGGTGCGGGTCCGACGTTTTTGAGTCGTGTTGCTTACTCCATAACACCTCGCGCAGGAAAAACAAGGTGAGAGAAGGAGTTTTTTCATCGCCCAATACTCAGAATTCGGAGAGTAAACATGTACAGCTTTTGTTTTGAGCAACAACAAAAAAAGCAAAACGTTGTACAGCTGCAAAGTCTGCTGTAGAATTATTTAGATAATTATTTAAACTGTTTTCTCTGCAAAAAAATGAAGTTTGACTTATTTTGTCTTTGTTGCACTAATTTGCGTTTCTTTACTGACTTTATGATTCACATGATTGTTTCTGACGAATAACAATGCATTTCAAATGCTCGCGTTGCATTATCAGAACATCACTTGAATTAGAAATGGTTTTGTTGCCCCACTTTAGCCCGACGACGGGAGTCGCGAGGTCCAGCCGGAAGGCATGACGTCATGTAGACTCAAAACAACAGAGAGATCAATAAGATGCTGGTTAAAGACAACTTAATTTACTGATGGGATTAAAACAGCCTGACGGCTTAAAATAAAATGTATGCTCCTCTATTTGTCAGTAACTAATACGCTTTGGAGAGGTTGATGAGATTGGTTTTTGTTCTTCAGGGTGCGTTTGTTTCCTTTCCTTGGTGGCTCGCAGGTTAAACGAAAGTCTGAGCTGCTTTTTAGATTTGGATTGTGACACTGGTGCAAATGGATGCAGCTGTGGGGTTTATGAGAGCCGGTGAGGGGTCTCCTCTCCTGCAGACCCAGCTCTGTCTGAGCGCAGTGACTTTGAACTTGAACCTGGTCTTGTTCATCATCATGTGTGCCAAACACGGCCACAAGTGAACTCGTATAGTAATTTGGCTTTTCGATCAATTTCCAGTTATTTACGCCATACGCAAAAATATATATATATTTCTTTAAATGGTTGAATAAACATCATCGGTTTTTCAATCCGTCTTTTTAACTCTTACGGTTATAACCCTTCATTTGTTTATGTAGTAGTGAACTTTTGTAAGCTTTAAATCAGACATACTGGACTTGAACAATATTGATGAATGCCAGTCACCTTATCGCATACATTTAGACCTTTAGGGGAAGGCAGGCTAAGTTATAAACTACTTCAAGTCAGTCCACTTTTAAATCCACACACAGGAAGTTACCAGTCTCACATATCAGCAGTCTTCGCGCACTTTTAGATGTTTTATTTTTAGGAGGAGTCTATTAAAATGTGTTTATAGAAATAGGATTCTTTGCTCTACTATTCTGACCTCGTTAAACGTATCAGATTTAATTTAATCATGAGGTATTTGCTCTACCATCACAAACGCATTCTTCTGAAGAAATCATCGAAAATGTACATATATGTTAGTATGTGCAGTTTTCCTCGAGGGCATGACGTGTAGGATGAAGTGTAAGGGCCAAACATGTTTGATCGGACGCGCTGGGAGAGGCAGCATTGCACACACAAACACTTATCTGAAGCTATTTCAAACCGTTTATTACAAACATACAATTTCGGACCCACAATAATCAGTGACAGTTAACTCGAGCTGTGATAAATATGCGTTCATCAGCGCCAAATAGCTTCTCCTTCAGGGTCCTGCGTATTAAGTTATTCTTAAACGATTTGGATAGATGTTTGTTTCTTGCTATGTATTTTACTTCTTCCGTATTGAAATGAATCGAGTGTGGCTTCCTGTGCAAGCTTTCACTTAAACTCCTCACTTCGCAACAAACAAGCACGTGTAGACATTATTTTCCAGTCCGCAGCATTAAAAACCACTGACCATCTCACTCTTGGTGCATGAGGAGGTTTATGTCCTTATCGCTTTCTGTAAGTTCGCCTGTGTTTTATTCAGTATGGTGTTTGATTTTTAATTTGGGTGAAAGGGATGAAAGTATCCTTCACAGCATATAAATCAACCCTTTGCCATACAAAATACAGTCGGTCTCCTGTTGTGCGTTCAGATGTGAGAATTCGGATTCTAACGCTGCAACAAATGATAATCGAGAGAAAGTAATATTGTTTCTATTCTGGTTTATCCCAAGCGACATAGATGCCACATCATTACGTGAATCTATCAACAGGAAGTACAAACATACATTCAGTAATTGGTAATAGGGAATTTGAAGAAAAAAATCTTATTTCAGTTAAAATGTTGATACATTATTTGAGGGATGTGTAGTGCTGGTGCAAGTGAAGTTCGTTCACTTTTGCAAGAAAATCATCTGTCAAGCCAGTTTAAAACGGATATAGTTTGGCTGTTTGTGCTCTGACTGAAAACAATGCCTTGTTTTAACACAGGCCTCAATATTTGGGCATATACTCTTGAAAAAGATAATTTTGAAACCGATTTAATTAATAATCTCCCGTTTTTTTTCGGTTGTAAACGATGTGACCTTCAGGGACCGAATTGGCGTCCTAACGGCCCAGATTCAACCATGACTGAAACATTCAGCCTTCCAGACCTTTCCATCGCCAAACTAATTCGTAGATATTCACCTTCCTCGTAGGTCCACAACTATCTCAGTTTTGTCGAAGCATACAGCTTTTTCAAATGTCCTTGGCACGTTTGTTCACTTCCGGTTCGTCCTGCGCTGTTTGAAATACGCGGACAGTTGGAACCGCTTTGTCGTGTGACAGAAGAAGTGAGATGATTCACGATGAACGTGTGTGTGTCTTTTGTTTTGCTGTCTGGGCGGAAGGAGCGACCTCCTCTCTTAACTTGAACTTGGACTTCCTGCTGTGCGTTTATGTTTGTCTGCTTTCTCAGGCTGCAGCATGAAAGTCCGAATGGCTCCTTCCAGACAAGTTGGCCGCATTAAAAATGTTCCCGACACATATTTTGATAGAATGCAGGCAGTTTAAGGCCCACTCTACCAGACACGGTTCAGAAGCCGCGGTGTAATGTTACCGTGATTAAAACGTGTCTGAACAAACTAACTTCTCCCAGATGCTCATTTCATGTCAGAGCCCATTTCCAACAGAAACGTGACTGTAGGATACACCTAATTGTCTAAATGATCTATTGTTGTGGATACATTGTAACAATAAAACCCCACACTTGCAGATGTGTATGTGATCACGCTTGCAGTAGTCTATTTTCTGAATTGTCCGAGATTCCGTCTGTTGGCGGATAAACAACACACGAGTGTTGTGTTGTCCTTCTCTCGATTAAGTTGCAGCTCAAAGGGTTATTTATTTTGAAAACTGCATGTGACGCGTTCAGACCTTCCTCTCGAAGTGGGTCCAAAATATTGCGTAATGAACCACTAACACTGAATTACTAATGTGCCAAACACGCCATATACAACTGCTAAAGCCTGTGTTGTCATTTGTAAATCCTCTCCGGCCTGACTCATCCGGTGGTCCGCGCTCCGCCCGCGGCTCCGCATAGCCGGCTTCATTTAGCGTCTGAACCACAGCCACCGTCTCCATCTACCTGCTCTGGGTGCGGTTAAACGAGTCAAACCCCGCCTAAATTAGCCATAAACTGTGGTGTAGGTACTCTTTTTGTTAATATATGCTTTACTTCGCATCAGCCTGCAACAACTACAGCTTAACTTGTGTATATTACCAGTGGTGAATAAAGAAATGGATTTACCTCATAGGGATTATGTTAGAAAGGTCCAGCGACATGAAGGGAAATGCTACTGAATCTGCTGAGAATTCCAGAGTCTCAATCTAAATAAATGCTGCACTGTGGGTCTGTGTCAAGTCCGTGTCACGTATCTATGAAGGTGTTGGTTTGTAAAGTGAGTGTAATGGGGGGGGGGGGGGGGGGTTACTCCCACCACAGCGCCGTGTGGACCGAACGTGACACTAAGGCGCTCTGTATTCACTGCGTGTCGTTTCAAGAATACTTTAAGATACTTTCTTGATCGCAGTAGTTTACACCATCGAAACGGGTGTGTTCCACTTGAAGGATAATGCTCCGTAGTTTATGTTGGTACACGTTTTGTTAGAAAGGACGAGCATTTCAAAATGGGCCCGTGCAGCAGGAGACTTTGACAAATGCGACAAGGACCTCACGGATCTTGGTGCAACTATTTTCTCATCGTAACGGTTGTTTTCTAAATGTCTCAATGCTGGTAGAGGTGGCCAGCGGTCTCGGCTGATACATTTTTGATTAAAATAAAGTCAGGCAGAATGGGGAAACACCAGATTGAGATTCTGTTTTAGTTTTGTAGGTTTGTTTTTTATAACAACTGCCCACCTTCCTGTGCACGCACTCAAACAAACATGAGCCAATGGATATGCACAGCTGCAAACCGAAGCTAAACATAAGCGAACCTTCACAATGTTGTTGGAAAATAAAGCATTTACTCAACATACGCGAAGTGCATCCGCCACACAGGACCTCGTGAGTCACACGCGCAATGTACAGTTCAAAGAGAGTCGGTGTTCACTGTGTTTACGAACACCGTCCGATTTTTGTCGATTAATTTAGACCAGTCACTTAATGGATCCAACGTTTATTCCATTGAGTTTGCATATGGACAATTGCGCTTTATATCTAAATGGGGCGTGGGTCTGTTATTTAGTCCACAGTTCAGTGAATTTACCACCTGGTTAGCTTTGATTATAGGGAATTGCTTTATCTCAAAGCTAAACTTTAAGCTGGTTGAATACTTGTAAACATGAACACTTTGCCACATTCCCTCTTTTTATCCTAAGGGATTTGCAGCATTTTAGGACCGGTGAGATACTGTTTGACTGTAATATGGCGGATTTCGGCGGTTTTTCGTCTGCGCGTGTGACTCACGAGGTCCTGTGTGGGTTTATTTGCAGTCCATGTAAGAGACATGTAGCCGTTTTGATGGAGGAACTCCACCGCATTGATAATTCCAAATCATAGATGTATATTCAATTTTAATTTATTGGCATCGTGGATGACTAGCATTATGCATGTAAGCATATTCTCCGTAGAACATATGAATTGGCTCAGTAATGTATACGCGTGCAGTCATGAGAGCAGGAGCTGCAGGTAGGCGACGTTGTTATGGGGGTGATGCTCTCCCCTCCCCCACCAACATCCGAATCAGTCCAAATCTCCCTCAGTGTGACAGAGGCTTGTCTGGAAAGACATGATTTGACATGACTGGTTGTCGCGATATTTACAACAGCTACATTGAATGTCAAATGTTGATAGTCGTTTAAATGAACAATTCCTGAAATAAATTAAATCACAGTGGAGAAGATTACGTGTCGTATTTTTGGCTTAAAAATATATATATATTTCTTATAAGTGGCCAATATTTGTGGGGATATTTACATGTATTTTACATGTAAAGTCAACAGTTAAAACCAGCCGCACACTTGACGTTTCGGTAAACTGGCATCGCATCAGTTTGAATATAACATTATTGTAATCATTGAATCTATGGTGTCTTCTACGTTGTTTCAATGATGCATGATCACAGTTTCAGTGGATTTGGCCTATTGCGTGAAATAATCTGTACCTCGATTGTAGTCTAAGTTTTCGAAAATACACAAATATTTGAAATGATGTACTAGTAGTACCATATTGGTATGTAGTTTAGGGGCTAATATTACAGTTAAAACAGTTCTGCAATAGCAAAGTCAAATAATCGATTTTGGTCATTTAAGAATACACCTGCCAAATGTAAAAGTTAAAGAATGAAGAACACGAGTTCGTCGTTAACGTATGATATTGGATGGATTAGATCCTTTTGCAGATGTGCATTAAACATGCATGTGCTGGAGATTGGATTGCTGGTGTCCAAGTTCTGTGCACAAATTGTGTGGCGCAACTGCGCCGTCCGCTTGAATATTTCATTAGATCACGTATATGTTGAAAATATAACTAATCATTGTCTTACTTATTTAAAAAGAGAACAATAACGAACACTTCCTCATCAGTAGTGTAAATATTGTAAATATTTAAACTTTTACTTTGAGCTTTTTGTCTTTTTAATATCAATGAGACACTTTCTGCTTCAGTTTGAAGATTAGTATTAATATTATATGCAGGCTTGGTGGGTTCATTCTGCTATAAACTAACTTAATTAAATTATTGGCTTTTTTTCTAAATGCAACATCTACAACGACTGAGATTGTGCAGCCGGTTTGACCAACACTGCGACATCCGTGTTTCCCACGGGTGAAAATATTTACCCGAAACATTTGTGCATAGTGTCGAATTTCAGCTGAGATAAAAAAAAATAGAACCAAAAAGTCACATGCTATCATTCAGAAACTGAAGAGGACGTAATCTTCTGAAGTCTTGGTGAAAAAGTTAGTTTGGAAGGAGCCGGTTTCCTGCAGCGGAAAAAAAAAATCCTGATCTTTGAAAAACAAAACAAAAAACACCTCGCGGGTTTATTTGCAGTCCTCTCTCTTCACACACAGCAGATATTTCAGAGTAGGGGTCCCTAAATAACCGCTAGTTTGCAGGCATACTCTACTCTAGTGTGAAGTTCATTCTTCTCTCCGTCTAGACTCTGATTACGACCCTGTTTGTCTGCGTTTTTTTACCTTGACCTTGGACTTCCGTGCAGCTGCCGTTTGGATGAGCACTTCGTAGTTGTAATTTCCTTGAGACAAAAGAAGTATAGTCTCTGTCCGAGAAAGGACAGGGGTCTAGCTTCCTCAGTACACAGACACTCAATGGTGGCCCGATCATTCCCAGGGCAACTCGGCGGTGAAAAAATGTTTATAAATTATAGGCACCCTTTCCTTGGGCAGCTTGTAGCTTGCTGTGAGTGACTCATGCGTAAGGCATCACCAAAAAACTATTTTATGCACACGTTTTGGGTCTATTCGACACATTTGTATTTGAACCTCTAAAATACAGTCAGACGTATAATATTAACCCAGATGTATTTTAAAGAGGAGGAGGAGAAGAGCACGCAATATACTCAACTGTTGTGAATAATGAGCCTGAGGACGAGTGCGGCGACGTTTTGGATTTAGAGGGAAGTGTTGCCGGTTCTTCAGATATCAGGAAGGAATCGAGTAAAATAGAGCCTGAAGAATTGCTGGAGAAAGTAATACCGCATTTGTGCTCGTTCAATAAGGTCCACAACGCGTTTATTGTTGTTTTCCTTGGACCCTCGGCGTCGACCTTTTAGGCTATGAACGTGACGTGCAGTCCTTCATGAAGTAATTTCACGTCCTCGCTTAAAAATATTTTAGGTCTAATGGAGATTAGAACATAACGTTCCACAACACTTGACTGGTCGTCAATGGACGCCAAAAAGCTCCCTATGAATGTGGGTGACTTCTGTAATTATAAGAAAGGCCCAGGAAGTAGTTTGCAATGTCTTACCTGGAATAGCTTTTACTTCGTCCCGTTTATGTTAACGCAGATGTACAATGGCACACATTCAACACGTTCAAGTCTTTCAGTTCTCCAGTTCTGCATTAAGGGTCAAATTAACCTATAAAGGTCAAATTAACAGTATATATAATTATTATCTCTGCCGTAACCGCCAAGACTTCCAAATTCTTATCTCAGCTTGGTAGAGAGAAAATGTCTTGATGGGAGGAATTTGTTCTGATTGCTCCGTATCTGCTGATGCTTTATACGGTGTAACGATAGCTGCTGAATTGACTGCAGACAATGAGTGCCGATTGAATTATTGTATATATTTAGTATTGTTACATATAATAATAAAAGTAAACGTCACCCAGAACAAATAGCTTTCTTCAACTGAAACATACACGCTGTGCATCAAAACGCCAGGAGTTAAAAGTAATCGCTTTTAAGATGACTTCAAATTACTTCATTTTTCATTTCCTCTGAGTACTCTGAGATAAATCATACGTTGTCATATTCTCTGGAAGTCCTCGGAAATGGCCAAATTTCACAGGTTATTTCCATTTGCCCCAATCTTGAAAGTATCTAAACTCCCCTTTAAGGCTGTGGGTCTGTGTGATTTAAACCAATGGCGTGACTCGGTGTTCCGCAGGAAAGACCTGTGACATACGAGGCAGTGGGTCTTTAAAGGGCTGCTCTGCCCACCTCACAATCCCGATCTCGTAGGACTTGTTAGCATATCACGTGCTAGATTCTTAATGAAGTGGCCATACGAGGGCCTCGTGTGCGCATGCGCGCTGTGTAAAATGTAGTTGGAAATGAGGTGTCCGTCTTGGAGTAGTCGACTTTTTAAAAGCATCGGCAGCCCCTGATATGACGACTTCGCTGGTTCTGCATCCACGCTGGGCGGACACCTTGATGTACGTTTATGAAAAAAGCCCGAATGAAAACAACCAGAATAAAAGCCAAACAATGGAGGGACTGAGCGGTAATTGCCCTGCGACCCACTGCCGGGACCTGATGTCGCACCCCGCACTGGGAAGGCATTCTGGCACCATAGCGACCCACCAGGGCTCCGTCTACTCGGATATTTCCTCTGCGGACACCGGCCGGCAGTGTCCGGCTCCCCAATCGTCGTCCAGCGCATCCTTGAGCTACGGTTATCCTTTCGGAAACCCATATTACGGCTGTCGGTTATCTCATTCGCACAACGTGAACTTGCAGCAGAAGCCTTGCTCCTACCACCCAGCAGAGAAATATGCCGAGCCCAGCACCGCGCTGCCCGCGGAAGAACTGCCTACCAGGGCGAAAGAGTTTGCCTTCTACCCGAGTTTTGCTGGTTCCTATCAGGCTGTCCCTGGTTACCTCGACATGTCTGTGGTGCCCAGTATCAGTGCCCACCCGGAACCGAGGCACGACGCCTTGATCCCCATGGAAGGCTACCAGCACTGGGCTCTCTCCAATGGCTGGGATGGGCAAGTGTACTGCTCCAAGGAGCAAACGCAGTCAACTCATCTCTGGAAATCACCTTTTCCAGGTACGTGAAATGATGTTTCATTTCTTCCCCCACCACTGCTTTCTCCAGGCTAATATATAAGCGGTTTCCACGGGTTTATTAAATGTGTTCTGAAATTAAGAAAGCTATTTTTTACTTTTCTAAGATGCTTTTGCTTAGTGTGCACATTTGTTGTGTTATAATGCAAATACCAACTTACACAGAGGTCCAGGGGAACTACATTTGCTGAATAAACATAGCTGGCATGTCTTATGTGAGTGAAGATATGTCCTTTAGGGGCTCAGCTGGTTTGGACTCACTCTTCAGCTTGACATAAGCAAATATTTTCTACAACGACTGAGATTGATTATTTTCCTAGATTCCGAATTGTGAGTTTTTCATTTGAATGGTCCTTAAGCGGTTATTATACATTTAGAGACACTTGATTTCCACTGTTTATCAGCTCCCTGTGCAGTGTCCAGTCTCCTGCAAGGATTCATTTGACCAATATTTGAGTTGCATGCAGACCTCAGCGTTTCAGAAATGGTTCACTACCACTAATTCGTTAAGATCTCAT
Source organism: Apeltes quadracus (assembly GCA_021346845.1). NCBI lineage: Eukaryota > Metazoa > Chordata > Actinopteri > Perciformes > Gasterosteidae > Apeltes > Apeltes quadracus. The sequence continues at coordinate 8,662,573 of CM037928.1, read as the reverse complement.
GACCCAGGCTTGCCTTACAATTTACTCATTGTCAAACGTGGCAGATATGTGATAATAGACTCATGGGCCCGGCCAGTATGCAGTTTACAGCGTGTTTATTAGGCTGCTTATTTTACCACACTGGTTTATTATCAACATGAAATCTGCTGATATTTTAATTTCGTAAGCACGAAACTAAAAGAACGTTCTCGTATCTCAACTGCGTCTCTCACACAAAATATACCTCCTTTTTGTGTATTGAAAATACCAAAAGAGCGAGTCACGCAAGCACGGGCACGTAGGAAAATGCGCGCGCACACATGCACGCTGAAAATACACGAACGCGCTGTCGTTGTCTTTCCGTCCTGCCTCGGGGGAATGTGGATACACACGTACACAGTCACAGTCACACGCTCATGCGAAACTAGTTGGTTTTCAAGCAAACCGCTTTCAGATATTCTCAGCGTTCTTGTAGCACATAATTTAACCATTAACTATCTGTCCTTTTCATGTCTAAATACCATGATCGTGTCTACAGCTGTGTAGAAATACCCACAACTCCAACCACTGTAGGAGTAAAACTGTCTCACGACTTACCATATGTATCCTGTCATATTCTCACTGCCTCTCTTGCACTAGGTACTGGCGAAAAGGTGTAATTCCAAAATGGATACTTTCACAAATCAGTAGGGATGTCAAAAGTTTTTTTTTTAAAATAACACAGTGGAGAACAATCATTTTAAGGATTATTTTAGTTTAGTTTCAGCTTGTTTAATGAATTCACTTTCGCCTAAATTACGTTCAACACGTGTAACTTTGTGATTGAAAAACCTTGACTATGCTTCTAGTACTCAGATTAGAATTTATATTAGTTGCCAAATAATTATTTATATTACGTTAAGGGGCTCTGACCGGCGTATTGCATTCATTACACCGTGTACGAGAGTTTTTAACAATGTTTCCTGAATAAAGTCAATCAGAAAATTCGGTATCAACTTTCGTAATTCATACTGGAAACAAAGCAAAATTATAGTGGATGTAAACATAAAGTAACTATTTATTTACAGAAATCAAGGATGAACCGACACTGTGTTGCGTTACATGTCAGGTGCAGTATACGCCTCAGACCCCCCACTACCCCTATACACACACACACACACACACACACGTTGCACTGTTGCCGCTGATTTTAAGTAAACAGCGTGGGTGTTTTGCGCACAGTCTGATATCGGCCTGCATTTATTGTTCCTACAGATGTTGTGCCACTGCAGCCCGAGGTCAGCAGTTACCGACGTGGGCGTAAAAAACGCGTCCCTTACACGAAGATCCAACTGAAGGAGCTGGAGAAAGAGTATGCAGCCAGCAAGTTCATCACCAAAGACAAGAGAAGGCGCATCTCGGCCGGCACCAACCTCTCAGAGCGTCAAGTCACCATCTGGTTCCAAAACCGGCGAGTAAAGGAGAAGAAATTTGTCAGTAAATCCAAAAGCAATCATATGCACACCGCTTGATGAGATCACCGACCTCCTTGAAACTGCGACTCATAACTTCAACGGCATCATGCCATGTGTTTCGTCGTGCATCTAAAATCATGGCTGAAGAACAACTTGGCATTATTTAACCTCCTTCCTCTCCATTGACCATGCCACCGCATCACCCCGCCCCCCCCCCCCCCCTCCCGTTTTCAAGTTGGAGATGATGCTCTAAAAACTGTGATTACAAATTTACTTCACATTTGTTTTATGATTGTACATATATAAATATATAATATTTAAAACCGTATCTGTATTTCAAAGACAAGTATTGCGTCTATGTCTTGTTCTTTTATTTCTTCTTTTTTTTTTGTTTAAGCCAAACCTCGACAGGTCTGATGTAATTTCAATGACGTAAACAAGGAGCCAATCAAATCCGAAGAGACTTGTTTGATTCCATTTTAGACTGATAATGACCACATGGACATCATTTGTGGCGTTGACCTTAAGATGTCTTCAAGAAAAAGCTCACAAAGAGGACTGTCAAGAGGAAGAATATGATGTTTTTTCTTCTTGTGTGGGAAATGTTCTCTCAAACCAGGGGTAAAACAAAACAAAGCTCCTATGTTGATAATCTGTATAGTGCAATGCGTTTTTATTTAATTCATATTATCGAGTATATGGCTAAACTGTAAACTGGAATATCCCAAGACCTGTATGTTTTCCTTTGTCAGTGAAGGATTCTGTCTTGCAACTGGAATGATTGTAGGCCTAAACCATTAAAGATCCGTGAGTAATACACATAAATGCACAGTCGTTTGATTTGATTTTTGTCTTTGTTATAGCATTGAAGCTGATCACACGCCTTGTACGAAGCCTTGTAATTTCTACTCTAGTGTATGTGAACTATATCGTGGTGTTGAATTACGTACTGGTAACGTGTTTCATAAATAAATAATGATTATGAAAATGCTTAAATATTTTAGTCGCTACTTGCAGTATTTCTTTCAGTTTCTACTTCCACATGTTGTCCCTTTAAGCTCTAACCGCGTCCGTCTTTCCTCAAGTTAAAGTTTAATGTTACTGAGCGCTTGATTAAGACTTGTCGTCCCTCCTGGAGTAGTGCTAGTGCCCTTAGGAGAAAATGCAGTGCTGTTTGTTTTGAATCATACCGAAACAATACCAAATAATTTGTTATATTTTGAAACCGCTTTGTTTCAGAAAGAAATTGTGTATTAAGGCTTTTTTTTTCTTCAATTGTATAATTTTCGCAGGGTGAGGAGGAACGCTACCACGCCCCAGCACTCAAATCGAATTTTAAATCAAATGCATTATTCAAAAGGTTCTAACCTATTACTTGGCCAAAATGCAATACATAAGAAACAGGTCGACACATTGAACAGAGTTTTATTCGCCAGTTTTCGGAGAAATTCCCTGGATGATAACAGCATAGTGGGTTCGGAAGGTGTTTGATTCCACAGGTAAAAATAGTTCAACAAAGTTTCATTCCCTGTGACCGTCGTGTGTATTAATCGATGATAAGTAAGATATGATCAATACATCTTTAAATGCACATTTCCAACAAATGCACTGGTGCAGCACGCGCCATAGTTTTGCAGCGCCGTCCATGATTCGTTTTGAATTTTACCTGCAACAACCCACCGTTTGACTTCAGCAATTAACATGAGAATGCAACGCGTTCCGTCGCCCACGTTAACTAACATGCTTCTTATCACGGATACTCATACAAGTACTTACATTTATATACGTGTTCATGCTACGTTAGTCCGTAGTTGCGGGTTGAGTCTCAACAGTTGTATACATGGAATATATATTTATCATTTAGAAATGTTCGGTGTATGAATGTGCAAAGTTTTGCCACGGTGTTCTTGAGCAAAAAGTCCACTTCAGATATGAAAGTTCCCTACATTTGAAAAGTATCGGTCTGAGTATGATTAACGTTCAATGTGGTTTACTTTAAGGTGGATGCTTTGGAGTACTTTAAATTTCCGTGTTGACTGAAACAAACGCAGAATTATTAGTGACAGACACGCACACAATTTTTATAGGAGATTTTTGTTGTAAAAATGACTAACTTCATAGCCCTATATATATTTTTCTTACGGTTATAATGTGACATATATTGCCAAGAACCGTTGTTTTGCATTGTAATTTCTTAATAATCAAGTCATTGACGCAGCTAGTCGGTTTGCAGTTTGCTAATGAGAATCCAAGCCCTCAGAGTTACGTTTTTATGTTTGTCTGCATCCCTCCCGGGTTTTCGACCCCTGTGGAAAGTTCTGGGTCTCCTGCTTTACCCTTGACCATGACTATGCAGACACTTTGACCTTGACATCACAGCAGATTGTGAATAATAAATAGGGGGCTGGACACCAATGCCGGCGGTTTGTTTGTAGGCAAACAAGGTGTTATATTCTTGTCTAGACAGCCGGGCTCAATGGCATGCCATAAATACATAAAAAGGGGAAGTGTAGCGATATCCTCTGACCCGCGTTTCTGACCATCTGTAGGAGTTTTGTAGTAACATTTCTCGCTCTGGTCCTTTTGTAGAAGTCCTATTTTTTGGGCTCGTGCACTCTGGAACCACAAATGGTTCCACGCGGTCTTCATGAGGTGTGTATCATGGACCACGGAGGACAGGTATAGGACTTTTGACGTCCCACCCTGACACCAGAGGTCCGCAGCAAGCTGCCGTCCCGTCTTCCCAGCGAGAGGACGAGACAATACGACGTCGCGCACACACTGGCGATTGAAGGTACGGCTGGATTCTTCCTGTTATGGCCGTCGGCTTGCGTGGAGTCTGTTTTATGGCTGTTTAGCTCATAATAAATGCGGTGCATTCAACAGTCAAAACTAATTTCCACAGACATGATGGATTTATGATTTGTACTTAATTTGTCAAATTATGTTTTTCTTCAAAGCAAATTGTTTGATGAAGTACATGGAATACTTGGCCTTATTACATGCACACATTTTAACTCTTGCTATTTAACAACTTTATATTCAAAATGGTATTTTTGTTGATTTTCGTCTGCCACATAACGAGTAGTCCCAAACAAAATAGTTTCACAAAACTACTGTCTATTTGTCTTAGTTGTAATTCAAACGGCATATTGTTCTCTCAGTGCACATGAATATTTACTTGTAAAGTTTATTTCCAAATAAATCATGTCACAATGGATAATTAAGGAAACGTCCATACAGCACTATTTTTAAAACGTGATTTATAAGATCATTCGGAAATAGATGTGTTTTTTGTACTTGTTGTGAATAATGAAGTAGGCCAAACAAAGCAAGACCTATGAACTCACTAAAGCAGACCCTAGTTATTTTATATGATAATGAAGAAGTTAACGAAACCAAAATCTTTCGAGTTTCATCCGTCCCGGAATGTACCGTGAAAATAAATGTTATTCAAAATGTTGCGTTGCTCTTGCTTGTGTGTCCGCGTGTGGAGGTGTCAGTGCTGCAGGCCGCGTGCAACAGGACCCAACAGAAAGGGGGCTGATAACCTCTGGTGGTGACCAGAGGAAAATATCAGGAAGTGCTGCGACGGTCTCTGATTTGAGGGTCCTTGAGTTCAGTTAATTCGTTGTTTTATTGCCATGGCTCATTTGGCGCAGTGTTGTGTAGCTGTGTGCATTTCACAATATTTATAAAATATGGATTTGACAGTTGGTATTATTTTGATGCAGAAGTTTTTCCAACTTTTAATGTACGAGGCCTGCCTGAAAATGGAGCAACCAATAGAGAAGTTACAACATTGAAGACACATTGTATGTTGTTTACTTTTGGTATTGATTCATTTTATATTTATGCAATCCAGGCCTTGTGTTGTGTTCGACGGCTTTCGATAATGTGAATATCATATCGAATAAGGAAAAAAGGAAAGAAAAAAACAGCCGCGATTCTGACTTTTAGTACTTTCTAATATTTAGATGTACTTTTTTTAAATTGTATGTTATGCTTTACGCATGGTGTGAAAATGTATAATTTGTTGATCATTAATACTCTTTTTACATTTGATCGTCCTTAATACAGATTACACTCGCAAACACACACACATACGTACAAACTCTCTCTCTCTCACACACACACACACACACACACACACACACACACACTTCACGGAGACACACACCTGTAAACACGCGTGCACACCCCTACACGCACGCACAAACACACACAAATACGCCCACACACTCACACACAGGTATACGAAAAACACTAAAGTTGAATATTAGTTAAACAGAGGTTACAATAAAAGTAAAGAACAAGATTTTGTGTGCAGTTCATTCCATTATAACTGTATACAAATTGATCATTTGTCATTTAACATCTGACGCAACGGAATTATTAAAAATGCCAGTTTTCGATGTTTGATTTGTGTAGCTAGGGGTGATGAATACTGAATTATTTGTATTTGTATTTTTTTTTAGAGTGAAAAAAATATAAATCATATCGACATTGAAATGGGCTATATCCTTAACAAACATATGATAGTATTAGAGTACAGGCTTAGTCGTTTTAAAGCGACATGAAATACCGTCAGTTGTAAACCAACGCAAAAGGATAGCCGAAGCTTTCACCCTAAACACTGAGGGTTCTTAAAGCTTCCCTAGGTGGTTTGTTTTCCTTGAAGGAAGCTTTAAAGGGTTGCAGGGCTATAGCTGTGGCAACCTGCCTGCAGAGAATCAAAGAGAGAAAGGGGAAGAAAAGCCCTTTGTTTAGGCTATTGCCCTGTCTGGACAGGACCCGTGGATTCCAGGAGGGTAATTTCAATATCGACCAGACAGTGTACTAGACAGTGACCTTGACAGACCAATGCTCGGTTTACCAGGTTCTTCTTTAACAGTTCATGTTTTTTCTTCTAAATGAGAGAACAAGGAGTACAGTATGACATCTGCGCCAGCTGAGCTATAGAGATGCACTGGCAGTTGTTTGAATGTGAAATTTGCATTCGTGGGAATACCGGACGGGAGGCGTGGAATGACGAGGCGAGGAGGCGCAACACATGGCCTTTTCCTGCGAGGTAAAGTGACAATTTAAGCCTATACATGACTCTCTTTCTGTTATCATAACAAATGACATCATGACACCCCGTCGCTCCCACGGATGCACAAGGTACGATATTTGATTGGTGTTGTGCTGCATTGCGAGACTCACTAACCAGATGGAATAATTTGCAATGGTGGTTGAGCTAAGTGACAGAATGAAACCGCAACGGGTCTACGTGAGCTTCCTCGGTTCCACCATTTGATATTAGTCTTTCTATTTAGGGCCGGAGCAAGGTCTGGTGCCTTTGGGTTAGATAGCAACATAGTCATAAGTGACGAATGCAGCTATCAAATATCGGCTGACTCGCAAATCGTTCCTGCACTGAATGAATGCTCTCACATAACACTTCACTGGCATATTTGTAACACGCAACCAGGACCAGTCAACACGCATGTGCAAGCTGCAGTAGCCCCTCTCTCCCTTTTTAAAAGCTCACACCCATATAATTTATGTGAATTCATTAGATCAGTTTGTTTATTTTTTACTTTTTAGAGTCTTATCAATCGTTTTATTTTTAAGGAAAATAGTTGTGTTTTTTTTTTTTTTAGATCAGCAGCATCTTGGAATGTTATTTGTGTCACTATTCTACAAGTCCTCACTTTAAGCTGCCGCATCCTAAACACTTGTTTACTCTATTTTGTTTATTAAAATGTCTACTTCATTTTTATTGAAATTGATTATTTGAGTTCAATATCAAGTTCAACCCACCGTGACTCATGAACTTGAGTGGATCGTAATGCATTGCAAATGTGGGCTCAGTTATATTCAGGAAACCTGTCATTGATGAGTCACTGGTGAAAAATATTGTCCTCACTTTTTTATAATTGTCATAATTGAGACATAAAAAAAACTCTGCTCAGTTCCGAAAACATTGGAGATCCATAGCTGATTGTGTCTTTCTTAAGTGCAGAGGATCGCGGTGGTGAACTGTGACTGCATAAAGGGAAGGTGGGATTTGCTAAATTATTTCTGGAATGAACCGAAAGCTGTGAACGCTAAGAAATGCAAAAACAAAAACAAAAGTTGAAATGTATAAATCACATAGTAATTCCAAACAAATTATAGGATATGCAAAATTAAGAGCAATGTCAGTGACGGGTGGCGCCTTTGAGGATGATGGTCGGGCAGCTCGATGACCAAAGCCCACATTAGAAATGACTGGGCCGTCTTTGGGCTGCATGCATGAATCATTTGCACACGATGGGAAAGTTTTTCTGCAGAAAATGTGTGCTGGGAACTTTTTTTGCCAGAACGGAAGTATATTATTTTATGTTTGTTCTGCATCCGCTGCATCTACAATTCAACTAATTAGCCTCGATATGAAGCAGAGAAACTCTGCTGATTGAATCAGTTGAGTGCACCCGGATATCTTATAAAGTTCATATAAAATAATTGTGAGCAGTATAACAGTCCCACAGAGTTTGGCTGTGAACGTTTATTGGAGGTATCTGTTAAAGTTGTTCATGTGAGGTGTACTAGGGGATATTATGTGAAATATATCCTCTTAAAGTAACCTTGTAGAATATCGTTCTCTTTTACGCAGCCAATGGCTCCAACCTGCTGACCCCGTATATGAGTAGAGTGCGGCAATGAGCATCAGTCTTTTCTTAAAATAAGCCTGTAAAATTGGGCTATCACAGCTTTATATGACATGGAATTCATCCATAATTTGCTAGAAAACAAAAGGTCATAAGCACCTTCTTTATTCTAGAAAAATAGTTTTCATTAGAAATGACATTTAAAAAACTTTTGCCATTTTATAAAGATATCAAAATAGCCCATGCGGTTCCATGAGTGTAAAGGGAGAAGCTGCCTGGGCTCATTTTGGACTACACGTGACTCAAGATAAAAAAAAAAAGAAAAAAACATTCTTCAGTTTTAATAAAAGGTTTTTATTGTATTTTTAAAAAGCATATAAACCTCTGTAATACAGAAGGTGATTTTTTTTTTGTTTTGTCTGAGATATAACGAGTGGGTGGTACTATGTGTAGCAGAAGTTAGCCTGGACACGTGGTTTGGGAAAGACCAATCAGGTGCCCCTCCTGGTTTAACTATGTTAAATGTCAGATTGCAATAAACTAGAAGCTGTTGGTCGGGCCCGTGGAAATGGGCGAGCATAATCTCCTTAATCCAGGGTTTGTGGGACCTTTGGTAAACATCCACACAGGAGACACATTTTACTTTCCGAATTTTAGAGCCTCAGGGGGACAACTGGCGGGGCTACCGTCGCTCTCCTACCCGAGAAGGGACAACGTTTGCTCCCTTCCGTGGAACCCTTCGGAGCCGTGCAATGGATACTCTCAGCCCTACTTTAGCAGCCCCGTGTCTATTAACCCGTCTTTCAACCGCTCGTGTGAAGTTAGCAGACCGGAAGAGGGAAAATGTTATTATAGCAACGGGAACAGGGAGACCTGTTCAGGTGGCAGCAGCCTCAAACGGGAGGACAGGGCGAGAGACACATCATCACTAACATCTGATCACGGGATGCACAGTGGAATAGGCAGCTCAGCCGTTTTCGCCAAATATGATTATGGGACCGAACAGCTCATGCAAGACCCGCCATCCTGTCAATCCATGGAGTCCGACTCCAGCTCCTCTCTGCTCAACGAAGGCAGCAAGCCTCCATCCAGCGACACACAGACCATCGTGTCACCGGGAAGCCATTCAAGCAACATAGCCATAGGCGGAGGTGGGTGCTTTTTTTTTTGCTTTTTAATTCAACACCAGGTATTTGGGAGGCACGTTGAAATGATTCATTAGGGACTTGCACAGAGTGTGAGCTCCTGGTTTTACTCGTCGGTTAGATCTTGTTGTCTGGATGCACGTCTTGCAGCCTATAGATTAGCCTGCAGGGTAGTTGCGTGGTGCGCAAACGCCGCTAGGGGTTGCCCTAAAATGCCTCACGCGCCATGTGGTTGTGTACAGTTACAGATAAACCCACCAAGCCATACTCCCCACCAGTTTGGGGATAAATGACGACAAAAGTGTGATCGAGGCATAGCAATGGTCGTTATATTGTTGCATGTTGTATAGGCCGAAACAAATTAGTGTAGTGATTTAGAGAGGACGGCGCTTCGGGTGACTGCATTGAATAGAGAGTTTTCTTTTTAATGACTCGTAAACTGAATTAATATATGTCGCTGTGTACTCAAGAGTCATTTAATATGCTCGGAAACTCGCAAATAAGTAGGGGTATTTTCAAGCACGGCTTAATTATCACGTTAATGCTACTTTAACTGCAACAATAAAACGTACCGTGACACCAGCCGCTGTAAACTGGTATTCTCGAGAGGCTTGGGAAATACAATATAAACACGTACGACCCCAAATTGCTAATCATTGTTCAGGTTCTGCTGCTGGTTCTGACATTAGGTTTGAGATCAGATGTGTGTCCAGTTTGTGTGTGTGTGTGTGTGTGTGTGTGTGTGTGTGTATGTGTGCAGGAAGATCGTCAGCTCTCTGAATCCCAACATTCATACATTTAAAATCAACTGCGCAACATAGAAACCTTCTATTTCCAAAGCTGGGGACAATTTTGGAAATTGCTTTATTACAATGTATTTAGACTTGTTTGTGATTGCTTTTCAGCTCACTGCTCAACTGAATATAAACATTAATTTAGCTCATGCATAAGGCAATCACCCAGGCTTCCCCTGTACAAGTGATGCCCTATAGGCTGCTCATAACCTTGGAGGTGACCGTGATTTTGCAACAGTGGTGACTAATCCGCTACTGTCCCCTCCTCCTCCCGCCTCTCCTCCAGGTGCCCCGTGGTACCCGCTGCACACTCGGACCAGAAAGAAGCGTAAACCGTATTCCAAACTTCAGCTGGCTGAGCTAGAGGGTGAATTCATGCTGAACGAGTTCATCACCAGGCAGCGGCGGAGGGAGCTCTCCGACCGCCTGAACCTCAGCGACCAACAAGTGAAGATCTGGTTCCAGAACCGCAGGATGAAGAAGAAGAGACTCATGCTGAGGGAGCAAGCCTTGGCCTACTTTTAGAGATGCGGCAGAAGGTGAATGATTGGCAGTATAAGCCGATCCTGCTATACGCTCCCTTTGGTCTCATTTGAATGCATGCCCTCATCTATCCATCGTTTGGATTATTACAACACGTTCTGATATTATTTTTGTTTCTCTTAAACCCAAAACAAGTAACCATCTGTGATTCACACAGATACTATAGTCAGTGAGACTGCCTTTATGTTTGTTATAATCGCATAAAGATCGGTGAAGATATACATTTTTGCTCTGTTTCTATTCTGTTTTTGCCATTGGGGAGACAACGCAGTTTGCAATTAACCATAATGACATCATCCTTTTTTTATCCCACATTTAGTCAGGGAAAATCAGGACAAAACGGGACCACTTAGTAAAAAAAAAAAAAGGTAGCAAGAGACTCATACCTCGGTAATTTCTCTTTTGCGTTATGAACAGAATAAAACCCCGCTCAGTTGCTTAATATTTCCACAGCTGGTATTTGTTGGGTAAGAGTATTGCATCCTCTCTGTTCATCTCCTTTACATAGCGCTGCCTTTCTGGGACGTTCACGGTCACAGACAGGAAGTCTGACCGTCTGCATGAAGAGAGGACAATTGAAACCCACATTGCTGTCTTAATGACTTTTCATTGAAAAAAAGGGACTGCAATGACTTCGTTCATGTGCTAAGACGTTTCTTAAGGTATTTCTTATTGCATATCTACTTGTATTACATGTGAACGTCTTAGGAATATCTTAGGAGCAGCGATGCAAAGAATACTGCATGGGTTGCATTTCTTAAATTAAGTTTGATCATCGTTTGAATATGAGTTTAAGCTGCTATTAACGTCCAGAATGTGCCCCGCGTGTTCCACCGTAAATTCACCTGAATCTGTCATGGAAATACTCGCATGTAGATTTTAGGCCAACTTGGTTAAACAAAGGAGCTGCTTAATGTTACATCATGGGGGTATATGGTATGTTTTAAAAAAAAAATCTGATACTCGATGACCAGAATAAAAAAATAAATATTAAACTAGAGAAGTTACTTTGATTGCGCTCCCTTCATTCATTGGGAGAATACAGTGCGACATCTGTCATGAAACGAGTAAGCTATAGAAGTGAAATGTATTTACAGCATGTTATTGATGTGAAATAGCTAAAAGTGTTTTTCTTCGGGCCACTTATACTGTAGGTGACTTTTTTAATACATTTATTTCTGAACAAATCAAAAGTCAAAACGACCTTAAACATTTTCACACAAACGTCTATAAAGAATGTATTATCATTGATATTATAATTAATATTAGACTATAAGGATGGATGTTGAGGGATTACTTCCTATATGTACTTGCTCTTTGCAATGTGCTCAATGTTGTCCCTATCCATACCTTGTACTGTATAACTTTGTAAAAGTAAAATTTCATATGTTACCTTTTGCATCCTGTTTGAGGATCCCATATCGCTATGTAATAGTGCGTTATGTTATTGATCGTCTTGTACTATATCCCATTTCATATAGCCTCTTTGTGGTTTTAATGGTCCGAAACACAGGCCTATTATATCATACTGCCAAAACTACATCTACGAAATGGTATGCAACACGTTTTACGTACATGACATTTAAATAAACCATGTTTCAGTGTGATCGTTGTTTGTCATCGTTCTCTTAATTCGGCACTCATTGCATTCCCTTCTTTGCGCTTGTAACGATTGCTACGTTGTCTTGTAAAAGTAATAATTATATGAATGTATATGCGTACGGTCTTCAATAAACATACTATTGAAACGTAAATTGGTGTAACTCCGCCTCTCTGAATGTTCTCCTTCAAACTCTGCTTTTCTGAGTGCTGACTGGTAGGATTATTGCAGGAAACTGAACGTTTTTAAGTATTTGAGAGGGTGTTTTGTTGGCACGCGGCTGTACTTGCTGTGAACTAATGGATGGGAGCCCGCACAGGTTGCCATTCTTTTATCATGACTGCTCGGATTCAGAGGATTTAGCTTTAAAACCTTTCGATGCAAAATGGCGGCCAGATGAATGCAGTATTCTAAAACACATCTTGCATTGAATATATTTTGTTTTATTAATACAATAACTGCATTCGTTATGGGTAAAAAAGAGCCCATCCCCCCCTCCCCCCTCCAAAGTTCGTCCTAATCAATACCACTGGTACGAGCCTATAACGCCGCATCTCAACACGCTGTGGGTCTGTAAAGCAGTAATAAGGTTACACCGCAGTGTCCAGAGTGAAGCCTCTTCAACTGCCTGTGTTTATCGTCTGGTTTGAATTAAGATTTGTAATGCTTACAATGTAATATCTGTATACAAATCAGAAGTGCTCTCACAGTTGTATGTTGAACTGAAATTTAAAATAGTCTAAGAAGAGCAAAGCAATGCAGAGTGGAGCATTGCTTTGTAGATCATTGCCAGGAGGGAGTGCGTGAGAGCAGTTGTGCTGTCTCAATGTTGAGATCACTGTAAACGTCCGCTCCTGTAACCACATTATCGTGTTAATCCGCCTATGGTCACAAAATGAGAACACAAATTGATCAATTAGGATGCACCCAAAGACCTGGTTTTGTTTCACTGCAGCGTTATATAAATCACGAATATCCCGCAATTATCTATGAGAAGAACGGTCCTGGATTCACTGCAATCCCATGATGCCATGCGTTAGTTTGCAGGTATAGATAGTTGTACATTGCTGCTTGCAACTGTAAATATGATATGTAATATGTGTCTAGTGAAAACGAGAATATACATATTGTAATATATGGCATCCTCTAGTTTTATACATTGCATTATTCCCTCATTGTAATAAGACATAAACAAAATGTTCGGACACGTGCGTTTTACGACAATATTCATATGCTCGTCTATTAAGGAATACACCGTTTTGAAGTGGTGGCAGGTTGAAGCAAAGTATGAACAGAAATTGTAGAGTTTCGGTCTGTATGATGACGTAGGAACCGATGAAATAATGAAATTGTGTGAATTGAAATTGATCATTTATCACTATTCGAATCTTGTTAGCAATCAAACGCCCTGTGGAAAGGAGATAAACTAATGTCTTATGTTTGTGTGTTGCCTTGTCAAATAGGTTCGCGAAGAATAATGGATGCAAAATACATCCTGAAGTTCCTGCGTCCTGTTCTTGTAACATTATTTTAAAAAGAAATCCTCAAAAAATGATTTAGGTAACATCCAGCAATAGTAATAGCTCGACATTATGCAAATATTTAAATTCATATTGTTCCTGGTAATTTGGAAAAGAAGATATATTTTCCAGGATCCATGATTTCTATTTAACGCTCTGTCGCCGTAAGTAACGTGTAAAAATTAGCGCATTTGTTTGTTAGCATTCAAACCACATGCAACATTGAGCCCAGCGTGATTCGTGTTCGCTACCGGATGAAATGAGGCAAACTGTTGTTTGTGCGTTTACAGGCTAGTTAGGGGGTTCCTGTGTAAAACGGTGGGATTATTCGGAGGCCATCGTGGCAGGATGGTTTGAGCACCGTCGAGCGGATGTCTCGACACATAATGTGGTTTTACCTTGAACTTCAATCAGTTGGGTTACAAGTGACGTCGTTATTTCTTTAGATGCTTCTTCTTCCGTATTTTCTTTTGCCTTATGACAAACACTGCGTTTTGAGTTGGAAACCTTTATAAGAGCTTTGACATTTAACAGCGGCCACAACATGCGCCCTTTTGCCTTCAATCGTTTCTCTTCTTAAGTGAACAACAATATCCCCGCGTTGTCTCTAATATTTGTTTTCACGTTTCGGTGTAAAACGGGATTTTGAGAGGAACTCAAATCACGCCTAAAAAAAACCTTGCGTAGAACCTCGTAGTGTTTATATACCTATATTATAAAACGCAATCTTAGTTGCATGGACTTTGCATGACTTTGAGACTGGCTGATTGTGTTTATGGCGGCGCGTCTCCGTGTCTCAAAGGTCAGCGAGCTTCTCAGTGCCCTTCGCAGAGAACTTGTGTGGCATGAGGTCTGCGTCCCCCGCCGCCCCTCCGCCATTTATGGTACAGAGCCGGCCTGAGAAATAGAAAGCAATGTTATTCTTGCCAAAGTGTGCGCGCGCGCGTATGTGTGTGTGTGTGTGTGTGTGTGTGTGTGTGTGTGTGTGTGGACGTGAACGAGGGTGTGAGGTGAGCGCGTGTGTTTGGTTTTAAAAAGAGCGTTAACGTGATACAGAAAATACTGAATGAACTGAATGTTTAACATGAAAGATGCATGTTTTTTTTTCCTCTCTCCTTTCAGAACGGTTATAAATTGCCTTTGACGTTATTTTAAATGAGTTCTCTACATTTCTATTTCTTCTGAAATGTCTAAAAACGTTTAAATAGCCGCACGCGTGGATCGAGCCTTTGGTATATGTGTCAGTGTTTCGTTGCCGCATTGGAAGAGCGGGACAGGTTGAGCCGGATGGAAATACGTATTTGAAAAATATAAATGTGTTTACAATTTATTGAGGTCTCGATAGCGAACCACTAAGGCTCAATTTTCTTGTTCGTGTTTAGCCTATTGTGGAATCATTTTGTGGGTTTTTTTTTAAGCGTGTGGCAACATGGTTACTATCGAAAGAATGTGCGTTATTTTCACCGTGGTGTTGAATCTCAAGTTTTTCAAACCCTCTTTTAATGCCTTATATAGAAGTTGACGCATCACTTTTTTTGCTGCATCTAGGACCTTCTTCTTATTGTTTTTTCCTCCCCAGGCCGTCGCTGAAGGTCAAGTATGCCTCATGGAGCTGTTCAACCGGCGCTGCTTGAAGCTTTTCCAATTTAATGCAAGGATGAATTTCTATGTCACTTTTTCACAACACACAAACAACACACATATTTGTCTGCAGTTGATTGAAGGTCTAGGTCTGAAGGAGAGCCTGAAAAACATGCTGCTCAGCCGACAGAGCTCTAAGTGCTCGAGCAGGCATTACAACGAAATCTGTTAATCTCGTGCATGGTGGAAAGCTAGCTCTGTTTGGGTTCCACATACTAAACCACGTCCTTGCAGGGCCAGTGCAGAGTAAAATAAGGCATTTTTGACCCCCGTTGCTAAAAGGATCAAACGGTGCACGCTTCCCCTCAAATGCAATATAAACAGGTTGCTTTTACCGATGGAAAATAGCTGCAGTGACCTTCCCCCCGCATGCCCAAAATGAGAAATTTAATTCGACGTCACCTTGGTTACATATATATGATCCGAAAAAATAGTGAAAACTACGCCATCAATGTTTGGCAACCTATGTCTTGGTTATTAAAGCAGTAATATCAAAACGTGAACACGCTTAGATTTAGTTATTCATTCGTCGCAGTTATCCAACCTGCAAGTTGGTTGGCCGTTCTTGTGCGGTAAACTCCTAAACTGGGGCACAAAAACATTTAATTTTTTCGAATTATCATCCCGTTTATCTATTATCGCCGGTCAGAAGACGTCTCAAATATGAACCGACCTTTTCTTTTTTTAATGTCGGCATGTGACAGGCTGATGCCTCAAGTACATTTTGCTTATGAATGGTCGTTGTGATGGGTTTTGTAGAGTAGTAATCGTGAAACTAAGACCCCCTCCAGCAGAATGTCCGACACAATCTTTTGGGGATTTAGAATTAGTTCACAGACGGACACGACTCTTTGTTGATTGTCCTTGACTTCCAGGTTCATCTAAATAGCCAGAAAAGTCACTCGGCCGACTTTCTTGAAATGTGAAATCATTTAATACTTCTAATAAAAAAGTTAACACATTGTTGTGAAAGCTTTATGTGCTAGTTGGTAGAGAAATACCCTCTGGAGATTGCTCTAAATGGAACAGCAACACGCATCCTTATCTCCTACGCTATTGTTGCCACCACAAACGCTTCACGCGAGGTGCATTCACTGAGACCTCAGTAAAAAAAAAAATAAGGCTCTTAAGTGTTGCTTGAAACAGTTCGCAGCTCATACAGGCAAGTTTAACTGCCTGACTTACATCCAATTAAACGTATCTGGGCCATGAGGGGACAGTAATATGATTACACAGGCTTCCCACGTCTAGCCTTGACTTGCCGGCTAACTGCAGCAGTGTCCTGGTGAACTGCGCCCATTGTGCGTGTGTTGTGTTTGGAGTTAGTGTTGTATCACATGGCACAGGATTGATCGACGCAGAGCCAAAACACTGCAATATTTAGGAGTACCATTTTTGGACTCAGAGTCCTTCTCAGAATAAGTGCCCCATGTCTGTGCATGTCCCACAGCATGCACAGTTGTAAAATCATTGCTGCAGCAGTGATATCAAAACGGACAATGACAACTGTTTACAACGCCTTTTCGTCGGGCTCTCGTTTGACATTTTGACCACAACGTTGAGTGGTTGGGACCCATGTTAACCATATTGTTTATCATTTTGCTAGACATTAAAAGATGGAATTCTTTTTTTTTTGGCTGATGGTTTTGATGCCAGTCCTTGTACGTGCTGACTTTGCACACACTTGCTTGCCTGCTCATTTGGTCCAACAGAATCAAACTTCCGCGGGTCGCCCTGCTAGCGGAACATCAACCCGGGGACATTAACATGTAGTAAAACCAAAACTGGCCTAGTGATCACATTGGTGTTGAAATGCAGATACATTTTTCAAATGTCGTGTTTGACAACCCTTGTGGTAGATTAATTACTATTGTGGCCTTTCTGGTTCTAATGAAAACCAAGCGTTTCGTCTAATAATTCGATGGAAAATCTTTTACACTTGGAATATATTTTGATGTGCAAATTATTATTGTTGCACAGCTTCACAGCCGCGGCATGTGTCGGACATGTGCCCATTCAGGCCACCCGCTAGAATGTTAAGACAAATACTTCATTTACCAAAAATGACCTGTATACATTTGTTTTTGTTGTACTGCGTGTCACATTCATTGAACTATCTCATTTTGCGTGAATTAATCGTTAATCCTTACGATTATGTTCAAACACAGAATTTGAAGCATTTATCGGTTTCCATTTGGCTAAATCTCTCAGATGCAGATTCAAACGCATTATGGTTGTGTGACAATTCTGCGGTGTATTTTTTTTTAAGTTACAGAATATCTAGTTGCGGAAATCCAAATTCCTGTCATTCTCAAGTTTTATGGTTTTCTATAGAACAAAGGGATTTAGCGTTACTACAGCCATTCGGAGTTTTATGGTGGACGTAGAGAGGATTTTAGTGGTCAAATTCAAGTGCTGTGTCTGGACAGCTGTCTGCTTTCTTTGTACTTGGATACAGGATGCATCATGTGGGACAACCTTTTGTCTGTAAGGGTAGTAAACAAGTTAATGCCAATGCCACCGCCACATTTTGCAACAACAAAAAAAAAAAAAATACGCCTGCAACGGCATCTTATTTCCAATGTTGAGGTCTGAGGATATTTCTTGTTTTCACACTTGCTGTTGGATATCACAATAGACAAAAACTTTCCATTATTTTATTAAGAGACTGCATTAGACCGATAGTGTTATTGGACTATTGGATAATAATTCTAAATTATATAGCATCATTTAGAAAGAAGCTTCTGATCATAAACCATGGGCCATCATATTAATTTCCCCTTGTGAGAGTATCAGTTAGTCAATAAAGATTCAAAGACGCCCCTCAACAATATAATTAAAAGTTTACAATGACGCAGGAAAGAACACGCAGGCGCACCTTTTCTGGTTATTACATGTTATTGTCCACAGTTACCCATGTCGAGAACAAAATGGTCACAGCAGTTTGCAACATCAGCTCGCACTTGTTTGATTTGAGAGGGAAAACGTCGGATACACTCAGGCCGTTTGGTCGGTAGACCGAGCGGCCTGAAAGCAGCCGCCATTGCTGCTTGGCACTAAAAACATATAGAGACAAACGCTTGCAATTCATTTCATTTAGCGTGATCGATAGCGAGTCCCATCTCAAAATATCAATTTGAATATTGTCACTGTAGCAGTTTTACACATGGGGCGTTTTTCGCTCTCATTGTTTTGTTTAATAATCACACCAAAGTCAACAAAGCTGAGTCCAGCCATTCGGGGTAAAACTTTTTCGGAGTTTGTTCCATCAGGTTAAATTTAACCAGTGCAGGAGATGCGATGTCCGAGGGCTCCACTGGTTTCCCAGTTACTGCGGTCTCGAATGAAGCAGTTGTCCTCCAATGGCTTTGATCCACAGGGAAATGAGAGTAGATTAATTTAGTTGCATCCATCCTGTATTGCCTAACAGTTGACCTTCATTCTGCAACAGTATTGTAGCCGTGCACCAGTGAGGAGCGAGGTTTCTTCTTGAGTGTAATGGATGACGGATTTATATGTTGCACAATTATAGCGAATCATCTACGTTGTTGTTCAATAGTCCGTGTTTAGTAGACGCGCCTTGCAACTTCTGTGAGAATAAAACGAGATACAAATTATTAAAAAAAAAAATACATCATGACAAAATCTCGTGCATATTCGCAGACAACAGTGTAAAATGTCCTGGGAGTCTCGGAGATTTGTGGAAAAGCACAAGTGACGTTGAAGTAAAACGTTGATTAGACTCGTTGAATTGTTTCTGTGTGCTAAATTGACGGCGTGCTGGACAATCCTGCGTTCCTAATCCAGGGCTTGTTCTGTGTGTAACAGTGTCTTTCATAAAATAAAATATAAAATGTAGCCTGTAGACTGTAACCGTCTCTGATCTGTATGTTAATTGTCATTTGATTACAAGAAGACGAATACAAAAAAGAGCAATAATGTAATAATTGTAATAACACGAATGTTGCCTGTTAAATTCAACAACGCAAACACATGTCTCTGAAAGTACTGTGCAGTTTGTGCTGTGCTGGTTGAAGGAGCTGTAGCTGTGCAGCTAGCCTACCACCAGAGCAGCACCACGAACACACACAGCACATATCTCTCCTAATGTCATAAGGCAGCGAGCAGCAATCTGTTCCTGGTTTTCTTAGTGTGCCTGCGGTGTGGGGTAGTGATTCCTTTGAACCTTCTCGATCTTACCTAACGCCAACCACTCCTACACATCCAACTCCTCCAAATTGATATATGACAATATCTACTTTCGATCACGTGTCTGCGGGGCGACTTAGACGGATTGCGCGTCATCTCGCCTTCCCAAATTCCACCCTTCTGCTGCAGCACGTATCCAAAACATCTATCTACAGTTCGGAGTACGAGAGAGAGAGAAAGATGTTTAACTCAGTGAATCTGGGCAACTTCTGCTCCCAGACGCGCAAAGACCGGACATCCGAGTTTGGGGACAGGACAGGCTGCGCGTCCAACATTTACCTCCCCAGCTGCACCTACTACGTGCCCGAGTTTTCTGCCGTCTCGTCGTTTCTTCCACAGGCCCCGTCCCGGCAAATCAGCTACCCTTATTCCACAAATCTTTCTCAAGTGCAGCCGGTACGGGATGTTTCATTCGGCTTGGACCCTACCAGTAAATGGCACCACAGAGGCAATTATGCGTCGTGCTACTCCGGAGAAGATCTGGTGCACAGGGACTGTCTTCCGCCATCCACCATGACAGAAATGCTTATGAAGAACGAGAGTGTGTACAGCCACCACCATCACCATCACAGCCATCCGGGCTCCAATCACCCCTCCGCAGGTTTTTACTCCGGAGTGGGGAAAAACAGCGTCCTTCCGCAAGGTTTCGAC
Source organism: Apeltes quadracus (assembly GCA_021346845.1). NCBI lineage: Eukaryota > Metazoa > Chordata > Actinopteri > Perciformes > Gasterosteidae > Apeltes > Apeltes quadracus. The sequence goes on along the minus strand of CM037928.1, from coordinate 8,642,402 downwards.
CGCTTTTTCGAGACTGCGTACTGCAGCAGCACGGACAATCAGTCAGACAGTTGTTTACAAAAGGGCGAGGGAGGAAAGCTGGAAAGCGACTCCCAGCAGCCCGTAGCCTCCGTGGCCGGAGCTCCGCAGCAGGAAAAAGACCAAGAAGATGAGGAGGAACATACAAATTCTGGCTCGTGCACTTCTTCTTCCACAACCACCAAGGACGGCACCGCCAACAAGAGCAGCCACTCGAGTAGGTTAAAAGCTGTAAAATGGGGGAAGGTTAAGGGGACTAGCCCGGTGTTTTGTCGGTCAGATTTTATGTGGAGTTTTATAAGCATTCAAAGGATTTTATTATAACCCTACAAAGCTCTTTCTTGCAACGAGAATAATTTTTACGATGGGAAAGCGCTTTGAAAAAAAGGGATGTTATACACAGACGCCTCTATGGTGAGAGTCTGTGAAATGTTTAAGAGAGAGCTATTGTGACAAATGTTAACTTTGATCATGAACTTGCGTTGGGCATTTTAAGGGATTTTCTCGTCGGGCTGGAGAGAGTAAAAACCAATTGGGCAGAACATTGCTTTTGGCGTCTTGTGAATGTTCTTTTAGCACCGGGTTTCCACAAAAAAATACATGCTGCACAGAGTATTACATACTTTACGATTGAACGCGTTCCCATCTATCCAGATATCCAGATATCTAGAACATATATATATATATACAGATCCAATAATAGATTAGAACCGTGTCCCACTTTAACAAGTATAGTCAGTAAATGAAGCAGCTGCAGATAATCCGAGCGTTTTGCACCGTGCATAATCTATATGAGGAGAATGCATAGGTCTGCAATTAATGCTATTTCCTCTTTAGCTACTAAAAAAAAATTGAGTTTAACTCCACGTCCATTTTGGCTTAGCTCTCTGTGAGTGGTTTGAATGCAAGCTGGCATTACTGATAACATGAATGGCCAACATTAAATGCACGTTATTGCAGCACGCATGGTGTCTAGCCTAATGCACATTAGCTAAACCGTTCTGCAGGTACTAGCTACCTGAGGTTAACCCTATCCCCCAAGAAACAACACAAAAAAAGTACTTCCCTCATCGTCTATTTGATAAAAGGTTATAGGGCCACATCGGCAGCTGCAAACATGGGCGATGCATTGCAACTCACTGCAGAAAGATTGTGCAAATTGTTTATCTCCAGAGGAATGTGACGCGTATAATGCGGGTGGGTACTTTTGTTGCTGCATATTTATAACATATAAACACGTACTTAGAGCATGTAAGATGAATCGGATATTTGACATGCCTTATGGGCGGTTTAAATGATAGCCTCGACCACTTTGCTTGATGAACGTTGACGGAAATGTTAAATGTCCATTCTCAGCATGTCTCAGCATTGTCTCGTTCTTGCATATTATTGTCAATACTGGTGACGTTGTTTCTATTCCCCCGCGAAGCTGAATTCATTCAAATGTATTGTTTTTTGTTTTTTTTCTTCCTCCAGACATCCCTCGCACACGGAAGAAGAGGTGTCCATATTCCAAGTTTCAGATTCGGGAGCTGGAGAGGGAGTTCTTCTTCAACGTTTACATCAACAAAGAGAAACGGCTTCAGCTCTCGCGAATGTTAAACCTCACCGACCGCCAGGTCAAAATTTGGTTTCAGAATAGAAGAATGAAAGAGAAGAAGCTGAGCAGAGATCGCCTGCAGTACTTCTCTGGGAACCCCTTGTTGTGAGCAGGAGACGAAAGTGTCACCATCCTGGTCAGTGACATTGAGGCCTACTCTAATCTCCTTGAGTTGTAATCATGGGCATAACCGTTTTAAGGAGCCCAAGCGGACAGTGGGAATAAATAGGCCTGCATGGGAGAATGTCGCGATTTTCGTATTGCCAACGGGCGGCAGTGAATTTCTAGCTGGTGCCCAGTAAGGCCCACGTGGTTAAAATAATCATTTATACCTATGCTGTTCTAGAACATGTCTCTCTATTTATCAATATCCCCCACTGTGTTCATTCTATCGTTCGTATAGACATATTTGTTGTTGAAATAAAAACAAACAATTCAAATCCTTTTTTTGCGCAGACAACGTTTAGCTCTTTCCTCCTGTGCTCTGGTCGATGTACATAGAATATCACGAATTATTTCTCCACCAGAGCAGAGACAAAGTGAAGGCGAATCTCTTGGCTACATTTGAGAACTGTGACGTCCAATCTATGAAAGTATAACCCCCCCAAGTAGCCTATGCAATGTGCATTCGTGACTGTAAATATATGTTGAATTTCCTATATCCCGTCCCTGCTGCTATCTTTAAGTACACTGCCCAAACAACTTAAACAGCTTTAACGCCGACTAAATTATTTGCTTAAAACATTGGTGCTTTGGATCCCAGAGGCTATGAACAGATTGTTGGCCTGTGTATTGTCGATATTACATATGAAATAAACACAAACGTATAGGCAAAACTTTACTACTTTGTGCTTTTTCTGCCTCCATTATCCCAGTTACAATTGACACGCATATTTTGTTGCATTGCGCTGCTTTTGAAGGGTCGCGAGCCAGAACGTTTTTAATAACAGCAACTGCTTATGCACATGTGTTAACCTGGAACTGCTGGCCTATGTGCCCATCTTTGACTTCATAATGTCCAGTTCCATTCTGATCTTTGGTCGCGGTTGTGAGATATTTCAAATTTCACGTTATCGCATTGGACATTATCAGGTTTAAATTGTAGTCAGCGTGTTAAACGAACATATAGCCCATATCTTAGACATGTAAGGAAAAAGAGTGGAATGATCTTTTAGTGCCCACTAAATGGAATCGCGCTCTTGTAGTCTAGACACTGCCATAAAGACAGAGGCACTAAATGGCTATTTTTTTTCCTCTTAATTGCACCGTCTGTTCGGGGGGAATGGCGTGCACTACCGCAGTAAATAGTAAACAAGCGAGACTCCATGTCCGAAAGGGTCGAAACCAACTTGTCGTGATTTCCACGACAATCTTCCAATGTCAAACCCGACCCCACCCAACCGCAATGTCCACACCTCTTCTAATCTCCACATAGGTGTGGACAACCTCAGCAATTCTCGCTGAGATTTGGGTAGAGATTTTAGTAAGTTGCATTTTATTTTTGAACGGTCGATCCTGTGAACGAGTGGGATTATGATGTCCAGAATGCTCAAATTCAGGCAAGTATTTTATTAAATAGTATATTGGTCTGACCTAACCCAGAAACCTCGCCTATTCCAAGCAGTTATCGATCAATTATTTTGACTAACAGACCACTTGACTAATAAGAAAAGATGGTAAAATACGTTATAATTCTCATATTTCAAAACGTGTGTTTTAATGTGTGTGTGTGTGTGTGTGTTCAGCATAAGCCTGTGCGTGTATTTTGAACGTGTATTACCAAACATGTGCGTGATAATTGCACGTGTGCATTAACTAAAGTTTATAATTAAATGTAGTCTTTGAACTTCAATAATGTCAAGGCCTTCACCTTTAACCCGCCGCAATAAAGTGGAATCAAGGAGACACTTTAGCCCGGAAATGTGTGCAGCGGCGCAGCGGGCCAATGAGAGTGAGTGGGAACAGAAAGTGGAATGTGTAAAGAGACCAACTTTGACCCTTCGCATTAAACTACAACAGGTAATTTGGCCAGCTTTAGCACGGCCAGTAAATACACTTTATTGTCCTTGTTAAATGTATACGTGTTCACGCTTGATACGTGTTAAACCATGTTGGTAAACACTGACTTATATTTTCTAAAGTCAAAGAATAAGATGTGGCGTGCGGCTGTCGCAGTGCATGTGGAGAAAGTGATTCTGTAAGAGCAAAGAAGACATTTTGTGTGTAGCTGTGGTGACTTGAGTCGGTCCAGCTTTTGATTCCCGACTTCAGAAGTGTCTCCTGCTCAGACTGCTGCGCGTGGTTGACAGATATTTTACAGTGCAGTTTATAGTTCTGTATTTAGACCTGATGATTTCATTTAAAGTCAGTGTCGGGTTGCTTTCGCTTTGGATTAGCATTGCGTTTTCATCAGGATCATATTATTATTACATAACTATAATTATCAAATTCTTGGGAGTCATTTTGCCATTACAGGTAACTGAGTTCAGGCTCAATCTGCAAATGCCAGAACAAAGGTGACACATGCGGGTGGAGATCAAGGCTGTAGCTGCGCCTCTCTCGCCACACCCACCAACCTTGGCCCTGGGCGGGTGACGTGAATAATTTGTAGGTTTCCAGCACACAGCGTCACTAACGGAGATAGCTGCGCTGCGGAGGCTTGTGCAAATGTTGTCTATTAACCACACGGGGGCCAGGAGGCTCCCGGCCTCCGCGCTACTTTGTTTCCTCTCGACAATAGTCTCCTGAGATGGGCGCCTCGGTGACATCGGAGGATTATTAGACCACACGCTCACTGTGACGTGCTGTGGGACAGAAGTACAGTCCACTGTGCCGGAATGCGGGTCTCAATCGGTGTGTCCAGCTTGGTTTAGTTGTAGAGGTGAAGGAAAATGGCGGTGTGTTTGAGGCTTGGCGGGAGGGAGAAATAGGATGCAGGCTGGTGCCATAACAACGGGAAAAGAAAATTGATTATTTCAGCTCCATAAAATCGGAGGAATAGTTTTCAAGAATTTAAATGTTCAATTCGATGCTGTGAAATATCAATACCACTTGATTATATATTTTAAATAAACCCGGGCTATAAAAAAATAATGTTGTACCATGGGAACGTACATGTGTGAGTGAATGACTGTATATTGGAAGCTATGTGGCCATGAACCTTCAAATAACTGACATTGTAAAGCAACATAGGCAATAATGGAGTAGGTGTACAATTTGACATCGAAACGAAAATCTTCCAGCAACCATGTTAAAAATGTGTACGCTAAAATATATATATATATATTTTAAAATATAATCTGCTATATAAATATATAACCATATATATCTATATATATAGATATATATGTGTATAAGTTATAAGGACACCGTATATATGACAGTAAAATGTTATTGTGTTTTAATAAGTATAATGAGTATTCCTTTTTCTCTGCACTAATCAGGGGGTTATAGGCTATTGAATGGTGTTATACTACAGTCTATCACTCATATCTCAGCACATGTCCTGTTCTAAATAGGGCCATAAAACAGTTCGTCGCTGTAGAACAAACTACTTCTACTGCTGCAACCAAATAACTCTTGATTTTACATCAGTGCATTGAAAGCTGCGACCAAGTTTGTTCTGGAAGTTATTTATAGAAAGTTTCTATATAGAAAGTCTGGATTTGAGGTGCTTGTCATTATCAATAATTGAATAGTTCTAACCCGATATATATAGATCGCGGTTAGCGCTCCGGTTTTTAATTAAGGACGTACATTATTCTGCCAACGCACATTTGCTGTGGCGCACGGAGCGGACAGCAGCATAAAATAGGACACAAAAGAGAATCGCCTCACGTCTAAGATATTTCAAAGTGGTTACCGGCAGCAAATTAGGTGTGTCGCCTCTGAGGCTCTTGATTAGTCCAATAAGGAAACCGGTTACTGGTCCGTCTGTCCCGCAGCATTCAACATCCATATTCGTAACTTAATAACAGCCCGTAGGTTTGAATTGGACGACAATTTAGGGGCGAAAGTGCTGGCTGTGGTTTAGACACGTGTAAAGACCCGGGTAAAATACAGTTGGAGTCAACTTCGTGTGCGTGTCTGCGTGGGTTTATGTGCGTGTGAGTGTGTGGGTGTTTTGCAATCGTGTAGGCCAGCTCAGGGAAGCTTAAACCTTGGCAAGCAGTATGTAAGTGTGTCGAAGAAGATTATTGGAGGTTTAATGCTGATACCGCGTACAGCAGTGCAGCCGTTACACGTTTTTTCTTTTTAGATGTACTTGAATCAGAAACAGGATACGCTGACCTTTGCAAAAAGAAAATCACGAAATATGATGCGATGTATTTTTCGGAAAACATTGTTACGTTTTCATGAGTGACATAAACAAGAAACAGCAGTGCTCGGTTTGTTGTGGGAGCAGAATGTTTCATGCTCACTGAAGGCTTTTCTTATTCTTAATTCCCGTTTTGTTCTTAATTATTATGCTATGCAAATTCAGTAGTGACACACATTGATTTTTAAAGGGAATTGTAGACATCAGTGCACCTTAAAAAGTTGCAATTTGTTTTTAAGTTACTTCTTTTCGTGCTCTTCTGATCTGGAGGTTGCCTGCGGGCTGAATTGGTCATGAAGACGTTTTGTGTGTGTGTGTGTCCGCGCTGTGAGTTTCTGAGGCGAGCTGGTGTGGTTTTTAAAGTGTCCCCACACAACACACGAGCGGGATTGAAGAAAGTCAGAGTGCGGTGTCCTTAATAATTCGTTAATGCAGGATTGTCCTCTTGGCTGATAAACTACATTCAGGAACCACATATAAGGGTGCGATGTTTATAGTTTATATGCTTATATTTATAAGGGATTTATGAGCCCAAGGTTGTCCGCACTATCCGTCCCAGTATCGTCGAGTAATATAAGAAGCACAAGAAATGAAGATGCTGGACTGTCATATGTAGCTACTATATCTCGCCCTATTTCTTTTATAAATGTAGAAGGACCAGAAAGACACTGTGTACTGGTTATTATGAAAATGTATTTCACGTGCAAATACATGTTTTGTCTCGTCATTAAACATCACTGTACGCATGTAAAGCCAGACCAATATATATATAGCTATAATTAAAAAAAAAAACATTTGTAACGATTCTGGAGGACGCAAGCAGACCCGCAGAGCATAATTTCCACGCACAATCTTTCAACATGGCTGAACTCATATCAGCATCGGGCGTGTAGTTTGTTAGAGGTCTGTTATTGTGTTCACAATGCTGATGAGACGTTGTTTTGTTGCAGCTCTCAAACCATGCTGCTAAAAATTTAAGGCCGGTAGCATTTTTCTATCACCGCTGAACGTAGCGTGGCCTTTTTCACATCCAGAAAATATTAAATTACAGTTTTACAAGCTTCACGTGTTTTAATGGAAAACCGTGGTTTTTTTTTTAAAGTTTGGGAGCAACGCGTTTGCAGTATTTGGAACCATTGCGGGTTTGTTAGTAAAAGACGTCTGTAGGCTGAGCCTACTGCAGCACGTCAGACACAACACGACACACACAGAGTTAAGGAAACAGGGATTTCCCACAAAAATATGGGCTTATTTTTAATTTGCTGAAATTCACAAAATAAATCACACACAAATAAAAACAGATTATCAACGTACCAAGTGTTCGTCTCTTGATATATAAAGTGTATGTGCACAAAAAATGTTTATCAATAATTTAATAGAGACACACTTTATTCACACATCAGTTCTTCTGACGCGCAGACTGAGAAATAAATATGAGCAAAGACGAAAACACCGTTATCACACTGTTAATGTCAGACAAGAAACAGCACCCATTCGGCCTAGGTTACCATTTGCCCCCCAATATAATACATCTCCATAGCGAACCAATTCTATGGTTAAGTTAATATTTATATCCGTTATTTCAAGAAGGGAACTAGTTTAACGGCCAAACGCGACTGTATGAGTGTCATAATGTTGGTGTAATTCAGAGTGATAAAGTCCTTCGCAGACAAATATAAATGAACCAATTCGAGGTTACAAAAAAAGGTTTTCGTAATAATAAACATTTCGTTTGAAATGTGTTTCTGTAAATCGACTTTTCGGTAGCAGGCCACCTCATAAGCGAAGGTTTAAATCGCTCTGAAATTGACGATTTCTGATTTTGAAAGAAATTTGATTCGCTCTTCAAATTTACCTGCGAACATCCTAAATCTTAAAACAAAGCAAATCGCCGAAAACAAACAAAATGAACACACGCAAAAGCAACTCTTGGAATGCTTGTCCTTCACCGCGCAGGACTACAGGGAAATCACACGTTGTCCTAATTAACGTCCTTTCAAATACATAAAGTTTAGGACTGAAACTAAATTGCAATATTTAGAAAACCACCCAGTAGCTGCCTTAGTAACCCTGCTGCAGTCGCCTCCCTTTGTTCCCCCTGCTGCGGTCCTGCTGTCCTAACCAGCATTGGAGCGCTAGGTGGCGCTCTTGCTCCACCAAAAAGCCTCCAGGTTGCCCAACTTGACCGTGCTGACGTCACGTCAGTCTGGAGCATCAAGTCCACTTTCACGCTGCTATTGGTCTGAAAATCACATGACATGTCTCCCCGCATCCATAATTATGTTACTGATATTTTTTCACCCCCTCCAAAAGATGTCAGCATCCTACTGTCGTTATTCTCCTGGATACGATAGTTCAGAGCAGTGCAACTCACCAGTCGATTACTGTGTTGCCAAATGCAAAAAAAATGTCATGTCCGAATAATACAGCGCCCGGCAAATTCCTGATGGATTCCTGCACGGGAGGATCATCTTCCTTCAGGTCTGAGGGTTATTCCAACCATCCCGGGATGTACATCCACACGGCTGCAGAGTACGGATATTCACCGGTGAGAAACATTGGGAAGGTAGGACCAGCTTCACTCTCCAAAGGGGACGAGGTGGCTCCGGGCGGGGTTCCGCTCGGCGGCTTCCAGGATGCGCCCTACCTGTCGGCCACATGGACACCGGGCTCCAAAACCAGTGGGGGCGAACAACCTGTTGCCCAGTGTTTACAACCCTGCTCGTTTCCAGCGGGCAACGTCAAAGAGGAGGCGTTTTGTTGCCTCTATCAGGATGACAGCAATAAGGGGAAGCAGACGACGGAGTCGGCCACTTACATCCGGCTCGGAGACAATAGCTGCCGGCCCGAGCACGGCGCCTCGTCCAGCGATTGTTTCCAGGTGTTCAACGGAGAGAGGCCGCAGCAGGACGACCAGCAGTTCCCCTCCGGCTTCTCTCTGACCCGCTTGGAGACATCTGTTGAATCAGCATCGAAATCGACAATAAGTTGCAACGCATTGGCACAGGGGAGAACGAGGGAGCTCTCAAAGACAGACCAGAGTCACAAAGGGAAGGAAGAGAAGGCCAAGAGTGACAGCTGTTCAGATAACTCGGACGGGCAATTAAAAGGTAGACGACTACTTTACCCCCTCCCCCCCTTCTTTCCTGACACACACACACAAACACACAAACACCCCTCCCACCCGCCTCGCCCGAACTCTCCGCAAAACACACATGCGTACACAGGAAACGTGCGGACTTCCGCTCTTCTTCGGCCTGTATATGTGGACAATGTGCCACCACCCAATTATGCGGAGCCGAGTTTGATCGCAGTCACGGGCCTCTCAAACGGGGTGTGGAAATATGGAGGCTGTGGTGCTCCTGGCATCTAACACCTTTCCATTAATACGACAACAGGAGATGGGCAGTTATCGTTGAAATAAACGCTCTCTATGTCACACACACACACACACACACACAAACACACACACACACACGCACACACATATGCTAAAACCTCGTATTGCATTGCATGTGACGTAAACAAAAGGCTGATATATTTAGAAATCCAGAGTTTGGCTTCAAAACAATTAGTACAAAAGCCTTGGGCAAAATTGCCTACTATTATATGTCTTTTACTAACACGGCCTTCTCCATCAATGTAACGATAATTCAAGATTTCGTTTTTAAAAATAACATATTGTTCAAAGTGAAAGTGCACGTCTTCGATCAGAATCAGAAGCCATTTATTGCCACATATATTACACATGGAGGAATTTGACTTGGTGCAATATAAGAATAAAATATAAGAACCCGGTTCACATTTGCCTGTATGCTGACAGTGTCAGCTTGGTAAGAATTAATCGAATTTGTTTTTCGACTTTGACAAAGGCAAAAATACGTATGATTTGCAAGCGAATTTTGATGATGTTATAAATACACATATCGTTCGATACTTATTTACAATGTTTATAGAATGATTCCCCTTAATGCTATTACACATCTGATTTAATTGTACATCACTCTCTTTCAAAAAAATAGTTTCAGTTTTCTGCGTTATTTATGTATTAAGCTTCCTAAATGACGACCAACAAGCTCATTTCATTTTATTTTAATCTAATTAGAGGATACAGACAATGTGTGTCTGCGTGTGTGTGCTGCACACACTTGTAATCCCACATTACTGAATTAAGTGTTTTGAGTAATGATTAAACGTGCAGGCGCATTAGGCTAATTATGACTGTAACCGGCATGGCGTATGCGTGTGTGTGTGTGTGTGTGTGTGTGTGTGTGTGTGTGTGTGTGTGTGTTGGCATGCGCAGAAAAGAGGCGTATTCCCTGGAGTCTGTAGCCCAATCAAGAAATTACCTAATTTTCCATGCTGACAAGCCGTATTTCTTGTATATATGTATTTTTAAAATTCGATGTGATGCTACAGTGACTTCCATCCGGATGCATCTCCTAATACAGCATTTGCTCCAGTCTTAGCCTGGCTTTTACCAACAAGTGAGAGTTGTTTTTATTGTTTCTATTGTCTGTATTTCTATTGTTTTAGGACATACGTGCAGCACTTTGTTAAACACATGCCGTTTTTAAAAGGTGCTTTATAAATAAACTTTGATTTGATTTGATTCGGCTGCGGTGCTAATAATGTTTTATGAGAGTCTGAGGTCCAACTCAGACGACAGAAGTGGATCTGATCATCACACCACACAATAGACATTTGCGAGCAGCACACGATGTGGTCAAAAGTGGGGTGTTGAACTTCGTTCATTTGTCACGGAGATTCCACACCGGATAAATCAGTTGTTTCTCTGTTTGATGCAGACGACGGCCGTGTGCAGGATATGGGCGTGTTTATAGCATCGAGTCTATCGATAGGGATTATGAAGCTGCTTATGATCTCTGCACAACATGGATCCTCATCCTGCCACCGTTGCTCATTGGTGTCTTTTTCTCGCTCCATTAGATGATCTATCCGAGGAAAAGACTACGGGGAGCTGGTTGAAAGCCAAAAGCGGAAGGAAAAAGCGCTGTCCCTACACAAAGCACCAGACGTTGGAGCTGGAGAAGGAGTTCTTGTTCAACATGTATCTGTCTCGGGAGCGCCGCCTGGAGATCAGTCGGAGTATCAACCTGACCGACAGACAGGTCAAGATCTGGTTCCAAAACAGACGCATGAAGCTCAAGAAGCTCAACAGGGAGAGCCGAGGAAGGGAGCACGGTGCACTGTATAACTATTCGTGAAGACATTTCAAGCAGACATACGCACAACACGCACTCAAACACATGCACGTACATACACGCACGCACACACACACACACGCACGCACCCATAGGCATGACAGAGCAGCACGTGCCATCTCATAATGCGTTGAATGATCATTTACAAAAATGCTCTTTGTGCAAGCCACACACACACACACACACACACACACACACACACACACTCCCATACACGCGCGTCGTGTCTCCCTACCGGCAGACTTTGGTTCCAGACCAACAGCTGGAGGAGCATCGAGACGCTATTTACCTTGAACTGACAACTGTAATCTTACATGAAGGTTTTTCTCCACCATTGCAGCTTTTTCGTTGGCGTCCGTTGCTGTGGCACATTCGTAACGTGTTATGTGCACATGACAATATCAAGCCGTGCCATCGCAAATGAAAACAAAACAGTGAGGTAGTCCATGGACATTATTACCAACTTGGTCCTTCCTGCGGGATAGTGGTGCAAATGAGAGGGAAGCAGAGACACACTGCGGGTGAGATAAGTAGATCAAGGCAGCTTTAATAGAAGTGAGAGACCATAACGTTGATTTAAATATTATCCAGGTGACCACAGTAAGTCAAGGTCATAAAATTCTAATGTCAGGTTCGCCCTGAAAACGTAGGGGGTGGATTTTATGATCTGCAAATATAATGTGCTGCAGCAGTAAAGATGCGTTTAAAGGTGTGTGTGTGCGTGCGTGCGTGTGTGTGTGTGTGTGTGTGTGGCGGGGGGCTAATCCACAGCACAGACTGCAATGTGCAGGGTCCATCCGAGGCGCTGAGCTGGAAGGTACAACAGCTTTCCTTCCACCCGGCAAAATGGAGCTCCGTGAGAGCAGGAGATAAGAAAGATGGTGGATAAACGAGGGACGGCGACCACGACGTCTCCAGGAACAATAATAACAACAAGCACCGTGGCAAACACGTGGATAACTGAGCGGACCGGCCACTGCAGGAAGCAAGCAAGCAAAGGTAAGGCTCAGATTTTACGTTGTATCTTTATTTCCTGATCTGGCAAAAAAAATGTGCATCTGTCATGAAGAGCCGGCTTGACTGCTCGCGCACGTCTGCACACGCCGGCAGTTGATAAGTTGTGACTCAGTCAGCGTTCCGCGGATTTCTGTTTGCTGTGTCACTGTAGTCAAAATGCTATTGTTGCTGACTATTTTCGATTTTTTTCTCACGTTACTGACTTTTGTCATAACGATTTCCTTATGAGTTTGTGACTCCTGAATAAATTGCTGTGCTGTGTTTACTGCTATTATGGAAGTACACAAATATAATACGGCTGACACGTATTTTCATGAACCAACAAGTTACGCCAGGTCGGCTTCTACAAGTTGCTTTTACGCAGTTTTTTTTTTTTTTAAGTAGCTGCATCTCCTTGCATTTTATTGTGTCGGTATACTCGCCTTTTTTTTGTCTCTGTGGTCAGAAGTATTACTCCTCTCTTGACTTTTGCATGATTTTTCCTATCCATGGAGTTTAACCCCTTTGCGCGAAGCTGAAGCGTGGTTTAGGTAGTTTCATGTTGTTGGGGTTGGCTTCCTGGCTCGGCAACAAGAAACTGCCTTGATTACGTCAGTTCGTCTTCATCAAGGGCACAATTTCCGCTGAATAACCCCCTATAGTCACCTAGGTCTCCCCGCAAATGGCATTGTAAATGAACTGAGCTGCAATACCTTGGACAGAGACGTTTCCTTTCTTGGCTGTTTTTTTTGTGGTGGGCTGTAAAACCTTCTGAGGTTCTCAGGGGGAGAATGGGTTGTAAACAACGTGGGGTCAATTTTAGACTGCGTTATACTGCATCTGTCATCACTGACTGTCTGCTTTGGTTTTGTGGTTTCAGCTGCTTTATGTTCATCTAAATCTAGACGGATGGATTGATACCAGTGGATATGTGTCACACATTCGATTCATTCATTCGTCCGACGAATGAAGCTGGCTCTAACGGGGAATACAGGCGTATTGGCGGTTCCATAATGTGAAGTCTGGCTCTTGTAAATGCAATTCCTTATCCCGCTTAATCACATTCTCAAATGTTTCTCAAAGGGTTGTGCTAAGTGTTGGCCCAACATGTACTGGTGTCAAATAATTCTGACGTTGGACACACACATAAGAACGATTTCACGATTTCATGATGAGAGCAATCAACTGCTAATCATCTCGTTAGATCTCAATATTTCCAAACTGAAGCTAAGAAAGTGTCAGTGAAATTCCAAACCATATTTTTGTGTATTAAATAACGTCACTTTTACATGTAATACTTGTTCGGAATTTACAGTTGGGATGACTTCATAACTTCAATAGTTATTAGAGGTATTGTTAGTTCGAAACGCTACTAAACTAGAAGCCGTGATGCCTTTACTCCCGATCCCAATTGTCGATTTGATTATTATTAAACTTTCAAGAAAGAATCAGCCTGTTGTCTATAATGTTTATCTGCTGTAATCCCCCCCCACCCCCCCCCCCCCCCCCCCACCCCACCCCCAGCTTGGGGTGCAACTAGAAGAGTCAGTCTGGAATCCAAAGTCATTTTCATTCAGCTCACTGAATGAGTGTCCTCCTCGGAATGCATCACTGACAAAGACTTTACAGCGCTGGAAACAGCCCTGAGAGGCCCGCAGATTTGCCCTGAAACCAGATACACATAAAGCAATTTATTTCACTTTGTTGTGGCGCACAGGAAGTGAATGCTAAAGCTGCCTTGGCACAGCTGAAGATGTGTTACTGCCGCTGGCATGATCAGACAAGAGTCAAATATGCTCGTCGGGTTTCTTTCTTTCTTTCTTTCTTCTTCTGGCGGGGTTTTTTTACTTGTGTGTGTCGATAAATCTTATCATTGTGCTTTGCAAAATGAAGTTAGGTCGGATTAAATTCAGAAGACTATTGGTGTTTTTACTGGAAAACACTCTTTTATTATTTGGAGTACTGTTGATAATATAAAAGTGAAATCTTAATTGTTATCTTTGATGTTAATTAAATGGGAACATTTCAGTTGTTTACGCAGGGACGCCGTTTCGGGTACAAAAAAATGTGTTTTTTCTTACATCATCATGCCAACTTAATTACTTCACATTGTTAACCAAGAAAATCTGAGAACACAGTGTGTAGCTTAACTTTGATGTAACTTGGATATCGATGGCACGGCCCACTGAGCTGACGCGGATCATTTTGCGGCCTGGTCACAAACTCTTAGCGGTGTGGCGCTTTCTGCTCAGTAAATGGGTCCTTATGGATATAATATAACATGCTCTTTGAAATCATCATAGTCTGCGCGTCCAAATGTTTTGCAGATATCACCATTTATGAAGGACATCATGAGTGCTTCGACCTTGCGTGTATCTCCTTATCTTGATCTTACGCGCAAGCCGTGTTTCAACAAATAACTGATATCGTTCGTTGTTTATTCATCAACACAGAAATCAGGCAAACTCACACCTGAAGTGAAAACGGATCAGGGATGGATGATGGATCATCTTTAATTATGGCACACATGCACGGGGTTTTTGTTGGTGTCTTGATATGAGCCTGAAGAGTCCCGTGCTTCTGCTTGATGGTTTTAACAATAGAAAGAGCAACCTGGCTGCAGGTTCATCTTTGTCATAAGCTACCAGTCAGATATTCACAAAGATGCACACTTTTATGATCTTAATTGAATTGAAGCGCTCCTGTTAGTTACCTTTTTCTTAATTAAGTAATCTGCAGGTCGAGGATTCAAGGAGTAGGACCTTTAACACTTGCTTTACGACTATTTCAAATGAATATGTAGCCTCACTGCACCGTGGCGCCGCGATGCCCTCCGACTGTGTGGCGCTGTTTATGTCTGTTAGCGTCCACTTGAAGCATTGCGGATAAAAGCAGTGCGTATATGGCGTATACTTCAAACAACTACTCGCAACACCCTGGTAATGCTGTGGACATGTGAACGTTCCCTTACATGGGTCTGGTTTTCTGATGCGTTATTTAATTGATAGAAAAACTGATTCGTGAGTCAGAGCCAGCATCACTTTCAGGCATTGTTAGCATCGCTCACTTGTTACAAATTCCTACATATATGATATCCAGGCGATGTTAAGAAATCCAGTAATAAGTCTGCTTCGTATCACCGTAGTGTGTTGTGCGGACTGCAAAGCCTGATTGTTTTAATAAAATGGACTTGACAAACAACCCGTTCAAGAGCAAACGATCATCCGTCTTCTTTGTTGCTTTATATATCAATGCATTGCATTTATTTCCATTCGTGGTGATAGTGAACCATCAAAATGAAATTGTTGTTTACTGTTGCAGACTATATTTTCAAAACGTTGAGGAACAAGTGAAAAGGTTTTTAATAAGAGAAGGCTTGCGATGCAATAAAGACGTATTTGTAAGACGTTAACGTATTTATATCCAACTCGTCCACCGCGGTAAATAGTGAATTGCCTGGAATAAGAAACAACAAGGGATTGTTTTTGCATTTTTTTATGTAGAACAACAAACATGGATTTAATAGGCGAAAAAAAATCTTCCCTTGTAATTGACTCTCACTCGCTGTCACACACGCAACAACAAGTGCATAACAACATAAGGGCATAAACAGATTAGATGACATACACACACACACCATACGTATTTGTTTAAATACATTGTATTTATATTTTTGGTAATAAAATTATTAGTCTGGAATTAGACCTTTAACTTACACAAAACTTTAAGACAGTATAAAACCGCAAAACGAGGGAATTAGACAGACGTGCGCATTCATCAGCGCTCACCAGGACGCCGTTTGGCGTTATCCGGGTTAAGGTCTGGCGTCTGGCCTTTGAGATTTCATGGTTGAATCTGAACTCAGCCGTGAATAACGTCGCACTTCCCAAAACATACTAATTACAGTTGTGCCCCGTGGAGTCAAAATAGTAAGTATTATATCAGCGAATGTCCAAGCGTAGTAATTAATTTGAATTGGAGCATTGTACTTGAGCGTAAGTGACGTCATTGAATCATTGCAACTTGGCGATGACAAAGCCGAGGCTTGTTTTAAAATCCTAATACGGTTTCATTTCTATTTTCCTATGCACAGCAGGCTTCATTGCTGCAGGATTTTTCTTTTCAACTCGAGAACTTTGGTAAACTCGATTTGTTTATCTGGTTATAGATTTGGGATGGAACGCAGTGTACTTAGATTCAGTTAATTCCAGCAAAATAGAAGGCGATGGGTTCAGCTGCAAAACACTATATTTTTAATATTTATGCTTTACATTGAGCTTCCTCGTGTTGCAGTTTGCAATAGTTCAATGACCATTTTCTTCAACTCACTAGTCAGCTCACCTTAGGAAAAAGAAAAAACCCTTTTCAAACAGTAAAATGACAATTACGCATCATCGCGTCGTACGCATCATCATAAAAGTCACACAAAATAAATAGCCCACAACATTTAAAAAACAAGCATGCTTTCACATAATATTAAAAGTCTTCCGTGTTACATGCATCGACTTTTCTCCAAAATGTTCAAATTCTCCTGAATTAAAGTCACCACGACACAAATGGTGCAACTTTAAGGATGTATTACGTTCTTATTGGCCTTATCCATTTTGCAAATGTGCATTCAACTGTCACTATTTATGTGTCAGTCTAATTTGTGTTTCTCGCTGACTTCTTCACTTAGATGATTATTCGTAGGTATTCTATCATTAGCCGTGTAACACAGCCTTCTTACTGACAATATATCGCTGGGCAACCGGTAAACTTTTGCCACGAGAACCAACAGTAACATTATCCCTGTAATGAAATACTTAATTTAGTTAGCCCTCTAACGAACCCGTTCTGCCCTCTGAGGACCCCTTTTCCTTGTCTTCGGAGTTTTATGTTTAATATGAATTGTTTCACATGCATTCAGTGGTGGTGGGTTTTATGTGGAGCTAGGACCCCAGATGCAGTCTTATTAACGACACGTTTATGAACAATCAAATGGGCCTCGTTAAAATTTATAGATGGGCATTAAAGCATTGACGGTCACTAGCCAAATATAACCTACTTCAGTGGGCTGCTTGTCAAGAATCTGAATCCCCTCCTCTCTTATCTGCCTAAATGCTGTAGGATGTGGTATGACATCCTCGTTCAAAAGACGCAAAACTGCATTGTTGGTGTATCATTCATACCACATTTTGACTCCGTCGCTGGTCTGACTTGTCCGACCTATGTACACCTACTGTGACGGTCTCTCCTTCTACCAACGACCTAACAAAAATCTTCAGGAAGTTCTAAATCCGTCACTTTATCAAACGTGCTGCTGCTTTGATAAAGATAAAATACGTCAACGATTCCATAAACCCTTTAATTGCTGCGATACTACCCATCTCAATAACACGGAGCTTTTTGCGAGACAGAGATTAATTACACCATAAAATAGTGCCCAGCTCGGTTATGGATCTAATGTGCGCAGGTCAGTACTGCGGCAAGAGAAAAGTCCGCTGCAACAAAGGCAGGTTTTCTGCACCAATACAGATATTTGCTGAATTTTCCTCTAATACGTAAAAAAAAAAATCTAAAGAGCACATTCGTTAATCCCATTTATGTGCATTAGATCTCAGGATAAGTGGCGCATTGATCCACTGTACAATTTGTGTGGGGGGGTAAATATAATCACGTGTCGTCGAGTCAGCCAATAGCAGCCCGGAAAGCGTCGAGAAATAATTACCTGCCTTGATTGTTCTATGGCTCGAGAAAAAAGTACACATACACGCCATATAATAATCGGATCCATGTAAAAGAGTCAGGGAGGCTTCGACATGTCGACCACGGGTCCCATAAGTAATTATTATGTGGACTCTTTGATCAACCATGAAAACGAGGACGTCCTTGCCGCCGCTCGCTTTTCGGCTCCCGGTTCGCACTCTGTCGGCGCTCGTCCGACGTCCCTGGTGCCGGAGTGCGGCGACTATCCTTCCTGCAGCTTCGCACCCAAGCCACCCGTCTTCTCCACGTCCTGGACCCCTGTGCACTCCCAGCCATCAGTGGTCTACCACCCCTACAGTCACCAACCTCACTTAGGCACAGACTCGAGGTATATGCGGTCATGGCTGGAGCCCATTTCAGGCGCCGTGCCTTTCCATGGCTACCCGGGGAACGGCAGGCACTACGGGCTGAAGCCCGACGCCTTCCAGGAGCACAGAGCCGCAGAGTGCCTCGGCTCCAGCGGACGGACGTACACGGATTACCTGTACTGCTCATCCACTGACATGCGAGACAAGATGCAGCAGAGTCTCGCTTCCCCCGAGTCGGAGCTCCTGGACACAGGGAAACATAAAGACGAGAAGCCGGAGCTAGATCCGAGTAAGTTCAAGCTCCTGCAGTCTTTTACAAGCGGGTGGGAGTTTTTCTTTAGGGACTGTTTAAGACTACTTTTGATTAGAGGCATTTTAACGTCCTGTATGAAGTAAAAAATGATAAGCTGTTTCATCCTCCCATTTCTGCCCAGCCCCAAATCGCCTCTGCTGAGGGGAAAGCTTTAGGAACCATAAAGGACAAACGCTACTAGGCTAATATTGGGGCTGTAAAACCAGACGGGGTTGTAAACATGGACTCGAAACTACAGAAAGACGGTGAATTTGGAAGTACGTTGCATCATCTTAAAACGTGCAATGGCCATTTTTTTTTAAAGAGAATGACTTAAACCGACATATGAAATAATCCTGTTCATCAGTAAATGCTTTATGGTGCATTTTTACGACCACATTCTGACCCCTGGCCATTACACAAGGCACATGCAGCCCTTTAAAGACTTCCAGTAGTGTTTTGTTTTTCTTATGTAGGGCTGTCTTATGAGGAAAAGCACCATTTATGATTTATTGTAGTGGTAATACAACTTCCATGATCAACACACACAAACACACACACACACACGATAATGAGAGGATGATATGCATATTTACATAAAAAGTTCCTCTCCTCTGTGGCTCCAAAACAAGATTCTCACGATTCTTTGCGACAACTTGAGGAATGTAGGAACATACTGGAGGACTTTCACCACGGACCTGTAAAGGCTTGAACCACGGGCCATTTTATGGGCCAATAAAGTGAATAAGCGCATAGAGTATTTTACGACGGTGTTACTCACAAGTCAAGGGGACAAGGAAGCAAAGCAGTGTGGGGTTGGATAGTCTGAGGCGGAGGATCTTTCCTCAAAATGTTTTTGTCAGTTTATCTTGCGCACCAAACCTCTTTGTGCTTTGAAGCCCGTTTTAAACGGTATAGCAAAGTGTGATGATTCTATAGAATAGTTGTACATCCAGAGGAACCTTTTGTAAACACATAACACTAACGTAGTAGTCAATAGCCATTGTTTCAGTGCTGCAAACTGTATCATCCCGTCATGTTTTCTCTCTGCTATTATTTTGATGCGTTTTGCTTGCAGACAACCCAGTGGCAAATTGGATACACGCCCGCTCCACGAGGAAGAAGCGGTGTCCGTACACAAAGTACCAGACTCTTGAGTTGGAAAAGGAGTTTTTGTTCAATATGTACCTCACTCGAGACCGCCGATTCGAGGTCGCGAGGGTCCTGAATCTGACTGAGAGGCAGGTCAAAATCTGGTTTCAGAACCGGCGAATGAAGATGAAGAAAATTAACAAAGAAAAGAACGACCGCAAAGAACCGTAACGTGGGGCGCAGTCACACAACAGCCATGACGACTACTAGTCAAATGGACAGCACAGATGCAGCAAAACACATGATGACCCCCCCACACCCTCCCACTCCCTCTCCCCCTCCTCATAATTGTTACTTTGTTGAGTTTGTATTAACCTTACTAATGCTAATGCTTTTTATTTTCCACTGCAAATTTACGTATCCATCGTTTAAGAAGAAATGAGACAATTACATTCTGCGTTTACTTCGACATACCTTGATGTTTTTTTTTTTTTAAAAAGAAAAATCATTCAAGTGCATTTTGGACACGTAAAACTGTCTGAAGACAGAGAATACTTGAATTCTTGAATTTTACAAACCCATAATTTATGATGTGAATTGTTTCTTTCATTTGTATTCTTTTTGTATACCTACGCAGGTTTAGTATTTCGTACAGAAAAAGAACATCTGCTACCGGACGTGTGTGTCTGTCTTGTATTTTTGTGATAATTGTTACCGTATTTGTGCATCTCTTTTTTGATTGTAACCTACGAGTTTAACTGTAGATATTGACCTCTGCCAATATAAATATAATCACTAAGTGCTTCCATGCTGTGTTCATTGTGACTCAAAGTGCATCTCATGTTTTCCATGACGCAAATCGGCCGGGAGGAAGTAACAACGATCTCCTTCAGCGGCCTCAATTCAACGGATTAAAAAAACTGAAGGAAACCGAAGTTCCAAATCGTCATTGTGTACATGTTTAAAACAGTCAACGTTTGCTAATTAATTATCCCTACGTGGTTTTAATGGTTTTAATTCCTCTAGTACAGCCTGGGCCTAATTGAGCTTTGCCAACGCAAATAACCGGGAAGTTAAAAATCTACCGCTGGTAACACACATATCATTACAATATTGATTTAATTGGACGGTTCACTACTATAAATTGGTGTCTTAATTGACGTTTTTGAAACCATGAACACTTAGATTTACAATTATAAGTGTGCACTTTACCAAAAATAACCCCACAAAAGTCAATATTTTAAAACGTACGTCTCACAGATCAGTACACACCGTTGTTTAAAATTATTTTTTGAATAATTGATTTTGCACTAAATAAATTTGCTAAAAGCGTGGTCGCCAGGAAAATAGTTCCCTTAAATTGTTCACAATACTTTGTTAGGACAGAAGAAAATAAGACAGCATTAGTTTGTTTGTTCCTTGGCCTCCATGTTTTACCCAAGCTTTGAGCAATTGTCACATTTCTGAACACGTTTTCTTTTCTAAATATGAACCACCTCTGAGGCATTACTATAAATTAATTGATATCTAAATAATTTGATTGATGTACATTTTCTACGTCCACTAAACCCACTGTCGATCAACTTATCGATGTAAACACTTCAGCGTAAAGGTGCGAAGCAATTTCCCAAGTCTCGCATTTGCTTCCTGGGAAAGGCCTAAATTGCCTTTTTGTAGGGGCAAACAATGCGGACAGGATGCTGTAATTTCAAAGCCTAATCCGATGCATTTCCGCTCGACTGGGACAAAAATGCCAGTTTTACAGCCCTAGTTGGACCTCGACTGTTTGTCTCAAACGCAGACGAACAAAGCAAACTCGACTGACTGGCTAGACGTCTGGGCTAAATTACTTTATGGTTTTAATGGATTGTGTTGGTGGACTCCTTCAAAGGAGAGTCTTGTGCACAGTTCAGGGGACTTTTGCCTGGTGGGTCTGCCACACCCCCCCCCCCCACCTCTCCTCCCCCTCGCCGCGCTTCATCACATGAGTGGTGTATTAGATCGGAAAACGCCAATAGTTATGGTGCATGAATATGATATGAGTGCCGTGGAGCCCCGTTATCTCTTACAGCGAGGCAGGAGAGAGTTTGAGTGCTGCAAAGCAGAGGAGACTGGAGTCATGTAGTTACAGATGTGGGGGTAAACCACTTATTTCCTTTTCCTGTATTTGAGGAAGACGGGATACACACAACGTTTGGACAAATAGGGAGGCCCTTTCTTTCCACATCACGGTGTGGTTTGTTTTTATTGGTGGATTTTTTTAGGTCTTGGGAGACATGTGGTCACTAGATGGCGCTGCTAGTCCATGTTTTGTATAACCTCTGTGTATTGATGGGCTTCTTTATAGCTTTGTGGCTTGACTGAAAATAAAGGGTAACCAACCTATCGATGACAAAATGACAGATATGGTCACCCACCGCATTTTGCGTAATAGGCCGCAGAGCAGCGCTCCAGAACCCGGCCAGCTGATTGTAGTGTATCGCACACGTCTTTTTCCTCTATTTTGTTATTTAATATTTTTCTATTTGCTTCTTTCTGGTAAGTATGAAAAAGTATTTACATGTTTTAATCAAGACAGTCACCTAATATATACAAACATGAATATGCTGTTTTGTTAACCATTTGTTTTGCTACACCCATTGTGTTCCCATTGAAAATCATAATATATCTCACACAGGTACCTGCATTTATAATACAACATGGAGGGTTATAACTCCCTCTCTGGATTTTGTACTCTTTTTATGTTGGTTTTATCTTTTTAAATGAGAAAAATAATACCTATTAAATAAAATGTGCTACCTAAGTTGAAAAACAAATACATGCATCATTAACTTATTAGCAATAATAATAATAATTGCAAACAACAACAATAAGCGATATTTAATTCATCAGTAACAAAAACAACACTGCAGAAAACCACGTTATGTTCAACACAAATTGTAACAACATTGTAATAACAACAATAATGGCGATAATTCGAATAATAATAATACAATCGTGATAATAAAATATAATTCCCGCAACGGGTCGGTACAGACAAAAAGAAGCTACCTGCTCCTTTATGTCCTTAATGTGTGAGCTGTGACGTCTGTATCTGCAGCCTAAAGCCCCGAGAAGTGTGGAACGGTGATCGGGAAATCTACATATTTATAGAGTGTGAAAGGTTTTTATATTCGTTCAGTGAGCCTTTCGTACTTTACGATGATGCGTATAAAACGTCAGTAACCCCACAAAACCCACACTTGTATATTTTGAGAGCGAGACCATGTAACTATTGGGCTGGGAATTCAGCTCGCGCTATTGCTAAACATCCGATATAACATTTTATGAACTCTTCCAAGTGGGAGATTTACTGCTTATCCTCGTCGGTTTTACAGGGTCAGTAAGTGGCACCCAGTATTCACAGGTCGCGTTTATATTTGCGTGTGTCGGTATTTTACAATAGATGTGTCTCTCTGGCCCTTGGCTCGGTTTCACGAGGGAGATGGCTGGTCTTATTCTCTCACACACAGGTTTTAACGTCATGTCAGTGTTGTCTTGCTTCATATGTAATGCGTTTTTTATGTAGCATTTGGGTTTTAACATGGACTTCACTAATGGTACGTTGACCTCCCGGAGCCCATAAAGCCTCAACTCTTTTGTAGAAACGAGCGTTGAAGCTTCGGCAGAGCCTGGCAGGGAAAACGGCGTCTCGTAACAGCTGTATCCATTTTTAAAGAGGGATATTTCTCTGCTTTATATACCTAATAAGCCTCGAGGCAAAGACAACAAGTCTGACTGTATGGCATACGTGCGCCGTGTGTCCGTGACTCCATTGATCAGCTTGCAACAAAGCTTTTTTGCGATATGCATAACATTGATCATATTTAAAGCCTCTGGGGTTGTTGCTTATGATTAGTGCAGATCCTCTCAAGGTGGATATACGCAGGGCCCACGTCTGACCGGTCGTGGGAGGATGAAGGGGTGGGGGGTGCGGAGGGTGGGGGCGCTTGAGCTGGGGGTTGGTTCGGTGGGGAGCTAAAAAAAAAAAAAAAAGACAGAAAAGAGCAGCATCTGTGACTGTGCCGCTGGAGCGAGCCATCTTGAACCTTAGCAAACGCACATCCAAAGCACACGCCATGAGCCGGGTTTGAGCCTGCGAAACTCGCCAAACTACTGCGATAGACATCCGATGAGAGGAACGGCTCGCAGAGCGTGAGCTGCCGTACACAGCGTTTCTCCCAGTTCCGGTTTGTCTGCCTGTGCGCGCTGCGCGAGTTGGGACCCCAAACAAAAGGCTGCCATCACCCTAAAGGAGATATTCTACAGCGGGAGAGCCCATCTGCTTGATGCTAACCAAACATGAGCTCCTATTTTGTTAACCCTCTTTTTTCCAAGTACAAAGGCAGCGAGTCACTGGAGCCAACTTACTACGACTGCAGATTTCCACAAAGCGTCGCCCGCAGCCACACGCTGGTTTACGGACCCGGAGCAGCCGCGCCGGGCTTTCAGCACCCGTCCCATCATGTGCAGGACTTTTTCCACCACGGGACCACGGGGATCTCCAACCCGGGATACCAGCAGAACCCCTGCGCTTTGGCTTGCCACGGAGACGCTACGAAATTTTATGGATATGAAGCCCTTCCGAGGCAAACACTTTAT
Source organism: Apeltes quadracus (assembly GCA_021346845.1). Classification (NCBI taxonomy): domain Eukaryota; kingdom Metazoa; phylum Chordata; class Actinopteri; order Perciformes; family Gasterosteidae; genus Apeltes; species Apeltes quadracus. The sequence goes on along the minus strand of CM037928.1, from coordinate 8,618,164 downwards.
GGTACCCAGCAAGACGCGAGCCTAGCGCAATACCCAGACTGTAAATCGTCGAGCAGCTCTAACCCCGGAGACGGACAAGGCCACTTAAATCAAAACTCCTCTCCCAGTCTTATGTTTCCTTGGATGAGACCCCACGGTCAGACTCGTACAATTATTTCCTTTCATTTTCTACGTGTGTGAGCATGCGTTTGCTTGCGTGTACGTGTTTGTGTGCATGAGTGCTAAATATGCCGGTGTACACGAGTGTGTCTCTTAAAAAAAACGAATTAATCCAGGAACATGATGGGGCAGATACAACCTGTACTGCAGGCAACTATAACTCTGCAGCACGAGTCCATACAGGGCTGTTTTTTATTTGTTTTTTTTTGCTCTGATAGGTGCCTTTAAAAACCGAACTGCTGATTATAGCTTAGGACGCTCTCGGCTCTTTGAAGTCAATTCTTATTTTAATAAGTTATTTCAAGAACGTGTTGACGCACCAGGCAAACGCAGGCGTGTATTATAGTTTACAATACGGTGGCACCCCAGTAACGTGCAGAGTTAAAAGACAGCAACGTGCCCATATTACACAGAATCCGGGTTTAAGAGTGTGTGGGTCATTTGAGCCACAGGCCCGATGTGATAGACTCATACAGCCAAAATCATAAGGGCTTTGTAGACGTAACCGCCTCCATTCATGGATCATTCTGCTCTGGATATCAAGCAACATTACGCTTAATTTGTATCAGTGCAGACAGACTTATCAATAGTCTGTCCCCTTCTGTTGTTACAGCGCAGTTTGGTTTCACCTACACACTCCCCCGACCCCCGCCCCCTTCCTATTTTCCTCATGTGCCACTCAGTGTGTGTGGGAGTGTGTGTGATTGAAAATCGGAACCAGTCTTGTATAGGAGGCCCTGCTTCAGCCTTTTCTCTCTGCCTCTGCGTAGTTTAAATATTCATAAAACATACGGTATTAACACTTGAAACAAACTGATGACACCAAAGCCACGTTTGCCTTTGCCTACGTATGTTTATTAATAGTGTCATTTATTTTCGTACTCCCCCCCTTAACGCTGTTGTGTGGCGGGTGTAAAAGTACCGGCTACAAAACATATCTGTAAATTGTACAAACATACGTGGTAATTACTTCCACACGTTGTATGAAATATTGCATCCACGGGTTGACTAATAGATGCACCCATCTCCACCCCGCAAATGGATGTTCCCCGCTCGTTACGAGTAAATGGGAATAGGAATGGAAGCTAAATGACGGAACTGGGTGATTAGTATTCATGCTGAGGGGAAAGAAGCAAATGCTGAATTAGTTATAAGTCGTCGCTATTCTTTTTGTGTGTGTGTGTGTGGGGGGGGGGGGGGGGGGGGGGTGCACCGTGGTCAGTCCAGCTAACCTCTGGCTTTATTTCATTCAAGCCCCGGGAAGACGGAACGGGAGGCAAACCTACAGTCGTTACCAAACTCTTGAACTGGAGAAGGAGTTTCTCTTCAACCCTTACCTGACCCGCAAGAGAAGGATCGAGGTGTCTCACGCCCTGAGCCTCACCGAGCGGCAGGTGAAGATTTGGTTTCAGAACAGGAGGATGAAATGGAAAAAGGAGAACAACAAGGACAAGTTTCCGGGTCAGAGGGGAGAGGCTGAAGCCGAGGCCGAGGCCGAGGATGAAGGAAACGAGGACGGTGACGCGGAAGAAGCAGAAGAGAAAGAAGCGGAAGAGAAAGAAGAGACCAAGGAGTGATTTTATGGTCCTTTTTATGGTTATATGGCTAAAAAAAAAGAGGAAAAAAGAAAGGTCCCATAAAAAGAGGAAGAGTCACACTGAAGCAGAGAGCGTCAACTTTATGACCATCCTTTAATTTTGTCAAGAGGGAACAGGAATCTCTGTCATATCACCAATAGACAAAATTCCCCCGGATCCCCGTTATCCTAACATCATGATTGGCATTTGTATTTTTCTGTAGAGGCTACACACGCGTAACACACTTTCTTTGATAGAACAGTAGCCCTTGCAATAAAACTAAAAACGCATGTTAGAAGGAAAATGGCATAGCTATGTTTTACAAATTTGCTTTTTATAATACCTGTATCAAGAGCATAGCCAAAAAAAAAAAATCAAAAACATGTTCAACGTTGACTTGTACTGTAAATAGATTATAGCCTACGTTTAAAAGAAAATGGGCGTCATTTCACAGTGTAGGCCTATTACTTAGTAGTGAGTGCTCAAACATCATCGCTGCAGTTACATTGGCTAACGGCCTGTGTATAAACCACAAGTTTTATTATCCTAATTGTTACTGTTATACTGTTTTACTCGTTTTCGTGTGAATGGCCTAGACTAAGATAGCCATTAGCTCCTCAGACATCTTTTTCTAGGATTACCAGGGAAATGCAATCGTTTGAAATCCTTTGATGCTACCTAAACCTGGGGAAATTGCAATAGAGATTTCTGAATATAGAGATTTCATATGGTTTTAATTTGAAAAGTGTTCTGTATCAACCTTATATTATTAAGTTATGTATGTAGCATTTACCCAATATACAATATACACTTGTGGAAGACAATTTGTGAGTCTTGGGAAGACAATTAGCTCAAAGCCAAGCAAACAATTTTTGATTTTTGATTGTACCACGGCACTACCTAAACTCAGAGCCTTGCCTTTGCTGAATTTATATTCCTCACTTGTGGCATCGCTCTGGTTCGATTGCAAGCTATTTCCCCAACAACTAAAACTGCCTATAACGCACATTTTCAGCGTATGATATTACCTGCTACAATTACAAGAATTAGTAAGGGAATTTTTATTTTAATGTGCTGGTGACATAGCGTAGTTGTTTTGCACTGAATATAATCTTTATGTACGTCTTGTTATAAATTGATGTTAACAATATGCTCGTTTCCTGGTGTTTCTCCTGTGAAAGAAGGAGTTGTGTGTCCCCCGCCATTGTTGATGTAAAATCACAAATAAACAAGATGGCTCACCATCATTTCTCGTTTTTATTGATTTTACAGCCTCCGTTACAGAAATCATTTCGTCCTCTCCCCTTTTCCCACACAGGATACAAATGAGCTGCACATCCGCAGTGAATAAACTAATATGCAGTTTAGTAAATATTCTGTTCTGCTTTTCCCTGTAACGAGTTACGACTCGTAAGACTCAGTTTCCACATGCAGAAACAATTTGATAGAAACAAGCAACTTCAGTCAGTGAGGAAACGGCTCAACGAGCAACACGCGATGCTTTAACGATGCACTCAAAACGAATCCTGGCGGCGGCAGGAAGGGAAAATAGTCAAGCATATTGAATAGCTTCTCCACTAAAGTTTGCCCAATTTAAACTTTCCAACTCGTTTTGCTAAAAAAAAAAAAAAAAAAAAGAAGTGCGTAAGCAGACAGATCCGTCCACCTTTTAAGGGATTGTTGAGCGTTACACAGCGTGCGTACTCTCTCCAGCGCCTGAGTCGTGTTTGATTCATCCCCTTAATAAGAAACTTCCTGTCTTCGGGGTGGGCACCGAGCTTTCCCTAATGAATCTTGGGATGAATAACGGCTATTTGAGGTGATATGAGAAAACATCTTGCGTGATGTTAATAATCTAGACTAAATAATGGCAACGCATGAGGGAGGCTTAATGCGTCTATACCATGCAAGGTGTTTGGAAACTTGGTGTTCAGAGCGACATCCGTAGAGCCGCTGCGAAATCAAAGCATGCAGATAAGAGGCCAAGTGCAGGTAACACCTTGCGTCCTCTCCCCTCTCCAGCTGCTGCTGCTGATTTTACGACGACTGCTGAGAACAAAGTATAATTGAAACAGTACATGCACTTTCATGTATCTAAAACGGTTCAACAAATAAAGCCCACCTCGTGATTATATTCAAATAAATCTGAGCATTCGCTTTCAAATAATGTGATTTTATCGCGTCTTCTGCAATATACTGTTCTCCCCCCTTCCGCAAGTCGCTGAGAGACGAGCACTTTTATTTATTAACGTTGTTATTTACTAAAAATGTTAGTTACCAAGAAGTCACTCCGCGTGGTTGTTTCGGTGTCATCCAGCTCAATTAAAGACTCGTGGTTCGTCTGTCTGCGTTTGGAATTAACCGTAAAGTTTTCCATTTCATGTGACATGCAGTTAGTTTACCGTGGATACAACGTACGGTGCTGGACCTGGTTTAAATAATGTGACTTGAATTCTTATTTAAAATATTTAATTGTGTTTTCTATTCATAGAGATTTAGAAAATCAAGGGGAATATAATATAACATAAGGGGAAAGAAACAAATATAGAAAGTAAACAGAGCTGCACATTTGGTTTTGAATTACGTTTTGATTATTCATGTTTTAGTTTTTAATTAAAACCAACATACAAATGAACACCAGAGCAATTTTTATTCTGTGCCTCAGGATGATGAATTCATGCAACCCGTCGACGTCAAAGTCTTGAAAGCAGACTTTTCAAATATATTTTAAAACGCAAACACAATCTTGGAGATCGCTATTTTTGTTTTTTTCCCACTCAGTTGTGTATTTTTCCCCATGAAACCATCTTCAGCGAGGGTTTAATTGTTCTTTCTTTTGCGTGTAGTCTTTAGAACATTCCGGATGTGTCCCCAAGTCACAGCCATTCTGCTTCTTTGTGTGAGTGTACTTTTACCACAGGGTTGACATTACCAATAAAGTTTAATGTATACCTGCTGTAAAGTTTATTGGTGGTGTAAAGGCACAGCTCGGATGAGTCCGCATCTTTTGTCCGTCTGTGCCGAGGCTCAGTTTGGAGATCACGGCCTGCAAGGACAAGATGCACTACTCTTCCCAGTATGCGACTGGTTTCTGTGAGTCATTTGATGCAGGGAATTTCTTCTATTCGTTGAAGAGATCAAATCATTTTCTTTAAAAGTAAAAAAAAAAAAAAAAAGCTTAATTGTTGTTGTTCAAGTGGAATTCAAAAGATCAAACCTGCATTCAGCTGCAAGGTTATTGTTAAATGCATTTTCACGTAAGCCCTGTTTCCGCCACGCGTGCTCCTTATTTCTAAAATGAGGAAATTCATGTCCGTTTTCGCAAATGTACATTTTCTTTTTCTGGATGCGTGTTGCTCATCGTGCGTGTTTGAACTTTGAACCAGCTTTACAGTGTAAATTGCAGATTCTGGATAGCTGCAGTGTACGTGTGTACGTGTGTACATGTGTGTGTTTTTGCAGGCGCCTCCTTTCTTTCCAACTTTCCAGAAGTTGACAGAAAACCTCCTGGCAATTACATTAATTTGACCCCATCTCCTTGATACGCAGTGTCAAATTTACCCAGAGCATAAATAGTTGATGTTTGAATGTTAAGTGTGGATCCTGATATACGCTTGCTCTCATATAATCAGTCTAAGAGAGCGAGAGAAAGAGCGCGAGGGAGCAAGAGGCCCTAATATGGAAGCGTTTAGCTAATTGAAGTTTAATTAGACGTATCCATCTTGTTTTCCCTTCCCTCTATTTCTTACTCAGTTTTTTTTATTTCTCATTTCGCGCTAGCTATGGTACGTCATGGCATACAGCATACTTGTCCACCAGGAGAACTGTCATATATTTTTGATGCACTATTTTGTAACAAATGGGAGATCTCGACTCATCAACGTATCACGTGATTATTTTAGTTGTATGCAATTGAAAAAATGAAAGGAGAAAAGATGGGTGCAAACATTCCTGGTTGTTAAAGGGAGAAATTTACAGCTGAGTAATAAAAGTTTACGACTGAATCCCTTCTGCTATTGGCTAAGGCGAGCCACGTGTCCCACGCTCTATGAACATGAACTTTATGCTGTTGTCTATTCTCTGGTCCTTCCCTTGTATCAGCAGCAGACTACGCTGGGCTTTGAAACCTCCCTTTCGTTTCCCTATTTTCATGATATTCTGACAGGTTGGCGCTGATTCGTGTGATATTTATCCGATTTTCAACTCCCCGACGCAGGGATCTTTGGGACAGTCGTCGCCTCTGCGAGCCGCTGCGCTTATCCACCCCCCACCACCCCCAACCCCCGGAGGCAATAAAACCGCGACTGGGAGAGGAAAAGGAGCCAGCCAGACTGCCTGAAAATACTTTCGTTCGGCGAGCCAACAGCCTGACTAAATGAGCTCCTCGTCGCCGGGATGCGGAGACGTTGCACGGGAGACGGGCTCTGCTATTTCCACCTCGCGATCGTGACCCCTCATCTGCTATGGACCACAGAGAATCCCCAAACTACGGAAAGCACTGGGGTAAGATTACACATATCTCTGTCCCTCTGAATCCACGGTTTTTTTTGTATGTGATATTTTGTTGGCGGTTGCTCGGTTGAAACGCTGCGTGCGAATGACTCGAGTTGACTGTTCGCTGTGACCTGACCTGTAGCCCGAGGCTGCTGATGCCCAGATCGAACCGGCATCGCACCTCACTTGCAGCGGCACCTGCGCGCGTTGCCCCGGCTGCTTCGGCCTACACATCCTGGAAGCCCCTCAGAGATGCTGTGCTGCGCTGTGTTTAGACTGCTGATAACAAACTTTGTTGTAACTCCGAGGCCTGCACACTGCCGGGCTGCGATAACACATCTGCGCCTCCATGCCTTGTTGTCACCTATTCTGTTCAGCCTCGGCCAAGGGCCCGACTCTCATGGGCGATTTCACTCACGTGCATGAAAAACACGCACACCTGCACACGCGCGCCCACGCACTTGTCGTGGCGTGTACACGCTGACGCGCAGTGGAGATGCCGGCAGTGCCCCCTAGCGATCACAGGCGGTGCATGTGGAAGTGGGCGGAATTTTGAGGCTTGTTGTTCATGGCTGCTGGTTTTTTAGGCGGCGGTTCACTGCGGATGTCAGCTGACCCAGCCAGTAACCGCACGAGCTTCACACCCAGGAGCGTTTCTGCGGAAGGGAGGAGTGTCTGACATGTTGTTGTCACCCGGGGATGTGGGATGTGTCTGTTTTATTGTTTTCTACTGCACAATATTCTGATTTGTTATAAGATACTGTGACATAATTACTGACAACATATTGATGAGCAGCACGAGGTTTTATTCATACCATTAGCAAACAAATCATCACAAATATCCTGATTATATATATATATATATATATATTTTAAAAAACAATAACAGCAAGGCTCCAGTTACAGTTGAACGGGGGAGTTTGCCACATGAAAATGAACTACTCTGAAAAACCAAATAAGCCTAGATTAATTTAGAAAAATTCTCGTAAGGGGTTCAGGGCCTGAGACCATCTTTATGCAAGCGTGTGCGTGCATGCGTGTACGTGTGCGTACGTGTATTTGTGCGTGTGTGAAGGAGAGCGAGAGAGGGGGAACACAAAAAGCTGTTAAATATATGCAACCAGTCATGATAATTCGCCCCTGCTGCCCCCCCCCCCAAAAAAAATCCCAGGTGAGTTAATCTGTTGCTGTCCGCTGCTGAAGCTCAGAGCTCTTTGCGTTTCAATCTCGTCAAACGCAATTATTGGAAAAGCCTCACACTAAAGTTTTATAACCTACTGTTACACACATTTCCCCCCCTTATGGAACATTGCTGTTGCAATGGCTCGTGTCCGCTGCTGCCCGCTCCTTTGCCTGCAGTGAGAAGGAGAGAAAGAGGGAAAGAAAGAGAGTCCATTTAATCCAAGAGGTTTGGGATTGTGTGGTAAATCTTGGTTTAAAATAAGAGGGGAAACCACAGTCTATTGTTTTGCCCTGCAGTGTTTTTAAAAGCACAGATAGGCTCGCATAAAACTTCATGAAGTCATGAATCTGTCCGCATCACCACATTTAGAACCTCACTTACTAATCCCGACAGGGCAAAATTTTTGCCTACTAATGGTCATAATTTATGATGTGTGGATCAACATGCGCTCATTGGGCAACAGCTTCCTGAGTGCTTAACGAGCATAAAGTCGAACACTTCCGGACATTAATTGGGCTAGCCAGCGATGGTAAAGTGCTTATAGAGGGCTTTACATTGTTAGTATGTGAATTACTCCTTATTAGTAAGGTTAGAAGCGGGGGAGAAGAAAAAAGCATGAGGGGCAGACCAGACATTCCCTCGCTGTGTTTTTAATCATGGCCGATAATGTAGAATTGTTACAGGTCCCGTATAGCTAATTCTGAGTTATGTTGTGTCTTTGGATACTGATGTAAAGGAAAGTAAAAGAGAATATATAGGTTCGTGCACGTGGATGGGCCCGGTTGTGTTGCAGGGAAGGAGGCTTTTAAAATTGGGCCTTCAGCTGAACAGCCAATTATAGTGCACATTTAAAAGCGATCCAACATGATAGTTAGTAGCTACCCCGACAACTACAATTAAAATAATAATAGAAATAATAAGAAGACGCCGTGTTGCTCGTGATCTATTACCATTAGTCCTTGCCCTTCATTGCGCATTCACCATAGATAACTACAAACTACAAATCAAGAGCCTGGTATTCAATATTTAATTATTAATGCTAATTATTAATATCCACGGTTGGCAGACTACATTAGCAGGCAGGTCATGTATCATTTTTGTCTAGAACATTCTTCCTTCCCTCGTTCAACCCCGACAGGAAGATCCTTTAAAAAAAAAAAAAAATCCTCGAAACGTGGACCAAACGGCTCCTTTGCTTCGTGCATCAAAAGCCGTGCACGTGATTTGCCCCACGGGCCGCAATAAAACACTAAAAAACGGGGGACAGAGTGACCTTTCTAATTCTGCACACTGACACAACCTCAGCTACATTCCTGGCTCTGCAGTCCACACATTGGCTATAGTGTTCAGCCTTTATTTACAACCTAAACTTTATGGAGCGCCGTGTTGTCTTCTCTCTTTTTTTCTTTGCGGGTGACTGTGAAGAACAGATAAGGACATTCGTGTCTAAAACACAAATAATTTAAAAGTATTTACTTTAAATCAATATTTTAACAATTCTTTAAAAAAAAATATAAAGTAGATAATAGCAACAGCATGGTGACAAAAATACACGTGTTAATTAAACCAAGGCTGCGCATGCTGTTACTGACATGAGTAACTTTGACTGCCAATGCCCAAATCCCTCACATTTTGGACATCGTAAGCCCTTTTGTTGAAATCTAAATTTAATTGTGATATTAATGTGGCTACATATGTTTACATGAAACCCACACTTACATTTATTATCGACACACACCACCACGCGCACACACACGTTGACTCGCAGTGTTGTATCCCTGCGTTACACGTTCTGTCCCATCAGCTTACTTGATATTAAAGGTAGAAGTGAAGAAAAATTTCCAGGACAGTAAAAGTGGGTCATTGCAGCATCTACCTTTTGCTTTTTTTATTCCTAAAATTCTAGCCAGGCGGATATCACATATGGCCACATATAAGGTGAAGGGAAACTTTTATTGCACTGGCTACTTCCTTCTCTTTGTTCTTGTCTGTTTTATGGGCTCTCCGGAACCCCAAACAACAGACCAACAGTGTACCCCGGTGAACAAATCGATGAGCTCGACCGATAGGTTGTTGCGTTTCAACAGAAATTTGCAATCCCTACATTGGTTATTGTCTCCGTGTATATTATGGCCTGTTGAGAACAACAAATATAATGTGAAATATATTGTTTCAAAATGACTGTGTACTGTTTTATTTTTTTTGTATTCTTTATGACCGTTGTTTTCTCCATAAAAAGGGCAGGGAAAGTAATTTAATTGTATTGATTACAGAAAAGTTAGAGCCAGTAAAGCTGTTCTTCTTTTATATTGTTAATTAATTGCACGTATTGGGGCTCGAGCTCGACACATTCTTGCAGAAGTATTTTCCAAACTCATAATTTGCTACCGGGGAAAATGATTGGTTCCCCTTTCCCGTGTGTGACGGAGGAATGTCAAAGGGTGATCAGAAGAGGAGGAAAAAGACCAACGTAAATCTAAAAGCGTACTATTGTGTTGCGATTTAACGAGCTTGTACCTGAGTGGCTCAACAGGAACCCCGGGCACTGATGGCCCGCGGAGGGGTTTTTTTTTTTTGTCTGACGTGTGCTGGACAGTCGCATAACTGATTAGATGTTCATAGAGTGGCCACAGTCAGACGCAGTTCTATGGCAGCCAGTTGGGTCAATGCGCGATGTTTCCCTTTACTTTATCCCTCCACGTGCTGTGCGGTGCTTTGTTTTCGGAGCCGGGGAGATTTGCTGCTCGCGTTGCAAAGCCGTGCTGCAGAGATAGTTGTTGGTGTGCTGGGGAACGTCAAATGTTTTATTGCCCTCACCGAAGAGAGACCATAAACGCATTCTTACCACCTACACCCTCCCCCAGTTCATTGCAAAAAAAAAAAAAAAAAAAAAGCATTCAAATTGCTCAGATGCTAATTCCTACACAATGGAAACATTAACAGTGTGCTGCAAGCGGTCGAAATGGCTGAGACTAACAAAAACATGCTAATATTAATTCAGTGTTAATTCAAAGGTGCTGCGTGCTGCGGGTTGAGAGATTGCACAGCGCTGCATCGATGCAGTGGTGGTGTGATTATAGAACAGTGTTTTGGGAAAACACACACACACACACACACACACAAGCACACAAAACATAAACTCACAGATAATGTATTGTCTTTCTCCTTCGCTCAATTGATTTGATGGCTGATTCCATACACCCTCTGCCACGTTTGGATTTGTTGCATTTATTTACGTTTCGCCTTGCTTTGAATGTGATCACTGCACCGAATGACATTGCCCACGTTTCACATCGTACTTCACCCCCCCGAACACCACGTCGTGTGAGGCTAAAGTAAAAAAATGTCTCATCCAGCCGAGCTCATAGTGTGCCACTCCAACTCCATGGTGTGTTTATCGGCATTTAGCACTAATGTTCCAGCGCTGAGCTAAAAGCTACAGTTTCTCCTCAACTCCTGCCTTTCAATTGGCGGAGAATGGTCAGCTGACGTTGTCATATTGTCTCTCACCGAGCCAAGCCTCGGCTATAACACTCGGGTTTGTGCGTCTTAACCGGAGATTGGAAATTAATAATATCGAATCCTCAAAGTAGCCGACGTCCAGTTGGAGAAGCGGAAAGTCGAGAGAAAAAAGAAGACCTTGCAGAAAGGTGTGGTTGGTTGACACGGACGCGAAGGAGATTTACTGAGAACGAGATTGAAGAGAGACCGATAAAGAAGTGGGGAGAGTTGGAGAGAGGGTTACAGGCAAGGTATGAATTCGTATTTCGCAAACCCGTCGCTCTCCTGCCATTTATCCGGTGGTCAAGACGTTTTGCCCAACGTACCCCTAAACTCCACCACCTATGACACAGTCAGACATTTTTCGTCGTACGGCGCCGCCGTGACCCAGAATCGGATATATGCACCTTTCTACTCGCCTCAAGACAATGTCGTGTTTGGGTCTGGCAGGGCACAGTACGAATACGGATCCAACGTGTTTCTTCAAGACAAGGACGTGCTCCCCAGTTGCAGGCAAACAAACATGGGACTCAATACACAAAGCCACATTGCTCAAGAGTACAGTTTGGACCAAGGAAGAGCAGGAGCGCAGGATCAGAAAACCAACATCCCGATCTACCCGTGGATGCAGCGAATGAACTCACACAGCGGTGAGTTTTACTACGACAAATAAATTAAGGAAATGGGCCAGTTTTACGATATGTCTTACCAAGAGAGTAAGTTGCTTTTTATGGCCCCATAAAACATTACTGTATCCCCTTGACTTGTGGATGGGCCTTTACATGTGCAAACAAACAGCTTTCATATTAAGAAAGATGTAGTAGCCATAACCAGCAGCAAGAGACGCTGAGAATACGTTGTTTTTTATTAAATTCTTTTTTTATGATAAAGCTAAGATGCCCTTGGAGAAAGGCTTTGATTTCAGTTCAAATTAGATTATTTTTGTTCGTGGATTTATATTACGTTTACGATTCTAACAACGAGGTAAAACTTGTTCTCAACTGCTCCAAAGTGTTAATAAAGCACAGACCGAAGTGTGTGTTTTCCCATGTCAAATGTTACTCCGTACCTTCTACGCGATTCAATTAGTGACTTCACTTTGTATTTCAGCAGGAGTGGGCTACGGGACAGACAGACGCAGAGGACGTCAAATATACTCTCGTTACCAAACACTTGAGCTGGAGAAGGAGTTTCATTTCAACCGCTACCTGACCCGGCGCAGACGCATCGAAATCGCCAATGCGCTTTGTTTAACGGAGCGGCAGATCAAAATCTGGTTTCAGAACCGACGTATGAAATGGAAGAAAGAGAGCAACCTGACCTCCACGGTGACTGGAAGTGAACAGACGGGAGCCTCTCCGCGGGAGGAAAGCAACGGCGCAATTGAAGAACAGAAAGACGAGGACAAGAAAAAAGAATAAGCTTAGAAAGAAACCAGAGGGGAGAACACCTGATGACCATTTAAACCCAACGTAACTACCTAAAAAAAAAAATCTGTATGGATTTAAGAGCGACTTCACTGCATGATGACTACCGCAGCTCTCCCACTTATATCCCATATTGACGACAGGAGTGTTGAGCCTTAGAAATCCAGATTGTTTCAGCCACAGATTGCCCCCCTGTGACTCTTGGGGTGCTGATTCTGTTTTATTGCAATGTCACACTTGTATTGTGAAAATAAAAATAAGTATTCATTTCTACGTGATTTTTCATGCCAGTAAAATCTGTGTATTTATCCCCCCACAGGCCACCCATCACTGTGAACTCTTTGATCACCTCACAAAATACATTGTTGGTCAGACTTAACTCAATGCTGTACATGCACATTCCACGGAGGGAGCGGGAAGGACGGGCGGGCACTGCATTTCACCACAGTATTATAGCAGGCACATTTTAATCATTTGCCAAAAAGTGTCCTGCACAAACAAGAAATTTGCACGGACTTAGACCACAGTCCACACACCAACAGCTGTAACGCCTGTACATAAGCAAAGTAACACTACTATGTAAATCCCGTAAGGACCTTTTAGCCGCTTTTATCGACGCTGCATAAAGAAAAATTGCGCTTTGCCCCCTTTTTGTTTATCAGTTGACACCATTGGCTCTCATTGCTAAACAGATTTGTACACTAGTAATTATTCCCTTCTGTTCGGGAGTTACGAATTCATGTTTTGTCATAATTGTGTATCATGTAATAAAGTGTTTGAAAACATGTCACCCTCGTCTTGTGCTTTAGCAGTCGAATGATCGTATAAAGCGAGATGTCTCGAATTAGGCACCAACCTCAGTACGTGTTTGTGGAAACTTGTTTGACATTTTATATTCACCGTGATCCATAATGGCCAAAATAGGATATAACGCCGGGGAAAAGTGACAAAATAAGCTAATAAAGGCATATTTTACACGCTATGCATTTTAACATTTAGAAATCTAACTTGACATGCTGCATACCAACTATTACAAGCTATTGTCCCACACGCGTCCACGTAGCTGTATTTCTATAACTTAACGTCAGACACATTCAAGTCTCACGTGCATATGTGTGAATGTATTTAAATCAAGTGAGCACTTCTAGTCACCATCATAACTGCTATCATTACCAGCAGTCGTGGTATTACTATGATTGTTATAATTATAATGATTATGTTATAATGTGGGGCTGTTTGTGTGTCCGGGCCACAGAGCTCTGGCCGGTCCTGGCCGTCCTGCCCCATACCAGACACCAGATGACGCTCTTGTCTTACTGTCCTGCCCTTTTTTTTCGCTAAAGATCCCTGCCTGGTCCTCAACAACCAACAGCTCAAAGTTTACCGGACACGTTTCTCCAATTCATCAATGAGAGTATCAAAGCCAATTTATGACTGGCCAACATGCGCACGTGATCCCATACAAATACCCCATATTTGGGCAGCGCACGTCGGATCAAGAATTAAAAAAAAGATACCAAAGCCTACTCCACCTATAAATCCTGGATTATTTTTTTAAGGCAGACAGCTTTGCATTTTTTCCAAAAGCGGCTACAAAGAAACGCAATGATCAACAAAAACAAGGAAATACGCGCAACAATCATCCGGCAGCCCGCTCTGGTTTCAAAAAAAGAAAGTATCGCTGATTGTTGAAAACGAGCTCTTATGTTGACAGCTGCAACCTCGGGCAAACAAGCGAGACAACTTCTCCGAACACAATGTTTAGTTTCGATGTTTCTGGGCGCGCGTCCAGCCGCTACGAGGGTGTCAATGCGAACGGGATATTCACTTGTCCCGTCCCCACGACCTCTGCCGAACGGGAGGAGATGAAAACTAGCCTGCGTGGCAACGCGGATACTCCTCTCCCGTCAGGAGGACCACAGATAACCATGGTCTCCAGTAGCTCGTCGGGGAACGCGAGCGCTTTCACCTACGACAGCAGCAGCGCGCTGCTGGGACTAGGGGCAGAGAGAGCCCCGGAGAGGAGCGCGAAATCCGGCGGAAACAAGAGCCAAGAGGGCGAGAGAAACGCGGTGAACACGCAGACGGTGAAGCGACACACAAACGTGGGCCAGCTTCAGGACAGCGAGCAGCAGCCACAGATTTATCCATGGATGACAAAACTGCACATGAGCCACGGTAAAGTTTGCCCGACTTTTTTTTCCTAAAGTGTGACTAGAATGCGTCCCCTTAGTCTCTCTTTACGCTGCTACACTTCTTTTTGCCCGTTCCGGTTTTCCTCTTGAGTTTTATAGGCCAAACGCAGGAAATAATAAAAACTCGTGGTCATAAATTTTATGACAAAGGCATCCATTGCTCGTAAACCTGCTCTGTTACGGCGAAGGGGTGATCTGCGGGGTGATTTATGGTGGTATAATTGGATAAGAGAAGAGAATTGTGATAAACTATGAAATAATATTTACAAATTTAGCTCTTAGTATTAGTTTTTGCCTTGCCGCCTTTATAGTCGCGGTTAATGTTTTTACATTATCAGACTCACTGTGTGGGAGCAGCTTTAGCCTTAAATTGAACTCTGGGAGACATCAATGCCCTGACCCAATCGTGAACTTTTCACCTCTAAAATATTTGAATAGTCGTGCTCCTTCCCCTTGCCTTAAAACCACTGGTTGACTATTTAGGGGGCAGATGGACGGTGAGCACAATTGCTGCAAAAAAAAAAAGAAGCTACTTCTATTTGTGTTCCTCCATTTGCAAACATCCTGGAGCACGGAGTGGGGAGTTTAAGATATTCAAGTACAATAGCAGCTAAGGCCTGTTGCTTAGCACGCATTGATGTTTGTAAATATTAAACATAAGTATTAAATATATACATATATATGAGAACACATCTGATGTAGTGTTTTAATCCCTTTAGATTATACACATGTGTTTTTCCTTGTTCCACTGCAGCAGTAGGCCGAGGTCAGTCTTTACAGGAAGGACACCACATCAGGCCCTGTTAGTTATCCAGGATGACATATTACAATAAGAAGCGTTTGGTAACTGGATTTGACATGTTGTATGTAAAAGAATATGAGTATGTTTATTACATTTACATTTATCAGGCTGATATTTTTTTACACAAATCCACAGTCAGATTCAGATGGTTGTATACATATATCCAAACTTGAGGAAGAGTATTTCAGGAAGGATATTTCAATTCAACAATATTATATTATATGTATGCTTGTGATTATTATTTTATGGATGACCTACCTCTGTGCAAATGTAATAATACTATTATCCTAGAGTGCTATATGTATTCACCACTCTAATGCTGCTGAAAGCTAACTGATTTTGATGCCACTTCAGAATCGGAGGGTAAACGTTCCAGGACCAGTTACACCCGCTACCAGACTCTGGAGCTGGAGAAAGAGTTTCACTTCAACCGGTACCTGAGCCGCCGCAGGCGCGTAGAGATCGCCCACACCCTGTGCCTAAACGAGCGGCAGATCAAAATCTGGTTCCAGAACAGACGAATGAAGTGGAAGAAGGACTCAAAGGTCAAAGTGAAGGAATAAACGAGCAGCAGAGAGAGAGAGAGAGAGAGGGTGCATGCAGCACGTTTCCATCCCCTCGCTGCACAGTGCTGGAGCGCCGCCTGACCTCCGGATGAACTGCTAGGAGCAATGACATCACGACACCGCGCCGTGCGCTTCATCACCAATTATGTGTCACTTGCTGCAGTTTGGGACCTAATGTATTGAATATCACTCGCTTTGATCAATCGGTTTACATTTCTAAATTAATTTGGTGCCCATGCGATGATAACCTCACTTTGCGGCACGAAGAGGACAAGCGGTCGAAGGGGCCCAATTCCGCAGCGCCCTGCGAGTCTGCACAATGCTTAGTTTTTTTATTTTATTTTTAATTTGGATGACGATGCTGGCGGCGGTCTGATAACGTGCAACATTTCCAACTCTGTCTCCACATCATCTGATAAACAAAAAATGTATGTCAACAGCTCAAAATAAAGACTAAAATACTTCGTACTTTCGTAGGAGCTGTCCTGTAAGCAACAGTGAGATAGTGTCCCACCAGTGAAAAAAATCCCTCTCCCACCTTTTTCCTTTTCTTTTTTTAATCCACAATCTAATGTAGCGCAGTGGTTGCGCGTGTTGTATGTCCAATGAGCTAATATCTCCGTGAAGGCACCGTCCCTGTTGTTACTGTCATTTCATTGTGAACCTAAATCGTATTGTGTAATTCAGCGACTGTGTGTGAAAAAATTGTGATGTGCAATGAAGCCATTTCTCGTCGCCCTCTGTAACCCTTATAGCTGCTCTACAGGAGGCCCAGAAGAACTGATAGATGGCTTAATTGTCGGTTATAACCAATAAAGTCTCGTCATTAACAGAAAGGATTTTTCTTTTGATCTCTACGTATTTATTTTTTTCTCATAACAGCCTTTACGTTGATCAGACGAATTCAGACATCGTTGCCTAAAAAAACCCCTTCGGATTCTCTTTCTTTCGTTACATTTCACTCATCACATTTCGCAGGGGACGTCTCGGAATCCACAGAATTTCATTGACTAACAAACGCGCTCGGGTTTAAGGCCCTCATAAAACTTTATTGCCCCTTTTCCCCGCACTGCTCCACAGGCCAACCTCGCGTTTCCTGTTTTCGTCAGCGAAGGAAGGGACACACTAGCCTGTGATAACACTTGGCCTCGCGACCCAACATGCCAAACGTGGGTTTCCTGTGGCCACAGACTGACGCGCCATCGCTGCTAAATACCTTACAGTAACTTTATTACTTCTCCCTGCTCTTTAATCCTGGCGGCATCGCATTTTCGTTTAAAACATCACGACCTGCTAGTACAGAGGACATATCATATGAGGACAGTTGCTGGGCGTAGGGTGTAGGACACAGCATAACCCGAGGCTATGAGCTGATATATATTAAATAAAATAAAAATCAACTCACCTCTCAAACTAATAGCTCCCTATTTAACTCCCTTGACGGCTATGAGAGCCGGTCAGCTCCGCATCCACTTCCTCTGCGCTCTGTTGGGCCTAACATACGTGGACAATGTATTGAATCCCAATACAATGTCTTTCTTTTAGGGTATTTTAAAGTTTACAAGGTTACATATGCCAATTGCCCCTAAGCAGGGACTGTGAATGGTGCACAGGAAGCACGTGGTGTCATTTAAGTGGGTTTTATGGCCTGGAAGAGCTGACAAACCTTCGATATATACACATCATATATAATCTTAACTGTCCGGAATCGCAGCTGCTGGTTTCTCCTTATCTGAGGGAGAACGGGCTTTGTGGCAGTGAGGACGCAGTACCTTTTATCCGGACTGTGTAGTCGGTGGTGCGGAGCACAGGGAGCTAATGCAGTAAGTTGCTTTTAACTTTGCTTTTACAGGCCTGTGACTGTAACGTTACTTTCGCGTGAAGAAAACAGATTCTGCCTGTTTTATATTAGCGCGGCTTTGCATGCGTGAATGTTAAATTGACGAACTTCGAAATGAACGGTACTAATTGAGGGTTAATATGCTTTTTTTTTTTTACAATGAGAGAAATAAGCTTTTTCACGCATCGGGATTTTAAAGGATATTATATTTTGTCGTGTGTGTGTTGCTTGTTTAGTCCGATAGAAACATGATCGCTTGCGGATATTTGGTTGTCACGGTAATTATTCTTTATTCACGGAATAGTTTTTATATTTGCACTGCAAGATCTTAAAGGAGAAAGCAAAAGCAAGAGAACGACATTTTTCTTTGCATGATCCTATCTTTAACAGGATAAACAATATAATAAAGGTCGTCCAGAACCATCAAAAAGTCGTTCATTAACTTAACTTTTCCATCCACCGCCCTGCAAACACACATATAAAGACTACATCGTTTGCTTCTAGGTATGTGTTTGTTTAATTCTAAATGATCAATATTTGATTCATGGTTACAGATTGTGTAACTAAAAAATAATTCACTTTTGTTCTGAAATAGGCCAACATAAAATGCAATACCTCCTTATTAAAATGCTTAATATGTGTCACCTTAACATGAGGTTAGTGTTTATCCTCGTGGGCTCCCGTTGTTTCAGGGTCACTACGAGGCCAACAGACAGGTTGGATGCAAAGCACTGTGGAGTGTGAATTATTCCGTGTCCAAAATCAAAACCCGTAACAAACAGTGCGACTGCGAGGGACGTGTCGCATGTTCAACAAAAAAAAGTGCCGTTGTTTCATAATAGAAGGATGTTTGTTTTTCCACAAACTTGTCCTCACTAGAAGGTTGACTTGATCAGCTTGGAGACGGATGAGGCGACGTTGATCTTATTAGCTCGATAATTTTCTGTGGCTCTGTAGGGCACATTATTTAATTGCCCATACGTCTTAGAAAGCAGGTCATTTGATAAATACTGCATGGTCTGTCGTGGTCAATGGATTGCAAATTCATTTTGAAACTAAGTATATTTTGGGCTGAGTGTTGACAGAGCAAGGTGCAGCAAGGTTGTGTATGATGCAGCACCAGAGGCCAATGGGGAAAGTATATATATATACACACAGAAATGGAGGAATATTCTCTCCAAACAATCATACGTTGTCCAGGATCACGTTCCGATATGACAACAGCATCACTTTTTCAGTCTTTTTATTTTCAGGTAGATGATAAATTACACACTCCCAATAGGGGGCACTGTGTAACACTCTCCAGAGTGGGTGATTCACTGTGAGGGCAACGTGTGCGTAAGGGCATGCATTAGGGCTCTTTCATGATTCTATTTGATCTTGTGCTGGTTTTGAGCAGTTATATTGTCATTACTGTTATCAGAGAGAGAGAGAGGAAAATAACAACATCAACCCTTAAACTAAAATGAAGAAAGAATCCAAAATACAACATTTATTCATATCAAAAACAAAATAAAACATTTGCTGATCCAAATATTCAAAACGAATTTAAAGTGTAAAAGCCTCTCTATGAAGGACGCAGGTCTCTTAGTCTAATCGAAATGATGCTCAGTACTTTTCATCCATTACATCTTGAGAGGAAGCTTGGATCACGTGTGTTATTGATATTAAAGTCATCCAGGCCTAAAATATTCTGATATCACTCGGTAAAAGTGGAACAGTCTAAACATCCGTTTTCACTGCCACGTTCTGTGCTTTCGCGTGATTTCTTTTAACCTGTGGAGCTGACACTGTCATCCTTCAATCCACCAAGGTCATTTCCGGGTGAGCACAGACATTCCTTTGTCTGAGTCCAAATAAGAACCATAAAGTCTCATTAGGTCTGTTTCGAGCACAGCCAGATGTATTTACAATGGGAAGACAACGCCGTGATTCTTTTTCTCACTGTTCGCCATAATTCAGCCGCGCTGAAGTCCACGGATTTCTATTTATAGAGCATTTGCCATGGAAATATGCGTGCAAATTTATTTCGTACCAAATGACCAGTCCTAAATTTCTCTGTCCTCGGCCAGTTTTGCAAGAGCCCAAGGATGTCAACACGTTTCTAGGGCATCCTGCCTTCAATTAGGCTGAACAGAGAAGTTCAGACGCAGAGAGAAAAATGAAGAAAAAACAAAAAAAAGCATCATTAACATGAAATAATAACCCAGCATATCAAAACACAAAGGCATTTATGGGGAGAACTGTTTTGTCTGGAATAAAACATGCGACTTTTTGACGTTTTTAACAGAACATATTGCTCATGTTTATATTGAAATAATTTAAATGAACTGTTATGATTTCTTACTAATTTTTATTGGGCCTAAACGAAATAGGCTACACACAATCCATCCATTAATTAATTCGCCTGATGATGTGAGCCATTCTTTACTCAAATACTCAGCAAGGGGGTCAATTAATTCATCTAATATATAAGTTATTGGAACAAATATTAATCAAACAAAGTGTCTAATTGTATTTGTAATTAATGAATTTACTTAACTCAAGAATGGCTTTTTCTTGAACTAATTTTCGTTGTCTCTTTTTTTTCAGACAGTCCGTCGGGTCCAAACGAGTGGGACCGGGGATTTATCAGTAAGTGTTATCCATCGCCCCGCGCCTTTCCACCTGGCTTTAGTCAAGAGAGCTGACGCATCTCGGAGCTGCAGGCAAACAGCTGGCTGCACGGACATCGCGGGCCCCGGTGCCTCTCTCCTTACCGACTGCATGGTTTAACACTAATGCTGTTGCTTTCACTCGGATATTTCATTTACAAACACTGCGTACTGCAACGAAAAAAAAACAACTACCCGTTTTCTCCTCCTGCAAACTACTCGGGTGGAGTTTATACCCAGAAATGTTGCTCCCTTGTCGCACATGCGGACTGGATTTAACGCTGCATTATTATAATCCAAAGAACCACCACCGTTGCCATAATGAATTGCAAACCAACCAATTGTTCGTTTTGGGCATTTAGTATCTGAAACCAACTCTGCTCCTTCGCTGGCTGCTGTTAGAGGATATTCATATCAAACTAGTCTCCAGATTGTCTTCACTTCATTAAAACTTTTTATTTTAACTGACGATCGACTTAACGTTATTACACCTGGGGAGATAAAACGTGTGAAGGCTATTAGGTTAAGGGTTTGATTAAAAGCACATCGTAACCATTATTATCAAGGACTGCACTGTCTGCATGCTTGGCCACCGAATTAAAAAAAAAAACATGCATGGACACAACCAAACCCTCCACATAGTTTTGCACAGATTTGTTTACATGTATGTACATGTATGTGCTGTTGTTATTCTGCAGGGGGAGGGGAGGTGTTGGGAGGAGGGGGAGGGAGGGGGGGGGGTCACAATTTCTCAAATGAACAAATGAAACATCAAATTAGTCCGCCGTAGGGTCCCATTTTTTGTACTTCTATATTATAACTAGTTATTGAACTAGGTGCACGATCTGAAAGCCATTTGCGGCAGAAAGAATTCATTGCTCTCCCTCCATCAATAATCCTTGGCAGTGAACTATTGGAATCAGTCAAACGCGAGGGGTGAAACGCGGGTCACGGCGTCTAACTAATATTAAAATGCGTCCGCCAGAGCACATGGGGCGGGAGGGGAGGTTCGGGCGTGCGTGCAGCCCGGTCACATGGGTGCACAACACACTGCTCATATGTAGATGAGCATGAGAAAGCCAAATGAACGCGTGAGTTAGGTTTCCTCTCCAGTTCACTGCTCGTTCTTGCACGACGCTTTGTTCTGCAATACAAAATGTGACTAAATTGATAAACATAGTAAGCGCGGGGGGAATAGATTGTTAAATCCTTGCTACTGTAATCAATTCAATCGATTCATAACATGAGCATGTTTGCCGTTTTTAATAACTCCCAAATAGGTCACATGTCTGATATTTCATTTTTCATCCAAGGCTTTTCTCATTAGCTTCCAGAGTGGCAGGAAGAAAGGTTACCGAGCGGTCAGTATGGTAATAGCGAGAAGAAGAAATGGTTGGGAACAATGGAAACTTATTTTTCATCTGTGCTGTCAAGCCGTCCCTTTGTAACCTCCGTGTTTGTGACTGAATATTCATATATGAGCCACCTCAAAGGCGGAGGTTGAATGTAAAGAAAAGAGACCCTCTTGTCCTTTGCCCATGACGCGTTACTCTGTGCCTGAGAAGTTATACACGCAAATTTACGTTTATTTTTTGAAAACGTGTTGACGTCGAATCCTCTTTAAGAGAATAGAGCGCATCGATTTGTATTTGTGACAAACGGAGCCTCGGGTCGTCCTGACTCCTCGTTGTGTCAAATACCTACTGGATGCTTGGGGTTTGGCTGAGAGATCACCTGCGCACTTTCTAACCTAAACACACATTAGTTGTCTATATGTACCCTGTAGAACCGAATTTGTGTGAAATACAAACAGTCGCAAATACGTCTCTGCAGGAATACATGGGCGACTGAAATACCACGCCAGCCAGCCAATGGACGCTTCATGCTTCTGCTCGTCTTCACGCCTCCGCGCTTTTTTTCTATCGAATGTACAAACACCAATGATATACAGAGTCAACATCCAGGCAGCGACGCAATAACAATGTCACTCCGTGTATTCATAGTCCAGACAACCATAGATTGTGTATAAAGGAGAGCAAACCCATGTGTGTAGACGTTGTGCGGCTTCTGTGTCAGACCCTGCGCAACGCGTTAGGAACCAGGGGTCGTTCAAAAGTGACTGATTTACGCCTTTTATTGCTCCATAAAACGCCTCTAACATCCTCGCAAATAGCAATAGAAATCTCGTGAGCATTGTGTACAAACACGACAGCCAGAAAAACTCGTTTTTCAAGCATTTTATGTAATTATTGCAGTGAAAATAGATTCATGAGTTATACTTTGCCATTTGCTGCACCCATTTCCTTGCATTCTATGTTTGTTCAGGGTTAATGTTTCTTTAAGGAGGCCTCTGACATTTTTATTAGTATTGTTTTTATTATTATAATACTTTTGTCTTGTAATTATTGCTGTATGACTCCATTGCTGGCTATCAAAATGATACAATAAGAATATGTATAGAGTCTGGATGCTGCTGAGGTATTAAGGAGTTAACTCAGTCTCTCTTTGACCACAGCTGACTCTCAGATAGGAACTGGAAGCATGCAGCACATGACAAGTTTACATAGCCAGGCAGGATCGGTTTACACTACAGCCGCAGACCTCCAATAATGTGCCTGATGTTCAGTCAGGAATAGCATGTAACATTTGGAGGCAGCACGACTGAGATATAGGGTTTGTATTGTTCTGGCAATGAGCTCATATAAAGGAAATATATGGATCTTGTAAACATATCGGTTGTATTTATATACATATA
Organism: Apeltes quadracus; assembly: GCA_021346845.1. Lineage (NCBI taxonomy): Eukaryota > Metazoa > Chordata > Actinopteri > Perciformes > Gasterosteidae > Apeltes > Apeltes quadracus. The sequence goes on along the minus strand of CM037928.1, from coordinate 8,595,011 downwards.
AAGAAATACTGCATTACTCCAAATCATTTCCTGACATTTGGGTTGTAAACGTTCAGTTGATTTCTATCTTTCTATTATGGTTTTATATAAGTTCATCCCAATGTGTCCAGCAAGTATAAGATAATTACTTCTTAATATTCTTGAAGCAGCGGACCGTGATGGAGTCAAGCACAGCACAGAGTAAAAAATACTACCATGAATTCAGTTGAATTTATTTTGTGAGTCTGTGTGAGCAGAACTGCACTTCCTGTTCACAGCTCAGTAAGAAGGTCTCTGTGAAGCGACAGGACTGCTCTGCATTAAAGTGAGCAGGCCCTCAGTTTCTGAGAGCCTCCGGTCTGTGACATCATGCTGGTTGGGTTCCCACAGTGTCTGGTGCGATGATGCTCTGCTGCAGTTGTCCAGTTTGTGACACCACGGGGGAGGCTGGTCTGCAACTTCTCACGTTTCAGATTGTTTGGTCTGTTAGCTGCTCCAACATTTTCCTTAATTGTGCCATGACATTTGACTAGCTACTTTTTCTATTTTCTATGTTAATACGGAAGTTTTTTAATTGAAGGCCTATTGTATGTTTCATAATTAGACGATAGTGTTTGGAAGTGTTTGGTATTTTATTCACTTTAGATATAAACTTTAATCATTACCTTTTATTCTTGCTATATTCTTTTATTTTATTGTAAAGCCTCCCTTCGTCCAAGCAGATTTCCAAAGCGTGCAGCTTCTTCATGACTGTTTCAATAGTTTGAACGTTATCCTCACCAATTTTCAGTTGAAAGTTGAACTCTGAGCCTTTTAATTGTTAGAAGAAAAGGGATCTTTTTTAGAATGGACAAATGTCTCATCAATGAATGAAGGTTTTAGTTTCAGCAGCCTGTCCACCTTTCTCCATCAATATAAATGATCAGGCCTACTTTCAAAAATCAACCACACCCCCAAAGCATCTCACCACTGCAGTCCTCTCTGACATTTAGATTCACAACAAATGTATTTGTGCTGAAATGCTCTCAGCAATATCAATTTTACAAAACTGATTAATCTCCAATTATTAAGTGTATTAATGGATTGTAATCAGTACAACAGTTGAAGTGCTCTTAATAAAGACTCTGCTTTCATTAATAAGCAGATAACCTTTATAAAAGCGGGTAGGCTAACAACATGATTGGTTTGCTATTGTCGTATCATATCCCCCTTGCAAATCACCTATTCTCCCACTGAATAATCGAGACCAGAGGATTTTGTGTGTTTTATTTTTTTCCTTGGTCAGCAACTATAGCTACTAGTTTTGTCCCCAACATCAATCGCCTTGGTAACACCACTAGAGAGAGAGAGAGAGAGAGAGAGAGGGAGAGAGAGAGAGAGAGAGAGAGAGAGAGAGGGAGAGAGAGAGAGAGAGAGAGAGAGAGAGAGAGAGAGAGAGAGAGAGAGAGAGAGAGAGAGAGAGAGAGAGAGGGAGGGAGAGAGAGAGAGAGAGAGGGAGGGAGAGATTCGTGCCCACAATGGCGACTGTAGGTATGCTAAATACCTCTGGTTTCATATCCGGGAACTACCTCTTACTCTTCTATTGGGCCATTGGGTCACGTGGTAAAAGTAACTTTACAGGGCTGCTTGCAAGTAGGAGGGCTTTATGGAGCAGAAAAACGACAAAGCTAGAAAAATTATTTTCCACTCCAGAAATTAATGATCATGAGCTCGTATTTGATGGAGTCTAACTACATTGATCCGAAATTTCCTCCATGCGAGGAATATTCGCAAAATAACTACATCCCTGAGCATAGTCCCGAATATTACAGCCGCGCAAGGGAGACTGGCTTCCAGCATCACCACCAGGAGTTATATCCTCCGCGGGCGAGCTACCAAGACCGCCAGTATAACTGTGCAAGCATCCCTGATCCTGACACGCCACGGGGACATGGAGTACCCCATTCCGCGCACCTGCTGACAGGGAAAGGGCAACCAGCGTCATGTGAAACCCCACAGTTGTCCATGTCCCCCGCTACCCCACCGGCCGCAACCTCCGCCTGCAACCAAGCTACCCCGGAGCATCCAAACGGCACAGCCTCCTCCAAGCAGCCCGTGGTGTACCCGTGGATGAAGAAAATTCATGTCAGCACTGGTAGGCAACTTGTGTGTTCATGCTCCCTGCGCTCCCTGCGCTCCCCTCTCCCTTTCCCTCCCTTTATCAGTCCCTCTGACTCCCATTTCGTCGCCAGCCCCTGCTCCGATAGCAGGGAAGCCTTTGAAATGGCACAATTGAGGCGGATTTACGACTCGGCTTTGGTAATTACACCCACCATAAATTTTATAGCCGAGGTATACTCAGGGCAGCCGTATCACCATGTGGCTTCTGCTGTTATGTATTGCGCGATGGTGAGAGGGGGAGAAATGAATAAGAAAAAAATTGAGCTTTGTAATCTTGCATTAATAATTTAGGTCATAGTTGGATGTGAGTGTCCTCTCATTACCCCGAGAAGTTCTTAACTTCCCATTTAAATTTCTCAAACAGCTAAACATTCATGTGCAATAAATCTTTCTAGCCATATCTCAGTCGAGGCCATTCTTGTTTACCCCTCCTTTCCTCCCTTCCCCGTCTCCCTTTCTCTCCACTTATCCTATTTCCAGTGAACCCGGGTTACAATGGGACGGAGCCCAAGCGGTCTAGGACAGCCTACACGCGGCAGCAAGTATTAGAATTGGAGAAGGAATTCCACTATAACCGATATTTAACTCGGCGGAGGCGCATCGAGATCGCCCACACCCTCGTTCTCTCCGAGCGGCAGATTAAGATCTGGTTTCAAAACCGCAGGATGAAATGGAAAAAGGACCACAGGCTGCCGAACACCAAAGTGAGATCCTCTTCCTCCTCCGGGTCCAACACGAGCTCGGCAGCAGCCGGCGCTGCGGCCGCTGCTTCGGCCACTAACACTGGGGCCCCCGACGAACTCACCGGAGCACAGCATGGCGAGGATATTACCAGGTTATAAGACCACGGACGGAGGGGGAGAAAAGGACTGGTTATTTATAGAACAATTATATATTTTGTTTTTCGTAGCTATCTTGTGCAGTTTCCTTTAACTCCAAAGTTATATAAAATGCATGTTATATAGCATGGATTATTGCGAATACTGCGAATAATTTTTACGTGACACAGGGTTTAATTTATTTGAAGCTCAATTAAGATGATGTTTTTTATTAAAAAAATGTTTTGAATGAAGGAAAAAAAATTGTAGAAAAAAATATACGTTTTATCAAAATGTTATTGTGGGCCATTGTTTTGCCCCGGTGCCCAAGGTGAAATGCACAATCTATTTATTTCAAACAACACTGGAAGGATATCAATATAATAATAGTTATTTTTGGTATAAAAAAGCTGGAACATACCATTGATCTTGAACTTGTATTGTTTTGGACAATAACAGTGTGTGAATTACCTCGTGTATTTCAGAAACAGGATTTTGATTTACAATTTAGTTTTGTGGTGTTAATGTTGTGTTTTAGACCGTTAAACCGCAGATTATTGTGAAATGCAATAAACGGAGTGTAGTGTTGTGCTAATCATGTTGGTCAATAAAATAGTGAGTGTCTACTAGTTTTATACACGTTTGGTCAAACTTCATTTTAGGCAAGATGAGGTCTGCTATAGTTTTATGGCTTTTTGGAAGGATCACCTTAAAAAGTGTACAGATGTGTAATTGAACGTTTCACGAGGGAAACAAAAGGCGCCGTGTTTGAAAATTGTGATTGTAAATCCTGCAGCTCATTCTTGCGTCTTCAGCAACGTGCACAGACTGCGCGTGTTTGTGTGCGTGTGTGGTGTGTGTGCGCGCGTGTGTTTGTGTTGGGGGTGGGGGATAAAGGGGGGGCGGGGGGCAGTGCTCCTTCGTTCTGACCTGAACACAAAGCTGCATGCTTTCAGTTTAAGAGGCCATTTGTTAGATTACACATTGTTGTTAAAATATTCTTATTCCATTTGTGACCTGGTATTGTCTTTTATTCCCTGCAGTCCACTGCGCCACGCAGTTTTCAAATGTACAGAAATAAAATAAAAAATAATTACAATAAAGTCTTGAGATGCAGATAGATTCTATAACGCGTCATGTGGTAATGGAGTAAATTAACTGGCCTTCGTTATCAGGCTCTGTTGAAGCGCATTTGGTTAAAAGAAATCAATGCTGACGGTTTCTGGTCGGTTCACTCTCGGTTTGTGCTTGTATAAACACTTCGCCATATTTACCTGACCTCTCCCCAGTGGCTGATTTGCCTCGTGAGTGTGCAGCAGCTCGCGAGGATTCAAGAAACACAACAACTACAATTGTTTTTAAGCGGTGCGTCTGACTACAACGTCATCGCACCACGGCGGTGCACCGACAGGACTGTTAACACATGTGCTGGACTGCTTGAGATCTTTTTTTTTTTTTTTTTTACAAAGATGCATTCATTTTGTTTAGGGTCTTTTTTTCTGGGGCTGATTTTAGTTTAGACATGACTTAAACCCAAAGACGCGCAAGAATTTGATAGATTATTGAATTGTGACATGAATAGGCCTCATAAAATGCCTGGCGTAGTGGGGGGCAAAGGAGCACAAAGGGAAGAGGTATTCTCCATCATCAATCTTTCACTACAGAGCCATGCGTTAGGTTCTGGAAAATAGCTATGGCAACAGACAGTTTTGATCTTGCAAAATATAATGTACCACGCCGTATCCACGACTATTATTTCCAAACGTGAGAGTTTAAATTGGCTGGAAAAAAAAAGAAGCCCTTTAACTTGACCACAGCGGTTGCCATCTGCTTTTTGGACGGGGCTTTCGCAGAGGCACTAATGGTGAGACGGCGTTGAAAAATGAATCCAGAAGCCTTTATGTTGCCGGACAGATTAGAGAAATTAATGTGCTCGCCACCGTCGCAGCATCCCTCCAATTCCTTTCTAGGGCCTGTCGCCTCCATGTCGGGAGGCTGAAAAGGTACTTTATTGAAGTTTGGGGGCGAAGTGGGAGATGGCCGAGTTCACCTCGAGGACACATTTTATGTCCCATTAAGCCCATTTCATTCTGGATGGACCGACCTCCCCAACCCTGAGACTCGACTCGCTCTCTTATGCGTGGACTTTCTGATTGCGCCCTCGCTGGTTCCCCTCGCCGCCGGCTTTGTGGATGTTTTCTGGGCTGTGCCAAGAGATAGGCCCGCTGTGGGGCGTCACTGGATGTGTTGACTCCCAGCACCCGAGACGTCCAAACTCGCACCTTCCTCGATGGATTTAAAAAAAAAAAACAGCATCCATGTGTGGAAACTTTCAGCTGATTCGATGCGTTGATATTCTTAGCCTAGAAAAGTTGTTTCAAGCTTTTCTGAGCCATGCTGGAAGTTTGTACATGATACATCTCGTTAAAAATCCGTATTAATCTGATCAATTTTTAATATATTTTAGCACTAAGAATAATAATATCACGTTAATTTCGGTGCCCGAAAACTGAAAAACAAGAGGCATTTAACATAGTCGCTGCATGCGGTCATGTGACTTCTGTGATTTAAGAGAATAACTGTCCTCAGGTCAGTACATCCGCCCAAAAACAAGCAGCCAATTATAGCTTGGTGAGTCTGACAGTACTAGGACAGTTGGCCATTGTGATTAGTTTATAGACAGGGACCTTCAAGGTAAAAACCTGGCGAACTTTCCACTTCTTACTAAAAAATATGATCCAAATGGAAATTCTGTAAAACAGAAGCGTATTATTGAAGCGTATTGATACTAAATACCCAACATGATATACGTTAAAAAGTATTGCTATTATTGATATTTCAGCATGTTTTCGGTTTAATTCATTTAGAAAATCGTAGCAAGTGGACTTGAATTCATCCCAATGTTTTAATGTAGATGCATTGCGCCACACACGACGTGACATTGTAGTAGGCTACTCAGGGAAACATATTCGACAACAGCTGACACTAGAAGCCAAACAACTAATCGCAGGGTGTCTCATTTATAGCCTGCGCTTCAGTTGGCTCCTCCCACTTGTGTGTTCCGAGGCCACGATGGAGCTCAAATAACCACAACCAACGATGACGGGATGTCAATTTCAGTTTGAGCTCTTGTAATAAAAGATTTGTATTAAGAGGAACAGGAGGAATAATTTACAGAGATATTCTGTCTTGACTTTTCGTTTACAAATCTGTTCAATATTTACACAGATGTTTTTCATCACAATATTTAAGGATACTTTACACAGGAGCCAGCAAATCGTTCTTTGTATCTGTCAACTTCAAACAAAACAACAAACCCGTGACTCATATCTTCTTGGTTTTTCATTTTTAGTTTAGAAGTTTTAAATAATATGCCTATTTTAATCTTCCTTTAGCTAAGTAGTCCTCTTCTGACACTATAATTATTATGTAATGGGTTTTCAGTGCTTAAATTCCCCAACATTTACTCAGCCCTAACAGACTTTTTTTCCGATTCAAAACTGTTGAATCACACAAGATATTTAGCTCCCATTGCGCCGCTGCCGGCTCCACCTGATTTATGAGCACCTCGGGCGAGGACTTTTTCTCTCTCTTTCCCTTGGAAGAAAAAAAAATAACTTGACACAAACTGCCACCAAAATGTTTTAACAAGAGGGAACATACGAAGCCATACTGATCAGCTGTGTCGCGTTTTATTGCCTGTTTTTATTGCATAAGTACGTTAAAAAACGCTTCCCCCCCCTTACTCGTCTCAGGTGTGTCTTCCCGAACTTTGGTTACTGTTGTTAGAGGAAAGGTGTACCGATGTGGCGTACGGCATACACGATGCACAAAAGCTGAGAGTTGAAACGGGGGTCACGCTGCTATGCAGGGACAGAGAGGCTCCTGCGCGTTGACCAGCAGTGGGTGCGTCATAAATCCGTAAATCTCTCGCCCATCCGCTCACTCCTGGGAGCAGATGCACCATGTCTTTTCCTTTTTTGTCTACGTGAGTGTGTGTGTGTGTGTGTGTGTGTGTGTGTGTGTGTTTGTATGTGGTGGGGGTGGAGAGTCTTCTGTGTCGGGTTAAGTGCATTTACATAAAACTAGATTTCAAAACTCAATCAGACATGTTAAACGATTTGCTGTCAGTGCTGGCAGACCTCTGAAGCAGGTGACGAACCGAGCGGAGTCCCGCCGGACTCCAGCACCGCAGTCACAGGACCCGGTGACCACGAGGAAACGTACCAGCAACACGTTCCGTGTCCTCATAAAGCCTCGCTGCGACATTTTTCATTAGCTTATTTGCTGCATCGTTGCATACCTTAGACACGACAGTCATTTCCACTCAATTTAAGGTGTCACCGGGAGCCCAGACTCTCTTTTCATTGGCAGAAGGGACGTGGATATGGGGACTGTGAGATCCACAGTTATGTACAAGTTGAGTGCAAATGCCCGTTTTGTGTGGCCATTAGTTGCTGCAGACTCATTGTTTGAGCACAGCTGCTGAAATGTGGAATGTTTTCGACAATGTAATGTTGAAAGCGAGGTACAACCTCTGCATATAAATAGAAGGGTCACCCCTCTCTCGAAATGTTAAACGCAGGATTGAAACCTGCCGTCACGTCGTTTAACCAAATGAGTTAAAAATCAAATAGCCCATATCTTGTGACCAAAAAATGGTTTTCTTTTAACAATAAAAGGCAGATTACTTGAGAGGAGGAACAAAATCTCTTTAATTGTTGAAATACAGACAAGCTGCGACCACTTATTATACACATACATCACATTTCTAAGGGAAATAGAAAACACATTTGTTTTTTAAAGATATTCTGATACGCAAATTTCCCCCGGGTGAACAAAAAGTAATTTCCAAATGTGACACATTGAGATATACAGTGTCTCAGAGCTGCACGATTTATGTTGGTGTGCACTCTCCACAGACAGGCCAGAATTTACAGCGAGCTCTGCTTCAAACAGGCCCAAATTATTACTCCATGTTAATGGACATGCACGTGCAAGTCAGGACTTGTTTAGAAAATTGACAATGTGTGTCTTTTCCTCACTTACGAAGTGCAGTCTGCAAACTCTAGTCCTTTCATTTCACTCCGCATTGTTTACAGCAATATAGGGCATCGGGCCCATAAATCTCCTCCGCGCTCTGCCAAGACAGCGCCATTTGTATGCACCGTTTTAACCGACAGCATCCTCTGCCCATTAACGTCTTCTCCCCGGCTCTCTCCCAGCCTCCTCTTATCTGTCCCCTAAGAAACGCATTAACTGATCAGTGCTTTTCTTGACCCCCTGAACAAACAAAGGTGTTTTTTTTAATGTAAGGACTACATCATTTAGGTGAAAAAGAGGCAACAATAATGCAAATATTTTATTCTTCAGATTCCCCCCCCCCCCCCCCCTCCACGTGCGCGCGGTTGGAGATACAACGGTACTGGGGGGGAATGGGGAGCAAGTTATTTGCAAATAAAAGTGCATCGACGCGTTGGCCTGTTGTTTGTGTTAGCAGGCGGGAGAGCGCGCACGGTGAGGAGGGATTGGAACAGGGTTGACACCCAGAGCGACCGGCGCGCTTTTGTGTGTGAGAGAAAAAATGATTTATTGCCACAGAGGCGGTTCAAACAGAGTTCACAGAGAATTGTGGTGGAGCCACGGAGGAGCTAAATTATGGTCTCGCTGAGCTAGTATATCACAGCTCCTATCTCCAATAGAGAGCCCGTTCAAGGGTGTGAGGAAAGGAAAACAAAAACGGATTTAATTACTTTCCCGCATTTCTGTCAGTGCTTCATTTGCCTGATAATACAAAATATTACAGATAAACTGTATTATTACAAACAATGATAATAATAACTATCAGCATTGTTGCGGGAGGCAAGCAGATGGCATGCTTTGGTTTCTATGTGTTTTGCAAGTGATGGACCACATTCAGCCCATATTGAGGTTGACAGAAGAGACATTTAGCATTTAACTGCCCGTTTAATGGACAAGCTGAGGAGATTAGAGCTGTTTTCAGTTCAAAATTACAGCCGTGTATCCAAGCTAAATGTTTCCATTTTTAGTTTAAATGGAATTATGACTCCGTTAAAGTCTTGTTGATGTTGCTCGTGGTTTGCAATAATACATCGTAGTTGTATCGTGTCCTTGGAAAGTCGAAGCAAGAAGAAAAGACCAGGTAAAAGCTCAGTAATGTTGGCAGCCAAAGCAGAGTGAACGGAAAAGGGGAAAAGGCTGCTCTTCTCCCAAGCTATGCAACCCCGAGTCCATGATCAATCACCGCTGAGAGGCGTCCAAAGGGGGATTTCTCCACAGCTTTGTTGTGGTCAAACACCAGAAGGAACTTATATCTTCGACTGAGTTAAAATGCCGAAAACCCTCGCCTTGAAAGACGCTTTTTGGTGCACCATTTTATTCAATAACTGTAATGGCTTCATTATTTTCCATAGTTATTTATCCACTTTGCGCACATTGTGTCGTGTTGAAACTACGCGATCGTGTTTTATGAGATTTTTTTTTCTTCCAAAAAAAGGTAACTCAGTTTGCTCACAATTGATGTAGCATTTAGCTCAAATAACTTCCCCAACAAATTTATTATGGGAGTTTTAAATGAAGTTCCAAAATTCATCTTTTTTTTCTTAAGTGCTTGCACCATTATAAGTGTATTTCCAAGTTCCTTGTACCTCGTATGGACTACGTTGTAACTCTTAACAGGCGTCAATAAGGGCTCTGCAGAACATCTGCCCCACTCTTTTGTCCATCCGGGTGTCCCGTTCCACCACCCGAACGTCCACTGCGTCTGTCCCGTTGCCTCGCAGAGCCACGTGACCCTCGGTGCTGCACAGTGATGCCTGCTTCATGCAAATGCGCCGGGATCTCTAAAGATTGCCTCCTTTGTCTTTGTGTGCAGGCAATGACTGTCAAGCCTTTGTTTGACCACTCCCCGTGAATCCGATTAAGCCAACGCTATATACCTTCGCCCCAACAGTTATTCGCATATGTTGTTGTTTAAAGGAAAAGCCCGCCGATTTATACTCAGCAGTCAAATAAGTTGCAAACCAACAAACAAAAAAAATCCGAAATAATCGGAATGATTTATTTTACAGAAAAAAAGCCAGGCGTGTTGCAGTGCCCACAGAGAAGCTAATAACATCTAAATACAGGGGTAATCATTTTGTATCATATTTAATTGCAGAAAAATACACCCCAATCACCATTTATTTTTAGGCGTTTTACAGCTGAAAAAGCTGACGTGAAATAGTAAGTTGTGGTCCATGATGCAATACATCAAGTATATTTTCCTAAACTCATCGACATTAGGAAACAGGAAGTCCTCACGTTGTGGTCAAACCTACCACGCGGTCAGGATGCGCAGCTGCAGATCGCGGGTCCTTCTAACAATCGCGTCCTGTCGAAATATTGACAATATTACAAGAAATCAACGCTCATGTGGAAATGAGACGTCCCGCCGCGCCGTCTCCCCCTCTCTGCTATTGTTTCTCCCTCACGCATAAACACACCAATCTTTTTCACCCCTGACAGTTGTGACACAATTGTTGGCGTCAACTCATATTCCGTTTTGTGTTTTATAGATGAAAGGAAGGCAGGCGGCTCATGGAAAATGTTATCGAAAGAAATATCGCCGGAGCTTCTCCCGTCGCGCCGAGTTGCCTGCGGATTACGTTGCAACCGCAAAGCTGTGCCATTGGACGATGGCGTCACGTGACTACGGCACCCTTCTGGTAAACGTTATTCAAATGTTACACATGGTTATTTCGCGTGCGCTTCGCTGCACGCTTTGTACATCAGGTTAATTTTGATATTAGACGGTCAGAAGTCCTGCAGTCTTCTCTACCGTTGAGAGATCCCTGGTTTTACAGAATACATTTTGATGAGCCGCGTCCATGGACCCCCAACAGTCCGCCCTCCCGCTGCAGCTGCATGGCAACAGTTTTGCTGTGAGCGCTGGACAAGTGCCAAAACTAAGCGCGGGATACGATGAAGAAGAAGGAGGAGGAGGTGGAGGCAAAGAAACTGAACTTAATAAGGCAAACGTGACGTCCTCTGCTCATGTCAGTTCCAGGTTGAACCCAGGTGACCAGCTTCCGTGTCCACTGGAGGCTCAGGGTCACTGCCAGGCCAAGGGCAAGATGGACCTGAAGAGCAGGAGCTGCAGTCTTCTCACCATCTGCCGCTCAGGAGTAATTTATCCCTGGATGAGTCCGCGGCCAGCTGATTCAGAACTATCTGGTAACTTGTTTTTTTTTTCAAAGCTCAAAACTCAAAGTGAGTGCAATCTTTAGAAAGGTGCAGTGATGGGCTGATTTAGTGAGTCAAAATTTAAATTTAAATTTCTAATATACAACTAATGTCTGACTCTCTGTTTAGACTCTTTGTTTCATGAAGACACATGTTGCAACTGAAGACACAGTCAGCCTCATCTTACCCGACGCCAACATTCAAAGTAGTACAAGCAAAAGCCTCACTAGTTTGATAGCAATGTGTCATGTAGTTCATTTTAATGTCATTGACAGTTGTTTTTTTGCTAGAAATCATCTTAAAAAGTTGTACCTATATGGAGAATCTTTCAATAAATCCACACTACTCACTAAATACATTTGCTTTACAAAAATAGTATGTTAAACAAAAAACACACTTTTCTTGAATCACCAAACTATTTATGTAAAAAAAAACCAACAACCTTGAAACCAAAATTAAGAATGAAGCAACAGTTTGCCAGCTTGAGCCCTTTCCCTTCTACGGTCACTATCATTACGCCAATAAGGGATCCATTAACCCCTGTGTGTTATATGCTGTTGTCAAGGAGGCCACGGTATCGCTCATATACATGTCAAATTTAATCTCTAATGGTGGTTATTTTCAGTGGTGGTCCCATGGTACCTTTTAAGTGACTGAGATGGGGATTTGACAGGTCTGGCTTCCGTGTGTAGCTGTGATTAATGTGGCCTGTCAGGCAGCCGTGGCGGCGTCAGATGTTTCCCCCAGACTGTTTCTTCAGGAGGTAACTTACCCTGAACACATGACACAGTAGACAGCCAGTCTTGTATAGTGTCTAAAGCATGACCGAGTACACAGGAAGAGCTCGGAACCCTAATTTGTCCCGGGTTGATTGGCAGAGGATTAACATGGTTCTCACCGGCACTTGCATTCCAAGGAGGGTGTGCATTTCAGGGTAGACCTGTGACACATCGTGCTGTGGCTCTTATCCCTTTTCTCTTCTTCATGTGCTTCCTCCTGCGTCAGTCGGTGGGGGTTTGGCGGCGGATCTGTCCGGCACAGGGAGGCTCTGCGTCCGAAGGGAGAGGACGGCCTTCACCAAAAGCCAGCTGCTGGAACTGGAGAAGGAGTTTCACTTCAGCCCTTACCTGTGTCGCCCCCGGCGCCTGGAGATGGCCGCCGGACTGCGTCTCACCGACCGCCAGGTGAAGATTTGGTTTCAGAACCGCAGGATGAGGCACAAAAAGGAGCAGAGGCCCGGAACGGGCGCCAGGTTTTCCCAGCGGTCTCCTTACAACGCTCCCCTCAGCCTGAGCTCCTGTGGGGAGCAGTTGAGGTTTGAGGGTGAATGTGTCGAAAGAACTTCCTCGTCGGAGCTGCAGTTCATGGATTACGCTCCCATGTCCCCCTTTCTCTTTGGCTCTCACGGCGATGGCGGCACCGGTCAGTGTATGGACCCCGCGGGCATGCCCCATCTGAGCTGCATGCTTCGCCCTGTCGCAAAGGGTCCTCCGCCCTCCTGCACCAGCGCAGACCGCCTTCACCATGCTGGCCTTTCAAACTGGCCCTAGAGGCCCATATGGGCCATTCCTCCAGTGCTCATCACAATCTCAATGATGCGTCCACTTTCACTTGTGAAACACTGGTGGATGTCTTATTAGCATCCCTGGGTTGAAATCCCCTTAACAGACCATTCATGGAACATTTTAATTAAACTATATGAACACATCTTAATTGAAAGAGCGCTACAGCGATATCATTTGTGTTGCAGCCTGCAGGTCAAAACTCACTGCTCATATTGCTCATGTCATGCAAGACACATTTGATCTATAAATTACTCCATGTTCTTCTGTTATTTTGTGGCTGTTACAGTCCTATTGCTGTTGCACGTTCAATGCATGCGGGAATCATGTTAAGAATGATTGTTACGTTTGGCTAAATAACGGGTCAATGTTTAACTGTGAAATGGGAAGAAAAAAAGTTAATAACCAATGATGTTATATTTTTATTAATCCCACTGAAGTACACAGCAAGTCTTTTATATGTTTCTTGATGAATTGATGTCATATGCTGTACACGCTTATTAATAAATGCATTTGGGAAAACCGCAGCCCTTGTGTAATGTTTACCGTATTCATCGCTGATTAGATTTTAATCTTTTTTCCAGGAGAATTTCATGGATTCAGATCTCTGAGGGGTAAAGAAAACAAAAGACAGTAATCAAATAAAAAAGGCATTCTTAGGATTAATTGAAAACTCTACAGTTTTGTTTATTAAGGTTACACAATCTCGCAACACAAGCCTCCTCCTCGATCCTCCTAGTTCCCCACTATTAATCACTGAGACGAGGCGGTGCCTCCAGCCGCCCGAACCCACAGGGAACCATGACAAGATCTCTGACAAGGCCTCCTGCTTCCCAACCCTTGCATTTTCAATAGCAACATGGCAGTGGTGCAAGTTGTGGCTGGCCTCCTAGGGGTATTAGATGTGTGGCTTACCCGCCTTTACAACAGCCGACAGTCCACGACAGACACGAGGTTCAATCGCTGAGGACGACTTATCTTAAAAGGAGAGATACGTGGTACATTTTAACAGCGGCCACTGTGAGAAGTTGTTAACTGTCAATGTTGTCACGGAAAGAGTATTTTTCTCTTGCTGGTGTGGATTTCTGCATGTTCCTCGCACTAAGCTAAATTGCGCCCTCAGGGAATTTGGCTACAATGTGACAGAAGTGGGTCACCGATTCTCTCGGGCCTCGATAGTTTTACACTTCAAACTTCAACAGCAGCTTTCACGTTGAAGGAGTAAACCTATTATTATAATGCAAGCTGCGGTATCGATGTTCCCAACAGAACTTCACACATTTTTGAAACGTGCTGACAGTTTTATATGAGTGGCTGTACTGTAAACGAGCTGTCACCGAGGACTACTGACAGCTTTGAGGAAGCTGATCCCGTCTGCTGCAGGAAGAGACTTCCCGCTCCTGATTCATTTGTTAGTCACTCAGTAAATCAGCGGTCAACTGGTAAACATTTGATACCATTTTCAGCGGGTGTTAGTAGTGGTCAGGGGAGCTTTACGACTGCTACAAATTTGGAGTCAAATAAAACAAGGTCCACACTAAATATGTATCAGACGTGTTGAGAGCCCGGTAATTTAAGAGAAGAGTAAAATAAAAATACAAGCGAGAAAAAGGTCTTTGCTTTTAAATATTTAGCTTCCAAAAGGCAGAAAGGGGGTGGGAGGGTTGTGAAAAAATAAAAAGACGGGGGTTGGATTCCGGAGATTCTTGTATTTGCTGAGTGATTTATGGTGTTAATGGTGCCGTGGCTCGATAGGAACTTTTCCTCTGGTTTCTCACTACACTCTCCTAGCAGACATCGAAAGCCAGGAGGATCTAAAGACTGGAGTGTTTCTGTGGATGTGGTCAAGGGGATCCGCGAGGGTCATGGACCCCCCCCCCCCCTGAAGGACCCCACTGCAAGGAGGAAGAGTCTACCTCCATTTCAATCATTACATTATTATTTTTATAATTCAGAGCTTTGACCAGACTGGAACGCTGCATTGAGTGGATCTTTGAAGTGATAAATGATGCCAGCCGTGGTGCCGTGAAACCAGCTTTGGTTACGGTCCATCATTAATTTAGATTTTTTTTTTTGCATTGTGCATGTCCTTTACAGTGACTGATGTTCCACTGTTCCATTTGCAGCTGTTGTGAAACTGATTTTGGGGTTAGATTTGATAAATGCTCTATGGATCAAGACTTTTCTTAAGCCGCTGTGAAAACATTACCGCTGTGTCCTTAGCAAAGACATGGGGCTCTAAGTGTCTTTCAAAGCGTTTTACGCTGCGTTCAACAAAAGTAAAGCCAGAAGCTCATCATATTACCATCAGAGCGAGCTTATAGTCTTACACTGTTTGTTTCATGGGGGCCAACATCACAGGAAATAAATTATGGTTTGACGTCGGGATAGTTGGTAGTGTGAGTGGGATGAATTGACCAGGATGCAGCATGTTGAATTTACAGCACAACAAAATCTATTCAGACCGACCACAAAAGGAGAAATATGAACCATCAAATGAGGCTTCACCCAAGACGTCTGATAAGTAAAGCTTTCGTTACTCAAAAACACCGGCCAGTGTTCTGTCTGTTTTCTACTGGCTGTATGCGACCAATCTGGGAGGATCTTCGGAATGAATGCATCTTAAAGTCAGGTAGCATTAATTTATTTGGAGCTAATTAGTATCCATTATATGAATTGCCTTGAAAAGGTAAATAGGTTTTCTTCATATCTTTGTCCATTTCTGGAAATTTGTCCCGTTTGTTCGCATGTGCAACCCACCAGCCAAAAATGTAATTAACATGATTGTGAGCCTTAACTAAAAAGATACACACACATGTAATTTAAGATAGGCATTACCTTTTCAGAGTGCAGAAAATTGTGGACTTATGCTGCAAAATTCTCAGAAGTGCAGCTTCAAAGTTATTGAGGCATTTTTTTACATTTTGTTTGGCAAAGAAAACCTCTTGAAAATGTTGTTTATCTAATTGATGGGGAGATTTTAACAGTCAATATGCAATATCTAACCCTTTGGTTAGAGCTGGACTAATGTCAGACTACAGGAACTGCAACTTTTACCTGGAGGTTGGACAGTTCCAAGTTGTCTGGTACGACGCATTAGTTTAAAATTACATTTGTTAGGAGTCTTTCATGGTTTCATGTTAGACTGTTTTCTTGGCCAAAGACAACACAACCCTCTCACTGAAATGATTTACATGAGGTAATGCCATTATTCTGTAGGAATAGTCCACATTTCTTTGGCTAATCTATTCAATATTTATGTGACATGAACTGGTGCGTAAGAAATTCCTTTTCACCCATGTTTGATCTTTCTGTTCAAAAAAGAACACAGGAAACTTCCCTCCCCGCATGCCTTTTGATTCTTAAGTCCATTTTTTACCAGTGGTGGGATGGTTGCCGACTAACATCCCACAAAATAATTCCTATGGGGAAGTTCTTTTAGGCAGGACAAGTGATGACTTCCAAACCTGTGGAGACCAAACCACAGTAAAAAAGATTTCATGAAATGTAAAATATGTGGGGCCGTTTAGGACTATTGGGACACTCTCGCGCCTGTAAACCAACGCACGCGGATATATAAAACGTGCATTCTCATTTGTGTTTCAGATGTCAAATATATATATATATATATATATATATATATATATATATATATATGCTTCATCTGGATTTTCATCTAATATATATATATATAATGTATATATATATATATATATGACACGTTGGGATTGAGAACTTGTTTTGCCAGTAGGCTACACTTCCATTTTAGAGCTGCGCGATTGGCAATAAACCCCATATAAACAATGCAAAACGGCGACAATGACCTAACCAGCGGAGCAGAAAAGAGAAAACGCACATGCACTAAAAGGCTGGCGTGGCTATGTAAACAAGGCATGCAGAAGCTTTGATTACACACACAGAAGAGGGCGGACTTCATGCCAATGCCCTCTCTACTAATGTTTACAGCACTTTCCATTGCAAATAGTCGTTTGCTCTGAGATTCACGTTTTTAATTCTGCATGTAGAACCAGGGAAGTTTAACAAAAGCTACAACCGACATCAAGCCTGAAACCATAGAACAACATCCCGTTTGGAAATGTACGTGGACTAACACATTGACCTCATTTTCTGAATACAAAAAAAGATAAAGGATACTTCACAAGTCCAAACCAGATGAGAACCCAGACTTTCCGTGCCGTCTGTTACGTCCCCTGCTTGCATTTGTCCAGGGAATGCGTGGGGGACAAAGACAGGACGGTCATTTGGAGAAAGCTTAACTGATGACAAATGCTGAAGACACTCCAATCTTAATACAAGGTTGTACTCCTGTGCTTGAGCCAAACAAAAGAAAGTAATATAACAAAACTAGGCCTGACTACATGCTGCTCTAAAACGTATTTAACATAAAAATATAGAGGCATCAACTCCTTGACAGTAATGGACTACGTGAGAAAAGCAGAATAAGGGTACGCCAGACTCACCTGGTCCTCAACCTGCCACACACCGTCGCTGCATATTTACCTCTTAAACATCCTGGTACACTTCACAGGGTGTCCTTTGCGTTTATTCTGTCATGTAAATGTATTGCCATAATATATTCACAAGAACACCACTGTTTTTGTCCCAGTTACAACACAACCTTCTCGGTGAGACTGCACCTTGACAAACAATACGATAGACACTCTGAGATTATGACCAATTTGTGGCATGCGTTCACTTTTTATTTTTATAGTTATGCTGCATAATTGAATGATTCGCGCAATAAAAATAACAATGCAAGGTAAAACTGTCCCATGGCATTACTGTTATACGCAATACTTCGGTCCATCATTCAGCAAAACCCTGGACTTTATTGCACTGCCTTTAGGAGGCTTTGTTCTTTTTATGACCTATTAACCTTCTCAGCCTTTTTCCCTCCACAGTAGTAACGGCTGCAGATCGTTCTCTCCAGGTGCTTGTTGCTCAAGATGATTTTTAAGTATCAATTTCTGGTGTCACCTTTATGGTTTTTATTTATTTGTCCGCTCCTTCGTGTGGAACAGAGCCTGAGCATTACTCAGGTAGATGGATTATAACTCAACTGCTACGACTCATCAATTTTAGAAATTTGACTTCCTGAATCTCGTACAACTGTTACTGTCATGTTACAGGACAGCGTTATCAAGATCAATGACACTTTAAATGCTTCCCATTTAAGGATTATCTGTGACAATAAAAAGGTAAGTTGGTGATGAAACTGCCTCAGCTGACGGACTCACCTGCTGGATGGAGCTCACTGTTCCCCCAGAGGAGGTCTGGTTTAATGAATGAACTTGTAATCACAACAGTCACCCCGCTAAATGTCAAATGTTGACCATTATCGATCACCCAGAGTTACGGCTTCATCACAGAATTTAATCAATGCATACTTTACGCTTGCTCTCGAAAAATATCTGTGGGGAATAATCTCAGATAAGGTATTTCATATTGTAATGTGTTACAATTTGTTTTAGACATGTATTGATATTTAAACATAAATATTTAGTGTATTTGTTTTTGTTTTTGACAAAAAAACACTTGAATGTGTTACAAAACTTCACAACTTTTCCAATTTTACTGCTCGGTTTGGGCTCTCAGGGGATCCGCTGTAGAAAAAGACTGAATTTAAGGGATTTTCATCTGCTCCATATCAGTGGTTGGCGTTGACATATTCCAAACCTCCAAACTGCCTAAAAACATTTTGATGTAACAATAGAGATATCACACTGTACTTTTTATGCCTGCAAAAAACCTAATTGTTGATTCTTTGTAGAAAATATGCGTTCAGGATTTTTTGTGGAAATGTGTATGAAATGATGCGCAGTATATTCACCCATCTGGTTTGGATGCGATGTGCAGCCCTGAATCTAAATCAGTCAAGTCAACGTGAGTCAGATTATATGATTCTGTCATATACGATAATGGGGAATAAAATTACTTAACTATTATTTTTTTATGGTAAATATCCAAACTTTCCAACATCCAATTTCCAAACAAACTCCTTTTATGACTGAGACTGAGATGCAACAGAAGATTAGTGCTTTATTAATACAGTGTCATTTTTCTATCAGCATTTTGCTATTAACCATGCATGCACAGAAGACCACTTATCTGCATTGTGAACAAGCGGGGGATGTTTAAGCAGACAAATAAATAAATTAAAAATCACTGCTTCTCTTTCCCTGCAGCGAAAAACAGAACATTACAGAGCATGCTTCCTTCTGTTTCATGTTTAACCCTGCTCATTTCCCACAGTAAGAACTCCGGAAACACACAAGTGTGCACAGCGGCTTGGGGGGGAGATGACTGATGGCTTGTTGTCATGATGTTTGGGATTCTGCCGACTTCAAGCCTCTTGGCTCACTGAAGCTGTGAAGCACTGCAGTACTACAGGCTACTGTTTAAAGGTCCTGGCATTAGCAAGGTATTGCTTCATTGTGACACTGTTGAGCCCCGGCAGAACGCTGTAATCTGTACATGTGCCTGACCATTTGTACCGTAGATGCACTGGATTTATGGTCACGGTTCGTGGACTGTGACAGGTTGCATAGCGTTTGACGACAAAGAACGGACAGTTATTAGAATTTCACACTCTGCGAGGGATTTCTTTGTTCCAAGAGGTGTTCCCCGGATCTTGTGTGGGCTCTGGGTGCGCGCGACGCTCAACCTCAATTCTGTCATCACTATTTTTCAAAAACGTCAATATTTGAAAAACGCAGACATCCTCAATCAATCATACAGATAGTCATCTTTCAACCGGTCAATGTGCCACACTTGAATATCTGTCTTCTTGTGCGTTAGCCTTGCTCTGACCCTTTCTCCCTCTCTATTGAGGGATCTTTGCCATATTACAGCTCTATCGCGATGCCACATTGATGAGCCTGAGCCCCACGAACGTGGGAAAGATGGCTGTCATCTACTGCATTAAAGGCAGTGACCTCTCTGGCTGGTGGTGACAGTCGTCTGTCAGCGCTGGTTAATCCCTCGTCTTGTGAGGGTCAAGAGCTGACACATAATTATCGGCCTGACAATGTTGGAGGGCAAGACAAGGGTCCGGTGTCAATGGCGGCAGGTAGCGTCACGCGGCAGCGACGGGACGAGGGTTCAGTTCAAGTTGCGGAGGTAATCCGAGCACGGCTGCGCTGATCCCAGTGCCTTGACTGCCCATTGACACACCCGTCAGAGCAGGGACGCAAAACTAATTAGCATCAGTCAATATTCCCTCCCTCCTGCTGCCGCCTCCTCACACAACCACCCAAGTGCTCTGTGGGGTTTTGCTTCACATCCAGTCACCTGAGACAAAAGTGTTCAAAGATGCTGGAAAATGCCTGCAGTGAGTTTTAAGAGGATGTTCACGGGTTTAGGGCAAAATATTCACATTTCTGATTTGGGTGTAGATTTTGGTTTGAGGGAAATTCCGGATGGTGTCCATTACGTCTATAGGGAGATAATGCTCTTTCTTTCTCATGCATATTTGCTGGTTTCGGGGATACAAGCTGTCCAGAGCAAGAAACCTCAGCCACAAACGTCTTGTTATTTTGTGTGTGCTAAATTGGATAATATAACTTCTGCTGCATAAAAGGTGCTGGGCAGTGATGTGGAACAACAATTCAAATATGCTAATCAAACATATGGCACTTCAAGGGATTGCTGTGCTTGTCCTACATGATAAAAAGGTTACTTGGTTCTAAATATAATTTGAATACGTCCGAAGGCTGAGGCATATGTTTAAGGAATAGTTTGCGCTGGGAAAAGCAGGCATTACACCTGTTTTTCTTTTTGTGCATCTCCCTGCTTCCAAAATCATCTTCTCCGCGCTGAAAGCCATTCCAGAAATACAATTTCTAATACCTCTGCACAGGTCTTCGATCGACTGCAAACAAATTTATATTCAGGCGGTAAACAGGGAGCTGCAGAGATTTATTTATTGAGTGTGGAGGAGAGAAAGAAGCTAGCGTGTGAACCCTGAGTAACCTCCGAGCTGACATGAAGATGGATCAGTGCACCCTACAAATGCACGGAGAGACGGGATATATTGCACTCAGTCATTCAGCACATCGCTGCCTGTAGAATCCCATTAACTCCAACAGCTGGGACCATGTGTGTTGCAGGAATGCATTTAGAAGTTGTTCATTACGCTGAATTGTAATTACTGCAGAGCTAAAAGACACAGGAGACATATTTTAAATGATACAGAAAAGGTAATATTTAGTTGGTTGCTATTAAATGTTACGAATGGTAGTTTTGTACAGTTGCCGTTCAGTGAGAAGCTGGAAAATAATATTTAACAATGATTGGGGTAAATAAAATAACCTGCATGAAATGGATTTCAATTTACACAGTTTTGTGTATTGATTGATTACAGTGAGAACAAAAAATAAAAAAAATTCAAACTAGATAAGAAAAACGGGAAAGTAGTAATATCGTTTCAACATGCTTGAGTCATAATCTACATAGCGACCAAGACAATCACATGAAGTTGCAATCCTGTCGGGCTAATTGCGTGTTTCTTTGAAATTACGCACTTGTTTGCTTTCTTTGAAAATGTAAGACATAATATCTTATACGTAATATCTAATAGTTTTGAAGTTAAATTAAATGGGTTGGAGGTTCAATATTTACATTATGTTAGTAAAGCTGTATTTATTATTGTTGCAACACAAGCAGCGCAAGCAACGTGTTTGAGAGTAAGCCACCAGTCTTCAGGAAGAAAAACCCAAAGTCTGCTGCATTTTGGAGTTCATTGACGTAAGGACTCACTGCCGTGTCCTGGTCGTACCATAAGTCGGTGGCATCAGGGATACTCTCATGTTTTAAGTCAGTTAGTAGGTTTCAAGTCAGCGTGCAGCAATAATTGCACATGAATAGTTGAACATGATGATTCGTAACTGAAGACTTCTGTTGAAATAAGAGAACATTGCTAAAAACAGATGTTTGGACTCTTGAACGCTGCCTCACTGTTTCGGCCGTCTAATCCAGGCAGAGCTAGTTTAACCTCCAGATAAACATGCCCTCTCTGTCAGTTAAAACTTCTTGAACTCTGCTCTAAGACATTTTTTTCAGTTTTTGTTCAAGGCTAATTACAAATCTGCTGCCACTGAACTTCTAAATACCAGCTGTCACGACCTATGAACCCATTAAGTGTGCCTTTCACATGACCTAAGCCCTTTGCTAAAGAGGAGCCTCTGGTTTCCAAGAAGCCATCCCAAATTAGCATAATCCATTAGCTGCATCAATGTAGGCCCGTATTATGCTAATGTGGCTTTTGGAAAAAAAAGAAGTGTTCATTGTTGTCATGGAAAATAATCAAATTTTGAACCAAAATAAATTTATCTTGGGGTAAAGTATACACAAACTGAAGTCCTAGCCTATAGTTGAGAGGCCCGTGGAGGCCCTCGCTGTCTGCTGATGAACTGCACTGCTGTTGACGTTGTGTGTAGGTCCTGCAGAGGCCCGCGGTGGTGCAACTTCGGTCGGCTCGGACACACTGTTTAAATGTTGCCCCAAAGTGAGTTTTCCATCCCTGTTTAATCAGCGCTGTCCACTCGGATGGCAGAGATGTCCAGCTATTGGCCGAGACCAGGAGGGCACGTCATCTCCATCAATCAGGGACTACCTGTTTCTCCTCGGAGGAATGTCCCCACGGTCCTCCGGCCGCCTGACCATGCGTTACTTGGACGCACGAGAGGCCGGGCACGAACTGCAACCCCCGTCCAATGATTATGCAGGGGAGAGGTGATAATGACTTCCTATAAAGAGTTAACGGCCGAAGGGGAGAGTAGCCCTCTGTTCGCGGGCTGCCGCCGAGCAAAACAGGTCATAAACCGGGACCTGGACGGCAGGACGCACCCTGGACTCGTCAGTCGTGATGAGGAGGGTAAATTGGAGGTGAAATTCGCCTCGGGGGATTTCCAGCTCCGCATCCCCCCCCCCCCCCCCCCGGCCGGCACTCAACTCTCTCCAACAGTTGCACCTTTTTGGACAACTCTCCTCCTCCGGCGTGCGAGGCTGTGTGGAGCTCCGCGGCATCGGCCTGCCCCCCACTCGCCCCGTGTCCCCTGGCGGCGCAGGGCGCGGGAGCGAGGCGCACCGGGACGCGGATACTGCGCGTCAAATAACAACGAAACGCTACGATCCGGCTTTAGTTCACCTGCCGAGCAAATGCAAATCTGCTCTCGTAATGGCCCCGAGATCCACGTCGCCGCGGGCAGCCCAGCTGGCTCCGACTGCAACGTGACTCCTGCGGATGTAAGCAGCAAAACTTTTGAGTGGATGAGTGTGAAAAGGAGTCAGCACCGGGCGGGTGAGTGTTTTTTTTTTTTTGTCGAGGGGCACTTGCGCACGAGAGGAGGGATACATTAACATTGATACGTTAAAGTAGTCATGTTGAATAAGTGATTGATGCAAATTTAAGTTTTGGATCGCTCCCATTCGTTGTTGGGTAAAGTTTGGTCCAAGTTTTCTCTTCAAGCTGGAAAAGAAAAATAGCAGACTTTTTTTTGTTCGCCACCGTTCACCATTTCCCTCCATAACCAACAACAAGTTAAATGCACAAATAAATACTGTCCCATTTTTGAAAGCATATCAACGTGTTCAGAAGACAGCAGTAGCTGTTGAGTCGTCGCCCCATTTGAATATGCACATGAGGACTCGGCCACTATTTCCTTAACGTTTCCATGTTACTGTGAGTCTGCTATTCAACATTGTCACTCCACCTACTGTTACCAACGAGACACAGAATGGACACAATGAAGAGACGGAAAAGTCAACGCCTGCTAAGCCTCACTGTAAATTCCACTGGAAAGTAATCAATTATTTACCCTTGACCTTACTAACCAGCAGCCGCTGAATAATGCATCAGACCACTGGCTGCTGAGACTCACAGGAAGTTGAGTAAAACTTACTCCTGTAAGCTGGAGTGCCGCCTGAGTATCGATTAGTTGTCTGTTTGTAATGAAAGCCCTTGTGTATTGATTTCAGTTTGCAGCACCTTTACATGTGTCCACCTTTTTAACATAATTGCTGTCACAGATCATCATTTCACTGAGTGATGAGCCCTGGGCAGAGAGCCCACAGTAGAATACATATCACAGGCTTTAAAAAAATACCAATAGCCTACTAATTGGAAAAATGTCTATCAATCTTCAATTTTATGTGAGTGATGGTAACTTATAGATCCTTCATTTGATCAATAATGTCAGTTGACGGGCTACTGGAGATGGGTTGGGTTTCATACATTTTGTATTGAGGAAGATTTACTGTGATGGTGGTCCAACCTTTTTTTTTTTCTTCCCCCTGAGCACAATCCCTGTCTGCAGTAAGCAAGCCGCCCAAATGTTCAGTGACCACAGATTCAGGCTGTTTGAGGTGACGAGCCACCGAGCGCCTCTGCCAGCTCCGCAACAAACACAAAGCTGCTGCCCCATTTACATGCATGTAAAACAATGGGGACACATTATTTCTGATTCTGCACGAGGAGGGTCAGCGTGCACAAAAAGTCACATCAGCACCTTTCATTTGACTGCACAACAGTTTAGCTTTTAATGTTTAGATCACTTTGGATAAGTTATGATTGTAGAGTACTCCGCTGTATCTGATTTTACTTGAAAAAGTAAAAGTTGGAAAAACGTAACCACTGTTTTCACGATGTTGCTATGAAAAGGTGGACAAACACGGACAAACTTTTGATTCATTAACACTATTTTTGTGTTTCAAAATGCGAAAAACAAAAAACAAAATCGTGAAGGGAGGCAAAAGGTGACAACTACACGTTTCACTGGTCGGGTAGTTGTTTTATTCATAAAACACATTAGCCACTCATCTGAACCAGATCCGCGCACTTGAGAAAGTCATTTGCTCGCACACACCCACGCAGACACTTCTCCTCGCAGTATTCTGTGCATCTTCGTAACCTCCTCCTGCATCCCTCTGAAGGGGATCATCTGTAGGAGTAACTCATTAGCGCTATAGTGTAACTTGTAAAAGAGTCGTTAGTGAAAGTATGCTTTCCTCTTGAGGTTGTATTGGCTTTGGCACGAAACAAAAGTCTTGCGTATATTCTTCCACGTTGAAAGGCCTCCGCAGACCCGCAGTAACCTGATCTCTTGGCTCAGTGTATATACTCCCAGTGCGTCATTCTTCAATTATGCCTTGACAGCACCTGAATTACTGTGGGCTGGATGCCCAGATGACTGAGGCAATGTGTATCGATCCATCCGCTTTTCTTCTTCCCTCTCCTTGGCTTGGAAGGGCCTTCCTTCCCCTTTCCTGCCTGGCTATTTTTAAGCATGCGAGTCATTTCTCTAATATTTAGCTTGATTCTTTTATGCCTTCTGGCCAGCATCAATTCTATTATCTTTGGAGCCATTAATCAGAATGTGCATGTGATTTGCACTCCTGAGAGCTGAAGTTGTTAATTAGGCACACTTCTTCTGCATTCGGTTCTTCGTATCCACCGCTCTGATTCTCAGGCTTGGTTACCTTGACATTCATTTCCTTAAAACACAGATGTCGACATTTATCCTATAACTGACCTTTCGGTCTGCTATGCTTTTTCAAGTGGCTAGAGGCCTGTTAACCTTACTCTCTAGGAATTGTGGTGGGAGGCATTGCACACCTGGCACACTGACTCCATTATGCAGCAGCAGCAGCAGCAGCACATTCCCTCAAACGACTTACCCACAATGTCAGCAATGAAAAATCAAGATATAGCTGCGGCTCCTGTCCTTCATTGCACATAAGTAGCATCGATGATGGTTTAATGTGTGACCAAGAAAACCTTAGAGGAAGAAATGGAGGCATTTGTCATTAATGCAGTGTTCTAAAGGATTTGTAAACTGTTAAACTGTCATTGACACCGAAAAGCCCAAAAGCAAATTATTAATGATTCAAATAAATGCAGTTAATGGACTGTAAACAATACAAAGTTGTTTTGAATCGACAATTTTTTTTTCGACAACTTTTCCATATTGCTGCAATATACATTGACACATTTTACTATTTGGTAAACCTTTCAGACTAAGAGGTGTCAAAATATTTTTTCCGGCTGCACTTTGTGATATTGTTGGCATGAAATTGCGTCGTAGTGTTTGTCCAAATAGCACATCATTTTACATCATGTTTGACATTTCAGGTCAGTTTACAGTATGCCTGCAGGCTGCTAACTTTAATACTGTCTTTGAACCTTTCAATATGTGCTCGGTATTCAAAAACAAATGTCCCTCATTATCCTACAAATTCCCAGGTCAGGCTATATATTGTATTATTGTAAGTCGCTTTGGATAAAAGCGTCAGCTAAACGACATGTAATGTAATGTAGTATATACAGCTGTAAATATTTTATTTATTTTCTGAGGAAAAGTTAAAACTATATGACTTTGACTGAAGTTTCATCTCATTTCATGGACAAAGGCTAGCGTTTTGTAACCTCATTCCTGCTTTCCTGTCCTCTGCTCCCAGGCAGGATCCACGTGACCTGCGGTTTCAGTGCCGATGACTCGGGGCCTCGGTGTTGACGAGGCTGGACCCGGAAGCATCTGCGCGGGTGACCGTCCCGCGGTGACCTCCGCGGCCTCCAGGACGAGCTCCGGCGCCTAAGCAGCTCGCCCAGCTGGAGAAAGAGTTCCATTTCAACAAATACCTGGCTCGGCGCAGGCGAGCGCAGGTGGCCCGCGCGCTGCGGCTCAGCGAGACCCAGGTGAAAGTTTGGTTTCAGGACAGACGCACGAAGCAGAAGAAATCACAGAGCGACGGGCTGCTCGCAGACCCGCGGGGCCGGCGGCGGCGGCGGAGGGGCCGGACACCCGCCTCTGTCCCGGATGGTCCTCGCCAGAGACACCTGTCCCCCCGAACTGCTGAAGTGCAGGAGCTGCGTCACGCGTTACGCATGCGAGGGCTCCCGCCTGCAGATGTTTTGATTGCCTTTTGCATCGGGCTCAATCAGGCGTCACCTCGATTTGTTTACCGCGATGGATTCGTATCGCAAGAAGCACAATGGCGGGTTCGTCATGCAAGAACAGATCAAAACAATTTGTCATCCTCCCTCGGCTTCCGACTTGTGCTGATTTGAATATTAAAATTCAAGTCATTGCACCGCGCTCCCATCTACACAATGAAAACAAGGAAACAAAATTATATTAATTGACCATAGAAACTGTGGCAGAGTATTTGTTTATTTATTCAGAACAAATTATCCAGGATTTTGATTTTAATAAGAGGAAGCCGCCTTTGTGTATAATAATTATTAGTTGCATGTATTTAATGTACATTCGATCATATTTATTCTATTTTAAATCAATTTGATTGCGATTGATTGGATACTATAGCTACTACTGCTTTCTCAATCAATTCAAGTTGCAGTATTATTCGATTCTTTTTTTATTTCTTTAAAAAGCTGTTTGTATCTGAATATTTGAAGGAAAAGTCAGATGAATCTGTTTCAAGACCGAAAATACCGAATACAACCACATTATACTTAATATTCAGGGTAATTTAGCAAAGCTTTAACGCTGCTTTGATGTTGTGTATTTTCCGGTTTTAAGGTTTTCGTTCACGGAAATTAGAATGCCATAATTGACTGATATGTGTATTGATCGCTCTTATTAGGAGTATGGATCCGTAGTAATATATCTATTTGAGGCAGAAATCTTTGTGCATTTGCTTGCATCTGTAAGTGCATCTTAATGGGAAGCAGAAAAATCTCGGTCGGGAGTTGTGGCGTCTTTTATTGCCGCTATATACATGCATCAGAGAATGATAATTTGGCTTGAACACTCATGCGGGAGCGCAGACAATAAAACGCTGTCTGTGCTGCTTTGCAGATCAACCAATAAACTGTTTGGACGCAGCAGTTCCATCTGCTAAATATTCCTTCTAGATTCAAATCTCATCTCGTAGATAAAGTAAACGATTGTTAACTCGGCCACAAACACCGTTATGTTCCCGGTATCGCAATTGGTTTTCTGTCACGATAATGTCTATTCTAATATCAAGTTATGAGGCCACCAGCCACACTAATTCCATGTCAGGGAATATTTTTGTTTAGTTTTCAATTAGCGATGTTTCCACTCCAAGTGGATCCAAAGCGGGTGTTGCTGACAGCGGAAATAAACCCAAAGCAGCTGGGCTTTGAAATATAAAGCGACAAATCAAAATGAATGAATTAGGTCCTTTTGAAACATTTAACCGGTGTCATTTTTCGGAATTTTTGTAAGAAAATAACAATATGGTTATTAGAGAGTTGCACATTCAAGCTGATGTGTGCGGCTACACTGGCGTTGACCTCTCACCTCTTGACCTTTCGTCTTGCCTCGGGACGCCGGTGACCCGGTCAGGAGAAAGACGCATCATTCATTTGGTTGACCTCAGCATTCCCTCTCTCTTTCTGACTCTTTTTCTTTCTTTCGGTTTTTCAGGGGTTTTTTTTTCAACAACTCGAAACACTTTTGTTCACACGTTAATATTTCATCAAGCTGAATGGAGGGGCGACCAGTTCATATGATAATTGTTCATATTATAATTCTATACCAAGCCACATGATGTATTATTTTTCTACCCCTAGACCTCATTTTTGCCCTATCTTTTATTTTAATAATCCCAGAAATATGCTCCTGGCTCACTTTATAAACTGGATAAAAGAGTCTTTTTACCCACTAGGTTTTGGATACAAACCACAAATCTTTTTTTAATTGCAAAGTTGAAAAATTAAAGTTACTTGAGCATACCGAACACCAAATAGGATTCCACGTCCCAGACCGTATAAACAAAATTTAGAGCAACTATTCATAACACCTTTGCAGCTTATATTTTTCATACGTATTGCTTTGAATAATTTTGGAATAATTGGAACATTAATGGCCTCCATACAATCCCCTTCACGATATTCATCTCATTCGTTTTAACTGAAAGCAAATTAATAGAAGTTCAGACGATAAGCTTTTGACAGTGCAGACATTTAAAGGTTTTATTTGTAAAGGATACAAACTAGTTTACATGCAAGCTAGCTAGACTTGTGATGTGATGAGCCCAATTTATTTTACATTTGCATTTAAATAAAATACAGGCCATTGAGGTGCCTTTCTCTAAACAAAATATATTAGTGAAAGGCTTAACAAAATCAAATTTGTCTGCCGCCATTCAGTGCAAATAAGTGTGCACTTGTAAAGTTTATGAGGATGATTATGATGACAATGATGATGAAACAATGTGATGATAAAGCTGGTGAATTTAAACATTTACCTTCATGTAAGAAGTGTATTAATTTGACTGCATCAGAAACATTTTGATCTTTTTGTGGAAATACGTTCCCTTTTGGGAGTAAAGTTACAGACACCAAACACAGAAGAAGCTCGCAACAGATGTAACACTTTTACAAAAATTGAATTTACTACTCAGAGTTTACAGATTCACTTAGAAATGCGCAACACTTTCCAATTGCAGAAAAGTGTGTGCGGGGGAGGTTACTGTGAACATGTTGGGAAGGTGAACAGAAGAGTTGCTATATTTTCGGGGAACTATGACTTGAATTTCATTTTGTGGCAGCTTCAACATTTGCCTCTCAATTGATAAAAGGCAAACTTCATTGTTTGTTCAGACCTGACATTTAGTTCAAAAGCCTTTAAGTGTGACTCTGAATTTTTGTGTTCTTCTGTAATTCCTTCCTGAAGATGTGAGACTGAGAGCTGTGCTCTTACACAAGCATGCAAATGGTGAATGGAAGCGAAATAAAACCCAAAATGTAGTACGGCCTCAGGTATATGTGGTGACATTGAAATACTTTTCTTCGCCCTTAATTTTCTATTCCTCTGCCAAAAGAGCAATTATTTATTGTAGTTAAATCTGATCATCCATTGAATTCAAAAAGAAAAATATGGAGTATAGATAATAGAGTGAAATAGTCGCAAACAAAGTTTGTCAAAGTGAAGTTACCTGTTCTATTTTTAATAAATAAAACAACCCAGCATGTATAAATTCGTTCGGAAGTTAGCTGATGTGCGCGGCTGTAAGAATGATCCTGAGAAGTGCTGAATGGCCAATGACAGAGCATATACACCACACACACACACACACACACACACACACACACACACACACACACACACACACACACACACACACACACACACACACACTTTAAATGAACACATGTGGGTTTCTTCTGATCTCATTGTAATTGATGCCTAAAATTAACCTATTGGATAAGAATCATGGAACATCCTCACCTTTGCTCAGGGGAATGAAATCAATTGGTCGAGTTAAGCTCTTTTGTAACTCTTTCTAGCTTGTTGTTGTAAATCATTTAAATGCTCTCTCCCCATTTCTATTTGCAAAGCCTTTAATGCACAATCTGTCTCATTCACATATTTGACTACCAAACAATTTGTGCATCAACAAAGTTGAAATGAAGTGCACCTGTTTGTGTGTGTGATTGAGTGTGCCTCTGGATATTTGGATGCCCCGTCTACAATTACACAAATATGTGTTTTGTTTCCAAGGTACTACTAATAAGGCGCTCAGAAAGATACAAAGCACCTATTTGAATAATTGTTCAATCACATGCGCATGCACACACTCGCACATACAAATCCATTCATAACCCGTCCTGACAGAGCCGCGCCGAACGACACGCGCACCAATCCGGTCCTCGCTGATCTCCTGCTCCACTCCAGGGAGCAGATGTTTGGGGACAGCTTACA
Organism: Apeltes quadracus; assembly: GCA_021346845.1. Lineage (NCBI taxonomy): Eukaryota > Metazoa > Chordata > Actinopteri > Perciformes > Gasterosteidae > Apeltes > Apeltes quadracus. The sequence goes on along the minus strand of CM037928.1, from coordinate 8,564,537 downwards.
GCCTCAGCGAATTTCTGTGGGCATCGCAAACAGCGGCACTCAGCACTTCTGGCTGCAAAAAAAACCGAGATCTGCTCTTGTGAAGTGTGTGCATGCGTGGGTATGCGTGCGTGCGTGTGGGCGCTTTGAGTCAATGTGAGGCAACATGAAGATGGGATGTGAGGGAGAAAAGAGTGAGAAGGGGTGCATGCAGGGGTGAAACATCTGCTGCTGTGCCGCAGCTATGTGGGATATCATTATGTCCAGTGCACGTTCAGTATCTTCCTGTGGCATAATGCAGCATCAGTAAAATCAACCAAGGTTGCCCTCTAACCTCTCCCACCTCTCTGTTCTCTCACTAGCTTGGAGTGCCCTTTTAAAAATTGCAGATAAGCATAAAGTGAAGGCAAAACAATAGAATGAGCCTTTACAGAGATGCTGGTACCGCATCTGAGACATCAGCTAAGGAACACCAATGCTAATGATGCCATTTGTATAATGGCACTAGCATCGTGCCGGAATGCTCAGTTTGTGTCAAGAGGAGAAATTGCAATGTACTAAAAACATCATCTAAGTTTTTCATTATCTCATTAAATATTTCATGAAACATAAATGTACAACATAAAATAAAACGGTGAAATGAAATTATTTTTCCATTCAAAACGTCTACAGTGCAGCTGTATCCCATATGCTCAACGACATGCTGCACACAGTCTTCTGACTAGACTCAAACATGCACACTCATGCCCGGACATGTGTGCAAGTACACACATTTTGACCTGGCATCAGTGTATTGTAATCCCTAAACAAACCAGCATAAATGAGCCCTGCCATGCTTATTTGTCTGAACGAAGGAAACCACTCCTCCTTCGCCACTGGGGTGAGGTTGCCATGGCGACAGATTCACAGACGTATGGAGAGAGAAAGAGGGAGAGAGAGAGAGAGAGAAAGGAGAAGGGGAGCCGAGTTGAGGGGGTGGGGCTTCAGGGGGGACGGAGGGGAAGTGGATGGGTACCGGTTTGAGGAGGCTGGCGCTCCGTCTTTCAGATGTGTCTTTGTGTTTCATCTGTCAATCAGCCATCCGTGTCTGTCTGTGCTCCGCGAGGGAACAGTTCATGAACTTTTCTCAATCAAGTCTCTGTCAGGCGGCATCTTGGCTATATTTCATCAGGGAAAGGATTGATTCTTGTGCCAGCCTCACGGCGTAGACAACCCCCCAAAAAATGGGGGCCTGAGACAAATAGTGAAGTGAAAATGTGTAACATTACGTTTATTTTTAAGTTTGTGTTTCAGCTTTGCAATCTCTGGCCATTTTGCTGTTAAGAGTAAAGCCCCGTTAACAAAAAAACAGACACACATTCAGATGATATAACCAAACGTTTCAGCCAACCTGAGGACAGCTTGGCAATGGACAAGAAGAAAATAAGATATCGTGAGGAATAAGGAGTGAGAGGAGGAGGATGAAGGGGCCATCGGGGGCTGGTGTTGCCGCTACAAATACAATTTTTTTCGTCAGCCTTTATATACAAACGGGGACAACCAGGTGCTCAATCAAACCTCATGCAGACAGTATTATTTTTCATCTTCACCATGGCTTTTCCGCACAAACCCGTGTGCCTTCCCTTTTCCCTCGCCCCATTCCTCTCCTCTTCTTCCCATTCGTCTTCCCTCCTGCCTCTCCTCTTCCAACTGATATGAGAAAGTGACCCTTGGATCCCCGGGGGTCAAGTGATACAAGGTCATTTTCAGTTCATCTGTGCTGACTGGCTGACCTCTAAAAGGACTTATGGAAGGAGCCAATCGGATATTGTTCCTCCGCCCCAAGGCAGATCCCCTCCCCTGCTCATCAGCAGCCTGTGTCACATGACCAGGGCAAAGCGTCAGAGGGAGGATGATTAATGATGCTTTTAGTACCTGTTTAGAATGAAGCTGTCCACACCGCGATGTAATTACCCACTCCCAGGCGGCAGCTGCCCAACATAATTGCTTTTTGTTTGTTGACCTGGTTTATTGCGGAGAAAGATGGTTTTGGCTCGGTAAGATGGTACCATGTACAGTACAAAGAGGTGAGTACGGATGTGTGTTCGATATTAGCGATCCTGTTTGAGATCCTCGTCAGTTAAGAAGGTGTGAGCAAGAAGCTTCAAGCCTGATACTCCAAATTTATGTCAAACAAGATCAGAGTACACATCTACGGCAAATGCCCGTTAGCAAACATTAACACAGGTAACCTTCCTACTTAAGGTGAAAGAGCTACAGACGAGCTTTCGTGCAAGGTTACGGTTCCTCACCGGAATAAACAACGCACAGTTAAGGAGGAGCTTATTCTGTCATGCATAATTTACGATAACATCTCAAAGGCACAAGCACTGTATTGCTTTGAAAATTCAAAACTAAGTTCAGGAGGTCGATGAAATACCAAACCTGGACCCCCCCCCCCCCGCCCCGCCTCCCACACCCTCCCCTTCTTTGGCGTTATGCCCTAGGCAAATATGAACATTTCAGTACCCGCAGCGCACGCCACGAGGACGGTGACAATGAAACCCAGATAAACAGCCCCTCGTTTGACCTATGGAGAGCATAAATTTACCTCCCATAAATCCATGAATGTTTCGGCTCCGTTAGGCGCATTTGCCGTGCCTCTCTACCCAGACGGAGAGAGGCGAGTGTCGGGTATCAGTGCTGGTGTATGAGCAGCTTTCATCCTGCTCCTGGTTCTCACATAACTCAGTCCTGCAGCCTTTATCGCCGCCTCATAAATAACTAGGCTATCGCCTGATAATGTCCACTTAATGCTTAGTCAATAAAGCCCACGGTGAGAGGGGCCTTTTTTAGCCTCTCTCCTGTACATAAATATAAACAGAGCAGCAGATTGATGTGATGGGCCGTCTCTTTCTGCACTGGGACAAAAAGAGGCAGCGTGTGGGCATGGGGAGCTGAAGGTGGGCTGCGGGGCTGCAGGTGTTCAGAGGAGATAGTGGGCTGTAATGAGGGGGCTGCAAGAGAAGGACTGAGTGGATAGCCTTGACTGATCACCTGTGAAAGGCACATAGACACAAATGATAGCGCGCAGACACTGACGCGCAAAGGCACATGCGCACGTAGGGGACACTCATTCACACGCACACACGCTAATGCCATCATTAGTTAACCCGTTGGTGTCGAGGCTTGCTGCACAAACGCTCACCCTCGCTATTTGAAGGGCATTAGAGCATTATGATAAAGACGCTACCAAACTGCTTTCGTATCTTGTTAGCATCTCTTCCTAATCTATTGACACATTTGCAAAGCAAACAATGCGGCGCTGCACGGCATCCAAAGATGCAAGTTTCATTGCCTTGCAATGAACACTTGCATCTCTGCAGGGACATTTATCGACCATTCACATCAGACCATCCAATTCCAGCGTGGCGCCAGGGGCAGCTGCAGTCAGTGTGATGGCTGGAATGGGATCAGACTGAGCCCTGGGGAGACAGAAGAGACTGACAGGGATGTTGCTGGGTTGAACGAGGGGGCTGATTGTGATCCATGAGTAAGTCAGTGCAGCAGCACCTGGGCTGGGAGCAGCAGCTGGGCGAGATGGTCAGGGTGACAAGCAGTGGGTTCAAAATGAGAAGGATCATCCAATCAGATTATATTGACATACTTGGTTGGGTGCAGTTGGTGGTGGTGGTGGTGTATGAATGTCTGCTCTACATATATCTTGTCAGGCCAGATAAAGCCCAAAGATCAGATGGCTAAATCCTGAAGTCAACTGATTCTGCATTTGTTTTGGGAATCATCACTTTATTCTTTGACTTGAGCTTTTAGAATCACAAAATAAATAGGACCCTTTATTATAACTATGCTTGCCAAAACCACATTGGCTGATGATTAATGATCCAGTTGTATTCCAAGATGGCATGCGGGTGTGTGTCGTCCATAAAGCAGTCGAGAATAAAAAATAGACCAAACAAATTGACCGTAGCTTTTATTATCTTTGACATTGTTCGGGTGTTTGTTAACGCTGCATGTGTTTATTGCTGATGATGAAAATGACTTGAAAGAATAAAAACATTGACATTGGCGAGCAATCATGATATTGAAGCTGCAACTCTAATGTGTGAGAAAGTTTACCTTCAAACAAAGCATCCGCGGCATAATAATAGATCAAAGCGCACAACAAAGAGAAGTTGTTTAGTCAACCTCTCCTTTTGTATATACACTGCATGATGAAGTGGCGGCCCATCGTCTGTAAAGACTTTACAAAAAAGGACAAAATATCAAATTGCCCTTTTATTTATTTAAAGCTGGATTCCTCTGCTATCAAGCAGAAGATATTTTACATGGCACCGAAAAAATATCTTAATAACCAAGTACACAAATAGGCCAAACAGCAAAAACAATAAGATCATGCTGCACCCCGAATCACTCATGAGGGAAAAATAATGAATTCATAATTAATGCATAACATGTAAGGCCATTTAATTCAAATTAATGGCTGACCACCCAACCTTGAAGTTATTTCCTCACTTTAGAGTTGTTCTTAGTGGAGCCCCTCTCCTGATATTGGGGGAGTTCAAAGTAACAGCAATTTTTCAACATAATGTAAATATATGGGACTTTTACAAATGGGAGTGTCTGAGTATTGTAAGTAATACAATAACATTTTTTGATAAAATGCTGGGTGTACTTAAAACTATGATACCCAGCGTGTCATCATCGGCAACTACAGAACACCAGCTCGGAGGTAGCCTCCAACTTCCAGAGCCACTGGTCCGAATACTGCGGCAAATGAATCTCCCGGGTAATGGAGACAGAACTATAGCAAAATTAGGTGAGACATTAACTAGGGTATCAATAAATAAACCTCTAATTAGGAAAAAAGAAGCAGAGCGGTGGCAGAGCAACAGCACAGGGGGAGAATATCAATGGCACTCTCACATCTGTATGCAGGCACGGCTTTCTGCTGAGGGGCTACAGGCGTCACAGGGGCTTCGCCAATGGCATTAGCTCACCCATCCATGCACGACCCGCCCTGGCGGAGAGAGCATGCCTACTCTTTGACTGTGCATTGAACCCAGCACGCCCTTCCCCCTCTTCCCAGCCTACGTCCATGAGCATGCCCCCCCCCACTTTCTCCACCTCCAGTCGCTTTGCTTCTCTTCTCTTCTCTTCTCTTCTCCAACCAGCTTATCAGCGCAGTGCCATGAGTGTGCCGCTGTGCTCCGTGACTCCTCCATGATTGATTGTGGTGTAGGTCCTCCACTCCCTCAGTGAGAGAGAAAATGGAGGATGGAAAACAAGAGAGAGGGAAATGGAAAAGTAGAGAAGCGTAGAGAGAGAGAGAGAGAGAGACAGACTGCGAGGAGTCAAATTAAATAGATGCAGTGTTTATGTATGTATGTGTCTGCACTCATGCATGTGTCTCCACCTATTGGTATTGAGTATTTTAACGCCAAATGTGTGCATTTTGATAGGAATGACGAAAAACTACGGTATTCCCTGCTTTCCCCGAGTCGACGTGAATATGCACCCTGCTGTAATGTCTCAGGCTTAGGACGTCTGGCCAGCAGGGGGATGTGGAGGAGCAACTTAGGTGTTGGTGGAGGCACAGGGTGGAAGGTTGAGGGTGGAGGGGTGCGTGGCGCTGACCGCTCCCTGTCTCCCCTCCCTCTGTTCCCTGGAGGGTAATAAAGACTGATGGCAGTGATGCTGTGCCATCCGGCTCCACAGTCTCCACTGCACAACCATTTGCGCCATCATTTATTCCGCTCTCCCCTCCCCGCTCTAATTCTGCTTTAATAACCGCCAGCTCCATTCATCAGTGTATTGACGGGCATGACAGGCGGTGCGGCACACACCGACTCCCTGCCCTTTACTCGCTCACAGTTGGGGTCAGCGCGAGGTCACACAGTCAATAATCACAACACACCTCACTGTCACCTTGGAGCGACTGCACGCCCTGCATATCTATCCTCACGCATGCCCAAGCTCCTCATTGACTTTACTGCTCAGTACCCAGCACGCGCACTTTTTTAACGGTCACGGAGGCGATAGGCAGAGTTCGAATCGCACCACACGAAAACATGCAGAGCAGAGGAAGTGCGGATGTTGCTCCACTGGTGATCCAAACGTTTGCACGTTATGAATATGCGGGAGTCTTTTGACTCTTTATTAAACTGAGTTGTATTATTCCTGCGACGCCAAAGGATTTGATGTATTTATTCTTTAAGTATAAGTTTGTCATACAAACAACATCCCATTTACACTTTGCTTGAAGGAGACGCTTTTGGAGGGGGGGCTACAGTCATCTGTTACAGGTGAAGCATCTCCCTCTCCCTCTCTCTCCTTGGGCATTCACCTCTTCGTATGCAAAACATGTCCTGCTGTCCTCAAACTCCAGAACAGTTTGCTGCCGTGACACATTTTTTCTTCATTTCAGCTTGACAGTGACATTTATGTTCATTTGCTCGGTGCAATTGTGAGACATCTGGAGAGGCTGTTTCCTTTTTTTTTCTCTCTCCTCCCTCACCTTTTTCCTTTTTTCTCTCCTGACAAAAATCTGAATGCAGATTTGCATGCCACAGTGACTAAGCCCTTGATGAACCATTGGATTTTTGTGAACACAGAGGGGAGAAACACCTCTGCATTCATACATGGTAAGAAGGGGTGCAATGGGTTCTACTGCTTGCTGATAGATTACGGTGTGTGTGGTAGCTTAGAACATGGCCAGGCTCCGTGGCACTGGGAACCTGCACCAGTCCATGAATCTTGCAATGCTGCTGAGTGTTGTGGTATTGTGAGTTGTGGTGCACTGGGGAGCTAGACATGCTGCACACTGTGCTGGGGCAGGTGGAACCCACCCTTCTTCCTCCTCCATGGTCACATGATTTATCCCTGCGCTCCACTACCTGACCCCTTCTGCTCACACATACACAAAAACACTACGGAGACAAACAAGAGCCCAACACACAAATAAAAAAGAAGCAAGCAATTGCATTGTACATTGCACATTCAAAGACACAAATATGCACACACACACACACACACACACACACACACACACACACCTCTCAACCCAGTCCAGCTTCACCTATCCTGGCTGAGCAGCAGGAGCACCAGGGTGCGGGTGCTAAGGGCTTTAATCCACGGTGCGGGTCCCATCGGCAAGGATCATTGAGCTAATTAATAACATGGCACAGAGAGGGATGGCAGTCATTAAGGAGCCAGGGCTGTGTGTGTGTGTGTGTGTGTTAAGATGCTGTGGGCCTCTAAATGTGTGTGTGTGTGTGTGTGTGTGTGTGTGTGTGTGTGTGTGGGGTAGGGACACGTAGGGAGGGGGCACTGCAGGCAGAGATTCATTCTGGCATGCAAGCCTCGGATTCACAATTCACATAGACCAAGCGAATATGAACGCACACCATCATTCAGCCAGACGCACAGACGCACGCACACATACAGCATTGGTATGAGTGCACGCACGCAATACACACATGTACGCATCAAATCATTTACTGTAAAACATCAAATAGGCTCAGTTGAATTTGTGTAAGAGTGCAGCTGCTCAGGAGTTCCCTTTCGCTTCGTATCAATGAAGTCAACGCACCAGCTTACAACCGGAGCATCACAAAGCTCCATGTTTAAAACACAGCACCAGGGGAGCCTATCATTTCCAGTCTGCAGCCATATGTTAGGCGGCGCTGTATACATCGCCAATATTTACTATAGGCTGGGGGGGGACCAGAAGGCTAAGAGCACTTAGTTGTGTGAGGCAGTCCAATAGCTCAGCCTGGGCTAATGAAAGGAAACAACAGGAGCAATTAGCAGTGTAAACAAACAGCTCGCCGAGGCTCCAGTCTCTTGCCTCCCCTCTGACAGCAAAGGGACTGGCAGCCTGGAGTAGGAGGTAATTGGGGCAGCTAGGAGCCGAGACAAAATCAATGGCAACGCATGCACAGACACAGCGCGATCACTCACCACCTTGCATCGCAGCCCCGGGGATTCAAACACAACAGGGTATTGTAGCAGGTTTGACCCCGGCGAGCTTACACTCACCTCAAGAAATGCTGCTTTACTGTATCTCAGCGATGTTTAAATGTGCACACGCTCACAGCACCATTAAGTTCAGCACATTGACACAAATACTCGTGGACGGACACACTGGCTCTCACCCCCCGACACAGCACACGAGCATTACACTCTGACCGCTGCCCATACGGGGGCCTAACAACCTCCTCTGTCTAATTGATCTCATCTCGGTGCCATTTATGTGTCTGCTTGTGCGCTAATGTATCCCACTCACTCACTGGTTGGGAAACATCAGCGTCTGCAGTGCGACCATGTGGCTGCGGCCTGCGAGGCAGAGGGGCATCATTAATGCATGAGGCTGGCCAGGACTTCGACTCTGCAGGGCACGTTCAGCTGGCTTTCGCTGTCTGAGTGCTGCTGGCCAAGACAATACTCCGCTAGAGAGAAACTTTTACAAAGTCTCCCATGCATTGTTTATGGTGTGTTTTTACAAGGACAGGTTTCATCTGAACCAGGACTTGTTGGCTCTTGCCTTAGGCGGGATATTTACATAATGGCGAGACCTCGCTAGCGCTAGAGCAAAACTGATCTTTAACAATTACAAATAGCCATGGAGGTCAGCCCAATGTAAATAAAAGCTCCAAATGTCCTTACAAAACTCTGGCGAACTGCGATCAGAGCCGTTATCCACAAATTCGACCAGTCAGGGAAGCGCGGTGAACCTTCACAGTAGCCGGCCTGCCAAAACTACTCCAAGAGTACAGGGCGACTCATCCAGCTGGTCATAAAAGACCAGCAACATCTAAAGAATGCACTCGCCTCAGGAAATATGCAAAAGTAAGAAACCAGGAGGGGGGAGAATACATTTTCACGGCACTGTATATTATATTGCAGATGCGTTGTGTTCGGGTTTTTGACTGTTTAAATGTCTCCTTGGGCTTAAAGACATTTTCTCACTGTTTTATGATTAAAAAACCATTAGCTGGCAATCAAGGAAATAATCAGCAGATTAATCAATGTCATCATTTACAGCCCGTGAGTATTTGGGTTAGTTTTCACCACGGAAGAGTGGGACCGAGAGTTCGAGACCCCCATCATATCCATCCATTCATATCCATGTTGTTTGATGACGAGCTCTGCCAAGTTACACATATTTGTAATAATGACTCCTTCTTTGTACTTGACTGTAGCTTTCAGGGTATCTCGGCACTTAGAAGTTACTATCTTCAACAACATCAGCAAAACCCCAAAACTATGAGGAAAAATTAGTGACTCAAGGCGGTAATTCAAAAGAGATTCCACATGGACATGGATTTTTAGCTTAATCTAGAACTAAAAGACTTATTCCAACATTTATGATTCTAAAAATTGTGGAGGAACACTACATTAATCACCTACCTCAGCAACATTTCTGATTTAGTGGTTAAATTGATGGATATTGCCACTATTAGTCCTCATTATTACTGTAAATTTTGCTTTAATGCCGGGTTGGCTCGGTAGGGATTATGGACCATTATGAGCAGAGTGGAGACGGAGATACCTTCTCTCCCAGATGCAGAGCAGGAAAAGTGGAGGGCAGGAAAGAGGAATGTGACCAGGCTCCTTTTAATGTTAATAGAAGAGACGCCGCACTGATTGGGGTGCAACACAACCCCATTCAGCTACACTTAACAACATCCTCAATAACAGAATCACTCGGTCTGGAGAGCCAAATGTCTGGATGCTGGACGGTAAAAATACCAACACACACACACACACACACACACACACACACACACACACACACACACACACACACACACACACACACACACACACACACACACACACACACACACAAACCGTTTGCCCTCCACATACCAGTGCATTACCGCCTTGGCGCTCATTGACAGAGCTGCCACTCACCACTGAGATGGATGCTCCTCCGGGGACGATTCCAAACTTCCTTCATTGACTCATTTGTTTTGCTGATCTAACTACCTTTGAACATTCCCTCGGCATTGGTAAAACGACCTCATGAAGCCTGTACAGTACAGAATAAGGGAGCCTGCAAGCCATCTTTTCTTTCTCTCTAACTTTAACCTACAATTGATCCTTTTCTTCATTAGAATCTGCAAAAATAAGTCTTGTTGATTATTTATGCACATTTTCCTCCAGGTTTCTTGATTAAAAACATGTAAATGATTGGTCTAAGTCCCCAGCCTCCGTGAGCATTATGTTAGCCCAAACAAGCCTTTAAAATTTGCATTTTCATTCAATTCTGGGACTGGGTTCCTCCAGCCAGGAGCCTCGTGTTCCACTTCCCACCTCCAGTTACATCTTCATCTCCTATCAGTCTCCCATTGGAGTGTGTCACGACCACGAGCATCGTGGCAGACGGCCCCGCATTCATCACGCACTCCTGTTCATAGTCACCGGGCTGAGCAGGTTGCACATTTGAAGAGTTGCGCACCTATAGCAAAGTAATTTTCTTTATCAGTCCGATAAAAGGGAGCGATACGATAGTGGCTCTGCACTGTGTATCGGCCTCACTCCGCTATTCATCTCACCAAGATCTAACAATGGCAAAGCTCATCCCTCAAGGCCGCCACACGGATGTGTTATCTATAGAATCTAAAGAAGGGTTAATATCTCATAAGACTGTGTGCTTATGAAAACCGTAATTTCCATAACGTTATCACTAGGAATATCTGACTGCCGTACTTGAATACTTATCTCTGGATGTGCTTTGCTTCTGGTTCAGGTACAGCTGGAGAAGAAAGGTACAAATGTGGTTTGGGCCTATTCCTCTTATGAAGTTGAGCCTTTATAATTGACCCAGACACACTGGCAATTTGATTAGCTCTTCCTGCTGCTTCAGGGCATTTGTCCATAGCAACCTCGTCCTGTGTTTCATGTACATAGCTCCACCTATTGGTGAAATGAGGGAACAGCATACAGAACAGACTGAGCCTGAGTTGACTCACACTGTGATTGGAATTTATACACTGGGCCGAATCCAAGAACATCTAACGAGCCGAGCTACAGCTGTATCAAAATCCTAAAACCAAATCAATTATATTAGCTAAGCTCTGCAGGAGCCAGGCTAAATAATAATTTGGGATCAACTGATCTAAACATTTTGTTTTTATCCTTTTTTGCATTATAAAACAATTAACATCCCTTTTTCTTTTGGGGAAGGGAGAGAGGGAGCATGCATTCATGTGCACACAACAACCTGCGTGCAGATTTGAGGTTGTGGGTGAGCAAATACGAGTGTCCCCAGCGAGCTTGTGTGTTAGTGAGTGTGTGTGTGTGCGCGCTAGTAAAAGCAGTTCATCTCGTTATTACAAAGAGAACTGATAAGAGCCACTTGAAACACTTGAGATAAATCGCCGGCTTAAGTGCACTGACATAGTCGCAAAACATGCAAGGCATAGGAATGAAAGTCAAGAAAAATGGGGGGAAAAACACACAGTGAAATGGTAGCGTCATTCAAAGCGCCGTGAAAAGAATGTGCGCGGGAGCAAAGCAGTGTGCCACGACAAGAAAAAAATCACTGTACATCCATTCATCAAGATACATCATTTTAACTGTCAAACAACAAAGGCTCTCTGATCCCAGCTCATTCTTGACAGACACCAATAGCTTCATTTGTCACAGTTGTTTCAGCCACGACAAACTGTGAGGCAAGACATCAAAGAGAAGCGCAGACAGCATGGAATTCCGATTAGGAAAAGGAGCTTAATGTTTACATAGAACATTTAAATTGCAATATACAAAACAACAGAAATGAGAAACTGAAACGACGGAAACACGAGAGGGAAGAATAGATGGTCAGCAGCGTTTCGTAACGTCTCTGTCTGTAGTGGGACGCCACCTGGACTGAGCCCCGACCCCTCAGGCCGGAGCGTGCGGCTCAGAGCAGACACACACCTGCAACTACCAAAAAGTGCACAAAACATTATCTCTACGTCCATCGTGTCATCTGTATTACCTGCATTGCTCAACCTCACCTTTATTTGACCTCGCGAGACATCCAGCACATCACTCACTTCAGTCCAGATGTATTATCATTCATTTTATTAACATGGGAAACGTTTTGGGGGGGGGGATTGTATTGCTAATTTCTATCCAAATAATGCTTGTAAGAAGACATTCTTAAAGTTTGTGCGGCATGTGATCAAATGGGTTTTAGATATCCCCAGGCTCTTGTATTCTCCAAATTGCTTCAATAAATAATCTGTAAGTCTAATTATGCAGAAATTAATTGCAGCCAACCTGGAATGCCCATCAATCTTGTAACTTGAAAAAGTATTTTCCAGCACAGCCTGACAGTCCAAATAAGAAATTTGATTAGATTTTGCGGGCACGTATGGGAGTGTGTGTGTGTCTGCCAGTCTGTCATTATGCATGTATGTGAGCGTGTATGTGTGTGTGTGTGTGTGTGTGTAGACATTTGCCCATGGAGGTTACAGCCAGATCACAGAACAGAGAGTTCCATCCCAGCAGCTCTCGGCAGTCTGCTCCCTCCGCCGTCTCGTCCAGTTGCTATGGCAGCAGCAGTGAAGGCTGTATCCATGGCCAAAGGAGGAAGCTGGCATCCCCCAATAACAGACCTTCCACCCCTCCTCTCTCTCTCTCTCTCTACGTCTCCCCCGCCAGGCTCCTGACCCGCTGGTGAACCTGCCCGGGGTCGGAGGTCAATGGCTCAGAGCCGCCGAGTGACAATGAGGGATGACGAGGGAGAGAATGAGAAAGAGAGGAGTTACGCCACAAAGATGGGGAGGAGAGACGAGAAAATGAAAAGATGAGAAAAAATTTGATTACTATCAAGGGGTCGTGGTGGCGATTCAACACTTTTAGAAAATGGCTGCTATTCTGTCCGTTGTCTTTAAAATGGAGGTGGGAGGCAGATTTTTTTAAAACTTTTTTGTTGCATAATTTTAAATTTTTTCACTTTGCACTGTCCTGTGGTTGCGTGGATGCATGCGGAGCCGAGGAGTCTGAGGGACGGCCGGCAAGGAAAGGCGACATCGAGTCTCAAGCAAGGAGAAAGATAGACTCACAATCACTTTTGCTTTTTTGTTTATTGATTGTGTGCATGTGTGTTGGGCCCACAGGAAAAAGTGTTTCCATCCTTGACTGCAAAACCCGTGGAGAGTAAAGGTATGTGTGAAGGCAGTTATTTGTGTGTTCTGTACAGGATTGATATGGTCGAGGGGGGTTCAAGTGAGTTCACCCCTAACCTCTTTCCCTCCCCGAGGTCAGACAGTCTTAGGTTAGCTCAAAAACAAACTTCCTCACCTTGAAGATTTCTGCGGTTTCGTACCTGGGGGCCTTTAAAAGTATTCAGTGTTCATCAGCGTTTGTCAACGGAAATTTCCCGAATCAAAGATTGGACATCCTTTTACATTTTTCCACTCTAAGGTGGAGGGTGGTTTTCATTTGGTGTGCGTTTAATTATTTTCCAACAGTTTTCCAATCCAACGTGCATTGAAGATTTGGTGAAACAATAAACAGAGAAAGACAAAGGATCAATATGATACAGGAAAGAGGTACAGAGTAATATGATATGCATTATTATCAACCCTTCTGCCAATTGGAGCCACAATTATCCTCTACTGTCTGAGATCAGCGCCGCATTTCCACTGGAGAGCAAAGCAGCTCTGTACTGTGAGTATAACAGTACCCCCTAGTGACATACGTGTGCAACTGCACCCTGAAACTCAAGGGTATGAGTGAATGCCAACATGCAACCACGCTATCTATCTCCATCCTGAACACATTGCGGTCCAGCTATGCAGCTATGGAAGACAGATTCTAACACCGCCTATTCCATCTGATACACAAAATATGTCAGCACAATCGCACGCTTGATTTCCATCCATCTTTGTCATTGTCATTCTGTAGTGAAGAGTGCAGGAAAACCTGAAACCCACACAGAGGGGTGTATGTTTGTTCACACATAAACACACAGACCGTCGCTGAAGGCGCTCTGCAGACACTTTACACAGTCACTCTCTTTCTGCTGCATATTTCTCTTTTTCCTGCACGCTCTCCAAATGTCGTGTCCTCTTTGTCACCCCGTTCCGCTGCTGCGCTGCGCTCTGTTCCCCCGCCCGGAGACTTGTCACAGGCCCTAACCGCATCAAGAGCACTGCTAGATTGGATATACACAATCTGTCCATCCATCAATGAGGAGAGAGGGGGAGAATTGGGATGGAGTGTCACAAACAAAGGAAAAGAAAGTGAATATAAAATGATGATAAAATATATTGTAGCAAAATTGATCTTACACAACACACGCAAAGATTAGCTTGAAAGAAAAATGAATACTCTACAGTAAGTGTGTTTCTGCAGTTGTCTTTGGTAAGTAATGTGATCACTGAAAAGGTACTTCTGGGAGAAGTGGATTGCCCGTGTTGCCCCCGAAAAGCTTCTTTATCTGTGTCGCTGTCTCCCCCCCCGTCATCTGTCCCACACTGAAGGTGAAGCGCATGATGCTGATTCACCTCTATACTCTCTTTTTTTCCTCCTGGCGTCATAAGCTGAATGAGATCACGTGTGTGATGATCCGTGTAATATTGGGTCTCGACGTGAGCACATATAGTTTAAACCTCTGGGAGCTGAGCTCACGGTTAGCTCAACAAATCGGTTCTGCAGGTGTTTCCACTCGGGAAAGATGATTTCCTGTTGTAAAACCATGGCAATTAAGCAAAGAAAAATATCTGAAACGTGTGATATTTTGGGACGTTTGTCTGCCGGGAGGTTGCCTCTGTGTTTTGCACCTGAGACATTTGTCATATTATATGTTGATGATTAAATTGTGACATTATATGTGCTAATAGAGTATTAAGGAGTTCTACAGTTAATGCCAGGCAGCATGAGAACAATAATTCTGGAGATACTACCCTGCCATCTGTAAGAGTGTGGTTGGAAATGACCGTCATTCATTTTATTCAGCTGTCAAATAAATGAATCTAAATGCAAAACCCAACATCTGACTGCAATAAAAACCAGCACTGCGCTCCACAATCTGTCATATATTTGTTTGATGTTGAATATACAGTACACGGAGGGTTCAATCTGAGGTTGCCCCAACACTCGTCTGTGGTGATATTCATCTGTGTCGGCTTCTCTATCTTTTCCATACATTTCCAGGTGATGCGACATCACAAGCACATCTGTACATCTCCTCCTTCTGTCTCCATCTTGCTCTCCTTATTCTCACAATCTCGTCCCCTCTCTCCCCTCCCTCTGTTTTTCCTCCCACCTGCCTTCTTCTATCTTTCCTTCCATTTTCACCCTGATGCCCTCCTCCCCCCTCCGAGCCTCTCTCTCCCTCCATCTCTCTCCCATTCCCTCTGTCCCCTCTCGGCTCGCGCTCGCTCTCTCTCGCTCTCTCTCTCTCTCCGCTGTGCTCTGATGAATTGCCTTCCCCTCCCAGTGAACTCGACCGATAATCCTGGGGAAGCAGTAAAAGATCATCGATCAGCCCTGCAGACAGGCCCACAAGCCACAGCACATGAACAACACCCTAACAACAAGCCTCTGCACTTGGCACTGGGTATATATGTATGTGCATGTATGCACAGGCATGCACACGTGTGTGTGTGTGTGTGTGTGTGTGTGTGTGTGTGTGTGCTTGTGAGCATGATGGAGCGCCTATTTGCACGTTTTATGCACGCGTGTAGAAAGTTGCATGGACACAACATGCAAGTTGGAGAGAGTCTGTCACTGCTGGTGGTGTTTCATTTGACTGCACGTGTCACCGGCGTGCTCAGCATACATCCAGCGTGGTTCCCTCTGCTCATCCTGTTTCCTCACGTGATCCGCCCCCCCTGCTGCGTGTCGTCTACTCGGAATGTGCAACGTGCGTGTTTGTATGAGTTTGTCTCTCGAGTGTGTAGGATGTTCAGCATGTGTGTAAAGTATTTGTATATGTATGCAGCACACACCGAGGCCATAAATCATTCTGCGGGCGCATCCTGAAGGAGAGGGGTGTAGAGACAGCACATGATCTTGGGCAAAGCTTGATGGCTATGAAATTGACCAATTGATTGATTGAAACAATTCATTTTGCACCATGCTTTTATGGCTGTGAATCCAAGCAATCATTAGTTTGCTACAACCAAGTGAAGACAGCCGTATTGTTTTATAATTTCCCCTGAAACATAGCAAAGCACCAGCTACTGCTGCAGGCTAGCGTTATGATAAGCTACCAGCTATTGGTTTAAGTTATATGACATGGCATGATAGTTTGGCTGTACAAAATCATGTATGAAGCACATTCATCTCCATTCTCCACTTCGCACACACACAAAAAAGGCAGCCAGTTGTCATTTTTCTATCCCCTTAAATATGACAAATGGACAACTGGTTCAATTGAATCCCATTCTTTACATGTCGTATTAGAACGCACTGCTGTTCGCCAGTGTGGAGGGGTTTGACCATAAAAAGCCAGTTGCTTGGAAAATAAATCTCCCCTTGGACAACCAATGAACTGTATTTCATTGAGGAGGCTCGCCATTCATATTTATCTCCCTTTTTTATTTTGGAACTGTTTTTGAGTTGTCCTTCATTGCCTTTCTCTATGCTGCCTTTGTCCCTAATGTACTGGCAAGGCTGACTTCATTAAGCCCTGCATGTGGCAAACGCGTTTATGTCCTATTTAGATGTTCCCTATTTCATTTTACCGTGATACACCACAGCACTGCCACTAGGGCGGAAAATAAAGCGCCCATCATGCCTGCAGCCATTTGCAATTTGTGAGCGAGGTGACACCTTGTGGTCAGAATGAAGGACTGCTGCCCTATTTTGAAATCCAGCAAACACCAAAAGGAAATACTGTACAATCGTTGTTTCAACCATATCATGCAAGTTATCAGCTATTTCAAACAAGGATCCCCGTGCGGAACAACGTGAAGACACGCACACCACATCGCATGCCTCAAAAGGACACCTGCAACCGGCATCTAAGGCATTTCGTCAGTGAGAGGTGGGGGGGGGCGTTCCAGGCCAGGATTCTTCTAATACTTGGGGAATGGCTTAATGAGAGGGTGTGTGTGCAGGTACCTGTGTCGCTGTGCAGGTTGCTTTTAGCATGAAACACCGTCACGGGCATTGACAGATCACAGGGGAACGTTCAATTGCAGGTTGCTGCGTCCTGCTGTCATTGGGTCCATCTGTCACGAGGCAGAGGCTGGCTGGGAGGCAGGAGGGGGCAGGACTGAGGGGCGTCACTTCCCCCCCGTAGATGATGATCCCACCGGGGGGGTTCTGCCAAGCCGGTTGCTGGCCCTGTCTTGCTCCTGCGGTCCGCTGGAATTCTCGTCTTTCTTAGTCAGTTTACAGCTTTGATCAAGCGCGCCGTAGACAGCAGCTCAAAGCAGCACGAAGACACTGCAGTGTCTGTGTCTCCGTCTTCAGATCGTTCGGCCACGTTGTTGAATCTTTGCTTAGATTTATTTAGCAGGCCAGGTGATTGTTTTGGTTTGTGGAGACATGTCTAGCCACAAAGGCCACAAACGCAGATGTGAAGATGAGTCAGCGCAGAGCCCCGCGGAAACAGAAGTGAACAGGTTTCGCATTTCAATTGTTGACGTCCTCGTGCTTCCTTCCTGCTTTGTTTTTTGTCGCTCCTGTGAAGATCTGCTGTTGTCACCGTGACACAAGGCCGCATTTTCCCATGTGCACCCTCTACAGGCGAGGCAGGGAAGTGCCTTTTATTGTTACATGAGAAAACAAACAGGAAGGCAGGTTACAGCCCAGCAGTCATCTATCTGTCAACCATTTGACAGGAACATAGCACAGCCAAATATATGACTCCTCCATCAATCACAGCGTCTCACTCTAACTAGCCTGTCTGCTGTGAGTAATTAGTAGTATCCTGCAGAAGCGTTTTCAGCATCTCGAAATACCATTAGATCATTTTACTCTTGATTTTCAGTCACTTTTCTCTAAAACCCACACACTCAAATAGCCAAATGTTCCTTAAAATTATCTGCATAAAACTGATTTAGGGGGCACTCAGGAAATCGATCACGCAACAGAATCGTTTAATGTTTAAGGAAGAGCTTTATGATTAGTGGATGTTGAAACAGAGTTCATATTCCACATTTACAGCTTAAAAAGAGGAGCTTGTGTTTTCACGGTGAGCTCTAACTGCCTCGTAGCCCCTCGCAGCAGTCCCACCCCGAGAGCTCCATTGCTATTGCAGATGCTTTATGACGGGCAATTTAGCTTCAGCTGCTATCTGGGCCATCTCAGGAATGGACGCGCTTAGAATCAAGTGCAATAAAGCAGAGAGGGAGTTGGCGAAAAAAAAGAAGGGGAGGGCGGAAGGGGCGGGGGGGCGGGGGGGGTGTGGGGGGGTGGAGATAGACAACAAGCTTGTCTGGACAGCCCTTCTGGACAAAAGGTTTGGGGGCAGGGTCCCCTCCAACACACACAAACACAAACAGTGGTTTCCCAGGCACTCGGCTAGACAAGGAAGAAGCGTACCTGTTTATTTTCACAGGAACTTCCAAACCACGGCCTTTTTTTTTGTATACGTACGTAATATATGTATTGAAATGTATATACGATTAAATGTATAATCGTGTATACATTTCTGTGTGTGTGTGTGTATGAGAGAGAGAGAGAGAAACGTTCGGTGCGCCACATTGGCCGGGCTTTGTTGAGTCTGCTGAGCTCCAGGAAATCTCCCGAGGCGAGGAGACAGATTTACACCCTTCCCCCTGAGAGGGCTTTACAGCCTGGGACCCAGCAGGGCAATGGAAGGGCCAAGAGCGCCGAGCGAAGAGCAGGGTGATGAGACGGAGAGGCAGCGTATAGGGGAGAAGAGACCAGGCAAGGATAAAAGGAGAGGAGAGACGGCGGATGAAATACGGCGGAGATTCAGATGGATGGTCGGTTTGGGGGTTGGGGGGGGGGGACAAGGATATCGATGGAATGCAAAATGGCCGCGTTTTCGTTGCCACCTTTCGCCTCCACTCACATGCACTCTTCTCTTGTATCTCGTGTCTCTTGCTCTCAATTTATCCCCACCGCTCCGACACACACACACACACACACACACACACACACACACACACACACACACACATGCAAAGACACACATGCACAAAGAGAGGCCATAAATCTGCCACTGAGTGCTGCTGGGATAAAGACACCGAAGACAGGCCTTTGCTGTGTTTGGAGAGAATGCAGATGTACCTGCCTCCAGCACATCATCCTCTGTCCCTCTTCCGCTCCCTCATTCCCCTCTTCTCCGCCCCTTAGTTTTATCCTTCCGATCTCCCTCCAGAGTTTTCTGTCTCATGTTCTTAACCCCTTTCAACCTTAACTCGTCTCATCTCTCCTCCACTCCCTTATACCGTTTGGTCTCACTTTAAGGACTGACACTATTCCTCTCGGGGGAAGGGGGGGGTGAGACAATTCGTCAGCCCATTTCCATGCCATTGTTTTGTGTCGAGACAAGGCCATGATAGAGGATGCACAATGGTGCAAAACACGAGGGGAGACGTGGTTAAAGGCGGCACCTTGTAGGGGAGTAATGGTAACAAATAGAGGGTCCGTTCAACCTGTTTGCTGCAGTTCTTATGTCCACAAGCCCGCATCCGTCATCCGGTGACAGCTCTAACTACCTGCTGAGTGATATCTGATGTTCTCACAGGGGCTACATCGCTGCTATCCACTTCTACATGATTCGTCTGAGATAAAGAACCAAAGGGGCATCACAAATGAAACTGAAAAAAACTCTTGAGTAGGTGTCATGTTTGCTCATACTGTAGAACGCCGACGGCAGGTGTAGGTTTTGAGGGGATCTATAAAAAGGACTTTGTTAGTCAGAGAGCACAGTAACTATAGCTAATGTTTCAACCAATCAGTGTTGGCCGTTATGGCCTGTGGCAAAAAAACAGACCTACAAACACACGTTTACCCCACACGTTTGCAAAAAAAAAAACAGGCAGTAACATGCCTTGACATTATCACAACCTGGCCTTGTATAGTCCCCCGGAAAAACAAGGCCTCAAACACAGGCACACACGCATAAACACACACCACCCAAACAGACGCGGCCTGCATGACCTGATTTACAGCGAAGTAAACGGTTTAAGCCGCACATCTCACTCCAACACCTAAACACCTGACAGGCCTCTCATAAATAAGGCTGGCCAGCGACTCCTACATAATTTACACCGTGGCTATCTCCTAAGCTAACATGTAACAGGTCTCCACTCCATCTTTCAATGCTCGGAGCTCACCACTCACTGTGAAAGATAGAAAGGGGGCCGGGGAACTTCAAAAGCCTAAGAGGACGGTTTGGATTTGGGTATATGTTGTAGGGATTGAAGTTTTTTCTGTGTGAGATGTGTGTGTGTGTGTGTTTATTATTGTGCACGCACGTGTGCGCGTGCATGTGAGTGACCCCGGCCCGGGGCGTAGCCTAGCCCAGCCGAGCCACAGCCCAGCTCAGATCAAGGCCCACAGCCAAGAGTTCCACTTCTACGTCTGCCATAAATTGTCCGGCCTTTGTGTGTTCTCTCTTTCACTGGCTGAAACTTATCCTCTTCCATTAAGAGTGATGGATCAGCACCTCTCCAGGCGTACGAGACTCTGAGGTTACAGGTCCTTGTGGAAGATTGTGCTTTACACTGCAAATGTGATAGAAATATACACACAGACATACTTCCACACACACCCCTAAACCAAACACGCAATATGAGACATCAAATAAATTTCAAGGCTGGGATGGGAGTTGTTGAAGTTGTTTGATGCTAAAATAATTTCACAGTAACTGATATGTATCTGCAATGGTAATTCTTTGTAGAATTGGTACGTACGTTGATGTTTATAGTTGCAGCTTTGTGGCGCTTAAGTGTCAGGTACCTCGTTGGATTTAGTAGCATCTGTGCGCCCTCTTGTGGCTGCTGCCCAGCATGACCACTTGATAGGCTGGACAAAGTTAAACCTTGAAAGTGTGTTTTATTTGTTCTTAGAATAAACCCTAATAATTCCAATAATCTTCTTGTTACAACTTTGTGTCAATCATTCATGTTTTTTAATATTACAAATGTAAATCATTAAAGTAAGCAATCGCTGCAGTAAATTATAATTGTAGAACATTGCACAGTAAATGATCATTGTTACGTGCTTGTTCACTGGTAAATTGAAATATATTTTATTTATTTGAAAAAACTGCTTTAAGTTGTAAATGACACAGCAACGACGTGTGTGTGCGTGTGCGTGCGTACATGTGTGGGCACGCACGCAAGTGTTGAAAGGCAGCGGTTAAAAATTATTTAGTTTTTATAATTACTCATGCCAATTTGAATAATATTAAAATAAATATAGATTATAAACTCGACCCCGTCATGCCGAACTAAATGAGACTTTAGTCCATTAAATCAAATGCAATGGAATATTCAGGGACTGCTGTTTCCTGTCCCTTGAGCTCAATCTGCAATCAACTTAATATTACATACATGGGGCATTAACTATGTTCTAAGATGAGTACATGATATGAGCGATTATATCAACTCACGATATTGTTTGAGCAATGGGTGCTGCTGCTTGAGGCTGCAGCTGCAGGACACGTGATGCTGCCCCCCGGTGGTGAGACGGGAAACCAATCGCAATGAATGTGAACAATAATGAACCAAATAAAGGATCCACGCCTTTCAATTCACTTTCAATTGGTGGCTTGAAAAGTACCACAGTCGTTGTTGAACTGAACTAGTGCCTTTGATTTAGAATGTAAGTGCGCGTGTTGTGTTGTGGCGGTGGTGCTGCGCATGCGCAGTGTTCGGGGGAGCGATGGCCTTTGTCTAGGAATGCTGCCTACATGAGCTTACGCATTGCTGCGTAGGAGAGCAGAGCCACATAAAACCTGGTAAATAGCACCGGGGCAATAAAATGGCATTAAAAGGACAACAACAGTGCATTAATCCATCACCAGGGTGCGCTGAAGGTACTGTAAAGAGCTCGGGCTGAAGTCGGGAATGATTTCCAGGGTTTATCAGCTCAGCGGCTTCAGCCCCTTCGCATGATGCCAGGGGGCAGTAGTGAGCCGGGGAGCGCTGAGAGTGTCCTCCCCCCTGTGGACAAGGTTTATATTAGCCTAATCTCACCCAGGTAGGAAATAATAATAAAAAGATGCACGTTTATATTGAATGCTCCAGCTTCTGTTAATTAGAAGGCAGAATTAATAAAACAAAGGAACGGAGCTTTGAATCAACAGGGGCCTGTTAGAAATCTCCAGCTCCCCGATCCCTTTTTCGCTTGGCCTGATTTGCAGCAGTGTTTTCCATAACGTGGTCTCAGAAGGAGGCAGAGTCTCTTTTATAGCCGCACAGCCCCACTCGCTTGCAGCCTCCCCTCCGGCTCCCTGCTGCTCCTTGAGAAAGGGGGCTTTATTCAGGAGCACCTGGGTTTATGTGGGGTAACCAGAAGCAGCAGGTGATGGAAACTGCTGGCCTGGTAGGTTGGCCGTGGCCAGGGGGTTCTGGCAAGAGGGTAAGTAGACCCAGTTGGTTACGCTGCCATTTCCTGTTTCTCTACCCTTTTATTCTCTTTTTTTTTTACCGTCCTTCTATCCCAGCCTGCCTTCCTGCCAGAATCACTTCCTCCAATAAGAAACAGATGAGTAGCTCCAATCTGAGGTGGCCGGGCTTTGCCCTGCAAGTCATCAAGGCAACACATCTGACATACATTTTCACATAGTTTGGCTTAAAATATGCCTTTAAAGACGTCATTTTGAAGTAATGCAGCCCTTTAACAAAAAAAATCAAAGGTTTCGTTTCTTGGCCTGTTAACATCTTCATGAAACTTTCCTTTTTAACAAGGCTGTTGACTTCAGGGTTCCGCGTGGACCCTCGCTGGTTGCTTGACTCCACGGTGACGATGAGTCTTTTTTTCCCGCCTTTCCACGTAGCTACTGACGGGACAGCGCGTTTCACAAACCCTCGCCGAACAACCGTTTGAGAATATCTGCGACAAAACCCTCTGTGCAGGTAAAACTGCTGCTTTGCCGTCAGCTATTTCACAGCGTTCTAAACGGAACCAGGTGCGTGTACACGCACACAGAGGTCAAAAGTGGAAACACATGATCCGGCCTTCTTCTCCTTCATCCCGCTCTTCTTCCTCTAATAACCGATCTGTAATAAAAGCAGGGGAATAGAAGTCGGTCCATGTTTTGAAAGGACATCTGTTTTTGCCCGACCTGCCTTGCAGATTCTCTCACGTTTACTGGACCTCTGTCACATTGCTTTTCCTGCGTTTATTTCTGGCCAACATTTGAGAGGAAGGACTCCGTGTTTAGACACGAGCTGTTTAGATGAATTGCTTTGTATGCCTTTCGGATCCTTTAAGTAAAGCCCTGTATCACTCCCTCACCCTCAGAAGTATGACACATAAGACACTTTATATTTCCCCAAGATTCTGCAATGAATCAGCGCACAGACCATCATCCTCTATTTCTCTAAGTTTTATTACAAATGTGTTTACTGCTAATCAGGGTAATGGACTCCACTGTGAGCACTTGAATGTGTGTTTAACTTATATATCCTGAAGGCCTCGGGAGATGACAGGGCCCTTACAAGGATAGTGGCTGTAATATTGAATTATAAAACCTATTCAAGAGCCTGTCAAGAGCCCCTTTATCCAGCGTTGATTAACATATATGGGCTGCTTTTATGTGTAAGATTTGTTGTGCAACGTAGCTTTATAAAGTATTTATTAAGGCTTTATAAGCCATTAAAATTATAACCAGTCCAGCAGCCACCTCCGGCAGTCTTCTGCCCGTGTTGTGAGAAGCTCTCTGTTCTAAGGTTCTATGGCAAAAGTTCTGCCAGAGCTTAGCAGGAACCTCAACGTCTCCCGGTGAAATAGATTCCACCACAGAAAATCCTGCGGATTTCACGGCCTTTCTGAGCTATAATCCTTGACGGAAACAGAAAGGACTGAAACTTTATGTTCATTTGACAAAACACGATTTCAAGTGTAAAATGTGTAGAGTTCTGTTGACAGATGTGCTTCCCCACCCCGAAAAAAAAAGAGGCCGCGGCAGCTGGACACCTTTCATTGTTATAAGCCGCGCATTGGACCTCAAACGCGTGACGCTTTACGTCCATGTACAGTGTAACATTAGATATTTTATGGAGCCACATTGGGGTGGAGGCCGGCTGCGGCTTGGAGAAGGGCCGCAGCGCGTCGTGGTCAGCGGCCGGTCAGAGACTCGGGGCTTAGCGCTGGCAGGAAGCCAGGCCGCGTCCGTGCCTACTGCCGCTCTCACCGGATTACGGCTCAGCACACACACACGGCCACAACGGGTAACTCAAGATGACTTTTTACGTGAAAGGGCCGACAATAAGTCGCCAGCATGAATTCGCTGGGTGTGTTTGCGGGGTTGGGGGGGGCAGGTGATCTCTGCGTTGGCTGACCTTGCCTCCGCGGCGGCACAAGATTTGATCAGAGTGTGCTGGCAGCTGCAGCCTAGAGTCTCTTTTGCAGGGCCGGCCCAAGGCATAAGCGAACTAAGCGGCTGCTTATGGCCCCCTTAGTTCGCTGCAAGCAGCCCTAGTTTTGTATTATAACCTCACTGTATTCGTTTATAATTTTCGCTATAACATTATAGCGTGACATTTGTGCCAATAATCTTCTAGCACAGGTGACTGTGCGTGGTGGGAGGGGGGCCCCCCAAATAAAATTCTGCTTAGGGCCTCCAAGAGGCTCGGGCCGGCACTGCTCCTTTGGAAGGATTGTGTGAACCTCACCCTCACTCCCTTTATATTGTAGTCTGTCTACAGTGCTTTAAACTCAGATCCTGCTGATTTAGCATATCCATTTAGCGACGTATTGTTTCTCCCAATGGCTTCGGCGGGTAACTTAGGCCTGTCTAATGTTGATTGCCACACGGCAGAGGGAGCAGCAGTCGTCGTGCGCAGCGACAGCCCCGATCGCTATGTGCAATTTAGCAGCGGGGGACAGTGAGATGATCTCGCAGGAGAACATATACTTCCAATTTAAAATCAATCAAGATGTTTCTTTAGGAGCTCCGCTTTGGCTGTGCTGTAAATAAGAGCTGCGTTGGAAGTGTACTATTGTTGTCTGCCTGCATGGGGGGTCATTTTAGACCCACTGATGGATTCACAGCACATATCACCGCAAAGTTTCACACTTATTTTGACACTAATATGCCCCATTTTTCCTAATTATTTTGCTGCTGCGCTGCAAGTCATTAGGTATAATTATGTCAGACGATGATTTCTGGCCATTTATGGAAGAACTGACTTACAAGCAATCATTGGCAGCTGCATGCTTTTAAATACAAAGTTAAAACAAGTGACACATGCAGGGCCAGAAAGTTTATGGTTTTCGAATTTGTAATCCAATTATCTTATTCTATTGAATAAGAAACTGCGCTTTGCATGGGCTCCTATGATTTTCTGTCTCCAACCATCGAGGATTTACTTAATGCCTTCAATCTTTCCCGCTCACTCTCCTCTCTGCAAATTAATTTATGGTCTAATTAGCGGACGAGCCTCCAGAGATGAAGGAACACAAATCACCGGTCCTTAGCTGATGCCAGAAAAATGGCACAGGATAATTGAAAATCTAGAAGAGGATCAATATTTAGAAGCCTCCGGTTACATGAAGTATGACACTACTATTAACATGTAAATATGATGCATTACATCCACAGGCAAATTGGGGTTATTTTGCCTGCTTCCCAATAACAAAGCCACCACACTAGCTTGATTGCGGCTTAACCGCTCTCATGCCGACTGAACATCTGAAAATGTTCATTTTGTTCTGCTTCGGCGTCTCGTGCGTGAAGCCAGCAGCACGCGCACGCCCCAACGCACGTGGAAGATCCGGCCTGGAGGTCTTCTTTCCATCAGAATGTGCCGTGAAGGTTCAGAACCCCGCCCTCCTCCACCATTTACCCCTGGCCTGTTAAAAATGATATCAGCTCATGGAGGGCAAGCATTAGCATTTGCATTTTATTGGAAGCGCCGAGATTTAGAGCAGAAGATATATCAGCTCTGAGCAGACAGAATTAGTTAACAATGCATTACCTGCCTTTTATGGCGGCTATAACTCTCTTCTGCTGGTGGGGAGAGGAGATGAAGGAAGGAGTGGGTGGGTGGGGAGGGGTGAAGGGGAAACACAGCCAGCAGAGGGTTGGCGGCAGAGGGGAGCGGTGGTGCGGTGGAGGGTGGGGGGGGAGGGCATTTGGAAAGAAGAAACTTTGTCTATAGGGCTTTACTGCACATTAAGTGCGACGGCCACCCAAATTAGAGCCTTGCATCGCGATCACCTTCACACGGGGAAACCGTGCACCGGTCAACGCCGCCGACTATTTATCCGGTTGCAGCAGGAATTTGTAGGCACAGCTGTTGGGCAGCTGTGGCTACATGATCCCGGCGCGAGGAAAAGGCCACGTCAAATTACATCGGCCTCTGTGATAATGACTTACAAGGCTTTTAAAGACATTTTTCACAGTTTCCCTGGGACACTAACTGAAGAATACAAATCTTTTCTCTCTCACACGTAGGATACTAGGCCGTGCCCTCGTGTCATCTGTGCGGGGCGCCCGTGTATTTGTTTGCTGTTTTAGTGGTATCCTTGAACAAGCTGTGTAACACTGATGAGGCCCTCTGCAGCAGTCCTTTCCCTCTGCACGGCTCCCTCGACGGTCATACGGTGTAATGTGCTGCAGGGAGACCCACCTCTGCCGCCAGCCGGCCCCCGAGGAACTCATTTGCACAAGAAGTTACTGGATCCGGAGGGACTAGTTCAGGAGTAAAGCGAAACAAATGAATGAATAAAAGCACACACAAAATGCAGTTATATTTGAACGTATTATCCCTACTGGGGCACGGAACATGCCTAAAGACACAACACGCCTAAAGAGTGTTTCTAATTAAGATACATGGTGTAGTGTTAAATGTATTCAAAATATCCATTAATTCTGCACAAGTGTACTTGTGTACTTAAAAAACAACGCTGCTGTCGCTTAACAAAGAACAAAGGCAGCTCCTTATTGACTCTGCCAGACCTAGAGTACACACACACAGTACGAGGCCTCGACTTGATTTTACTCGTTTTGGCCAGTCGACCACGCACCAGAACCTCCTCCACCTCGGACGTGGCCGCACACATCACAGGCGGGGCTCCCATGGGTGCCACTGTGGCTTTCCCCAGCAAACCTACGGGCCTGGGTTGGTCAGCGCACAGCTCCAGGCTCCATAAAGCAGCCCTTTGCCCAGCTTAATGGTCCCAGGGGCTGGGAATTTACTGGTGACCTTTGCTTTCCATTTGGAGAGTAAAAGCTTTTTTGCTAGGAAAATTCCATCACTTTAGTGAGCTGCACTTTGTGTGTGAAAGGCAGTAGGAAAGAAAAAAAAAAAGGGTGGCGAGAGAAGAACAAGGATTAGATTCAACCTTTACCGCAGTTTGTTGCTGATATTGCAGATGTCACAATTCTGTTTATTATAAGAAACAATGAATTTCCTGTTTCTACATGGTGGCCAGATTGGGACAAAATGGTGGCACTTTCTTACATTTCGAAGTCCGGCTTTAGAGCCGTTTTGTTGTAATCAAATTTTCGCCACATTTATTCCATAATGAGGGAGAAACAAAACAACCTGGAAACAGTGGGGATGTTTGTCAGTAAACTCAACAGGAAGCCACGCACAGCTTAAAGATGTGGAACAATGCATAAAGGCTGGTTAGAAAAGATTAATTTGGGAGTTGTTCATGTTTGTGCTGTTGTCCGATAGCGCCATCTGCAGGGGGAGAGTATCTGACGCGCCTCAAACAAAACAAAAATATCGAATTTTGACAGAGGCCACCTTGATCAGCTTTTGGTGTCGTATGTGACCATTAGTTTATTTTCCACACAATGCATAAAGCGCCCCTGAAATTGGCCATTTTTACTTCTTTGAATTTGCTAAATTCTTTTAATAATTTATCCTAAATTCCTTTCACATTTTAAAACAAGTCAACTGACAGCAATTTAAACAGTGGACATTTTTATTAAAGGGTAATACTGTACACATTTGTAACATTTAAATTGAAAAAAGAAAAAGGTTTAGTTTTAAGAAAATCTCCACCTGAAAGAAATTGAGACAAGAGCTCAGAGGGTGTGAAGGACAAAATACTCTAAAGGAGAGAAAGTTACACCAAATCCATCAGTGATATTACGTGTGTTGCATGAACGGAGAGGTCGAAGTCAAAGAAACGGATCTTTGTGGACGCTAAAATTGGGTTCTAAAGACTCCACTTTGGAGCCCTGAAAGTCCCCCCTCAACATCAATCTAGAAGGTTGGACCTCCGATATCCGGCAGCAAAATGGTCCATCTGAAAGTCTTGCATGCTTACGGCCAAGAATAAAATCAAAACACTCATCACAAGCAAAGCCAGGATATGCATTGACCAATGAGAAACTGGTTTTAATGTTTCAAATTAACAATGCAAAGATAAACAACAAATACTGTAATTGCGTGGATTTATTTTTACCCTTTAAAAAAAAAAAAATTTTTAAATAAAAGTCTGAGTATCACTTTTTAACAACATCCATTACATCATTTGTCATCAGAGATCAGTCACTTGGTCAAAAAGATATTCACCGTATAGCCACAAGGTGGCAGTGGCAGTGCCCCACCCTTCCCTCCCTCCCGATGACAGGCGACTGATGCTGGTTTCACTTCATGTGGAATCAGTACTGTGAAGAGGAGACTGGTCCAAAGACAACAATGCAAAATATTAAAACTAAAAACAAAAAACGTTTAGAACTGAGCAAAAATTTGATTTTTTCGTTTCTTGAACTAGTGACAGGGTAAAGAAATATAAAAAACACCACGTTCACGGGTTAAAAACGTTGAAATAACAGTTACAAACGACAATTTCTTAAAAAAAAAAATGAACATGATATCATTAAAAAATTATGACTTAATTGGCCGGTGGTTTCCGCAACTCTGCAAATTTTGTAGTTATGCATCAGTAGACATGATAAAATCCTAGAAGAGTTCTTTTCAAAAAGGAAGTGATATGCGGTCAGAAGAGCGCTGCGGTAGTTTCTTCCTGAATGTTTAATAATACTACAGTTTCATTCTCAACGGTGTTAAGAGGGTTCAAGCAAAAAGACCGACTATACAGACCAAATGACAAGCTCAGTCGACTAAGAATTTCCCATTTTAAACTGCGGTCCACGTGTGCTGAAGGATGCAACATACCTCCCCAACACCACCGTATTCTGTCAGGGCTAAAATATGACGTGTGAAAGACATGGAAAAAGGACAGTAAAGAATAAAAAAGACAACAGAGCCCCAGTAGCACGTCACCCTGCGTCTGCCACGGCTTCCCCTCCTGTCTGATGGATCCTGTGCAGCAGTCTGCTGGGGCCGTTGTGCTCCAATGGGGGGGGGGGGGGGGGTTAGATGGAGATAACGCGGCTGTGTTCGCTGTCTTTGTTGGGACACGGTGACGAGGCAAAGACGGGAGGGTCGGGTGTGAAAAATGTCTGACTCAAGGCTGGGCCTGCAGTGGAGGCGGCGCGGCTTCCTCCCCAGGCGACGCACTCACGCGGTGACCGCGTCCTTCTCCTTCTTGTCGCTGTCTTCGTGCCAGGTGAGACGCTCCTCATAAAAGGCTATGACAATCTGTGGGCACTTGTGATTGGCCTCCTTGGCGAGCACAAGATCGGCCTCATCAGAGTCTTTCCTGCAAGAGGACAAAAGTTTACAATGGCACTTTTCTTAATAGCATCCTCTATTTCTCCATGCATGTGGCAACTTTGTAGATACCATTGTGTCCGAAAGGGCCATTAGACTTACATTAAACCATCACTAAAAAGGAAAGTGAATTATTGTGTATAGTATTGTACATTTAATTTAGTATTTGCATACCCATCAGAATTTGAGTCATCGGTCGCAAAACATTGTAACACATAATCAGTGCTTACAGGAAATTTAGGCAGATGGAGCTTGTGAATCCGTTTAGGATCCGCGGTGATTACATTTACTTCCCTTTATTATATATGTATATATATGTATTCCTATTGATTTTTTACACAATCATTAAGAAAAAAAGATAATGACCAAATTAGCCACGGCAGACATTACATTTCATGGAGTGGCTTATCGTTTGTATACCAGTGGACAGAAAGGCTATTAGTGTTGCTAATGGGTAGTTTGTCAGTGGCAATCTGGCACGTTCAGGGCTGCCGTTTAAACGAATCCTGCCACGACAGCTCACAAGCAGCCATACAGACAGAAACTTCAGCCGACGACACCCGGATCAACAACGATAAAATCAGCCGGATACCAGTTTATCAGAGGAAATGTCAAGGACAAGGACCCGATTAAGTAGAAAGATGCAGAGTACTTATTTTTAAATACCTTTTTTTTTATCAATCTTGAGGTGAAACCAAACCTGCATAATATGCAGGTTTGCAAATATGCAAACTTCCTCATCCAGAAAACTACACAAGCCACCTGAAGCCAGAGGCATAAAAATGCACCAAAGTCCTGATAAGTTATCTGTGTGGTTTTTCAAAAACATGCAGTAGTACGTTCAGAACCACACGCACCGCCAACTGGAAAGCATCTGAATCGGGTACCGCCCTTGATTTAATGTCAAAGTTGGTCAACCAAATACGTGCCACACGTCAACAACGGAACAAAACTAGGTTTCCAAAACGCATGCAGATTTAGAGGAAACATGTAAAGAACACGTACCACTTCATGAGAAACATTAGGTCTCCACACGAGTCAGTTGCGCCGATGATCTTCTCCGGCTCCAGTCCTCTCTCGAAGCCACGTGCAACTAGAATGTCCTCCTGGAGGAACATGGAAAAAAAAGAAAAGAAAAAGAGATTGACGATGTTTTTATAGCAGACAAACAAATACTGGAGTTTGTAACAGGTCAAGTGCACAACAAGGCCGCCTATGTCAGCCTGGAACACAAACAGGCTAAAGTCGAGCTGCTCGCCAAACGCCGATGTGGATCTGTGTGCTGTGCAAACGTGTTCAGGCTAAACCTCCCCACTGTGACTGACTTTAGCAAAAGGAACGTTTTTATAAAATGACAAAACAACAACACATGACGTACCTCTTTCTTCTTTTTGGGCTTACTTGCGCCCTCTTCCTCCTCCTCCTCCTCGTCGTCAGAGCTTCTCTTCTTCGAGCCACTGGAGTCTTTGGAGCGACCGGAGGAGGCTGTGACCGTTTTGCTGCCCCCGCTGCTCGGCGTGGAGCTTCCGCCGCCGCCGCCGCCGCTGCTGCTGCTCTTCTTGTAAGTCTTCATGAATTCTGAAATAAGCTCAGGACAGCCCAGATTCTTCTCTGGCTCCCAGGTGTTGTGTTTTCTGAAGAAGACCACATCAGATTAACAATCACCGTCTTTATAGTATAGTACGGTGAACAGTTCGGGGTGTCGTCCCGTTAGCTGGAATTGAGGGGCACAGAAGGCGGAGGGATGGTCATTTAAAATCAGCATACAGTTCCGCCGTCTAAATTGAGAATATGAAGCACAAATCTGATCAAATCCAACTTGCTGTCTTGATCTGACAATTCTATATCTGGGTGCTTGTATGTAAACAATAATTTAATGATGCTTGATTAAACTTTTTTCAAGTCTCATCACGTGTGACTGTTGAATTTCACTGACGAGGCGGTGGATGCCAGGCTTGGCTATTTGATATACACATCATTACCTGACCTTTCGACCAAACATCTCAATAATTCACCCTATAAAAAGAATCTGGCTTGATATACAATTTCAACTACTGCTCAGCACCTCGTCGCTGGAGTTTAATTAACCTCAGCTCAAATCTGTAGCGGGGTAAGAGCACAAAAAAAACAAACAAACACACAACAACTTACTCTGAGTATCCTTTCCACTTGAGGAAGAACTCGACCCTGCCTTTCACGACCCTCCTGTCCAGCACCTTCTCCACAACATACTCTTCCTCATCCGATGACGAGGAGTCTTCTTCGCGAGACTTCTTGCCCATAGCAGAGTTTGTCGGTGAGCGCCTGGCTGTCCCGGGTCAATGGCTCTTTCCTGCACAGAGGGAGAAGCAAGGTGACGTTAAAAAGGGGGATAGTTTCTTTTAAATCATCCTTTCCAGCTTTCGGTCAAACAACGCGTGGCTACTCGGCTCGCGTTGGGTGGACTGCGACCGGATGAAAACCAGAAGCACAATTTAAAATTGACGTCAATCCAATCTGCAGAACGGGCACGACGGACGGATGCAACGTTACACTAGCAGGCTGGTCTTAGCTGGACTAGGCAGGTCCAACGGCTCGAACGAGACAACGTTGTCGGGACAACATAAAAACGTGCAGTTTAGGATACGAGGCTCCGACTGACCCGAAACCGACGGGCACGAACGGCAAACTTCAGCCTGTACCGCTAGCCTGCGAGCTAACGCCTCAGCGGCTACTAGCTAACACGGATACCAAACCGACATTGTACAACAGAGACGTGATGCGGCGCAACGTGTTTCTACGCGTCGCACCGTCCCTACCCGTCGGGCGCGTGGATGGTCGTCGCGGCCGGTTAACCTCGTCGGTAGCGCGCGTCTTTTGTGGGACCGCGGGTCTGTGGAGCCGACGCCGGGAGCTACGTTAGCAAACAGCCTGGATCGCATAAAGGTGCTGCGCGTGAAAAGCGCGCGGTAAGGGCGCACAATAAACGTACCCGCCCCCTCCCAAGTCAGCTGATGACCTACATCCGTGGCTAAGCGACGAATGCTAATCATGCTAATGCTGCAGAAATAATCACAGGAACATGTTTATTGTGTACCGATGCAGAACTTAACGTGAGGTATACACATATATGTGTTTTAGGTGTGGAGGCGCATAGATGTGGTGTCTCTCGGTCGAGAAAGGTGCAGCGCACACCTGCATCCAGGTGTCAAAAGTCGGGAATAAATTAAGGATTTTGTGTTTGTTGGTGACCTTACTCGGTAAATTCGTGGCTCGAGACGGTCACATTCAGTTCGAGATATCTTGTGATTCCTGCCATCAATTCAGACATTAAACAACATCCATCTTGTTCTTATGGTCGTGATTTCTAAAGGCGCCGCCTACCACCACGCCATTGGTCACAAGTAGTGATTGACGGGATGTGCTACCAATCAGAATTCAACTAAATCCGACGAGCGACTACAGCGGGAACAGCGGGCCAATTGCTCCGAGAAAGAGGTGTCTCCCTTCGCAGTTTAGTCCACCGTGGGGAACCAGGCGAGGACAGTCCGTCTGACGCAGGTCGCTTTTCTCCGCTCAGTCCACAAGGAGTCTTCAACGTTTCGCCTGCCAACATGTCGAAAGATGTGAGTATCGCATTGAGAAAACTCTCCAAACGAGCCTCGTTCGGCATTTTGCGTTTAATAAAAAACATGCATTCGATGCTTTGTGTTGGATATCAAGTCCTGCAAGTCCGCCATTTTACAACAGCTGTGCCTCGTGGCCTTTTGTTCAAACTATGCGCGTAATTTCGGATTCTCCACCCGAATCTCGTGTTCGGCATAACTGCTCCAAACGCAAACGCGGCACACTTAAAAACTGCACGTGCTAGCGTGTTTGTGTCTCCCATCCGCGGCTGCCGGTGCCTTCTTTTTTTTTTAAATGTATTTATTTATTTTTATACCAGGCCGGGCTGCTCACGTTAATGGCGGCCGCCTCGACTTCTGGTGCGTAACGCCAGATCGAGTGCGTTCACCGTCACCGGCTTCACCGCGTTGTTCATTGTGACGCGCCTTAAACCGTCGCCCTTCGGCGCGGTGCGGTTCTCTTATCGTTGCCGGGTTTTTTTTATTTATTTTGGTCCTGTTTTGTGCACCGTCAGGTCCCGCGTGAGCCGGAGCAGCTCCGCAAGCTGTTCATCGGGGGTTTGAGCTTCGAGACCACAGACGAAAGCCTGCGGGCTCACTTCGAGCAATGGGGCAGCCTCACGGACTGCGTGGTAAGTCAGCGCCGCTGACACCGTGGATGGTGCGATTTGTTGACAATAAAAAAAAAACTGTGCGTAATTGGATCTCTTTTTTTTTATTGATAAGGTCATGAGGGATCCCAACACGAAGAGATCCAGAGGCTTTGGCTTTGTAACGTACTCGTCGGTCGATGAAGTTGATGCTGCCATGTCCGCTCGCCCCCACAAGGTCGATGGAAGAGTCGTCGAGCCCAAACGCGCGGTGTCCAGGGAGGTACGTTGGATTCGATTCGCAGTGTACTTGCTGCATCTTGCGCAAAAGCACTGGGCGTAACCGTGCACTCATGTCTTTGCCGACCAGGACTCGAACCGGCCCGGTGCCCACGTAACCGTGAAGAAGATCTTCGTTGGGGGCATCAAGGAAGACACGGAGGAGTCCCACTTGCGCGACTACTTCACACAGTTTGGCAAAATCGAGGTCATTGACATCATGACCGACCGCGGCTCCGGCAAGAAGAGGGGCTTTGCTTTCGTGACCTTCGACGACCACGATTCCGTCGACAGGATCGTCAGTAAGCGAAGATGCTCGCCGGTCTCATGTCGCCGCTTGGAGCGCCCGTCTCGCCATGTCCACTAATGACATTTTCATCCCCACAGTCCAGAAATACCACACAATCAACTCGCACAACTGCGAGGTGAGGAAGGCTCTTTCAAGGCAGGAAATGCAGACTACAGGGATGGGGGGGATGTCGGGTAGGTTTTTTTTGTTTTGTTTTTGTTATTTGGTTGTTGCTAGATTCGTTGCAGGTGTGTTTATAAAACAAAAGTAGTCGTACTATTCCAGTATTGATGATTTGTGTTGTGGTTTAGGTCGCAGCAGTGGTGGAAGGCCCTACGACTATGACAGAGGCTTCAATCAGGGTATGGACCATATTATTATTTTTATTTTTAATTGCACTGTGTATCAGAAGACTAACTTGGGAGTATTTTCAGGCGGCAGGGGACGATACGGAGACGGTCCATACAATTGCAACGGAGGAGATGGCGGTAATGGCGGCGGTAAGTAGGAAATTACGTCCACATAGTGGACTTGTGTCAAGCGCGTGCTGGTTGGCAATGGACTAAAAATATTGATGTTTCAGGCTACGGAGGTGGTCCTGGTGGCTATAACAACGGTGGCAACCGAGGTTACAACCAAGGGTACAACCAGGGCGGTGGAGGCGGCGGCTACGGAGGTGGAGGAAATGGCTACGACGGCAACGGCTACGGTAAGCCGGTCTTTTTGCCCTGCGACTGCATTTGTTTCTCAAAGGTGGGATTTACTTAACGGCGTTCTGCGTGCGAATGATCACAGGTAACTGCGGTGGGGGGGGCAGCAGTGGTGGCGGAAATAACTACAACAACATGGGCCACTACGACTCCCAGGCCTCCAACTTTGGCCCGATGAAGAACAACTTTGGCGGTGGCGGCGGTGTTGGCAGGAACTTCGGTACGACGGCGAAAGCAAGTGCATGAACGGTTACGGTATGAGGAGGTCTCTGTAAGCTAAGTCTTCCTTCTGCTCCCAGGAGGTGGAGGCGGTGGCGGCTATGGAGGTGGCTCGAACAATGGTGGATATGGCCGTTCGGGACGTTTTTAAAAAGTAAAGTGGTAAGTGCTCACTAACATGTCTGAACTCTTCTTTTTTTAAATCTTTTCATAAACCAGAGTTTGTAGTTGCAGGGACTCGTTAAGTGTAGATAAACGTACATTTTATTTTAAATCTCTCTGGATGTCAGGTCATATGAAGTCAGTGCACAGTTAACGATGTTGTTCCGTATTGTTCAACAGGGCTGAGTACTTAGGAGAGGAGAGCAAGGAGAGCAAGCGAATTGACAGGGCAGCTGCAGGTTTACCTCCTAAATCTGCTCAGCCAAACAGTTGTGACAGGTTACAGCTGCTGCAAGAAGAGATGTACAGTAGATAAATCATGGAGGGTCTTCATTTGAACGTTGTGCTTCTTTTTTTTTTCTTTTTTTTTCTTTCATAAATGTGTTTTTGGGAAAGCAAGCATTCCAATGAGGTTTTATGTAGATTGTCTTTCTTCAAAGTCTGGTTTTTATTTGTATCTGCATCCAATCAAGCTGAAATAAACACTTTCAGTTTTTTTTTTTTTTAAAACAAAGTCTTGTTAGCCTCTTGAGTGGTTTGGGAAAGGGAGGGTTCATTATTAGGTGCTACACACCTGTGGGATGAGGGACATGTTTCACATAATAAGCAGCCAAAAGAAATCCGTATGATGGGTGAGAAGCTCACGTGCTATTCACCGTGTACATCATAAGTGAATTTGCAAAACTGGTTGAGGAATGAGGAGTGGTGCACAAATACTTCCACCATAAAGAGCCCCGCCACTTGGTACAGAATACCCTGAGTTCTGCAAAGGTCAACTGGAGGATGCTAGCTTACATGCAAGTCTTTTGAGGCCAGTCATGGAAGCCAGCTGAGGGAGAGAAGTAGCAAAACCATCGCCAGGATCATTGAAGCAGGGAAGAGTGAGAACAGAAGCCTGAGGCTAGCAGGCAGCAGCTTCCAAAAGGCTTATGTGCTTTCTGTAGGTAAGACCAGACTTCTCAACTACTGATAGTATGTCTTGCTTTTTTTTTTTCTCCAATGTAGCTGGTAGTGAGTCGTGTAGCACAGTAATGACATGACATTTTGTGCAAAACAAGTTTTATTATGACTTACACCAATGTTGTCTGTTAGACTCGGCCTCCTAATTGTGCATAGAGGCGCTACAACATATTGCATGCAGTCAACATAAATGGAGGGGTCGGGGGGGTTGTAAAAAATTTGAAGGAACTTATTTGGTGTCTCTGCTTTCCAGGAAACTCCCTGCTCTTCAAACCTGACATTTCTGTGACAGCAACTAAATCAGGTAAAATCATTAAACTATCACATTTTCAAAGTTTTGCTCATTTAACTCTTTATTTATTTATACAGGTTTCTGGAAAAATGATGGTGGTACCTTTTTCCCTCTATATATAAATATATATTTATTTTAATTATAAGACTGCTGTGCAGTGTATGTTTTATATATATTTTTTTTAATAAAGTATTTTTATGACAAACTGGTTTTGGTCAATTGTAAAAATGTATGTGTTGGATGTTGCATATCAAGTTCTACATAAGGCTGAATTTCTCCACCGTGGTACAAAGGATTGTCTCAAGTCATACAAGGAGTTACTTCAGGTTCATATACTCTGGATTGGCACAATCATGTCGCGAGACAATCGATTATCAACATTGCTCTCTCTTTTGCACAATTGCGTTGGGTATCAAATAAATTTTACCATCCGACGTCTGTTGAAGGGCGTACTCGTCAATTGAGTACGGTTGTCCTTCCTCATCCCTCAAGTGAGCGAATACTTGTGAATATAGATCTGTGAGGTGGCATTTGATGAAGCTCAAGCTGCGCTGGAACTCGACTCTCTCCTTGGCCAGGTGCTCTTTCTGGGCCTGCAGCTGGTTCAGTTCTCTTTCAAGATGAATTATGCTCTCGAGCTTCCTTTTCCTGCAGTTCTGAGCAGCCACCTTGTTTTTCCCTCGCCGTCTAATGTCCCTGACCAGTGCCAATTGATGATCCGTCAGCGTGTATTGTGTGAGGAGCTCATTGAAGTCATCCACGGGTAGATTAATTATCTTCTCCATTGGAAAGGGGATCTTCAAAGACATCGCTCGCCGCTCATCTCTGCTCAGTGGAGCCGGCGTGGAGATGCTTCCATGTGGCTTTGCACACGCGTTGTATTGTGAGCTCCCTCTGCTGGACACCCCCACCTCAATGTTCAGGTTGCCCAGAGCACAGTTGTGACCCTGCAGTTTGACTGGCCGAGGCAGAGCGTTGGCTTGGGGATGAGCTAAAGTGTGTTCTGTGGAATAATAAGATGGATGTGCACCTGGGTGTGAATATGAGTAGGATTGACTCTGGTAGTCCATGGCGTAATGCATGTTTGCTCTCCTAGCGTGTTCAGCCATGCTGTCTGGTTCTCCATCGCTATACGTCATGCCTGCGTCTACACTCTGGTAACCTGGTGCTCCACCAACAGGGTTATCTGGGGAGGCCAAAGGGGGAGTGGAACCCAGGGAAAGACCGGAGTCTGACTCTAGATCGTCAGCTGGGAGAACGCGTGAACCGTGTCCGTGTGTGGTCCAAAGCATGTGCCGGCGTGGGTCCTGAAAGAGCCCGGCGTTGGCCCTCCTGTGCCCGTGGCTGGTGGCGGACATGTTCACCTGCTCCCTCAGAGCCATGCTTGAGGGCGCCGTGTGACCAGAGAGGGGGAGCATCCTTTGGAGGGGCGCAGCGTCGGCGTGTCCGTACATCGCCCCGGCGTTGTCGCTCGGACGGTGGTAACATTCGTCGTAAGTGCCGGCAGTGGTGAGCGCGCAGGCAGCAGGCGCGGCCTCCGAGTGGGCCTGAGCCGCCTCGTATCCTCCCACAGCGGCCATGGGCTCCATGGTTTGGTACTGTGCCGTCTCATAGGAGCCTGCGCTGGACACTTCAAACTCCTGCAACCAAAACAAAATGGGGGTTTGGAAAGTTCAGTGTACAATGTGCTAAATGCAGTCAAAGGATTGAAGGCAATACAAATGTCTTATTTCCTCCCGCATTTTATCTGGCTAACTATAGAACACAGTTTGCGCCCACTTCAGCGTGCCACCCAAAGCCTATGAAGGGCCCTCATAGAAGTGATCAGGTTTCACCTGGAAACAGATGTCTATTGTGCTCCGCAGGGGGCCGCTAGCAACATGCAGCACTTGCCCCCCTCTCGCAATCTCTTCATCTCGCCATCATTCAAACGGGCCATTGTTGCTTTCCTCAGCCGTGTATTAGTTTTTCAACAGTTAGCAACACATATTTATTCCACTAGAATGAGACATAATAGATTTAGTAATTATTTTTAGTACAAAATGAACTGATAATACTGCATGAGATATTGTGATAACGGTTGCCTATTTGGAGAAAAGACACAATTTGGGAAATCCGTTTTTTTACTGTGTGTAAGTGCTAAAGAGTTACCTGCAGCTCTGGGATGGCCATCAGCTCCTGCCAAGCAACATCCATCTCCGTGTCCTGAGCAGCTCCATGAGACCTGGCTGCAGGGTAATTATGTGACATGGACACTCCGCCACACTGCCTGCCTGGAATAGCTAACACCTTGTGAAAATAAAGACAAATCGTAAACTCGTACATGAGTATGTATTTCAGGCTTGATTATTTGTGGTGTTTCTTTTTTTTCCCCACTGTTCATTCAAAGACTTACCTCACAGGTTCTCCTCAGAGGGAGAGCATAGTTGGCCGTGGAACACATTCAGGACGAGCTTTTGTTGCAGGAGATCAACCTGGCAAAAACACACGCCAGAGTGTTAAGTGTTACCTACGAACTCTGACACCAGGAAGACCTCAAAGACCACTAAGTCACACAGCGCGTCCAAACACACATTTCAGATACATACATCACAGCACAGATCGGTAGACGTGCCGCTGCTAAATAAGTGGCTGGGTTTTTCTTTTTGAGAGCATGAGGGGTTCAGTTCAGTTGATTTAACTCCTCCCAGCAGCTGTCCCGGGTGCAGCTATGCCGACTCCTGATAACACAATCTGCGGGAAAACAGCGCTCGCTTCGAAACACACTGGGGCCTGATGCTGCTCGGAGAATTCGGTGTATGCCTTGCATTGGCAGTACTCTTCCAAATGTTTTGGTTGAGCTCTGTCAGTGGGCTGTTTAAAAAAAAATGTAAAAGACATTTTAACAACTCCGGCTTGTATTGCATGTTTGAGAAATATTCCGATTGAGTTAAAAACACAAAATGAAACCGCTTCCTAAACGCCAAAAGAGAAGTGGACAATCAATTTACGACACACTGGTGCGCACAAATGTGCATCTGCTTGCTTGATTATTACAACTGAAGTAAGGAAGCTCAAAAAGAAACCAAGGATGGGGATGCAAAGTATCTTCCTCTGTGTACCCCTCGCTGTGAAACCGTTCAAATTTAATTTAAGTCATTTTACTAACTTGAAGATGTCTCGTATCAACATGATGATTCAATAAATGTGTTCGATAAACAACCTGTGTTCCCTTCAATAAATGAGGTGTTCACAAGTGGCAGCCTAAAGCGTCTCCACTGATGATAAAGCAGTAACTGCTTCGTGCTCATGACACAGCTACGGGTGTTTGGCAAAAGTGCCATTGAAGTTGTAGTTACCTGAAATTCAAAAGATTATTAAAATACGAGTAGTGGAAGTCAGGCTAATTGGACTATCACACACTGTGTCACACAGGTGTCACATTACAGGTGGGCTGAACCTTTGGGAAATGTACAAGTCATTATTTCTACTTGATAATTGTTAAAGCCGCATAAAAATGTGCGTTACATGTAAGATTTTAAATACTCTTCTAATTTCCTCTTGACCTTCAAAATAAACGGCACCTAATGTGTAATATCACATATAATTTCAATTGCACCTGCTATTTGCTATCATTATTTTGCCGTTTTGAAAAATAGGGTCAGAACATCATATTGTGTTATAACCGGGGTTGCGTGTGGTAAGTTTCTTACAGCTGTTTCCTTTACTGTAAGAGATCATAATTCACTCTCAACACTTGCTGCTGGTTTAGTCATTGAAAAAGAAGTTTAAATTCTTAAGTCAAATTAAGTCACCAAGATAAAACTTAAACACAACTGCACACATTTTGTATTATCTGTGTTGTCACTTCAAATTATGCCTGGTAGCGTTTGCGAAAAAATTGCAATGTTTAATAGATGGCTATGCAATCACGTGTATTATTACTAATTGTTATTGAAGTTATAGTTAATTATATACTTGTATAAAGAATTAATTTGAATAGCAACACTATAATCTCCCAGTCGGCCGCAGTTTTGCAACAGAAAAGCTCAGATAGATTGAAAGAAAGGATCAGGGTGAATGAACATACCTGGCCACCATTCTGTTCCTTCGGCAGGTGATTAGGTGTAAAAAAAATAAAAAAAAACTTCAGATGTGAACCACAATCCTGCCGGTAAAAAAAAAAAAAAAAAAAAAAAGGTTTGAAACTAAATTCTGTTCTTTTTCACAGACAATGTGTTTCTACCATCAAGTCAAATACACAAGGCCCTTTGCTCTTGCTCTTCTGCAACTGTCTGGCCCTCCCTCCGCTCAGCTACTCATACAGCCGCCGGCGTAAATGGGATGGCTCTGTGCGGACAAACACAATCTTCCTGTAAAGCAACCACACCACTTTTTTTTTTTTCTTTTTTCACTCTTCTATCCTCAATAGCACACTTGCACTCCAACCTCCAAATTTCCCCTTTGCCCACATGACAAACCACAAACCTACAGTCTGCCAAACAACACGGCAATCATTGTCAGTCCACACAGAGGTAGGCAGATGTTTACACAAAAGAATAAAAAAAATACTGAATACTAATCTTGATTTAAATTATCATTGTGAGATTAAAAAAAAAAGTGAAAAGTGAAAGTAGCCTGCTGCTCGTCTTTTTGCGGGTGTCCTTTCAAATCCTTCAAAACGAGAGGTATGAGGCGTGTGATGTGGAGCACCTGGAGCTGGCATTGCCGTCAGGGCCCTGTTCTAGCAGGAGTGGGCTGCAGGTAAGATCGCGACTCAGTTTAGCAGAGATGGAATGCACAGCCTCCGACAGGTAAGAAAGACCACATTGTTCCTCTATCTGGCAGAGCAACCGCCGGGGGAGAGAGAGGAGCAGGGGGAGAATGGAGGGGAGCGTGTCTTACATAGCAAGTGACCATTAAAATCCCTCCCGAAAAAAATCCCCTCGTTGCCCTGATGTGAAGCACCGTGAGCCGAGAACTCACAAAGACTGTGTGTTGTGTGGAACTTTATTGTGCAACACACTTCCAGACAATTGCTGTTGGTAGAGAGGATACATAGTTATTGCTTAATAGAGCCATTCGTTGTTACGCACAGTGACAGATTGCTGCCATTCAACCATCATTTTGGAACATGAAACATTCAAGCAATTCAAGTCTTTGTAAAACCCCCCGTGCCAAGTATTTGTAGATTAAGAAAAGCCTCTGAAAGAAAAGTTACCTTTTTGTAAAACAAGCAGATGCAAATGTATGTTTGTTGAATTACTCGCAAACAAGGGAGACACGGACGGTTTGCTCTTAAAACAACTGGTGTGCAACAGATGGAAGCAGTTTCTGTAAATAAGCATTGTAACTCATTCATTTATTTAGCCAGAAAGTTTTTTTAATGAAAAATAATAACTTCAACAGGGTTCACCGTATATACTCGAGTGACATTTTTAAAGTGGGTTCATAAAAACACTTACAATTTATGTGATTCACAATATGTAAGCATAATAATATTAAGAAGATCTTATGGTCTTTTTACACACTTGATAATTCAACTCAACCTTTTTTGTTTGTGGACAAATGCAACAAAGTCACTTAATAAGAATATTTACTCTGAATACTAAGCAGACCTTAAACGTTTTTTTGTGTGAAATAAATGTACATTTTAGGGCTTTCAATAAGAAAACTTGAGTTTCACTATATACATATATCACTGTATATTCCCGAAACATGAGAACATGGAGGGTTTGGTCTGATCCAACACAACATCACATCCCTCAATGTTTTCCTTTTCATTGTTCTAACATGGAAAGAGTAGGTGGCTGACAGTCAAGGAAGGTGAACGTCTACCAGGAATCAAAAAAAGGGACTTCCCAACCCAAG
This sequence comes from Apeltes quadracus, assembly GCA_021346845.1. Lineage (NCBI taxonomy): Eukaryota > Metazoa > Chordata > Actinopteri > Perciformes > Gasterosteidae > Apeltes > Apeltes quadracus. Next base: position 8,521,867 of record CM037928.1, on the reverse strand, counting down.
TTCCTAGCACCCAGCCCCTGCCTCAACCACTGCCCCGGCACGCCACAGAGCACCCTGTCATTACTGCGACCACATGGGTTGAGAATCTGGACACAGTTCCCGTGTATACGCCTACTTTCCCTGTTTGTGTTTGTTTGCCTCAATTAGTCGTCAACATCTCTGCTCTGCAGCTTGTGTGAACCTCTCAGGGCCGGGAGCATTTATTTATTTTTTTGTTGCTGAGCATGTCGATGCTACGAACAACTCTACTTAAAAAATACATGTTACATGTTGGCCGGGAGCTGATCTTAAATGATCTCAATGACCACATTGTTATACAGGCCGCGAAACATTTAATGAGAGAATGAGGGTTAAATACTTCTGGTCCCTCTGGTTGCTCACCACCTCATGCTGTCCTGATGTCTCTGACGTATTTCATTTGTTTATTGAAGATGAAGAAACGTGGCATCGTTCGTTTTGTTTTAACACTCAAAAAGCTGTAACAGACATAAACTAAAAAACCGCCTCGCTGCTAAACAAAATGAATGTGTGCTTTGGGTTGCGGTATCATAAAGGGAATTTTTTTGGAGTCAGCTTCTGGGAAAGGAAAAAAAAAGAGAGGGCAGAGTATTATTTCTCTATCTTAAAATCTGAAATATGACAAATAGTGACATTTTACGTTTGTATAACGTTATTTGGCATCTTTAATAACCACAAAAAAAATAATGACATACAAAAGGTCATAACATTTGCATACGTTTAGCATGGAAGCCAACTGGATTTTTTTGGGGAATTTGGGCCAGTATGAAGCTGCTTATACCCAATTTCATGTACGTTACTAATTCTACTGTGTGCTTAGGATGTTTATTTTCATTTGTACACTACTGATGTTTTTCAAATGAGCAGGAGGCCAAATGTTTTAATGGACATATTCCTCAATGCAACTGATGTGGATGGGAATTAGGGATAACCTTTCCATTCTCGTTCCTTCAGAGGTCGTTCACGATAGTTATCTCTACCTGAAACCAAAAGAGGAACCTGAAGATGCCCCATCATTCTTCAGAATGTCTCAATAAGACATGCGCTTATCTCAAGATGTTCAGATTAAGTTGTTTTGTAACGACAGTGCTGTATTTCTAAATTATTTTGTGAATTTTTTTTACCCTTTCTTTCTGACACAACCCATTTCTTAATTTGAATGCTGGTGTTGGACGGTCATGATAAGAACATTTAGTTGGTCATTGCATCATTGCATGGTTCAGTGCACGTCAAGTCTAGTGGGTAGTGCAGACACGGAGAGGGAAGGTAAGGAAAGGAGGATGTTGGTTGGCGGAAGCTCTGCTAAACGCTGATAAAAGTAACACTTGGTTCTTCGGAAGGGAACTGCTAACTGCTGTGGTTGCTGGCATCAAGCTGAGATGAGGGGAGCAGCACATTACTTCATTCTCTATCTATTGCTGTTATTCATTTCCACGTTTGTTGTGAGTATTAGACAGAACCAGTAATACATGAACAAATGGTTCTCCCATCATGCTTTGAAGATGTGTGCTTAATTCATGCTTTATTCTTCAAGGCCCTTCAACCATGACATGCACACATCTTATTTCAAATAGTTTGGCCGTATGGTTGAAACGCACTTATTGTAAGTGGCTTTGGATCAAAGTATCAGCTAAATGACATGTAATGTAATGGCACCATGTTCATTTATCATACATGTTGATATATCATTCAACTTTCTTCCCCATCTCCAACCCTGCCAGCATGATCATAACTGTCAGGATTCTAACACATATTTGTATGAATGTGAATTCATCTTAATGTCATATGAGAATTTTTTAAGCTGTAAAATATGAGCAAGTTCAAGGCAGCACAGTGTTTCCTTTCCTGTTGGGTACATTTTGAAATCTTAGTGGCTGAATTGTGTCAACATGTCAGTATTGCAACACGTTATGGTTGTCCGCAATGTTGGTGAATGGCAGACATAGTTTGTAGCATTTTCCCATACACCCATTTGCAGTTAAAAAATAGCCATGCACCACTTGCTTTCAAAACTTTGGCCCTACATATTCCTGTGTCATTTCAAACTCAAGCCCAAAAATATCTTACAGTAAGGCCAAACAGCTGATGTAATTCATGGTGTGATACAGGGAAATCCCCATCTGCCTAGGTTTCCAAAAGCTTCCCAGAAGTGGGAGCTATGATGATTTGGGTTGGTTAGATGTAGGAGGATCCTGAAAAAAAATGTTGATGAGTACAAGAAAGCAAAGCCTTGTAAATTTGTTTTCTTTAAATTATTGAGTCAATAATGATAGTTGATTTGGACCGTGGTGAAGATTGGAACACTGACAACAACTTCAATGGCCTAACGGAGTTTATGAAAATATTTAGAAAATGACTTACATTGGCACCCTTGGTCGGGATCTAGATCAGGGAAATACACAAGGAATAACTTATGTTTGACTTTCATAATAGCCGCAAAGGGGCGGGTTGCACAGTTGCAATCTTAATTTACAGTACGCCTGCAGAAGACAGAATAACACAGACATATAGTTTGTGGAGGAGAACCCACGGTATTTTACTTCACGGGAGAGACATGAGATTATCAAGTTTCAACATTCTCCTGACGTGTGGCAGATACTGGTGAGTTTAAAATACGTTTAATAAGTGTTCTTTCCGGGTTGTTCTCTCGCGGCAGCTCTTTGCCCCGCTGAACAAAACGCAGGCTTCGTATCAGCCAATAAGAAAGAGCTTTATTCACCAAAGCTGTGACGTGGCCGCGGCGCAGCCGCTGTCTTGCTAGCTAGATTGCCAACGCGAAAGAAGATGCATTCTCCAATACTGGTAATGTTATCGCTTGAATTAATATAGCACAGTACATGTGTCATTCAAGCTTTTAATTATAACGTATTTGTAGTACTACATGCGGGTGTTTCTCGACATTTAATGGAATATGATAATCTAGTTATCGAGTTAATTCGACAGGAAGCTAACTAAAGTAAACGGGTCCACTGTGTTGCTAACCAGCTAGCTTGGCCTCAGAGCGCTTCGTGGGTAACTCAATGTGTTTTGTTGATGATGTGGAAGTGTCATGTCTTCCTTATGACATTGCGGTTGAGCAGTCGTTATTGCTGTTTCTAATATATATATTGATTCACTCAATTCACTCAATGTCAGACCAGACGACGTTTGACGTCATGCTAACTTTTCGTGTTTTTTTTTCTTCCGGTTGTTGGTTTGTATATGTTTGACCAGTAACACTCATCGAGTCTTTGCTAAAATCCTCTTATCTTAACAGGGACCATCCTTGTACACTGTCAAAGCCGTTCTGATTCTGGACAACGATGGAGACAGGCTATATGCCAAGGTAAGCTATAACATTAGATAATAGTACTACCAACGTTACCGTCATTAACTTAGTTAAATATTTCTTCAGCATTTGGTCCTGAGCCAACAGCTTTAAATGATCCGTAATTTTAAACGATATGTATCTAAGTAACTACGTTATACATGTTTTATTTACTTGTAATATTTGTGAACTCGGGTGTGGTAAAATACACATTAAAAACAGTTGTTTATAATGTAGAATAGTAGAATGGGGGGTTATCGGCACATGACGTGGTAAATAAAGCCAGAGCAAATTTCCCCTTAACATTAACATTTTATTCCTGTTCTGTTGAACCTCCTAACGTTGTAACCACTGTAGCCATATCGATAGTATTGTCTCTGATGCTTACACATAAAGTAGCTCTTTCCTTTGTGTCATTGGCCTCAATTTTTCCTTCAAAACTACTTTACACACAGAAAGACCCCTGCTTTTGCTTCAGGTGTTATGTCCTTTATTACCTCGAAGACATTACATGCACTGCAGTTTGACCCTTCATACACAAATACGGACACTACCAGCACGGTTGCTCATTGATTTAGGATGTTTTTTTGACCTTTTATGTTGTAGCTTTACTTGCTCTGGGCTGTCAAACACACATATGGGGGAAGTTGGAAACTATTTAACATTTGACTCATGCGCGTATTGGTATTTCTATTAAATTTGTTGAAAAATATTTTAATATCGCAAGACTTTTTTTTTTTTTTTATCCAAATTTAAACCCATTAATTTAGTAAAGTTTTCAGCTTGGGTTATGAGTTAAGATGGCAATCTGTAATTACTTCTTCACTTTGACTTCATCTACAGTATTACGGTGATGGATACCCATCAGTGAAAGAGCAGAAGGCGTTGGAGAAGAACATATTCAACAAAACCCACAGGACGGACAGTAAGACGTATTTGTTATTTTAAAGATAACCATTTTTCGCCCTCCGTACATCTAATGACATCCATTTGTTTGATTTTGTGTGTCCTTAGGTGAGATTGCATTACTCGAAGGCCTCACTGTTGTCTACAAGAGCAACATTGACCTTTTCTTTTATGTAATCGGAAGTTCTCATGAAAATGAGGTAAGCTTTAGGGTTTTATAACGATCCATTATCAAGCAAGACCAATTATTGTAAAATCCCATCACTTCTCTTGCATATGTTTTTATTTTTATTTATTTTTAATCGTATGAACTAGAACTGTAATTTATGACTGTTTTTCCAATTTTTAATGATATTTCCAGACTTTGGCAGTCTCTTGTAAGGTGTAGTAATTTTGCACGGCCCATTCTGTATTATAGATTTTAATGTGATTATATTATTTCTAACTTACCAACTGTGGTTTGTTGTCAAAATGAAATGTTATCAGTTGTGGTCGTGCATCTACACTTATTTAGAATTATTTAGAACTCATGGTATTTCTATGTAATATGTCTGGCGGGTCGATTTATTATGTTGTTTTCTCTAATTTAGCATGACATTGATTGATGTAGTTATTAGATAATAAATAGATACAAATAAATAATTTACCAAACTGATTATTTTCGTAGCAAATGTTCTCAATTGCATAGTTACCTGATTTAAGTTTATCAGAGATTTGACCTAACAAATGATCTTGCAGATGTATTCACTGTTTTTTGTGTGCTTATATTGTGGGATACACAGATCTCCTGATGTGACTGTACAGACAGAGCAAATTGAATAAATGATGTGCCTTACGGTCCAAATTAATATTGTGAAAACCATAACAAGCAGTTACACGCACGTTATTTCCTGAATTCTTTTCTCCCAGATTAAAGAAAAACAATGTTTTCTTTTATTCTCAACAGCTTATGCTTATGGCAGTTCTAAACTGCCTTTTTGATTCTCTCAGTCAGATGTTGAGGTAAGTTTTGACTGCTGTTTTACTGCAAAACCTTCACAAATCAATTTTTGATGTGTAGAAAGCTGCGGTTGACATGCATGTCTTTACTCTGTAGGAAGAATGTAGAGCGAAGGGCTTTGTTGGAGAATATGGAGGGGCTCTTCCTGGCTGTGGATGAAATTGTAGATGGAGGGTACGCACAAATTGCACATTGAGCACCACAAAAGTTTAATTTAATTAATAAATTTGTTTAATTAATGTTACAAAGAGTATATCTAACTACAGCATGTTTCTGTGGGATTAATAATTGTTGGTCCGTCTCTTTGCTGTCTCCTGCAGGGTGATTCTGGAGAGTGACCCTCAGCAAGTTGTGCACCGCGTGGCTCTCAGAGTAGGCTCCTCCCCTCTCTTCACATACATTCGACACAGTTTGATGTTAAGGCGTATAAACGTAAAATAATTGTTCCTGTAGGGGGATGATGTGCCTTTGACAGAGCAGACAGTCACCCAGGTGAGAAAATCCATCCTTGCATCGCTCTCTGCTATAAAGTTTAAAAGCTCCATTAGATTATTGACTGTTAAAGCTCGTTAATTCAGAACCTATGACTACAAGGGCGTTGATATAGCATCATTCTCCTCTACTCCTACTTTGTCACGCACGTCTTAGTTGTCATATATTTAGGGGCGGGTTTTTTGCGGCGAGGGTGGGGGCAAAGTTATTGTACAAAATCCTCAAAGGGCTTGAGTCCAATAACTACGTAAAGTAGAACTAACACAACCATATTTCCCCCAATTCTGATACCACATGTCCATTCCAAGATGGATGGCTGAAAAATGCTAAATTGAATTAAATATTAATTCTAAATACAAAGCTGTTACCAAGGCAGGTTACACACTTAGAATTCTCCTTTCCTACTTTTGGGACACTTTGTCTTCCTGAATGTATGACTTCAACTCTAACGCACACCATTTTATATACATCACGTTTTTTAGGAATAACTAAATCTAAATATCAGATTATGCAGGGCTATGTGATTAAACAAATGTACAGTTATATATCATATATATATATATATATATATATATATAATAAATAAATAATGGATACAAAAATAACTACTTCAAACACATGGTACTATAAGATTTGATTTTTCAAGTTTTCATCCATCTGCACTATTGCCTACGGTAAATTAATAATATGCACATAACACAGCTTTTAAACAACGTTTAAGGTGTTTCAAAAGGGATAATGACTGTCCAACAATAAGGCCCAATAATAAGTGCAGTAGACATTAAAGTACGCCCTTCAATGTAGTACAATACGTTCTATGAATAACGCTGCACGTGATTTAAAAGTTCCCTTTGGAAAGGTGTTGGAAGCCAGCAGCGGATCGTTTACTTCTTACATGAGTCGTCAGCGCTTCTCTTGATTCATTTAATCATTTAAGAGGCCTGAGACGGGCCACCACCATCCTTCATCTAGCTGTGATTAATGGCTGTCCCCATTTCCCGTTTTTAATGGTTATGATTATCCTTTCATTCAATGAGTTAAGATGATTATTTAGATGTTGCAGTGTGTTGTAGTTTCTCTATTCTTTATTGTTAGCGCTATTAGTTTTATTAGCGCGCTGAGAGCCCGCAGTGGAAATGCTTTGAATGAGTCATTTGAGTGATCTGCTCAGTCAAACCAAGTTTTCATCCACAGGTTCTTCAGTCTGCCAAAGAACAGATCAAGTGGTCGCTCCTACGATAAAATCACCGACGCACAACTCTACCAGTGAGCCGCAGTTCAGCTCAGTCTTTATGGCACTGATCGGCATTCACCTTTTCCTCTGATTTCCACTCCTTCAATTAAAGCTGTGAGGAGTACCGCTGGCTGATCCGGTCACACTCCCAGGATTACTGTTTGATTACTTTGCAATGTATGATATAAACATCGACCTGAGGATAAGATATGGCGTACATCAAAGCACTGCCTTATTGGTTAGTTTGTTTTCTTTATGAAGGCCTCCAGGTGTTTGTTAACCCAGTGAATTGGTCTCGTGTCTAAACGTCATCACAGCCTGTTGCTGCATTCCACGTGTATCCTTCAGTTTATTCCATTTGACAGCATTGCCATCTTACTGTACAAAGTATTGAAGCACTGTCATTCAATTACATGATTGTGATTTAAATAAGGTGTACAACTTGTATTGTAGTCATGCCAATAATAACAAAGGTGTGTTGTGAATATATTTTCGATCTTTGACATACATGCTTTGATGAATGATAAAGATGCTTGTAATAAATATTTGTTGACACCAAGATGTCAGCAGCTGTGATCTGTAAAACTCCACCTGCCGTGTGAGGAACATTGTCTTCTGCATTCATTTCGGAATTGTGTTGTTGACGTGAACCCTAGACCTTTTAAGTATTGGAGGCACGTGGCATAATGCTGCTATCTGTAATTGTGGCAGGTCTTACAGAGCAGCCACGCGGTTCTCTTTGTTCCTCGGGAAGTCCTCTAAAGCCAGAGACACTTGAGCAAGTGCTCCATCTCCTGGTGGCTGCAGCGAACTGCGAGGCCGCGGTGCACAAATACGGTCGACAACAATGGAAACACGGGGAGGGGACTCACTCGCGCTGCTGTGAGCGGAAGCTTACGCTCGGCTGTGTTTCTATGACACGCGGACCAGTTTTATGGAGTCCTACTTGATGGATTTCTTCTCTGTAGAGAGCCACATGAGTTGTAGGCTTCGCTGTCCGCTCCCCCACCTAGAACACCTCTTACTCTCATTGTAATGCAAATGAAAGGTGCAGTACTGAGGGAAATGGGAGCGAGCGAGCGAGGTGCACTACATCATGTTGGTACCTGATGCATGTAACAGGACTGTGGATTATTTGTCTGCATTCTTGTGACGATCACTTGAAGGTATTTTTGTGTTGGGTGTACAGCCAACACACCCAACCGTGCTTCATTTCAAACACATTAGATATTAGAGATGTCTCCTCCCTCCATGGTCTTGACAATGAGAAAGCACCTTGTCGCTCACTTGGCATGCTATGACTTGTCGGCCTGAGTAAAAGATCAGTAAGCTACTGTTTTCAGATTTCGTTACAAAATGGCATGAATAATAAGTTTGCCTTTTAACATTTTCTTTCTATCACTTGGCTTAGGCATCAAAGTGGGAAGTGAACGTGCTTGATGTATTTGGTAGTTTGTGGAAAAGATCATACAGTGGGATTTTCCAAATGAGGAATATAAGTCAAAGTATTTCAACCTCGTGTTCGGCCGATGGGAGATTTTACACTGTAGGGGTTGTGAAGCTTTTAAATTAAATTAAGTAAATTGCATTGTAGTTATTCTTAGCCCCAAAAAATGATTTTAGTTCAGCTCACACTACATTCAATAACTGATGAACAGCACTTCCCATGTTGCGTATCAATGCCAGTTGACTGACAGGCTGACAACAGCTCACATACAAAAGGGCCACAAAATGTGTGTGTTGGCTCTTGGATGCATGCATGTGGGTTCATGTCTGTGTGTAACAGAGGAAGTACTCAATGAAAGTGTTATTAAGTCTGACCTGTGGACCAATTGTCTCGGCTTCGCTTCACTGTGATTCAGCCCCTGAATCTGTGGCTCTTTATTGCTGCAGCGATAGCATGAATGGAGGCCGTGTTGATGCCACTTTCAAAGCGTTTCACTGCAGAGAGAGCAGAAAGAAAGGGAAGGGTAATCATTATAAATGGACTTCATTATTGCCCCGGTTTACTGTTATCGCGCTAGTTTGCCGTTGTGTAACGAGCGGCTTATGTCCCCGTGTGTGGTTACAGTGAGGCCGAGGGAAACATGAAGGTTAAGGGGACGAGTTGAGCAGAAGTAGACAGCGATAAACGTGATCGGATGACGTGCAGGCGAGGCCCCCCCGTGGGAGAGGGAGACGGTTAAAAACGATCCCATCCAGGGTGCCTGTCCAGAAGCCTCGCTGCACCGCCATCAGGGGCGCGGTGACTTCCTTTCATCCGCTAATTACAGTTGCACCATCATAAAAAAAACAGCGAGGTAATTTATAATAATTATACAGGCATGAGTATAACAGCTCGGGACGCCGTGGCTCGACATGCTGTACATAACATGCAGTAAAATTGTCATAGACGTGTGTGCTCGAGCCTCGTAATTGATCGATGCATACAGTGAAAGAGTCACGCTCTTTCTCTTGCGTGTGTGTGTGTGTGAGTGGATTGTGTGAATTAGAGTCAATAAATTATCATCATCAGTTAGCTTACAGAGTCTTTATGTCAAAGTCAATGGGCCTGAGCACCCATCCAATGGGTTCCCCCTGATAGAGGGAAACATTACTGGGGAAACCAATGACAGCATGTTGGATGCAGCACAGTAAACATTTTAAAGGAAGCGTCATTATATTGTCCAGAGCGGGACAAAGGCCAAGACCAACATGATGTTTAATGACCTAGTGTATTAAAATTAACAAGGCCGTTTCCCTTGTGCTGCTTCCTCGTCCGTCCTGCGGATTATGCTTAGATTTAACATAATGATATCAACATAACGTCTGGAAAACAATGTGCGATCCGTTGTTTATTGTTGAGCTGCATTTTCGAAATGGTTCTACATTAAGTCGACCCCCACCACACCCACAGCATCGCTGTATCCCTCGAAAATGTTAATAATGCTCCAATGCGGCTGGGGTCTCGTGTGGTGTGCGCGTGTCCGGGCCCGGTCCTGCAGCTCGCCGGCGTGACGTGGTTTACGGCTCCGGTTGCCCTCCCCATGCCGGGTTTATGGATCGCCATAGAACAGAGAATCATGAGCACGACAGGAGGAGCCAGCCAAAAACAACACCTCCACCACTGCACCATGGCCTGCCTCTGCAATAACTCAACACAATGTTTATGTTTCTGAAGGGGGGAAAAAAAAGGAAAAGCATTCATAGTAATGACATAAGATGACTGTAAATTCTGATGCTAATGTTTAGGTTTTTTTTGTGGTTGTTGTAAGATAAAAATGTCACCACAAATGTGGCTGCTTTATTGGATGTCGTTACAGGTTGGAGAAAAAGAGATGGTGGGCTTTGTTAAGGGAATACTTTTTCCCCCGGTTTGGACCAGCATTGCCATTCCACAACCAGTTTTTTTTATGATACCCGTAAGATTTATTGCATGAAAATGTTCAACTTTGATAATGAAAGCGCACCACAAAGGGCATCGTTAATCTGGGAGATATTCTACCTGATGTGTTTTCCCTCTGCTGTGCAGTGCATCACTCTTTACCCAACGTGTGATTGTGGATGTGGAAGTATTCTGTGGTGCAGCACCAACATGTTCGTGTTTTTTTGCGCTTGTATATGCAAAAGGGTGGTTGCTTCGGGGTTTTGCTTTGTGCCGTAAAGAGCTGCAGCTCCATCGTCCTCTGAAGCTGCACAACTGGGGCACATCTGGTTTCTGGATGTGCTTGACTTGTCTCTTCCTGCAATCCAGAGGGCAGCGTGTATTTGCTGGTGGTGCTGTGTCACAACAGTCCAAGGTTAATAGACTACTCATGTTATTAAACCGTCAGCGTCGGATTTCGGTCTCAAAATGATGCACAGGAGAAGCGTTCGCCGTCTTCACTGTGTACAGTCAACGGCAAAGCTTGAGGAGTGTTTCTGCCTACGGATCCACGTTTTGTTTTTTTCTTTTTTATGGCCACATTTGTTCTTGTTTTTCTGGGAAAAAAACCCCGTCCGTAAATGCTTTGTTGTTTGCTACAGTGTGCGTGTGTGTGTGCGTGTGTGTGTGTGTGTGTGTGTGTGTGTGTGTGTGTGTGTGTGTCGTTTTGAAAATGAACCGAAGAATGTAGATTCAAGCATTTTCTGCTGCAGAGCTCTGAACCCTCCATTTGTTCTCTCCTCCCTCGGCCATCTACTCTTTCTCACTTTCTCCCCCTCCCTCCCCATGGATTCCCCCCAACCACACCACAACACCGTTAACAGACGCGGCCTTGACAGATTTACTGTCATCGTCTTTCCATTGGCCGCCAGCTTGACAGCTGAGATTTAATGCCTCCTTCCCATTGGCCCAGACCGGACAGGTTAATTTATGGGTGCGCTGTGATTTGATGCCTTCGGCCTTTGAAGTGAGTTACAGCTCTGTCGCTTATAGGACACAGAAACGGTGTCAGGTTGCAATCGTAAAAAAAATCTTATCCCTGCAGGGAGGTGCGCTGTGGTATAGTGGTCCTGATGTCATCACAGGGGGAGAAAACCTTCTTGGGTGAAGAGAGAAACGTGTGATAGTATAAAATGCTGGATGTCTATTGCCAACATGCTGTTAACGGCACACAAACCATTCCGCTAATTCCAGAGAGATCAATTCACTTGTGGTGCAAAGAGGGAGAAGTGGAAAATGCCTGTGACTGTGCAAGTCCACACGCAGCCCCTCACATCACTTCTACTGCTGGAATGTGCATTTGTCTTATTCTCTTCTCTCATTTCGCGGGTTTTTTCCTCTACGTCGGCGGGGGGGGGGGTCAGGAGACCCTGAGTGACGGAGTAAATCACGCGTATTCATCATAGCTGATCAACAGCAGCGCACCGCCGCAGTCACTTTGGCGTCTGACTACTGTATCTGATCGCTGCGGCTCCAGCGTTCGTGCGACGGCATCATCCATCTGCAGCCTATCTCCTCATCGGCCTGACAGTTTGTGCTGACAAGATCAAGAAGAGCGGGGCCCTGTTATCAGCCGTGGCCCGTGGAAAGCTCTAAAGGTGAAACGCATTCGACCTGTCTTATCACCCCGGGTGAATTCAAGCCCCCTCTGTCCCTCTGATTTTTAAATCCCTCTCTTTACTCTTTCCCTTCACACTGGACGACGTCTGCTCAGATGGAAAATTGTCAGAAAATGCAGCGGGAGAGAGGAAATCCCCGGACTTTCCTTGTCAAGTGAGATTGCATAATTTAGTCAGAGACCTTTGGCTGAACCTGAGAACCTGGGGTTCCACACATGCCATCTGACAATGTGCCATGTAAGATATAGAACACAGGTTTTTCATCTTTAACAGACGTGATCCCTCTGAACCCGGAGGAATGACCGATAGGTTTGCGGTGTGTTTGAAGAGGTCGGGGGAAATTTACCTGAGTTAACCATTTCGCTCAGGTCTGTTCCCCAGAGCTATGCTCTATGTGCGCTCCAAGCTTTCTATTACAACTTTTATGGCAACTCTTTTTAGGCTGGCAGAATTACATTGTTAGTAAGGGTTCTAGTAAATCTACGGCTTTGAGGGAATGAATAACTTCTGTGGCTTCCCAGATAAAAAAGGTCGTTCCCCAGCAGTGTGAGCATTGAGCACCTATAAAGCTCAAATACGCACTCTTGTTGTGGCTCGTTGGTTGTTCCCCAGCTCGGTCCAAAGGTGTCCCAACGAGCTGTGGATTAATAGGAAGGCGCGAGGCCAAAGCATGTTAACGGATCTGTCAAGGCTTACGACACCTCCGTTGAAAAGATACTTTTGCACAGTCTGCAATGTGCCAGGAAGTCCATCCTGTTGAGGGAATGTGAATTACTGTTTATGTGGCCAAATAAACGTCTGCAACAAGGTCCCGCACCACTGAACGATGTATTTTAGAATAAATCTGCCGACCATAAGTAGAGTTTCACGTGGCAGAGCAGGAGGCCCTCGTGACGGTTTTTCAATTGATGCACAGGTTTTGGAGATGTATGACCTGAGGACCGGCAGTCGAGTGTCTAATGTGTAATACACGCTAGACGTCAGAAATGAGTGCACATTTTTAAACTGAAGCAACTCCGGTGCCAGTGACACGTAGGACACTTTGTCTCAATCAATCCAATGAGAACGTGTGTCCAGACCTTTGGCTGGTCCTGTAAATGGAATTCATGTACTATTTAGATACGTGTTCAAAACAGCAAGCCTTTTTTGTTGCTCATCTTCCCCATTCTCTCTAACCCAACCTAAAATCTCTCTGGCTTCACGCCACGAGGGCCCGACGGAGCCAAATCGCAAAGAGCTGATTCTGGAGATTCAGGTTGCACGGTTGCCAACTCGTACGGAGATTAGTTCTAATGCATGAATATTCCTGATTTGAATACATTAAAACACGCAAGTAGGCCAAACTTGACTTTTCCATTGTTAGCAGTCACTTGGCTCCAGCTTCTCTTCTCCTCTGTGATATACATGACGACATGCGGAAGCTAATTAATCTGAGTTAATCAGAAAGGTCTGTGAATATGAAGCAATTCGAAGCGTGATGCTGATGATAACATGTTTTGTGAGTCAGGAGGCTGGCATACATCCCTTCAGTAATTTACATATATTCATTAGACGTTAACAAAGATACTGGAAAATATACACCAACTTTGTACCCTTTGGAGGCCATTCATTCCATTTCAGATTCAGGTTTCATTTAGCGTGAAACGGTTGCCGTTAGCTGACCCCCCCCCTCAGTTGACCCGGCTAATCTCTGACTTAATATTGCTAAAGTTCTCTTGGTTAAAAGGCAACCCAAGACATCATTTATTTCTGAATAATCGCCCCCAGTATAAGAGAATATTACAATATTTGGAAATCATTAATACGTAATGCCTTCACACTTTAACTGCTCATTGTGTGACGAGAACTTTAGATTTATGGCTAATTCTTTAACATAATATCAAAAAGTTATGGAGCAAGTGCAATAAGTCAAATTTATGTTATGTTTAATGCTGACACAGTTGGGTTAACATTTAAACATTTTTTTATTTTTTATTTTATTTTTATTTCAGTCGGATTCTCATTTATTGCCTGAACTTGCAATAAACACCCGACCTGTTCCCCTCCCTGGACGTTTTGGGGGTCGTGTTCACTGAGGTGTCTGGGGAAAATGGGAGTAACCCACATAGAGATGAATTTAAATTTTAATGATGAGGAGCACCAGCACGCTGACGGCCACGGAACACCTCAGACAGCTCAAATATAAACGCTAATTAACACCGAGCGGCGGGCTGTCGCGGGCCTGATGGATGTCGAGGCGGAGGAGAGGGGGGGGGGGGGGGGGTGAAGATCACTGCTTTCAGGCAACCCACGATTCTTTTATTAATCAAAGCGTGAGATGAAAAGGCTCTCCCACACCTCGGGGAGAAGGGAGATAGCGGGGGCGCCATTGTTGGGAGGGTTTCAATCATTCGCCGGGAGCCCGGCCTTTATTTGATCAGGGGGGCGTCCAAACATTTGCAGGAGACGGAGCGTTTCTGCTCCCGAGCGCTTGTTTTCGTGGACCCGTGAACGACCCCGCGTGTTTTTTTGCACACAGTGTGCACACAGTCACCTCAGATTTACTGGCTGTCGGGCGAATTTCTGTTTGGAGGGCCCGTTCCTCTCGCTTTTCTGCCTCCAGCGGGAGAGGCGGGCTCGCGGAGGGTCGGCGAGGCCTCTCAAACGGAGCCTCTCCTCGCTGATGGAGTGAGCCGAACGGAGCGCGAGGCCGCACTCCCACGCGTTAACTCCGGGGCGGACTCCGCCATCGGTCCGTCTCACAGAGATGATTTCTGCACTTTGTGTATGAAGATGGAGTGTTATCTCCCCCCTCGCCGGTCGCCTCCCCATCTACCTCACTTAAAGAGGTCCATTGTTAAGTGCCAGGGGCCTGTGGGTGCTGTAAATCAGGCGGCAGAGGGAGGGGGATGTCTCCCATGGGGGAAGGCGCACACTCCCAGCAGCCTCCACGCTGATCTCATCCTTCCCATCTTAATGCTTTAATCAGTGGTCAAAAGCAAGGAGGAAGGTGCTAATGGGTGTGATCATCCCAGCGTACGACGGATGTTTGCAATGCCTATGCAGGAAGAACGACCCGGCAACGTGCAGCACAACAAGTAAACCTTCCCTTTTCCTTCAAGAATGTGATGTGGCTCTACGGGGCCACACCGGGGAACCTGCTGGAGGACACCCTGAGAAAAATCAAGGGATGAGAACCGTCCTGAACATGACACTCGACATGGTGAGGGCGATGACGAAAAACGGGCCCGAGCTCCCCAATACTAACCACATTCGCTGTTTATATCGCTTCTAAGTGGAACATTGTAAACATAAGTTGAGTATTTTAACAAAGGTTACGTGGATTTTGTTGCATTACAAAACCCAAAATGGAGAACGTCCAACAGGCCAAAAACTGGCTAAATAAACACCATACAAGGGTACAAAGTTCAGTTCAATTCAAATTCTAAAGACTGGGAGGCAAGTCATATATATTACCAAACATGAAAGCGATGTATTGATCACCTCCATTTTAGCGCTGACAAAAGAAAAGACCTACGTGGCTTCGCACGTAACGGTTCTTTGTTACTGTCTCCAGGAAGGATGTGAGCAGTGAGTTTTTTGGGTACACCGCCCTCTTGTGGTTCGAATAAAATAAAAAACCAATGTAAAAATGTTTCGCAAGGTTTAGTTGTGCTTTTTGATTAATTGAGCCATTAAAAAGGGGAATTCGTCATCGACAGTTTTAATGAGAAATCTGTTGTTTTAATCCCCAAAACAAGTGTTAGCTTTTAAAATGTGACGTTTTAATTCTCATATACAAAAATGTTTCGGTTGTGAATTATCAGGAAAAATTAAGTCCTACTTTTAAAGCAGGGAAATTAGAGCATATTAGGCAAATTAAAATAAATTATATATATGTTATATATATGTCAAATTCATTTTTTGTTGGCTATACCGAGTCTAGTGCGATACGTGTTGGTAACACTGATTTTGTGTCTTTTAATCTCAATCTAGAGAACACACTCCCCCTCATGTAGTCAGTGCTGCCATCTTGTGACACGATTTGCACATTACATATTTCTGAAAAGCGTATCTGCCTTTGTAGTTCAAAAGATTCTGTTGGTATTAAAGAGGAATTTAATGATGTGCTAAGCAGAGGGCAGCCCAAATGGCTCACAAGGATCTGAACAAACATTTGTTTAAAAAGTGTAACAGCTTTATTGAGACTTGGGGCCCTAAAACTCCACTCACTACAGAATGATTGACTGAGTCAAAATAAAATTCACTTCACCCCAGAAATGACAGAAAGGTGGGGCTTACATAAAAGAGAAAAAAAAACTACTTACCAAAATAAAATTGTATAGATCCTCCAACAAATACATGCAAAATAAAAAATAAAATACATTGACTATTCATGACTGCTATACTAACCAAAGCATGGGTGGAAGCTTTTATAATATTATATTCCTAATAGCAAGTTGAACAATGACTTCCCATTTTCAGTTGTCACAAGAAATCATCAGACTAAGGAATATAACTTTGTAAATACTTTGATTTTCCTTTGAAGCGTAGGTCCCATACATACTATTTTCTAACCCTAATACAATTCAAATATAGATATATATTAACTTCATAAAAAGTCAATACAGTGGTAGGCCTCAAACTCCGTTCACGTAATCTAAAAGTCTGACTGCAACAGAAGCACCAGTCTACAATACGATCCTCTACAATTGAGCTAACATCTCCAGTCCAGTGTTTAAAGTCGGATTTCCTCACATAGAGGCCTGAAAATAATATTAAGCGGGTTATCACTTTACAAAACACCATATGGAGCTTATATTCCCTTATCCTTAGCTCATCATCTTCACTGAAGACTCTCAGGGTTAAACTGGAGATGAAATGACAGCTCGGCGTTCTGATCACATTCAGTTAGTTCAAGACAGAGGAGGATGAACCCAATAACACTTCCAGCCACATTGATCTGGGACTTGAATCACGTCTCCCCGGCACCTCGGCGGGAATTAATTTTAGGGTCTGGCTTAACTTCAACTGTGTGCCAACGTACGTGCAGGATTTCTGTTAACACGCTCACTTACCAAAAAACATTTGAGAGGACGGATGCTCTTCAAACCCAGAAAAAATCTACAAACGCTGAGCAGGAAAAAAACATAACTGATCATGGTCTCTGGGAACAGAAAGACAGTAAACACCATTCATTTATATTGAAAGGGTTGTTACAGAGGCACCGGCATTTCTAATTTCCTCAACACGCAGTCGGTTTCTACATCCAGTCATTAAAAAGAATAAAGAAGCTCAGTAACTTTTTTTTCCCCCCCAAAGGGCTTTAAAAACAAAATCCCGGCTCTTCCTACAAAACCTGCATTTCAACAGAGTAACATATAGACAGTCAGGACAAACCCCTTTAAAACAAGGTAGAACAGAGAGGATGAAAGCCAACAGCCGCTACACACCATAACTAATGCCAACATTAGTTGAGCATTTTACATTTCAGGAGCATCTAGTTAACTTTAGTGTGTTTGTACAACAGGGTTGAATCTGTGATCCATTTTTTTTTTACAGCCTCCGAAAAGCATCTAACAAATAATTTGAAATCCATTTTCTTAAAAAGGTGATCTGCTACATGAAGCAAAAATGAAACACCACTTGCGTTTCACCCTATAATAAGCATGATGCATCTTTAAATTTCCCGTTGTAAAAAATTACATTAAATTTAATTTCAGATGTGATGACACACACACCTTTAGTATTGAACAGGACCACAAGGCTGCTGTGACCTTTCTCTGATTAGTAGCTGGTACAGAATTAGTAGCTCAAAATGAGAAGAACTTTGATACCCAGAAGCTACACAGTTCTGCATGCGTGTCCTTCAGTGAGCTGTCCGCACGGAGTAGAGGCCAGCACTGCGGGTCAACAGGATTGACAGCCATATTTTGACAGTCAAAAATATTTCCCTCCGAAGCAATACCAAAAAAAAAAAAATACCTGCGACCTTTCAGATAAAAGGAGACGTGTGCATTTTTAATTCAGTTATTGCCATAGTACCGTGACCTGTTGTCCGAAAATCATGAATTAGTCCTTCCCCCTTTTGTCTGGGTTCGTAAATGGTACAGTAGATTAAAAAAATATAAAAATCCATTATCGAGCTCTGGCGATGAGCCGGCGAGAGCAAAATAAAGTTTGGTTGTGATTAAGCAACGCTGTTTTCAGCTGACAGTACCGTCGAGCTCTAACGGGTGACATTACTGAGCTGCAGGCTGCTGTTGCCTCGTCCGCAGGCGGCTCTGTGGGGAGCGCAGGGTCAGACAGTCAGACGGTTGTTGGAAGGCTGTAGCGGGCTCCAGGAAGCGGGATGGGCGGACGCATCCTGGGAGAACTGGCTATCGTCCTTGCTCGTCCCCACCGTACATAGGCGCCGGTGTCTCAGCAGCCGGTCCGTCCGCGAGAAGTTCTAGGGGGGAAAACAAAGAACTGCTAATGCTGCAAGAGAACCTGCATAAAAAAAACCGTACAAAACGGAGGAGGGAAAGCGCGCAAGCAGATGCTGAAACAACGGCCCACTCACCTGATGGCAGCGATCGCACTGGTACGGCTTCTCGCCGCTGTGCACCCTCTTGTGTCTGTCCAGGTGGTAGCGCTGAATAAAACGCATGTCACACGTATCACAAGCAAATGGTTTCTCTCCTGCGAACAAGACCGGGCAACCGTTTAGTGCTCTTTGATACATGCATACACACAAACACACATATATATCTATTTATATATCGTGGCCAAATAAGCTGCACACAAGTGGACTAACGTAGAAAACCCAACATTGGTTCTGTAGCTATGACTACTGTGTGTGGATGGTTTAAATGTTGGTTAACGATGGGCTCCTGTCATCGGTATAGGAATTGGAGAACGATAACATGTAGCTTTAAAGCGCTTTGACTGGTCAGAAGACTAGAAAGATGCTATACGAGGACAGCCCATTTACTTTAGATTGCACACTTTGGTTCTGGACTTCCTTGAATTTTTTTTGTAGTTTAACCAAAGTAGATGGAACTTAAGAAGAGTGGTTCACTGGCTGAATAGTGGACTCGTTACTCATGAAAACTACTCAGATCCGACATCGACCCGCTCATGCAGAGCGAGAAAGAACATTGAAGACGTGAGCCGTGAATTCTCACCTGTATGAGTAAGAATGTGTCGCTTGAGGTGGTAACTACTCCGGAAAGCTCCATAGCAGTGGTCACAGATGAAGTTCTTCTGGATCTTCAAAGAACTGTCATCGCTCATGTCGATTTGTGGAAGTAAATGCTGATGACAATAAAAAAAAACAATAGTTGAAAGAGCCCTGATAAGGATCCCTGCACGTTGGTACGCATGCTTAACGGCGTTTCTTTACCTCCACTTTCACTTTGCTGGAGGATTTTTTGTGCTTCTTCTTGGGTTGCATATTCTGGTTTGCTTGCATGTCCTTCCCGTCCATCATTCTTGATGAGTGATAATCGCCGTCTTTTCGTATCAGCTTTTGAAGAAAGAAATGGTGGTATGTAACGTATATTGTATTACATATACATACAGCAAAATACTTCAACTCCTTGCATAAACGAGACTAATTGGATATATATATATATATACATATATATAAAAATATAGTTATAATATTGTATTCGTCATTAAGTCTAACTCCTTCTTTAGTAGTGTATAAATAGATGCATGGTAAATTCATATAACTAAGGAACCACAGAACTGGAGCTACCTTCCATAAGCCAGAGTTTTATGTTTATTTTCACTGCAATAACAAAAAATGAATAGTTAAAAATAACAGCATTAACAGGCTTTTTGAGTGACCCTCCCCCCTAAGGCTTCTTTCTCATACCAGGGGTGGACAGCTCCCGGCTGAAGGGTGGCCCATGTTGCTGTGATGGGGTTGACCATGGTGCACTTGGTGTCCATGGTGGTTGTGGCTGTGCTGCGAGTGGGTTTGGTGGCTCTCAGGACTGGACCTGTGCCCCTGACCCAACTGGGACATCATCCTCTTCTGGCCTGGGATGTTGTTGGCTTGCATCAGGGCCATGCTGGACAGCACCGCCTCGCAGCCCAGCAACCCAGCCTGACAACACAAACACCATGTCAGAGAAGAAGGAGGGCGGGGCAGGAGGGGCGGCCGGGGGGGCGCAGGACTCCTCACAGAGACAAGGAGTCATGAGAAATGAGAGGGAGTCGAGTAATGGAAGTAACAGGGAAATGCACTGGCTAGGATTGGGAGAACAAACTAAAATCATGATGGTGAAGAGACTTCCACTGACCCATTTCATATGGTCTCGAACAGAGTTGTTAGAATGGTGTGTCATCGTCGTGGTTTGAATGCGTGTGTGTTTGTGGGAACAGAAGGGGGCTTCACTTAGGATGAGGGGTAACAGAAGAGACCACACCCACCCAAATCATCTGGGGCCAAAGCCTGAAAGTAGAGGCATGACAAGATAAGGCCAACATTCTTACATGCTGCAATGAGGAGCTGGAAATCTAGACTGGTTTAATAAATTTCACCAATCTCCAAATCTGGATTTTTGAGCACAAATTTGGGTGCAGCAGTCGTTTTTTTGTGTGCAGTTTTCAGGCAAGAAAGCCCAAATGGTTTGGTGCATGCAGGTTTCCATGGTTGACCGAAAGCAAGAGAAACTGAATGAGGAAAACTACAACGTCCAACGGGAAAAGTTCAAAAAGGAAATGTAGAACCCATTCAAAACTGAAATATATAAAAACAACATACGTAAAAGCTGCAGTTTGAAAGTGCAACAAAATCTGATCTAACATAGTGTAAATTATTATCGCCATTTTAAAATGAAATACAGGCAATGATCTGGTGTTTTTTCTGTATTGTTGCAATACAGTGCACTGGATTTCGGGGAATGCAATCTGGCAGTGAAGTTTCAATTTTGAAAAATGTGCATTTATTTTGACTGATATTGCAATTGGGCTATTATTCCGGGATGAGTCTGTAGCGCGACCATTTCTAATTTGAAATGGTAATTCAACATACGTCTATGCTCAAACATATTACATAAGAAATTTCCATTGTATGAATATTTGTAAAACACAAGAAACATTTTTTTCTCATCATCCATAAAAAAAGTTCAATGACACCCAGTGGTTTTCCATCCATGTTTGATTTGTACTTATTGTAACAGCCAGTGGACTGTACGACTAAAGCAACATAGAAAGTGTGGTTTCTTGAGACTAAATGAGGGAATAAAACATTACTTGCTGCTTACTTAAGTATGTGGGACAGCATTTTTAATACCGATTCAACAGAGGTTTCTCGACAAAATTGTGGTTTGATGGGAGCACAAAGCTAGAGCAGAAAACACGCCTAAACCATTAAAACATCAAGCACGTAACAGAACTAAAATGGCCTTTAAAGTTAAAGAGAATGGCCATCAACACGATGGGGAACAGTACTTTCCTTGTCACTGGGGAGCTCTATATTTGGTTTATATATGAATTCACAATGAACATAAAACCACAACGCTCATCGACTAATGTGCCACGGGGTGCTTTTTAATGATTGCCTTTTGTATTTAAAATGTACGTCACGTGCTTTGTGAATGAAGATGTAGCAGATGAATATATGCAGTCCATCAACAAATCCGTTAATAGTAAACAAACACCACTAGGCTATCACCTACTACACTGGAACAAGTTTATCTTTAATCAAGTTGAATCCATCTATCCGTAAGTATAAATGTTTCGGTTGGTAGTCATTCTCGTTTGTAAGAGTGTGCTTTACGATCATGCTAAAAAAAACAAAAACACACGACGGCCGTTTGTATAAAATGGTGCATTTGTGCACGAGTGAGCTAACTTAGCTAGCGACTTAAGCCTAAAAACGTTGGTTCCTGCGAGTTTTTATTGGGGGAGAAAGCGGTCGTCTCTGAACAAACGAGCCGTAATAATCAAGCGGGACGACGTGGAGAGCACGCTGGGGCAGGAGGCGGTTAGACAATAGGCTGACGACGGTGAAGCGTGCGAAGAGTCCCCGCTGAATGGAACGGAAAAGGCTAACCTGCTAGCTAGCTAGCCAGGAGTTGGGCTTTGGTACAACTCTTGTGCGACTGAACCCCGCACCCGCGCCCCGGACAACACAACAACAGGCAGGCGAGCAGGGCGTGCGGTGCAGGCTCAACGCCGACCGCGAAATAACACCCCCCTCAACGGCCACGGCTGTTAGGAACAGACGCGTAGCCGATGATCAGATGTTGCAATGAACAGAGGAGAAGATTTTTTTTTCAAGCGACCACTTACCTTTGGATTCCTGGAGTTTTGTAGACTATTATTATTTTTTTGTCGCACTTCCAATTTTTCCCTCAGTTTACAAACACTGACAGGAAACGCCACCGGAAGTGCTCCCCGGAGCGAGCGGGGATTGGCCAGAGGCCCTGTCACGTGACCGAAGCTCTACGACACACATATGCGGCCATAGCTGTGAGGGAGCGAGCCCGTGGATGATATGAATGATGGCAAAACGTCGGGGTTTATGGCTTTTCTTTGGGGCTGTGGGACATGAACTCTCGTTGTGGCAAAAAGAGAGTTTTCTTCCACAACGTTAGTGTTTGGAGTGTTATTTAAAATCGATAGTTATATTGCTATCCCAGTGCAATGACTATTTACCACATGGATACTACTTCACTACATTTATAGTAGCATCTGTTGGTCCAGTCAAATTAAAAAGTCGTGATCAACCGGTAAAATGAGATAGGATACGATTTATTTTCTGCTCTACTTGTTTCTTAAGCCCCCGTGTATATAACCTCACTTTAAACAGACTGATGTTGAGATGCTACAAGTTTGAATGCGGCTTAGATCTCCATGTCCACAGTGGATCTTCTCCTGAGGAATTTACACCTTCAGTGAGGCAGGTGAGGGTTGTTTAACCCTGATGTTGTACCAATGCCACATTGAACTGGTTATGTTTTGAATGTGATGAGACCAGAGAATGGACTGGAATAAATTAAACCGTGGGGATATAATGGGAGACTTAAGGGAGGCAGGTGTGCATTTATGTGGATAATCTGGTTTATGCAACTATGCAGACTACAGTATGCCATCTGTTGGTTTGGACAGAAGGGATCTGGTTGCTGAGGTTTCTATATAAAGAATATTTAAACCTTTTTATCTACTTAGACAAACAGCTGAGATCTTTACACAAGTTTTATATTCATGTAAAATACTCTACTGTCCGTTAGATAAACCAAAACAAGCCACCACACTAAGTGGGATAATATATTCTTATTATTTAGGACACAAAATATTGGAAATAATTGGTTGTTGCAGGCAAAGAGCTGTAGAAGAAAATAAGGTTTATCCAAAAAGTTTTATAGTTTAAAAAACAAAATCCACAAAAAAATTGAATCCAGCTAAAATAAAGGACTAAATGTTTTCTTGATCGATTGTTTATTCATACATTCTGTTTCATGAACAAGACTTCTGGACATGGCACCTCTCCTTGTATCATCACAGCTGTGTTACGGTTTTTCTTCACAGGTCATTTCCTAGTCTTTCAATTTCAGCAATGAGGAAGTCCATGTCTTTCTTGGAAAGCACCGGAGAGAAAACAACCAGGCGGAAAAAGTTGACCTTGTTTCCCAAAGGTTGGTAGCCCACCATCATAGTGCCTTGCTTCATCATGCGCTCCTTGATGACTGGAGCTACCTTTTATAAAAGAAACAAAAACGCACACATACACTTAACAGCATTAAACGAGTACCAAACATGCAGATTATAAATGGATAACAATGTGTGTGTGCAGCTGAAAATAAAAAAAATCTTTAGTTTAAACAAATCCACAGATAAGAAAAAAAATACTTACTTTAGCCAGCCTGTCCTGGTAATCTGCATTTCCTTCCTTCCCCCTCAAACTTGGTGGTATGTACCAGAAGCATATATTCACAAACTCTGGCTGTCCATGGAGACGAACAAACACAGGTGCTTGACAAGGATGTAAGGATAAAACAACTGGCTCTTTCTTAGTATTGTTGAAATATTTGCTTACCTCCTGCAAAAGACAAAACCCCTCTCTTTTCTTCATTTGATCCACCAGATATCTGCAAGAGATATGTTATGATGCTTCTTCAGTTTCTGCTGGCTTGTATTGTAACTCAATGGTAAGCAAAGATGGCAAAAATCTTAACCTGTGGTGCAACAATTTATCCTTATTCGTATGCTATATGAAGTAAAATACAACTCCTTGATAACTCAAAAAAAATCATACGCTTTTAAACTAGCTTATGCCTCATATGGATGACGTCGGTTTGAGTTTACTGTTTGTCTTAACCTACAGGCTTGTGTTGTGCTACAGCTGCATGCCTACCCTGCATGGGTAAAAGCTTTGTCCACGCGATCAGCAAAGCCATTGGAGCCGACAGCTTTCCACATCAACCAGAATTTCAGGCAGTCAACCTTGCGGCTGCACTGCACCGACTTATCTCCGACATCCAACTTCACATCATAGAATTTATCTTGCTGGAAGAGGTACGTAGCGTTGGCACTGTGGCAATACCGCAACAAGTTCTGAGTATAAGCAAAAAGATTGATTATCAGATTTTTTTTTTTTTTTTTTTTAAACATAGACGACATTTATTTTGTGTGTCAGATAATGCTGAAGCCTCAAACCATGGTATCCTGTAGTAGCAGAGCAGAACACTGGAGGCCGGTGGCTAGCATCTTGTGTGGATTCCAGGCTACTGAATTTGCTCTGATCACAGACACATACCCAACTGTCTAGATCTTATCATGTACAGGCAAAATGTTGCCTTCCTTATTATGGAACAATAACAACAGACATTTTTTGGCGTGCATATACCTGTTAACCCCTTTCATCAGATGCGAGTGTTGCTTGGAAAAGAGCACGCTGCCTCCCCAGGCCGCCTGAAACGAACAACAAATGAGAGAGGACTCCGTATGTTCTTAAATTTGAACAGACATGATAGCATAGATTTATCTTTGACTGGATGACTCACGTCCACGTGCAGCCAGAGCTTGTGCTTCTCACAGACATCAGCTATGAGGTCCAGTGGGTCGAACGCACCTCGCACTGTGGTTCCAGATGTGCTGCTAACAAAGAATGGTACTGCACCCTGGGAGACAAGACGATAACGAACACACCTTTCTTGCACTGCTTTCTCTCGCGCGTTAGGACAACTCGATGATCACATCCAACACAAGTGACTATAAAACCATAACATGTTATTGGTTACTAAACTTCAGTGAATTTACCTGAGATTTTGCAAGTTTGATCTTTTCATCCAGGTCGTCTGGATCCATACGGCCTCTGAAGTGAGCACAGAGAAGTTAGTATTTTAACTGTAAATAGGGCTGCTATTCACAATTACCATTGAGCATAGGTTTTGAATAATCTTCATGGGTTGGGAGCCTTTGTATTGCTTGCAGCTCAAAACATGCTGACAGCCGAGCCAGCGGCTTGCAGATTAGGGTACAAGCTGTGCTAGAAGCAACACTAGCTGGTTGCTCCGTTAATAACGATTGGCTGAATAATGTACATACAGGTTGAAATGCAACTTTGTGGATAGGAGATGCAAACTATATTATTAGGCATTAATGGTTGGGCTTTCAAACTGCGTAAATAGCCAGTGAAGATTACACATATATCTTCCCCTATATACATTTAAATAGCCAACAGTTCTTTGCTACTATATACATCATTGCTTTGAATCCGTTGTTTGCACCTTTAAAAACACCTTTATTATAGTAGATCAATGTATTTCTTTGAATTTTTGAAAATGTTAAGCTCTTTTGAAAACATTACCCATCATCCACTTTGACCATGATGACGTTGTCTGTCCCAATTCCAAGGAAGGCAGCCGCTTTCTTCACAGAGTAATGGCTCTAAAATAATAAAGAAACATTTTTCGATTATCCTCAGAGCCTGGAGAGACCTGGAAATGCCTTAACCCCACAGACATGCACCGTGTGAGAACCAGTCCTCACCTCTGAAGATGTAAAGATGTTTAATCGCGGGAGACCAAACAGCCCCTGGCGTTTGACGTCCGGTAAACGCTGGTAACGTGCGAGGTTCATGGCGTACATATTGGAGACGGAACCTCCTGGGCAGAAAATACCGTCACCTTCGGTCCAGCCAACAAGCTGCCGCATTCCTCTCAGGACCTCATTCTCCATCAGCACAAACACTGGGGCCACCTCATAGGTGTAGCTGCCATTGACACAGAAATGGTACGTTATATTACACATACTGCTACATTATATATTCTGCATTTTATAAACGCAAGCAAACACACACACACCAGAAGCACAGAATCATTTAGTACGTTGTGCCAGGTTATTGCTGCATTCAATTATTCCTCCAAAGCCTAATATAGTCACATTATCTTCTGTATGACATTGTTTGTATGACATGTAACAGACTTTTTCATCCACATTAATGATGAGCTTGTACATTGCAGTGATTCTTACAGGTTAGTGTTGAGAGCCTCAGTGAGGAATCGACCAGCAAGCGCATGATAGTCCACCCCTGCGAAGAGCTGATTAAAGAAACGTGGGTGACCTGAAAAGAAACCACAGCAATCTTATCAGGAAAGTGATAATGTGATACATTGATAAGTTACTCTGAATCCGCAGTACAAAGTCTAGGTCTACACCCACACGCCTACGTTGAGTACCTACGTTTTTAAACGCTCACACCAAGTGTCCACACTACGCCGGCGGTTGAGCACCGAAGACGGATCAGTTTATAAACGCAGGGATTAATATCTTGAGTGGACGACTGAGAAACGGACCTTCACCCCAAAACCCTGAACCCTCGAGAACTTAACTGGTAAATAGTTGAATGTGACATTTTGTGAGGGCTTGAAATTGTGTAAATACGACACTTATAGCCACAAGTGATCAAGACAACATACAAAAATATGATTTACAATTGAGGGCATTTATTCAATACTGTTCACTCTCTTATTTGAACATCTTTCAGGCTCTTTTCTCACATAATGAGGTCATTTTAAATAGTGTTGTAAGTTTTTGGGTCTAAACTATATTTCATGAACATTGTCTAATAACACATATCATGTTTTTTCCCCCTAGTCCCCCGAAAGGGTTCATAAAGGGCTGAAAATGTCTACCTGAAAGCCCTCAAACACTCAACTATTTGACAATCCCTCACGAAATCAGCTGCAGCGCGCCTCAAAGTCCATGAGGGCATAAAGCTGCGGATTGGGCGGTGCACACCCACGTTCGCTACTTCATTGGCTCCCAGCAGTTATGACGTGTACTTCCCAGATTCGTCACATTCACACAATCGTATCACATGACCGCTTCCAGAAAGGGGCCATCTACCAGCTATTCATTTCTACATGGATGACAAACGTGAAGCGCCATTTGCTTCGTTGTCCGCACTAGCAGCTTGAACACATTTTACCTATTGCATATCGATGAGTTTACTAATTCACTTGACATACAATATGTATAGTAGATCATCTTCTGATGTACACCTTAAAACGGAACAAGTGGCATTGTGGATGTAGCCTTACTGGTCTTGATGCTGTACTTGGCAACATCTCTGACTCTCTGCAGGATCCGTTCTTGTGGCTCCCCCGTTGCCCTGAGCTCCAGATCCAGCAGCAGAGAGAGCTCCTCCGGCTCTTTCCACTCACAGACCTGCCAGAAGAACACTGGAGTTATGCGATACGCTCTGATTACTCCCTCTAATCAAGACACCCATGTGATTTTAGACATGATGAAACCTTTTGCATGTCTGGCTCCTTGCACAGCACCTCCTCCATAATAATTTTAAAGGCATCGCTCAGGAAGAGTTGGCCCTCCGTATGGTCGACGAGAGGTTCATTCAGGTCCCGGAGAATGCCTGATTCCTGTCCTTCAACTGTTGTTAGAAGAGTCAAACGCGTGAACAAACACTTCCAGACGCCAAGAGTTATAAAAATAGACAACTACAGCGCACTCTACTTACATGAGTCTGGAAACATGTTTGCCATCTTGTCCCCTGAAGTGCTGTGCTGCGAAAGCTTAGGATGGTTGAGTTTTTGTAGTAGGGGGAAGGAGTTGACTTTTGATCCCAATGAGGTGAAAAAGAGGAGGAGGAATGTAGTCACTGAGTAGCAATTCCAAGAAAGACTGGTGTTCAAATCCATCAATTTATTATTATATGGCAGCTTAACTGTTGTAACTTCTGAACATCTGCACATTCACAAAAAGCTACATATCCCATTACAAACTTAGCAAATGTGGGCGGCGACTTTTCAACGGGGCACTCGAAAGAAGCGAAGCGAATAAATCGCTTTTTTTTCGACAAAGTTGAACTCTTTCGACCCCGTGACGCTGTCTTGCGAAAGCCAATCACGGTCGTTACGGAGAAAAGTAACGGAGAGAAGCCACGCCCCCTTTCAGGAGCGCATGAAGGCGAATTAATTTACAACTTTTGGTGTGAGGACAGAGCAGTATTAAAGACATTTGTGCATGTTCGATTTTATGATATGCCTGTACATTCAGGAAAATTATCACTTTAAAATATCTCACAACATAAGTTTTCTGAACTGTGCATTCTGTCGGTTAAAAAAACTGCAGTGGCAACTCTGCAGCCAATGCAAAAAAAGAAAAAAACCGTTAACTCTTAAATTAAATCCATAAAAGAAAGACAGAATGCATAGTGTTCAGATAGGATGGTCTCAAACTGTCGAAGGCCATAAGCAATGAACGCTCATGTTAACATCTACAAACATCGGACTTAGCAAACAACATCCGCACATTCAGCGTCAAACTACATATTTTTCCACTTTTCCATATATGTTTTAATGTACATCTTTAAATACATATACAGATTGTAAACATTTTGTACAGAAATCACTTTCTGGATTGACATACTCACGGAAAACTACAGCTCCACTGGTCAGTTACGTAAAAATAAAAAGAAGGAACGTCACTTCCTGTGTCCGTCTTCACACTGCGCTCGCTGTCTCATGAGTACAGCGCCCTCTAGAGGCTTTCGTGGTAAACATCATTTTTCCCCACTGGCTACACGTCAAATGGTCCGTTAAGAAGAGAAGAGAAAAGAAAAAAAAACTAAAAAAGAGAAAGAATGGGATTCGTCCTCCTCTTCAAATCCACTAGTGTACAATCTTAAAAAGATGTACACTGCTCAGTGGATTCCATGACTGGAAGGGACACACAGAGGATAAAATAACTGTTCTTTCAAAGAACTTTAGTTAAAACAAAACCGTGTTTTATTTCATGTTATAGTGATTTGTTATTGCGGTCAAAAACAGTTTGTGCCCCTTCCATCTGGCAGGAGGCTGAGGTCCATCAGGACCAAGACCTCCCGCCCCACAAACAGTTTCTTCCCGTCGGCAGTCAGGCTCATCAGCAGAGCCCGTGTCCCCCACTGACCGACTCTGTCGTCCCTCCGCTCACTTTCTTCACACTCCACATGCACAAACACTGTCACATGTCACTTTCTGTTTTCTGGTGCACTTTAGTTTTTTTAAACTTTTTTTCCTTTATTTTTAAACTTACACATAGTCTTAAATTACTAACTCATAGTATTATATTTTATTCCTTGCACTATGTTGTCTTATTGTCCATTGTCGTCTGTTGTCACGCACCAACCACCTAGTCAAATTCCTTGTATGTCTAACATACTATGGCGAATAAATATTTCCTGATTCCTGATGCTAAAGTATGAAGAATCAGGACGAGAACATACGTACTCAATACATGAGGAACCTTGAGCTGACCTGTGAAATAAGACGGATACACAAGGTGAGGTTCCTCACGATGCTTTGAGGGGAATGGTATTGAATGTAGTGTGACCCACCTTTCTCATCTGTTTGGATGGCACGGTCTCTCTCCTTGTTTCTTGTTCTTCTGGGTTTGTATCCTTATGATTTAAATGCACGTTTTGTAAATGACTTTGGATAAAAGCGTCAGCTAAATGACATGTAATGTATTGTCTCCTCTAAGTTGGGAGGTCTTAAACCTTCCAAAGCGAACACTTCATTTTCAACATTGGAATCTACCTAAATAACAACGAGATTGCTGAAAGCTCTTAACCGGCGTGTGTTTGCTTAATAAAGCCAAGCATTGGGAAGCTTTCCTGCAGTTCAGGTCCCTGCAGCAGTTCCAGCAATCCGTGTTCTGCTTCAGGACTCCTCTGGATGATGGTTTTCCATACATAAAGTTATTATGAACCTCTAGCTTTGGCTTTTTTGTAATTGACGAAAGGACAGTTTTTATGAGCCACAATTTTGTGACTCCCTGTCAATCCACGCCTTAGTAGCCCCTGGTTTCACCCATTCATATATGTGCATGTATTTGTGCTGCTCAGTAGAAGAACTATGTTAGAGACTCCCACACCTTCTTGTTCTTTGATTTTCTGTAGTTTACCCATTTTTCATTCTAACATTTTTACCTTGCCAAATGAATTGTGTGAACATTTTATCCAAGTAAATAAAGAAGCTGTTCAGAATTGAGTTTTGCAGCATTTGCCTTGGCAGTATATTCATTTTGAAATTAAAAATTAGGTTCCCACGATGAGGACATGGTGTAATTCTTTAAGCAACGAAACCTTAAACTCAGTGATGTGGATGATGACAGGTTATCTTTATTGTATCTATTTTGTTGCCTGATAATGTATCAACCCTTGTTGTTAAAGATTACAGATTGCTTGCAGTGGCAGCTGGTGGAAAATTTTCGTAGGGCAATCAAATCGATTTCAGCAAAAATCCCAGGTTGATTTAATGCAAAACAATGCAAGATATTTATTTGCAGTTAAATATTTTATATTTATTCCAACATGAAAAAAGCAGTAAATAACACTGTTATTTTTGTCACTCTTACAGGCAATTAAATTTAATAGGATACGTATAAAATAATAATCGGTATATATATGCTGTATATATGTCAGTCCTGTTCTCTGCTCGATTGTTAATAAAATCCGTGCTCTTTAGTTTTTCCTAAATGCCATTCACCTGTCCATACCAGCCGCAGACTACAGTGCGGTCATCACTAAACGTCCGACACGTCACCGTCCCCACAGACATGCACTGTGTCTAGGAATTCTCTAGAGGGTTCTACAGAAGGAGACAAGGCTCAAAGTCAAGGTACGTTTCCTTGTCGCCAGGTATCAGCCGAGGGCATTGGGGCCAACCTGAAGATAGCTGCAGTGCAACAGTGGAAAGTTCCCAACACTGTAAAGGACTTAAGATCACTCTTGGGCTTCTGTAGTTATTGCAGGAGGGTCATAAAGGGGTTCTCTAAGTTGCCAGGCCCACGACACAACGTGGTCCATGCGTGCCTCAGAAAGAAAAGTCCATCCAGGTCGAAACTGCTGTTTGGAAAGTGCATGGAGTGCAAAGTGTCAGGAAGCTCTTGAGCTGTTGAAAGAGAAACTTTCACCAGTCCCCCTTTGTTAGGTTTCACAGATTTCCCCTTTCCCTTCACTTGTTGAAGCCAGTAGTTCGGGATTAGGTACAATAACCACAGCAGTATGGAACTTGAACTGTTTTCCCGTAAGTGGGCGTTGATTCATGATGTTCATGAGGGTGAATGTCACCAATTCTTGAACTGTTTGAGAGAACCAGTCCTTGAGAGTGTGCGTGATCAGATGGAGCATCAGGGAATAGAAAGAACACGAGACCTTCTGAGACGGAGGTGTTTCTGGGTGGGAATGTATGACGATGTCGAAAAATGGGTCAAAAGATATCAGAGATGTGTCCTCACCAAAATGCCTCAGCCCAGGAAACATGCTCCAATGAAGCCATTTTTTTGCCATAAACATGGTTTCTGAAGTACGGTGAGCCTGAGAGACTACACTTAGACCAGGGTTGATATATCGTCTAAAGAAAACTTGCATAACACCTCATCATCCCCAGGGAAGGCTCAGCATTTTGAGACCATGATGTTGTCTTTCATTCATGGGTTTGATTTCAGTTAACATTCAACAGACTTTTTCATTCACAATAATGATGAGTTGATGGTCTTTAGTTGTACGTTGCATTGTTTTTTACGGGTTTGTGTTGAGAGCCTCAGTGAGGAATCAGCCAGTAGGTGCATCAGAGTCCACGCCTGCAAACTACTGATTAAAAAAGCACCAGCGACTTAAAAGAAACCACAGCAATCTTATCATGAAAGTCATAATGTGATATATTGATAAGTTTCTATGAATTGAGCAGGTCTAGCAGTAGTTAAGATGCAACGCAACTACACTTTCTCAGAAGATGGACAACAAAGAAGTGCATCTTCGATGCCCTTGTCCACGTGTTGTAACACTGATGTGTCATGCAGACAACATAAAAAAAAGCTGAAAACATTACTTTATCAACTAGGTTGAAACATGGAGGGAAACCACGCAGACATGTGGAGGACATGCAGACTCCTCACAGAAAGGCCGCTGGGTGGAATCGAGGCCAGGACCTTCCTGCTGTGTGGCGACAGCGCTCACAATGGTGACAACTTCTGCTTTCAGAACTGCCTTAATTCTTCGTGGCATACTTTCAAAAAGGTGACAGCATCGCACAGTTGCTGCATATTTGTCAGCTGCACATCTGTGATGTGAAGCTCCCAGAGGTGCTCTATTGGATTGAGATGTGGTGACTGTGGAAGCCATTGGAGTACAGTGAACTCATTCAAGAAACAAGTTCAAGATGAAATAAGCTTTGCGATATGGTGCAGGAGGTGAAAAAATAAATAAATAGGAATGTAGTTGAGGGGCAAAGTCACTGAGTTGCAATTTCAAGAAAGACTTGTGTTTAAATCAATCAATTTAATGTGGGTACATTTAGGCCCATGTTTAGATCGATATGTCACATGAAAACGTAACTGTTCTTCTTCTTCTAACTTCTGCACATTCACAGAAAGCTACATATCCAATTACAGACTATACATATATCAAACGAAATGTTAAAAAGAGACTAAAATAACTGTTGCTAAAACAAAACTCTCTTTCAGAAAAGTAGAAAAGAAAGATCGTTGACCGTAATAAAATATCTTAGGGCAAAGGTGTTACACACGATCCTAGTCACATGATTTGGTGTAGTCAAATTACTGTATGCACATTCAGGATGACAAAATTCTGTACATACTCTGTACATGAAGAACCTTGAGCTAAAGGCTTCAGTGGAACTAAATGACATCTTTATCTAAATGAAGTCTTCAAGTGTTGTTTTTCCTGATATGAGAAAGATACACACTCATTTGGAGTGAAGACTTGGTTGCGGTCTCGGCAAGTACTAGAAAGCGAAGGCCTCAGTCTGCCTCCAACAGCGAGTCAATGCTTTCGGGTGGCAGCGCACAGTGTTCGTGACTGAGCAGCCTGTGCAGGTGAGCAGCAGTGGCGTTTGCCTTCTGACACGTTCTCCAGTAGAGCAGCATGTGAAACACTCGGTCCCTATGTGTCGTCTGTTCTTCCTCAATATGTTCCAGTTTCACGGTGGGGATGTCCAGAGCGAGTACGCCGATCGCCTTCCAAGATTTGCCAATGGTACCAGCAACGTGCATCAGCTGCTTCTCCTTAACTAAGCTGGGGCCTGTGAAATGAGACGGGACACACGAGGTGAAGTTGTCCACGATGCTTTGGATGGAATAGTTTCGAGTGTAGCGTGACCCACCTTTCTCGCGGGTCTGTTTGGACGGCGCGGCATCTTCTGAGTTAGGAAGTCGTAAACCTTCCGAAGAGAACACACTATTTTCAACATGGGAAACTACCTGCATCACATGACAAGATTACTGAAACTACCGAACAGGCTTCGGCCTACCTGTAGACGGTGTGTTTACTTCCTGTGCATCCTTAATAAAGCAAAGCATTGGGAAGGTTTCCTGCAGTGTCGGTCTCTTCAGCAGTTCCAGCAGCCCCTGTGCTGCTTCAGGACCCCTCTGGATGATGTGATCCAGCAGGTCTGTCACTTTCTCACGAGGAACAGTGCGAGCTCTCACCTGCTGGTAGCCGCCATTGGACAGCAAATCGGAAGAGTCTGCATGCTGCAGGACAAAATCGGGATCTGCACTTAGAATTTCTATCAGCTTGGCCTTCCATCTTCTGAGTAGTTGGATTTCTGCTGCTGGTTCTCCTGCCATGGCGGAATGTTACTTAAATAGGGAGACAAAGTGATGATGAATTATTTCAAATAGGAATTTACTGTAAAACCAAATCAATTGAATCTATTCCACAGAACCGTTATCGTTAGTCCTTGAGTCAGTTAGGTATTTAGGTTCCCACAATGAGGACATGGTGGACTTCTTTAAGCAATGGAACTTTAACCTCAGTGATGACAGGTTATCTTTAAAGTTAGTACTTTCTACTCACAAATGGATTAAGTCAAGATGTCATTTGTTACCTGCAGTTAAATACTAGGGTTGCTACCTGTCCCTTAAAATACGGAATCGTCCCCTATTTGAGGATAAAACAGCGCGTCCCGTTTTGAATCAATATGGGACGGGGTTTGTCTCGTATTTTCCGAGCTGTATTCAATGCAGCATCCCGTGCAAATAATCCCACCCGAAGACGCGTCCTACCCTGCCCCTGATTGGGTAATACGCGCTGCCATCGTTGGTTTGTTCGGCCACGAACCTGAAACCAACCAATCAGAGTCAGGGGAGGGCGGGTCTTTTTGCGCAGTCTCAATTTGAAAGGATGGCGGAGGCAGCTCCAGATACATCATCCCCCCCCCCCCCCCACCTCCCTCCCTCTGGCGTCCAGCTCTGAAGCGAAAGCGGAAGCAAAAGTATCGACGGGAGTAATGTACGACTCTGCGCTTCAAATCACAAAATAATAGCGCACATATACGATTGTTAGAAAGAAAAAAAAACGTTTACGATTTAGCGTTAACGTGGCATTAATTTCCGCGTCTGGGCTTCCTGGTTTCCCGCCCGCTCCCTGAGCTGCGCGCGCAACAGCTTCTGCTGCCCCCCGACGCGCTCCACCCGCTTCACCCTCACTCCTACAAGCTACACCTCTTTAGACTCTTACCACGCAGTAGCAGCTGGAGTAAAGCGCCTTTTGCCAACAGACAGCCGGGCGAGCGGCCGTGTCTCTCTGCCTGCCTGAACGCTTCAGATGCTTTGTCTTCTTTGTCTGCTTCCTGCCGCCGCGGGCATCGCTGCGCGTCGATGTCACTGTGCTTCCATCCGGTGGATGGACGAACCCGCTGCCGTGACGATCTGCAGCGGCTCCGAACCATCAGCGACATCTGGTGGAAAGGCCCTCGCAATTCTTTTTGATTTCAGGACAAAGTAACACAATCTTTTAATGTTACACTTTTTGTTGTCTCAAAACCGCCCTGACAGGTGAGAAAACGCACAATAACTGTTACAAACAAAACACTGGAGAAGCAAAAATATGAAATGGATAAAATGATATGTGGCATTCAAAACGTCATACAACATATTTACAAAGAGATTATACTTCAGAATATATTGAGCTGAAATAAGTATAACTACAATGTAAACATATAGGTATTGATTGATGTTACTATAGGTTTGTATCTATCTGTATTGTTGTTAATTTGGAATGAAAATCAAATCACTGAGACAAAAACTTTTGACCGTTACCGATTTAAATAGTTAAATCTGGGTTTATTTCAGATTTCATCCCAAGGCCTCTGACTGTTACCGGACAACAATTATCAGTCCCCACTGGTCACACGTGGGCTTAGCGTGTTTATCCAGCTTCAGTTCTGGGAAATGAGAAATCAATATCTTATTCCTGGACAGATATTTGCTTTGTGTGAGAGGAAAAGCCTCTCAAGCCCATTTCATCCACACACTGTATACACTCTGAGTCACTGTGTGTAATAGTTGCCGGAATAAATTCAGTTTTCTCTCTGCCGGGTGGAAAGACTACAGAGAGAACCATCATTTATTCGTATTGTTTATTCTTACCAGATAACACTGTTAAAGAGGAGTGCACCTTCCATCCTGTATGAACTCTATGACGACTTAATTATGTGATACATTTGCCTGATTTTCAGACTTGATCTTGAGAATATACATCGTGAAAACTTACACAACGCTGAAAGCTCAGGTGATCTACTGATCGAAGAAAATGTACATGTGTTCACACGGTCGAGCTTTCAACTCCGAATGATGTATAATGGGCCTGTGAAATGTGCATTTTGTCATTCCGTACGGCATGTGAAAATGAACTTCGTCTACCACTGATCGAGTGCAATACCACTCATACCCCTGTGCTTTTCAGGCCCCATCACACTCTCTGTCAAGTGGTAAACTCCATTTGTACGTGCAGGCTAGTGCTGGATGCTATAATAGCTTGGACACTCCACAGTGCTGATGGAGTGTAATGCTGTTTTCCCGATGAGTGGCTCTGGATCTATTCTACAGACCTCTGCACCTGGAAAGTTGTATACAACACGTGTACATAACTCAGGAGTAAGCCAGCGCAGCGGCTTATCCCTCCATGCCTTAACTGAGAAATTGGATTTACATGTAAAGTAACAGAAAAGGGAAATCACGCTTTTACGGCACTCTGAACCTCGAGGGACAGAATGCAGTTGGTTCCACGTTCGTCTCGATAGCATCAAGCATCAATCACCTTAACAATGCACGTGTATGGACTTTTATGTGTGTACAAAGAAGATCAACGTGCGCATGAATGGAACTCCTTTCCAAGATAAGTGAGACTTGACTCCTTTGAATGAGTATCCTCTCTACTCATAGCTTCAGAAGCAGCTCCCTGGTTAAATTTCCTTGCCACATATAGATCGTCCATTTTACAAATATACTCTCCCCTGTAGTACGTGCAGGTATATTTGCTGTAACCGACTGTGGATATGAACCCCAGCTCTCCGGGTCAATGGAGCAGCAGCGCAGGGACCACCATGCATTTGAGTGACTCTGACATGGCTGTTTGTTTTACATGCATTATATATGAAGGACTAGAGTGAAAGGGGGAAGGAGCATGAGAGTAGGGCAGCAGAGCAGAGAGTGAGGGAGAGAGAGAGAGAGAGAGAGAGAGCGAGAGCCAGCCAGCCAGCAGGAGGGCAAAGGGAAGCAGCTATTTACATAGCTTCAGTTTCCTGCAGGAGAAGCTACATTTTGTACAATGAAGGACGACAAAAGTGCAAAGTACAGCGATAAAAAAGAGATATCAGTGCGGCTCAACTCACAGCGAAGTATTCCATCTAAGATTATATTGACCTTACTTTTTGAGCAATGAACGTAACGTAGGGTTTAAAGGCATGATGGCCGCCCATAACCACTCAGTATGTCATGTGCATTCGCTCAAATTAAACGTATACAACGCTGTTGGTCATTATGGGAAGGAAACAGTTTGCAGAGGTCTTGTAGGTTGAGCCTGCAATATAGTTGACTGATCCATTACCGCTGGTAGGAATATAAATAATGTTAGCGTGTGTGTGTGAATGTGCTTTTCGTTGAAAAAACAAGAGTCTGACTGAATTCTCTGCAGTAAAGAGCAGAGCAGCTGCTGGTGAAAATGGAGAAAAGGAAGACGTTACCTGTGTGGGTGTGTGTGCGTTTGTGCGTGTTTTGGTATTTTTAAGGGTTAGCCGGAGACTGTGTGAGATCATCACAGTTGAAGTTGTGGGCGTGTGAAATCACCATGTCGTACCTGCTGCTGTGCTTCAGTAACGTTGCCCGTCCGCGTTGTGTCGAGAGCATTTTTAGAGGATTCATCGATCATTCAAATCCCGGCAACAGCGTTGGAGGGGAGAGAGCAGCACGAGTCGACCCCTAGAGGGAGCTCCTATCATTCTAAAGCGTTATTAATCGCTTTCAGCCCGTTTCCTCTCTCAGCTCCTCATACGTTTCATAACTTCAGCCATGAAGTTCACACCGGCCTCAACCAAGAATCTCAGTTTCTGGAGGTGAGAGAAACGACGTCGAAACGCCGGGTTTTGTGAGCTCCAGAAGGGATTCCCACGGCAAAGTGAAATTGCCCTACGCTGACTTTGGGATTTGGTCTGGACTCTTCTAAACTCTGTTGCCTCTGTGTGAGAGCTAACGGAACTCTGGACTTAATCTGAAAGTTGTCCTTGTGGATTTGCACCAGCATGAACAATAATGACAACACTGGCCTGGTTGAAATTTAGGAAAATATTTTTTTAGACCGTCCTCCTACAGATATTTATTTTTTCCGAATGAGAAAATTTGGTAAACAACTGTTACACAAGTCGACGGTGACATTTTTAACAGTTAAACCCAATTACGACTAATCCCTCTGTAATCCCTTCTCTCTCTCGGGTTGCCCGTCAGTTTACAGCTCATTGCATCAAGAACATTATCCCACTATATCGTGAATGGTGGTTATGCAGGCGTGGTGTTAGCAAAGGCTATAGAATAGCATGGAAATGTTAACGGAACTATTCATTTTATTTGTAGATGAAATGTTCTCCTTATACATTATCCTTATCTCCATTTCCTTCATCTTCAGATTACCGTGAACGTCATTGATCTGATCAAATTTGGGAAAAGCAGTTGTTTTGGTGACCAATCACATCACAGACCTACAAATGATCATATCATCAAACTAGTTGTCTTTCAATCTTTCCAGTTTTCTCCACCACCGTTGCCTTCAAACACTCATTTCTGCAGCACTTAAAATAACCTAATTTCTGTGCTGGAAAAAACTACATGGGATATATTTTTGGTTTGTTTCTCGCTTATGCTTATTTATCAAATATAATCAAAACACTAGAAGACAGAGGGGATGCCTTTGAGACTCAGTTGTTTGTGTGTGTGTGTGTGTGTGTCTGTGTGTGTGTGTGTGCTGTTGTTAAGTGTTTGTGCATAAATCCGAAGCTTCCAGGTGGCGTCTCTGCCGCTGCGATTGTAAGTGTTTGTAACAGCCGTCACTCTCCTGCTGTGTTTTCACAGCATATTGGTGTGAATATGTGTATGTGTGCCTTGGTTTATGTGTGTGTATAATAATTGGTGACATTCGGTTATGGCAGCGATTCACATTTGAGAGTTGCGTCACATCCATTCGCAGCAGGAGGAAGTCTCTCACTTCACAAAAAAAAAGGCAAGGAATGTTTGTCAGGTTCTCCTCTCGGTACCTGATGCACGGATTGCAGCAACGTCAAAGAATGGGTAACCAATCAAATGAAGGAATCAAAGAAAACAACGGTCATGAGTGGTCAATTTAAAAACTTTAATAGTATTTTTCATTTTACAATAGCTGCGTTTTCATTGGCATTCAAGTGTGAGTTTTCCCATTAAACATTTTACTGTAAAACGGTATCCCTGCCATCCCAACAGATCTAAATGCTATCACCAGGCAACCACTTAGTGCCTGGCTGCGGCCTGCAACCCACCGATTGTACTATTCCTCCCTCTGGCCACAGGAATGGGGTATTATGCAACGAGTGGCCTACCTCAGGTCATTAAGATGCCCTCACTCAGCAAAACCAGCACATCTGCGCGTGCTGATCAACCCTGTGGTAGGTGGAGGGATGGTAACTGCACGCTAATTAAAAAGCCATTCATTGGAGTGAAAGGCCAATTAAAGGCCTAATATTTGATAAGGCTCTCAGTTCACTGAGCAGCGAGCCCACCTGGGAAGTATTTATTAAATGGTAATGGAGACTGTAATTAATATCCAGGGCAGAGTAATGTGCAACTGAATATCATTCACATTCACAGAGGGGGGAGGAGAAGAGAGGGACACAGTTACAGTACGAATTAAAGCTGCAAACAGCATTGGTCGGGCACTTGCACATGCACGCAGGTCGAGGGCACAGACTCTAGTTAACACTGCCATACATTTATGTGACCCTCACAAGTTTAGACTGTATTTCCTGTGTGTACAAGCACAATTGCAAATTGGTGTTTTCCAATTATGCCCTCAAAACATCTTTCATTGCAAATATTTTCGTCAATTAAGTCTGTTTTTTAAACCTTTTCGATGAGTTCAGTTTTTGGCATGCACTATTTATAGAATCCTGCCGCCATAGTTGTCATTAGGTGGCGCCATGGTTAACAGCTGAATTTCATTGAAAAGTCTGACTGTCCATTTTTTTAATAATAATTTACTGTAAAGAAGACGGCCCTCAACTTGGAATTTTACAGAGTGCAAAAAGACATACTGTAATGTCTTATACAGTGTCACATTATTTTTTACGGTAAACCTCTGGCAACCACAGCTGCCAGTAATTTACCGTAAATGTCACAGATTTTTTTTTACAGTGTAGATAACAAAATGATATCCCTCTGGATTTGGCATCTCGCTCCTCTTTTTCTTTTACAAGTAGCCATGTAGTTGATGCGTTATTGACTGAGTGTGATGATAGTTTTTGCAAACCATCATCTCATTGGAGTGATCTGTTTTAGTTTTTACTTTTGACCTTGTTTATGTCCTTTCCAGAAGCCATTAGAAACTATATAGCATGTCGCCATTAAAGACGGCTGCTCTATTGGCCAAGACTAATAGATGCGGTCGCAGAGGAAGTACATTCTAATAGCACTAAATATGCTAAAAGTAACGACCCATTGGATTGGTAGCAAGATTAAGGTTGTGGCTGAAGGTTGAGGTTAGACATAATATGGATGAATAGGGCTGTACATTTGTAGCAAAGTGTCAAGCGGCTATGGTCAGTTCTTTAATCACACCACTGGATTTTTTTAATATTCAAATTGTCAATTGACTCCCAATCAGTGCATGATTTTTACATGTGCATGTGCTTGTACTTGTTTGTGTGTGTTTTTGTTGTGTCTGCAGCTCTTGACAAATTACGTCGGGAGGATACAGTGGAGTTTGGTGAGATCCAACATTAATACCATCAATAATACATACGCTTCAACCAGTCACACTTAAACGCTCCATTAATATTAAAGACACAAGTGCACCTTCATATCTGTTCACATAATGTGTGTATAAGTGTTATTATATATGTGTACATTCGAATGGTTTGCTGTTTGTAGCGAACAGAAAGTCTGATTAAAGCTAATGTCCTCGTCACTGGACTTTGAGTGTAGGTAAAGCCCGACTGTTGGTTTAAAGACATGCAGGGTTACCAGGGTTACTTTGTATATTTTTGTGAAAACCCTCATCACATTCCGACAGCTATTAAGGAATAACATGCTGTGACATTAAAAAGATCTGCCGCTTTTGCAGGATTAAATCATTTTTCAGCAAACAATTATTATTTTTAGCCCATGGTTTACATATTTACCTGGCGAGCAGTTGGGCGTCTTGCTCAGGGGCACTTCGACATGGCACATGGAGCAACCTTGCGGATCCCAGTGCGCCACACTACTCCATGCACCACCGTCAACATTGCTATTAAAGGAATTCAAACATACTATTTTCCCGCTATACCTGAATGATAGTGTGAATCCAGACCTTACTTTAGAGGTGTGCGCATTGCAATATTAAAACTCTTTAAATTAGAGGGCAATCGGCAGCTGTATCGCCTTTCACCTGACAATCGCTGAAATGCCTGTTTATTGTAAATCTGCAAACCCCCGGACTCTCCAGCTGCAAACCAGGAGAAGTAATGGATGCCTCCAAATAACAAGAGTCAAAGGACCCCGTGGTAAATTATGATTTTCAATAATACACGTGTGTGTGTGTTTAAAGAAATGCATGGTGTGCCAAACGCAGCAATGAAGCAGATGAGTATTGGTCTTAAAATACTGCAGGCCTGGTCTTGAATGTCAATTTATTATTATCTGTGGTCCGTTAATTGTATGTGCATGAGTGTGTGTAGCATTATTACGGCCACAATATCCAGTAACAGTCAGACACAGAAGACAAAGTGCTGCGTTAAAACTTCACTGTAGAGCAACTACATAGCTAA
Organism: Apeltes quadracus; assembly: GCA_021346845.1. Classification (NCBI taxonomy): domain Eukaryota; kingdom Metazoa; phylum Chordata; class Actinopteri; order Perciformes; family Gasterosteidae; genus Apeltes; species Apeltes quadracus. The sequence continues at coordinate 8,480,111 of CM037928.1, read as the reverse complement.
GAGGGATGGTGGGAGCATATAGAGTAAGAAGGGGAGGGGTGGCGAACGAGAGGAAATCTGCTGGAGATGTCCGTTGAACGGCACTCAGATCAATACTAATAACCACACACAGAGAATGACTTCCTCTCATCCCTAATAACTCACGCAGACGAGGGGAGGAGGAGAGAGGGATTGACGCACACAATACGACGAGAGCGGTGAGAACGGTGGAGGCCGAGGCAATTAGAGGAAAAATGTTTTGCGATCTCAATTGGTTCCGTTGCTTTCTCGTTCTCTTTCTTGCTGCTTAGTAGAACGGCAGGAGAAGCAGACGGCGATGTTTGAGGTGCCTCTTTATCACTGCGGAAAACACGGTGCCACCCATCTCCTCCTCCTGCAGCACTGAGCTCATAGAGCTTCATTCATCTTGGGAACATTAGCGGACTGTGCGTGTGTGTGTGTGCGCGTGTGTGTGTGTGTGTGTGTGTGTGTGTGTGTGTGTGTGTGTGTGTGTGTGTGTGTGTGTGTGTGTGTTGAGTCTTGGAGTGCCACGCAATTGGTGGTGAATTAGATTTCTCTAAAAGCATCTCTCAATAAGAGGCAGCTGAATGTGTTTGGCCTAATGGCCTGCCATTTTATATTTCTTTAATGAAGTTATGGAAGAAGGGGAAATGGTCAACCCGTAGTGCTCCTTTTTGCACACACACACACACACACACACACACACACACACACACACACACACACACACACACACAGCATGCTCCCTTTTTTTAAGCTGAAGTGCAGACGTTAACCTCAGCTAATTCTGTTTGCCCAGAGAAACTAAAGCTGCATAACGCTCACCTCCTCACACTACACTATGCAGGGAAATTCGGTTTTGTGTGCGTTTGTTTCTGTGTGTGAGAACATATTTTTGCACACCGACTCCGTCAGCTGAACTTACAAACACTGTATCAAAGCGTAATAATGCGATCCCATCTTACTTTAGAATGACTCTCCCGTTTCACTGAGACTTCACAGCTTCAATTAAATTTCAACACCTCGCTCACAACGCAAACATATTCACGCCCGACGAGGTGAGAATCCCCCGCGAGAGCGAGAGACAGAGGGGCAAAATAAAGAAAAGGGTTTGACTGTTGTTGGAGGAAAAAAACATACAAACATGCAGAGACTTTAATATGCACATAACATAAGTGAATTTTTCTTCTTTTTGGTGCCAAATATAAAAAAAAAACAAAGGCAATATATCTGCCCCTGAGCACAAGCCCTCGCCAGTGTTTCGCTTTAGTGTTTGAAGAACCTCTTCATCTAATTTCCAAAGAAGTGATTTCCGGATGGCAGACGGCTCATTGTCTGGTGCTGCTTGCACAGAGCTAAATTTTAGGACAGAGCTTTCATAAGCCGGTCATTATGGTGGAACTCAGCAGCAGATGGCTCTGCCTTAAGCCCTGCCTGGAATTTGCTGTCTACACCCACCACCAGCACATATTTCCAGTAATATTTTCATGCATTACTTTGGATGGTAATGACCCTTGGGTATGGAAAAGGGATTAAATTAAACTTCATTTAAAAAGCAATATATTGCAATTAATTTAAGTAGTGTATATTATCTGCTGAGCCATACTTACACCATTTGAAACAAAGACTCATGATGCTGGGTCAAACTCCACACTAGACACTATAATTTGCAACAAAAAGCGATGTGCTCAGGCAGAGCATCCCAGGTGTACTATAGGTATTAATGTGCAAGTAAAAGCACCTGAGAAAAGGTTAGCTGACTGGTTAGCTTTAACACAACCCACCTCTTCCAGGTAGGTGATTAAGTAATTCATCAAACTAAAGGGGGCATATGAGGAAACTGTACTGGTTTAATGACGATTTTTCTGACAGACATTTTATTGTCATCGGAGCTTAGATAACATATATACTAATCAATATTCCACCTTTACCTGCAGTAGAGATTTAGCTCCAGGGCAAACTTCAGATGGTGCTATAGCTAATCATACAACAAGGAGGCATGTCCCCATCGACCCATCCTAATGGATCACTCAACCACAAGACTCAGGGCATACAGACATACTTTACAGCCCCTGACAGCCTCACTATTTCTTCCGTGTGGTGCAGTCCGATGTCGACTGTTTGCCACCTGTTTGCCCAGTAGGGTGGAGTTCCTCAATTGTTCCTGTCCAGGATGCCGGTGGGACGATTCAGGGCCCTCAAACAGGCTCCCTGGATACTTTCCCTTCCAGGGGCAAATGAGAAGGTCTATCGACGTATATTACAAAGGGATTGCATCAGCTTCAACTTTTGTGATGAACAATTTTGTTTCCCTTTTATCTTAAAAAAAAAAAATCGAATTAATTTTATTTTCAACAGATTCTTTCACACACAAAAAATGCAAAAAGTGTGTGTATACATGAAGGCAAGACCAAACATACAATTTATCTGTATGATTTGGTTTGTTGCGTGAGTTTGTGTGTGTGTGTGTGTGTGTCATGTGTGAAGTGGGTGCGGACAAGGGAACTAATGGTGACTTATTAACATCATAATCCAGCCGGGCAGCACAACTAATCACTGAGACCTCTGATAGACCAGCCGCAGGGGCTGATGGATGAAGCCTGTGTGTGTATGTGTGTGTATATACATCTTGTTGTGTGCGTGGCGTGCGTGTGTGTACGTGGGACATTATGCGTGTGCGTTAGTGATCGATGGGTCGAGTGGGGGTCCTTTCACAGTGAGATATCTCCCAATCAGTCTTAATGATTAGGCCCCATTAATGAGAACGGGATTGTGGGTGTTGCAGGGAGTGGCAACAAAACTCTCTGCAAGAGGAAACACACTCTGGGATTTTGAGAAGGATCGTTTAACAAGCCACTACGTCTCTGCCTGCTTCTTGTGCGCGTGTGTCTGCATTCGAGCCACTGATTAGTGTGTCTGTGTTTTACTATGTGTTGGGTCCGGCTGTCTGGCTCGAGCTCACCGAGGGCCGGGCCCGGACCATTTATCACATGGGACTCTATAAAGAGGAGTGTGTGGAAGTCCCTTCTTCTGTCTTCTCCTGCTCTGTTTGTGTCTCCATCCGTCTCCCGGCCCCCCTCCCTCGACAGCGGCCCTCATCTGTCTCTGGACCCGTCAGTGCTGTTTACACTCATTTAGCTCCGACTGAGGCGCAGCGAGGGCAGCACTGAGCTATTTATAACAGCAGGTGGAATAAGAGAGTAAACAGGAAGCAGGGGAATAGCAGGTCAGCAGGAAATAGGGTTGATGTAATTTGCGGTCTTTTTAAAAGGATTATCACTTTATTGAGGAGTGACATGTATCATGCAAAGACAACAACATTTTGGAGTCCAAATCCTTGGCAACGACCAAGAGCTGCAGATGGATGACTAAGAGATTTCCACCATGGCCTTTTTCTCTCTCCAGCTTTCAGTTATTGTAGCCCCGCCTAAGCAATGAAATACACAGCTGAGATGATTCAGCACACGTCCGATAGGAGTTACACTTAATACGGACGTTCCCCCTCCCTTCTTGTTTGTCTCGCTCCGTTCCAGCAGCATGCAGCGAGGGACAGCGGAACAGAGGAAGAGACAAACTGAATTAGTGTTCTTTTCATCATCCGTGACCAGCGAGCCGTCTGATAACCCTGATCTCATTGTGAACGCTAATTGTTAAGTCCCCCCCCCCCCTCCTCCCATCCGCCCCTCATCGCCATGTACACGCATTTTGGACTAAAGGCCCATCTCGAGGCTTTTCTCTCTCTCTCTCTCTCTCTCTCTCTCTCTCTCTTTCTAAGTATTCACTTCCTGCCCGCTAATGGCACCAACTCATACGAGAGGTCCAATATCCTCTTTTAGCATAATCATTCTGATCATGGAAAGCCACATGAGAGATTCATGCTCTGCTGAATACAGTTTCCCGAATCTTCCAGCGTTCACATTTCAACTCTAATCTGCCTGGCAAATCTCCCCTAGTTGTCCTTTCCGATACTTCGTTGAGGATAAACAACACATCGAATGTCCTTGGTTGGACTGGCCGAAGCCCATAATATGGGACATAGGAGAATCACCCCTGTTTTGATTATTGGTTTCCTCTATGTTTCTGCTGTGAGTAATGAGCACGAGTTTTAATGGAGGTCTTACTCGTGTCCTGCTATTAATTAAAGCTTGATTGGAAGAATAAATTAATCTAGCTGCGGTCTGGCCGATCAATAAGCCATATGAGGGCTCCAATGAGCACCGAGGGCTGAGCACTCAGCGTGAGATGTGGTTGCGTGTTGAAAGATTTAGAGGAGTCAAATGGCCCTTTTATATTGCAAGTGATTTTCACCTGCATGGGAGGTTTGTGTGTGTCAATCCAACTACACACGTGTTTTCCACAAAGTGCCACCTTGTCAATTTATTCTATGATTCTCTTTTCATGAATCGATTTTGGAGTTCTTCTTTTAAGCAGTGAACTTATTCCACGCATACGTCAGATGAACCCAACATATTTTACTTGAATTGGTGAAACATGGGAAATGGCATTTGTAGGTAAAGTTCACTCTAATGAAATGCTAATCCAGAATCCAGAGTCGTTTTTAATATGCAGGCCCAACTTTGGCATAATCACCTTTTCTGAGGAGCTTTAAAAAGGTGACAAATACCGTGGTGCCATAACAGGGGAGAGGAGTTATATTTGAAGCAATATCGTTTGCCGGCTTTGATGCTCTAGAAATCTTTCGACTTGAAAAACTTAACACACAACCTATGAACATAGATATGTGCCACACTTTTACAGGATAATGAAAACAATAGGAATAACAATGATGAATGAATCCTTAAGAATATCCAATTTGACACATCAACTAACTTTAAGGGTTTATGGGTAATATGTGGTTTAATCTAAAAAATATGTAGTCCCAAGAGAAAATACATTTGTTTTGAAAGGTTAGTCTGCTATAATTACCATGAAATGTATAAGCCTCTGCACATGTCGACATTTTGGCAGCGGATGGCAGTTAATGTGCAAAACGGAAAAAGGTTTCACCCTCAGGAAACTTCGTTGGCATCCTCCCAATGACGTGTTGTTTGTTTACAAGTAAATATTGTGGCCTTATTGTGGTACACAAGAAAATTATTTTTTTTTATCAGAAAAGTATGATTCTTTCTCTGTAAGTATCGCCAACCAATTATTACAAATTCCCCCAATAGTTTTCAAGAAGGCGTGTCTCATGGCCCAGAGTGCAATATCTCTGCTGCCATTCGATGTATCGGCATAACAATTTGCGAGGGCCGCAACGCCATTGCTTCTCACTAGAGGTTGAAATGTGTCCAATACTTCCCCAATGGTATTACAATGTTTGATGATGAGCAAATGTTAGCACGCTAAGCTGAGATGGTGATCGTTATACACACCTCCCCTGCTACGTTGCCATCCTCGGTCCTTACAGAGCCACATCTTTCCATATATCCTTTCAGAAAAGTGCATATTTGCAGGTGAAAGATGGTAATATTTGACGAGTGTACCGAGGGGAGAATTTCCGTCCTTTGTATCAGTCATGTATTTTGAGCAGCTTTACACAGTATGATACAAAAGGCGTATGACAAATGAAAGGTCTGTACTTTCTTTCAAGAGTAAAAAGAGTTTCTGATCATTTTCACAGAAATGGATTTGTTCTACTTCACAGGTCCCACGTACATCCAGTTTTTCTTTCTGACTGCTAGCAGAAGAAATGCGGTTCACCTCCCTGCCTGGGGTATTAACAAACATTCATTAAATTATCTTATCAAAGCCACAGTCATTCATTCACGTCTTCCTCCAACTTCCAAACAACGCCGCTTGGACAGTTTTAACTCAAAAGACGCGCGGTCAGAAATACTAATTTAGTGGGTTGCGCGAACCCCTGGCAGTACTTTGAGTAATCTCATCATGTCATGTTTATTGGTCTTGAAGTAGTCCCAAAACAACCATTTGTGAATGAATATAATAGGCTGTTGCTACATTAACTTAATGAAACAAGGTTCAGTCTCCTGTGTTGCATCATGTGCATCTTGTTCGGATGTGCGTCGGACTGCTGTGTTGCGCTGCCTGTTGTTGTGGTAAATTCCCTATTCACCGTTCTAGCTAATGATTCATTTGCTGTTGGAGATGTTTTTCTTTGCAGCCCGAAAAGACTGATAATCAAAATGCCCACTCTAATTTCCCTGCATTTCCCTGCAATTCCATTTCAGAATGAAAAAAACAATATTCTGGAGTCCATCTTACTCCTTGCATAAATGTATTCCTAATGTAAAAATGTCAAACAAAGTATTCCTCATGTGTTCTTTTCAATTTGAATTTCCTTTCCATTTACCACTGTAGCTTTTCTATTTTTCTGAGAATGTGTGTGTGCGTTTGTGAATAATGAGGCGTCTTTGAGAACACCCACTCTGATGTGTGGCGCTCCATTTTTTACAGGGAACCTTGCGCAGTTTCCTCTACCTCATTTTTTGATGGCCCAGATGAGGAATAGATTTATGGTTCCGATTAATAACGTTAGCGAGGGTTCATTGTTTCCGCCACTCAGCCCGAACAACTTCATATCAGTCTCCCTAATGCGTTTGAAACACCAGTGCTGTGTGCTTAATAACACCCCTCTTTGAAAAGCCATTTGTTCTCATTTGAGCAGCAAGTCTCATTTGGTTGGAGTTGCTCTCCGCCTCGCCAATCCTGCAGGGCCTCTGGGGAATTCCAGGGAAATGAAGGATAGACACAGCATATTTTGCTCCTATTGCGTAATACAGGACGGTACTATATTAAAAATAATATATTACAAACTTCATGGAAAACAGATAATACTAATGTGCATTTCCATGTGCTCCGACTACTTATGTGTGCAGTTTTGATTTTAAATCAGGGCCATGAGATTCGTTACTCATCTGCAGGTCCAGAGTAAAGTTTTTCTTGCTGAGGTCACACGCTTTGGGAGACAACATGGGCCTCAGATACAGCTGTGAACACTTTAACAATAAACGACTGTGGCAGCAAATGGGGCTAATCGGCCAAACAGTGCTGATCACGACGGGACACCGGCAACCCTTGATCATCAAGCTGCAGCAAATTAATTACCACAGTCATCTAGCTATGGCAAATTAATTATCACAATCAATCACCACAAATTAAACTGGGCCTTAAAATAGCAGCCGTGGTCAACTGGCAATCAGCACGGCCAGCCCGCGCCCAGGACAGGACAGACACATGCAATCAAAAACACCTACACAACTCAGATGGCAGACATTTGTGCACGCACACATATATATGTATGTATATATGCACGTACTGCACCAAATCACAAGCACACACACACACCTATGGATCCAATAGGGAAAAAAAAAACGACATGAGACTAATTTAACATTAGGTGTGTTGTAGACAGCCTATTTAATTAGGGCTGCAGAGCCCAGGCAGGGAGAGCGGGGAAAATGCGCAGGAGTGGATTAAGAGTGGAGATTAGAAAAACAATGTTTAATTGAAAAATAGAAATAAGAGAATAAGGGGAGCACAGGATATATGTTTGCGTCAGGTTAACGTAACAACCCCCCCCCCCCTCTCCCCCCCTCCAAGAAAAAAGCAACTGCAGTGAGAAAAAGCAAACAGTTTCTCATAATGAATTAGTAACACAATCCATTAGCACCTTGGAGCAGTTGAGACGCGTTGCGTCTGTGCAAGCTTTATGGGACTAACGGTGAATTATATGTGATGATGACAATATGCCTCCAACTTTCGCTGCTCCACAAAGCCAATGGGGCTCTTCACAGTTTTCTAGAAAAATGTTTAAATTTGGACTTTAACATACTAAAAAAGCTCATCCACTTTTTCACCCTTTCTCTTTAGTGGGTGATTCAATCCGCCATCTAAAGCAGTTAAATTGCAGCAAACAGCTATTCGCTACTCCGGCAGTTAATGAAATGTCTCTGTGTGCCTTTGTGCAGCAGGGCCGTCCGCGCATGCGCCTCAGACGCTTCGCACGCCGGTTACCGTTGACTACCGGTGCCCTGATCCGTGGCGTGTGGTTGTGGAAGTGCGGCGCCAGGCCTCACGGTCAGCTGCGCCGACCCTTTTAACGATGTTAGCTGATGGCCGACGGCGCAGCCATCTCTGCGTTGAGAGTGTGTATATTCAACACATAACCTTTAACCCTGAATGGGTCAGTATGGACACAGTTAGTGTACTTATTTTATAGAGTTGATCATAGAAACAATCAACAATTTATTGAGTGGATTAGAGTCTGCGTTGCACTGTCCATGTCATGCTGGTATAATTGGTTTCTTGAGCTGCTGTCTGCTTTTATTACCATTGCCGATGTAGGATTGGTGCAAGTTGATGTGCCTCATAGGTGTATGTTTAAACGTTTACAGGATATATTATCCCAACAGCTTCTAATGTAGTAGTCAGACCCAGGCTGGTTTTCTGCATTAACAAAGGATTTTTTTCATTATTAGACACAGTACATAAAACCAGATCTGTTTTCTGTCCTTACTTTATGTAAAAATCCTTTGCTTTCCAGGTAGGCTGGTTATAAATGCCCCATTGCGGTCTCTTACATCAATGCAACCATTTTCCAATGCACAGTGTTAGGAACCGGTGAACTGTGAAGCGGCAGGTAAATAGCAGCAAGCAGGCTAAATTAATGGAATCTACTCCGACAGCTCCTGCTGGTGAGTTGTGCGAGCATCGTTGCCCTGGGTGAAAAAAAAAAGTTTCACTATTGCAGGTTGACAGCAGCTCTAAAGCGCTGCTGCTCGTTCAACTTCACTTGATATGACATTCAAGGCCTTCGTCATGGTAGGTAGGAAGAGAGGCCAAATTATTTATGCAACCTTCCTTTTACAGCAGCATTCTATACATACAAAAAAAGACAATTAAAGAAATATATATCATTCAATCCGTTGAGGTTTTCTTGTCTACTTGTTCATGTTAATAAGTAATTATTTGTCCAGAGGTAAATAAGTCCTTCATGTCGTCAGTGATACTAAAGACAGACAAGCTGCTATTAAATGTTTGGTTGCGATGTGATGGAAAGCATGTTTAATATGTCGCATAGGATCCTCTTGGATTTACTGCTCTGGTGTGCTGCGCCGTAATGAAAGATGAATCCTCCTCTGACAGAGCTGAAGAAACTAAGACTCAATTATCCAGTTGACTCCTTCTCATAATCCCAAGAGTTTCCCGTGGCCGCGTACAGGAGACCCCTCGGTTCTCCTCCTCTCTGTGTCCGCTCAGCCTGCCTCTCCGTCTGTCGCTGTTTTGTCCCCGTCATTCTGCGTGTCCCCGTGACGTCCTCTGTCCCTCCTGCTCTGCTGATCTCCTGGAAACACCGAGCAGACACTGTGCAGTTCCTGTGGGATGGCAGCTTAGCCATATTGTGTGACACACTGATGGCGCCCGAAGGCAACTAAGTACACACACACACACACACACAAAAAGACACAAAAAGACACAAAGACGAACACACTTGTCTGCAATCCTCATACATACACAAGCAGTGCAATCCATTCAATTCATTAAAAGCCACTGGCGGTACATTTTAGTGCTCACTTAAAGTTGACTTTAATAAGTGTTTCTGAGCTTTTGTGCGTTATATATATTCAACGTTTGCCATGAATGCCCTCCTGTGTGGTACGTGTGCGTCTGTGCATGTGTGGGTCTAGGATTAAAAGGAGCTCCTCATTGCGTGTGTGTGTGGTGGGTGGGTGGGGGGGTCCCTTGATGGCCTTCAGCCCTCATCTGGACATGCTCCAATATCACAGTCTGATTGGTCTCAAACTGCCCTGACAGGAAATCCATCGGTGTGTGCGTGTGCCGAGTGGGATGCATCTGGATGACAGCTAAATTGAATGCCAGGGCCAACAAGGCCACAGGATCACAATGAGAGAGATGAGGACAACGCTGCGCGCCGAGCAACCGGGAGGGACGTGCTGGCATTAAGCCCGGGGATGACAGGGAGACAGTCGTTGGGAGGTTCGTGTGTGTGTGGTTTGTAATTGATTGAGTTTTAATGTGGTGCCCGATGAAGAGTCGCTGACATCAGGGGGGTTTGAAGAATGTCTTCTTCAAAGCAACATTAAACAAAGGGTCATGCACGCAGGCCTGTCCGCGGGTTCTTTTTAGCGATTGACCTGAGGGCTTCCTTGCGCGACGCATCGGACTCTCAAAACATTTTTAAATAACTGAAACACTTGCTTCCTATGTGTTTGTCTTCTTCTTCCTAATGTGGAAAGTGTAGTTTATTATAGAATTGTTGAGTGCAATGTACTTGAGCCATCTTAATAACATGTTAATCTGCTATGTTCTTAGTATGTTGTCAATAAATGGCAGGTTTTTTAAAAATTGATCAAATGAGACACTAAATTAAGTCTCATTGCACCTTGGAAGCCTTTAAAGTGTTGTGAATGATTTCAGCTATTCGTGAATATTCCTTTTAAACATGAGTGTTCAGAGATGTCTCTGAGATTCAGAGCGTATCTCTATACCTGTTCAGCTTACCTAATGCCAGTCATACTTTCCATAGTGATGTTCATGTGAGCATCATCTTCCCCACTGATCGAAAAACAGAAAAACACAAGGGTCTGCATTTTATTTCTGTTCGTGTCTGAGGATTTCTATGATTTAGTATCTATTTAGTTCTTTTTCCTAAATCACATTTTGTCTTCAAAACTCTTTGTTTCATAAGAAAATATTCCAAATGTAATGCAATTAATGAACTTAAGAACACACGTCTTAACCGTCCTCCACACGGAGTAAGACGTTGACCCTGCTAGTGGATCCAGTTCATCAGACGATAATCTAATCTAGGAAGCTCGCGGTACTGATGGTTAATAAATACAAAGTCTGGACGTTTCGCAATTTCAACGTGATTATTGTTCCTCTTGAACACCGGTATTTATTCTTTAGGCTCCATGTTTTGGGCGAAATTGAAATTAGATTTCTCATCAAACTCGACTCGAATGATCAGCCTCACATGACTGAATAGAAATAACTGATGTAAAAAGAGTTTCGACTGTTCACTATTTTTGTAATTATAAAAGTTTCGTTGGGAAATAACCGATTAAAAAAAGACACTTCACTCCCCAAAAAATGATGATAGTGTAAAACTGGAGAATTATCTTGGAACTGTCTCCAGGGATCAGATCGGATGCCTCCTCAGACATTCCAGAGCGTTTTGGACGTATGTCGTTATGCTGGTGAGGAAATGACAACTGAGAAACTTGGGATGTGGCGAGTGTGTGTGTGTGTGTGTGTGTGTGTGTGTGTGTGTGTGGGAAGGAGGAGCCAGGGGTTGCTCTTGGTAACGCACCGATGTAAGGAAGCAGCATGCTGGCCACTTAAGCCGTTAAGCCGTAACATTGAGGCATTGTTTTCTATATTCATTCGGTTCAGGCGCTGTGGAAAAAGTTATATTATTATAACTTAAATTATGGTTGGGAAAGAACCCTAGTTTTAGTAAATGTCCCGATTCCCCGGCATTGTACTGTATTTTATTGTTTTTATAGTATTATTTAAAAGTTGCTTCTACTTATCTTGGTTTTGTAGTTACGTCCGCATTATCTGATATTGGAAGCCCTGGTTAGTATTCCTCACATGTGTGATCTCTCTCCTTCGCTTTAACCTTTTCATCGTCTCTTTTTCTTCTTCCTCTCCCCCTTTCATCTGTGTTCTAAGTGAGTGTCCAAGGTCAACTACGCCGCCGTCGAGCGGAGCTTTGGTAACGACACGGCCCTTTGATGCTGTCAAAGAGAGAGAGAGAGAGTGAGGTAGGAGGACAGATGGAGGCATGTTAGATTGGAAGAAATGGGAGTTTGTAAGTGTTTAAAGCAAGTTTTTTTTTCCCCTAACAAAGGGACTCTTTAAACATACCCTCATGGCTTTTGATGCAACAGGCTTGTTTGGACTGGAATGACCAGCAGCGGATGGTGGCTAATGGTAGCCAACTTTACATAGACGTGTCCATGGTGCCCAACCTCGTCGCTTTAATTTCTGTCATCCTGTAACTGCCACTAGTTGCCGTCTGCAGCCACAGAAATATGCAAACGAGTGAAACACCTTTTCAAAGAGAACGTCCACAAATCATCATAATTTACTAATTCTGTGCACTGAAAACCGCCATTTGTGATGAACAGATGAAGAGTCATTGAGAGTAGAGCAATTGGAAGTGAACTGAAGTAGTAGAGATAAGAGAGCTGAATGAATGAATGAAAGAGTGAAAGATGCGAGGCACAAAGGCCTGCAGAAAGTGCAAAAAAACGGTAGGAATGGTAAGTCGAAAAATAAAGAAAGTAGCCACGGCGAGCGAGAAAGAGAGGCGGGTCACATGGTAAGTCTGTGGGTGAAGCTGCTGCCCATTAGAGTGTATTACCCTGTGGCTGATGTATGGAGTGTTGTCAGGGATATGAGGTTTGGATAGGCCACAGTCTGGGTTAGATAGAGTTTGTGTAATGGAATCCGGTCCCATATCACTCGCTGTGGGCCAGAAAGGGTGGAGGTAATTCAATTGCCCCTCCCCACACCTCAGAGAATGGTGTGACGCTCGGGGATAAAGGATGGACTCTTTAACAGGTGACTGCACGGGGGCAAATCTATCAGTCAATCCAAATGCTGTTTTCATTCTGATCATCTGTGATTCAGTACAGTTCAATCGCCGTCTTTAATGATATGTCAGCGGCCGAGGTAAAAAACACATTATCCTGCTGACAAAGCCAACTTTATGTTAGCGGCCGAGGTAAAAATAAATGATGTTGCCAACAACGCCACCTAGGTAAGAGCCTAGAGCCCTAGGAACACAAATAACTATAAGTAAAACCAGGTTCTTTGGGAGAGAGCAGTGACACAATGACCCAAGGGGAGACAGGGGCGGAAATACTACAAAAAAGTTATTTATTTTAATACAATGATTAAAATATAGATTGAAAACTAACGTCCACCGGTTGCGACGTCTGATTGTCAGCTGCCTTCTGGTTCGGTTGCTGCTGCTGCTGCTGTTGTTGTTGTTACCACTTCTGCTGTCCCTCAACACTGCAGCGTGTCCTTTTCATCTTTTCTCCAAAGACGATTTCAGAGTCGACCAGGAGCCTGAACCTGCTGTCGGAGCTCCGGCCGCACAGCAGCCTCTCCTTCAGTTCAATCTTACCTTCAGTCTCCTTTATTCCTGTTTCCCACCGATGGCATTTCCCCATCGGTCCATTTGTCCATTAGCCACTGATTGTGAACGTGTCACTGGAGACGATTGTTAATTGGTAAAAGCATGACGCAATACAACTCAAAGCACAAAATAAAGATTCAATGGTAATAAAATATGCACAAAAAGTCAAACTAAAATATGTAAACACATATCAATAACTTTAAGCATGCAATTGTAAATCGATAAATCAATACAAAACATGCAATTGTCCCTGATTGTCCTATTATTCTTTGAATTGGGACACCATTTGAAAGTTGGAGTTCATCATGCTTTGCTCATTGCTGCAAGCAGCATTAGTTGGAATATTCACATAACAATACATAAAAGTTGTATGTCAGGATGAGGAAAAACATCATCTCTACCTAATGATGCTGGTTGTTGTGTCTAAAAGGTCTTTTAGAATTGCTGACATGTTAGCATCTCCTCTGCAATGTGTTTTCCCTCTGTTCTTACAGTCTATTGACTTGGGAAGACCCCAGCTGTCCTCTCCTTATTGCCATATTGATCAGATCCCCTGCACCCCCCCCCCCCCCCCCCCCCGCCACATCCCCCCTCCCAGGACACGCCCCTGTAATGTCGTTGACCTCCATCTTCATCTTGTCCTTCTACTCTGTAGCTCTTCGTCCTACTCTCACACAACTTTGTAATATTCTTTGTACCCTTCAAATCATCCCCTCCTCATTCGCTCGCTCTCTTCTTTCTTCTTCAACTCTTTCTTTGCTTTCTGTCCTCATCAACTCAGTGAAGGAGAAATCCGTTTATGATGAGGGCTGGGGGACTGCTTTCAAAGTAAACAGACTTTACTGTTAGTCCATAAAACTCTAAGAAAATTGGTTGTGGATAATATACAGTGCAGCAAAATGCAGCCTTCTCTATACATCCCCCCCCTGGCTTGTGCTTGTGTACATGTGCGTTCTGCATGTGTGAGTGCTGGGTGTTAGAATGAGGCTGCTGCTGTGGATGCTAGTAAAACAATTGAGGAAGAATGCAAAGGCAGAGATGCAACAGAGAGATGCAGAGGAGCTTGAGGGAGAAGGCAGGGAAGGGAACCATCGAATATGATCCCACCCTGTTTCCCTCCCTTTTGTCCCTCAATCAATGGAAATTTGCGGGACCATTGGATCCTCAACGGAGCCGGTTGGTCAAGCACACACACACACACACACACACATAAACACACTCAATCCAACTAAAGGCCATTTGACTTTGTAGTGGCAAATTGGCAGACTGCATAATTACAGAGCTTTAACAGTATTTTCTTTCACATTTGTACTCCTTAAATGGTGGAACATTGCTGTAATGCAGTGATCCCCATGATCCACTCCAACTGGGCACGTGTCTGGTGGGCGCTTTTCAGTGTGTCTAACAGCGGTTGGCGTATGTGTGAGTCTATGTGAAAGCGAGCATGCATGTGTGTATGCATGTATGTGTGTGAGAGAGAGAAGGAGACAGACGGAGAGACAGAAAGAATGACAATGCACACGGGAGAGTGAGCGAGCGAGCACCGCATTGCATCTTTGGCCTGTTTTCCAAAACATCATCTGACAGTGTGTCCACTTGAGCTACGTTTCCCCGCGCGGGAGACGACCGAACCGACTCACGGAGGTGTACCGCGCGCAGACAGCGAGTCTCCCTGGATCAGATCCATCAGCTCGTTGACTTCAAAGAGGCAGGGAGATACCGTCGGCTCATCTACCACCACGCACACTCTACACCGGAAAGGAACAGGTCAAAGCTGCTGATGTTACCACGGGGAGCAGAGACACTAATCTGATTGGATGCAGAGCAGAGAGACGTTAATTCGATTAGACAGCGAGAGAGCGGGTTGCGGGAGAATATGGAGATTCAGTGTAAGCTTTGAGCATTTCACAGGCAGAATGAATTCAGCACACCGTGAGTGTGCAAGTGTGCGAGCATGACATGTGAATAATGAGATAACTGTTCAGAAAAGCTGGAGTGACCCTCCAGCTTTGTGTGAAGAAACGCTTTAAATTAGACGATCATCACTAATAGTAAATGTCTTTAAACAGAAGAAATTTAGATGATTACAATAATCAGTCTCATGCACATTACTGAAAAGTTGCTTTCATGGCGAGTTCTGTGTGACTGATGGAACATGCTTCAGTGTGTGTGTGTGTGTGTGTGTGTGTGTGTGTGTTTGGGTGTTTGTGTGTTTGTGTATGAGAGACAGTTTGTTATGATGATACTGACACCGCTGGAAGACGGTGACCTAGCAATTGACTTAGAGGCCGTTAATACCCCTTTTATGTCTGAAGCCATTAGTGTTGGTGTCGCACAATCTGCAGGGGGTGTGGGGGTGTCAAAAGAGTGTGTGCTTCTGAACTGTGGGATGGGGTTGGCATGGGTCATTGCTAAGGAGTGTGATAGCCTGAGATGGGGGGAGGGGGTGCATAGAGAGATGAACATCTGCTGTGAGGGACGTGAGGTAACCGGACAGGGCTGCGACCAAGCACCGTGTTTAAAAACGTGAGGCATTTGGGATTTGCAGCTGTTTAACACGTGCTTATTTTAAGAACCGTAATCACATATTAGCTCTAATATATCTATGTAGCCATTTCCTGGATTAAACATGTTATGAAGAGTTGTTCTGGCAAAAAGACTAATATTAGATTAGTCTAAAATGTTCAAAATTGATGCAGTGTTTCCCCTACGTTGATTTGGTAGTGGCGGCCCGCCACGGCTAAATTTCTGCCGCCACAGTATCAGAATAGGGCCGTACAGTGCAAAAGCGAAAAGCCGTCTATCAGCGTGTCGTAGACGCGCTTCATACAACGAGCGGGCGCACTTTTTTTATCTTTGAGGGTGGTGTGGAGGTCCGGGGCTGGCCTGTGGGTCTGTGCGAAGTGTCCGATTTAGGCGATACTTTTTGGGGCACAGTGTGCCCAATGCAGGTGCCTCTTTTAGCCTAAATGCTGCAGACTTCAACAACTCGCTGTAAGCTTCCGCGATGCTGTAGAAGTTCTACTAGCAATTTCATTAGAGACCAACAGCCAATCACAATTGACCTTCTTTAATTCTCTGATTGGTTGGTTTTGTGGCACAAATGTAACGCTGCTGCGAGTCGAGCGAGCGCGTGAATGAAACGTCGAGCGAGCGCAGAGTGAAGAGGTGGAGAGAGAGCGCAGAAAACGAGTTTGTGGAGAGGGCACCTAAGTAAACTGCGTGCACGGAATATGTTTTTCTTTGCTAAAATATAGTTCTCTGTTCCTAAGGACCCTAATAATTCCATGAAATACAATAGGTTCCTCTCCGACGAAGTCGTAGCGAGAACCCTGTCACCACAGTGAGGTTTATATATATTTATATAAAAAAAGCCTTGAGACCTGATGCGAAGCCACCTTCACATCAGGCCTCGTCCCACCCACCCATGCATTGACAATTTCCGACTGCTTCCTAAGCTGGAACCACTAACTAAGTCTAGCAGCAATGCAAGGCAGAGTCAAGCACAAAATCCTGATGGAACGGTGGGTTCTATTTCTAAACTCTGATGATGACTCCCTGCGATGTCACTCATGATGTCACAGTTAGGAACATCACCATAATGATGTCACTGTCGTCACGGTCGTTGTCGTCGTCGTCGTGGTTTCTCACGGTCGTCGTGGTTTCTCTGTCTCTGTTAGTGCCATCATAATTATGATGTCATCATCAAGCTGCTGACACCTGCTGCTGTTATTGCTAATCAAGTTAGTCGCCTTTTGGGGCTATTTTTACCTGTTTTCATGGTTTCTTATTATTAGGGTGCTTGCTACGACTTCATTGGAGAGGAACCTATTGTGTTTCATGGAATTATTATTATTAGGGTCCTCGCTGCAGGATGCCATGTACTCACGAGTAGTAAATCTATGCTTTACTTACACTGTCCGGCCAAAAAAAGTCGCCACCAAAAGAAATCGCTGACACACTCTAATATTTCATTGGACCGCCTTCAGCTTTGATTACTGCACGCATTCGCTGTGGCATTGTTCCGATAAGGTATTTTTCTGCGGAAACAGAAGAATTCGTCGGAGAGGAACCTCTTGTATTTCATGGAATTATTAGGGTCCTCGCTACGACTTCGTCGGAGAGGACCTTTCGTAGCTAATTTATATCAAAAAGTAGTAGGCTAACAAGATAACGTTAGTTGCCAATAGTGAACAGAAAAGTGAAGGCTTAACTTTATTCTCCATTATGATTTTTTTTACATTTATAATGTTACCTTGAAGGCACGTTGTTGCCACACATTTCGGATGTTACATTTAAAGACTTGATTGAGGCTTGGGGAGGATGTATGGGAGTTATGCAATCAGGATATAGGTGATAAATGTATTAATAACTTCCACCACACGTTATCTTATCTCAGTCAACTAGTTTATTCACAGATGTATATGGCTTACTATGAGTCCCTCTTCTTTGCTAATCTGAGCGCTTTCTGTCTAACAGGACATGCTGAGACAGCAGTTGATGGAGAGACTTCTTACCAAACTGCAATCTGCCATAAACCAACAACCGCTAAATTTGGATTATTTGGAGTTCCCGACACGCCATGAGTTTATTCTGTTTGAATCGTTCTCTGAGCAGATAGGCGGTGTATCAGACATTACAGAAGCACTACAAAACCTCTACCATGTTGTCCAGCAGGAAATTAATGGCAGCTCTATGCCCATTGTTGAACAGGAAACAGAGGTTGGTCCAGGTTCTGGTCACCCCAAAATTGTAATAGAGAGAGAAAAACTAAAGAATATGCTGGACACATCACACACACACACACACATCTGCCAGTCTCCTGCATTCCAAAATGCCTGGGTGTTTCAACGAGAACGATTTACAGAAGAATGCAAGAATATGGCTTATCTGTAAGAGGATCATACAGCACAGTGACTGACCAAGAGCTTGACAACATGATTTCAGCCATCAAAAGTCAGATGCCAAATGCTGGTTATCGAATGGTTCAAGGCCATTTGGTGTCGATGGGTCTCCGCATTCAGTGGTGGAGAATGATGGCCTCTATGCATCGCGTTGATGCTGCAGGGATGTTCTTGCGCCTCACAGAACAAGGTTGTGTTCTGCGAAGAAGTTATTCTGTGCGAGGCCCTCACTCCTTGGCCCACATCGACACAAATCACAAACCGTAGATTAAAATAGAATGTTGATCTAATTGTTTAAACGCAGAATGTTGTGGAGTAGGAGGCATGTCATGTCTGTGCTCAAAACTTAAAATTACGCGCTCAGGATTGTGGCACAAATATAACGCCATAGCGGCGGCGGGCGGGTTGGGGGTGGGGGTTCCGACAGACCTGCCCCCACTGCTAAAAAAAATCCTAGGGGAAACACTTTCATGTGCTGTATAATCATCACTATCGTCGCTGTGATGAGCATCAGCTGTTCCTCCACCTTTCATTTCAGTGTGAGCAAATTTGGAAAAGGAAGTGATAAACAAGTAGAGACGACTCAGGGTGTATTGTAATTTGAGGCTAATAATCGAAAGCCATGCATTCAGATAAGTCCTTGTCTGTTCCTATGTATGATTCCCAGCAAATATAAGTGGAATTGTTACGCCTCTGTAAAAGAGGAAATGTGAAAAACGACACGGACACGATGCAGCTTAGTCTTGTCCAGTGTTATAATGTACATGAAAAGCATAATAACATGTTTATACACTCAGTATTACACTGAGTAGTAACTCTATTCTTGTCTCTTTAAGCAATTATACAATCAAGACAAATACGATCCTATCGGTTATAACTCCATACTACTCACATGACCTGAGTTAACCTTTAATGTGAGTTATCCGAATGTCAACATATGTTCACAACATCGTAAAACAGTCTGGGAAAATAACCTTGAAAAGGTACATTCAACACAACAAGCTATTCATCCAAAATAGTTTTCCCTTTACCCTGTAAAGGGTATAGAACAATAACCAGCACAATACTAAATATCATGTAATGCTACTGTTGCCCTTATAGTTTTCAGTAACTCGTTTTACCCTCGGTCGTACCGTGTGCTACACAAACTCTTTTCCTCTTCACATTAACCCTTTACCTTTAACTTGTACAATACTACACTTCTACCTTCCTTATAATATAAAATAAATACACACCGAGAACCCAGTGCTTGCGGTGTTCTATTCCGTCCCGCTTTAGCCCCCGCCCACGTGCTACACCATGTACGCCAACCGCTAGCATGCAGGCTATGCTACATGAACACTTTTAAACTGCTAAATTGCCTACATAAACGATTACATCATTAACATTTACTCCTGCATGTTTCTTGCAGTATTAAACACATATATACATTGATCAAACATCATACAACACTCGTTCTTACCTGTAAAAGAGGAAATGTGAAAAACGACACGGACACGATGCAGCTCAGTCTTGTCCAGAGTTATAATGGACGAACGTAAGACACAGCGCTCCATTTACGGGCTAAACGAGGCATTAGCGATCGTTAACAGAGCGTCAGAGTGAGGCATTAGCAATCACTCGCAAACTAATACTTAAACTTAAAGTAAAACTTATGTACAATTTAACCACACAGCAATGAATTACTGATCTACAGACCATTAGTGCATTTGAACTTTCTCCTTTTTATTAACCTTTTAAAGTATATTTTTAACTTATATTAACCCATTCAATGAATCAGTATTACATCATTTTTATCATCATTACAGAATAAACTGCTCTATTACATTGAAAAACCACATGAGCTCATACAATGTTTCATTGGGTTAAGCAGGATACATAACATATTATAAAAAGTACTCGCTAGTTTCCAGAATATCCGGAAGAATTCCCTAAACAGGACTAGCAGCACTTTTGGTGACACAGAGTGAGCTTTCTGAAATTCAATGCTAAAAATACCCGAAGGAGAGGCATCCGTACAACTCAAACCACTCCTTCACTAATACCATCCTCATATATCTCAAACGATCAAATGAATTGTTTGAGGGGATGCGATTCAAAGCACGGGGCCTTCGGTCTCAAAAGGCAAGTTGAAAGCTCCGTGAGATAATCCAGTGTCATTACAGTTATCAATGACATCATGCATGTTTATCATCTTCTTCCTCATCAAGACTGTGCTTAAGTATGTTCAAGGTTAGGAAACGTTTATGACAGCAATACAAATAGTACGGTCATCACTGACTGTGATTAGACCGTGTTTAGGTCAGTGGTCACTGTGACTTTGAACTGGTGTATTTTTAGGCTGCTCTGGTAAAAAAGTAAACTGTCTGAATCCCCCAAAACTAAATATGTCCCTGTTTAGTGATGTGGTGCTGATGGGGAAACCACGGGGGACGCGTACGGGGGGCGTCTTGTGGGAGTTGAAGAGGTCGAAGTGAGTCCTTGCAGCCTCAAAAAGAACATGCTTATTTGTTGAATGGTTTATTTAAAGGGAGGTGTCTTTTTCGAGATGCATGCAATGCAACTATTCATTCGAAACACATTTAAAGCGTGTGTAAGTTTAAAACACTGTTGCCTAGAGCAAAGATTTAGGAGCCCGCTGCTGCCAGCTTCCTTATCTTTGTTGCTGAGACAGACCAAGAGCGAAACTGAGATGGATGGGCTCCAGACAGCTCTCGACACACATACAGATGCAGTACACGCACAAGCACACACTGACACGCTAATCTGCCCTCTCCCAACCACTCTGTATTGTTGTAATGCACAAATGCCATCCATGCAGAGAGTGTGTGTGGGCAGAGGCAACGTGCCATTTCTTTGTTTTTCCATGCAAATATGTCAATCCTTGGTTCTAAAGACAGATTTCATATGGTATGTGTGAAGATTGCATCACCTGCTTAGTTCCGTAAAATATTCACGCAAAGCCCAAATCTTCTCCTTCACCCAGTGTGTGCATCCCAACCAGTGCAGTATGTCGGGAACAACCAACTGTGGCGAGACGGGGCACTGTTTCAGTGATTGTTTTCTGTAACCAGCATCAACGCACGATGAATCGGTAAGCTAACTAGTGGACAGCGGACTACTTAGCTAGCGCGCGAATTCAGCCACGCTGTCCTGCAGCCCCGGTTCCAGAACATGATCTGAAAAAAGTAATTTATCTGGTGACTGCAATGTGCTCAGTGACAAGAACGTCTGGATGAAGCATCATGTTGTTTGATTTGATTTCTTTTCCACCGTTAACTAAAGTGTTTAGATAATATGGTTTACTATATTACTCCATAGTGTCATTTGAAGTCAGTTCTGAACCCTATTTTAAACAAACTAAGGTTTTTTTAAGCTCATGTTCAAAATCCATGCATCCACTGCAACTTGAAAAGCAACAGCTGTCTTGTCGTATTAGGCCAGTTTACCAGATATTTAGTCCGTCAGTAAACAGGATCCCTGTTATACTTAGATAGGCGCTGCATCGCTGTTAAGGCCTTCTGATCGATAGTAGTGTGAAGCAGACGCTTAAACATTCATTAATACGCTCACTGTAATATTGATCCTTTTCCCCTCGGAGCTGAAAATGGCCCTAAAGCCCCAGACTTGTAGACTCTACACAGTACGTCAACCACAGAAAGATGATTATTTAAGTATGAAATATCACAATTTGAACATGTATTATGTGACCCCCTTGAAGTGAAACCGCTGTCAAAGTCTGTGTAAGATGCACGATTTATTGCAAACCAAAAACCGCTGCAGATGATTACAGTGGAGATTATGATTTATGCCTCCTTCATTGAGGCAATCAGCATAATTCCCCTTAGTGTGACACAGCAGCACAAATGAATATTCAAACCGGCGCATGCGCTTATAAGCACTTCCACCGCAGGCCCACAGAGCCGTTTGCTGTGACGGTGTCACACTGTGAGACCTGCTCGCGTCCGATCCCATATCCATTACTCTGCTCTGTGCAGAGCTCTTTAAATATGTACCTACCACCTGAGGCCCAAACAGGTAAACACACACACACACACACACACGGACAATCACACAAACACACTCGCTCACTCCCTCACAGGCACACCGTAGAAATACTCAGCAGAAAATATATATACATCTTTTTTCAAATATTTGAAGAGTCTTTTTTTCTTTTCGTAATGGTTCATCTAGTGATGCTTGCTCATTAATTCTGGACCCGCAGGTTTACTCACAACTGTTTGATTACAATTGGAACAGTCTTTACAAGAAGTATTCTCTTGCCAGTAAACTTTATTTGTGTGTTGGTTTCCCAGAAGAATGAATCTTAACCCAGTTCCAACCTAAAGCGAGATTTGCAGTTCTCTACAATCTTAAATATCCCTCACAGTGTTTTGCTCAGATCGAGTTCTCTGCTTGATAAGTGCCCTCCTTCTTTTTTTAACCGGGCGTGACCTCGATTTCTAATATTTTTCATCTGACCAAGTTTCAGTCTTAAGCAAACTTTCCATGGTTCCTGGAGAATTGGTGACCTAACAAAAGCTCTGCATCTTTGATTCGTGGAGTGTTTTTAACTCCTGTCCTACTTACTAGGAAAACAGGTTGTTTGATGAAATTGCTCTTTCTTGTTCATCTGAGTTTGTATCCTTATGTTTGAAATTAACTTATTGTAAGTCAGCTTCATGACATATAATGTAACATGTAATGTTATTTTCTTCCAGAGGGTAGAAAATGCATTTTCAATCATGTATATGCCCCTATTTAGCCATAATGAGGGCGAGACCTTTGTTTTATCGGGTAATTTGTGTTATTATTATTGTTATTATTATGCATAAGTAGTTTGCTCAATACTCATACTGACTTTCCCAGGGTTTGGGTTACTTAACCACAGACAGACCACATGACCTGAATCATCTCCAGCAGCTTGTTGTTTTTTCCTTGGATGTTTGTTAATGTTTGCTTTTTTGATAGATTTAAAAAGGATTAAATTCTTATTTTTTTGGCGGCGATGCAGCATGTGAGGTCCAATAGTCCATCCCTTCCATGTGATGATAGAGGACTTCCTGCAGCAACATTGCTTTCCACATGTGTCATCTTTGAAAGGGCGTTGTCACCAGCTTGACTACATGCACCAAATAGACAAACACACACACACACACACACACACACACACACACACACAAACACACACATTATTTTGGTCTGTCCAGCTCAGTGGTTTGGATTTATCACCGTGGCCTTCAGATGTGGTTGCACGGAATCTGCAGTTAAGTGCTTAGCGCAGCACTATCAGGAAGGAAGATGGCCTCCTCTCGCTCGCTTTTGACTGATGCTCTTAATGAGATACTCTGTTTTGGCTAAATGCTCAAAGCTTTTATTTCCCTGGAGCGCCATTGAACCAGTTTGTACACGGCTGCAGTATTTCATGATTTTATTGGGGTAAAATTATACTGGTATTTCATTGAGCCTGTCCACCCTCAAGATCAATCATCCCATCATCCCAGTACAGTCGCACAGTGCACGCGCAGACACACACACACACACACACACACACACACACGTACGCGCAGGGACATACCACACCATACGCACGCCATAAGTCATCTCAACGTGTTTAGGGAAGCAGTTGGATCAATAGGCAGCCAGCCTCTGGCCATCAGGAATCAATACTGCAGCACATAGTGAGGACACAAAGTAAGAACAAAGCTACACCACGGTACACTCAGGCACACGCGCTCCATGCACAGCGGTACGGTGCAATCACACACATGCACGCACACAGACACACATACACACTACTGCCATGACCAGTGAATGATTGCTGTAGTGTTGGGAACCGTGTGATAAGGGATTCATTTGGGGCTGAACTCCGTTTTTGCCTCCAGTGATGCAGCGGCCGGCACGTACGAGGGGTAAACTGTAATGCATTGCCTCCGTTTATCCTTCACACAGAAAACAGTAGCAAAGATAAAGTTTGCATTGATATAAAAGCATATCATTATTCCTGAAATAAAATTGAGAGAATTGAGAAAATGCTGTTAAACCATTCTGTCTTTGTGGACGCACTGAAGCGCCTCGGCTCGAGGGATCAATGCCTCCACTGACATTATCAGGCCGATCATATGCACATTAAATACGGTTTGTTTCTAGCCTGGCTAACGTCATACCCTGATCTCATTCTCAAATGAGACTGGGCCTGGAAACCACATGTTCATTTCCTTCTATTTGAGGCGTGGTTTACGAATGCCCAGAGCCGTTTATTGGGCGCTACGAATGTCTGTCAAATGCGCCTGTTCCTAGCGACAGAAGTTCTACGCGGAAGAAGGCGATCGGTCAGAGAGTTATGTGTACAAGATGTCGTTCAGCGACTATTGCCGTTTGTGCAAGGCAAACGTGAGAGTAGAAGTTTTATCGAAAAAAAAACACAGTTTATCCGAGAGGTTAGCGTTGTTAGGGGTGACAGTCGCACAGGAGTCAGGGCAATCAACAAGATCCCGCCAGCGCATATTCAACGTCATGGTCTTGCTGCACCCGCCCCGCTCTGTGATTGGTTCCCTATCTCAGGGGCAAATTTTGCAGCGCGAAATAAATCGTGCGCGCAAGGCAGCATGGGAAAACCCAAGCTAGTTTGTTTCTGGAATAATTGTAAAACACTTGTGCAACTTTTCATCCCTCCCCATCGTAATTGCGATTTGTTTGTTTAGTAAAGCCAAGGTGCACAACAAGAGCGAGAAGCACGTCTGTATTCTTTGATGTATCTCTATATCTATTGTGTGTGTTTGTGTGTGCTTCAATATATCATATTTTCCATCCCCATGTGGATGTCATTATTTTTCAGTCAGAACCTACCTGTGGAGTTAACTGCCAAGTTGAGTTGAGCACGCTGAGTTTGGTCTGAAACAACTTTATGCCACTGCTCTCTGTTAGCTTATAAATAGCACAACAAACCCCGACAAAATACTTACCTGACTTAAAATGAGAGGCAATTTATCTTCTATGCAAAAGAGGGCAGGAGGTCTTGTTGGCAGGGAAGGAGGGGAGGAAAATATATTGGTAAAAGAACATGTCAATCAGGAGATAGAGAGGCAAAAGAATAAAAAAATCTATTTTGGTCAATTTCAAACAATCTTTTCACAACAGTGCCAGGGGACTCTAAGTGTTGACACACGCACAGTTATGTTTACACATACACGCGCACACACACGTCAATCTGGGCCAGCTTCTGTGACAGTGGGATCAGTCTGAACCCCACAGGCTGTAACCCCTCGCAAACCTTCTCAAAATGCTTTAATTAAAACGTCTCCCACAATTACAGCAGATCCCGAAGCTTTGACCTTCACAACTTCCATGAATACTGTGTCATACTATGTGTCTCTCTTTCTCACACACACACACCGCTACACGTCAGAAGTGAGCAGTTTTGTTTACAAAAATGGATTTTGTTTTGATAATTATTTCACATCAGATCATTTTAAATTGCTTTTCAGCTCAACGTGACTTCCAGACATTTTAGTTTGAATATTTCCGCTGCACAAACAATGAAAGAACTGGGTCAATGTGATGAAGAATCGTAAATTCCATGAAGTATTTCTGTTGGCTGAGAATATATTTAAAGGATAAGAGAAGATAAATTTATTCATCACCATTTGGGTTTGTTATTCTCACAGACATCCTTTGTGTTTGTGCGAAGATCAGATTGCAAAACTTTCTGCAATTTCTGCATATATGACAGTGCACACAAAAAATGCACACACACGCACACACACACACACAGGCAAGGCAGTTTATATCTTGCTGTGGGGAAAATGAACCCAAGGTCCTTGGGACTTATCCAAAATGGGGAATGATGATGCCGACCGAGGCCCATGATTGGTTTTCCCATTTAGACCGAAGCTTGTGATTGGTTGTTGTATCAGACTGGCTTCCATCATGCATCACACAGATTCATCTGTTCCTCTGGGTCTCCTCAAGCAGGATCAATCCATCTCCCCCTCCATCCGTCCCAGGATCTGTCCCTCTCCTTCCACCGCTGCATCCATCTCAGTGGCCTCGCTGCATCACCCGTCCCTCCCCGGCTTTGTGCGTCCATCTCATCAACCGTGCTTTCAGCTGCTTGTGCTCATCCCCGGATCTCTCCACCATTCGGCTGTTTTTTCCCCTCCTCATTTCCTTACTTTCCTGCTTTTCATTCATCCCGTGCTCAGTGCACCTTCACCGTGATCTTTCAACCACACGCCTCGTTTCCTTCCCTTCCCCTTCTTCTCCTTCGCTGCAACAGCACCATCAACGCGCAGCTCATTTTCCCTCTGCATGCGGATAAAGGGGAGATTTGTGTGGTGCCATTTATCAGGAGGGTGTTCTACCAGCAGCAGACAACACAGCTGGGATTGGATATATGATTTGAATAAATATAAGAAATGCTGTGCCGATAAAGTTTTAAGAAACAGTAAAGCGCACTTTTTTTTTTATTTCACTTTTTTTTCTTCCTGTGAGTGAAACCATCTCACTTTGCAGTCAGATTCCTTTCAGTCAACAAAACGTCTTCTACTTCTGCTTTAAACAATAAACATTTGCCTACTTTTTTACAGCAGCGTTTTTTTTTTTAACTAATGGAAACTTAGCCTCTCTCTCTCTCTCTCTCTCTTCCTCTCTCTCTCTCTCTCTCTCTCTCCCTCTCTCTCTCTCTAGCTGTACATTTTCCCGGCTGCTTGTGGTTGTGTGTATCGAGGGCCGATCAGTCTCTCCCTTCCTTCATTCCTTGCTCTCTCTCCTGTCTTCCTATCGGTTTCTTTCCACATTCCGTCCTCAATGTTGTTGCTCTCCCTGCATCTCCCGTCCCAGCCTTGCTTCACAGATCCATCTCTCTTTTTGCTCTTCTAGTTTTGCTATCTCCGTGAGCCAGCGGTGCGCCCGCTTTTCCAACTCGTGTTTTAAAACCATGTTCCTCCCCCTCATTCTGTGTCTTTCCTTGTTTCCTTTAGCGCCACACCGCACCACACCCCGTTCCTGCCCCGTCTCTCTTGGGAGTGTTGTTATCAAAAGCTATAGTTCACTTGCTGAAAATAATAAGCAGCTTTTTTTGGAAGCCTGCAATGGCTGTTTGACGCCTCTGTGGTGTTTAATGCAGATATGGCCTCCATTTGTGACGGGGATAAACAAAAGATTAGACTAAGTTTTAGGTCAGTTTGTGTGTGAGTGTGTGAGTGTGTGTGTGTGTGTGTGTTTGTGAAATAAAAATAAATAAACCCCTAAGGGGCCACAGTGTCCTCCTGTCACCATGCCAATCATATCAGTCAGGTGTGTTGTGATAACCTTATCTCTGCCTGAGTTCTGCATGGCCACAGGGTTGCCCTCCCAACACACACACACACACACACACACACACACACACACACACACACACACACACACACACACACACACACACACACAGCAAATGAAAGAGGCTAGAGAGCAGATAGGGATCGATGTCGCTAAATCAAGGACATGCACTATGCAGCTTCTCTCTGTCTCAGTGTGGCTCTTATCTATAATGGAAAAGACACACATTTACAGCTCTGTGCCTTCCTTATGGTGACGTTCAATCACAACATGAATTCATACCGCAACGTGTTCCTTGCCGGAAAAAACCTGCGGACCGTACTCTGAGATTTTTGTCACCTGACAGAGTAATTAAAACGCATTATATTTTACACAAGAATTGCATTTGCATTTAAATACAACATAGTTCTTCCTCTTTTGCTATCTCTGCAGTACCTGTGGCTAATTGGCAGGCTGAAAAGGCCGTTAAAACATAAAAACTGTTGTTTTAATACATTTGTGCAATTGAATTTGAGCTCATTACAAAGATAGTTCAATGAAATCCTGGAGGAAAAAGTTCAGTTATTTGACGTTTCATTTGTTATTTAAAAAATCCCTTCTGTTCTTCAGTGATCCCAGCCAGCAATTGGAGGAATTGTAGTGTAATCGCTAAGCAGCTGTAGCTTTGTGGAATTTTTGCGAGAACTTTTTCGTTCCTTATCATATTTTCTCTGTTCTTCCACAGTATTTGTGTTGCTCTCGCTTAATTACATAACAACCAAAGTGCTTTGGCCACTTGCAGCGATCATGATTCCACATTTCCCTTGTCTGCTGTCCTTCCACGACTCTGCTGCCGGAGCTGTCCTGAGAAAAGGGTAGACGACCTACTGATTATAGATGGACTGAGTGATGTCCTGAGGAACATGACTTAAGGTTCAGCCCTACTAAGGTTTTTAGGGCCTGTCCTCGGTATCGCTTCTATTTGAAGCCTTTCATCGTGTAGATTTCTTTCTTTCATTATCTCTCAATTTCGATGTTGTGGGTGCAAGCTTCAGGGTTTGGAAACAAAGAGGATCCCTTTAAAAAAAACTCTCGGTTGAGAGCAGCAGTGGTTGAGCATGTCTATCCTGTCTCCATCGCCTCCTTGCCGATGCGGCCTGGGTGTCGGCAGCATGATGTCGCCGTTGTCTCTAGGCAAAATCGGCAAAAAGAATAATTCGACAAAATAATTGAGAGGTACAGCGAAGTTCAGCTCCGCCCTCCTGTCAGAGTTTGCGACTCGGTGGCAGAGCGATGTCTGCAGCGTCTGGTTTTCTCCGCCACGCACTGATTACTGCTGGCAGCCCCACCGGAGACACAGAAGTTGTAATCTGACCTAAGGGCACAAAACATGTGACAGGCATAAAGTAATTAAGCGTGTAGAAATAGCCAATCGTCTCGCTATATTGTAGCATCGGTACCGAATCTAGACCGTCCACACAGTAACTTGTCATGGAAGGATCTCAGTCTCTGTCAGACATTATAGATGCCTACAGATCTGCCTTTTCTGGTGGTCATCATATGTCCTGTATGTATTAATGAAGCAAACCCAAATACCAGTTATTATGCTCTTGATGTTAGCATGTTTGAAGCTCTCACTTTCATGTGGGCACGAAGAGAAGGAGGGACGAGGCACAGGAGCAGTGTGGGTGGAGAAAGACTACAGGTTAATGTGCATGGAGCATCTCAAAGCTTTCTTGGCTTGACTCATGGATCGCTGAGATCAGACAGAATGGTAGATTGCAGGTTTTACCCTCAGCTATTAGGGTTGCTCCGCTCTCTCTCTCTCTCCGTGGGTCCTCTCCTGCCGTCATTACCTCTTTTTCACTGTTTCTCGCACACGCACACCGGGTTTCACTAACACTAACACTTGCTCTCAGAAACACCAGGTCTAGTTTTCTCCCTCTTTTTCCGGCTCCTTCTCTCATGTCCATTACTTCAGCTGGTGAAAAGTCTGCGCTTCAGCGGTCCTCCCTTGCTGCTGCACACTGTCTTTGTATGGCCCCGTCATATTTGGTGAGAAAGGTAGGGGGTGGAGATAATATCTCTCCTGAGGTCTCTCTCGTAGCTCATTCTTTCTATCCTATTTATCTTCTGTGTGTGTGTGTGTGTGTGTGTGTGTGTGTGTGTGTGTGGAAGAAGGAGAATGCATCTATATGTGTGCCTGAGGCCATAATGATTCATCAAACACGTGCACACTCTCAGGGCATAACCATTTTCCACCATCTCATCGCGGGAAACATATTTTAGAGACTATCTTGCAGGTGTGCCATTGCTTACTATTTATTGTTGGAATGTGCAATCAGGGAGGAAGAGGAAACTTTTGCCAGATTGCTGACGCAGACAAATAACCCACCGAGCATACTGCACATATATGGGACTTTTTTTTTATCTAGAGGAATTGTTTTTTTTTTTTCAACAAACTGGGAAACGGCATCAAATAAATTTCAACTTTCATCACTCTTTTTGTTGTGCACTTCTGTCTGTTCAAAGTAAATGAAAATAAATGGAGACTCTTGCAATTGTTTTTTATTTCTCCTTCACCGCAAAAAGCACTGGACCACAACTCCTGAACCAGGATGTCGAAAACAAAACGTGACTTCTGTTACTCGCCTGTGTGTTCAATAACAGCGGGAAGCTGAAATTTGTTAGCCGCTATTTTAAAAAGTGTCGCCGTGATCGAAAAGGTCTGACGCAGGGGGGCAAACATTTTTGGCTCACGAGCTGCATTTCAATCGACCGTCGACAGTCATGGTCGCGGGCCGTCCGAATAATAATAAAAATCAGCAGGAAAATAAGTTAAAAATTAAAAAAAAACACGAGCATCTCATCAGTCAGAAGCGATGGAAGCGTCACAACCATTCAACGCATTCTTGGTCACCATTACTCGGACGACTTGGACTGGGCTGCTTTTGAATGAAATTAAATGTGTCCGTTAGTAAGCAAGGATCCCTAATTAACACTACCAAGTTTGGTTTTAGATTCTCATATTATTTCCATCCTTTTTGTGTGATTTCATTTCCTCTTGTATGTTTTACCTGTTCACAGTGTGCAAAGTAACACAGAAAAAAACAAAACAAAAACAAAATTGCCCAAAGATAGTAAGTTAAAAACAAAGGGAAAAATAGATCCATCAGGTGATCAGTCAAACAATTCATGCAGGGATGAGGCAACAAACAAGGTTTAGAGAATCCGCCAATACAAGCAGTTAACATAAAAACAGAAACATTAACACGAGGAAATGGCTCCATTGGTTTACACAGGGGATAAAGATTATCCGGCACACAGACAAGGCGGCAAATCCCAAGTCTCTTTGTTGTATCACTTGTTTCCCTCACTTTAGTCTTTTGCATGCGATGAGAGAGGAAACGTTTCCTCCTTTTCCTTTTCCTAGCGTCCCTTGAAGCGACGTCTGTTTCCGATGACGCCGACCTGTGATCACAGCTGGATCAGCTGACGGTCGGCTTCAACAGCTGGAGAGACTTTTGACAGAGTTTGTGTCCATCTTCCTTCTCAAAGAGGGTTTATTTGTGATATCGACGAAATGGCTAAGTGACTTTTTTCACAGATGTGAAGAAGTCATGATGCATGATTGACAACCAATGACAACAATAGAGGCGGAGTATTTAAATCCTTGTGTGCAAATCTGCTGTAGCTCATAGTTCATGATGCTACCGGGGGAAAATTGCTGATGTTAATGAACTTGATCCTTTACAGTCACACATCCCGTTCTGTTTTCAGTCACTGCTACGGAGTGTTTGGCTGTAACCGCCTCCTGCTGTAACAGCTGGATGGGAAAGTAGGTGGATCCAGTGATTCCCTGAATATCCTCCTGAACTAATGAGCTGTCACCCAAGACAAAGAGATACAGACACTGTAGAGTAATTATGTACACTCACACACACGTAGACACACACTTGCTTGCAAACGGGTGTGTTGAAACTTGACAAGTCAATAAGCCAATGGCTTATCTCCCATCATGCTTCTCTTCACTGCTCAGCTCTTTATTGATTGTTTCCATAATTATTCACTTGATCCATAGCTGGAATAAGCCACCAGCTGCCTGTAAAAAAACAGACCCAATGCATTTAAAAGCTCATGCTATTATTACACGGCCGGACTCCAACCAAATGCATTGCTGTTCTGAAAGTGTTTTAAGCTAGAAAAGGTACGGACAATAAAAAATTAATGATCTTATGGTGCGTACCAATTGCTTTTAACTTAAGCATTCTGTGATTCAAGCGTACACAATTAGATGGCTTGGCTACATTTGAGATGGAATTCGACAAATGTAAGAAGACTTCTAGATTTAAAAACTTAATTCAAATTTAATTCATTTTTCAAAAGGTATTATTGATCTTCAAACCCCAGTGATGTATAAATAATATATTTTGTTTATCAAAATATATGTATCCTGCTCACCTGTTGGTTCTTTGCAGACTAAAATATATTTTTTTACTACCACAGATACATTCAAGCCAATACCCGAAATTAAGCAGGATTTTATTATATTGAAAAAAATAACTAATTTAAATACTCATCTATTATTACAATCGACTTGCAAAATGACATGACATGACTGTCAATGTCATTTCCTTTTTCTGGCCTTTCGCCCACAGACTCAGGCAACCCTTTCAGTCCCTCTGCTTAATTAGACACAAATTTAATAATTAATAATAATCTCTCGACAACTCTGCGGAAGCATCACTGGAGGATGGTCGCACTTTGCTAAAACAAAAAGTGTGTTTACGGAATAAACACCTCGGACATTGTACACATGCTTGAATATGTTTTCCTTTTTGCTCTTAAACAGCCTAATCCATCAGGGCACCAGGTTATGTGCCAATAAACAAGCTCTTTCAGGCTGCTGTCAACATTATTGATCCACTTATCAATAGCTGACACCGTGGAGTCAGTGTGCTCCCATTGGGTCCATCAATGGCCG
Organism: Apeltes quadracus; assembly: GCA_021346845.1. NCBI lineage: Eukaryota > Metazoa > Chordata > Actinopteri > Perciformes > Gasterosteidae > Apeltes > Apeltes quadracus. Next base: position 8,447,785 of record CM037928.1, on the reverse strand, counting down.
ATCGGTCAATTTGACACTCTTTAAGCAAATAACCCCGGTGAGCAGAGGGTAATGTGCTGTTAACACATATGCCCACATATACATAAATACACCGAGCAAGGCACAAACAACGCACACTTATGGCCACACGGAAAGATGAATGTGACAGCGTTGTTGTCGTAGAGAGTAAACCTACCGACCCCAATCAATCAATATTAGCGTACTGCTAACCCTGGCAAATATATTGTGTGTAAGAAACGCCTTTTGAAGTGGTAACAAGCTAAAAGTGCTTTTTTACAGGGAGCAACACACACACATGCCACTATGCACTGTGTTGTGACTACGTAGCATCAACTTATTATCTCTCCTATTCGTGTGGCAGTTTTTTCAGTCTATTCAATCAATTGTTCCCTCCATTTCACATCATTCGTCGCTCTTTGCGTTCAATCAGCCATCCGTCTCTTTTGACTGCTCTCTGCTCTGCTCTGCTGGAGGAAAAAAACAGAAAATTCAGTCCTTTAATGGTTGCTTTATGGGCTTCACAATTTTTCTCAATCTATCATGTCAATCTTGTATCTTGAAAAATACAGGCCTAATAAAGAAGTGACTGCAGCACGTGCGTACGCAGTGGGGTTTGAGTTCCTCCCTCGTGTTTTAGAGGATGCAGAGTTTGAGTCTGATGACTGAGGGTGGCATTAATCACACCTATTTTAACGCGCACTATAATAAGCTTTACTGTGATCAGATCATGGCAAAGTACAGCACCTTTCATCATTGCAGAGGGAAGATATGGAGATTTGGTAATTGGTGCCTCACAAGGCAGGTGACCTGTGAGCCACGGGACTCGCAAGCTGCCGCAGGGATTTGATCTTCTGGCTCACTTTTTCTCACATCTTATATGCGCAATGCAATGAATGACTCACCCTTATTTCTTGAGATGAACTGCCCAATAAACAAAATATCACAAAGAAAAAAATGATTCTACAGTCATTGAAAACCCAAGCGGTCGGTTGGGTCACATCAAGAAGCCAGAAACTCCCGCCAGGGGCAAGAAACCTACGTGTAGGTTGGTATTGAAAATTGGCACAAGGGAATTTATTGAGACGTTTTATTTTTTTTTTAAGTGCTGCACTTAATGGTATCTGGTCCAATAAGAATACAAGGTAGTCTCTCATACCCACCAATTCTAGTACATGTGAATTAAATGAGACAAATTAATGATAAATCAAACAACCACACGAGCACGTAAAATACGTTGCATCACCGTATGGTAGAAGCCATCGTTGCCTCCTTACCGAGGCTAATTCCAGCTATGCTCCTTGTATTGTTCTTAATAGTGCTCCGCTTGTCTGTTAGTTGTACCGTTTCAGCATTGAGTTTTTTGGCAGAGAAAGAAATCCTGGGTGGCATGAGGGTGTCCGACAGATATAAAAGATAAGTAAAGGAAGATATTGTGAGAAAAAGGGAGCTCCTCTGGTTACCATATTGCCCCACTGACCATGACCAAGATATGCTGATAGAGAAAGAATGGATGGATTAAGAAATGCCAACAAATGAATCGACGGGCCGCATAAAGAAGAAGGGAACAAAGGGTAATGTAAGTGGGGGATGGAAATGAGGGAAGATGCGAGACGAGCAGTTTAAAAAAACTATTTATTCTATACATTTTTTTACTCTTCCCTTTTCTGCCCTTTTGAGGAGATGAAAAATAAGTGCAGTTGACAGATACGACGGGAGCGGAAGAGGACAGAGAGGAAAAGAAAGCGGTAAAAAAAAAAAAAAGCTGCAAAGCAAAACAGAGATGGGGGCAGATAAGAAAGAGGAGAGTAGGGGGAGGAGAGGGGTGTGGAGTAGAGTGGAAAGGTGACATTTGGGGACCAGGGGCTATTTGTGGTGACATTTTCACACCTCTGCTCGTCTCTAATGCCGGGACAATGTGCTCTGGGCCGTTTGTCACCCGCCTTCCTAACAAGCTTGTCACCGCTGCTGCAGCGCCTAATGTGATGCTTTGTGTGTCTGTGTGCGTGTGGAGCTTCTGAAGTTCTGCATCTCGCATTCGAAATGTGGAACCTTTTTTTATAGGAGAGAAGATACATGAATGGGTGTTGTTATTAAAAGCGTTATTTCACTTTTCACCAGTCCAGGAGGAGGAAATATGACAGAACCTGCACACATTTTTGCGAACCTCCATTACTAATTCTCAAAACACAGACTGGAAGAAAAAAAAGCTAAGAGACCAAAATATGTCATATTAACTAGGAATTTGCCGTTATTCCTTCTTTTATTAGAAGTAGTGTCTTCAGACTTATTAAAGCACTATAAAAAAAGTTTGCACATCAACAGTGTAGTGTGAATACCTGGAACACACAGTGCAAACATAAGTAAGCATGCAAATGTTTGCCCTGAAAACACAATGTCCAATGTCATTTTCATCACGGGCATTTCCTATAAAAAGATGTGTGTGAGGGAGTGTGTGCAGTGTGCTGGGGAACATAGTGTGTTTGCTGTAAAGGCCTGAACACAGGTGCTATACCTAATCAACATTTTTCTCTGTTCAACGTTTGATCAGAAACGCACGGTGACGATGATGGACTGTGAGAGCTGCGCGGCCGCTTTGTAAAGTGATGAAATCTCTTTTCATGGTGTTTCCTGTTAGGCCGTGACACTGCTTATTAGTTTGAATTGCTCCTGTCCAAGTTGGTCCAGGAGTTTTTGTGAAGTGATTACTCCGGGGATCCTCCGTTCAAGAAGGAAATGCTGTCATTTCCAGTCTCACCTGAAGCGTCTGAATATCGACGGATAGTTTCTAAAACTATCCGTTATCCTTTTTCTTAACTTTTCTAAGCTTTTCCTGCAGATGAAAAATAAGCATCTATCATTCTCAAATGATATTATTTTGAAGTAGGCCTTTGTGGAAAGGTTATCGTGGTGCTTTGGATACTATTTAATGATGTGTCATTTTTATTGCACTTATTGTAAGTCGCTTTGGATAAAAGCATCAGCGATATTTAAAAGTAAATGTATTCAATTTGAGAGTGACATAAGGTGTTTCGGGAAGTTGCTGTCAGGGCGGCCCTTTTGTTGACATTCACAGCACAGGCAGTGACTGTATTGTTGTTGACATGTTTGTACAGTTGGAGGTAAAAGTAGATTTGAGCGATATACACAGGTGTAAAGTACAATAGGGGCTTTGTATTGTACTTTTTATGCTTTTGAGTTATAGGTTGTGTTAAAACGGGATCGGCACCTCAGTTGCCATCAAGTTGGTGGCTTTTAAGTGGCAATTTTGATGTGAAATAAATACATTTTAGTTGGAAATTTCTGTCGGAAAGTTACAATTTCTGAATGTGAACAGAGCCCCTTGACTCCAATGAGACCACTGAGACCACTGCTTCACATCGTCAGGTCAAAAACTCTAAAATGCACAAGATGTGAGTCCACAGCATACCTTGCGACTTTTGCAACAGAAGATAGAAGAGATTGTTGCCTTCAAACTTGGATAGATTTTGTTACCCGAATTGCGAACATGCTCACGACCAAACACAACTCTCTGCACTCTTTCAGCGCACGGCCGTTAGGACTGTGCAGGGTTTCATAAAGGACACGCATTCACGCACACGCTGCATGGAACCAACTAATGAATGTCAGGGAGATAGTATGTTTTGCCTTATTAAAGCAGAAAGTGCCATTAATGCAGGCCCAGGCCCAGATCAACCACTATAGTAATTACTTTAGCCTCGATTTTTCCCGCCTCCTTTTCCTTTCTTTATTCCATCACAGCGTGTGCATCTAGTTACTTCAGCACCTACATTATCACCTGCGCCCCTCTGGTCCTCCCTCCCTCACTGGTTGAGAGGAGCCAGACCCCACACGGCCGCTCAACAGAGGCACTCATTGGCTGTACAACACGCGGTTGTCTGTCGGCCTGCAAAATCTGTGCACACCCTAATTTTGCAAATCCAATTTCTCTGTGAGCCTTCAGCCACAGACGTCAACAGCTGAAGCGCATTTACATGTTCAGAGCGATTTGGAGACAAATCTATCTAATCCACGGAGAACATCACTTACCATTCAGTATTTGGACATCGGTGCCAAAGCGATTCACTAATTCTGTAAAGTACAGAGCTGTTACGCAACCAAATTTACTGTGTTAACTTGTCAAGTGGAATAAAATGCATCAAAACTGAAAAAGGAAATCTAATCACCGTGTGCTGTTTGCGAACAATATATTATGTGATGTGATAATGGTATTTACATTGTGTCACTATCATCAGTCGGCATTTATAAAGCTTTTAACAGGAAGAGGATGTAATGTCATTACACTCATATGATGTATTCCAATTTGACCATATAAATAATAATCACTTCACTGGATCATGACATCAGTTCCCTCTCGACTAATTGAATCTTAATGGGTATTTATTGTAAAATAATGATGATTTGATTGAATTTTCTTTAAAGACCTTTGTAAGTTAGCATGTGCTTGTAATAATCCATTAGAGGGATCCCTCCTCTGACCTTCTCTCTATGGTTTCTTCCCTTTTTTCCCAATGGAAGGGAGTTTTTCCTGTGCCGATGTGAGGGTTTCGGGACAGTAGATGTTGCATTGGCACAGACTTTAAAGCCCTCTGAGGCAAATTTGTAATTTAAAATTAATTGAACTAATAATCAATTTGATTTGATCAATTTGACATCATAATTGTCCCGATAGAAATATAAATTAATTATGATATGAGTGCATCTATCATCTACTATTATATTTACTTATTTCCCAGACCTACGCATACATTTACAATGAACTCTTTTGCATGTAATGAAATGGGTCAAAGATCTGTATTATGACCCAGTTTTTTTGTCCAAATCCAGCAACGGGCCCGTGTTGCACGTCCGTTAATCTCTGGATGCTACCAATAAATTAAAAATCAGATTTACCAAAACTTTGGTCAAAATCAATATATCAATCAATTCAATATCAATCAACAAAGCCAGTAATTAGTTCCAGTGCTAATTATAATACCGACATGAACGTGGAAACATTAACCCAAGAAAACATTGAGCTCATCCTCCTTTATTGTTTTAGGAGAATATATTGCGGGTCAATTTGTCTGACACACACAGAGCCACACACACAGAGCCACACACACACACACACGGCTCAGAGCTTTAATGAATGCTGTCATAACAATGGGGGAGGAGGGTGGATGTAATTTTCTCTCCTGTCGTGGTAAAGAGGGGGGGAGAAAGGGAAGCATCGTCCCAGTCCAGCGAGAGGTAAATTCCTTCTCTTACTGAGCTTTTTTTTTTTTGCACTCGTCACCGCTGCAGGAACGTCAAACCCCAAAACACGCGTTACTTCGAGAGGTCTGCATGATATAAATCAAACAAACATTATAGCAGCACTCACAATGAACTGAAGTCGAGTAGGGAGCACGAGGTGGCACCTGGACGGAGCAGACGGATTGCATCGCCAAAGAAAAGCTGCAACACAACACAGTGAGCCGCTGCAGTGTGAAACTTCAAATTGATATCCCAATCCTCGGGGCGAAATATCTGTCTCATGTCCCTCTGCGTATTCTCTCTCCTTCGCTCTCAGTTTTCTCTCGGTCTCCCCACCTCCAGCTGTCGCTCTGGTAAAAGCATTAGAAAAGTTGACCCGTCCATGCAAGAGGATTTCAGAGAGAGGAGTGGTGCAGCTTTTGTACCCTGCCCTGTTCCTTAGGCCTGATGAAGATATGTATGTGTGTGTGTGTGTGTGTGTGTTTGTGTGTGTGACTAGGGGAGAGATTCAGATGATTAAATGGAGTGACCTTGCCTAAAGAGCCGCATGTCCCTTTAGTGTGGCTTGATGGAGAGGTTGCGTGGGGTCCCGCTGTGTTTGTGTCACTCTGTGAGCGACCGTGTGTGTGTGTGTGTGTGTGTGTGTTTGGTGTGTGTTTTCACCCTCTGTTTGTGCACTTAAGAGATACCCACTTTCTCGCGTCTGTGAGCAGTCGTCATATGTATAGCTGGAGTGAAAGCAAATGTATCCACCAGGGAAGGAAAGCACAAACATGCAGCACACGGGCTGTCTAAAAATACTCACTTCCTTTCCGAATGCTCTTCCAAAGCAGGAGGAGAGTTCAAGGAGACGTGAGATGAAAGATCGGCTCATATCCAGCGTAAGTGGGCTATCTGCGTCGCATGTGGGACTCTGCACGTGGGCCTCCTGCGTAAGCGTGGCACACGTGCTCAGACCTGTGCGCTCATGATCAGTCTTAACGACTGATCGGAGACAACTTGCCTCCCCACTGAGTGTGCAGATACCAGCTGGAGGAACAAGGCTTTATTGCTTCATCAAAACGTCAGCACTCAGCGTGTGTGTGTGAAACCTAATAATGCACGTCGAGTCATCGTCTCTCTCAGGTGGCCCCACCTTTTCACATTTAAGTCATCAGAAACCCGAACCCAGCATGTTCCGTCGATGGGTTCACTGCGTGCGGTTGTGGAGGGTGCCTGCACTTGCGCGCGTGCGTGTCAGTGCACTATAGCCCTCCCGGGTTTGTTTCTCTGTTGTTCATCATTCTTTATCTCACAGATGCTGTAGCGCGCTTCGCATCGGCCTCGTTGCTGCACTGCGATGGGCCACAGCAGGCCACTAGCGTGCGTCATGATGAATGACAATGGGGAAAGGTGTCAACTGGTGAGCTGCAGTGTGACGGGACGCACACTGTGTAGGAAAAACACAACGTAATGGTTGGATTGAACAAAATGTGTTCATTGTTGACATGTTTGGATTTGTTTTCCCTGCAATATCGACTCCTGATAATTGAAGCTTAAAGAATGTTTCTCAAAGTAATTAGTTAAGGATTGGGGAACTAATAGGTATTTCTGTTACCCTACGTAGGGCTAATTTTGTTACCCTAAAGAGGCGAGAACAAACCACAGACAAGTCGTATCTTTCACTTTGCAAAGGGGAGCCCTGCCACACATGCAGTGTCGGCTTTCCAACAAACCTTCCCTTACATCAGCCTTTTATTCAAAACTTCACACATAAACAAACACAGGATGGAACATACGAGGGCGGGGCTTCACATAATCTCCAGCCAGGAGCCACGAGGTCATACTGTATGTCCTACAATGCAATCATTTACTGTGAGTCACTCAGGGAATCGGCGTGTGACCTTTCTTTAGATACATTGAGTATCTATCGTGTTTCCCATCTGTTAGATTAGTGATTGACAGGACGGTATTAAGGAAGGATCAAGGGTTGGTTCTTCAACATTTGGGGTTTTTCCTGTTGCTCTGTAAGGGAATTCCTGACCTGTAACAACTCGCTAGCTGCACGTGGTATATTAATACAACACTATGAACAAAAATCATAATAACAACCCTCCGGGCCCTATCAGGAACATTGTTAGATATTGAATACGGCTCTGTGAGGCTGTAATCAAGACAGTGTTTTGAGAAAAATACTAATATTTTCATTTTCATTTTGGATGTTAAGCAGAAAAAACAACTGAGATTAGTTGTGCAAGCATTAGCAAGGCTATATGGTTATTATTAAACATTCTATTTAATATATTAAATACAAGCATTTTTATTAAAATAAAAAAGTAAAAATTATATTCACAGCACACGGCATGACAACGCTGTGGTGACTCCAGCAGGCAGTCCTGTCACAAGGAAGCTGCACTTGTGTTGTAAGGAGATGGCGAGAGCTCGGACAAGGAACTGAGCTTTTGTAAGTCGATCGATAAATGTTGTACCAAGTAAATTGACGGGACGGCACTTTGGCTGTGATGTTGGTCTCGTAAGGCAGCTGACTGTCTGGAGTCCTGTTATAGGTCCCGCAGGGAGGAAAGTGGAGGACGGGATTGTTAATAAAGAGGTCACACACTAAGTATGTGCCACGAGGGAACTGCAATGTTTGGACTCGAGGGGAACCAGCTGGCATAAACCCACGAGCCGACGTCCTCCAGGGAAAACGCGATACACCGTTTAACCTGAATGACAGGCCGGAAAAAGAAGGGAATGGGATAAGAATGCATCAGAGCATGAACAACGATGAGGTGATGACAGATCTGAAGTGTTTTTGCATTGGAAAAAAAACAGCCCCGAGCCTAGAGGGACTCCAGTGGAGAGGTCCTGTGCAGCGGAAAAGGCGACGTCTCTCTCAGCTGCACGCTGCAGCCCTCTCAACAGGGGGCTGACCGACGGCACAAAGACCCCGAGACATGCTTGCTGCCGTAAACGGGAGCGTGCCCTCATGGCTCATAGCCTGCAGTGTGGGAAGATGAGGGCCGAGGATGAAGTCGCTGTGCGCTCAGCTCAGCAGAGTCCCTGTGTGACTCCCAGGAGTGCATCCTTCATGAAATGAGGTTGCCCGAAGCCAGACTTCGGGAACACTTGAGGCACAAGTCTTCATGCAAATAAGTCCTAGTCAATTAAAACCCAAAGATGGTCAATACGGTACAACCATCCTCTTTGTCTTCCTACCTGCACTCCTCAGAGCTTTGGATTTAATACCTCTGCTCTGTTTTAGTCAATTAGGAAACTGATCTGTGGTAAGGGAATTACGGTCTTCTTGTCTGGAATTAGCTATTAGTGGAAAATGAAAGTCACATTTTGGGTTTCTCATAATATAATAATATGCTCTAGTCTTTATTAATGTTTCGATTTTACAGAAGGAATAACAGTATTCAGTCATGACTGGAGGAGCTGTTCGAGAAGTGAAAATCGTCTGAAAATCTCGGCATTGAGGACGACATTGCATTCTACCACCTTAAAAGAGCACCTCACTTTTATTCTTCTGGGGAGTAGGAACCCGATTTTTACTGTGATGGCTCATTACTTGAGTTTGGGCATTGCATGTTTTATATGGCTGCTAATGAAGAATGATGAAAAGGTCAAATCTTTGCCGTGCAGGCTGTTTGGCGTTTGGTTGTGTCTGTGGTTACAGTGGAGTCGGGATGTGTGAACGTTCCTGCAGGCATGGATTTCTGAGTGTGTAATGAGGAATGACTGTCTCTGTATGCCTGTCTGTGTGTGTGTGTGTGTGGGTGGGGGGGGGAGGGGGGGGGAGGTGTGTCTATGTGTGTGTTTCAGACCTACTTAAGAAGCATTTACGAACGGGTCTGCTAGCTGAGGTCTGCCCTTATAGCTGCCTCAGCTGGAGATAAGCCATTAATAGGGATGTTACTGGAGGTCACACACCACATTACATGCTATAGGCTGGACATTACCAACAGCTTACACAGGTCCACAGGTTAATACCATGAAATAGACACTCAAATGTAAAGGCAGTTCACTGGACACATGCTAATGTAATAACCCTTACCAAGTGGGGGAATTACATAGTCTAATTTACCAGTTATCCTCATTTTGTCAAAGTCAACGTCAAAGTCAACGAATAGAGGAAAGACATGTATCAGTAAGGCTTTGGACATCTGCAAGAACATTTCTGAGAAACTGTTGCAAATAGTGGCCCATTAGCACCGTTTTGCACACATTACGCAAATAAAAGATACCCAAAATCTTGTGTAGTATTTGGGTCCTTATACAACTAGTTTCAGTACTATTTATATCCAGCTTAATTGGAAAACTGATGATAAATATGGCAATAATACTTATATAAACTTTCTTTATTTGATATACCTTTTAGACTGCTTCTAAATGTATATGGCACTAAGTCATACTACAAGTTGGGTGTTCTAAATGTTCTAAACCTTTTGTATGAGGACGTTTAACTCCTACGGTTTGTTTTATTCAATACCCCCAATGTGGTAAGTTTAAAAAAGTCAAAATGATTAAATGCATTAGATATTAAAGGGACACATTTGCTCTATACTCTATGCTCACTAATCAGCCCTTTCTACCAATACTCTGCAACAACAAAGCCAAATTATTTATTGATTTCAGGTCCATTGCCACTTTTAAAACTCATGAGCAACAACCATTTTACGGCTCTGGAAACATTTCTCCTGGGAGAGCAGCACTCACACCCTAGTAGAAGCTTAGCCACTTAAATCTATATCTTAGATGATGCCCTTGGTTGAAATTATTACCTGCCTACAGCAACAGCATGCTGCCAGTTGGCCTCTTGTATCAAATCAAGGAGTGTGAGCGCGTGTGTGTGTGTGTGTGTATTTGTGCATGTGTCATGTAGCTACTGTATCCCCCCCACAATCCTCCACCAGCAATAGCACATGGGATAGATCTCTTGTGTCTAATGTTTTTAATTAACTTCAAGATTGAACGTGTGAAATTTAATATGGAAAATTAAAAGATGTTAATTTCCTGATTTCGAGCCAGTGTGCTGGGATGAATAAACTATATTAAATCAGATGTGCAGGTCTTGGAGCTTAACGCTCCCGAGATAGGAGCTCATGTGTTCTCATGAAACCGCGTGGGTGAGAAGTAAAGCTGCTGATTTTAAGTAAAAGTTTAAAATCAGCAGCTGGGTTGGATTGGCATTGTTAAGTAGGTATATTTAAATGAACTGCATCTCAGAGACACCCTATTTGTGATATTTCACATACAGTATTGTCTGTTTAATTATGTGCTATTCTCGACAGAATGTGCAAGTGCAAAAACAATTCATAGCAAATTGGTTGGCGTTTTTCTTAATTATCTATGCTTGATAAATTACACATCATCCACTTATAGAACATTGTTGCAGATATCGCATTGTGTGAAATTTCCCTGTTTCACCATCATTAGGGAAACTCTCCAAAGTTGGGCTTTACAGTGTTGCAACCTGATAAAACAGCCGCAGCGCTGTTCCAATTCCTTTAATTGGATGCCAGTGTAATAACAATCAAGAGAAACGGTATGCAATATACACTAGCACAGTGCATATTACAGACTGAACTCCCCTGAGACTTTATTAGAGATCCAATACAAGTTGTCGCAGTGACAGTAGGCTTCTGATAGTAAAGAATGGTTTCTAATCAACCAAAGAGTGAGAGCCACAGACAAAATGGGAGATTATTCATGTAAGATTAATGTGGCTTTGCCGAGATAAATAGATGGGCAGGTTTATCTAATTTTGAATGGTCTTCATGTAGCATGCAGTGTGGTCCTGGTTTAATTTAACTGTTCAGCTTGTGCATTTGTGTGTACAGACTTGCGCACAAGCTGTGTGTTTGTGATTTCCCCATGGGGGATTTGGGCCTTTTTTTTGCTACTCCAAGGAGGCCCTTCCCTTGGGAACGTTGCATTCACAGCATTGTTCCGTGTTAGTGGATGATGGAGAAAAAATGCCAAAAATAAAGGAGTAGAAACAGCTGATTCATCCCTAAGAGAGTCCCAATTTTGTTTCTAAATTGGCAATCCTCCCCCATATCTCTTTGCTCTCTGACCCAAACAACTTCAAAGAAGACACAGCTGCCTGGTGAGCTGCAGATGTTACCAAACCACGGCCACTGACAGTCCGAGATGACGCAGATACATTCAAATTGGAACATTTGTGTGACTGTGTGGCAACATTTTTCCAACCATGTGACTTGTGTGAGACTTAAGTTTGTTGGGTGCAGAAAATGTGGAGACCAATTAAAGTTATTGTTGACACATTACATGAACTGTATAAATTCGATCATATGGACTTAGTTTACTCAGCTTTCTAGGGGTGTCAGGTAGGTAATAAGAATGTGCAGTGCAGATGTGCCAAAACAATGCTTGAGGTATTTTACAATGTTCTATTTGCAGTCTTCCCAAAAGTGAGCATTAAAAACTTTACGTTGGAAAACGTCCTGCTTATTAAATTTTTAATTTAAATGAATCAATACATGATTTTTTATTAAAATATTAAATTTTCCCATAGGACTTTTATCCCGCTTAATTAAACACCCAAATTACAGTATTGGTATTGACGTAATAAGAAGGTGCCTTTTGTTTTTTGATGCAGATGAGGAATAATGCTACATTTTTGCAATATTTGCATTCTAAGTGTCTAAGTAAGTATTCATGACATCCACAGAGGTTTGAAAAACACACCTGGCATGTAAAGGCCTTAAGGTAGACTTTGTTTTATTAATGTCTTCATGCAAATGATTCCCATGTACCTGTTTGAGGGTCCGTAGAGATAAACTAAATGTATACTTATGCATATATGCATGTAAATATAAAGATATCTATACTATGTAGAGGGTTCACGTGTGTGCTTTCCCAATTAATGTTGAGGTCAAGTCCCACTATTTGGATTTTTGAGAACCAATTGCTGTGCTATTTCCCCTTCATTAGGTATTCCCCTCCAGCTCTTTCTGCAAGAAGCTGGGACCACACATTTATGAATGTTCTGCAGGCAGACTTAATGATGTAATGCATCTAATTGCCCCATTCCTTGCTCTGTGCGTTTACCAGCCGTAAGTCAGCTATGAAAGATGCTTCAAGCTCTTTGTGAAACAGCTCCCGGTGTTCTGCAATCAACTTGCTCGTGCCTCAATATTTCCCAAACCACCTGAAAACCCAATCTAACTACTTCTGCTCTTGTTCTTTTGTGAACAAGCACCATCGCAGTACACCGCTGTGCATTTTAATAAACTCTAATTACTGTATATTTATTTTTCTCTTCATTTATGCACTCTCAAGTTTGATTGGACTGGAGTGTAACATGCGCCCACAGGGCAGACTCTGTGCTGTGTTGATTGTCCCGGGGCCAAACTTGCCATTTTTCACTCCGTAAACCTGGGAAGTTTGTTTACATCAAACACTCATTACACCAAAGACTGGAAGGCATAGCGGTTAGGGAGAAGATGTGTGTCTTTCTTAATGATTGACACATTGTGGGCCGTGATAGTGTGAAAGAACATTCGTTGATATGTACACTGATGCTGAAACGAAGAGGACGTGGCTCAACATGGTTTTGTCTCAAGCGGTTTTCCAAGGTTCATTGTTTATTGAACTGCCCTTGTTTAGATTCAGGCTCCATCCCTTGACAACAAAACTGGGGTTGTTGCAAATGCTACTGACCCTGCTCAATTTTACACAGAGAAGTACAGGGGGTATAGATTTCTCAATTCTTCCACTATCTCTGATTGCGGTCTTAAAAGATTTGACGGTAGTCTTCAGTAACATTTATTGAAAACCTCCAATTAGATTCACTGATCGATTGGCACAGTATATTTCATGGGAATGAGATTAGGACTTCAACTACTCATTTTTCATTGTTAATCATTTTTTATTGATTGAATCTATTTAAAAAATATCATCAAATATACATTTTTGGAACAAAACTCACAACATTAAATTTAAAATAAAAACAGCAAATAATCTGAAGCCACAATTTCCATGTTGACTTGATGAAATAATGATTAATCAATCATCAAAACTGCTACCAATTTAGTTTTCTCTAATTGATTAATCGATGGATCGACTAATATTGTTGCGGCTGTTTGGAGGATTCTTAAAACTCATTGCGTGTCTGCGTCCTCAGTTTCTTCTTTTACCTTTACTCCTCTCACTGACAAACTGATGTCCATACAGTGATGACGATTAGTTTAAGCAGCTTTTAACCATGCTGAATAGGACTGCACTCCTCCCACAGGTCCCTGGCTTTTTATTCAGAGACAGCAAAAAAGGTTTGGTTTGTATTGGTTCACTGCAGCTGATATCCAGAATCCATCTTCACAGTACAGAAGTCACGTTCCATAACTGTAACAGCTAGGGAACCACTGGACTTTGGTTAATTATTTTCATGCCATTCAGACATACTCTCTCTCCTATCGAGACGAGACTCATCTACCCAGGTGGCTGTCAGTCAGGTTCTCAGTTGATTTAACGTCCTGTCATAGATGTTATTGTGCAACCACCTTTCTTTTCTTGGTGCATAGGCATTTTTTGTTAGTAATCACTAAATCTATTAGTCCGTACAAAACAATACAGGACACGTAGGAGCCTGGTAATTAGGACCGAAACACTCAGTATTTGCTCTGTTTTGTATTGAGCGGCATTTGACTTTTACCGACAGGAGTCACTGATGAAAGCAGCCGTTCAGCAGTGTAGGCACTGCAAAGAAGCCTGTATAGACAGTGAATGCTGGATACAGGTAGAAAAGAGAGAGGCTTAATATATTGAGGTTTTAATCTCTGGCACCATCATGGTTTTGTTTCAATTCAGAGGGCTATTGTGAAATTCTAAAACAATTGTACAGTAATACCACAACTTGGAGCATCTTGTCAATTGAGTTTTGAATTTCTCCACGTAGCATATTTTTCTCACTGTGCGACTACTTCCTGCTTTTAAAACATTGCCTATTTGTAAGAGTGGAAATACAAAATGTCTTTGGAGATAATACGCTAATGAAAACATAGATTTTTTTGTGGATGTCTGCTTGCGTTCATATGTTGAATGCAAAAGTACGACGTGAGCGATCTTAAAAAATAGAGAGTTACAGATGGCAGGAGAATAAAGAAGATTGAGAGTGCAGTGAGGAATAGAGAATGCTGGTTAAGTCAATATCCCGTCTCCCCCATGGCCAAAGAGCTTCTCTAAGCATCTCACCCTGGTTTGGCCTCTCTCCGGTTTCCTTTGTAAATCTTTCACTGCCTCTTCTTCTCCCACAGAACAAATGAAACGATGATACTGCTGCGATAGACAGGAAAGATATGATAGATGTTGTAATTGTTTGTAAGATATAACACACAAAATCATTTGTTAGTTGTTCCACATTCAAAATGTCCAAGGCGATGTTTTCAAAAATCTTTTCGTTTTTGGCCAAACAGATATGAACCTGAAGATTAAAGTCAGTTCAAAATGATTTTAAACGTTTTTTTCAGGGAAATGTGTAGTCCCGCCTCCCTCCCTCCATTTTCATTTTCCACAGTCCGTCTCATTGATCCCTTATTATCTACTTCCAGGACTGTCTACTAACAGGATGGTGATGCACGAGACAGGTTGCCACTTTAACTGCTCTGTTTACCGCTGTTTCTGCCTCTCACTCCGTCCCATATTTAGATTTACGCAGACACACAGACGTGAGCATGCAGATTCATACCATCTCCTGGTGCTGTGAGGAGATCTAATTCGCAGAGGAGTTTAGAAAAGGTCAGTCTGCACTCCTGTGAGAGACATTGGCTGGCATGCGTAAACAAAATCTCTCAACCTCAGAAAGTCTTTGCCTATTTTCTTTTCCTTTGGAAGGATGATGTCCCTCGTTGCCCTTTGCAGAAGCAGAGTATGGAGCATTAATTAAAATGAAGGAAAAAATAACATTACATTATACAATATATGGAAAATCAATCATTTGGTCATTGAATATCAAACATTATATTAAATGTAAAAATGTCAAAAAAATGTAAATATTTTCTATCATGTTTGAATTAAAATGTAAAAGCTCTGCTTTTAATTTTGGATAAGTTAACAAAAATGTAGTTCCAAAACAAATGGATTGAACCAACACTGAACGATTGAACAAGATCTGCTTGAATCTGTCTTTGGAATTGGAAGTTGCTCTGGTCTCAGACAATAAATCTTTGAGATTTATGCTTTGAGATTTATCCTGTACACTCTGTACTCAGGTGACCTTATAATTCCGTGAAGTAGGATCGAGATCAGGGGCTAACGTTTAGTTCTGCAGTATTGGCAATGGAATACCTAAAAAAAATGCAAAAAAAAAAGTAAACCGCAAAGTGGTTATCTAGGCCAGTGAGATTACAGTAATTTGAAGATATCCACCGTTTTTATGTTGAGATAATCACAGAAATTTAAAATATTTAACTAGATGACAGATTTGCGTTCAAATAACAAAACGAAAGGGGTGAAATTTAAAAAAGCATATTTGACCTGTGTCAAATATGCTACACACATGGACCGACTCAAAACCACATCAAAACCAACACTAAGGAGATAAACGGTCACCACCACACCAACCGTTCCTCCGCTGTCCAGCTGCAGAATGGAAGGGCGGTTTGTGCACAGCTCAACTGTCAACAGCAAAAATGGAGGTCGGATTAATAGTTGTTGTTCATCAGAGCCGCAGAGCTGCAGGGTTGGAAAATTATTGAGCTCCCCCTCACTTCAAGGCATCCATTATGTTTGCCACCATTGACTTTTCGTTTCAGTTTATAATTGAGCTCTAAAGTATTAATTACTGGGAATAATTACAATAGTCAGTGATGTGTCCTAATCACAAAGGTTGATGGATTGTACCTCACTGAGAGTAATAATAATATGTTCCAAAAAAGTTTCACCCAACATTACATCATTGTTTTTCTGGAGCACTGGTCCGTACTTAAGTGCACACAAGTTCCTTTTGTCTGTTGTTGTGAGATTGTTTCACTGTCACTGTAAATATGAATACTAGCATTTCTTTTATAATGCCAATTTATTAGGGGTCCATCTATTACATCGATGTAACGATTTATATTCCTCCGATCCAACTACATCGATCTGTGCTCGGCGAGTTGGCCTTATGGACGACATATATCGATCTAACATCGTTTTAAAATGTAATAAAACGATTGTATTGATACTAGGAAACAACCCATTGGATTTAAGCACGTCAGACTTTTTTCTTAGCACTTTTAATGATAAAAGCTGTCACGGACTGAGCCGTGACGTGCTCACGCAGTATGCAGGTCCCGCCGTCCCGAGCCCCGATTCAACTTCCGGATTTCACGAGGGAAGCCGAGGGGATGTTCCACAAGGGTTGAAATAGAGGGGTTTTGCAGGGGTTGGTAGGGGGAAACCATTATTGCAGGGGTGTTTTTTGTGTATATCACTAACACAGGGTTTTTTCTGCTACACTGCTACAGCAGTGTTTGTACTTTATTCAAATAAAATGTGAATGCATTTGGCATTCATTGTTGTTTACTTGTTTATTTATATTCATAATTAATTGATACCTGATTCCATTACAAGAAAGAACAGGAATCTAGGAAACTTCACCTGCACTGGTATTTATTTCAGTCACACTGGTTGAATTTCTGGCTGAAAAGTTACTGAATCAATTTCAAGTCACTGAATCATTTCGGATCGTATCGTTCTAAATGAACCAATATCGTACTTGAATTGTATCGACAACCACGAATCGTGATACAAATCGAATCGTTACACCCTACAATTTATGTTTTTTAGATTGCATTAGATTAACAAATCAGTTCACGGGACGCAATAACAGGCTGTGTAACAACACATTATGTAATAGCACCCACATCTTTAAATAATAGATCACTCTCAGTAATAGACAGCCTCACTGCAATGTATATTTTTTAAAGCGGTCATTACAAAGAGAAGGGGTTATGAAGAAAAATATGGTTGTTGCATTACATGCATTATGTATCCCCCAACCAAAAGGTCTGTGTTGATTAGAAAAAAGCTTATATATTATATAAACAGGGTTTATTTCATGAGTAAAAATGATTATTAGAAGATGCCAATATTCTGGTCGAATAGTTTATTGGCCCATTCATTGGTTATCAATTAAAGATGCCTGTTTTTTTTACATATTTTGATCCTCATTGCAATATTTTATCATTAATTAAAAAAAATAGAAAACTAGAAGTTTATCACAAAATTCAGCAGACTATGTAATAACATAATGAGGTGAACATTTGTTACATTTTGTTGAACTATTGTTCAACACAGTCATTGCTATGATAGATTGAAGAAAATATATAAAAGAGACAGACAAAACAGCAAAAAAAGTGATGGAGAAACTGTATCAAATCAGTTTAATGTTGTTTCATTACATAAGTTGACTATTCTCTCTCAGAGGGAGCCGGTGTTCTCACTGCCCTCCAGAGAAAATTAAACAACTCCTTTGTTCTGACTTGATTAAAGACATTTCTTCCAGCAGCACCCTTTTCTTCCTTCTTTGAATGTTTAATTTCTTTCACACACACAAACCCCCCCCAACAAACACACACACACACACATACACACACACACACACGCACACGCACACACATGCTGTTCTGCTGAACAGTTCAAGTAAAACTTGAGGCTTAACCACCGATCCAGCTTGCTGAACTCTCTGCTCTATCGACACTTCTGCTGAGATTAAATAAAGCCTGGCTCCTTTCTCTCACTCTCCCCCCCACCTCCCCCTCACTCCCCTCTTTATTTCCAGTTCCCTCCTCTCTACCCTCATACCTATTTCCATACTTCTGCTCGCGTGCCCTTTCACATGCGTTCAGGGTTGTTATTAAAGTGTAAGTCTGTTTGTGTGTACGTGTATACATGACATTGTGTGTGTGTGTGTGTGTGTGTGTGTGTGTGTGTGCGTGTGTGCGTGTGTGCTTATTCATGGCCGTGCATGTGTGGGACTGCCCACTGACAATACCATTTATCTCTCTACTGATGGAATCCAGCGAATGCCTGAGAGAGGTGGGACAAAAAATGATGCCAGCAGTGGTGACGTGAGCTTGCTCACCTCTCACCTTATTGCTACGTCTTTCTCCATCACAAACCTCTCTTCATCCTGAGCATTAGCTGGGGTTTCTCACAAAACATGTGATTTTCAGTTGACTTTTTTTTTTTAGAAATCAGGATTTATTACATTTTATTATTAGCTGACGCTTTTATTCAAAGCAATAGGTGCATTTCAACCATAGAGATACAAACTCAAAGAACAAGAAAGTGCTTTTTTTTATCAAATAAGCCGATATACAACTTGTTATAGATACAAGCCATTATAAGTACAATTTAATAAGAACCTTTTAGTTGACAAAAATACCACATCAACATTGATGGATTGAAGAGCTAAAGTTCTATGACTAAAACACAGACAAAACCCTGAGCATCCTGTCAATCATAAGGTTGCCCCGCCCCTTTTTAGTCTGTATGGGACCATAATTTACTAGATGCACATGTTGCTGTATTGAAGAGACTTGACATTCAGTGAGAGGTGTAATTCTCACATAGACTTCTTTTCAATGACAAGAAATGTTCAACCTGAAGAGTCGCCCTCCTAAGGTTGAAGTAATTTGGAGTAATTCTGTTAAGTAACTTTAAGGCAAGTAACCTTTATTTGATCGCGTGAAGGGGAAGAAAAGGGGCACAGTGGCCCTCTGGAGTTTTTTGCAGTGGACATGAATAATTCCTGTCTGCAATGTGTTTCCTTCACTCTATTTCCAGTTTCTGAGAAGGATGTAATTTACAAGAGGTGCAGACTGAACAAGTGCATATTCAATACACCTTCAATTAATTTTGTGTTGTAAAACACTACTGTTTACCCCGGGGCTCCGGTCTTAAGAGTGGCCATGTTGCTGGATATGAGATGAAGAGAGTGAAAATAAAGCAAAAAATGTCTGCTGACACTCCACTTATGCCTCCTTGCGCCATATTGCAGTCACTTTGCAATGATTTACTGAAACAAAAATTAAATATAAAATAAATGGTGTGGGGGATGAAACACAAAGCCTCCATATGCCCTATTGTGAAAATGCTCCTCATGAGGTAATCACATAAATAATATAGAATATAGAATACAGAAAAAAAATATTTTACTAGGTATCAGTTTAGTGATTTGATTTGCTTAGTATTTTGTTAATTGACACAAAGTAGGTTCTCAAAACGTTTAACTGTATCAGCTGAGGTCAAAGAGGTGTCATCTCTACCTCTTTGTTCATTCTTTCACTGTTTTCTGAGCCCACTCTCCTGCGCTGTAATAAAGACCTCTGTCTGAGCTGGTTTAGAGGAGGGTGAAAGTCTGTGGGCTCAAAGTAAGCACAGGGAGGATTTCCTGCTCTCTCTGTCAAGCTGCAGGGTTATGTAGGGTTATGGGAGTATTTGGGAGGGGAGAAAAGGACCTAGCAATGAAGGCTGCAATGAAGAAAATTAAGATGCAAATGAACAAACGTCACAAGAAAAAAGCAAAAACGAGAGATAGGAAAGCCCAGGGTGGTTTGTAATTTCCCTCCAGAATGACTGCATTATTATTACTCCATTAATTTGTGGTGTACTGTTAAATGTTCTTTTAAGTCATCATTTCGGCACCATTGGCTTTAAAAAAGAACTTACATATAGGCCTCTGTCTGAGCTGGTTTAGAGGAGGGTTGTCATGTGACTCTAACATGCTAACATGTGCGTGTGTTCTGGTTTGTAGGTTTTCTCTCCCTTCAAATTGCAATCCAATAGCCTATCACGCTTAACCTTAACGGTACAGTGCCGTGCACTAGGACCTTGGGGAGGCTGCTGCGCCGGCTTTCCCACTCTGCCGAGTAACGTCTGTCGCCTGCGACCGCCAGGAAGAACGACGCTAGAAAGCAAGGAGTTCAACTCAAAGTAAACTATACACGGTGTCGAATTGTAAGTACAGGTAGTTACACAATGTAGCTATCTGTAGTTGTTAACTATTGTTACATGCTTACGTTTTGCTTTACTTGAGGGAAATAAGAAGTAGCAGGCTATGGTAACACTAAGCTAGCTAGCTAGCCATAGCTGTTAAAAACTGTCACCAGTGAGACTGTCACGAATTAGAAATACAAGAACTATTAACATTGCTCTATTCTTTGCAATGATATCGCTCTTTAGTATTTAGAAATAACATCTTTATTACCTATAAAATGTTCATCAGCTAATGCTAGTGAAAACATAATGTCGTATTGTGCAGTAATGCTTTTGTACAGGTATACCATCCAACCCATTGACCAGATGGATATAAGAAGATTCTTTAGGAGCGGTGGCAGAAGAGAGAGAGAGAGACGCAGGAGACTGACAGGCCCGAAGCAGCCGGCGTGATGGAGGTTAGTGGTCTACAGGTCTAGAAGGAAACCAGTGGAGTTTTATTTTATTTCTTCTACTATGGTAGAAAAGTGTAGTGCCTTTGTTGTCAAGCCTGGGCTGCGTCCAAGGCATATTTCTGCCTGCGAAATTCTGTCCCTTATGTTATCATATACGAAATGCAAGCAAAACTACAGAGCAAAATCACACACTTTCTAACCTATGAACTGTCTGAAGCAATGGACACCAGAGGCCCGATACTGGTTCTCTCATCGTGCTGACCTCCAGCATGTGAAAAAACGCGTGAAATTAAATCATTCCCGTGTGCAGCTGCATCTCCGCGAGTGAACAGCATGCCTTCGCTGGATAGCCGTGTATCTTTAAGCAGGCTGTTGCAAAAGAGCAAAGCGGTGGAAGCCTTTCCAGTCTCCCTGAGAGGCTGAGCAGTCATGCGGAAAAAGAGCTGTGTCTGTGACTTTCGCTGCTTCACTAAATGGCTGAATAATAATCTGTGTGCATGGCTTTCCTGTCACATACTGTTCCAACTTGAGACCCATGGAAACCTTGTTTAGACTAATGTTACCACACAAGGCATTTTTATCCTTTCATTTCCTACAGCTTTTGCCACTTAACGATAAAAAAGATCGTCTAAAAAAAACTCTAAAAGCCAAAACCTGTATTTCCACAGCTTGAGAGAACATTCCCAATGACCCCCCTGGTCATGTTTACACCTAAAAAAAATGCATTGTAGTGTTTTTTACATCCCTTTAGAGTTTAGTTTAGTTCCTTTAGGCTGAGGATGCTGTGAGCTCAGTATCCAGCTTGTTTTACCAAAGGACAGTGTGCGCACATTACAATTCATGCTGTTTTAATAGCAGTTTAACTTGTTTATATTCCTCTAAGCCTCTCCCCAAAGTACCTTCCTCAGAAATACTTCTGCAGAGAGTATTTCCTTGCTACAGCTTGTTAAGTAACACCCTGTACCTGCAGAAATCCTGTCCCGTTTAATGGGCCGAGTTGACATTTTCTACCAATGCGGTCACCTCACTGGGCCGCGGTGGCTTGTAAAGTTGACCAGTTCTACGATGCATGAGAGGGAGGTATGTATTTCCACTGTGACTTAGCAGGCCGCGGTGGGCTAAAGGGACGAGCGCAGGCTAACGGCTCTCTGGCTGCACAAGCAAATGCTTCCTCAGTTCACCCTCAGTTTAGATCAGGTCCCTGGTTCCCTATTAGGTCTGTTTACTTGCTGAAGTCAGAACTGTGCGTGTGTGCTCGCGCTCGTCTGTGTGTCTGGGACTGTGTACGTGTTTGCAACATGCGCTAGCCCATTCAATGCCTTATACTCTCATATAAGAGCAGCAAACAATGCGATGACGAAAAGAGCTGATGGGAAGTCAAGACTGATACATTTGAACTGCAAATAATTAAGCACGTTTTTTGTTGAAATGGGAATGTTGTAAAGTTTCCTTTCCAATGACGAGCTAACAAAGAAATTTGGCTCGGGCAGTATCACAGTATCTCAGACCAGTATCCAAAAGAAGTTAAATTATTCAAAGGCTCCACCTGCATATCACATATGTTTAGCATGTAAATGCGTGAGTGTGTGTGCGTACTGACCGATTAGAGTAAGCATATTTACAAAAAGATGACTGTGCTGTCACAATCAGGGTAGGAATATGAAAATAGCATCGAAAAAAGCTTGGCCAGGATGTTGCTGGCTTCAATCTTTTTTGGGGATTGAGGGGCATGCTTTTCATTTTGAATATCAAAGAACAGCAACTATTCAGGATATAGTGAAATATCTATCTGTAATGCCTGGAAGACAGGGATTCCTGATTCAGCTGCCTCCTCCATATCTCTGTTTTGATCTTTCTTTTTGTATGTGTGCCCCCCACCTCATTTCAGTTGAAAAGAATATTTTATCAAGGGTGTCATCGTCACCCCTTTTGTTGTGTGTCCTTGCAGGCCTGTGAAATGATACCGATCTTTAGTTAAATTGGCCTCGGTTGAATGTTTGTAGTTTGTACAAATGGTTAGGAAAGCAGCGTGTGGCAGGGACAGCCCTCGCTGTGCGCTGCCTTGGATTACCTGAGAGGGACAGATCTGACTTACTGAACAGCTGTTGAGACAAACAGACATGTGCATGCATTGACTGATCACACCTTCAACTTAAATGGTTCTAAATATTAACTACTGATATTTATTGTTTTTTTCTGTTAACCAAGGTCAGTCTTAGCGCATATATGCAGGACTGACCAGGATCCTGTTAGGGGAAGATTTGGCCTTTGTGGGATGTCACTTATTTTCCATTTGGAATTTTGTTAAATCCAATATAAATGCACAAATCCCTTTTCTTTGTAACCCATATATAACTGCTAATCTGCTGCATCTCCTATCCTACAGAACATCCGCAAAGATACAGGGCCACACAGCCATGGCTTTGATGTATGAGCCCTTTGCCTCCACATAACATCTGGTGACACGTTACGTCGTTACAGCCTATTGTAGACACTCACTATTCATTCAAGCTATTTCCCGATGTCCGCTGGGCGGGATCCTGTGCTAATCTTGCATACTGAAAACATCTGCCAAATATTTTTGTGCTCATTCGTGACTGTTAAGTCAAGCACCTCTCACGGTTGAGGTAAATCACAATGAAAATGGGTTTTATTGACTGCTTACTCTTCAACAGGCCAGTAGTGATCACCGACTGCCTCAGTGCCAAAAGGCATTTCTTGCAATTTGCTCCGCTGAAAGCAAGACTTTCTTAGTCTGGTAGAGGTCTCTTTATGAGCCATGTCATTCCTCAAACTCCAGACACACATTAGAGTTTGGCTCATTTTCAACAGAATGGCAGATTAAATCTCTACAAGATACATTATTGTCCACTACAAATCGGCACGATACCAGATGAATGATATTCTTTTATTCTTATTTGTCTTCCCTGCCATCTTGTCTATAACGGAGCTTGAAGGGACAAATGAGTCATTCTGCTTCTTTGTTGTTGAAAATATTTATCCTTTTCCTTCTTATGTAATTAAGAATTGCACAGAAGACGCTGTTTAACTTTACATTCACCTCAATATAAGTTTTAACCTTAGAAGCACCCACAGATTTAGTACGTAGTCAGAATTAAAAAGCCAGTATTGACTTCTGGCTTTCGGCGGTAATGCATGCAGGCAAAGTTGAGAGCGGCATTGGCAGCACACAGCCGGGTGTAAACAAGGATACAAAGGCAGGTAGTCCATGCAGTCTACAATTGGATCAAAAAACGTACATTCTTTACAGAAAATAGTTCAACAAAAAAAAACATTTGTTATCTGTATATTTCATTATCGTCTGTAATTATTTGTAATAGTTTTAAAGCTTTGACAACTAGTAAATCATATTCCGATAATTTATTAAGCCTCCTGTTTCGTACAGTTGCATACTTTGTAGTAATCTCTGGGATGTATAGAAGCCCCACGCTCAATTTTGCTCATGTCAGTGGTTCAGGGAGGATGTGCTAACTTTGGTGGTGAGCTGCCTCCCATTACGTTGGCGTAAAAATGGAAGAGACAGAGATGGCGGGCAAAATTGGAGTTGCGGAACAAAATGGAGATTGCTGCGAGGTGGTGGCATATTGGTTTAAAAGCGCTAACTAACGAGGAACAAGCACAGCTGACGAAAGAAGTAAAAGGCCTGTTGTTCAATTATGCCTACGCAGTTTTCCCGTGCACGTTTATCTCCTCCTCCCTACAACAAGCACATGAACACACACACACACACAGATGAAGGGAGAGCGTGAATAATTTAGTCCTAATGGGGGATAAATAATCTCCTCATTTGCATCGGGGGTAATTGATTCACAGGAATAGTTTTCCGCCTCACCTCGGTCTCCCATACATTGACACGTCACCCCCACCTTCATCCTCTCAGTCCTTCTCATCATCATTCCCACATTCTGTCCACCTACAGACTGTTTTCTCCCCGGGGCGTTTGTGTGTTCCATTACTGCTCACCCTGCCCATGACAGCTGCTATTAACCTTGGAAGTGTGGCCGCGTTTGGGAGTGTTTCTCAATGTGTGTATACATGTGTGTGTGTGTGTGTGTGTGTGTGTGCGTGTTGAGTGAAATGGATTAAACAGGAGTGTGAGGCATATTGTTTGGAGAAATGTCTTTGTATTTTTTGCGTTTTTTGCGTGTAAACTGGTGAGACGTATTAAAACAGCCGCAGGCGTTTGAGTTGACTGTTGCCTGTAAGGAGATCAGGACGTGGACAACAACTTTCATATCCTCGGACCACATGCCACCTTGAATGTCCCCCCCTCCCATCCCCTCACATCCCCTTCCACCATCTCCCGCTCTGTTTTCTCTCTTGTTTCACAACGCACACAATTTCCAACTCTTTCTGCCTTCTCACCTGGTTCCTTTTAATCCGTCACTCTCTTTCCGTACGTCTCCCCCCCTTCACTCTATTCCACCTTCCACTGGAGCCAACTCTCCGTAATGAAACTCTAATGGTCTGCCGTTCATTTCCGCGCTTTGCTTAGTGAGGTGATGCAGCAAGAGCTAATGGATCTATTTGTGTGTGTGTGTGTCTGTACATGACTGTATCAAAGATAGTGAGGTCGATGATACCACTGTCTCCCTATGGGGCCTATAACATTTTGCTGCAGTGGCCAGGTGCCCCCGTAACTCTAACTAATGTCCCGATACCATCCTATTTACTGCTGTGAGGTAAATGTAAGTGTAAGTGCGGTATTGAGTGTGTGTTTGTGTGTGTGTAGATGTGGGTGTTTGCAGTTGCATGGAGAGAGGGAGAGAGAGGGAGAGAGAGAGAGAGAGAGAGAGAGAGAGAGAGAGAGATAATCCTTTGGGGGAGCAGATAGATGGAATAATGCATGTTTTGAATATTATTACTATGTAGAATGGGGATGGAATTTTGGGAGGTATTCAAGCACGAATTGGACTCAAAATGTGGTAATGGAAAAAGTGTCTGGGACTGGACGCACACATAAACACACACATGCACATTCATACTGTTGGGCCCAGCAATAACAAAATTGGACACACCCTTTCCATGAGAGCTGAAGAGGGTAAATTGCTTAGATTAATGATGTTTAAAACACTGAGGAAACACAGTGGATAATTTTCTTCAAACTCTTGTTTGTGTTTTATCATTTGATGATCGAGCTCTACACACCTATACATCCATATTTGCATTGACGTGTGCGCCTGCTCGACTAAATGTGTAACCCATCACACTGGGCTTGATTATCTATGATAAGCATATCTAATGCAATGAGTTGCTATAACATCTGATAAATTTCAATCTGGGCAGGAAACTGTTTCCAGATGCTCCCTGCCGGTATATATGTCTCCCCCCCCTCCCCCGTCCCCTCCACACACACACACACACACACACACACTCACACACACACTTAGGGCCTTCATGAGGCCCTAAGTATGGTAGGGAAGAGTATCTGAGTCGTTGTGATGGTAAACTGTCATGATCCCATGACAGATCTTTACTTACTACTTTCCCTCGTTCTCCTTCTGCACCCGCAACAGACTGGCCAACCAATAGATACATTCTTAGATTAAAAGCCTAATCCAGGCTAATCTAAAGTCATCCTGTTCATTGTCATCCTAATTTGATTCCATCCTTCTATCTGTCAACTGTGTATTGCGTCCGTCACTCAATTCAAAAGGCTTTGTTGGCTTGAAATTTCACACGTCACGCCAAAGAATGAAATCAACAAAAGAAAATACAGTGAATACCAATGCAACAAAATATTGTGTTTCTGTCTGGTTGCTTGTGGGGTCCTCTCAGTATTCCGCTGTGGTATAGTGTGGACTAAATGACGGAAAAGGTCGATTGCTGTTGTCATGTAAACCCTTATCTGGATTTATGACAATTGTCTGGCAGAGAGGAAACAAGCAAAAGGCCTCATTCTGCCTTCCATATATTACTTCCTTGTCCAATTAACTACACACATTAGCGTGCGCACATACAAACTTACACACACAACCTTAAATGCATAACTTGCGTTCTCTTTCTGTGCGTCTCTTCAGCCTTTTTGTATCTCTCACATACACAACCCTGTCTAATTAATGCAGGGGGCTGCTGGCAACTGAGAGCTGACCTGATAGGAGCTCTCCTCTTTTCCATTTTCTTTACCCTTTCTTGTCTGCTCTTTCCCTTATCAAACTTTTTTTTTTTTTTTACCATTGTTTAAAATAATGGTTGACAGAAAGTGCAACTACTGCAACCGTAGCCATCAAATCTCGATATTGCATATACTGTGAGCCAAATATTTGTTTTTTCTTTCATTTTTGCTGCTGGTGTTCATCATGCCAATAATTGTTTGCATGTGTGCGTGTTTGTTTTGTGTGCACGTGCTTGTTTTTGAGTAAGTGTGTATTTCTACTCATACTCCTGTAGTGCCAAGCACTCCTCTGGTAGCTCCAGCAGTCTCCATTCTGCAGAATACATTATTGAGCTAGAAATCCTTGTCCGTATATGGGCAGATATCCCACCTTCATCTTCATCCTCTGTTCAACACATTTCCAAGTCTGGATTTGTGAGTTTGCCAGTGAGTGTGTGTGTGTGTGTGTGTCTGTTTCTATTAATGCCCATGCATTAATGCCTGTTTGCGCTCTTGTTTAATTTGGGGGCACTTCATCAACGTTTTAGAAATCATTTCAATTAAAACTCCTGCTTTAAATTATTTTCACAGCACACTCGTATTAGGAAAGAATTAATGAAAAAAGCTCAGACTATGAACCCTCCCCCTTCCCTCCCTCCCTCCCTCACTGCCACCAGCACATCAGATTGGATGGGAGGGCCTTGATTTCTCCGCTCAGTTTTGCACAAAGGCTGCGGGAGTAGCCTCCGGTTAGAGATGGCCAGCAAACTCATCAAAATTAGATCGGGATGAGTAGATGCTGCACTTTGACTTCGCCAACGTTATTGAAGAGCTCCTCTGACTGAGGCTTTTACTCAGTCTGGCAAGATGAAGAAGGAAGTAAATGATTACTGAGCTGCAGTTCTCGGAAATAAAGGGTGAACACTGGGAACTTTAGACACTCACTCATCAATGTCAGTTATGAGCGAGGGATGACAATTTCTAAATGATTTACATTTGATAGGGTTTTTTAGTTCTATTGTAATTTCACTGCTGGAAAGGTAGAATGACGGAAAACCACATTTAAGATTAGATTCAACTTTAGTGCCATTGCAGGAACTCGGTCCCCTGGGTTTATACCTTCGGGGGGGTTAGTAGTCGGACAAACGCTTCGGCCGACCAGGGGGCGGGGGGCAGTCCCTCTGGTCCTCTCTGCCCTGCTGACATATTCATGTCAGTGTGGAACTGCTGTGTGTGGAATAATAACAACAAAAAGAAATGATAACATTGTAAAAAAAAAATGTTTTAAACTGCACGCCGTTATAATGGAGGGGAAGCAGTGTGTACAGAGACAACCTCACGAGAAGAATATGTACAGATGAGCGACATGACAAAGGTTAGGGTTGCATCATACTGAATTTGTCATGTCAACCGTATTTAACTTTTCAATTCCAATGAAGTAAAATTAGGGTTAATGGAAGTAATTTGTTTTCAACTGGAGACACACGCTCTTTGTTCACAGCTTGCCGTTAGCGTGTTAGCTGTTGTGGCTGCTAAATTCGTTTTCTGATCTAACTCATGCGGGATTTAGGTATTTTTCACAACCAAGAAGCTCTAAACAGAGACGTCTCGGCTCTTGGACACAAGTTGTGTTAGTACATCTCTGGCCTCTCCCTGTTCCTTCTACATGGCTCTTTGTGTCACAAACCGTTGTGGTTAATTGTTTGGAAAGAAGTCCAGTCAGATGACCCACTCACACACATTATGTAATGCTCAAAGCTGTTATTAGCGTTTTAACCACTTCAATGTGTCTCAGCGCCACACGCGTGCTGCTGGTGGACTGTGCACTGCACGCTGTTAACGCCCCGCCGACGAATACGGGATCTAGCTAATGTTGGAGGGAGCATTGCTTAATTAGTCTTTTCATTTTGTGGGATTGGAAGCGATACCGGGGTGAAATTTATCTACATTATGTGCATCCGCTTAGTCAATTAGCCACCCAAGTGAAAGGGATGAGAATACAGGGGGTGCGTTACTAATGTCTGTGGAGCAGTGGAACATTTTGACTGACAAGAACATTCCTTCTTCGCATTTGTACATGAATGAAATATGTTACTTTCTCACTCAATTATTGTATTTTGTTTCGTAGGTTCAAATACTGTAGTTTATTTATTCATCATTGCCCGTCTTTCCAACAAACATAGGAGAAGCTTAGCGGCCTTCGGCGGCTGGAATAGTGAAAACTTTCGTTGTTTTTATGGATCCTTCTGGATAAGAGAGAGACTGAGCTTGATATTATAATGGCCTGTGGTTATATTTGTCTTTTTGATGTTGACCCAGGGGACATCGATTTATGACTCTTGGCTCCATAATCACTATTTGTATCAAACCTGTTGAGCAGCAAACAAAATAGCAGCAGCAGCAGCAGCAGCAGGCAAGGAGGCTGTAGGTGTCCTCATGTCTTAAGAATTATACGTGCACATAACATATTGAGCTGTGCCTAATGCAGCCAAATTGAGATATTTTCAATAAATAATGTTTGAAAGCAAAGTGACGGTTATGCTAGCAACTAGCTAGAGTGATTTAATGCCTTCTATTGTGCAGTCTTTGCAATATTTCACAATTAATAATTGTGTTCCACAGTATTTTTAGGGTATTGCTTATTTATTTTCCCTGCATGGCATGATTGAATTCCATCCGTGTCGTTCTTACACACTGGATTACTGGTCTATTGGGTACTACAGGCTAAAACTAATGCAGTCTTATGTAACAGTTCTGCAATACATCCTGCTTTCATGAAGGATTACCTTTCCCAACGTACAAGGTGAGTGCGTAACAATCACTAGTAAGATAATAAGAATACACATTGTTGTGGAAAACAAATTAATTATAATTGTAACATAAACTGCAGTGCAGCAGGCAGAGGCGGATTGCATGTAGGAATAGTTTTTAATAAAACAACGTGAACATACAAAAACAACAGATAATCAAGCACATTTCCAGCACGCCTTCGGAAAACTAAACCAAACTTTCAGAACCAGCACGACCCGCACTGCTCCTCTCCCAACATGTTTGCCCACTGACATCGTCCCTGCTGGTCCTTGATGAGGAGATGAGGTCCAGGTGTGTCTCCTGGCACACCCGATCTCACTTCCCCTGATGGAAGGTATACTCACGCAACACGTCGCCTTAAATAAAAGCTGTTGCTAATTATTTGTTGATGCGCTGCCTCCCCTTTGTTAGAGGAGGGGCTAAAGGAGGCGCTGACTGCTTGTATGTACGGCCAGCAGTTTACTTTTTGTACTCTTGTACCCGCTTTGCAAATGCGTTTGTAAAACACTGGCCGTGCAACTCAATCGGCTGCACGGGCAGGGCGTGCAGCTCGGTTCCGCATGCGACTTCCACCGCCGCCAACCACAAATGAATGAACCAAGTTGAAAATGTCAAAGCAGGTCCCAAATCGCTCTGCTGTGCCTCAGCTGTAAAGCTCTGTCAGCACCGGGCGGCTTACTGATGGTAAGAGACCACATGCACATTACAAACACAGTCACACACGCACACACACACACACACACACACCCACACACATGGACGCACGCACACACTGCATGCCAAGTCTTCTATTTCTCTTGTTATAAGAAAGGTCATTGTAGTCTCTTCTCCCCTGTCTTGCTTCAGTGGGGGGGGTCAAATCTCAACACCGTATCCACAAGTATGTATCCAAGAGTGATTACTGCCTGTGTCGTTCTAACTCAGATCTGTCAGAAAACACTTTCTTTGTTCACGGAGCCATTAAAAGACAGCAGGTGTTTGATTCATGTGTGTGTATCCTGTCACACCGCCGTGTTGAGGGCTGGAGAGTGATAATTCTTCTCCTCTTCACACTCTTCTTTTTATCTTTATTTGCCTTGCATCCCCCTCTTCTCCTCTGCGGGTGCCCGCAGTAATATGTGATTTATAAGGAGAGCACAAACAGCACGACACTGAGACCAGCTGAGTTTATGGAGCACGTCATGTGCTCAGCCTTCTCTGCTGGCCTAAACAGGAACACAAAATTATAATTGAACATTTTATTATAAATACACTCCATGTATTCTAATGATTTTTTCCCCATTATGTTATTTTCTCATTACACAGCTCGTGTCACGTCATTGAGTTAATCACATTGATTTGAATATATGGATTGTCCCTTTAATGGCGCAGCCTCCTGTCATGCGTATTCAGTTACAGTATTGGTAGGTGTGGAGCTTCATGAAGCTTTTTTGCTTTAAATGTAGCTGTGGTATGTAAACGTAAGGTGTTGACACAAAACTAATTATAACCTGTAACTGTGGCGTCATAATGAGGTTATTAAGTTATTCACAGACGGCACAGAAGGCCCAGGTACAAAATACACGCTCAATACTGCTGGTACCGTTTAGAGGCACACGATCAAACCAACAAATGACAATAAGACTGTAATTATAAGGTTGTTTAATAGCACGTTATAGATCCCTGCTTTCCATTTGTTTACATTTTATCCTTTCTGATATTGTGTGGCATGAAGTGATTCATTATAAGCATCGAGATCTAACAGGAGCCTCTAATCCCAAGCTAACCACTGCCAAGTATTTGGCAGTAACTCAAAGAAAGCACAAGAGAGAACAGTTTCCCACTCTAATGCACACACGTATCAGAGGTTTCATTAAACGTGCTCTCGCACACTGACTGTGTGTGGTTGAACTGTCACTTAGATGTAACGACTTATGCACATCTGTCAGCGGTGATGTGGCTAATGAAGCTTGCTGCTATTAGTCATTCAGACAGGCAAGCAGCACTCAATTATCTCCCAAGACATCGTTTAGAGCCGAAACACAGTAAACAGCTCCGTTCTACATATTTCTCCCTGTGTTTGCATCCCACATCCGGCCAACCTTCACAGGGCATTATGATGCTACGCAAACACTTGGGAGTAAAAGACGTTTCTAACCGCTACAAAGCTGCTCGTCCATATTTGAACGTCAAAACACCTGTTGTACAGAATGTTTCTTTAATGTGGTTCTTAACCCAGTTTATGTATTGGAGCAAAGTGAAGGTAAACATTAAACATCACTGTGATTCACCCCCGGGGACGTCCCACAAAGGTGCATCATTTACATCTGACATGGGAGACAGTCACTTCTTGCTAGTGTAGAATATTATAAATAAATTAGACAACCGGGTTCACAAGCCAACATTAATAAAATGCATCTAGTGTGCAACAGTACACTGCCATCATTCTAGAAATATGAAATCAATAAAGTAATGACACTATTGTAATCTCCACTGTAACTTTCCAACTGTAACCAATAGAATATCAATGTACCGCTATGATTTTATTTAATGTATTGTAATCAGCCCGAACGCATACATGTAATACCTGATAGAACCAAAACTGTATCTACCAGGAGACACTAAGAATCCGTTACAAAGCCTGTAGCACCAACTCTCCTCCTACCGCGGAGGACAGCCCTCCGACCAATAGCTCCGTTAGCATACCTTTTGAAAGCGTATAAATATACAGCTTGAAGATCAGCTCGGGATTCGTGTCTAGCTGTTCTGCAGTTAACCGCGTTGTGGTCAAAGGACTCTCTGTGGCCTGTGGAGTAGATAGTCGCGGATCCTCGATCGAGGTGTTTCCTTTTAGCGCTGCGCTCGTTCTTGTTTTATTAAAACCCTTTTGATTTCAAACTTTCGGATCCAGCCGTCTTCTCTTCGTCCTGAGTTTTCTCTAAAGAACACAACACTAGTGTTCATGAGGCGCTATTCAATTAATTAGTATTTTGTGTTACCTTTTAAATACAGGGATTTGGGAGAAAGACCTTTTTCTTTAAAGAGATCCTTTGGAAGCAATCAGAGAAGAGAACAGGGACAATCCTCCCTTGACTGAACAAACAGCTTTTGACAAAGGGTCGCCAGAGGATAGTATTAAGCATTAAGGGTCAAAATCAAAAGGGGTCAAATCAAAAGATTGGAATCAGTGCTTATGTTATGTTATCTGCATATGTACGCTAGATATAGCAGCTCTCCAGTAACATATTTCGTATTCATACAATTTGTCCTTTCCCCTCTCTTGATAATTTGCTGCATTCCCAGTCCTGAAGCTACATCCAATTTGACAAAGATACTGCAAACTTTCTAATCCATTGGGTCTTTGTGCAATTGTCTCTCCAGTTGCAGGGAACTGTACAGCATGTGCAGCCTTTGTCGCAGATGGAATTAACTGGCAAAAGTGTTAAGTCAGCGTAGACTTCAGTTCCCCTTTCTTTCCCCTAAGCGTCCGCAACAGAGGCTGTTCAAATGCTTCCTGTCACATGTGGTCCGTCTGCCATGTACGACCCACATACGGTACATATTTTACCCTCTGCTTCACCTAATATGTCTCCCTGAGCTGTGACTCAGTGGTGCACAAGCTGGTCCTTGGCTGTGGGGGAGCATGACTAGCACCAAAGCCGTCATTTGCCTCAGCTAGTCGCTATATAATAGACACTGTTGTTTTTCACAACTACACAGAGTGCTTCCCCTATTTAAAGGAATTAAAATGTTTGCATTGCATCACCTTTTGCAAGATCCACAGATGATTTGCAAGAATCAAATTACATATGCAGCCATCAACACCAGCCAGAAAGGCCAATACATATATATATGTGCATATTATGGAGCGGTATACAGACGCACCCTTTAGATATTGGTTTGGGTTCCTGCCTCGAGCTTAAATCTATATGCTTATTATTACTATTGATAAAGCACAAAAAGCCAAAAGCCCAAACCTGCTTTAGCTGAAATATTGTTTTATTATTTATAGAGATCAAATCTTTCTGGAATTGTTTTGTATATTTCAGTGTTTCCCCTAGGATTTTTTTTTAGCAGTGGGGGCAGGTCTGTCGGAACCCCCCCCCCTGTCACCACAGTGAGGTTTATATATATTTATATAAAAAAAGCCTTGAGACCTGATGCGAAGCCACCTTCACATCAGGCCTCGTCCCACCCACCCATGCATTGACAATTTCCGACTGCTTCCTAAGCTGGAACCACTAACTAAGTCCTAAGAAGCAATGCAAGGCAGAGTCAAGCACAAAATCCTGATGGAACGGTGGGTTCTATTTCTAAACTCTGATGATGACTCCCTGCGATGTCACTCATGATGTCACAGTTAGGAACATCACCATAATGATGTCACTGTCGTCGTGGTTTCTTTATGATGCTACTATGTCTTTGTTAGTGCCATCATAATTATGATGTCATGATCAAGCTGCTGACACCTGCTGCTGTTATCCCTAATCAAGTTAGTCGCATTACTCATATCTAATAGTGGTTAAGAGAAGTAGGAAACAAAGATATACACTAAGATTAGAGTGATGCAGAGATTCATGCTCCCACTCAAACACCTTTTGTGCAGCGCGGTGAGATGGAAAACCTGATAGGAGGAGGAGCACTTGTGCACATCTTTTTTAGTGTCACATAGTAAGTTGAGCGTCGCATTTTATGCGTCAGCAATCATGTCTGCTGCTCATGCAAGGCTGCATAAGGTTAAATGTTCAGGGAAAAGATCCACTTCTGTTTCCGCAGAAAAATACCTTATCGGAACAATGCCACAGCGAATGCGTGCAGTAATCAAAGCCGAAGGCGGTCCAATGAAATATTAGAGTGTGTCAGCGATTTCTTTTGGTGGCGACTTTTTTTGGCCTGTGTTACATATTTTGGTGAGGGCAGGCCAAGTAATTAGGAAATTATGAATCTTGCCACATTAAGCCACACCCATTGCAAAGTTCATTAGCCTATATCTTCCAGAAAACATTGAGATATTAGCACGATTTTGGATGGATGAGGGGGACATTGAACCAATAATTATTAGTGGAAGGTTTTGTACAAGTCCGACTGAGCGTTTAGGAGAAATGGCAAAAAACATGTTTTTCACAAAATTCAAAATGGCGGAAAATCTAGTTGCATTCTAGGTGCTGTTCTAGGTGCATTTGCATACCATCATTGACGTTTTTATAGAAGCATGTGGAAGAGAAAATGTGTGCCAATTTAAAAGTCGATCGGACATTGGGGGCGGAAAGTGGCCTAGTAGAGTACTTTTCAATTTTCTAGGGGGCGCTATAGAGACATTTCCTTATACCCAAAAGCGAGACCCCAAAATTGTCACATTGTCACATTGTCACATTTTTTCACAACAGTCTTTATCTTCATGCGAAATTTAACAACTTTTTGAATTCGTAAATGTACATTTTTATTTTTTTAAATCAAGAGTACACTTTTAGAATTTTTTTTAAATAGTTTTATTAATGAGATCTGTTCCCAAATAATCAGTGACGGCACTTATTTCTGTGTTTCGTCAAATACCCGTGCACATTTTTTTATCTTCAAACAGAAATAGTGCAGAGGCTTCGTTTTGAATGGAACCTCAGCTTACATTTGGGCTCCTATTTTCAAAGTACCTTTCCCCTTTCTATATCTTACAAGCTACCAGCTTGTGCAAATTTCCATTTAGCTCAAAGACGATGTGCAGAGGTGAGCAGAATTCAATTCCTGTTCCTGTTTTCTTGTTTTTGCCTCTGGTGGAAGGAAGACTGACACATTTGTCAGTCTTCAATAAATCTTCTGTATATTTAAATCTTCATAAATCTTTTTAATGGCGAAAGAGACCTTTTCAAATGCTGGCTGATAACAGAGTGCTAAACTGCTGGCCCAATAGAGAGTTGGTTATCTAAGACCAACAGAAGACTTGCAGAAACAACGCTGATAGCTTGAAGAAATGCACATGCACGCTCACAAACAGCTGGCTCGAGGTTTTGTGGTTGCACACTAGGGGAAAACAATTCTTAACATTTTTTGCATTAAACTAGGGAGGCTACTGTCATGACTCACTAGAGACAAACACAGACTGAATGCCTCGTGAGTGTTGCACGTGGGTAAAGCAGCTTTATTTAGCACCGTTGTGCTGAATCAAAATGTAGCTTTCTGCACCTTTTTTCTTCTAAACCTTTTAATGATCTCATAAGTCTTGCGACACACGTTTACTGTAATATCTCTGAGAATGTTTGCAAGTGTGCTTCTTTGTTCACCTGATGGTCACTGCTTTTTATGAGGCTTTTGAGTTACAGGTTTAATAAGATGGCGTTGTGGGAATTTTGGTTGTCTTGACTCTTTTCTAGAATTATAAGCCCATCCTCAGAGGTCAAGTGATAAAGTTGTCAGCTGAGTTTTACTCAGCCAGAGACAATGTACTCCCTTGTATATGCGTGTATGTGTGTGTGTGTGTGTGTGTTTCTCTCTCTCTTGTTCAGGTATTGGGCTTACATTTAATTCGGGCATACAATAATTCTTTCACATTTCACAATTTTCAATTTTTTTATTACTCTTATAGTTCATAACATTGTAAAGATGGATCTGCTTTTGCTTTCCTCACCTCTGAATTAAGCAGGAACAGATGCGCTAGTGCAGCTTTCATGACCCACTTTGTTACCCCACATTTGCACCATTGTGTCCACAGACTTTCCCTCAGGTCTCAGGTTCAACCCCGTCTCCTCTCTAGATGGCTGGACTGATCGGTGGCGGTGAAACTGCCAGTGATGGACATTCACTGCCTTAAAGCAAAGTGCTCGTGTGTGCGTGTGTTCGTGTGTGTGTGTGTGTGTGTGTGTGTGTGTGTGTGTGTGTGGTCCCACAAATGAAATAGTAAGGTGGTCTGAAGTTTGTTAACTCCAAGCCGAAGAGTCTCCCCACTGCATTTAGATCAGAGTTTTGGTGATTATAACAATGTTACAGTAATAGCATGTGGTGGATTCATTCAAAAAATATCCCGAAAAAGCTGTATAAATTGAGTTTGTCGTTGATTTATTATGTAATCCAACTTGTGTGCGTAGTTCCTCTCCTCTCTGACTGTAAACCCGGATAAGGACAACATGTTATTGTTATTCAGCCTGGTCTCTTACAGTTGAAGCAGTCTGTGTATTCTGACGTACCAAACCAAATAATACTACAGGAATAATCCTATCACGACTATTTAACACGGACATGTGTTCCCTGGGATAGTTTTACTGCTCTCACACTATTTTCACTGGGTGCCTCGTGGATGCCGGGAGCTGCTGGACTGTCGCTCTTTACCGAAGTGGGGATCCAGCTAAATTGCTCGTGGATCAGCCCAACTCAGCAGCTCCAATGCCCGCTGTCCCTCCAATGCCCACAGTACGATACAGCAAAGTCCACCGTAGCTTGTAGCAGTGACATATTACTAATGGGTCCCTCCAACACCTAATAGTGTTGACATGTGGATGGAGTTTGACTAAAATTTGCCCCGACAGTGTGTATAAATAGAGTGAGAGGGGGAGGGAGGGAGAGAGGTAGGGAGGAGAGGCTGTTATGCTATTAAAGAAGACCTTTTACCAAGAGAGAGAAGGTGGAAGATCAGACTCATTTCGGAGTGAGCTCGAGGTTTTTGCTTATTGCACAGGTGTGTTATTTAATTTATAATGCTGGGGGAATGATTGTCGTTTTTGTCGCTCACCAACCATTCGAAACACAAATGTCCCTTGTTGGCATCTATATTTTCTGGGACCCAGTCTATAAAAACGATTGTTGGATGACGTTTAATCTTAGCAAATTTCTCTATAAAGTGAATGAATTGCAGCACATGGAAGGCCCATGCTCAACAACAACCCTTAAACACGGCGACAGCTGGAAGACGACAAGGAAATCTGATTGATGGGAAAACACAATCTGTCTGCCTGGCGCTTTTGCACATTATTAGATGTTGTTATGAATAAGTAGAAGCAAAAAAAAACATAATCCATCGCACAACCGGAGGTTTGAAGGATATTATGAAAACCGACAAATACTCAACGTACCCATCTATTTTAAGTAAATTATAATTGTATTTAGGCTTCTCAATTTAAATATCACTCTGGACTTCTGACATCAGACGCCACAAACAGCATTGCAGATCCACTTACTGTTAACGTGTATCACCTGTCATATTAAGTGGGATCCTTCTCTAGACACTCCACCTAACAAGATGCTAATATATGTTAATCCTCTTTTGAATTGAAACGCTGGCTTTAGCCAATAAGCTCAACTAGAACAAAAGGACGGAGGTAACCTTTCCTCATCAGTCAGCCAGCGCAGCTCAGGATAAAAGTATTTTCAGAGAAGAAGACATGCACCGAGACGTATGCAGCCTACAAAACCGCTCCCGCTGTGCACGGTTGATTATTCTAACCCAGCTAATAAATCTGTAAAAGTGAGTCAGTCCTCAGTGAGATTTCAAAGCAGCTTAAGAGCGAGTGCATTGGTGTATCTGTGTGCATTTCTATTGCATTTCAACTAACAAGAGAATCCTCTGAAAATTTCCCAGAGACTTACCTTTCCTCCATTTAATTTGTTTGTAACACGTGTTCCTGCAGTTTCCTGTTGCCCTTCACTGTGAGTAGTAAGGCTGAGTGCGAAAAGCCCGGTTAACCTCAGCCAGGCTCCTGGGGGGAATACTGGGGCTGTATGCTGCATGTCAGAGGCTTAATGATGGCTCACAGTCAACTCCGGCTCAACTCAGCCTGCACAGCATGAATGTGCACGTGGTCTCACATGTGTGCATGTGTGTGATGATACATCCGAATGTGCCTCTGTGTGTTTTTTTTTTTTTTTTTTTTTTTTAGATCAAGGGTTAACCACCTTAGGGCAAGATGTCAAATGTGGGGCTTGGTCAGTAAAATCAGGTTCCCCTCAGCTGTTACCATGGAGACAGCGCTGCTAATTCTCGACAGCTTCGCACTGTTATTGAGGTCATCGACATTCATTTGGTCTCTTTTTGTAGATTGCTGTTCAAGGAAAAGCCTTGTGTCAATATAGTTGTTTTTTTTACCTTTTGTGGCCCAACTGAATTCCAACTTCTGTTTCTGTCACGTGCTTCCATTTGAATTCCAAAAGATTTGTTACCATAACTCTACATTGGACATCTGTAACTTTGCGATAATTTTCTTTCCGTAAAAAGCATCAATAAAGTTGTTTTCATGCTGCCGTTCATGTGAAAATGAAATGAAGAAAACGTGATACCGTTTAATCCATGAGCTCATGAAGGAGTCATTCTATATCCCAGAATGCACTGAGCAACTTTCATAGGTGTGTTCAGGACGCTGCTTTCAAGGGTGTTTCCGGTTCCCTTTATTCACCTGTTCACCTCTGCTCATTCCCACGTACACACACGCACAAACACGCCTTTGCTGTCAGTATCCTCTCCCCATGTTACCGTTTGTCCATTTCTTTTCTTTTCTCTTGAATTGCTTAGCTTTCATAGCTGTGGAACTACATGCACTGAGATCAGAGATGTGTCCACACATGTACGGTACACACACATTCTTGGATAAAGTTTCAAATATGGATGGTTTAAATCAAAACGAAGAAGCTCAAATGTCAGATTGTTTTTTTGTGTGAGTACTGAAATTCTTATAATAACTAGTCAGGAATCAAATTAAAATCTAGCACTCTATTAAAATGAGTTGACCAGAGAAGCTATCAAAATCACCCAAATATGTTCTTATCTAAATTGAGGCTCTCAAAGCTCAGCATGACATGCTTTTATATATTATAGCTGTGAAATGACATTCAATGTTTCATCTGATTTTTCACTTGATTCGCTATTTTTATTTTTTTACTTGGATCTTTATCTCTATCAAAGGACCAGAACTGAAGACAAGCAATAGTTTTGATCCGAGGAGATCTTGTCTGGCGAAAACGGGACAGATCATATTAAAATATTGACAGATCATATTAAAATACTTATCCTACAGTTTAATAAACTTTGTTAGGGTAGCAAGTGGTTAAATACTCCTCAGATCATGATGAACTGGATAGAGGCCTTTCTAGCTTTTCCAATTTATTCTTCAGTACAATATGACTCATCATTTTAACTGTATTGTTACTGCTTTGACTGTTATCAGACCAGTGTGTATCAGGATGTGCCATGTGTGCTTTTTGTTATCTAAAACCAGTTCAAGTACAACAAGTAAATGTTCTTAATTAAACATTGGAGGGGCTGTGTCCCTAAAGGTCGGGTCATGAAGGTCAGCCTTAGCGAACTTCTAATAGTAAATACATTAGTTTGAGAGTCAAGTGTGCGCTTTGTGTTATCTGACTGTGCCGACACACATGGCAGATTGAGAGTTCAACCATTGAGGGAACTATAAGTATACAAAGTGTTACAAAGTTCAGATTGTGCCATTGCCACGTTAGTTCTGTTTCTTATTTACATGAATGTAAAGGACCACTGGTGGTGCCTGCAGTTAACGCAAAGCCAAATGTGCAGTGGTGAGTTTGAGTGGTTGTTAGAATTGGAGTGTTTATCAACTTTCTGCAGGACCGAATATGTTGTCGCCGAGGCCCAACGTGGTACTCACAAACTCTCAAACGTCGCCAAACCATTGCACGAGGTCAACAATTGTATTTGCCTTCCCCGAAAACACAGCTTCATTCGCAAAGGGGAAGAGATCCTTCCTTCTATTTCTAGGAAAATGGATTTGATATCAGTTCTTTGTTTGTGAATCAGACCCCCAAAGCAGGGGGCATTACTCTCATGTCCTTGACTTTATTTGTAAAAGCTCAACATTATAGGTTACAACTTCTCAGATTTCCCAACATGCTTTTCCTGTTACATCTTGTATTTCTGCAATGCAATAAATCAATTGAAGTGCAACAAAAGAGAAAAGATAATGGTGAACATGTTTGCTGCCACTTAGGAAAATAATATTCATCGCTAACCTTGTTATCTTTGAACCCTCCAACACAAAGTGGGAAATACTTAAGAAATGTTTTATAATTTGCATTTAGATTGGCGAGAGATCTCATCATCCCATGCTGGCTGAATTAGCTTAAATTGCAAGTTTTTACTTGTTGTAAACTCGGATAGCTGATCCCATAAAATGAGATAAAATATCCTTGAATGTCGCTTATCCCAATTCCCGTGTACCCACCGGGCCACAGTAGAAGATAGGCCCAGCAACCAGTTTTTTTTGCCCATCATAGACGTGCAATATATGCTACCGACGGGAGGGAAGAGAAATCTGCAGAGAGCAAGAGCAATCGCAGATGGAAATCGATGAAGATGACGAAGATTTAGGTAGTCTGATTGAAATCTGCAGGGCTTAAGTCATTTATGAGATAGGCAAAACCAAATGTGATTACCCATACCTCCCTGGACCCTCCCCCGCCCCCCCTCTCCCCCCTTCTCATCCCCACTATTCCTTCTCCCTTTTCATTCTCCACTGCATCTGTCACTCAGCCCTGAAATATTCATGGTCGGCCCTGAAAAATGGATGCGTCTGCCGAAAGGAGCAGAAGTTAAAGAGAGAGAAGTTAGTCATTTGGATAGATACTCTCCCATGGTGAAGGTGACGGAGGGCTTTTAGTCACGCAGGTGCTTCAGGAAAGACGGCTGCCGTGACGGCTGGCCGTGGCAGCAGCGCGCCATCGCTGCAGTGTATGCGCGTCAACGTTTGCGTGAGATGCAAAAAAAAAAAATGTAAATGGCATTTGAAGTTGAGCAGACTAAAAAGAAATGGAAAAAAAGTTGATTATGAGAGCCGCTATAACCTTCTAGGAGAGTGAATGAGCAATTTAATTAAAAAGGGTTGATGGTTAAGCTAAAGGTTGGCGGTTTGATCCCCTGCTCCTCCAGTCCCCAAGAGCAAGACGCTAGTCAAAGCGTCTTCCCATGGTGCCTCACAGCACACGCCAGCTGACTAATGAAAGCTTACTTCTACTTTATTTGACCTTAGGATCCTAGTTCAGAAAATCCCAAACATTAAGGACGGGGTGAAATTGGTCGTGTTTGGCTCAGTTCATTGTACGTAATGAAAATCTCTCTCCCTCTTTCTCTGTTTCTCTCTCTCTCTCTCTCTCCCCCCTCTCTGCTTCTTCCCCTGTGATCTTTCTATTTAATTGGCTGCAGAGTTTCTTGGCTCTCAGTCTCCACAAAGTACATTTCTTATTGATCCTCTCTTGTGTGGCTTCACAGACCCTGCTTCCCATAGTTATCCCATCCACTGTCGGTGTCTCTATTAGTTGTTCTCTCACATTAATGCACGCGCGCGCACACGCGCGTGCGCGCTCACACGCGCGTGCGCGCTCACACGCGCGTGCGCGCTCACACACACACACACACACACACCCTGGAGAAAACAAACTGTTAAATAGTGCCTCTTTAAGAAGTCTTGCGTGAAGCCTTGGGAAATTGAATTGGGCAGGGTTTGTCCATCTTTTAGAAAATGTTTTTTCCTAATGACCCCACATTGCAATTATCTTTGTTGTGATTTAATTGTGAAGTGAAATAGTGAAGGAAGCATGAAGTATGTATGCATTTGGTTTAGCGGGCACATTAGTTGACTGTCAAACCAGGATTTTGGCCTACCAGCCCACTTGTAACCACCACCGGTCAATAGCT
The DNA here is from genome assembly GCA_021346845.1 of Apeltes quadracus. NCBI lineage: Eukaryota > Metazoa > Chordata > Actinopteri > Perciformes > Gasterosteidae > Apeltes > Apeltes quadracus. Next base: position 8,405,601 of record CM037928.1, on the reverse strand, counting down.
TGACCATGAAAAGTGCATGTTTCAAAATAAACTGCACTAGAATGTTATACTGCAGTAAACACATTTTTAAATGTATGTAGAAAATCTGACCACTCACTTGCTTAAAAAAAGAAGCTGATTACTGTCATTTTTTTTTTTTTTTACATAATTTGTAACTGCGATTTACCTGCTCAGATATTCAAAAGATTTTGACCTAAGAATATTACAGGCCATACACGCCAATAAAGATTTGTCCCTCTTTATGTCAGATTGTAATTATAGACGTGGCACGGAATAAATACGCTTGAGGCTGACGCGTGGGTTTGTGAGGTGTGAGAGCCGGCCCGAGCCAGAGGTCTTGCCAGAGTGCCACGCCAATCTAAACCTCCCAAAGGCAATTAAAAGGGAGGAAAAGGAAAACGTGCAATCTCAGGATTTTAGAAGAGAGTAAGAGGGAATTTGTTTATATAGTAACATTATTTTTCTTTCTTTCGTTCCCATATTATTTAGGAATGACATATAGGGATCTTTATTTATTCATTTTTTCATGACACAACTGTCATTGCATCCTGCTACTTCTACCCAGAATACAATCTTCTGAGTGTGACACCACATAGATGCGTTTCACTGTAACAGTTTGCGGTTGTTGACGCTAATCTTTCTGAATTGGACTGTTTTCATAAAGAGGCCGACAGCTTAATTTTAAATGTGGCCTTCTTTGTAGAATTCCAGGGGCTTAGGCAAATCTATATCTTAAATTATATAGTGCCTTGCGAAAGCATTCATCACTCATCACATTACAACCTAGCCTGGCTAACGTCATACCCTCATCTCGAATGAGACGGGGTCTGGAAACCACATGTTCATTTCCTTGTATTTGAGGCGTGGTTTACGAATGCCCAACGTCATTGGCTTGCTGCACCCAAAAAACAACAAACAACTATTTACTGAAAGTTGATATGAAAATATGTTTTAATGGCCTTAGTCCCATAACTGGATTGTGTAATTCGTAGCTGAATAATACCCAGCAGCAGGGCTGTGCACAACAGAGCAACACAAACACACAAACCACCTTTCTACAAACATACTTACAACCTCAACAAGATGTTTAGATTGAAATGCATGCTGTTTCACACTCGTACGCCGAAATACACAGAACGCTGTATGGGGCATCCCACAGGTAGCTAATACAGAACAACATTGTTTCCAGCACGCTGGGCTATTAATCATGGATGAACTCCTGCATCACTGACAAATCAGCCTAATCTCACAAGGGAGGGCGTGAAGTGTGTATACCCAGACACGGGCACGCACACACACACACACACACACACATATTGGCAAGCATGCACAGAGAAGAGTGTGGATTCACACATGCATTTTATCAGTCTAATCTCATAGGAAAGAGCATGCTCTGACTGGCAAACAGAGAATTAATGCAGAGCAGGGGGTTCTCCTTCCCTTTCCTTCCTCCCTGTCTTAATCTTTACTTATTTGTCTCTTTCATGTCCTTTTGCGTCCCCTCACGTCTTTTCTTTTCTCCTTTTCCTCCTTGTTTCTTTTTGAGTAGAAGCAACACAGCCACGTCTACACGCAGTCTGCAGACACGGTGGTGAAACACAGCAAGCGGTCTCAACGGTCTCAACGATCATTTCGGGATGATTCCTGAAGAGCAAATCTCTCACGTCGAGTCTAATAACTCACCAGACTGTCAGGAGGAGAAACAGGTGCTTCTCCATTCAGCGCGCGCACACACACACACACACACACAGGGAAGACAAACATGCACCCGCATTCATTGACGAAGCAGACCGATGGTTGGAGGGACCCACTAGAAGGGGGAGCACACTGCAGCACAGCGGTCAAATATCCACTACACGCAAGGTGTGTTTGCGTCTGTGTGTTTTAGAAGGAGCTGTGCGCGGTCAAGGGAGAGAGAGAACAAATGAAAGAGGTCTGAACCGAGAGCACATGTTTGGCTAAATAAATAAAATGGTGCAGGCTGAGCAAATCTGTGCAGAAAAGGGGGAGTGAGTGGGAGTCGGGTTCGGCAGAAGGGGTTGATGCAATGCGCTGAGGAGTCGACGTGTTTACGTTCGAGTCGGTACGTGTGCACCCGTGTGCTGTGTGAGCATATCGCACGTCCGGGATGATGGAAACGCGAATGCCTGCTTGTATAAATCCCAAGCAGCTTTTGACTTTGCAAAGCCTCCTTCAGCCGTAGGTTAAACACTTGCATATCTCACAGCCCTGTTGGAACACACAATGAAATCCTGTCCCCTGAACGCACACCTCTGTTCCGTTCCCCCCCGTTTCCCTTTGCCCACTGACTGGCTGCTTTGTACCCTGACAGATACACCGCTCCTGGCTGCCCTACAGGACTCTGGGGAAATGGGATACAAATGCCACAGTATCTGCGGTATCACTGCTCAAACCCAATGCTGTAGCCCGTGGCAATGAAACAGCAGCTAGGACACCAACACCACAATGGTTGGGAGGGAGCAACACAATACAGCATAAGCTAGGATGGACGTGGAAGCACAGCAGAACTCGATGTTGCTCAGGCCCACTTTGTTCCTAACTCCCTCATTTAGCCTGGTGCAATGTATTTAACTTTTTCTGCCCCCCGAGGCTGATCTGCAAATCTACGTCCATGATGCAATTAAGGGGTTAAGCTTCAAAGTATTGTATAAGTCATTACGAATTCAGGACATGCCTTCTTTTTATTGCTCGTTGTGTAGCGTTAACACATGAAAGCTTTTGATCTGTGATCCGAACATGGAAGGCGCAGAAATGTTCCCTGTATATCTAACGCAGCGTATCTATGTGTCCTTTAATTTGCCCGGCTAATGCAGCACTCTAGCATAGTGATAAGAGAGTGTAATCTCCTTAGGTGTGGCGAAAGCTTAATCAATATTAACATATTCCTCAGCTCCCTCTCCATTGAATAATTGATATCCCCACACAGTCTTGCTGAGAATGAAATAAGATGTAGGAGTATTAAAATAACTTCCCCGAGATAAAAGAAAATTGATTAAAAAAAGATGGCTGAAAATTAAAGAGAAGGAAAGGGAGCCTAAGGAATTGGACTTTGCATACAAATGGAGAGACGGGGTGAGGCGGGTTGGAGAAAAAAGGGAGGAACTTTTTGGAAGTTATGAGCCCATTTATCTAAGACAAGTCGTTGTGCACTGGGGCGGCCAGGCTTTTTTTTTTTTCAAAGCAGTTCATCTGAGTGATCCACTGTAGCCTCACCAATCTCTGACCTCCTTGTAAAACATGTAGTTATTAATCAGTAATTACTCATCTGTAATTTCCGCATGATTACCTCTTCATTAAAACTTACAGCAGCAGCATATCGGAGTTCACCTGACAGGCCACCTCCCCTGTACCCAGCTGTAACGTCCTCTTCGGGGCCTAACAGACCGTGCCTGCAGCTACAGCCAGCCCGGCCAATAATGTACCAGCACGAATGATAATTAGAAATAATTGATGTTTTTAGAACTTATTTCCAAAAGGTCCTCCAGTTCAACTGCAGTAATTTAAGTTTAAAGTCCCGCCATCCCTGCACTAATGACACAAAAGTAAAACAAAAAAATTCTACGTCCGTGGCCTGGAGACTAAATGGGACAAATGTTGGCGTGAAAGCGTTTAGCGGGACGCCTGACAGCTGCGTTCAGTCAGCGAGAGGAAACCTGAGGCCTGAGAATGAGACGTCAACAAGATGGGGATGAGGCCGATAGGAAACAAAGACAAAGCCAACAACCACATATTTTTTGATGGTTTTACACAATATGAATTGCAGGAGGTGTTTTTCTTTTTTAGAATATAATTACGGGTGAGAATTTACTTTGGAGTGAAATGACACAAATAGCTGCAAGAGGTGTGCATGAGCTGACATCCTTCTGCCTCTTGAGCATGGGTGTCAAACTCATTCTGGTCTGGGGGCCGCATACAACTTAATCGCATCTCAAGTGGGCCAGACCAGTAAACTCATTCTAAAATGACATAGAACTAACAAGAAGTCCACTTTCTTCTTTGTATTAGTGCAGAGAAGAAGTAAATTATAAAAATCTTTATATGCAATAAATTGTCCTTTTAATAAATATATTATCAACAACCTGAGTTTTTAAGAAAAGTAATGTGCAATTTCAACAACATTTTCACCCAGTTTAACATTTATTTAAGTGCATTATGCATAAAAACTGATCACAGTGATTGTGATTCACCTCCATGAACATGTAGGAAGAGGTCCATTTTTCTTGAAAAATCCGACACTGTGTCCACTTTTCACTTTTTTGACAAAGACATTTCACTGAAGAGGGTGCCAGGGTCAACAGAAAATGCGGGTAAAGTGATAGACGTGAAACAGCGCCACTAGCGGACAATATAGGAACTGCATATTTTATAGAAGTGTATTCTTATTTTTTTCCAGTAATACAGATTTATCCCGCGGGCCAGACTGAACCACCTGGTGGGCCGTTTCCGGCCCGCGGGCCGTACGTTTGACACCCCTGCTCTTGAGGGTTTAAGTGTGTGTAGATCCGGCTGTGTGCGTTAAAACGGTCCCTCATTCATTCAACGCGACACGCTCCATCTCCATTTGACAGGCAGCTGACGTGCAGCGAGGTGAGATAGCTGCTCCGATCAATGTCTTCGATCTACACACACTGAAAGTTACTAACACACTCAGACCTATCCTTCACGGTTAACTGCTGTTTTTTTACACACAAAAAAAAAAAAACAATTAAGCTCATACTGTCTGTCCTTCTCACCATGCTAAACCGAATCAACGGTCCGTCAAAATGAACGACAATATGATTCACTCAAAGCACCTACAGTAATTCTTAAAATGCGATGGTACTCATTATGATAACTTGTGACAATGCAATTAAAAATGACTAAAATCTTTTTGATAGCTTGTTTTAGCGTGATTCTTATAATAACCGGCATTAAAATGTCTCATGCTTCCCGACTAATCAAACTCCAGCACCTTCACTGTCTGTTCTAATTACGCTGCATAAATACACAGCGCGTTTTATTATGTGCCTGTCTACGGGTCTGGTTATGCTCCGTTATAAGGAAAAAGCTACGACAGGGAAATTCAATATTGCGACACACTTCCTATAGCAGGGTGACACCAGTCCGCTAATGGGTACGGGTTTCCTCAAAATTGTGTACATTTTGTGATGCGGGTGAAATCCTCACTTTCACTCTGTCTGCTCTTTTCGGTTACTGTTCTTCTTCCTCCCTCATTTTTTTCCCTTGCTGCCTGTGGCTCATGTCAGGTGAAACAAATAGCCGTGTCTCAAGCAGCCGGAGCACTCGGCATGTGTCAGTCAGGTTGCAGACTGCAGATATTGATCGTGGTTGCGTCCAGTCAATAAGAACTAAAATTACATATTTTTTTTTTCCTGCAATATTCATGCTTATAACGCTCACACAGTACGTTGGTTGTAAACCTTTCTATCCAGTTTCACAGGTACTTTTTAATTGAGCAGAGGTATCAACCCTCTGCTATTTCTTCTGCCTTGTCACAATCCGGCGCCAATATTACCCACAATGCCGCTGAAATCCATACAATCCATACTAGCTGAAGCACAGCTGAGGAGGTGCAGCTTAGTTACTGTGTTTACGAACAAGGTGGAAAGGTCTGTCGTTCCCTTCACTATGCTAGAGAGTAGGGGTCTGTGACCGCTAAATCTAAGGAAGCAATTTTTTTTTACGGCTGTGTTGTGAGCATCTCATGATACTGTACTTTAATGTATTGATGCGAGGCAGAGGCCGAGTACATTTGAAAGAAAAACAATTTCATTCTGCTGAACTGTGGTGTCTGTCTGGAAAGCCGTCTCAAACTTTCAGAAAGATTCCACTTGTGAGCAACAAGAATGTTCCTGTCAACGCGTGAGCCAGACCCCGTTTACTGCCAAACCCGGATGTGGTCTGCTTTGCCTTCTGTCCTCACAAGTAAAGCGGCGGCGGGTCGCTTTGTTCAGTTGAACTTTCTCACTCTCTCGTAATGCTCTTTGTTTTGTGCTGCTTGACTGAAGCAAACGGCATTGATGGTTGGATGTTAGTGGATCAAGGGCCTCAAGGTTTAATCGTTCTCAAGATTGACTGATCAATTGTCTTTCCAATTCATTGACTGTTTTGTTAAAAAAGAGTGTTCCAGATTACATTTACAATTATATAACAGTTAAATATTATGTATTTCATATACAGTATCGTAAGATGGATTTGAATGTAGTATTTTAGCTTGATTTAACGTTTTTCAAATTCATCTGACTCAAATTTAATCACGTGACATGTTCCAATGAGTCATTCAACTCGTTGTCATAGAAATCTCCAACTCATGATTCCTGATTCCTGACGTCACTGCATTTCATGCTGCCAGTTTTCAACTCTCTTCATTTGACGTGCATTGGAACTGACTTACATTCCCGAAAAAATGAAAAGAGAACCTAGTCTACCAACAGAGGGAGAGACATTAAAAGCACAGGAAACACGGCTAAAAACTTTTTTCCATTGTCAGACTACATATCATCTCCAACGTCACTCTTTGCCCTCCCCAAGCTCACGCTAAAACATTTATGCTGCCGATGCTTCTGCCTGTGAATTATTTACCAGTGGAAATGCAGGAACAGTATAATTTAAGTGAAGGGAACTACGTTGTTGATGAAAGTAATTCATTTTTCTTATAAGATAAATACTTCCTAGTTAAAGTGGTCAAAATCTGTTGCTGTTGTGTTTGTATTTTCCAAGACTTGTTGTCTGCAGCTGTCTGCAATTAGCACAACGCTAATGGCTTCTCCTCTGTGAGTAACACATCGGAATGGAACCCTGCAAGTTGTACGGTGGTTGCAGTCTGCTTCACGGGCGCTTTGCCTCGCTAATGCAGGCTGAAACAGTTTGAGGCAAATGTTGTCTCGATTACCTTTTTGTACAATTAACACTGGCGCCTTATAGAGGATAAGAGATGTATCGATTTCTATTTTCACCACTTTTATTGATGACAAGTGTTGTTATTTCAAAGTTGTAGAGCAAGCTGCCAAAAATATTTAAAACAAAACCACAACGAATATTGATAATATCTCTCGTTAATCATTCTTTGACGTATTTAATTCAGTCTCTACAATAGCAAACACAAGAAAAAACGGCATGCAAATTACAGGAATGTGGCCAAAAAAAAAAAATACAATAATATGTTGTGGTAGAGTACGAGATGGTGATGGAGAGGTTCTTTCTATATTATTTCAGGCATGGATGCTGGTTCACCACTCTGCTGCCTTTTTATTCCGCATAGGAGAGCGAGAACAATTAACAAGCACAAACACATCATGCACATGTATTAGATAAACACAAATGCTAAATCGTGTAGAATGCAGTTTAGAAACACCTTTGAACGTTGATTTCTAATATAGTGTTAGGAAAGCAGCTTGGATGCAGGGTTGGGACTGTTGTGTGCCTGAGGAAGCGATTCCCTGCACCTAGCAAGAACAAGTTCTCACTTGCTCTGTATTGCACATGTACACATTCTCACAGTTACTTGGCCAGGCAGCCCCCCCCGCCACCCCCCTCCCCCCCCAACCCCGGAAGTGCTGCATCACTAGACTGTAATGGAATTCTCCAGCTAACTGCTGACTGGAGGCTTTTGAGGGGGATGGATGGAGAGAAGAAGGAGGTGGTAAGGTTGGAAAAAAATCATCTATTTGAAGAATTGCGCCCCCTGCTTCCATAGGGTTTGGCGCTTGTGTGTGTGTGTGTGTGTGTGTGTGTATGTGTGTGGGAATACTCCTGTAGGTGCTACTGTCAATGTTAAGTGCGACACTAATGTTCAAAGGTTAATTTTCTTCTGATGTCGGTTTTAAGAAAAACTACTTTGCTCAGAACTTCAAAATAGCTCATCAGGACGAGGAGGTAAGTGTGTTTAAAAGCTCCCACCCTCCTGCCTCTTCAGCCGCTCCAGCAGGGGACAGGAGGGTACTGTAAATTACCTTTTGATTCATCTCCTTTAATTATGCAAATAGGCATCATTATCAGCGGTGACTGCAAAGCTTTGTGGAACGCAATTGTTAGTTGGCGTGTAGCGCTGGAATAGTGTTCATTGAGGCGTAGTCAAGTTTGTGCACATTTGCATGCTCCTTTTTACCTTCGCAAAATACTTTTGCGAAGGTTATGTTTTGATCGCTGTGTATTTATTTGTAAATATGTTTGTTTGTTTGTTATTCGCATAACTCAACAAGTATTGAACCGAATCGCATGAAATTTGGTGGGTTGATTGGTCATTATCCGGGGCACATTTGATTAGATTTTGGGAGCGATCGGGTCAAAGGTCAAGGTCAATGTCATGAAAAGGTCAAAAAGACACTTTTGATCGTAACTTCCTTCATAATCGAGCTATTGTCATGAAACCAACGCCATATTGTTCTATGACAAAATACCTTTCAAATAATCCACATCCGTCATGACGTCACTCTGACGCAAGTGCGTCAAAATGACGTCACAAGATGACGTAAGGTATGCGGCGAAGGTATGCGCTCTACCGAGTGCCCGTTCTAGTTTAAAGGTGCAATTGCACCTTGTGTGTGTGTGTGAGTGTGTGAGTTTGTGTTAACAGTTCTTTCTTTTTGCTCTGAGTTAATTCTTTAAAGTTGCAGTAAAACAAAAGTTTGTTTCATCATCCAGGAATTAATTTTGTGATTTTTTGATTGGATCTCTCAGTGGAGGTGACTTACAACGCAACACAGAGAAAACATGTTCGCTGTAGAGGACCAGCCGCCCAACCAACAGTCCTTCACATTAGCAGTTGCATAAGGAATTGAACTTTAATAAATAATATTAAATCTTTAGCATATTCTTTAGAAAAGTGAACAGTTTTAACTAACACCCAAACCAATGTTTCGCGGGGGGGGCTTTGGTTAAACTGGTTTAACTCTGCTACGCGACAGATCAGCCCTGCAATGCTGCAACCAGCTAATGTGTACACATTCAGCAGTGCACATCTGTCTTTACTCATTTCCCATTAAACGTCTATCAGTGAGAAACACAGACAAGCTATTTGATTGAGCCCGGAGAGCGCACCAACTTTCCTCAGTTTTGTATTCACAACAAGTTGTATGTAACTGTAATTATGCAAAATAAAAGGTAATTAACTTAACTGTAAACAACAGCACAAAGAGTTTCCTTGCATCCTCTGTTTCTCTAGCCGTCCCCCGTCTCCCTCCCCTTCCTTTTTCCCATCCAAATTTAACTCACAGGTTTTTCAGTCTTGGTGATGAGCGTCTGGGTTTGAAGGAAGCGTATGAAGTCGACAGAAGAAAGCATAACACAGTATTTCAATAGCTGCTGAAACAGCTGCTGGTGCAGCATGGGAGCTGAATGGGCTTAACGAGTAAACTATGGCAGCGTGACCCTGCTCTAGTTTAGAGACTGACAATAACAATATCAAGTCCCATTATTACAGTTGCATAGTGTCCATTCTCAACATTGACACAAACTGTGTGTGTGTGTGTGTGTGATATCTCTCTTTGTTGTCGCTGTAGCCCCTCTATCTTTCCCATGTTTTGTAAGGCTCTTATTTAACTTGGCATCCTCACATCCTTTGTGCTCAACACTAAATGTCAACAACTGAATATTTATCACAACGGTTACACCCCTCCCCTCTGTTTCTCTGAATCCAAGCCAGACACGGAATGTTCTCTCTCTCTGTCTCTCTCTGTCTCTCTCTCTCTCTCTCTCTCTCTCTCTCTCTCTCTCTCTCTCTCTCTCTCTCTCTCTCTCTCTCTCTCCACAGACTGATTAGCAGCCGATTTGAATTACCAATATTAGAATAGTAATTTGTGAAATATTCTTCTTCTTCCACCCTCCTTATTATTCAAAAAGCTCATTGCTTTTTCCTTGTTTACCTAATGTTACCAGTGGTAACATCATTACTGTTTAGCTATCAGCACAAGGGCCTCTCAGCCGGACTCCATCCGGGAGGGCAGCAGAAACATTGGGAGCCCAAACAAGGACCAGCACGTCCAAAACTCTTTTGGTTACAATCAGTACATGTTTTTAAAATGGAAAAAAAAATGATTCAAACCATGTACCGTCTAATAAATGTAGATACACTAAATGTAGATACACTATCCTCAAATGATTCCTCTTTTTCTGGTTGCCAAAGAGACTTTATAATTCCTAAATAAGACATTTTTCGTTATTACTTGCAGTCAGTCAGAGGGAAGGATGGTTGTTTGGACTGCTGGCACATAATGAACTGCTCCACTTGTAGTTTGGTGATTGATGCACATTTGTCGCGAAACCATTAGTTGAAATTGTTTGGTAATAGCTAACGGAGGCATACTTTTATTTTAGTTATAAAAATAGAAGGGTTAAATAGGTGTACAATAGGAACATGTGCTGAAACGGGGAAATGCTAAAATATGCAGTTTGTATAGAATAAATAGGTCGTTTTGTTTTGCTACAACATCTGGAATGTGTTCACAGAGAATAGCTTGACCCTCAAAGCATTGCGTCTCATTGAAAAAGTGCCTGTGGATGTTGTGATCATCTTTTATGTTTTAGCCGGATAATCAGCTTTTTCAACAGCTTCTCATCTCAGCAATAACAAAAAAAACAATTTGGTGGATAGTTAAGGAGGAATTTCCAAAAGCGTTGTATTTCAATCACATCCCAGTTGTAGGCGGCAGGTTACGGTCGGGTTCACACTGATGTCTCAGTGAAAGAGTTCTTGCCCATCATCAATTGTTGGCTGTGACAGCAATAGATGACTACAGGTGACAGCTGCCTGTCCCTCTGGAAGGCCTCTTGAGCCTCGCCTGACCACAATAAACAAAATGGTCGCCCGTGTTTGTCTGTGGTGACAGAATGTGTCAACAGCCTGTAGTGAGTCTAGACGTCATGGGAATGAATACTACAACACCCGACACGTTCGCGCACATTACGCAGCGCCACGAGGGGGTCATCTAATCTGTGTGAGTCATCAGCACGGCCATAATCACAGTGACTCGTATTTAATACTCATTCAGGATCGACTCAGGGGGAATGAAAGGGACGCATACACCTCCTTTCAGGCTTCCTTTGACATGACTGACACAGTCGGGTCGGGGCTATCTGCCTTTTTTGTGGGCGCATGTGTGGATATCAGGAAGTGTTTGAGGAAAGAGACAGTTTGAGACGGCGATGTAAGGAACCCTTTGGGCCCGTGCTGCTTATCAGTCCCACACACATTCTCCCTTTGCTTCTCGTATGCTATCGACCTTGCACACACAAAGACACACGCATGCACACACTCTCGCTCAGCTGAGTTTTATGTCACAGCGTTGAGTTCATTTGTAACCTGCTCAGCTTTGCTCTGTTGACCAAGTTTCACGACAGAAGCCGTATTATTTTTAGGCCGTCACTTCGCACTAACATCACAAGACTTCCCCAACACTACTTGTCTTCCTACTTTCACTTTGCACTTCCTCCCCATCCTCTCATGTCTTTATCTATGTGTCAGAATCAGATGACAGAAGGGTTATAGCTGGCTGCCTTCGTACTACGCAAACTGGATGGCGCCTTAAAAAAAACAAAAAAAAAATATTTTTTTTTTCTTTAGGATACAAGTCATACAGTATATGCCTGTGGGACACCTTCGCTGTCTGGTTCTATGTGTGTGATCTAAGCGACAGTGGGGCCTCAACAGGCTTATGTTGTGTGCATGGACTGAATATCAACTATTATATTTCTCCAGTTCTCATAAACTTCATAAAATTACTGTAAAGTGTAGAAGTTTATGTTGTAGGGCGGGAGGATAACTTGGTTGATCATGTCATCTCCAGCTCCTCTTCTTCACATAAATAAGTGTCCAATGGCAAGGTCCTGAACAACACAATTGATCCCAATGGTCAGGCCGACCCCTTGCGTGGTGTCCATCGGTGGCATTGGTGCGTGATTTGAACAAAATTTAACAACCAATTCTGGTCAAAAATCACTTCAGGTTAATATACCTGCCATCTCAACTGATGGCATCTCTGCACTCGTCACTTCAGACGTGAGTGATTCCGTCCCAAATATGCTGTTCATCTGAGTGACGGTGTCAATCCTAGAAATCTCTGCATATGAACCAAAACTAGCACTAAGATGAAGAAGCAGTGGGGGAGCGCCATCACATTTCCCAGATTGAGTTATGTTGAACAGGAGAATATATAGCTGTTCATGTTGTCATCTGCGTCTACTGCCGCTGTGCTGTATGCTGTGAATGGCAACACTGCGGCACATGATGCATCCCACTTGTTCTAAATCATTGGTGTTAATATTCATGCATGTCAAACGTGTCATGTTATCAACATATCTCGATTAAATACGGACTCGCCTTTTCTATTAATCCTCAACAAATTATAGAGTTTAGTGATTCATTTTAGTGTGACTGTAATGCTAGTTAAATATTGTATAATAACACTCTAAATTATGACTTAATTTAGCAAGTGAAGTTTAATTGGCATAAGAGGGACACCGCACTGGATATGGAGCCACTGTTGATGAATCATAGTCAAGTTCGCCTGTGATTGACCAGTCCAAATGTCCTCAGTTGGGAAGATCAATGAAAATATATAAAAGTTCAACAAAAGGATAATAGTGTCACGTTTAGTTTTGGTTTATTGAATTGAGTATAATAAAGTACACAAGACAAAATAAGTCCAGTGAAGTCAGAGGATAAAATGGCCATGAAAAGCTGGAGTCAGCAGCAAGTAGGGATTGTTTCGATTGGATCGCAGTGTTTGTGAAGGTGATTGGATGAGGCGGCACAGGCGATGCAGGAGGCCTGGTTCCTCCAAACAACCCAGAGGAGGAGAGGAGAGCAGAATGCATATTTGAAAGCACAGATAACCCAATCTAATCATAGAAATACATGGTTAGTCCACTTTACCTCTGGATTAAGGCTACGAAGATGCTGAAAGTCGGATGCTAATCTAATACGTTGAGTTATCAACTGGCCTGACCTGAAAAAAGCATGGTCATTTCCCAAATTTGTTTACTCTAGAATCTGCAATTGTCCAAAAAATGCTTTATTGTGCAGTCTTTTTGTAGCTTTAACATTTTGATTCCGTTTTCGTTTGCTCTTTGAAATGAATGTCATACTCACCAGGATTTAAGTAAACGTATTGTTGTGGAGTAAGAATTCTGCCTCACTTCAAAGGAAAAACTATGTCTAAAAAAAAAAAAAGCCTCTCATACCAAAAAACTAGTTATACAAAGCCAAAGTCCTAGCGTCACTGCGTGGCAGAACAGATTCTGATGTCATTGTATCTTGGTTTTGTCTGTAAATCTTACAACCTTCCAGTTCTTCAATTGAATGAAACCCATCAGGGTGGTGAAAGGTGAATGTGTGCCAATGCACTGCTTTGAAAAATACTAAAAATATTTTTTTACTTCTGTTCAAACTTCACCTGATATGTAGTTTTCTCGCCAGTGGTATACAATTTCTGTAGTTTGATGATTGAGAAACACCTTGCGAAAAGATAACAATAATACATTAAAATTGAGGCTGTCATATTCTGACTCTTTCATACATTTCCTTCTGTGTAATTAAAGCGGTCTGTTCCGTGCTCAGTTTCTGTTTCTCGCCTCATGTGCGTGTAAATGTGAGATTCAGCATGAGGCTTTATTCTGTATAATCTTTTAATGACATGCACTAACGACGCGTTGAGGCTCAGGAAGAGCCCCGGCCATGAAGCACACGCAGAATGACTGAGGCTCAGCGGAAGGATCTACTAGGAGATTAGCCAAATCAGAAAAGCCTTTTAGAGAAAGGCAGCTTTAATGTCTCCATGTGTCATGGAGAGAAAAGATAGACGCCCACACCGAACATCGTGTGTGCAACTTTCTTAATCTGAGCCCTCTTGTTACATCTCCTTTATCAAGGTTAAATCCCGGCATCCTGCTACTCAGCATCAGCATCTATGACTGGCAGCTACATGCTTAAAGTACAATTCATCCTGCTGTTCTGGATACATTTTACAATCTCTACCGACTGAATAATCTACAATACTTAAAGTTAGTTCTTGTATCTCCTTTTTGGAGTTTCACATCTATTTGTCAAAGCTAATGACTGGCAGAGACAAAATCACCAGAAATTACCTCAAAGTAAGCATATGTGCCTGTTGTAGATCTTTTACCTACATTTATTAGTTAAAAAATGCAATGAGACTTCTCTGTAAGAAATGAAAGTCACTGGCACCTTCTGCTGACAAAGTAATGATAATAACAAAGTCTTAAACTGCAAAATCAAGAGCATGTTCAGCAATTCTAGTGATTACATTTCCACCCACGCCTACTTGTGCGTGCCTGAAGAAAAACACCTTGAAAGGCACCTCGACAGTAAAACAACAGAACCGGAAAACCCTCCAGCTTCCCCGGATTCCCCCGGCAGGCAACCTTTGACCTTCACGTGTAATATGTAAATAGAAAAGATGCTGGTACCAGAAATAGTGCAGGTTTTCATCCAGTGGCCTTTTGTATTTTGTTTTCAACGGTTTAAAATTGACAGGGGTAAAAGTTATCGATATTACCTTATAAATAAAAGACCAGTTTTTTTCTTTTTCCTTATTCATTTGGATGCGCTTTTTTTGAAGAAAATTACACAAGTCAGCGAATGGTTGAGGAAGAACAGCATTTCATGTTTAGAGCTTTGACGAGCCGACAAAGTAAGGAAGTTACAATTTTAAGATTTTGAGTTTCCTGATGCCTAAAGGTTCTCTGGAAATCAACAGACTGACATTATGCATAATGCTACATCCAGGCATCCAGTGGTTGGTTGAATCTTTAAACATTCATTTTCAGGTATAAAATAAGCCAAGACTCTTCTTTTGAAAGGTTTTATTCATTTCATATAATACTGACACATGTACTCAATAGCGGTTAACAGGCGTTTGAAAACACAGATATTAAAATCATTAGAGCTTCACTTTGTTTTTAGCCCTGTTGATTCCATGGAGCATTTTTTACACGTTTACATGGTTCAATATTTCATAACATCTACTTGGTATTAGTCTAATCCCACCCAGAAAGGATTTTGTCCTTTGTCAAAAAAAAGAGAAGAAGAACTGTCTCCCAAAAAATGGCATGTGGTAAGCCACAAATTATTCAAGGTAAAATATTCTTTTCTTAAAAAATAAAAAGGTTTAGTTTCAGATCTGACAGCATCAGGTGTGTCATATGTGGCACAGTTAAATTTAAAGTTGTCATCTTGACATCATGAGACAGCCATTCTGGATGCACCCTCTCCCCACCTCCCCCATTTATAAGGTAGGATAGATGTCAAAAGTCCTGATCCCATTTATTCCCAGTATGCGTATGGAACACAGCAAAGCCATAGAAGAGAGATGAAGAACACAGATCGTTGTAAAGAAAGTTTTTTCTTTTTTATATAATCAAGTGCTGTTTAGGTCATAGCTCACTTGGTTGAAGTTGCTGTTTGTAGAAGCAGTAAAGGATTGTGGGTGATGCGGCCCTGTGGGGTGGAGGACCGAGAAATCTCAGTTTTCTTTAAGTTGACCCAAGACGGTTTAAGAGTCCTCTCTCTCCTCAGCTTCCACCACCTCCTTGAGTATCCTCAGAAAATGCAATAATGACTGGCTCCTCGTAGCTGTCTGTCTGAGCAGGCTTCCTCACCACTGATGGGTCCATTGTGCTATTTAAGTAACTCCAACGCCATCACTGCCCTCCTCGAGACGGGCAGGACTATCGGGTCACCTGAAACGGGAAGAAAAAGAAAAGTGGGTCACTAAAAATACATCCTGCAGCCTACAACAAGCAACCCATTTTGGTAGGACGTATTTAAGGATGCGGCGCCACGCTGCACGCTCTGCCATTAGGAAATAAGGGGAAGTTGTTCATGGTGGAGCACCAACATCGTGGCTTTGCCCGTTTACTCTACTGGCAAGAGAATCAACGAGGCAGCTTGAACCGTGGCCCACAACGTTTCACTCTCAGCACCTGGACTACTTCCATGTCACTTTGTTTGTCGAGACGGCTGCTCTAATCACATGCCCTCTTTATCTCTCGTCTATCCACCTTTCCATTTTCTAGCTATAAGGAGACATTCTCAACCGGCCAACGGCCGACCGGACAGCAATGTCTCTGCAAGTATAGGGGTGCTTGTGCGTGTATTAAACCAGTCTCCCCGAGTTGATTCTGTTCTCTCTGCAGGCCTTTTGTTATCCTTGTGTTTCTCTGTGACTTCCCCTCTCAGCTACAACACCTGCTATCCCCTCTGTACATCCCGGCGAGGGACTCGGCCTTTTGTCCGAACCAGGCGCCAGCTAACAACGTGTGAAGGCCAGCAATCACCTAGAGGGCTCAGAGGAGCGTTATCTCCAAGCTGGTGTGGCTGAGACTGTTCTCCCGTATCTGCCTCCGATGGCTCCTGGCCACCTTTCCTGGGCCCGATCCCGTCGCCCTCAGGCATCCACCACGGTCCCTGATCAAAGAGACTGCAAGTGTGTGTAGTCACGCCAGTCCACTATGTACACCCACCTCTCTGTGGCTTCCGTGCTCTACGCTGTTTCCAAGTCCCTTTAGGTGTTAAAGCCCCTTGCCTGTTCAATTACGCTTGTCAGTGGCAGTTTCTTTGGAAAGCGGATGTAGGTAGTTGGATCTCACATTTGCTCCTGTCTATAGGTCCTTCCATGCCACAGTTGTATGTAACTTTTACATCCATGTCTACATGGCTGCAAGTGTATATACAGTACAATTGCCTGCTTAGATGGACAAAAGGCATATGTCCACTACACTCCTACGGTGTCTTATGACTTGTGACTCACTTAGTCACAGAACGTTGGATTATGATCCATTATTTAAACTTGTGTGTTGTTTGATAATTATTTATTTATTATTTCATTTGATAATATTTAATAGCTGCAAATAATTACTTTACACAGCTATTAAGATTTCTCTCAAAGGTGCTTGATGACTATTTTGGCAAAACCATGTTTTAGTAAGGGAAACATACAGCGTGTCACTTCTTTGTTAATCTATCACTGCGTGTGCGTTTACCGCCCGCTAATACACACACACACACACACACATGCACTATGCACATATGCCTATGCCTAGGATAGCTCAGTGGCTTGGCAGCACAGCAGTGTCCGCCTGCATCCATATGACATTATTTGGCATTGATTGAGCTGTCTTCCATCCCCTCCCACTCTCCTCCCTCTGCCCTCCTCCTCGCCTCCTTTACTCTGCTCCCAGCCAGCAATGGATGGAGGAGGCCAAACCTTCCTTTGTGGTCTTGCCTGGTCTGTGAACCCAGAAACACAAGCGTATTGTGTTATCTTCTCTTTTCTAAAATATTTATCTTGCTCTCTCTCTCTCTCTCTCTCTCTCGTCCTGTTCTCTCTTACTGTATCGTCAATTTCAATTTACCAGCAAGTCTTAATGGGTCTATATCAGAGCAATCGATGTTATTGATCTGGATGCCTGCGTATCCTGATCTCGAAGTACCACCATAGGAGAAAAAAAAAATCCTCTTTTCATCATCAGGCAAACACCAACACACACAGACATATCAGTATAACCGCCACACACACAGATTGTTGATCAAGGCCCTGAATGGAAGAGACAGCAAATATTTGTAGTCTTTCAAACCACGACAAAGTCAATGTAAAAGTGATGCTTGACTGAATCTAGTTTGCTTTGATCTTGTTTAGGAAATTATGAATGTGCACTTTGGGTTCGATAAAACTAAACGCTTGAGATCAGATATATAAATCGACTTGAAAACGGCACAGACATATTCGGAAATTACATCATCTTCATATCTGATGAACCCTCGTGTGCCTCTTCCTTCAATCAAGCACGTTGCAAACTCCACGCTGTCTTTTTCTATTTCCATCTCTTTGTCTCTTTATCTTCCTGTGATTAGAAAAGTGAATCTAGAAAGTTCGGAAACACTTATGATGAGCCTAACACAAGTTTGAGCTTGGGCCAACGCAGCAGAAAAGTATTTGAGAGTGTGAGGGGGCTTTCGAGAAGAACCGGAGGGTGTGAGATCCACTTTGCAAGGTGAGAGGTGAGCAGGGAAAAAAGTAGAGAAGGAATTCATAATCAACCTGGTGTACAGAAAAAAAGTGTTTTAGAAAATAAAAGAGTAGGAAAGAGAGAGGTGACTGCTCGTGACTCTTTCTCCCAAGGAGATGCACTCTCCCTCCACTGACCGCGCCTTCAATCAATTATTTAGGCAGAAAACAAAGGTCTGCGCCCGCCATGAATAATGGAAGATTAGAAGGCAGATAGAAGGATGGAGGTTAGAAACAGAAGCATACAGTGACACGAGCCATGTCTGCAGAGTGGGCTCAGGTCAAGTCACTGAAAATAATCCAACAGGTGCCGCGGCTGAGCCGGCAGGTATGTACGCTATCATGTACACCCACACCTACACACACACACACACACACACACCTACAAACAGACACGTTTATTAAAGCCAATTGAAAATTGAGAAAATATAAGTAAAAAACATCCAAAGACAATTATTACTCTGGTGTCTCAGCTTGTTGAGGTTTTTTTACAGCAAGTCAGATGGCATTCCAGTCAGACACCAGTAAGCAGGGCAAGTTGGAGTGAAGGGAATTCTGATGTTCTTGTTGTGTGTGTGTGTGTGTGTGTGTGTGTTTGTGTGAGTGTGTGTATATGCATGCATGGTGGGTGCACGTGTGCTATTTTTCTTGTTTCTGTTGGCCTCGTTTTTCTTTTTTTGAGGCTCTGATGTTAGATCCAAGATGGGCAGGATGAGACGGTAAAGCGGGATGAACTGGGTTAGAGACAGACTGGAATGGAGATATGGAAAAAAAGGATTGAACTTTGAGGCAGGATTCACGTCAACTTGTGGAAGTGGGTCACATGATGTTGGGTCTGACCTTGTAATAAATGCACGTGTGTAGACGGGTGTGTAGAGGAGTGTTTTTGTGTGTCTGAGAGAGAACCTGAGATTGCAGACAGAAAGGTTGTGTGAACACCAACCTTGGTGGTCTTGACTTTGTTGCCTGTGCTGCAGCTCCATCCTGTGAGGTCTGGGAGAACCTTACACTCTTCACCGTCCATGCACGGGTGCATCTGACACCACCACTTCTGAGCTACAATGGAGGCTGGAGGGGAGAGAGAAGAGGGCAGAACATATTCAGTTAGGGTCAGACGAGACTTGATGTGCCAGGTCGTTTTCATTCGGTGCGTTAGTATGTTTCAACCTCTTGTATATGAGAGTTTCAACAAAATGTGGATTTCATTTGTATTTTCCTCCACTATTGCTGCAGGTGTTGGAAGTTTGGCACATTTACTTCAGTTTAATATGAACCATTTGGACTTTTTCAACCCCAGTTGCTGAGAGTGAATACTAAGTGTTTAATAAAACAGTCACATGCCCGACTCTATGGATGAGACTAGCAGTATTCTTGTGTCAGGAAAAATCAGGCTTGATTTAAACCTTTTTTCTTTCCTATCACTAACAAAAATCAGCCTGTCCAATACCACATTTGCATTCTGTCCCTGATACTCAATCCAGCTCTATTCCATTATTATAAAGATGTCCATGAGCACTAGTTATGCAGGTCTTGTTGCATTTCGTTTAAAAAGGTGAAAAGCAGGACATCTGCTATTTAAAAGGCTGAGAAGAGGACTTTCTTTCATTCTGGCATCACAGAAATGAGTTAATTGTCAATCTACTAATCAATTTGTCAACTAATCGTTGCATCTCTAGTTGCAATCACTAACTCTCCAGTTTGGCACCAACACAACAAGAATAAGCTGCAGCGGGATAATGTGATTAAAAAGACGCCATTGAAAGCTCAAACAAATGAAAACAATGTGAAGAACTTGAATACGACTTCATCTGGAAAATGTTGTCTCATCAGTGGAGCGGCCATTTCAGTTCAAATCACATGCTCGATGAACGTCATGATTTATTTTGCTTCATGCTGCGTAGATATTAATGTATGCATGGGCACTAAGTTCTTGTGGGTTTAACTCGCACGGAAGGGACCATTTTCAATTTGAAATTGATGTAGAAGATTTGGAGGCAGCTGGGATATGATGTTATATTTCAGGGTGCTACAGTTCATTTGTACACGTGTCAATTCATACATTATTAAATATGAATATGATATGTTAGAATTAATTTTAGTTTTCTTTATGATAGACCAAAGGGGGAAAGGCGTAGAAAGATCAGACACATTAAGAACAAACTGATTAAATATGATCCCAAAGAAACAAGTAGAATACAAAACCAACCTCAGTAAAATAAGCCAAATATGTGAAATGTTTTCTTATTAGTATCCTTTTCATATCTGTCACTCTAAAGACTGTGTGGCCACAGTCAGTTAGCAGGTAATACTGTTTATGTAAGAATTTCTCTAATTCTCAATCCAACTTATATTAACAAAGTTATCCACGAATATTTTAGCAAAAAACAGCGAGTGACGTAATTTCCAAGACACTCTGAGATACTTTTTTTTTTAATAGTCCAACTTTGCAGCTACATCTAGGGAATATTGAGGGGATTTCTTAGTAATGTGGATAACTGCTTTGAGCAGAGATATACAAAGCCGACTTTCATCAAGTCATCATTATGTGGTCTGTCAGAATTTGTGTCAGCTCAACCTTGATGTAATATCCTCAGGCAATTTAGTTTTATGGTTTAGTTTTACTCTTTTAAGTGGATAGAGTTGTGAGCACTTACAACGTATTCAAGTTCTATGTTCCTCATACTTTATCTAATCCTTACTTTTCAGATGAAGAGTTGGCCAACAAAACATGATTGTATATAATATGACGCAGTGTAATACATGAAATTATATGAAAAATGTCTGCAACTCTAAAATGCTGCTAAACATTTAACAACAATGGTAAATAAAATACAATGATATAACAAAGATGTAGCACCAATTTTATACGTAGACAAAGTGTAAAGAGTCTATTCATGGTCAATTAACATTGACCAAAGTGTGCAACATAACCTCCTGTGGAGCATTTTCCTCATTCTGCCTCTCAGTTAAGAAGTCATTTGGGTATAATAGAATTGGTTATATTACATTTTTATGTCACTGGGGTTATTTGAGTCTTGTAAAGTAGAGCTTACTTGAACTGTTCAAAATAGTCCAGATTTCTTTCTTCCATATCTGCTGTTTATCGGGTTAATAACCGTTCGAAGAATAAGACATTTTTATCTGACCAAATTTCTTTTTTCAGGAACTGAAACACACTGTAAAACGTTGTATGACAAAAGCACGGCCCGCTCGCAGACTGATAGTGATCTGTCTTATCCAAGGTAGCCTCGCCCTGCAGCATACCTCGCTTTGTGGTCTATTTTACTCTAAACAGGGCCATAATTTAACAAATGAACATCATGGTGAAGAGAGAATTAAACTAGCCATTGAGACCAGCAACAAATGTTTATAATACTACTGAGGTAATACCTTAACTAAGAATTAGGGTCATTTTCTCAGTGATTTTATACAGCAAGACTTGGCCATTTGAAATAACACAAATAAGAAGATTTGCACATTGGTTTGACTTTTCAGATGCAGCAGGTTGCCATCTGGCTCCAATACTGTTAAAGACATTCACTTTAAACCAAAGTCTTCTCTAGTCATGTATCAGTTTTCATATCAAGTTTCAGAGGGGAGAAGCACATACTCAACAAATGTTTTTAAATTGAATGGTATGCAATATGACGGCATGAAATATTTCATACTGAAACTTTAGCTGAAGATTATTTGGCCCGAATCTGCCAGACAGCATAAATTATATTACAGTCAGAGACTTATACGACAGAATTGGCCGTTTATAGCAAACTGTGTGATATTAGATTTGTCAGAAAAGGCTACAATATTCAGATTATAATTGCTGTGCTATACTCAAATGAATGAGATTTGCAGGTTTTTCCTACAAAATGTTGCACACTTATTCCCCTAAATTACAGGTCATCCTCCTGAATTTGGTAGCGACTTTGGGTGAGCCCATGTCCCTTCGACACAGCCTGTCACTGCTTCAGTAACCGGGAGGAGTTTAGGGCCCGTTTGTCAGATGGTGAATATAATTCTAGAGAGTGCAAACGGACAAAAAGTATAGTACTTACCATCGACACAGGAGGGCATGGCCCGAGTGGTGCCAGCTACCTGTCCAGGGAAGCAGGAACATTTGACAGTTTGAGATCTCTCCTCGATCTTGTTCTTGTTGCAGCAGCGATGGGCAGCGATCACCTCGCACGTCCCTGCCTTCACATGCACTGGAATTTGGAAAGAGAGAGAGAAAGTGTTCAAAAACCCAGGATAGTAGTAGAAAACAGCATAATAGTAGTAGAAAACAGCATAATACCATAATTAATATCATAAATATTAACACGTCAATATGTTTGACATGACGAATGTGAAATTCAACGCCAAAGGACAGAACAACAATCACTTTGTCAAACAAAGAATGGCAACATGAACATGTCAGACTGAATAATGAGACAGAATGAAAGAGCAGGTCATGATTGCGACACCATTATTAGGCAGCCATAAGCTGTGATTGCATGAAGGACAAACAAGCAATGTTTGCGTCACATACGTTGTTCATACGAGAATCATCACTAATATTATGCAGATATAGGAAGCCCATCCCCCTTCTCTATAGCTACGTCCTTGTGTGCACGTTTTAGAAACACGCACTTCAGTCACACAGCCCTGTGCTTAATTAACTACAAGTCCTCCCCGGGCACGGAAGTCCCTTGAGTCAACCAAGAGAGAAGGAGCAAAGAAATCACTTTTGAAGATTTGTGATGATGTCAACACATAGCCCTTTCGTACCAGCCTTTCATCAAATTCTTTAGAATGTCAACAACAAACAATGGAAAAAAGCACTGCGTGCAACAATCCTGTGTGTGTGTGTGTCTGTGTGCCCATTTGTTTTGAATGTACCTACCATGTGTACTGTAGCATATTCTGTATCATTTCCTTTGCATTCGTGCAGCGTTCGTTGCGTTGTTCTATTTGTGTTCTCTGTGTTTGTGAGCATTTAGTCGTATGGTTGCGAGAGTCAAAGTCTGGTGTGTGTTTGTGTTTTTTTTTTCTTCCAGTTGTTAAAAGTTACGGTTATTTCCATTACAAAAGAGTCTGCCAATATTACAACAAAAGGTGCACACTGCGTGGCGATGAAAACCAAGGCACAAAACAATGACTCTGCTCAAAGCAAAGAGTATTTAAAAGTGAGGCAAGCAAGCCAAACATAAAGAGTATGAATATGTTAGGCAGGCTATCAAAGAGTCGTAAGGTTCTTAATTTGCTCCTTTTAATGAGAAAAAGACAAAGCAGCAGTTCTGCAAAGTCCAGTCCAATTAAGATCTCAGGGAACGGTACGGTCCAATATCTTTGTGTAACTGTGTGTCTGACTCATCCGTTTATCTCCTTTTTGGTTTTGGCCTTGGCGATCGACCTGGTTGGCACCCTTTGCTTAACCCAACCTATTTTGAAATCTATTCTCTAACCGAGCCCCTTTCTAGGCAAAACATCTGCAATGGTAATTGACTCAGCGTTAGTAAGAGCAGCGGTGCTCCAAGCTGAGCGGAGAAGAATACATTTGAAAAGTGTGAGGACTCTACTGGAGGGATGTAAAAGTTCATTGATGCTTTATTGAGTAAATTCATATTAATAAAAGGCAATGCATTTCTTTGTTATGGACGACTTGGAGAACTTAATATGAGCTGGATCGATTGAATGATTATTTTGGCACTGCTTGATTTGTTAACAGACTGTTGTGTTTTACTTAACACATGCTCTAATTCTCAGTGACATTATTATGATTGTTTTGATGGCTGCCATCATGTTTTTCACATGATGTGCACATACTGTACTGTCAAGTCTACGGTCTGGTTATGGGTTTTATTGGTCCAAATCAACCTTTTAAATATTAAAATCTTGACAAACAAATTCCGGAGATAATGGATTTAAAAGAAAAACAATGCATTAGTCAATGTGTCAAAAAGGCCTTTTTTTAACAGTAGTGATTAGCTACAATCGAAACGGGCAGCATTTTCCTTTGTGTGAGCTCATCAATCTGCCTCAACATTGATCTCAATTCATGTTATTGTACAACAATTCAGACAGTACTGTAGCGGATTTGTCCCGAATGTATATAAATAAATGTTTTAAAGTTACCAGACAAAAGCAGAAAAACAGCCATGATGAGCATTTACGTACTTCATCACTCTCACTTTGAGAGAAGGTTGCAAAATGGGTATGAAATGTTTACCAGCATCACAGTTCAAAATGTGATGCTCGTTGTAGAGAGAGAGAGAGTAATGACTAAATTACTACCACTGAAACCCTCTTTCTATTTCATAAATAGCGCCTATTTTATTCTGCAATCTCTCTTAAACTTAATTTCTGCACTCGTTTTTTCTCCTCCTCCATCTCACCATATCACTCCTCCTTTTTGCAATCTCTCTCAGTCGCTCCAGCACCCCATTTTTTCTTCGACTCTCACTTGCTAGCTCCGGACAGCAAAGTCATTAGCAAACAATTGTCCTCAGTCACAAACCCTAAATCAGAGAATTTTAACCCTTTCTATGTGTTGTCCCTCTCTCGTGTCTCGTCCTCACACTGTTTATGTCCACCCGCCTCTCTAAGCTCCCTCCCATCTCCCTGCATGGCACGGGGCTTTGTTATCGCTGCTTCTCCTAACACAGCCACTGCTGTGCTAGGAGAAGGACAAATTGCCCTGTGTGTGTGTGTGTGTGTGTGTGTGTCTCCAAAACCACTCACTCACACACACACACACACAGCTCAGAGATTTCTCTCTTGGTCACAGCAGGGTACTTCTTTTAAGTGTCATTCCCACCACTGGGGGGCCTGTTTCTCTCTCTCTCATACACACACACACACACACACACACATTTTTTGCTCCGTCTTTTACTATTTATAACCCTCATCAGCCAAATCAGAAGCATCACCACCAGAGCGTCACTCTTCATGTCCATAAGCAGCCACGGCCGATGGTCGAAACTGGCCAGCCTGCAAGTAGCCACGGTTCCACATGTCTGGTGAGAAGAGGCCTAGGAATTTAGCTGTACTACTTTCTAGTCTGAACGGGTGCTGGCGGTACTCGTTCAAATGTTCCTCACGTCGAGCCTCCGGGAAGGGTTCCCAAACAAACCGTGTAAAGCAAAGAAAACGTTTTTACCACTTACGTCTAAGCTGTGAAACGTGTCCTCTCAGCTTTCATGACAATGAATGAGCCGTCAGGTTGGGATTCCTCATCATTCTATACATCTCTCTATCGTGTTGAAGGTAGCGGCTGCTTTGGGAACTCATTGGAAACAAGCAGGTGTCGTGGAGGTGACGGCGTGACGGGATTCCAGACAATGGAGGAATTTGGTACTGATTGTACAAAGTCTTCGCAGTTTAGTTTGGCTCTAAAATAAATAAAAGACAGTAAATAGCTCAATGCAAGGAGAATATTTATTGGGTCTGTGTATTTAGCATGATGTCTGAATGGATAAGTCATCACTGAGATAAATGTGTTCTCTGTTGGCATTTCTAGATTGTATGAATATTAAAAAAAATATATGCTTGTTTTGGGAATCGGAGGAATGACCTAAACTTGTGGCCCAGCCCGGAGTCAATGAATAAGGAAACATAATGCTTTAACTGACTGAATCCATGGTGCATATAGATGCACTATATTATTCACATATTTAGAATCTATACATTTAAAGTCTTCCCCCAAGGCTCCTTGTGTTCTTTTCCCAAAGGGCATATTTTAAAATAAAAATGATTTTCAAACTGAAAATGAATTAGATTACAATATACAATTCTCAGTGTTTTTGTGTGTGTGTGTGTGTGTGTGTGTGCGCGCTTATCAGTGCATGTATTTGTGTTAATAATCAGACCACATTGGCTTCTGCGATGGCACCATTTCTTATGAATCGTAAACACAGAGCAAATTAAAATTCTGTTTCAAGAGCCTGCCAAGAAAATGAGCGTTGAGAGAAAGTGACGCACACACACTCGTCCAATACTGTCTTTTACTCCTAAACCCAGCTTTCTGCATCTCTTAAAAATCCATCCCAGCTCTCTTCCACTGATACACTATTTGTACGAATGTTTTCTTTCACGGTTCTAGATGCATAATAAATAGAGGGGAATAATATCTATTTCTCTAATAAGATAGAAGCAAGGTGTTAAAGTTGTTATGTATTCACACCATCAATTACTTTTGGATGGGGACTAATATTGACAGTGTGTGCATGATGCTGGTTCCCTTATATTGTGTGTGTGTGTGTGTGTGTGTGTGTGTGTTGTTGGGACGACTGATCAATCTCAGCCCGCGGAGAAGCTTGACTCCTCCCACACACTAATGTCCCTCTCTGTAATTATGACCCTTGAGACCAGCAGCACAAAAACACAAGAAGGAAATGGAAGAGTCCATGTGGCGCTCGTCCAGAGCCACGACACACTTATTTTTCGGTACAGCTAACAATGTTCTGCAATATGCCTTCATCTTTGAAGCTTTTTTTTCTTGGCTTCACAAAAGAGTCTTCTATTTGGAACAATATTTTAACCAATCAGCATTTCTATTATTTAGTTATATAAGTATCAATTAGGCGAAACAAAATAAATATACCGCGGGTCTATAAATTCTTCATTTTTGTTGTGAACCTTAAAACCATTAAAGCAAGTTACCAGTTCATTTTTTTTCTCCTTTTCTTCTCAAACGTGTCAGTATTACTTGAAGCTTTGATAATAGTGTTCCTGTTACTTCATGCTGACATAGTATATTTAATAGAATTGAGCATATTTAAAGAATTTGAGGTCGTTCTATACCACCAAGTAAAACAAAATAATGATAATCAGCTTCAAAGGCAGGCAACCAAACAATAAACAATAAACTGAACACAGCTTGTCACATGGCCTATTCGCCACATGTTTATCCAATTTTTAAAAATCTCTGAGAAGAAATTCTCTAATTTAAACCACAAAATACAGTATTTGTAAAAACTGTCACAAATACAAACTGAAAAGTAATAATGATAAATAATAACCTTTCCGATCTTTTCTCACTTTTTGTCTAAATTTCGGCTGGGTTAGGAGAACATCATGGTTTGTGTGTTTGGTGCTCAGCACGTTGTGTACAGAGGAGTTTTAGGGCTTTTTCACAGCTGCTGGCTGTGGATAATCATCAGAGGAGTGAGAATGAACCCAAATAGTAAAGTTGTGGCCAGAAAGGCAATAAGGCCGTAAGCTTAATCTCCCTCTAAAACTCATAAAGCCAATGGGAGCTGCAGCTTTTATTACTAATTTTTTGTATATAATGCAATATCAAATTTGGGTGGTAAAGGAGGAGGAAACTCTACGCAAACTGTATGCGACAAAAAGAATTGGGACAATTGTGTTATCGACCAAAATTGTGAAATATGCAGTCGCTGAATAATGTGATGCCAGCGTTTGTGTACCAAAAGAAGCAAAACTAAAACATCAGCCACAGCACATTCTCTGCTTAGAAATAGTTGAGGCAAGTAGAGGCCGCCCCACATAGCACATTCAAACACGCAGCTCTATCGCACACATTCAGCTCAGCGACCCACAATGCAGGACCACAATTGGAAAGTGTTTTGTCACTGTGTTGCTTCCTGACACAAAAAGGGAGAGAAACAACCGCTATCTGGCTCATTGGAATTTAGTTGTGAAAATTAAATCCCCTGCCAGAAATGACCCACACCCATTCAGACACACTCGGAAAACCAAATCCGCCTCAAACACTCATCTTTCTAATTAAATTCACTCGCCTGTCACTGGTCCTGTCGTTCTTTCACCTTAGCAAAGGGACAATTGCGGCCAGCTGCCCGCTGAACCACTCCATGTGTAGATCGCTCCATCCACCACCACCACCACCACCCACCCGTGCCTGTGCTAATCGACACCAGATTGTCTCCTTCTCCCCAAACCTCCCCCACCACCACCACCACGGCCCTCCTGCTACATCCTACAGGGCTTTAGTTTGTGTGAAAGAACAGACCTGGTAACACATGACATGTCAGGACATAGCAGAAGCCCCCCCGCCGACACCGCTAGCCCCCCCTCACAGCGGACGATTTGTACTAATCTGTGCTTCAGGCGTGATATTACGGCGGTGAATTGGGTATGAATTGTTAATATGCACAGATGTAATGACATTAACCTGTGTGTGTCTGTGAGGGAGAGAGAGTGTGCACGTTTTGAACTGTGTTAATTGTTAACTGCGGACAGGAGGTGACTTTTCACAAGCCCACGGGGGGACGTCCAGGTCACTTCGGTCTCCCTTTTCTCCCCTCCCACGCTCTCGCTGAATTCCAAAAACCCATTCAGCCAGGGGGTCGGAGGGGGGGAGTATTTACATCTTCTATCCCCTCCTACAGTTTTCAATGTGAATAGTTGTGCCTCCTTGCATTTCTCCCGACTAAAGCTCCTGCTTTCTCTGCCTTTCAGGCTCTGTGTCATTCCGGCAAACCAGTATAGACGCAGAAACACAATGATTGAGTTCAGTCCAAACAACACCCCCACCATCCTCCCCGCTCCGGTTTCCTCTTTGTCAGTCAGCAAACACAGTAGAGGATCTATAGCACCGCAGCCATGTTGATGAGGATGTCTTTCCTTCTGAATTCTTTGCCTGTCAAAGGAATGAGGACGGACACTTGTAAACGTCAAGTTCTGTGTATCTCACTTCAACAGGTTGCTGTGTGCTTGAGTGTGTCCTGTATGTGTGTGCGCGAGAGTCCTGGTTGTTTATTATGTCGCTCCGTTGAAGAGGTGTTGTTTCACGGATCGAGATAAACGGCTCGCTGCGCAGTCTCCCGACGCACCACCGCTTAACTGCAAATTGTCCGTATTCCACCCGTTGCACACTCAAACTCGTAAAACATGAGTGTGCGTCACGCGTCACAGACATTACTGGAGGCGGGTTTCTTAACCCTTTGTCCTGGATTTGGTTTACATTGCATTACTTGAAAGCCCTTCTGCGTCTAATAGAGACAATACAAGGAGCCTTTTGATTGGATGTCAGTCGCCCCAGGAATAAAAACGTGCTGTTAACTCAAAGCACACAAATCCAGTTTAATTTGCTAATTTCGTTAGTGTAATGTTAGTGTAATGGTTCTGACAGCTTCTTCGGGAATGTTGGCCATGTTAGTAGAGAAAAAGCATCCATAATGTGTGGCGCTGAAACAAAAGGTTTGTGTGAGTTTTGCCATGGGAAAAGCCAGCCTTGGCCCTGTGGATGGTGCAAGTCGTGGTCGTTGTTTTAACCATAACCAATGCCGGCACTCAAAATACACCTGACTTCAATTAACATCATTTTTTAAATTACATTTTTGATATTTTCATTATCTAACAATTTTGGTATTTCTTTTGCTCTTATATAATATGATTGAAGTAAATTCTACTGCAATATGTTACCAAAAATAATGCAACCATAATGGCCTCTTTTGGGGAGAAATGTTTTGTTCCTGGTTAGTTATATTTGCAGTATTAAAATGCTTTGTTTGTATTTAGAATGGCTCCATTGGCCATTGAACTTGGCAGGTGATCTAATGAGCTCTGTGTGTGATTGTTGCATTAAGCCCATTTTTTCTAAAGGCCTCTCTTCTATTCCGTCAGCACTTTCTCTAGAACTGCATTCATCAGGACAGATCATTACATCCTTCCTCTCCACTCTCGCCTCTCTCTCTCTCTCTCTTTCTCTCATCACATCCTTCACTACCAAACAAAGGGAACACCCTGGTGTGTGTGTGTGTGTGTGTGTGTGTGTGTGTGTGTGTGTGTGTGTGTGTGTGTGTGTATGTGGCCGGCTGGCAGCAGAGCCAGAGATGGAAGGATGCAAAGATTGAGGGAGCGAAGATGAAGGCAAAGAGATGGAATGAGAAAAAAGAGAGCAAGAAGGGAAACAACAAAGCCTGATCAGACTGTAAATGGTGAGAAAGGGTGCATGTTGGAGGGATGATTTGGGTCTGATGGAGCTCAGCGGGAAGGAAACTGAATAACCACCATTGTGAAGCTAATAGGACGCAGCAGGATGAAACCCAGGCTCTAACCTAGGCTGCTGCCATATTCAAAACTACCCCAGAAAACCGTGAAGCACCGAGTGAGCATCTGTACCGCTTTGTAAAATCCAGTTGAGCATCTGTGCTCTGCATGTTGCATGTATATATTTATTTATTTACATAAAACCCATTGTTTCAACATTCCACAACACATTTCCGGGTCACAAATCTATGATTTATTAATGTTTCAAGTAGGTCATTGTTAATGACGATGCAATTCGATTTTGTCAGGCAAATCTAGTCATTTTAATAAAGGTTTTTCCCCAGTGGGTTCTATTGTAAACAAATTCAGTGTTTGGATATTTTTGTTTCCCGCACAGCCCTTCTTCGTGTTTATTTCTATGTCAGTGGAGGTGATCAAATTAAAAATGGCCACATTCCATTTAGTTGAGCCAGTTTAAGGGTCTTGCTGCTGTGTGTGTAATTGCTAAATGGTCCGTGGACCCCGACGGTTCCCCTGAGGGCTCTCCAGTAGGTTCCCAGCAAGAAAGGGAAATGATTTCATTTCATTATTACACCCAAAGGTTTCATAATGGCAGACTGTGTGGCCATTTCAGTCATGGATTCAGAGCAAAAGGCTGAAGCGCACGTAAGTACAAAGATACACACAAAGAAGCGACAAAGAAAATGTCAAAAGAGGAATCCAAGTTATTTACAGAATGTCTCTCTTGTAGATGAAAAATAGACGAATTTCTATTAATCTGCACCAAAATAGGAATAAAACGCTCAGCGAGGGATTGAGTGATTTGTGCTTTAATGCAGCCCACAGAGTATTTACAGCGGTGTTCTGCAGGGATTAGTTGTGTGAGAGGATTAGTGAAGCTGCATTACTGCTGTTTTATTTAACTCACAACAGCAAAAGCCTAAAAATAAAAGCTTCTTAACCACATTTAGGCAACATGAGAGGCCAAGCCGGACACTTAGACCAACATGTTTATGTCATTTAAAGACCTTGGCTGGAAAGGGATGTGCACAAGCACACACTAAACTGCCTCTGCTTAATCTTTGTGGATCTAATAGTAATCTACTCAAAGTTGCCCATTGCAGCATATGCTACTCAAAGAAACACTGTGTCATATCAGTTAAGGCGATGATGCTGGTGAGAATGCAGCATATGCAGATACTGTCGGGATCAACAGAGTGGGGAACTCACTAAGAGGAGAGGATTAATGCAAAACGACTGGCAGAGAGGGGGAGATGGTCAAAGAGAGATTTGCAGAAGCAGCACATTACCGTATCCGTACTCCGTATCCCCCCCCCCCCCTCTCTCTCTCTCTCTCTCTCTCTCTCTGTCTCTCTCTCGTTTGCTGCCTCTGTCTGTGCCACACTCTCTTCCCTTGCATTAGCATTGATCACAGTACATCAGTAAAGTAAAGAGCCCCCCATCCATCAGTGGCTCTGGTGCTGCTGCAAGGAATACTAAAGCTGCTCTCCCCTGTACATGCACACAGAAGCACAATCCTATGCAGAGCAATGTGTGCTATATCAACATAAGCAGTAAAACTGCCACAATACTGCAAATCCATTAAACTACTCCTAGATTGGACGCCACACTCTTTTTTTATTTTATATTCAACTTTGTTTCCGTTCTTTGGCTCATATTTAGTATACATTTTATTTTCTCACTTTTCTTTTTCACACATTTTTGAGAACTAGACAAACTAGATAAATAAAAGAGTGACGGTCCATTATCTCCTCATGAACCTAATGGAGACACTGCTTAGGGTCTGCTGCTAATGGATTGTTTTGAAAAATGAAGGCCTGAGCTTGTACCGATACAGTACATTTATCCTGGTGGCACACTGGATACAGATGAAGTTGTTGTATAGGATGATATGTTCCATGCATTGTTCACACAGCGCCAAGTGTGCCAGCTGTACTGGGAAAACCCTGGAATCAGACAGTTCTGCTTTAGATCGAGCAACAGGAGACACTCGAGAAGTCTCTTGAAAAGAAAATATTGTTGCTCGGTTGCGGTACACAATTTCATTGAACTAATCCGTCCAAATGATTGTTTTGAACAAATATAGTCTTGGCCGAGAAAGCAAAAGCTTTGGATGGTTTTCTGCCTCTCCTCAAAGCCTGTCTAAAATATCCTAAATGGTTCAAAAAGTAACATCCAGCCGTTTGTTTCCCTGCCAAACATCTGGTCATTTGCAGGATCTCCTGAGACTATAAATAAGAAAGTGTGGACGTTGGGAAGGAAACAGGAGGGAAACAGGGTCAAATGGCCCCGAAGGGCTCGCAGCAAAAGGCTTTGATGCTCCTTGAACTTTCAGGAAGTCATTTTCTATGCACATATAAATAGTAAACAGTAACTGACTCAATGAAATATACACCGTTACGAATCATCTTTCTAGAATGCGTATTATTATTAATATTGCGTTGTTATAAAATTGCCTGCGAGCACAAATCTGCGCTCAATATTGCAATATACCGTTTCCTTCTGGTGCTGTGCAAATTGTAAATTCCCCTAGAGCCAAATATGAAGCAATTTTAGATATCTGTCTAACATTGTGAATATAAAACCTAAGACCTCTCGCCGCTTTCAACAAGCATGACATCAATAAACTGGCCTATTGTAGAAAGCTATGATGCAGTAACATTACAAGCAAGCATAATGTGTTCAAGTCAGAACAGCACAAAGGCATTTCAAGTTTGGGTGAAACGTAGAATAAACTAAATTAATCTATTTTCTTGTGTGGAGTCTGTGGTAGTTTGAGCTCAACATTGCAGTTTTCTGTCTGAGAGGTGCGACGAACAACCTTCAAGTCCCAGAGTAAAGTCCTCTTGATTCACTCCATGAATAAAAAGAAATGGTATGTATTGGTTATACATATTTCAGAGCATCTCCACTTTCTTTACAAGAACTTAGTTGAAAGAGCGATTCCAGCCTCAATGTGACTTTCAAGTAAAGTAAAAAAATTGCAGACACTGAATTGAATATTCAAATGGGTGCATCCGTTAGACCGTGTTACTATGAATACCAAAGGCGAGTATTGTACAAACAAAACTGCTGCGCCACCCACCAGGCAAATTCCTCTGCAGGACAAATTGGAAATTGAATCATCAACTATAAAGAGCCAAGGTTGAGTTGAGCTGCGAAAGAAAAGACAGTTGAGATGGAGAAGAAAAGGCTGCATTAAGTAAAAGTCTCTTCCTCTCCTGCCCCTGCAGAAATTCATGCTGTGCTACCTGATGGAAATTTCCTGGTTTAATAGCTGTGAAATAAAGTACAAGTTGAGAAGAGGAGGGAAGAGGAAATGTGAAACAGAGGGCCAAAAGAACGGGGCGGAATTACAATGGAGGGTGATACTTTGAAACTCAAAGACCATGAATTTGATGGAAGGTAAATTACTGTATGACTTATAAAAACTGCAATCAAAGCTAATTAGT
This sequence comes from Apeltes quadracus, assembly GCA_021346845.1. Lineage (NCBI taxonomy): Eukaryota > Metazoa > Chordata > Actinopteri > Perciformes > Gasterosteidae > Apeltes > Apeltes quadracus. The sequence goes on along the minus strand of CM037928.1, from coordinate 8,372,132 downwards.
CATTACTGTTGTAAATGGTTCTCCCATCGTTCAGCCAAAATGTGAATCCACACTACTGCTGTAACCTTCCCAGTCGTATAAAGAGGCTTAACCAAAGGCATAGATGCATGAAATCTTCTGTTTTACTTGAGAAAATGCAGAGATACACCAGGCTGTGTCTATGCTGGGTTTGCTGGTGGGCTAAGAGGTAACGATTAGCACTGATGGATGCAATGAGAGGGCCCCAATGAGGTAATCTCACTGTGCAGGAAAGGAAGAGGAAACTCTCCATTTACTAAAGTCAATGCACATAATCACAGTTGCCATAGCACCCACATACTGTAACTGGTTTATTGTCAATCCCAGAGGGTTTTGGCGTTTGATGATGGAGCATAGCACGAATCCCTTCCTCTGCACATTCCTGACGATCTTTCTCAAATTGTCCGTTGTTGTGTTTGTCATTCACACTCATTTATAAAGGCGGGCTTCAGTGTTCTTGTGCTCTAATTGTAGCTATACCGAAACTCCTGTTCCTTAGCAACGCCATACAACCGTGCAGAAGGGCATGTTTGGGCTGAAGTGGATCAATGGATTGCTGTGATGTTTGGTACACAGATGAATGCACCTCACAGGAGCTGTTCCAACCTGCCCCCTAGACTTTCATTCTACACCAGCAGAAAGTCAAAGTTTTCTCCCTTCATACGGGAAATATCTAACATCCATGAGATGGATTGAAGCATGAACCATTACTGTATCCTGCAAACTTTAGTGTTCCCTTGACTTTTCTTCTTTCTTCATTATACCATCTGAACTTGTGGTGGATCATTGTCAATGAAAATAAGTTATATCATCATGGATTTGTCATGTTTCAATTAGTTGATACACTATTGTTATATTATTGATCCTTGATTCATTTATCATCTGCAATCACTGACCTAACAATGAAGCACGCTCACTGCACACATCCGTTATAATATATACACACCAGAAAGCTTCTACTTTCATAGATATTCATTTTCTGCATTTGGTGGAAAATAACAGCTATGAACACCATCCCCTCTAGAGACACCAATTTGGCTGCTTTGTGATCCTAGCAAACATGCAATCTGCTTGACAGACAGTAGAAGATATATCTTTTATATTACAGTCTTTTAATATGCGATACTGGCGTGACTGACTGAATAAACACCAAATATTATCTTGTCTACAATAGACTACAAAAGGCCAAAGTTGTTGTAGTCTGGTTTCAAATACACTCCAGGCACCTTGATAACTGAATACATGGTGGTTAAAACCAAGGACGCACGGATTGTTAAAGGTGAGTTTGAGAAAATTGAGTTCCTCGGAATTTGTCAACACCATTTGAAGTGGATCGGTGGAGTAAAGAAGAAGGAGGGAAAGAGCCGAGTGGTGTGAACCAAACAGAATTAAGAACAAAAGGGCTGATCATAATTAACATGCACTTAATATAAGTTCCTTTGTATTAAAGCGTCAGCTAAATGACATGTAATGTAACGATACTTGGGTTGAAAGTACCTTTAATATTCAAGTCTGGTCAATTTTCTTTATCCAGACTTATTGTGACGACTGGAAGAAACTGCAGCAAGTTTAACTTCCTGTTTTATTCCTTTGACAACACTTCTTAAACTAATAATTATAATGTTTTCCTGTCATATATTTTTAGGGAGCCGCTCACCTCCCGTTGAATGGACCATCTTGCACTGCCATGTTTCTACAGCAGCCCAGACGGGACAGTGGCTGCAGCGGGAGCCTTTTGCGTTCATAAGTAATCTTAAAGTAAGGATGTGTTCCGATACCTGGTCTTGAACAGGCCCAGGTGCTAAATAACTAAAGATCTTAGTATGGATGAGCCCATGTCCTTGTTCATGGTCTTTTTTTAAATTTAGTACTGTTTGAGGAATTTGTATCATTTATCTTCTCTAATGCCAGAGAAAGCTGCCATACTCACAGAATACAATCTTCTTTCAATTTTAACCTTGATTGAGTTATTTATTGAAAACGATTTGTTTCCAGTAAAATAATATTACTTTATATAGCGAGGACTTTGCTTTTATTAAAATTACTGTTTCTGCTCTAGAAATAATATTCAGTTATATTTTAAGTATAAATAAACTCAAATCTGTTTATTATTTAGCCTCTCCTATTTTACATTAATAAACGTAAACGTACTTTGTTTCCAGAGCAGGGAACTATATGTAGAAGAAAATCCTTGAATATCGGAATTAAACATTTGTCATTTCCATCTACAATTTTTCACATGCTGTGTTGTAGACTGAGCATCGAGTGCAGCTTTACTGTGCAGCAGTCTTTAAGGAGGGCAGACAGCCTGCCTCCACTCATCACATTAGAGACGACTCTTCAACCGTGCATACGTGTAAGAGGGTTTGCATGTGTCTGCGTGTGTATTTTCCATGTGCATTGACCCCAGGCATGTTAATGCACATGTCCATATGAGTTTGTGTGGAAGTGGGTTAGCACATGCATCCTACACATTTTGGCCTTTTCTATTTCCTCCTCTTGGCATTGAGAATATCTTCCAGGGTAAGTTGAAATCTCATCAGCCTCTAATGAATGGCATAGAATGGAGATTGCGGCCTATAGATTGAGAATCAATGACTTGACCGTGTTTCAGTTGAGTGATAAGCACAAATGTGTTCCACTTTACATCAAAATCAAAGCCAAGCTGTTTCTCCAAAACAATTGCCAAAGCCACTGAGATAATTAACCGAGGCCTATGGTTAAGATACCTTCATTTCTGGGGATCTGTAGTCCTCTAAGAGTGCTAGAGCTATGTGATTTGAGTATAAAGCCTGTCATTTCCACATTCCAAGTTCTGCTATGATATGTTTTAATAAAACATGTGAATAAGAGAAAGACAGACGGATGGATGATTAACAGCTGGAGAGGCACCAATGGCAAAGAGACGCATCTTTTTCTGTTCTGGCCTGACTTAGTCTTCCACTTCTCAGCCCGCTTGACTTTCCTCCCGAGGTTGCCATAACGGTCAGTCTCAGCACATGCCTCTTGGGATGGTGGCGAGTACACAAATATACACGTGTGGGCAGTGCGTTAAGGCAAAAATAAAAATAAAATCCTAAGCTTGGAGGCAATTCACAACTTGTTTTCCTCCCATCCATCCATCTTCAACCGCTTATCTAGGGTCGGGTCGTAGGGGCAAACTTCTTTTCATCGGGCCACATCTATCAGCTCTGACTGGGGGATCCCAACGCGCTCTCAAGCCACTGCAGAGATATAATCTCTTCACCTAGTCCTGGGTCTTCCCCCGGGGCCTCTTCCCAGCTGCACGTGCCAGTAACAGCTTCCTAGTGAGGTGCCCAGGGGGCATCCTTACCAGATGCCCGAACCACCTCAACTGGCTCCTTTCAACGCAAAGGAGCAGCGGCTCCACTCCGAGCTCCTCACGGATGGCTGAGCTTCTCACCCTATCTCTAAGGAAGACGCCAGCCACTCTCCTGAGGGAACCCATTTTGGCCGCTTGCACCCGCGACCTTATTCTTTTGGTCATGACCCATCCTTCATGACCATAGGTGAGGGTAGGAATGAAGATTGACCCGTAGATCAAGAGCTTTGCCTTCCACCTCAGCACTTTTTGTTTCATCGGTGCGGTAAAGCGAGTGCAATGCCGCTCCCGCTGCTCTGATTCTCCAGCCAAGCTCACACTCCATCTTCCCCTCACTCGCAAACAAGACCCCGAGGTACTTGAACTCCTTCACTTGGGGTAAGGACACATTCCCCACCCGGAGTAGGCAATCCATCGGTTTCCTGCTGAGAACCATGGCCTCAGATTTGGAGGTGCTATTCCTCATCTCAACTGCTTCACACTCGGCCACGAACCGCTCCAGTGAGAGCTGGAGGCCACAGACCGAGGATGCCGTCAGGACCGCATCATCTGCAAAAAGCAGCGTTGAAAGCAGCAAACAGAACCCCAACAGCCATTGATGTTAGCATGTCCGGACGGACCTCTTGTTTGTCATGTCATGTTTAAAACATGACACGTTTTAACAACCTCGTTTGAAAGGCAGTTTAGCAAGAAGAAAGACTTGGTTGCAGCACAGTTAAAGACAGAAAGTCATCACACTAATTTAAATGCCGTTTCAGTTTGCATAATATCTGCAGACAACTGTCTTTCTAATGTTACCTAAAGCAGACACAAGAACTCGCGGCTTCACCTTTTGGTACCAAGAGTTAAAGCCTCGTCAACAAGCAAAAACTGAGTCTTTTTCTTCAGTTTCTCTGTCAACAGTCTCAGTTTGAGGGAATGTTGTGAATCAGCTGTTTACTACAATAACTTGTCTGATAAAATTAACAGGGTTTTTTGCAGATCTGAAAAATGCATTTTTCAACATGAAGCCAGTTTACACCCTGAAAAACACATGCTTCCTGCTTTTGGTGTAAAATGGGACTATGTTCTACACGGTACATATAAGGGTGTGTAATTACAGCATTTCTTCCGCTTTACATGTCTGTATGTGTGGGAGAGAAAGAGAAAGTGTACGTTTGCACTGTAGGTGTGAGAGTGTCAACCTTGGAGTGACCTAAGGGATTGTATTTAGTAATTATCTGATTACTCGCCTGTTTCTCCCCACTCAGACAACCTGCAACTGGATAACACTGTAAGTCCCTGATTACAACTTACTCTACAATCAATCACCCATTAACGGCAGCACACAGGCGGTACAAATGCCCCCTCACAGACAAAAACACACACATATATCCAGCCGTGTAAGACTAAAATACCCACAGCACCATTACTCCCACTGTATCAGAGGATAGAATGATGAAACACCTACGACAGAATCTTCAAAGACAAAACTGCTAAACCTTTTCTTATCTTGTGACTTTACCGTTCATGTCTTTCATGGTGATTTAAGTGTTTTTGTTGGTTTTTGCCGATTTCAGCAGTTCACTGAAAGCCTGGTGATGGACCACAATAACACTATTTCCGTCCTCTTTTCACCATCCTTCCACTTATGAAAATGCTTGTCCTTGAAATGTCAAAAGAAAATGAGACTTAAGAGGATGATACTCAATAGGGTCGATCTTACACACAAAACACAGAAACAACAAACAAAGTCGTGGTTGCAAGGACTTGAGAAACATTTTATCTTTGAGGGCTGATAACATTGTGAGAGGAAGGCCAAAGGACTGTCTAAGACGCTGCAAGAGACTCATAAATAAATCACAAGCATTTTCCCTTTCTTTCTGCTAATGGAACATCCGTACAAGGAAGATGTTGAGACACACAACACATGGTGCAGTATGAATGTCTTTAGTCTCAGTGACGTTAGACACACAGTAACAGCGTGGCAAAGACAACCAGTTCAGATGAAGGGCATCTGATGCACGTCATCACGACAGGAAAGCCACAGGCAGCCCTTAATATTTCAAGCCATCCGCGCCTTCAATATGGAGTCGAGCCAAAGACAATATTCACTATCATCACTTCTTGCTGCAATTATTAGGTCTTTTTTTTAACTTCATTGCTTGGATAGTCATATCCATTAATCTGCCTTACGTTGAAACTTGTGGTCTGCATCTTTGTCGTTGATTGATTTGTAAAAATCCTGTGCATTTGCAACCACAATTAATGTTGAAATATCAAAATGGAGTTTCACCTGCCTCTCTATTTTCAAGTGATTCTAAACCTTCAAGGTTTCACACACGCTATTCTTTATTCTTATTTCCACCCTGTATTTAAGCACAGCTAAACCTCAGGCACATGAATAGCCGTTATAAGCTCTCATGTGTTGGTGACAGGTATGTCATGCTCTCTAGTGAAGCCTTTTTAAAGGTCATTTTCACATGCAAAGGTGATCATTGTAAGGCAGAGAGGCGAAGATACCTTCAACAGGAGAAATTTACTGAAAAGTATTGAGGGGCCTCTGGGCTGAATCCCACTATAGCGACTCAGCGACTTGGTCACATGTGAGGGGTATCGTGCAGCCAGGGATTTCTAACCCAGCGCTCATTGCTGACCATGTGTGCTGTAACCTACAGCCATTTTGGAAAGACGCCCCGCTCTGATGGGGACTGCAGAGGCTTGCAAGCCCTTGAACTGAGAATACCTTTTTAGTCCAAATACCCGTTCCTCTTTTTTTTTTTAAGTCTTCCTGGCAACCATCCTCCGTGGCCTCGTATTTCATTGTAAATCAAACCTCTCCATTCCCTCGGGTGGCACACGGCATATTCACTTCAACTTTTCCGTGAAAGAATAACTCTGCTGTAGAGGCTGCCTGCGGTAGAAAACCACGATGCATCCAAAACCGTTAATGCTGCACACTGACGCTAACCAAGGGACCGAAATATGTTCTGAACAGCAACACACACACACACACACACAGGCAAACACACATGATTGGGCATACATGTACCTACCCGTGTGGCTCCTGTGTGCCTGTGTGAGGGAGGCCAGACAGAGGGACAGCAGCAGGCTCCACACACCCACTCCGCAAATGCAAGGCCCTCGTTCCCGCATTCTGCCACAGAGAACATATACACATGCTCCATTAGAAAACGCACAAACAGATACAATACTGTGTACTGCATGGTGGTATTTAACAGTAGATACAGTTTTTCATTAATGCTTCACATTGACTTGAAGGAGTCATGATTTTCAAAAGATGTCTTATAATAATGTAAGTACAGCAACAAATATTGACACAATGAAACTGACTGTTTACTGGAAATATGCTCAGACAGAAGGAGAGTGTAGGAGACAAGTAGAGAGAAACAAAGGAAGGACAGAAGTTAGAGATTATTTTTACGTGCAGGTTTGCAAACAAGAGAACAACCTCCATGACATAGTCCTGTTCGTTTCTGTCAACAATGTCCAGTGATTAACTAATGAGAATGTTTTTTTATTTAAATAGTTGCAAATAGATGGCATATGTTGTGCTAAAAGTACTGTATCCCACACCAAAGCAGTGCAAAGCTTTTTCCTCCTTTGACAAATGACTGTCAACTCACAAACCGTAAAAAACAATATTAAACTTTTTCTTTTGCAAAAACAAATAACCTCTTTTTTACTATTAGTGACCTAAATATTACAATATGAGAAAGCTTGTAGACTGAATGTGAGAACTCCTCGAGCAAAGAAACAGAAATTGCGTGTTTGTGTTTTTTCAAACACGTGAGCTGAATTTGAAGAAGAACAGAAGACATTTTAGATCAAATACAAACTTGAATAATCAAAATCTACTCATTTATTTTATCTTTGTCCATTTTCCCAATACAAGCAGTACCAGTCTGTGATTCAAATTCAGCTCACATATGTGTGAATATTTTACACAAGTGAAAACAGACAATTTTATACATTTATTTTTGCTACAAATTCCCACATTTTATTGTAAAACTTTCCATGTTAAGTTTACAAGCTGTATTAAAATATCTCATGTCTATCGTCAAACAAAAGCAAACGCGAAACAACCGTAGGAGAAACTTTAAAACCAGGGGAATCCAGTATCTGTGGCTGTGCAGGAACTCGTCCAACCCTTTAATTTGGCCAAGATTAAGTGGTTGGACGAGATCTCAGTCTTGCCAACTTGAGTTAAGCAGAGAGTTGGATTCACTCGACTGGGTTTTTCGGTCGGATCGTTTTTTTAAATCTTGCGTACTCCTGCTCGTCCCTCACGATCTGCAAACCTTGTTTCAAGCCACTCCCCAAAGACTTAATGGTGGATGATCTACTTTTTTAGGAAATAAATGTGTGGCCAAGAGCAGAAAAAGAATGTGACATACTTTAGAACAGATATGTAAAAACAAACCAAACTTTCCAGGTCTGTGTGACAGTCTGTGCAGATTACCTCAGTGAAGGTGAGATCATACACGTGCATGTTGATGTGCTCATTTGTGCACATGTATTTGGGCACATATCAGCGTGCATGTGTGTGTGTGTGTGTGAGCACTTTCGCCATGAGGAAGTGTGTGTGTGTGTGTGTGTGTGTGTGTTAAGCCCTGGCTTGTGTTCTAAGCTGGGTGTGTGAGTCATCTGACTGTGCGGCCATGCATTTCTAGAGCTCTGAGAAGCTGCAAAGCCAGACAGGCTGAGCCAAGGCTTTCTCTGGTTAGAGGGCATCTCACACATACGCGCACGCACGCACACACACACACACACATACACACACACACACACACACACTTATGCTTTATTTTCCCCTTTTGTATTTTCTTTTATTTATTCTCCTTACTATATCATATTCACTCTTGTACACACCTCAGTTTTGCAGTTAATAATTTACATAACAGAGACCCGGCATGCTTCCTCTTCAGCTAATTCAGACACACAGCAGTGTTTGCGATGCATTGCCACTTCATCTTGGCTAGTTGTTTGGTCTGTCTGCTTCAGAAATGAGTGGGTGTATGGTATAAAAATGGATTCGGAAAGTTGCAGAGAGACAACGAGAGAGAGACGGTGGCGGGGAATGCGTGCGTCACACAGTGTGTCTTCAGGTAAACCTCTAACATCCAAATAAGAAGTGACTGGGACGCAGTGTCAATGCACTCTTTATATTTACATGTTTTTACCCAGAATGTTTGTGTCCTATTATAGTTTTTTGGATTATAAACTAACTGCTTTTTCACATTCATGAGTCTGCATATGTTTGCCATGCATATATGCTAGGAAAATGTATTCACGAGCGGCTTCACATAGAGTAGACTTCAGGTACATGATCATATCTGCCTGTGTAAATGTTGGCCGCAAAACCATATTTGGATCCTGTAATCCTGGGCGATGTAGCTCTCGGCACCGGAACACATAGGAGCAAGAGAGAAAGGAAAGCGAGGGGGGATAGTTGGAAAAGGCGCGATGGTCCCAAATGAGTTGTGCGGTCTGTTCCATCCCTTTAATTAGTCCCATTGGAATGCCTTTCCAGCTCCGTGTGGCTGAATCAGCTCTTCCCCTCCATATCTCCAGTCTGTATCCGTGTGCATTGTCACGTGGGCATGCGTGCGCTCGTGTGCCTCCTAGCTGAAGCCGGACCGACATCTCACAGCCGTCTAAGCTCCGGTTATATAATAATATATATTATTATATATATATATATATATATATATATATATATATATATATATATATATATATATATATATATATATATATATATAATTCTATTCTATTCTATTCCCTATGATAAGCGCATTTGGAAAGCGGGGTGGCTGTTCACTCTTAATCAGTTACTGTGGCATTTAACATGAAGTGATTTTGATTTAAGAAACTGTACAGTGTCACCACATTAGTCCTTGTTCAGAAAAGTTGAATATGTGTTTATTGATATCAAAGTAATGAAGTAAATTAATTTAAGGCAGCAGGTTGTGACACTAGAGCATAAACCACTGGTTTGGTTTGGTTTGGTTAGACAGACTGCACTATGAAAAACTGTAACAGACAGTAAAATGACATTTCCCTCCCATCCAAATAAACGTGAATATTGGAAGTTGTAACTCATGCGCTCTGACTGATTTACCTCACATGTGTATTCTCTTTTTTTTCCTTTTCCTTTTCGTCGTTTTTGTTTTGCTTTTCGTCTTTGTATAGCGTTGGACGGTTCTTGGGAACTCTTTCTGCTAGGTTGTGAAATGGTGCAGGGTGCTTTGTCCTTTGTGGGTACGTTTACATTCTTTTTTTTTTTTTTCTTACAGAAAAAATAAACTCTCTTTGCCTAATAAGTGCGCTTCATTTGGCCTGCGAAAATCAAAATCTACATCCAAAACAATCAGAACCAGAGCAACAAACTCAGAGCGCTTTACATTTATGGTCTGATTGGAAACACACCGTTTTAAAAAAAAAAATGTTGATTTGTGATTTTAGTATTACTTTAAAAGCTCAAAACTACCGTTTCAATCTGCATAAACACTACGCTGTATATTTATGCTGCTGGTAACCATGAAAAGACATTCATGTCAGGACGGACGGATTCTTCCTAACGGCAAAATATGAAGTGTTGTTTTTAAATTGTTAAGACAATACACCAAAAATGGTTATATTGTCAAGAGGCAGCAAAGAGGAATGGAGAGACACAGACGAAGGAAAAGGAAAATGAAATGTCTGGAAACGAGTGCACACGAAGGCAGTGAGAATCCCAAGAAGCCTGCGGAGGGACGGATCCGAGGTGAAGGTAACACAGAGGAAGCTCACGACAGTTAGGGAACAATATCATCAGATATGGAGACATTTGAGACTGTGCCTCTGCACTTGTAAAGCTGGGTAAAAATAATAGTTATTAGTTACGCTGGCGTCGAGTGGCTGCTACACCACATTAGTACCGTTTGTTTTGCCACAGCGACGTTAGAGCAGCTCTCCACTGGGCTGACACAGCATGCAGCTCGTTTGATCGGGGGGACGGTCTTCCAGTTCCGTTTGGCGGATGGTGGGAGTCACTCGCTCTTCATGAACCATTACTTGAAATTATGTTATTTATTCGGAGCCAATTTAGGCCAACTGGCTGTAAATCCCTGTTTTAAAACCATTAAAAGTCTCCATAACAATTTGCACTCCTTTGCCTGCTTGAATATGAAGCATACTTAACTCACATGTTAAATTAATTGCATTGTAATACACTTACAGTTCAATGTAAAATTGCAATGCAATGCTAATTATATGGGAAAAGACTTTGTCCCTCGTCAGTATTATACGATGTGGATGTACTCAAGCGAGTGATAAGCCAACCCGCTGGTAAGTTTGAACCAGGGAGAAATACTAGCATGGTTGTAGACAAACAGTTCTATTTCTAAGTGTGGACCTTTTAAATGTGCCCATCCGTACTGCAAGGCAAACACACACACATTGGAATCACATAACTTGCTGCGCCACACAAACAAAACGTTATTGCTTTATGAAGGGAAATGCCATTACAAGTCGCAGGTGTGCTTGGTGCATGCTAGTGCTAAATATGAAGTGGTGAAGTTAGCACAAAGCAGTGGATGGATGCAAAGATCAGTCAGAGGAGACCTGTGCCTCTTGTGACCTAACTGATGGGTTTGTTTTCAAGCAAGACCCGGACTGTGACTCTGCAATCCTAATTACAACCTCGGGAGGTTTAGGCTTGATTAGGCTTTCTTCATCCTGCCAGGAACTTGTGTGTGCGTGCGTGCATACACAAGTGGGTGTATTATTAATGAAATCCACAGTTTGGCCTCTGTGGATAAATCCACTCCATGTGACCTGTGGAGAAAACCAGAGTCTCCAAATTAAGCCTCTAATTTAACAAGCATTCTGGAAACTCAATACTGTGTGTGTGTGTGTGTGTGTGTGTGTGTGTGTGTGCGCGTGTGTGTTGGGGGGAAAGAGGAAACGAGGAACGGGAGGCTTTTGGTTCTCAGAGTTTGATGGTTAATCACTAGTTAACTGTATTCTATGAATCACAGAGCTCTTTCAAATGAAGCTTTCCCCCTTCACTACATGCATGTGTCCCCAACACGTGCCTAAAGCTTTATTCATCCCAAATGGTCTCGCTCTAACTATCTCTCTCTTTGGCTCTGCCTGCATTTCTCTGATGCTCGCTGTCCAAACCCCAAAGAACTCACTGCACCGCAAGGTAAAAATCCTGATGTCACTACAAATCCATCATCCACTCACGATACATCCACCCTTAAAGATCCTCCGGTCAAACACACACACACAAGTACAGAAAACCAAACACAGCTACATAGTCAGTCTGCTGACAATGCAGATCCAGATGCTAAACACAGAAATGTTCTCAAGTCCAAGAAATTCCGACAATGAGGAAGAAAGAAGAAAGGAATTTGGTTTTCTCATACGGCTCCACAGCTTCACCACAGCTATGAACTGCAACAAATAACATCACTACATAGAAAACACCCGGTGCCATTTTTAATTTTTTTTGAAGAAGCCACATTAAGAATTGAGGATGTTCAGCAGAGTCTCATGAAAGAATCTAGTGAAAGACAGATAAGGAACTGCTGAGCCCCAAATGCCTGAGCTTAACTATCTGGACTGTAAAGGGAAAAGGCTGCAGCTTTGTGTTTGTGAACTCACTAACAGATGAAGAATATTAGCTGTACTTTCCAGTGCACTTTAACAAGATCCTGATGTCAGCCGTCCGTCTCCCAGACAGACACAGTCTCTCGCATCCACTCGTCTCTCCTTCTTTCTCTGGTCTCCTTCTCTTGTGTGTCTCCCCAACTTCATTTTTCATCCCACTGTGGCTTTTTCTCCTCTCCACCGCCCTCAGCTGGTATATTTAGACTGTGTCTCTCTTTCCTTCCATTTCTGTCTCTCTGTCTTCATCATTGACATAAAGTATATGCGGTTCACTTTCCCAACATGTCTAATCATATTAGCATTGTGATTGGTTAGTTGTTCATTCATTTCATTAATTATGTAACTAACTATTTTCAGAATTCACCTTTCAAGCAAAAACACCAGAACATGATCTCGTTCAAGCTTCTCAAGTTTGAGGATTTGCTTTTAGTCCTTGTTTTATATTTTTTTATATTTAATTCATGATTGGATGTTGGTCGGTTGTAAATGTTGGTCTTTAGCTCAAGTGTAATTTATTACACACAATGTGACTTTTGTGTCAAAAGCTAAAGAAACAACCGTAACCGGATTATAGGCTGCTGAACCATTGATTCTCTATCCAGGCTACCTTAACAGCTCTGACTGGACTGAACACTGGACTGCACTGTGCTACGAGCACACAGGAGGTGTTGCAACTTGCTATTGAACTCCCGAGGCGCATTAGACAAGTGACGTGACTTCTTAGCCTAAAGCAACGGTGAGCCGCGGTCAGGGCTATTGTGATATCCAATAGTTTAGCCGAACTCAACAAAATGATTCAAATGAGCAAGTTCAAAAATGTATTTTGGAAATTCAATCCATTGCTGTGTGAGCATGTGGGCGTGGTTGTGTGGTCGTGTGGTTATGTGGTCATTTGGTGGCGGGCACTGTTGCCTCTCAGCGAGAAGGTCCTGGGTTCCAGACCACTTTGCATGTTCTCTCTGTGCCTGCGTGAACTTTCTCTGGCTTCCTCCCTCGGACCAAAGACATGCAGGATAGGGTCAACTGGGGGATCTGAAAATGTAGATACACCTGTAGGTGTGAGAATGTTTGTCTGTTGCTCTGTCAGCCCTCCGATTGAGCGGTCCAGGGTGTCCCCTGTCTCTCGCCCAGCTAGGATGGACTCCCTAAGGACCAGTGGTGTAGAAGATGACTGACTAACATGTGAGCATTTCTGTGCAAATGTTCCATTAGTTTTGATCTGTTTCTTAATTGCATCAGTAATGGGTGTCTCTTTTTTCATTCATTCCAAATGGTGTACACATAAAGTGCATTGGGGACTCAATAATTACTATTTGAATTTCAATTTCTGTTAATTAAGAAGCAATGTAATATTTAACGAAATTTCTGCAGTTGGTTGTGAAAAACACGGCCTGCTTTGAAGAAAATGCTCATGTTGCTCACTGGAGATTAGGGATCATTGAAAGGTCGCCCCCTGTGGGACAGCACTCTAAGACACTCTGAAACCAACACCTGCCGCTGGAGAAAACACCCACACGCACACACTTAAAAGCACATAGTGAGCACTCAGCCTGGGGAACTCGCAGCCAATATTTTGTTAAAAATCAGTCATGTCAAGAGGAGCTGCTTGTTGCCAGGAACCCTCAAAAATGTTCAATCTAAGCGTGAAGAACTCCATCCAAAACTGTAATCCCCCATGCGTGTCAGTGGAGGACTGCCAACGCAGCTGGTTATAGTTTATGCATATGAATGTAGTGGAGACAGGGAAAGCAATGAAGCAGGTTGAAAGTATACATTGATACGTGAGTCTTGATTGCCCATCATTGTTTTTTTCCATCTTTAGATGATGATCAGCGATGTGAGTGAATGAAGGCAGGTGGCAGTGTTCAGTGTCCAAGGTGCCCAAGGTGCCATAACTTTGGGAAACGGTGGAATATTTTCAGTGAATCTGTCTCTCCTTCTCTGACAATGTGGCGTCTCGACCTCGGTCCTCTCTGGTCTCATTCTCTCCCAAACGCCCCGATTCAGACCTATTTATCCGCCCTAAATGCATAATTTTGTAAATGACGCATCTGCTTGTGTGGTCCCACTAGGCGCATGTGTATCAGGCTGAGGCTGACACGCGCCATCACTCAAAAATAGATTCGCTAACAGTCCCTGGAAATATGTGGCATCCAGAAAGTATACTTGGAATGACAGCTATGTCTTCATACGTTAGTGTTTCACTTTGTTAAATGTTACTGCAGCAATAACAGGGAGCAGTGGAGTGTGTGCAAAAGCATATTACAACATGAACTGTGAGAGCAGATGCTGATTACCAGCCAATGAATCATGACAAGAAGGTGGATTTTTATTCAGGTTTTTCAAAGTTAGGATAGACCTTTTTTCAAGATCACATTTCCTCTGTGTTCAGTGCCGACGCCACACGGATGAAGCAGAACACTGGAAGCTTCCAGACTAATGAAGTGCCGGAAATACTGCAAAGTAAATCCCCAAAAGGAAGCTGTCAATATATTAATCTTTGAAAAATCAGTGTTAGCAGGATGTCAGTGTTTCTATGGTAAAAGAGTGCCTTGCCTTTATCAACCGACTTCAGCCACTGAAACTGTACTATTGACTGTTATCAGGTAGAGACTGGGGGGGGGGCTGCTGCACAACACAAACTCCCCCCCCTTTCCTCATCGCCTTCCTATTTCACTATTTCACCTTGCAGCCTGGTGCACGTAACGTATGCATGCTGGTTGCTGCGATTCGGTGTCTGCCTGTGAGCATGTTCACATGTGTGTTTGTGCGCGTGCAGTTGTGTGTGTTAAACCAGCAGCCGTAGATAGCAGCAGAGCAATAATGCTGTATAACTCATCCTAATGATGCACAGCGAAGCAGCAGGTAAGGTCAACACAAGAGACTGTGGCGGAATGTGATCTTGCCTGGACGCACACACCAACACACGGACAGACGTATGAATCAATCCATCTGCAACCGACACCTCCAGGCTCATAAACATGTACCCTGCCAATCTCTATATCATTCCCCACCGACTTTCTCCCACATTTGCCTGAAACCCATTTATTTGTTTTCTTGTCTCCATTTCACCGTCCCTGCACCTGCCTTCCCTCGGCCGCTCATCTCTCCTCTTCCAGGCCCTCTCTCCATCCCTCTGTCTCATGGTGATATTGTTGGAGGTCAGTTGACGCCATGAGGAAGGGGCTTGATAAATAGACCATGATCACTGGCCGTAATTACAGTGTCAAATGAACTTAGCTGTCCAGTGTGTGTGTGTGTGTGTGTGTGTGTGTGTGTGTGTGTGTGAGTGTGTGTGTGTGTGTGTGTGTGTGTGTGTGTGTGTGTGTGTGTGTGTGTTCCCTAATTTGATAGTCAGCTTCCCGCAGATGCAGCTGCCATATCAGCATACACAACAACAGATGGGCTCCAGTTACAGACTACTTTCTCACATATTCATTCTCAGAGTCTGAAGCATCAAACATTAAAGTAGCTGTTCAATTAGAATATTTATAGCAGTATTTGTGTTGTGTTTGTGAAAGAGCAGAATGGGGCCTTTGTCTCCATCCCGATTTATATTCCTGCACACGCTCTTACAGGAACCGACAGGTTTGTATCTAAATACCTCACCACAATTCCTCCTGTCCTTGCAGATTATACTCAGCAGGACCTTTAACTGTCTGGCAGATGTAAAGTTTTGGCAGACACAATCATGCACACACGCACACACACACACACACATACACACACTAAAACAACAAGGTTATTACTCAGCGATCAGGGTGAGCTATTGACTTCTTTCCACCAGACAGGATAATGGAGCCTGCAGCCACTGGGGCAGGCAGACCAGCAGCTGGCTAGATTCTTCAGTAGACAGACAGACAAACAGATATTTCTTCTGATTGCCCCTTTTTTGTTTCTGTCTCACTCATGGAAAGGAAAACGACAGAAAATATGTTCTTATGGCCGGTCGAATCTACTAGAATCTTTTTGCATGATTTGAAGCTTAGGTGTAAAACTAGAGCCATACGTTCATCCATTAATGCAGTCTTTCTTAAACATGCAGTCGCTCATCACTACTTTTCATCTTTTAAAGATTGTTTATCTAATGACAATTTTCGATCTTGGCCATTTCCTTTGGAAAATATCTGGCTTATAATCTGCTCCGTGCCAATAAGTGTGGATTAGAGTCACAAGCATGACGGCACAGAAAGAGTGGGATTGATTCTGGATCAGAGTTTAAGCGTGATTTGGACGTTTTTCTGTGCTGTCACTGTAATATGAGTGAATCACTCACCCTGCCTGGCCTTGTGCATCAACGCGAAACCCACAAAAATCTGCATGCCCCGTCGATGTTTGCAAAGGTGCGTTATATGCACAGCAAGGAAATATCTACAACGCCGAGGTACGTCACCTAATCAAACTCAAGGTCTGCGTCTAGAGGAGGAGGAAACATGAATACGCATTCACCGCCACGTGTGTGTGTGTGTGTGTGTGCCTTTGAGTTTGTGTTTGAGTGTGGGTCCGTCTGTAGTTGTGAATGTCGGAAAGAAAGACAGAGAGAGAGCCTGTGTGTGTCTAGTTGGTATTCCAGGGTGGCTTGTTGTGAGTGTGGTTTCCCGCAACTCTTATCAGAATTGTGATCACAGAAAACTGCTCTCCTCAGATGGAACACATCCATTCGTCAGGGATGTTTTCCATTTGCAGGGATGCACACACACACACACACACACACACAATCGCACACACGGCTGACAAAAAGTTAAACCCTTATGTTTTCCTGTCAGTGACTGCATTCCCTGAGTGTGCTTCAATCTGCAATTTATAATCTTTGGCTGTTTCACCTTGCACTTCATTTCTTGACATTGAAACATGCACGAAATTGTCTAAATGGCACAGCAAGTGGTCAAAGTGCAAAAGCTGTGTACTCTCTTTAATGCAACGTAGCTCTTCAATACTGCGGTATCTGATTTACGATGTACTAAGGGATGCATCACAAAATTTAATGCAGAGGTAAAAAATAGTAACAAAACCACTGAGATCTTGTTCAGAATCTGGCTTTGCTTCTTTCTGGGAAACGTGTCCCAGTTCTGCTGCTTAGTTTATACACTCAGATGCGCACACACCAACACATTCCATTGCTGCTAACGAACAGGCTGCTCACTCAATTGGGATTTCTCTCCCTATTCTTTCAATCTATACCTTCACTTCCTCTCTCCCCTCCCCTATGCATTCCCATGACAGATTCTACTCTCTGGGGTCTGGACATCTAACGTGTGCAACTCCAACCAGCTCAGACCGGAAAGTTGGAACCCACACAAACAGATACATTAGTTCTGTCAGGTCCATTAAGTCAAGAACACGCATGACGATAAAATTATTTAGGAAACATTTTATCAGATAGATTGCATCCAGTATGAGTTCAGAATTGAATCTTTGGCGGTGTGGCTCTGTTCAGGGAGTTCATGAGTACCATGAAATAGCAGGGAGTCAGAGGACAGCAGCGGCATTAGGGAACGCTCACACCGTTTTAGGACTGTGTGAGCTGAGCTATTCCCCCACATGAACAGAGCGGCAACGATAACATAGAAGCAAATGCCACGTTATGCATGACGAGGAGGAGCTGGGGAGGTGGCGGACGGCAGAGAAGCGAGCTGCAAGCAGGTAGAAGCAAAACTGAATCTGCTTTAAATAGGGCGCCCTGTTTGAGTGTAGCCATGATCAGCTGATGCGGCTCAGCTGGAGCAGATCAGCTAATGAGACCGTGTGTTGGCCAATAGCGTAGCAGCGCCTTGACTACCTGGCCTGCCAGAACTGACACTGACGCTAAATTAACATGCAAAATGACAGCTTTTTTTACCCATTATAATTCAAAGGTAAGAGGATGCACTTTGTGCTTGATCCTAAATAGGCGCACACACACACACACACAGATGTGTTAGGTAATCTTGAGTCACTGAATACATTAACACATGTCAGTATCACACCTCTTGTAAGTGACTGAGCTGTCACCTCTGCATCTGCAAATTGGATGAACAAATAAATCTCTAATTCTCAAACATCCCAGGCTTTTTGAAATGCGCTAATCCCCACATCCGAAATGTATTCTTGTTATCCGTCGTCAGGCCTGACATACACAACCCCTCTTATTGAAATATTTGTTTTTACATCCTCTTAATCAAATTTGCATGGATTGATTTGCAGAATGTTTAAACCTTTGAATCTCTCGCCTATAGATAGCTCAGCAATTTGTTTGAGGACTGAAAGATAGACTTGCCTCTTGGTTTAACATTGTTGTGACATGTGTGGTAACTCAAGCAACTAGTTATTTTTTAGCCTGTGTTTCAGGTTACAGCAATGTTTCATCAGAGGCGTGCAGTGTACGCAGTGCCCTACATTTAACGCCCTACATTTTAAATCAGACTTCAAACATGATTTTTTTTAAAGTCAATCAAATAAGCTGTTTTACGCAGAGGGGAAATTGTTCAAGCAAAAAAAACCTATGACAAGGATCAGTGGCATATAGAAGTGGGAGAAAAAATATTTTAACAAAAACCTCAAACAGAAAGATGTCGCTAAATAGAATACAATTTACTGAATCAATTTTCCCAAAATCTGTTATTTGGATTGTGCAACTGAAATGTTGTGAATAGACAGGATCCAGACACTGGAACAGACTCTGGGTTGAAATCTTTCTCAAAATACAAATAGTCATGAGCATGAGTTATGTACATACGATGCGTATCAGCAATCATGCACTAACAGGGCCATTCACATGAAGCAATGAATGTATAAATAGACTATTTATAGAGCTCTAAATATTATTGCAGTCTGACAAAATAGTCCTTTCATTGTGTACCGGACAAACCCTTAGCTGAAGGAGAGGCGTCTAATGGGTTAAAGAGAGAAGCCTTGTTTTTTTGTAACAACAACATATGTGTTATGTTGGTGCCTAAGGACCCAGGTTGGACACCAGACTCCTAAAGGAACTTCCTGTGGTGCCAATAAACGCTAATGTTGCTTTTGCCCCCTCACTGGTTTTACTATCCAGCAGCTGTAGTTAGCTGCAGGCTTCCATCTAACAGACAAGGCTGCTTCAAAATCAAGGCCGGACAAATAACAAACAATTACGTCTTCATAGAAGCGTGTGTGCTTGTGTTGGTGTGAGTGAGTGGGGGATCGGGTGGGTCCTTAAATAAATCTCAACTTTCTTCAGAATAATGCACATTTGCACATATAGTACCAGTACACATTCACACCACCTGATTATGGCTGATTACAGACCTCTGGGTGTGACAGCAATTCAGATGTACGGCTCGGCATACACACACAAACACACACACACACGCAGACACACAGTGACATCGTCCCATCGACCCTGGCAGCATATTTCCATAGTCAACAGATCTCTCACTGCGAGTGAGACAGTAAGACATACACCTGGTTATAGGACACTCTTAAACAATGATAGATCTGTGCACACACACACACACACAAACTTTATAAACACATCTGGCAATCAGAGATATGCAGAAACCCACATCAGGGAGAAGGAGATCAGTGGGATATTGATATTACCAACACACATTCATACACTGAAACACACACACACTCCACCCCTGTCAGAGAGACAGACTCACTGACGGGCTGGAGGACAGATCATTTACTGGCAGCCATCGTCTCCTCGCCTCTTAATCCAGGCTGTGTGAGGCGGGCAGTGTTGACATCTGAGACCAGCGTGTGGGCCCCTTTCATATCTGACCTTTAACACGGCCAGAGCAGAGCAGGTAAAGGTCCACAACTCCCCAGCGACTTGCATGCATGTGATGCTGCACACACAGAGCAAAAGCAAGAGAGGGCAAGATCGGGAAGAGAGACCACTGAGATGAATGATTAAACTGTATTAGTTATTTTTTTTAAAGCCTTACTTTCTCCGGTGGCCTGGTAGCCTGACTTTAACAAAGCATCATAGTAGAAAATATCTCTTATGAATTATGTTCAAAATGGACAATTTGTCAATTATTCCTTAATGATGGTCATCAGGGCGCCAACGGGTTAGATTTGTACAATGAGCACGCCGACCTGCAGTTTTTTTTGAGTAATGTTGTTGGTGTGACGTCATGGCCAAGAGTCCACAGAGTCACTGCGTCTGGCCAACCAATAGTCCGGTACACATCCACCCTCATATACCACAAGTTGTCGTTTTTACACCGGTGAAGTAGTGAGCTATAGAGATTTCATTATGCTTAGAGAGAGACACGGGCTGTTTCCCCCGTTTTACAGTCTTTGTGCTAAACCGAGCTGACTGCCTGCTGGCTGTAGCTTTTTACTGTGGAGATTATAATAGCACAGGATCTCTTTATCAAACTCTGCAAACTTTCCCTTGGATATATACCTTAAGCCATACTGTATTTGTAGAAATTGTGGAAATTAAGTAATAGGACATATTCATATGAAATAATAATTAAAAACAAAATCCAGTGTCATGCCAAATGATCCAATATCCTTTAGTAAGGTTGCTTTAACGTGGTCACGGCATGATGGCAAGTGGTAATCATCATTATCACCAAACGACCTCCAACATCCGCAGCTCTGCCCAGCCGGCAGGAGGGAGATAAGGGCGCTTTTTGACTCGCCGACCCGCACCCGCGAGACCTGCCACACGGGTCAATTGGCCAGGGGTGCCGCGTCTGTTAGGGCCAGGATGAGCCGGATAGCTGATCACCAAGCAGTTTAATCTTCAACAGATTCCCACCACCTGGCCCCGTTGGCGTCCCACCAAGCCCTCCGGCCCTCCAATCTGGCAACTCCCACTGTCATGTTGCACAGGGTTCACTGGAAATTCAACTGGAAAGCAAAGCGGGGCACATCATATTTTTGAACCTCCAGTTTTCTTAAAAGGAGGTGGCGTTGAACGCGTCATCCACTGCATTCCCATGAGCGGAGCCACGGGTGGCCCGCAGGCTATTCTGCTTTATAAGTGTACGTGACTACATGAATGTTTGCCTAAGGGGAGGATTTGCTCTGAGGTCTTTGATTACCAGTTTGCAGGCAAGCTTTTCAAAGTGACACAATTCTTCTATTCCCCTTCAGCAACACAGCATGCGGCTTGTGCTCAAATCTCTCATTTGCTGGATGAGGATTTAGCTTCAGGTTGGCTGTCCACATCTACTGTATGTTTCTAAGTGTGAATGCAGTGTGATGTTAACTGTGCATGGCTTAACTCCAAAAGAAGGCTAAAGAAAATCCAAGAAATGTTTTTTTTTGTTTTACAGAGTAATCAAGAGGGTCATACAGTGTTTTGCGTGGAAGGTATAACAGGCTGTATTAGATTGCATAACCAACAACAATTTGTGACACAATTTTGGACACAGCAGATTAATTTCCCTATCCTCCAAATCCGCCGCTCAGCACATTATCAGCCTTTCTACACTCCGAAAAACAACAACCACATTCACACAGACCCACACTATGCCCCCAATAAACAACATCTCACTGTGCAAGAGATTTAACTAAATCATGTTTTCCTCTTCAGTATTAACTTGTTTTTCTCTGTCTCTGTACGAATATAAGAATCCCACTGTGACATTTATCCCTTCTTGTGGGAAAAAAAAGGGAAATCAAATAAACTTTTACGATCCACCGTTAAGACATCAATGGTATTAAATTCACAATGTTGTGAAGCAGAAACAAGCCATTAACAGCAAACATTTAGTATTTTTCACTCAAACGTGAAAACAAATGGTTCGGTGTTCATAATTTAATTTTTCATGCATTTATTTTTTGCAATCTCATTTTGAAGCTTCACAATAACAGTTCATCCTAATGCGGCTGAATTTAAGTGTGTCAATTTAAAAGAAGACATGTGCTGTGCAGGAAACAAGGGGCGCCGAGGGAACACCCAGACACATTTGGATGACTAATAATAGTCCTCGCTTTCAATGAATCATGGTCATTAGGCGCAGTAAGAGAAAATATTCTCACTTCAGTCCCCTGGCTGGTTTTTGGATACACAAGACGCCGAGCCCTAACTCACAAAACCAACAAACAGCATCTCCACCACTCAACATGATAACGCAGTTTAGCAAATAAAGAGTTTATAAGAGTTTATTTTTTGCTGCACTCAGCCTCCACTTGAAAACAGAGGGTCATGGTGTAAGAAACGGAGCACCCAGATTGAAACGGATGAGTGTAAGGCTGTAAAAGAGGTCTAGAGGCACCGGGAGATGGAGAGAGGAAGGCAGACAGAGAAAGAGAGAGGAATGGTTTGTAGGTGGGGACCTTGAAAAGCTTTTGTTCTCTGAACACAGGGAGTTAGTGAGGCATCACTTGGCAGCTGGTTCAAAGCAACAACTCTAAATCAATCTTTTACAGCTTGTCCAAACACACTCACACAGACATGCACACACTGAAAACAAAAAAAAGGACACACACATAGCAGCACCCACAAACAAGCAGACACTTTGTAGAAGACCTGTGTTGAGGAATAAAAAACGTTTTCACTTCAACTCCAGAAGGATAATAGGCCTGAAATAGGAGAGTCTGGCTCTGTGTGTGTGCACATGTGTAAATGTGTGAGTGTGTGTGCTCCCATGCTTTGTTTCTTTAATGAGCTCGGTTTACACACTTCGTTAATTGGCTGGCACAGCAAAGGACCCTGCGAGATCTACAGGCCAGCACACACATATACAGATGCACATCTCCATTTCACTGTGCTTATTTATTCATGTATTAGTTAGTTTGTTCCACTAGGTTCCCTTTCAGGCTGCTCTAGTAATTGCCACTATATTCCCTGCATTGATTTCCACTCCAACGGCTATCCACATGAGCACACTCAAATGCATACGCAGTCGCCGACTCCCTGTGCAAATCTGCCCTCTCAAGAAACAAAGCAATGGCAAATTGTGTTCTCGCTCAATTTATCCATCCATTTATCCATTTAAGTGCAGCTACCTCCCTAACATGTATTCATTTTGTGGAAACAAAGAGACAGGTGAGACAGCAAGAACTATTCTAATTAAAGTTTTGGGTAAGGGAAGAGAGCCAAGCTTTATTTCAACCCCACCCCTCATCACTCTGGCTGTAAAAATAGCATCAACCCCACAATCCGAGGCAGCTGTTCTCTCTGCTTGCGGCTCAGGGATGCTTTCTGGTGAGCGACAGCAGGTACATCGGAGAGATTTAGCTGTGGCTGTACAACAAATACAGTGCAGCCAGACTTCGTCCACACAGGCGTTAGGCTGTTCAAGCAGTGTGTGATTGTGCATTTGGACTATGTGTGTGAGAGAGTCATGCAAAACATGATTACAGATGGGATTGATGGATGTGTGCGTGTGTGTGTGTGTGTGTGTGTGTGTGTGTGTGTGTGTGTGTGTGTGTGTGTGTGTGTGTGTGTGTGTGTGTGTTTGTGTTTGTGGGCAGGCGGGACAGGAGGCCTGCTTGGAGAGATAACTTCTCAAATCTGTCCTCTTCTTCTCACTCACACCCTTCTGCTCAGACCTCTAAAAGCTTACCCCTTAGGCTTACCCCTGCACACACAGATACAAGCAGACACACGCACACGTACGCACAAACCGGATCCTCGTAGCAACCCTATCCCCAACTCCCATTTCAGTCGTCACAGTTCTCTGAAGTCCTTTGGAGCTGTGGCTGATTTGGGTAAGATGGGCATGGAAAGAGACAAGACACAGAGATGTAAAACAAGTGCATCAGCGCAGGTCTGTCCAGCTGGGCTTATTACCTATTAATGAGGAGCATGTGAATTTATGCACATATGCACTCACTTACACTAGCAAACACGCGTTCACAGAGGGAGAGAAAGAGTTGGAAAGGGGTCGTTTAATATTTGAACAGGATGTTATAAAGTCTTAATTCAATTATGGTGACACAAGGAGACCCTGTGGTCCCCACCAAAAACTATTAAAGTATAATGTATTCGTGTCTATATCCTTCTGTATGAAACCAAAATGAAAAATGTCTTGTCTTGTTTGTCGTTCATGCGCTCGTTTGCTAGAATTACTTTGTTTTTTTTTAAGAAGCTTCCCATCTCGTCTTTGTGCGCATAAACCAACAACTACACCTCAGATAGATTTCCTCTGCACCGTCCTTCATTGCTTTAACTCCTCTTCTCCAAGCACCTCTGGGAGTGAGCGGACAGACCAGAAGGACCAGGCTGCGTCAAAGAGATTCCTCAGATCTCGGCTTTGAACAAATTTGTCCCTAAACCAGCAGAGTAACCCCACCTCGGACGACACGGGCCAGCACTGTCATCACGTTGAGTGGGGTGGAGAGTGTTCGGGAAGTGACAACATTAGTAAGAGATGATTGTGATCTGAATAATTCATGTCAAGCACACCAACCAGGCAACGTCTAGCGCCGCTAACGTGTCTGGATTGTGGTGTTTGTTCCAGCAGCACCACGGACAGCTCCCTCATTGGATCCCTCCGCTCTGCTCAGCACCACGGAAAGCTCCATGCTACTCACGGTGCAGTCTGGATGACACTGGACAGCCTTTCGGAGGTCCTTTAAAAGACTTACTGGTGAAGTCAGGCATATGCGGATTGTGCTGAATTTTGTGCAGACGGCTCAGTCTGCCACTAATTACGACAGTGTGCAACACAGATGGGGACATTATTACCTGACGATGTTGCATATCCGCAGTGGCATTGACATTACCGACCGATGAAAACTTTCACAGGATTTTAACTGCTTCCTCAGTGCATGTCTGTCTATATTTTCCCTTGCTGCTCAGATAGCAAAACAACAAAATGCAGATGCACAATCCAATCAATCTTTAAACAAGGCAAAGCTCTAAACAAGTACTTAAGCGAGGTGGCACATTGAGCTAAATCCTAATGCCACCATGCTGACAATAACATTGCTGATCTTTAGCCGGCATAATGGTTGTTCAACAACTTAGTGTAGCTATTTGTCCTGTTTTCTCTGTGGTGGACTAACAGACCAACGTTGCCATCTGGAAACCCGCACGGCTATCATGGCTACAAATTGAACATGTTGCTGCCTGAATTATATTTAGAACATTCTTAATAAGCCAAAGCCAAATCATTTCTCGTGAGATAAGGGCAACCAAACGTATCAAATGGCATATTGACTAAAAATAATAAACAGTGTAATTCTTTGTGACCGAAATCCCCAAAGCCATCGACCTCACAAATAAAGCTCCTATTTGTGCCGCTTTCTGCCACAGCTGCAGTCCGGGGGAGGACACAAGGCAGGCTTAGCCTCATCAGATAAAGGCAGGCGGAATGCTAATAAAGTTGGATTCAATCAAATTGAAAGCAGTCTTTTGGCATTTCCGGGCTTTAAAATTAGAATTTTGATTCTGCTCTCTACTATTCCCACAGACTGATTCTGATTCAGCTCATGTTTTGTTATCTACTGACTTTGTACACAGATGAAAAATACTATGATTATAATTGTCTTGAAATAATGTGAAATCATCTTTTCTTATTGTAAAAAAATATTTGCTGCTAAACAAAAAATGCTGATGTCCCATTCACCACATTAGATACCATCTCTTTTTAGTAACTTTTGCTTTTTCCTCACGCCATTTGTTTGTCCAGGGCTTCTGGCATCACTGACACATACGTATCTGGTCTCCTCAGCCTTGTTATAACTAAATCCAGCTGAGCAACACGTTCCTGTAATGAACAACTTTAGCTGCAGGCAGAAAACATTGGCCATCGTTATCCTTCCACCAAATGCTTTTCTCCTGAAAAGAGCAAACCAGCACGGAATATTTAAAATAGCAAATGTAAGAACTATTTACATTGTGTGTATAAAAAGCAGTAACGCAGCTGTAAAATGAAATAGAAACTCCCCTAAAAGAGACTGTAACATTGGTTCCATGGTGCATGGCTGTTTGATTTTCTCACCATATGTTCCCTGAAAGTGCTCAGACTAATGGCGGTGTCATAATATTAGTCATATTAGGGGGGGATTAGTAAGAGAAACCGCCTTAAGGACGTGATCCCTGGGAGGCGATGCCACACACTGCTTGTATTACTGTCAGCATTGTCTCGCACCCACACACACACACACACCGGGAGCCTTAGCGAGCCTCGCATGCTCTCCTCAATGGGATCCGTGGAGAAACAGCCGTCACACCGAAGAACACCACCTGCTGTTACTCATTCCCCTGCCTCCAATGTGGGTTTTTTTCCTCTCATCTATTGGAGTGTTGGTGTGAAACGTATCTTGTAGAAAAACAAAAATGCTCCAGTGATGTTTGGAAGGTTGATTTGAAGGTAAAGATTTTGAAGGTAAAGATTAGAAGAACAAAACGTGCGCTCCTTAACAAGGTGTTCCCTCTCACTGGGCATTTGTGGGTGACTCGACTTGAAGGAACTTCTCGGGGACGGCGGTGTAGGACACACGTGTATGACTTACACAGCAGTATTTTTTTGATGACCACAAAGCTCATTCAGTGTCAACAGCTTCCATTGGATCCAATGGAAGAGTGTCTTCTGGAAGTGTGGGGCAAGATCCTTTTCACTCTAGTGTGTGTGTGTGCAGTGTGTGTGTGTGTGTGTGTCGTTGTGCATGAGTTTATAGCCTGAGGGGCAGATTTTGCCATCAGTGTAGGAATGTGTGTGTGCGAATGGGTGAATGTTGACATATAGTGTACAGTATTCTTTGCAAACATTTGAATAACCAATTTGTTTTCAAATCCGTGTGGGTTTTGTTTTATTTTTGTTTGCTTGAGAGAAACGTTACAAGCCAAGATAAGCTGTTTTATAGAGTTTGTTTGTTGGTCGTCATCAGCCACTGGTTGATACGTGTACACAAAAGTATAAAAATATATATGTGTGTATTTCACCATCTCTTCTTACAGTAACTGCAGCTTAAACATACCAATCTACAGCATACAAAGCTTCAGAATGAATTCAGAATTGCGTAATTAAATATAATTGCATGTGCTGTGGTGTTGCCTAACAACCTAACGAGGCAGCCATAAGGCTAGTGATTCCACTTATAAGAGCGTAATGAAAGACTACAAGATGAAGGGCGCACACAGACAAACACAGGCAGCCAGTGTGCTGCGCCCCGAGCTGAAAACAGGTAACAACAAACAAAAAAGAGCGCAAATGATTAAAGTGACTGAGTCGGTACACGACTCTCATTATTCCGTCAACAGCGGCCCCGCTCTTCACTGACTGTGAGTGTCTGCGTGGTTCCCATGTCGCAGCCTCGCGGGGCGTCATTTGCTCACAACCGAAGAAATGACCAAGACGAGACTCATACAGACCTCACTCACACACACACACGCACACACACACTTTGCTCTCCTAATAACCACCGTGATTGCTGTGTCGTTGTGTTGTTGTTGTTGATGTGGACAGCCGCCGCAGCCAGAGGGTTGTGTGTGTGTGCGTGGCAGTAGGTCTGACTTGTAACTTCTGCTTAACAGCTCCTCAGCCGTAATGACTCAGCCGCGACGCCGCGAAGGCTGGAGCATCTGTGTCGGTCGGTTTATTACCGCTGCTGAAGGTGACACCACATCCACAGCCCCCACACTGGCGCAGGCTCATGTCTCTGCAGACTCATTACCAGAAGCTGGAGCAAGCAATAATCACAAAGAATATGGATTTCTTAATAAGTTGCAACGTGTCACAGCAGAGTTGGCTGCTGCAAAATAAACCATTGGTTGAACATCATTTGAGCCACCGTGGTGACGCAAAATCTACCGCAATACACTTCTGAAATAGTGGTAATTGAGCCTCAATGAACCTGCGATTACTGCAAAATTGAAAAGTGTCATTCAAACATATTTAAAAAGCAATCGCCATTCTATGTTGAGAAACTGTATATTACATTTTATAGAGATAAGCTTTTCCTTTATTCATCTTGGGTTTTGTAATACTTGCACCATAAACCTCCTAAGCTGCTTTAGTAGAAATAAACTTTTTGATAACTGCCAAGCCATATAAAGAAAAACTGACCACAGGGGTGTTCAGTCCATAAAAACAAATGTTTCGAACCAAACATTCAAGATGAACTATCGTATAGAGTGACTGAATCAGTAAACTAGTCGACCTAAGGGGCCAACTCGGACGCTGCATAAGTGACGCATTAACTCACTGGTGTACACACGTACACCAGTGCAGTCGATTGCTCAGCATGGGAAAAAATTCCAAACGGCATAGTTAGTTGAACTGAACTAATCAATCAAAATGTCCCCCTCTGTTTTTGGAATAAAAAGTTGAGTTTGAGAGCAGGCAGCACGGCACAGAGTTTGGTCATTGGCCATTAACATTGTAAATGGAGGACAACATTTGATGACAGGACCCTGGAGTCACTGATGAGGGTGATGAATGGCTTTCAACTCAAATACATGGCAGGTCATCACTCACCGCAGATTTAAGCACAAGCATACTGTGCATTTTTTCGCACAAAGAATCCCACACTCACTCCCGCTCTCTCTCGTTCTCTCCCTTATTAACCTTCTGCTTATCCGCTCACGCTGCCTCGCACGTGCTATTCAGCGCTGAATCGTTGGTAATCACATCAATAGCTGTGGAAAACACTCACATATGCACCTGTAACAAGCGCACACACACAGTTAAACAAATTCATATGATGTGATTCAAAAATGTATTTTTTGTCCGTCTTATTTGAATGTCTTATTCACTTAAGAAGTTAGTACTAATCATTTTTTGTTGTGGATTTTTTTTTTTTAGTTTTAGTTTAGTTGTAGATCAATACTATTAATAATGAATATCTTCAAATTGGCTGTTATTTCCAACAAATAGTCTAAATCCTCCCTCGCCCTCCAAAATGAAAGAAAGAAAATCATTATAAAAACGTCAGTTCTTCCCCCTTGAAAAGAAAGAAGCAGAATGAAAGCCTTGTGGGTTCAGACACAGACACTAACGCTGCATTCGCCTTGTGTTTTGCTCTTGTTTTGTCTCTGTGCCCTATCCAGCCCTTTGGCACCTCATGTTTACCTCCTGGTTTGCGCCGCTCAAACGTTTAATTGTGCCCAATTGTTTCACTCCTGTCATCCAAAGTACTACCAGTAATTTATCTGATAATCAAATGGCTAATTGATCATTCTCCATCAAACACCGAAAGAAAGACTCCACCGATCACAACTTCTCTCTTCTCTGCGGCCTTCCCCGCCTTCTTGCTCTGCGGTGTGTTGGGCACAGAGGTGCTGGGTAAACAGTGGTTCTGCAAAGTGCTTTTTCCCAGGCTCTGAATACCAGGGCAACACAGGCAGTAATGGAGTTTGCTCAGGCGAAGGTAATCCTGGAGCTGTGAGCACAGCATCTGCTGCTGTTTCCCTCTGACGCTGCCCTGTTCCACAGGAGCCAGCGGAGCTGCTGTAGCTGTCACCGGCAGTGTCCCTCACGGGCCGTTAGAGAGCAAAGCCATGTGTTTGAGTGAAGGGGTATTTTCTGCAGCAAAGAAAGTGTGTCAAAAGTATGTTTTTGTGTATGTGTGTTGTGTGCATCCTGACTCCTGAGTAAAAAAAAAAAAGGCATGCAGATAAAGGGATGGTTTGCTCAAAGACGTGTGTCTGTGGGGGAGGAAAGCTGTGTGTGTGTGTGTGTGTGTGTGTGTGCGTGTGTGTGCGTGCGTTTGGTGGAAAGCTCTGGGTCTGTGTGTACTGTATATGCGTACAAAGAGAAAGAATCTAAAAAAAATATATGTTTGGATGTGATAGCTCACCTTTGGGAGGCGGGATAAGAACAGGGCTGCCGGCTAGGAATGAATTTACAGGGCCTGATCTCCCAGAAACAATTTCTCCGTGTGGGTTACACACATTTAGAGTGGCTACTCGGCCCCCCTGGGCCTCGGCACACCGCACACAGCTACTGGAGGTGGCCAATGAAATACAGAACACCTTTTATAGGACACATGCTTTTTATTTATTTGATTTATCCCCTGTAGCTTTCTTCACTTGCCCTCCGTCTCCCCCACCCCACCCCTCTCTGTGTGGGTGTGTTTTGGTCTCTGCCTCACTTGCTCCCTCTTTTCATTTGTTTCCTTTCCTTATGGATTCTCTCGTATTCGTCACTCATCATGCACAGCTACAGGAGGTGGCGAAACAAAAACAAGATCACTTATTGCGCGTGCTTTTTTATTTCTCCCATGTTGCTTTCCTTGTCCTTGTCATTTTCTCCATCTCTCTGTAGAGCAGTTTTGACAGCATCCCCATGACCCACCGGGCTCATTGGTAGAGGAGAAGGATAAAGGAAGAGACCGGGAGATACATGTAGGAAGAGTATTTGCTCATAGTGCAAGTGCGACCTAATGTTGGGAAATTGTGGATTACGGAAACATGAGTACTTGCTGTATTTTAAGGACAGCTCGTGTTAGCTTTTGGTCATGTTGCCATGAGGAGGCGGGATAAAATGGTCCAATTTGAACAAGTCCCGCGGACTCTGCAGTGCTCTCGACACACAGCTATCTGTTTTCCAGAAGCAAACATGCACCGGGGCGTTCCTGTGGCACAGAGATTAGGACGCCCACCATGACCTTTGTTGCATCTCTCCCTGATTTCCTGTCACCTTTTCACTAACACCAATGTGGATCCAGCTGTCGCAGAAAACAGGCTGTGATTACTTAATGTGTATTAAATGACATGCCTCAAAAGAAGATAGAGGTTGCATAAATGCGTGTCAAATAGTCAACCTCTATTAAAAGAATGTAACTCTAAATACTCTTATCAAGTATAAATGATGTTGCTCACTTGAAAGTAACTTCCTCTGTCGTCATTTTTCCTTCTTTTCATCCATTCAAGCCCATTTGAGAAGCATTTTAGGAGCTAGTGACGGCTCATGTACTTTATTTTAGTGCATTCTTGTATTTTCCGCACAAACCTACCCAAAATCTGCCCTCCCCCTGCATTGCTACTGTCCTGTCGATCATGCCTCACGGTTAATTCTATTCCTGCTTTTCTCCCTCGCTCCATTTTCTCTTCTATGTTCCTCGGAGGAGCTCGTGAAAATTGAGTGAGAGTGGGAGACAGAGACAGATGGAACTGGAGGATGTCAAAAATGTGTCCACACGTGGGATGATGACCATCTTTGTTTGAATCAAATCACCTTTTTTGTACAAACACTGGTTTTATAATCATGTCACGGTCCTTTTGAAGGCCAGAAATAGCAAATAGCATGATTTGGAGAGACAAATGCTGCATGCAGGCTGTTCTCACAGCGTTAACAGGTCTTGCCTGAAACCAGAAGGAACCGTAACCTACGTACTTAACTAATGCCATTTCAGTAGCTACTGCAACCTAAACAAGGACCTATTTGTGAAACGTTCTGTACTGAAGTAGAAAATGTCCCATCCTTAGTCGATTTATTCATCCCAGAACCTTTGTGTGGTTATTTTAACCCAAAACACAATATTTTTTTCTGACGCTAACCAAGCACCTTTATTGTCTAAATCCCAGGGGTTTGCACAGTTGCAATTATTGTTGCTTGTTGCTTTATGTTCCTTGGAAAGCTCACAAAAAATGATTGGATAACTTTTTTAAGAGGAGACGTATTGCTCCCGAGACGTTACCTCTAACAGGGGTTTTGAACACATCCGAGGATAAATGAAGTCACTGTAACAACTCGCAGCCTCCATCTGGCCACCAAACTGAAGCACTGCGGCCAAAAAAGGTCACCTCATAAATTACCATCTACAGTACATCAGGTGATCCGTGATGCTGCTGCAGAAGAGCCCACCACTGCGTTCAGGCTGATGAGTGACATACTGCGTGTGCGTGAGATAGAAAGAGGGGGGGAGTTGGGGGAGAGGGAGGGAGAGAGGCTGTGCAACTCCTGAAAACCACAATCATTTGTTTTTTTTCTATAAAATCCCTATCTCAATAATGACGCTCACACCATGTCAGGGTACGTTGATGGGATATTCCCATTTCTGATGCGAGTATAAAATCTCCAAAATCTAACGGGTGAAGGAAGTGTTCTCTTTTCTGTTCATAACTGCTTTAAGAAGACAAAAAAAGACTAGTTTGCCATCAAGCATATTAATCTTTCCTGACAGGTGTTTACTATTTTACTTTGTCTCACGCGCGCTGCAAACACTCAACAGACCGGGCGGTTCTCTGCAGGTTCTCTGCAGGCACCGAGCCGGTGGTCTCGTACCTGTCGGTGAGGTGTGACCGTGTTCTGTTCAGCCCAGCAGGTGGTCCTCTCTCCTCATAGCCGCTCCACTATCCGACACGGAGGAGAGGCTGGCATCCCCTCTGCGGTACCAGAAAAACGGGTTACTCCCTCACACCGGCCGCTCTGGTTCGACTGGAGCGGCAAAAGTTACACCATCCCCTCCACCTCCAGAGCCGGGCAAGAGAGCAACGACGCCCGTGGCAGATACGACCCTCCTGGGTTAAAAGCAGCGGCGACTCCGGTGCAAGAAAAACAAAAAAAAAGGGGGTCCCCTGAAAGTTCCGCTCCTTTCCCCCGCTTCTACACAACGGCTGAGACGGGAAACTTAGTTATTAAGACATAGCAACATGGACGAAACATCCAACTTAAAACATCAGCCCCCTTTCAAGCCTTTTGTTTTTTGCACCGCGGAAGCCCTTGTTTATCCTCCGGATGGGGGAGCGACAGGAAAGTAGCCGTGTGCCGGGACAGAGGTGCCAGGCGGCCGGGGGAGTCGGGCAGACTGTCGGCGCGCTCCCGCCTGTGCGCCTGGAGAACACGGAGCGCAGCTGCGCCTGTGAAGCGGAGCAGCGCCCCCTGGCGGCTTGAAGAGGCAACTGGCTGAGTGGAGAAGGAGCATGCAAAGAATGTAAATGACGCATGTACAGTGATGTGAGGAGGACCATGCGTGTGTTGCTGTTGGAGGTATGATAATTGTCATAGATTGGCAGACAAATAGAAAGAGGCACGAGCTATTACGGCTATTACAGACCCCATCAGCAAACACACACACACACACACACACATCAAGTGCTCGCTGTCATGTGTCAGCAATTGCTCTCCTGGGGACGGAGGCTGGACATTGGGAAAGCCTGAGATGTTTGTGTCACTTCAAGAAGGACACAACCATTTGGATCTCCAACTCCCTCCCCTCGTCTCTCTCCCTCTCGCGGCTGTGCGAAGTTCAAATTAAATTGAACTCACTTCAGCTGAGCTATGGGCCTTTCCCAGTAGACTAGACCAACAGGAGCAGAGGGGGTGATCGACACCATGCCCAACCAAACTGACCCGTGTGTGAGTGTTAGTGTTTGTGTGGGCGTGTGGTCTCAGTCTTTCACTCCCTGGAACAACCTGAGCTGTTCAAGGAAGTTTACTCGTGACAAATGACTCTGTCCAGACTCTGTGACTCCATTTGAGGAGGCAGCCCCACAAGCTCCAGGGTGTTACTGTGTGTGCGTAGCCGTGTGTGTGTGCACGCACCGAGGTGTGTCTTGTCTGTGTGCTAGAGAAACAGGTAATAGTATCATATATATTATCTGTTTCTCCAGCACACGGACGAGGCCACAGAAACCAGGCATTTGAGTTGTAAAACGCTGTTGAAATTCTCGCTGTGTGTGTACAGATTCATAGTGAGGGCATGATTGTGCCCGTGTGCATGTGAGAAGGTTCAGTGCCAGTGTCATTTCACCCAGTGAGCTAATCTGTTACTCTGACAAAAAACTCAGATTACTGAACTCTCCTCTTCCTTTCGTCCTCACTCTCCATTTTTTTTCTCTCTCTCTCTCTCTCTCTCTCTCTCTCTCTCTGAATCATGGATAACCAACCCTTTGGATTCATCTTCCACACAGTTCTGGTAGCACAGTTAAAATTCAGGATGTGGATTGCAAGATAACAAACAGAAACACACATGCAGGCGAGATCAATGGGCTACTAACTTGTAACACCTCAAAATCAACCTCATTCCCTCGGGATCCGTGGCATTCGCACGCATCCATCCTCACCCCCACACATGCACGCACGCACAATTGGTGAACTCCCAATCACACAGGGCGGGATTTAATGTGTACCAATCAGAGTGCTAGGTGGATTTCTGCCACAACATAAATAGTTAATTCCCACAGAGAGAGGAGCTTTGCGGAGCACACGACAGCCCAGGGGAGTCATCTTTTTTGCGTACATGGAGAGGCACATGCCAGCACACACACACACACACACACAGCTACGTGGGCATGTTAATAATAATAATAATCGTATCACGTTTGCTTGTTTTCTTGAATCACAGATGGGAAATCAGCTCAACATTTTCAAAAACTGAAATGGAGAAATATGCTGGCTGACCATGAGATAATCCTTAAGGCAGGAGAAGATGCCACATGGCCTTTCATAAAGCAGTGAGGGCTGCTAATGAGTTCAGACAATCTACCACGCGCAAAACCTCACGGAGAACATAAAAAAAGCAATATTTCATCATTTCAACGGTTTTCCTCTCAGCCACTTGCCCATCGGTGTCTAAGTAGATTTTTAAAGCTGCTATCTAGTATTTACAGCCAACGGAGGAGGAATACGCTCCAGTATGTCAGACATTAAGCTCCGCAGGCGACGCTCAACAGTCGTATCACTTCCTTTGGCTTCAGGATCTTTTCACGGGTTTTGGGGCCATAAGAATACTATGGAATAACATCAAATC
Source organism: Apeltes quadracus (assembly GCA_021346845.1). Classification (NCBI taxonomy): domain Eukaryota; kingdom Metazoa; phylum Chordata; class Actinopteri; order Perciformes; family Gasterosteidae; genus Apeltes; species Apeltes quadracus. The sequence goes on along the minus strand of CM037928.1, from coordinate 8,337,541 downwards.
TATATCTTATAAGAATAATGCCTTTCTCCCGTAGCAAACACACATCAACACCGCCCAACATTTGATTGTCAGCTGAAAACTTCAGAGTAAAAGATGAGGGCTTTTTACGTGGCACCATGTGTGCAAATGTGCTTGTGTTTAAAAGCCTCGCCGCAGGACTCTTATTAGAAAAACCACGTGGCTCTGAGTGCTGCTGCTGTGTGCATCTCTTCATTTGGAATGAACACCCAGAAAGACACACGTCGTGTTCTGTGCTGCATTGGCAGGCAGTAACACCCGGCATTAGCATATGAAAGACGGCAGCTGGAAGGTGGAGCTGTCGCTGTTGTTGTTTCTCGTTGCTCGATGTGTTATCCATTTGGAGGGCAGCTCCTCTGTTCCTGCTAACCCTCGGGGCTGCTGCGCTCCCCTCTGGTCTTTCTGTCTCCTACTTCCTCCATGTAGAACATCCCCAGAAAGAAGGGACCAAACAGGCACTGTTCATCATATTCTTTGCCGTTGGCTCCATGGAAAACTAAGAGAAAGAGAGGAATCTTTGAGAAATTCACTTCTAAACTCAAAAGAGATGAATAAGCCGTTTCTTTTTATGTAAATTGTGCTTTTTAAAAGAATTTGATCTAAGGCTTTAAAAGAAAGTTGCGGCGGATCACTCATCGCAGACCATTAGTGGAGTTGAAAGACAGAGCTGCCCTCGTCAAAGAACCCTTTTTTTCTCAAACAGCAGCATTTGAACTCTTCTCAGTTTCTCTCCCTGAAAGATGTAAATGTTCAAACAGACTAATTCCCTCAAAGCCTCGACGAGCACGAGAGATCAGTCTCTGCCCTCATTGCTAATTGATGGTCTCGCATCGCAGCTTGAAAGCTCCATGAGTCTTGCTTGAGACTCTCATTTGCATCAACTACGCTAGAGTTAGCCGCATTAAGATTACATGACAGACATGCCAGACACACCGTATGCTGATCCGCTTTCTGCCGCGTTAAACGCCATTTACAGAACACGGAAATGAGCCGAATCATCTCAATGCCAAAAAACAGGTGGTAGGATAGCCCGCTGTTATTCAGATGGTCAAACTAATGTTGCTCTCTTCCTCCCCTTTTCTTTGAGGCTGGTCAAACCACAGGCACGTGCTTCCCTCCCCAGCCCGCGCTTTTCCCCCCGAGGAGGCCGGCGTGGTGGGTGAACTTCAGACAAGAGAGCAACATGACAGATCGACTGGCATCGTTTTCCCAGCTGGCATGGCAGCACCTGGAGATCCTGCTGGGAGAGCTGACTTTAGAAAGGATCGCCTATGATGCTCCGCTCGCCCCGTTGCCACGGCACCATGCACATGGAGCAGCGACCAGACCAACGAATGCAGGTGTAGATCCGTTTGGTAGTTTTTGTAAAGTTAATCGCTTCTCTTTATTTAATTCAAGCTCTTGTCACATCTTGACTATTGGCTCTGTTTTCTGTCTTCTGGCTCCAGTGTCTTACAGGAGAACTGTAAGATGTGGGTTATGATTCTCTGTTGGTTTGCCCCGAAGAGCCGGCCCTTTCACACAGTCTCACAGTGAGTATAGTGATATGCACCCTTCAAGGAACAGTGTGTATGGTTTAGATTCATTGGTAGAAAGATAATATAATATAACATAACTATGTTTAAATCAGTTTATAACCACCTAAAAGTTTTAAAGTTCTATATTGTTTTGTAAAGCACTTATCTAGTCATAGAGAATACTTTAGTATTGATAAGTGTTGCTCCTAGTTTTAATACAATTGTATGATCATTATTTGTCCTTGGTTTGGAAGAGGAGGGGTGAGTGAAGGAGTAATTTGCTGGTTGCAATCTGCAAAACACCAACATATGACCCTACATTTTAAAAGCTGTTCCGTAAACTCGTCTTGGATCACTCTGGCTTACTGGTCCACTAAAATAACAACACGCTACAATGAGCTACAATGCAATTCATACGAGGCTGTGGTTGATTCCCTTATTTTCATGTCAAAAGACCAAACATTTTCCAAAAGAACTCCAATGTCCAAGGTCCAATGGTCGAGCCCCTGCAGTATCGGCCTAAGGACACGCTGCATTGCAGCTTCCTCACATCCTGTTGAGTTTGGTGAACACACCCAACGCGTTCCTTCGGGCCTTCTACAGTAGAATTTGACCAGTCCACAGTACTGCAACCACTTTGACCAGGGTGATGATCTCTTTTAACTGGTGGGAGTCAGTTTAACCCATACGTGGAGAATGAGATGTGCACCAGCTGCAGAGCTCTCTCAGTGCAACGAGAGACTTGTTTCCCTGACTTTTTAAAATATTCAGAGGTGAAGCGGTGAAGATGATGTCACAGCTTCGCAGTGCAAACACAAGCTGCGTTTCTCCATAGTGCAATAGAGAGTAACAGGGAAAAGGTCTTAATACCTGACAGAACAAATTTTCTCTCATTTTTCAACCAATCCTTCGGTAGTGTCTTGACCTCTCAGCTGCATTCATCTGAGCAGCAGGATTGTGAGGTCCTGTTAGATAATCTCCTGAGCACGATCAGATACAGGCGCTACAACGCCACTCATAATCCAAAATGTGAGATTTTGTTGTTCCGCATAACTGGTTCAGCCCCAAGAATATTTGTTGCTTCTTCAATCTTTCTTTTTTTTAATCCTGTCTCACTCAGTTTCTCTCTCTCTCTCTCTCTCTCTGTCTCTCTCTCCCTCCTTTTATTTCCTTCTGTCAAGTTTGTACACGGCTTTTGTGGGATGGAATCAGACAGATACGGGTTCATTTGGAGACTCGAGAGCAAAGATGCACTGTCAAATGCATTTTTTGGCTTCATGCTGTACTTTATAATAGAGTTAAGAGAGAGGCAGAGAGTGTATTGATTTTTATTCGGCTTTAGAGACGGTTCCACCACTTGCATCGGAAAGTATTAGTAGATATTGTGCCCTGCTTCCACAATCGTGCTACTCTGTGGCTGGATTACAAGGTCAGCCCCAAGTACTGATGCACGCTTTCAACTTTTGATATTAGAACAGCACGTGAGGATGAATTGACCTAAATGGCCTAAGATCAGAGTTTTACTGTCACAGATATTCCGGGTTTTTTTAGGTTTGCATGAATTTCCCATCCCCATAAAAACCTGACGAGAAAGAGGCAATTGTTTGTGTAGTTGTTCTGCTAAACGATAGTCTGTCCAGCATGGATTCGTATCTAGACGGGTTTAGACTCCCTGATTGTCAAACAGCATCCCACCCATACAGATGTGCGTCCACAACCCTACAGAGGCGTCCCTGTGCAGAAAGCAATTCAGTCTGTTTGTAAACGCTGCCAGGGGGGACCACACTGCACGCATTCATCCGTCTCACCCCTCGCTCGCCACTTGTCCCCCACCTGCTTCCCCTCTTCTCCCCTCGCTTCTTTCCTGACCTCCTCATTCTCGCCTGATGACAGCACCTACACTTGATTAATGGTAATCCATGCTGGCTAAGTGGCAGCGTCTTATATGGGGCAGCGGGGATGGTTTTCACTCACTCTTTCTCTGCTCCCAGTTGCGTCTTTTACTCAACTGTCTCCAGCTTACTGGGTAAAAAGACACCAGAGGGAGCCACGATGAAAGACCCTTTGGAGAGGAGACAACCATTGAGCCCATATTCCATCCTACTAATAGCACTATTTTGAGGAGCAATCAGCTCTGAGAATAAGTAGGAGGAGGCAGACAAGGTCACTGGTTGTAAATATCGTCTTGTGGAGAAACACGTTGGGTTTTTTTTATTTGGTTTTGGCCTTTGTTAAAATGTCAATGTTGCAGTTGAAGGGGGATCGAGCATGAACAGAAGGCAGAGATGGTTCATGAGACGGCAATGAACTCCCAGAATAGCTTAATTAAATTAACTAGTTTTTTAACAGTAAGTAAAGATAGGCATACAAAAGGAGTTTTTTTGTTGTCACTATTGATGTGATTCTAGGGCCCTCTAGTGGTCCAATCTGTTGTATGTCGGTGGACCAGTATTGGAAAATGGGCCGATATGGCTTGCTTTTCTTAAGGGTCATTGACATATGAAGACACAGTATTCTCACATCTTCCCATAAATGCTCGTCCTAAAGTTTCTAGGGCCCACATTCCCTGACCCATAGTTTTTTGTCTTTAGCTTTTTTTCTAGCTTTTTATTTTATATTTTTATACATACAGAATGTTTTGTTTTCTGTGAATTTGATGCCTGATGAAGGTCTATGGCCCAAACATTGTGTAGACATTAATCCTACCTCGCCTTTCAAAGCAGACGTTGACTCCAATCTATTAACCAAACAAGGTTAATGAGGGTGCTGTCCTTCCGTCTCCTGTCACAAGCTGCATGTTATGCATGCAGCTTGTACTGTGTGTGTTGCACCACTAAGGGCCACTGCATCCTCACATATGATCTGGGTGAATCTGTAAGGGTGAAGTGAGGACATTTATTCCACCTAAACCTCCTGAGCCAACTTCCCTACGGACTTGGTGGGTGACCCAGTAGTTCGCCGCATCCTGGATCTTGTTCTCTTGTTCTCCTTGTTCACTGATGAATCACACTGATTCATAATGACCAGTGAGAGAAAAAGCTGAGGAATGCCGGGAAGGGGTTTCTCAGAGATGTTATTGACATATTGTGGGTTTTGTCCATGCGGAAAATTTGACGAGCTCCTGTAAATCAATGAAAGGCGTAGGTCTTTGAACGTGCAACTTTTGATACACAAGCCGTCCTCTCAAAAAGTGCGTATGCCACTCCGGACACAATATCAGCCTAGTGTGTTTTACCATAATTCATTTTTACACAACAAAGTTACACAAAAGGGTTTAATAGTTTACTCTATTGTTAAACTACCATCTGAATTGAAGTCGTTTAACAACTACAGTGCTGCCTTTGAAACCAGCAGTACACCGTGTAAAGGTGACATGTTGACACTAGAGTCTACTATACAACTCTATAATTCATTTTTGGTTGATAACACATAATTGTAAGACACATTGCACAAGGCCTGTAAACATGTTTCCGCTCCATTGTCCCAGTCTATTTATCTAAACTTTTGGATAGACTTATTTGGTTTATTTTACCATGTGACTCTAACACATTTAAATATAACTAATAGATAGATACAGTGAATTAATGTGGAAAAGTTTGTCTATGTTGTTACAATGTGGGAGTTTCCCCTTGAGGCAATATAAACTTATTTGATGGTCTCTTCCATATATTTGGTGAATAGTAGTGTACATGTCTGTGCTTTATTCAGCAGTTAGCAATGGTGATACATGCTAATGATATTTCTATATTGACTAAAATAATCCTCTAATTATCCTAACCTTTTTTTTTATTTCTATAACTATGAACGGAAACACAGAGGTGACACGAGATTTAGAAGGAATCACAATTATGCATTTTTAGGTGGTGCTGTAAATTTAAAGGTGAAGCTTCTCAGTTACGGACTGTTTAACCACGCTATGCTACGACTCTTTTGGATTTGATAATGCTAATAGCCTTCTTTGCATATTGGACTAGGTGTAAAAACCTGAGAAACTCAAAAGCTTGAACATAATTTACACTAAAGACGACTCTGAGTCTACAACTCCCCAACACGCATGTATGTATCCAAACAATTAAACAATCTAAATATACACAAACAGCAAATGCACCATGTCGCATGTAGCAGTGAACGGAGGGTCAGAGAGTGAATGATGGAGAGAATTGGGATGTTGTAAGCACTCTGAATTTGCAGCTGCATTGCAAAGGCTAATCCTTCTCCGCTCGGCACACATCAGCCAGCAGCTCCACCTACCAGACAGCTCACAGAAATACCATCGGCATTTTACGGGACAGGGAGGTGCCATTGTGCACGGTTTTATTTTAAACTACAGTATGTGGGTATTACCATGGAAACGGCCGAGAGCCATCCAAATTTCTCTCAAAGAGCCATGCCACAGAGAAGTAAGATATATTCAGTATGTTGTGCTTCAAGCCTCTCAACAACTAAGTCTTTGTTTTGTGAACATTGCCAATGGAGTTTTTCTTTGGGTACAATACAACTTCCCAATGAACTTTAAAATAACTGATGCTGATAAGCATGTGATAGTTTATAATAGGCTAGTGTCTGTTGGTAGTAGGCCAGTTAAAGTCCATTTCCAAACACAACAAGAAATGATAACACTGATAATGATTCAAAGAATAACAATTATACTAATAATATTTTGATTCTGATAAGCTATAATTAATGAAAACAACATAGGATGATTGTGTTAAATCAACAAGGACTGAAGTATTCCTCTAAGTTTTTACAAAAGGCTACACATGTCGAAAAAGTGCTAGTGAGATAATTTAAAAACCAACTAATGGGGGCAATTAGAAGATATGCAAGATCCTTATATAAATGATGTCATCGCTAACCGTAAAGGGGAGGGGACCTTACAACGGTTGAATTTATTTCAGCCAATAGCGTGCAGACACTGGAATCTTAAACAGTGAAGACATTGTGCTGCATTAATGTGCAGTTGGGAATAATAGTTTGTTTCTCACATTGCTGAATACACACATTTGAAAGTGGCAGGACATGAGTAAAAGGTAGATTTGTAATCAGGACATAATGCATTTTTTTCCTTCCGTAAAATTCAATTACTGAGGCAATTTAAGAAATATAGGTGCAAATTTTAGCAATCAATATAAAATGCAATATAAAAGATTATGAAATCAATAACACAATCCACATAACTGTTGGTATTTATCATTTTTATTTGTAGGTTCCAATGATGTCGCGACATTTCTTCGAGCCAGATCATGAAAGCTATGATTTCCCGTTTCCGAGTCGGTCCCTGAACGCATAGTTGTGGGCGGGTCTTTATGCTGTCGCTTCGGTCGCTTCTTCCTCCGCCGTTCTTCAACTCTACGGCTGCTTCGCGGACAGAAGACATTCGGGCGGTGGGGGGGACACGAAGGTCTCTAATATTTGAAAGCACACTGCGGTAAAGGTAAGCAGATATCATGTCCGTTACACCCATTTCATGTCGTCTTCGCGGAAACGCGCTCAGAGTCCGCAAAGCGAGTCGGAGGTGAAAAGGAAAAGTGACTTAACGTTGCGAAAGACGCGTCAATTAAGCGAGAAACTAAAAGCAGCCGCTCGGCGAGCTGGAACCTGTTACTTCTTTAAGAAGTCCTCCCCCCGTCCGCGAAATCGCTTACGTGTCGCGGCGGCTAGTTACGGTAAACACAAATAAAAAGTACCGTGGGACACACCTGTTTGTTATCTTTTTAGTCGGAGATATGGATCATATCCGCACCGAGCCCCGTATCGGCTCGGGCTGTGCCTTTTATTACGTCATTTAATGACCATCGCTATCAGCTGTGGAAGAAGACACGGCTGAACTCGGACTTGTTTTTCGAGACGAAACGCATCGCCTCTTTCGCTGCGGGAACCTGTTTGGCCACTAAATGGAAGTTCGCGGAATGGGAGTTTTTTTCTTTTTTTGTTGTTGTTGTTGTTTTGTTTCCCCGCACAGGAATCACTAGAAATAAATCTATAAATAATACTCCTACGCGGCCGAGTGCTTGTGTGGTTTCGTGTCCTCCCTCAAAAGTGTCTCGCTGTTGAAGCGTCGGTCGGTCCCGAGGACATTCCTCCCTCGGAGTCACCACACCCTTGTTGTGCTGCTCGCCTCGCTGACCCGCGTGTCTCACACGGGCTTGTTCCCTCATGATAAAGAGGCTTGTCCCCCGGTACGGCCATTCACCGACGGGACTGCTCACCTGCTCCGTGTGCTCCTACACTCTCACGCAGGAGATTAAGCGGCAGACACACACACACGCACACGCGAGAAGAATGGTGCTTTAAAAAAATCTTCCTGGCCTTAACTGTGTGCTTTTTTTTTTTTGGTCAAATGTTTGTGTGGCTACTATATAGCAGGAAGTATGATGTCATTGTAGCCAAACAGCTGACCAGGCAGTTTGCAGGTAGGGGTTGGAGGAGGAAGTGTTACCCACTCGGCCCACAGAACAGAAATCGGTGCCAATGCAGCGGAAGGACATGCGGAACTCCACACAGGAATGAAAATGTCATCGTGTCTGCAGCTGTCACGAGCAGCATTACTGTCGATTTGATCTCTCACTCTTATCATGTGACGTGACCCAGAGCCTCTGTATGTGAAGTGCGCTGTGTTTAGATTGTAACCGTAAAGGACAAGTGTTGTCATTTGCAAATAGAGACTGACGTAGATGGTGAATTGGATATGTGTTTTTCAAGGTTTTCTTGGCTTGAAGTGACTCAAATAACCCTAAACTTCTAATTAAATCAATAAATCCTTCATAATGTGTCATGGAGAACAGTTCTGGAACAAAAGCTCAACGCGAGTGTTTCCTCAGGCCGTTTCACCCTGGAGCTGCAGCTCATTCTGTTCCCCTGGGGATGCACCCGCCCTAATACTCGGCTTCTACTCGTTGCCTGTTGCACACGCCAGCCTTCGGCCGTACAGATGGTGAACGCAGGAAGTTCTCCCAGGCGAGGTGGTGCTCGGGGGGGGGGGGTTCATGGCGTGCTCATGCTCATGGCGGTTTGTGTATTTTAAGGCTGTGGCGCTTATCTGCCGAGTGTTCAAACACAATGTTCCACCCGGTCATGTCTTTGATTTGTCAGGACAACTTTCCATCGACAGTGTTTTCTGATTTTCTCAGTGTCCCACTGAAAGTGAATTTAAGGGCAGTTTCTCACTGGAACACAGGAAAATGCTGAGTTTAGGCTTATGTTTTCTGGTCATCTGACCGGGACAAGCAAACATGTCCTCACGGATAATTGTTTGACGGCTGCTGGTTGTGCAAAGAGTAAACGGAATGGAAAATCCTTGACTGGTTTGGGGGGAGGGTCTAGTTTGGAGGCTATTTGCTCGCTGCTTGTGGTTTCAGGAAAGCCGAACTGGTTTAATTTATCCCTCGATACTTTTTTATTAACAAAAAGCGGTGAAATACATAATGGTAGCAGGCCTCATTTTTAATATTAAACTCTCAAAATGACAAACATCCCGATCCGGTTTTAGCGTTTTATTCTGTTTAACTACAGCGAAGAGGACAGATTTGTCTGTTCTCCGGTGAATACGCGCTCTGCAGCTGGTGTCTGTGTTGAGCCAAAGACGGTCTGTTAAACAACGCATCGCTGTGGTGAGGCTGTGGGTGGACTGTGTGTTTTTGTTGTGGTCGTCGTTGAGTACATATCAACAGGGCTCTCTACCAAAATAACGGATACTGTCAATAATTGGACAGTCAGGTTGACCCAGTGGTTCTGTGACCGTATTTGCAAAAAGTGGGATACAGCCATCGTTTGAATGTTGCTGGTGCCGACTGTGAACATTTAAAGCTGTAGGGATTCGGCCTTCTCTTCCAAGGAAAGGTGATCGAACTTCTTCGGGGTGCTGTGGTTGTAGCATTTAGTTGCAGCCAAAGTTGAAACGGTAACCTCCACGAGAGCAGTGATTTGAAATGATTGGCAACTCATTACTGAATTACAATTGAAATGCTATTAAACGTCCTCCCTGAGTGTTGCTGTAAGGCACAGATGGGCTGGGCGGAGGAGGCAAAGTGTCGTGGTGTCGGATGGGGGCGGCTCCATCCACGCTGCGTCTGTGTGTGGCTTTCATTTTCGCTGTGTCTGGGAGTCGACTGGGAGGAATGCAGCACCCTAAGGATACGGAACATAAGCTCCCTGATGGTGACATCACACTGCAACACAGGAAGAGTGGGGGAGGGAGGGGGAGAACGGGAGAGTAGAGGGGGATGAGTCGGAGGGAGGGAGGACCAGGAACAAATTCAGGACAGAGGAAGGAGCAGGGCTACGAACACAGAAACGGCCCTGAATCACTCCTCCATTTATTTACTTTTAAAACGTAGGCATGTCTTGCCCGTCTCCGTATCTGTTGCTTGGCTACAATATGCTAATGTTCCCGACCACCACACCTCCTGCCCTCCATCTTTCTGACTTTTCTGCCTGTCTGTTGGCGAGCAAAACTGAGAGGCGGATGAAAGGATGATTCCGTGTTCCGTTTCTCTCTTCGGTCCTCCGCTCCGTGGTAAATTGGGTCGGGTTGGTCTCGGTGGCTCTGTCCTAGTTCGGGCTCCAGCTAGGTTCTCTGAGTGCATGTACACTGTACAACAACAAAAAACATCAGTTTGTATGTAAAACGTCTCCACGCGGCCTTTTGTGGCTCAAAGACAAAGTGCTGCAGTCTGATGAATTGCCTAAATTTGATCACTGGATCAGATGATGCATGAATTCAGAAAGGTGTGGGTGCAAAGCCGACAGCGTCTCCGTCCCCAGCATGTTCACAACGCTGCCCTGAAATTCAACCAAAAGCAACGATAACATACGCTTTGTTATAGTGTTTAAAAGTTGGAGTTTGGTGCCGTGTCTTCATGTACAGGAGTGGTGCTGGAGGACGGGGGGGGGGGGATGTTGTGTGTTTAGGAGAAAGGGGTGAGTGGTGTTGAAAGTGGGTGCGACATTCCTCAAAGCTTATGTCCTCCCACATTTCTACACATTCAGACGGTTCGTGAGCTTTCAGTGATCCGTTATGAATCCTCACGTGGAATGCTTTCTCCTACTGGACTGTTTACACTCAGTTTATATTTGTCTGTTTGTGTAACTTTTGTTGGCGGTGTCATGGCGCATTCCAAGGAAAGGGAAATCTTCCTGTGATTCTACATTTTATATATTTTATAGGTCCGATATGGTGCATCTATTGGGTTTATTATCTGGCCAACGCGTCGGTCGCTACAGCAGAAGCCACCACTTCAAGTTCCTTTCATTTGTCCTTCTCTGTCAAACTGGATCAGAAGGTGAAGCGACACCTTCAGGTCCCCACTTGGCCAAACAAGGGCCTGTTTGACTTCTACTCCTCACGTCCTCTCGACATCCATCATGAGGCATGAAATACGATCCAGCAAGTGTCGTTGGCTGGCCCCAAGTCTGAGGGCTTTTCAGAGGCCAAAATGCAGCACGAGCTTATTCTGCTCTCGGGACAGGATTTTACATATTCATCACGAGGTGAAAAGTAGAAATATGCTGGTACATAGTAATCCACCAGGAATTTGCGCTTGCATGTGTTTAATTGGTCTCACAGCCCAGCCCTGTCAGACTTCATCAGGTTGCGCTGCAGCAAAAGTTGAGCCGGATTCTTTTATTGTAGGTCGGGGCTGCCAGTTTCACAGGAACGGCCTCACTGAAAGGCACCGGAGGCTGTACTTATGTTTCATTTAGGTCAAAAGGGCATTCACAATAATATTTTGTATAATACAGAGGGATCTCCGTGAAGAGGGGGAGCGTCTCTCGTCGTGTGTGGCACCTAGTTGGACGGCTTCAAGCGCAAGAACAAAATGCTGACGGATGCCGCCGTCAACAATTGGCAGAATTTGTAAGGAGTGGTTCACATGCAACATTCCACCGAAAACGGAGGTATCATTGTGGACAAAGCGGCTCTGATTGCGTTGCTTTCTGGTCAACGCTGTTTGCTTTGACCAGAACCCGCCCCCTGCCCCCATTTCCATGGAGCAGGGCCGGCTCATACGCTGCGTATGGTGGGGGTGGGTGGAAAGCTACCCGGTAGAAATAAGCGCCTGTTCCGCATGTGCGAGGAATGAGAACTTTGTCCTCTGCCACCACGCAGAGGGACGCGACCTTCCTCCGTGCGGCTGGGTGTGTTTGGGCGTAATGCACCTGTGTTATTGCGTGGTTGCAATGCTGTACTCGACTCACTGCAACACAAATCTTCGTTTTGATTCATCTTTTTTTTTTCCTCCTAAAACATCTTTTCCATAAGCACTGAGGTCTACTTATTGCAAGATCAAAATTAAGGCTACCCTTAATTATTGATTGTTGAACAAATGAGAAACTCCATCACAATGTTGTTTGTTAAGGCTTACTTGCGTCATGAGTTAATTTTGACTTGCTGTACATTATGACCTTGAAATTGTAGAAGCTCTACTGTTTCATACGGGTGTCTTCTCTTCCACTGAGTGCACAGCTGTCTGACTTGAGCAAAAGGAGGAGACCTCCTCGTGCTAATAAAGCTCATCTGAACTGAGGGGAGGAGTTTGACCAGAAAGAATGAGGGGAAAATGGTTGATCTGCAGATCCTTTCCTTTGGCTCACGTTCTCTCCTCCCTCCACTGCTCATCATCCCAGGGACTCGCTTTAAGAAAGAAAGGAAGTAGGAGCAAGTGAGGACAGAAACGTCATGGGAAAAATCCACAAAGCACAGCGAGCACCTGTGTTTTCCAAACAGAGAAGGAATGTTGTTTTAACCTGAGCTTCCAGCAGAAAGCGCATGAAGATGGGTCGTTTATGAATTACTAATACACCAGAATCACTTCTTATTTTCTTTAAAGAAATAACTTTGCTGACTCTTCACTGCTGGGCTGTAATGCAGAGGTTGACAAATGTATTTATAAATTTACATGATCCAATATATTTTTTTTTCACTGTTCCAAATATTTGGCAACGTTAGCATTCCTACTTTGTCATCTTGCTGTGAAGGTGAATTGTTTATTTTACATAACTTTACACATTTTACAATTTGGGTTTAGTTTTTCATCTTCTGGAAAAATAATCCAGGTCTTCAATCGCCTGAACAGCTGCGCTTATTTAGGGAACAAGTCATCGGAGTGCCCGTTCCCATTATGAGCTGCCCTGGTTTGCACACACATTAGTGCAGCGGCAAGGGGCCATTATCCTCACTGAGCACCATGTGTGGCCCCTGAGCCGACAGCAGCACACTGGGAGCGCTAACGTCTGCAATGAGCAGCGCTACTCTGGAACAGCTCAACATCTGCTGTGTGTGTGTGTGTCCTTTCTGCTGGCAGCGACAGTATGATGAATGGAGTAACAGCGGTCTGCTATCGCTGGGAACAGGTGGCCCTCTCCAGAGACAAACCGGCCTGATTTAATGTGAGGGAGGGAAGACTATCTGAAATGTGTCTTTTTGATTCCTGTGTAAATGCTCGTGGAGATTAAGGCCAAATGAAATCTGTGGTGATGCAAATTTGAATTGGTCTTTTTTTAATAAAGCGGAAGAAAATGCAGTTCACGCAATAAATGACATAATGCATAGATGCATTTTGGTCGGAGCCTGTTCCCATTAATGATTTAATAATCTGTTTTTGAGCATTTGGTATCAACAGGAGCTTTCCTGCCGACCTTTTTGAGGAAACCACTGTTTATACGCTAAACTGCTCCTCAGAGCAGGGTTGCAGGTGGACATATTGCGTTATTATACCTGTTGGCGTTTGGGGATCTGATGATGGTTACGTCTTGTAAACACCAGACTGAATTAGAACCAGTTTATCCGGCAAACTTCTGCGCAAGGAGGTTATTTACACACCCAGTAAATACTTAACATTATTCATTTATGAGTTGTTTACAGCTAAATTATCCATTGAAAAGCTATTTCCTTTTTAGGTCTGTTTGCTCGCATTACTGGCTCTCTTCCTGCTAAATGCTCCACTTTGTCTTCCAGCTGTGTAACAGCGGTGGGATTAAACTCAAAAGACTAAAAACTGGGTCTTAAAAACAATAACCTGAAAAGTTATTTGAGGAGCCCACATATTAGCATCACGCTATCTATTGCTGTAGAACTATTTAACTCCTTTTTATATCTGTTAGGGATTTGGGTGCCGATTGTCTTATGTTCACGGTGTACGTCTTTGCTCCCTTATTGTCAGCGTGTGAGGAATCGTTATTGGTGAGAGTTCAAAGAAGTTTACTCCCAACGAATGTCTTTGTCCAGACTGACTGCCGTCTATTAGAGGAAGCGGCCCCACTGGTGCGTGCGTGTGTCTCCGCCTCTCTGGCGAGCTGCATTCACTCTCGCACACACAACTTTTTCTAGACTGTGGTAAAGGAGTGTGCGATACAGATCGTGAGGCCACAGGTGTGTAGAAGTGACACATTTGGCGTCCTTGTGACTGGTTGTGTCTGTGCAGCAGTGCGTTTACAGCGCTGAGGCTCTCGTCCCTCCCACTGCTTTACCAGACCAGCGCTGACCCCCCCCAGCCCGAGTGTTTATCACCTCGCACGCAGGACGCAGTGCAGGAAGGGGAAGAGGGTGCGGCTCTGTAACAGACTGCGACCATCTCCACACTTGTTTTCCACCTCGTTCTCCCACTCTTAACTCCATCCGTCGGATTGTTCCACCTCCTTTACAGTTGTGTTGTGTTACCATGCCAGTCTGTTACCCACAGTGCACTCTGTCTGCAGATGGCAGCCATCAGGAAGAAGTTGGTGATAGTCGGGGATGGTGCGTGTGGGAAGACCTGTCTGCTCATCGTCTTCAGCAAGGACCAGTTCCCAGAGGTCTACGTGCCCACCGTGTTTGAGAACTACATCGCCGACATCGAAGTTGATGGCAAACAGGTACTTTATATTTTAAGTTTACACATTCATTTATTTTGGGTAGATGAGTATGAATATTAAACGGTGGTTAGTAAGATGTACGTATTGTACTTTCTTCTCCACTACATTTATTAGTATAATTAGACTAGTTGCTTTTAGAATAACCCCCAAAAACATAACGTGCTTATTATTACCACTTATTGAAAACCACAAACTGTAGTTTTGAGGTAGAAAGGTCGAAATGCCACACAAATGGGATTCAGCAGTTCAAAAAATATAGATTGATCTTCTTTCCCAAAAACCTTTTTATAATCCAAGACGTTCCTCACAACACAGCTTTATGAATCACTCAAGCTGCTGCAGCAGCGATAGAAATGTGGCCCCTGTGGCCATGCTGCTTAAGAAGCATGTGCTGTGAAGGCCGATTGGGATAAGTGTTTATTGTAAGCAAATCCGTGGGTCTTTTCCTTGTTATAAAACTGCAAACCTGCAGCCAACAACAGGAAATGGATCAGTGCCACCTTCCTGCCAGACGCATCTCTTGGTGCATTATGACTAATCTCCCATTTCCTGTTATTTGCTTTCCCAAATCATACAAGGGATTTGGTGGAAAGTATTTGGTGGAAAGAATTATTATGTTTGTCCGTTTTTTCAAAATTCAACGCACCGACCTCCACTTTTTCATTGTTTGACTAAATGTATTGTGTTTTTAGAAAAATCAAAATGAGGGCTCAACGAGGAGTTCACACAACAGGAAGCCTTCTGGTAAAATAAATAGACGAGTCGGACTCCTGGGAGACATCTAGTGGTAAAATAATCCAAAGGCAGCAGCAATGGCCGTAGCTTTGTCATGGTGAAGGTCAGGTCGGTGGGGCCCGGCCAAGAAGTCGCTAGTTGCCCTCCTGTTCTTCTCCCAGTCCTCGGCTGTATCAGGTCTCTGACTGCGACTGCAACGTGGGCAAGTTTACTGTAGGATTAAATAATCTGCATAAACTGTCTAGCTGTTGAAGCTGACGGTTCAGGCATTTGGGGGATTTCTGCAGACAAAAGGCTGTATTCACGCCGTGCGACATGTCGGCTGCTGTGTACGAGACGTTCTTACGTGGGGCTTTGCCACATGTGCTACAGACCTTGCTGATCAAGTGGATTTTTTTTGCTGGCAATTTGTCTTCTCTAAAGCAGGTCAGGCCCGCTAGAAATGCCAACTGTTTGATTAACAGCCTGAGATCGTCCTGTGGGAACGAGCTCAACCTTGGGAGAATTGCTTTTTAGGAACAAAATGCATTAAAAAAACTATTTTCAAATTTTCCTTCATCTCTCCAGTTATTCTGTCTCTATTTCTGTCCGCCATATTCTCTTGGTCCGTAATCGATTCTACCACATTCACCCTGCGGAAGATGATGAAGATTTTTTTTTATTTTTTTGCCGCATTAGTGTCACCTTAACTGGGCTCTTTGTTAGAAGCCGCTCGCTTCACTTGTGCTCGTTGGCTCCTCTTCCTCAGGTGGAGTTGGCGTTGTGGGACACAGCAGGTCAGGAGGACTATGACCGACTGAGGCCTCTCTCCTACCCCGACACGGACGTCATCCTCATGTGCTTCTCCATAGACAGCCCTGACAGTTTAGGTAAGGCTGCATATAAATACTCAGAAAAACCCCACATGTAATTTTTTTGTGTTCGATTCAAGTAATGTAGAAACTCTTTGGCATCGCTGTTTGCTTTTAGTCAAGAGACGAGACGGAACCTGAACCAGAAGGAACCTGATTTGAAATAGTGATATCATGTTATTTATTAACCATCTGTTATGCTGCCTCAGTGAGCCGAGGCAGCTGATTTCTTCAGTCATTAACACAGAATTGAATTGGCTTTTATAGGACAGAAGCTAGAGAACGTGCATACATGTTACGTGTTAGTGCAGTGAAGTCCAGTGGTTACACCTGGGAACACAGCATCCACCCTCAGATTTTTATTAAAAGATCCAAGCGCATTTTCTCCCACAGGGTTTTTGTTTTGGCGCCTCGGCCCATCACAGCAGGGCATCTCCTTCCAGACAACGCAGATTTTTTTTTAGCTGGCATGCTTGAGCAGTCAGTGACCCAGTGATGGTTATATTTGTACAGTCACAAGGGAAATGCAAGGGGCCGACTGTCCATGTACAGAAATGAGTCTGAGTTTGTTTTTAAATGTATTTTTTGTCCTTGCAGAGAACATTCCCGAGAAATGGACGCCTGAAGTGAAACACTTTTGTCCCAACGTCCCAATAATTCTCGTTGGTAACAAGAAGGACCTGAGGAACGATGATCACACGCGCAGGGAGCTGGCCAAGATGAAACAGGTGCGTTTTTGACAGCGGAAGAATTCTGATTATGTTATGTTAAAGTACTAATGGCACACTTAATACTGCAAAGCACCCGCAATAAAAGATTGAGGTGGAAGTATTATGAATGTAATGGATTTTTTTCTGACCGTAAAAGTGCTCATTGTGTAGTATAAGGTTTTGATTGTGTAGTGGATGTGAAAAGTACAATATTTACCGCGTGATGTAGTAAGGCTAATGAAAGGGAAATACTCTAAAGTAGTTGTAATTGGGTACAGTACCTAGTTGTTGTACTTGTTAAACGAGCAGCGCCGGCGTGATTTTTAAGCCGCCGCCTTTGCGTTAAATCTCCAGGAGCCCGTTCGGTCTGAGGAGGGCAGAGACATGGCCAACCGCATCAGTGCGTTCGGTTACCTGGAGTGCTCCGCCAAGACCAAGGACGGCGTGCGGGAGGTGTTTGAGATGGCCACCAGAGCGGCGCTGCAGGTCCGCAAGCGCAAGAAGAGGGGCGGCTGCCAGCTTCTGTGAAGGGACCAAGTCTGTCGGCCGACCAGCACCTGGCGGAGGCTCCCCACCCCGAGCCAACCTAGAGAAATCTTAGACCAACGGCTTCTGTGGACTCTACTTACTTCACAGATGCAGATATGCCGCAGGGGGAATATGAAAGACTGACACACCCGTTTTAAAGCGAAACAAAATCGGCCTCTTGGTTTGTTTTTACTATTTTCTCTGCTACTCACACACACGTTTCAGTTTGTTTTCTGTTCTATTAGTGTGATGGACTTGTCCCGCCCTCTTATATGAATGTATGTTTGTTTTTATATGTGCATATACTTTACAAACATCACGCCTGTATGTTTACAGAGAAGAGAATGGATCAAATGCTCCCTCAATTGCAACGCAGTTTTAAAATTTGCTTAAACGTTAGGGAACCCCTGCTTCTCTTCAAAGTGTATGCACCACTGTCTGCTTATGCATCAGCCCAGATCACGATCAACCTGTATGAGACACTATTCATTTTACTCGTATTATTTGTGGGGTCATCATAGCTCCATTTCCCTCATCTTTCTCTTGTTGCGGTAATGATAATTATAATTAGAGCCTGTTGACTCTGCATGCATCCACTGATCGCTAGCTGCACGGACTCAACCGTGTTTGTGTGGAGAGGTTTTGGACTTCACCGTGCTTTTGTCTTTCTTCCACGCCACTGGACACAGCGGCCTGTTGTCACAGACACAATACTCGGTCATGCTCACGCTGGCTCAGACTCTACCGAGGCATCAACGCCTTCCCCAGACGCGCCTCTACACCAGATCCAGGAAACGGTTATTACGCATCACTGTGTACCGGATCTACAGGTGTCAACACGCAAGGGTTGCACATTGTATACAATTCAGACAGGTTACAGGTATATTCTGCGCAAGTTTCAATAAAATTTCCATCTGAAATGGTGTCTTTAGCAATGTGATATCTACTCCGTTTGCCTCACAAGATGAGCATCTTTCCTTCAGTATTTGGCTTTGTTGTTGTGTAATACACCCTTTAGTCAACAATGGAAGACATAACTTGAATTGTGATTGAAACAACACTCATGTCAGTGTCCGTTCCAAGACGGTCTCGAGTTGGGGGTCATTGAAGAAGTGCAACGCATCGAACAACATCAAAGTGCCGTTCACCGAACAAAAAATGTAGTTAAAAATTCTGACCACTTAAAAGTAAAGCGACTCGTGCAGTGCAGCGTGCATATCGCATAGCAGGTCGCCATGACGGAACGCAATTGTATTCAGTGGTGTTGATCTTGCCGATGTCATAAGCTCCAGTACATTCACATGGATAAGAACGAGCTGATCTCTGTTCTACTAAACCCTCGAGTTATAGGGAGTTGATTGTGATGACGCTTTACAAACAGGAGTGGGATGTGTTTAATGTCTGGATGAGACAAACGTGCTATTAAAGTGTTTTTAAAATACTGCGAAAAAAAAGTTCGCAAAAACGTTTCATATCTTCTGCTACTAGTTCCATATTGTAGCATTGTTTTTATGGCTTTACCGTGACAAAAAGCCTTTGTTTGGATGAAATAAGGTTTTCTTTTGAAAACTTTAATTTTACAGGAAATGCAAAACAGTATATATGGAGCATAAACATTTTAAGTCAATTGTTCAATGATGGTTGAGTGCATACTCGGACATTCATCCCACATCTTTATTCTCAAAGAAGTAATTAAACAGCAAAGCTTTAACACTTTAAAAATCCCTGAGATTGACAGTTTGGTCTAAATCATTTCCTGTGACTTTAACCAGGTAAAAAGGAGCATTTGCAGCTGTTCGTGCCGTCCGATGAGGTTGACTGCTCCAAATGGAAATGCCCTGCCTCCCATTGTCTAATTTGATCACGTTCACATAACTAACATTAAAAAGATTATTGTAATAGTTTCTTTGTTTGGAAAAGTGGCATTAGGCAATATGCTGAAGAGTTGAAAGCCGTCACGGTAAAAGGGAAGAGGTTCCCTCACAGGTCGCTCCTCCACTCGGGGTCCAGATGCTGCTGAACAGCGCTCTCTGCAGTCTCCACTGTCACACAGCGACAGCAAGGTGAACAAACACCATCTATTCAGGGGCGATGCTGATGAAAACAAAGATGTGTGTGTGTGCGTTACCTTGAATATCGATGTTGCAGAAGAGGCCGGCGAGTCTCTCCACCGCGTCCTCGTCCTCCTCCACCTGCTCGTAACCGCAGTAGCCTCCTTCCTCTCGACAGTACTGGATGAATCTGCACACCGGCGGGGAGGAAGAGCGCGACGTATTGAATTTGGGGACTTTTCAAACTCGGGCAGCAATTCGAAGCCGTGCAGTGGCACGTACCGGGCCCAGGTAGCGTCGGTGCTCAGCACTCTGGGGTTTCCCACCACGATCAGCAGGGCTTTGGCTCGCGTCACAGCCACGTTGAATCTCTGGCAGAAAAGGAAGCGTCAGAATCACGTCTTGTCTGTACACACACGCGGTGTGTTTGCGCTGCGTACCTTCTCGTTCTTGACAAAGCCCAGGTGGAAGCGTTTGTCTATCTCTAAATAATGGGGGCTGCTCCGAACCGTTGACACCAAGATCACTCTCCTCTCCTGACCCTGGAACTCCTCGACCGAACCAACCTGACACACAAACACACGTGTACGCACAACTCAGACACTTCCTCTGCTGTGATTGTTTTTCACATTAGTGTGAACTTTGAATTTAGTTACCTTTAGCAGCCTCATGTCCTTAAATTTAAAGTCCTTCTCTACTTTAGTCAGGGCCTTGCGGATTTTCTGCACCTAAAAGGGAGGAGGACAAAACATCTGCAGCTTGTAATGAATCTGATCACAATGCGTTCACACCTGCACGCGGACCAAGGTGTCTGCCACCCGAATAACGCGCTGTTGAATTCTTTCCCACCTGTTTCCTGTAGGGAGCAATGATGCCTATGTCTCTGGGGGAGATGGTGGCCAGTCCCTTCTTGCCGTCGGTCTGCAGCAGTTTCCTGACGTAGTCCATGAGCACCTCCGCCTCTGCTATGTTAAAGAACGAAGGACTGCTCTTCTCCCGGTCGTCAATGCCGGTCACACCGTGGAAGATCACCGGGAAGCCCTGCCGTGCGTGTGACATGGAAGTTACAGTTCATTGTAACATTTTTTTTTTTAATGTGTTACTGAGCAGATAAATCAGTTGACCAGCTGCACAATCAATGATGAAATGGAAATCGATTGGAAATCTCTGTGGATCAAGCTGAATACAGTATTTCATTTCATTTTCGTTTGTATTCTTAAATATTCTTTAAAACCATTAAATTATAATAAGATGAATTTATTTTATTTCAATGCATTCGTTTGAGCAGTTATTAAATATTAGTGTTTTGTCTGCTCATAACTTAATTGTTTAGTCTTAGAAATATAATATTAAAATAAAATCAGTTTATTAGAACCCAATTTCTTGGCTTAAACCTGCTTGTTTGTTTTCTACTGTCAGTTAAATTAGTATTAAAGTGGACAGTACAGAGAAAAAGATACAGAATAATAGCAGGCAATCAACTAATTGGTCAAGAAACTAATTGTTTAGCTGTAAAATGAGAATGAAATTACTCCTTTACATATTGAACAACACAGATATAATTCAGGCCCGTGTGTCCGTTTGTACATCGTCAGTATAATATTGGTGTGCCACAATAAAAGAAGAAGCCCCACCCGCTTCTTGAGGTGTTCCCATCCGCAGTAGGAGCTGCGCAAAATTTCATCAGCACAATACAGCAGCTCGTTATCGTAGAAGAGCTCGTTGGGAATCTTCAGAATGGCCGGATGGGACCTGATCAGCAGAAACAAAAATCACATCAAAACCCAGCACTTTCTGCGTGAGCGCGCCGATAACGGGACGGCTGCACCGCACCTGTAGTTGCGCAGCAGTTTAGTGACGAAGCGATTGTCGACCGCGCCGTCCACCTTCCGGTACAGAGAGAAACCCGTCATCAGGCGCTCCAACAGGGACACCCCTGCAGATCGGAGAAGGGCAACATTATTAAACGTAAATCTGCGTGTTAGTGGACAAAAACCGCCTTGTCGTAAGTATCCTAATTCATTTAAACTTCAGTTTTATCAATAAGGCAGTGTGTGTGTGTGTGTGTGTGTGTGTGTGTGTGTGCTTACCCATGCCGTGTTTCAGTGCAAAGGGCGATCTGAGGATGGGTCCCAGCTGCTTGGGGTCTCCAGCCAGAACAACCTGACCGGACTCTGCATCGAGCAGCCCTTTGTTCGTGTAAAAGAAACAAGCAACAAGGCTGGAAGTGATGCTGCAACCTAATTGGTCGCAAACAGTAAACTAACGAGCACATTATTCTACTGAGATTTTGCTCATAATTTTAAGTGACTTAATTTAGTTGGCAAAATTAGTCCATATTAAATGAATGGGCCAAAACTTGTATGAACATGAATGTATCCAAAATATATTTATCCAATATAATTACAAGATTAACAATTAATAAAAGAAAGAACGACGGTCAATGCAAGTTTTCTTGAATTTAGGAGCGAAAGGGTGTGATAGATAAAAAGACGAGGAATGTTGCCTTAAAGTAATCCCATTTTATCAGACAGATTTTATTCGCTGCACAGTGTTTCTACCTGCCAATGGGACTAAACACTCCGTCTCCACCGCGTGTCCGGCCTCGTCCACGAACACGTGAGTGAAATGACCAGCGGGAATGCCTCCTGTGACCAGTCTGCAAAGACCAGAGACAATGCATTTGGTGGAAACCAGGTGATCTGTGGATTTGACCGTTATTTTGGATGACAGGGAATATGAACAGAATGTAAATGCTGCATTAATCAATGGTGAAATGCAATCTTTTCTATTGTGTCATGCAATGTGAGCAAACTCAGTCATTAACTACCTTCCAGCGGTTATTAGGGTGGTGACCATGACCCTGTACTCCAGCAGGACCTCTTTAGCGGGATAACGGTAACACTCCCCTACCAGGTTAGAGCATGCCTGTGAAGGTACCACGATGTCCGTGTCCACAAAAGATTATTAAACCCACAGCAGCAGGAAGGGCAGCAGCGTTCTATGCATCATGAATTTACCTGGTAATCACATGATTCAACTGGGACCAATCGAATGACAGTGAATGAATGTGAAGCATCATGAAGCGTCGTGAATGTGACGCTTCGCATCAAAAACAACACGCTTTAAAATTCTTTTACACTGACTTTTAGTTCTTCGGGGATGCATTTTGGGTCCCGGCTGCTGGCGTACATGCGGTACACTTTATGCTCGTCCACGTGGTCCAGGATCTTCATGCAGAGCAGGTCGGCAGCGCTGTTGGAGGGGGCGCAGGCCAGGATATGGCAGCAGGCCTGGGTCTTCTCTATCTGCTTGATGGCCTCCACCAGAGTCACAGTTTTGCCTGAACAGATAGGACACCCTAAATGTGACAGAGCAGCTAAGCTGGGAACAAAGACACAGTGTTGTCCTGGTACCCGCTGTACCTGTCCCAGGTGGGCCAAACACCAGGTAAGGGGCTGGTTTGGATGAGCCAGCTACAATGTGTTGTACAGCCTCATACTGCTCTGGGTTTTTTTCCAGCTTATAGTCAAAAAGCCTGTTGAGAGAAAGATACAGGAAGAGAGCTGATGTCGC
Organism: Apeltes quadracus; assembly: GCA_021346845.1. Taxonomy (NCBI): domain Eukaryota; kingdom Metazoa; phylum Chordata; class Actinopteri; order Perciformes; family Gasterosteidae; genus Apeltes; species Apeltes quadracus. Next base: position 8,314,703 of record CM037928.1, on the reverse strand, counting down.
AGCAGTGAAATGTGTTGAGTCAGCCATCATGTTTAAATGCACAGCGAATCACGTCACAGGACCGAGTTTTGGGCCAGCACCGTTAAATAAATGGGTCGTGGCATGGATTTTGAGTATTGCGCTAATAGTCTGAGCTCTGTCCCTTACAATATATATTGATATGCAGAACATCATCACGTTGTGAAAGACATTGCTCTCGGACATTGTGCCTAACCTGAGTTGTGGGAGCCCAGCGGGCTGAGAGGAGGGAGCAGGAGCAGCGGGGAACAGGACCCCCCCCAGGCGGGATTTAGCCGCCAGCTCCGCTGCTCGGTGCTGAACGCGTACAATCAGGCGGTTGACGGTGAACTCCACGTGGAACTTCATGCCATCTACAAATGAATCCACTAATCTGCAAATAAATGTAGACAACAAACGTTATTTAAATAGCACTTTTCCACTGCTTTGACGGACAAAACCAGGCTAAAGTGCAAGAGAATGCACAAATAGTAACGCCGATCAAAATCAAGCTGGATCGTAAGATCGGATAAAAAGGAACGACAACCCAAGAGGGGGTCAACCAATTATATGTTACCGAAGCGTCTTGACCTTACTTTGACCCGAAGCCCAGCTTGACAGCGTCCAGCTCCACACTGTGGACGTAGCCGCAGTACTTCACCCCCTTTTCTCCCACGGGAGACACCAGCAGCGAATCCCCTCGCAGGACAGACGGGCGGTTCTCAGACACACCAGGTACCTAAACAAAAACAAGGAAACACACCGTAATCCATGTGGTGTTAGTGAATACTCAGTAAATATGTCGCTATTTAAAATTCACAAATTAGCATCCCATAAAATGTCAAAGGGGACCAGCGGCAGTAGCTTAAACACTAATGCCTGCTTTTGCACGGTGTTGTTGATACATACTTGTCTGTTTTAAGTATTCCCACTGAACAGGCACTACAGATACTGTTACGGTAGCTGGCTAAAGTTAGATAAAGAAATAATTAAAAGCGGACAGTGAAGGTATAATAGATTATGTGAGTACTGCAAATGAATGAGAGGGGGGGAAAATAACAACCTCCAGAATGAGAAGTTTCTTGTTGTGCGGATCTCTAGACATGACGACGTCTTCTTTCTCGCTGTTGGGGATGTTGTATCTCTTGATGTCCATCTCCATTTGCCGCTCCTCCAGGTACAGCAGCAGCTGAAACTTCTCCGTGTACTTCTCCCAGCACAAGGGGCTTTCCAGCAAGGCCCTTCCAAACCGACCAGACGGAAAGACAACGTGAACAAGCGTTCGGCAATTTAGGTTTGACACCAGCAGCCCCTGACTGACCTCTGTCGCGCCACAGACCGCTTTCACCAAAAAGGCCAAAAGGGAGAAGCAGTAAAATACAACTGGCAGTAAAAACAAATATTAAGTCCATAAAAAGATGATTGCATCTAATGATGATGATCATTATGGTGATATTCCTAACTGTGACATCATGAGTGACATCGCAGGGAGTCATCATCAGAGTTTAGAAATAGAACCCACCGTTCCATCAGGATTTTGTGCTTGACTCTGCCTTGCATTGCTGCTACTTAGTTAGTGGTTCCAGCTTAGGAAGCAGTCGGAAATTGTCAATGCATGGGTGGGTGGGACGAGGCCTGATGTGAAGGTGGCTTTGCATCAGGTCTCAAGGATTTTTTATATAAATATAAATATATATATATATAAACCTCACTGTTGTGACAGGGTTCTCGCTACGACTTCGTTGGAGAGGAACCTATTGTATTTCATGGAATTATTAGTGTCCTCGCTACGACTTCTCACACTTTAAAGGCCTTTTTGGGGACTTTATCCTGTTCAAAAAATTGTTCAATTTCGCATAAAGATAAAGTCTGTTAAAAAATGTGATACTTTTGGGGTCTCGCCTTTTGGGTATAAGGAAATGTCTATAGCGCCCCCTAGAAAAGTGAAAAATACTCAACTAGGCCAGAATCCTGTAATCTTCCTCAGTAAATCTTTAAACTCTATAACAACCCCATCTCCCCCTCGGCAGGGTCTAAATAACCACCAACAGTTTCATGAAGTCGTAGTTCAGCTGTAGTCACTGCAGTGGATATTGTATTGCGAGATTATGCCAATAATCAATAATTCCTCATTATGTTGATAGAAAACAAACTGACCTGCATTATTTTTCTTAAAAAGGGTATTTGCTGTTGATAGTTTGCTGCATGTGAACTTATTTGGGCTACACTTCCATTCATTAAACCGGAGTTTACCTTTTATCGTGGTAAGTCGAATGCTGCAGTGTCTGGATGAGCGCGTTCACGTACGCTGGTATCGGATACGGTTTCAGCGGGATCACGTTTACCAGCTGCATCACTGACAGCCTGCTCGGAGGAGACAAGTGAGAAGGGTCACAAGGAGGCTCCGTTGTTTAACACTCAGCGGGTGTTTAACCGCGCCGACGCTTGTACCCTTCAGGCCGCTGTCCGTCCACGATGGTGCAGTGGGCCGGAGGGGTCCACGGCGCCAGGGGGCGGGCTTTGTAGGGGGCTTCGGGGGCCAGCTCCCGTCCCAGGGCCGTGACGCACCGAGCCTCGATGTAGCGCAGGATGTGGAACGCGGCGGTGGAGGGCTGCAGGTCGCATTTGAATTCGAATGCCAGTGTCGCTGGATAGAAGCCGACATTACTGCAGCAGAGGGTGACCTGGACTTCGTAGGCGTCGCCTGGGAAAGATTAGTGGTAATAATGTTTAGTGTCGTAACGCTTTATCGCTGAGTCAATAGGTTCTCTTGACAGCAGAGCAAACTTTGAATTTATTGGGAAAGTCCAGGGTATAAGCGTTGGGCCTGGCTCAGTCTGCACTAAGGTGCTATTTGACTTATTTATTTGACTAATTCATGAATTAAATACATTGTACTCCGCATGGATGCAAATATGCGCCGATCTCTTTAGTCATCATGAATTCACACACTTGTTTATGGCGTTTGCATTACCTGGTTGTAAAAGCAGAGGGTTTTTCTTGGTCACATTGAGCTCATCCTTCAGGATGAAATCCCTGAGCCAGTGCAGCGGGGTGTAGTAGGTGAAATACACCGGTTCTTTTCCGGTGTTCTTCACTTTCAGACTGATCACACACTGTTTGATGCGGAACACGTCAATGCAATTTAGCTTCACAGTCGTAACCGCCACCAGCAATATGCGTAAGCGTTTTGGCGGAGGATGAACACAGGATGTGGCAGTCCTCACATTACATCACGTACCTCATATGAGACTTCTATGCACAGGCAAAGTTTCCCGTTGTCAAACCGCTGGTCCGAGTCAATGCAGATATCATTTTTGTCAGAGATGAACTGAGCCCTGTGGAGGAAAAGAGCAGGTTATGATTCACTGTGTTGAAGTGGGGTCGGAGTTTGAAGACGGCAGAGACAAATTTTAACTGTCACGTGAATTATATTCATTGCTGCATGGCAAAAATAATACAGGCAGAAGCGAAGGTAGTGAATGCATGTTATATACTGTGTATGTGGCCTGGACTCCAAAGAAGACGCTATTTGCATTGTAGAGAGAAATACTTTAAAGAAACGTTTTTCTTTAAACAAAAAGAACTCAAAACTTCTTTGACAGGCAGAGGAAAAAAACAACAGGCTCACAGAAAGAAGCTTCTGGGGGCGTTGTAATGACGAGGCGACTGGCTTTATTTCGGGTACCTGTCCGTCTCCAGCCTGTTCATCAGGAGGCCCGCCAGCTTCCTTCGGGCTCGAACTCCCGTCTCTGCCTGGTCCGCGGAGGTGCACGACTGCACTGTCCCAGGACTGGCTGCTCCACTCTGGACTGGTTCCGGCCGACGTCTCCTTTGTGAATCCCACTGGTCTAGAAAAAGACCTGTGACCTGCGCAGAGGATCAACTCGAGTCAACTTGGCCTTCAAATGGTAAGTTCCTAAAATGTCCTCTATCATGTAACTAAGTTTCCTCTGTTGGTTCATATGTTTCCGTTATATAAAATCATTATCACGAACGGTTTCACTAAAATCATGCAGGATTTTAATAGTGAAAAATAAACAAAATATGCATTTACACTTTGCATAGCAGGACCGCTCTGTGGCGCAAAGGGACGTCACGGTAACACGTGACCTAGTGTTATGTACCGTCTGCTCAAAGGTGAAAATGTAACGTTAATCTGGTTCACGGCAAGCAGTTAACTCCTAATAAAACAATTAAAACATATATTGAAATACTGAACTTAAACGTGTGTAATAACAAAGTTGAGTCTAAACCTAAAGAGCACAGAAGGGGATGACACGTATTTCCACTCCTTTGTTATGACGATAACCCTAGTGATCAGCTAAACAGCTGATAAGAAGCCAGAGATGTATTCGTTCTCATGCAGATCCTGCTTTAGATGCAGACATCGAAGTGCCATAAAGGCGGAAGAGCAAACCGTGGAGTTGAAGCGAATGTTGTCCTTTCGCCGTGTCACTTTGTTGGACTTCTTCAGGGCATAGAGGACTGAACCGAAGTTGGGATCCTTGGTCCCTGCATTCCTAAAGCGAACATGAACACACGGAGGCATTAAGATCACCGGGGGGGCGGGGGGGGGGGGGGGGGACACACACACCCTCCTGCTCCTCCACCGTCACCACAGCGAACTGTACTCGCCTGCTCCTGAACTCCGCGTTGTAAATGTCTCTCAGCTCAAGTCTGTCGGTGATGGACTCTCGACCAGTCTCCTTCAGGAACTCAAAGAAGTCGATTCCAATTTGGCAAAGAACCCAGCGTGAGTGTCTAATTTTAACCATGATTAAATATGGATACGAGGAGACGCTTATTGGAACCGGAGCGTGCACACCGCGGATCGCTCATCAACGCGCAGCTTCTACTCGCGTCTCGGGGGAAATACCGGACAGTGGCTTAATGTTTTAAACCCGGACAGTCCACGGGGGCGGTGTTTCTCCGTTTCTCGTGTTAAATCCGGAGAATATAAAGGCGGCATGCTGCGGTAAATAAAACGGGTGCACCCTGAGCGTCCCAGCGCCGGGGAAACGAAACTTAAGCGAAATGAGCAAAGCGAAACTGCTGACACATCTAATGCAAAGGATCAACAGTAATATATTCAAATGCTCATATTAAAAACAATAACAAAACTAATAACACCAACAATGGAAATAATACAGATCTTTAGATTATGAATGCTAGTCCAAGTGATTTTCTACATAAACTATTATGTTTCCCCATAACCGACTCACCCGAAAATGAAAAAAACATTTTTAATGGGAGGATTAAAGTGATTGAAATGGAGTAAACATAGTCGGGCTGTTTAATCCGGAGGGGTGCTGAAGGACGTCAGTCTCCACTGTTTTCACTGTCCATCTATTGCAAGTTGTGTTTTGTGAGGTGCATGTTCCTGTTTGTCCTCCTTTCATTTGAAGATAACGCAGGACAGAACGAGGGGACCATATAAGGCAGACAAAGGGAACTGGGGAATGTGAAGGTAAATCACGATCTGACACAGAGCCCCTGCTTTGAGTGGTACGGAGGGGACGAACCGGATCAAAGGGCAAGAGGAGATCATATAAGAGGTCTGACTCTAGAGGGGTCGCTTTTGATGTGTGTTTCAGGTCTTCAGATACATCGGCGGACAAATGCTCATGCACTATTTTAACTCAACCAACTTTGTATTTAGTCTGGATTGCCTCCGCAACTGCATTAAATCCTTTGAGCTAGTAAAAAAAGTAAAACATAATTGTTATATTATTGTTACGTATTAGTTTTCCTTTTCATAGAAAGAAAATCTATTGTTGGCATAAATAACCACTTAACCCACTTCCTGTTCCACAACATTTCTTTGCTAACCATGATGTCAGTAATTATTTGTTTAGGTGACTCATTTTGTTACCAAGCAAATACAGCTATTCTCTTCAACTCAACCTGATAATTCCGTTGGCTTGCCATTACATTTTTTACTTCTAATGGAAAGTAGTAAAACCTCAAGTGTAACTTCGGCAAGAACTGTCAAATGTAGGAAATTATTAGTCTAGAAACAGACTTTCAACAGAGTGGCAAAGCTTCTTGACATTTAATTGGCTTGAATTTTCGTGAAACAATCTTATTTAAGACTTTTGCTTATGGCCCCGTTCCACGTAACTGACTCATGTTGCTGTTAGATTACCTACAGAACAGATCCAACAAGAAACATGACTGATTCAAACATCATTAAAATACACACCTAGTTTTCTGCGTCTCAACCAGTTCTTTATTTATTACACCGGAGCCTCAGCCGGTCGGCTGAGGTGTGACGCTGCAGCAGGTTTTACCCGTCGCTGCACTCCCCTCCACTGTTGGTTATAGAAATAAAGGTCAACAGACACCCCAAACATCAGGCAAAAGAGACGGATCGATTATGAAGTGCGTGTGACTCAACGTGCATGTTACTGGAGGCACGGTCTGATCTTTCTCATCAGAGACTGCGATGCCACGGTAACACCCGCTAGTGAAGCAGTAATGGATGAATCTGGAAAGAGAAGTCAGTCCATGAGGCCTTGCTTTGAGTTAGATATGCATTCGTCCAACCAATCCTCCCTCACAGAAATGGATTTAGGCCGCTGAGGCCCTGGTAGGCCCTTACGTGTTCCAGTTCGGGTCAGTTTTCAAGACTCTCGGGTCTCCAATCACAATCAGCAAAGCCTGTGCCCGGGTCATTGCCACGTTGAACCTCTGGGAAGATGTGTGTCAGAGAGTGTGCGTGTCTTACTGAGTGTGAAAGACACTGCTGGTACTACATAGAAATGTGTCCGCAGCGAGCTGTCTGCAGGAGCATCCAATTTCTCATGGCAATCTTGCACAAGCATCATATAGTAATTGAATCATTGTGCGTTTGTGTAACGTTTCTCACCTTCTCACTATCAACAAAGCCTAGGGTGAAGTTTTTATTTGGTGCAGTCAGTCTTCTCATGCTGCGCACTGTTGACACCAGAGTCACAGTGAACTCTTTACCCTGGAACTGCTCCACTGAACCAACCTACGAAATATGTACAGACGCAAGCTTTATTAAAGCAGTTCTCTCCAATACCTTTTGCAACAAACACATTCACAAATACGTTCCGTCTCCGTACCAGAACGTTTTCCAAGTTTTCCTTCCTGAGATCTTTGTCCGTCTGAAAGGCTTCATAGATTTTCTCCACCTGTCGGGACAAAAACATGGGACTACATTAAACGGATTACACAAAACAGATGGGGTGATCATTACAATGTTTGATCAAACTCAAACGTATACTGTGTGACTATCAATGTAACAATATTGTATTGCTAAAGTGAAAGATCACATGGGAAGATATTTTAGGGGGAAGTATGCATAGGAACCAGGGTTGTTCCAAAATCAATAACAAATAATAAACAAAAAAAGGCGAGTCTTCTCCCATGGACCCCAATTGATATCATGAAAAGTTTTGGAAATGTTTTCAAAATATCACACATGAATGTCTAATACCCAAAAATAAGCAATCATTAATTATTTGCATGTGTCACTGATTCTACAGTTTCTTCGATATAATGGCAGTCAACGGGGGAAATGTTTTTGTCATATTCGTGTCATACAGTGATTGGCTCAAGGGAAGAAATGACATGAAAGCTGGCTGTTTTAGTTCATGGGCTTCCCGGAGTTTAAAGCAAGTTTTGTTTTTACTCACAACACAACCTTCCAGGGGATGAAGGCCTTTCTGTAACGGCTGTATTTTGGACTGAAAATCTGTTTCTCTTACTGACTGGCCGAGTGCCGGTTAGAGGCGAGGAGAAGTTCCTCGCGAGGAGGAACTTCTGGACTCTCTCTTCCCCTGTTGCACACCGAGCAGAACCCTGGATGATTTTAATAACACACTCACTTGTTTTCTGTATGGGGAAATGATGCCGATGTTGTTCGGCTCAATTTTTTTCACACCCTTTTTGTGAAAATGATCCACAAGGGCTTTTAGGTATTCCTTCAACACTTCCACCTCGGCCATGTTGTAAAGAGAGGGATTGTCTTGGTCACGTTCATTAGTTCCTGCCACTCCATGGAAGATCAGAGGGAGACCCTGAGAAAAGGAGAGAGAGATGCCAATTGGCAATGTGGATAGAGGAATAGACAAGACGTGGCAAATTTGTGTTTGTTACTGCATTACCTTCTTGGGCAATTGTTCCCATCTGCAGAATGAACTAATTCTCTTTTTGTCAGCATGCGATTGAAGTTCTCCGTTATAAAAGAGGTCATTGGGAACTTTTAGAATGGCCGGATGGGACCTGAGCCACAGGAAAAGAAAACCATACAAAACTGTAAACAAAATATTTCATTATATGAACCTTTATTTCACCAGGAAAGATTCGTTTTGAGAAAACATGGGCGAGTCGACAGACCTGTCAAAGAGTCTATTCAAAGTAACATTGCAAGATGATAAATCAACAAATATAAGTTGCTGTAGATGTGTTGAGTTGATGTAGATAAAACCTCGTCCTTCTCACACCTGTAGTTCCTCAGTAATTTGGATACGAAGCGATTGTTGAACCCATCGCTCTCGTTTCGCCTGTAAAGGTCGATGTTCATCAGACGCTCCAACATGGACACACCTGCGTAGAGTGAATGTCTCTAAACCTCCTCAGGATCAGGCAACAATAAACAGAATTCCGGAAGCACTCAAGTGAAAGTTCAAGATCTGTTCAGTCAGTAGCTTCCACTATTTTCCATCAAATGAACGTGAAGCTGAGACCAAAGGCCCGTGTTTGTAGTTCTCACCCAGGCCGTGGTTCTCCGCCTGCATGGACGTGATGATAGGGCCTAACTGTTTGGGGTCTCCAGCCAGAACTACCTGGCATTTGTGTGGTATCAGCAGACCTGTGGAACAAACTCAGAACTATTAAGGGCTCACCCGGAGGAACGCTCGCACTGACACGCGTACCAACAGGCACGGCTGCTTCAAAATGGTGTTTGGTAAAATGAGTCGGGCCGAACAGCTGATGAGTCTGAAGGGTGATGTTGGGTGCGAAATCCACCACAGACAATTGACCTCCCGCTGTTTCTGTGCTATTGAAGCTATCTCGGTTATCCATGTCCATTTAATCAACAAGCTTCCAAACAGGAAGTAGGCGGGTAAGTTGTAAAGCCCGCCTGTTGCTTGACTTTGACTGGCGGCCTCGGTAAAGTGCCGGGCTCTGAAACGTTGAAAACATATAAACCTTCATGTGCGTCTCATAACCACATGGAAAAAAGAAACGGGGCGCGCCGGATCACAGGGAAAAGGGTTTCTCCGGGCGGAGCGTTTCTAGCGACATCGTCCCCATACAGAGCGTAAAACGCAGCATGTTAAAGAAGCTTGCGGGCTCGTCACCTGCCATAGGGATGAGACACTCGGTTTCTGCTGAGTAGCTCGCTTCATCTACAAAGAGATAACTGTAATGTGCTGGAGGAATCCCTCTTGACACTAGCCTGAGAACGGGAGAGAAAGACATGGCGGATCTGTAACTTTCTGTCAGATTGGTTTGTAATGTAAATGTGACATCGAGGGAAAATGACACATAATGCTATATAACATTTTCTCATATTTTTCTCATTATGTCTTGCATGAAAATGGCTATGGCTCAGCGTGTGCTAGCCAGGAGATCAAAACAGGGAACACTGTAATCTGAATGTTGTTGAATAATAGATGAAAAATCCTACTTGAAAAGAATGTACTGTACCTTGATGCAGTTTGTAGGCTGGTGACTATGATATTATAACTCATTAGCTCTTCTTTCAATGGAATCTCAAATCCCCCTGTTCTATGGTTAAAATTGCAGCAAGACTATAAAAAAAACACAAAGTGCATACATACAAATAATATACATATATATGCAGACAATACAAACAATACAATGTCAATTTATGTGATGTAACTCTATATATGATCTAGTACGTCTTGGATTTTCATCCACAATCCTCATATGAGATTGTGGTATTTGTGACGTCTAGCGAAGAAGTCATGAGTCTATTGATGACGTTTATTTTTGTGGAAAAGAATACGATGCAATCCAGACCTTTATACTCCTGGGGATTTTTCTCACAGACCAGCTTAGGGCGTACAAGCGGTACACATGGGCTATCTTTTCTTGCAGAATCTTCTCACACAGAGTATCAGTTGCACTGTTAGAAGGAGCGCAAGCCAGGATGTTGCATGAGGGCTGCGCCTTTACTATCCGCTTGATGGCTTCCACCAAGGTCACCGTTTTGCCTAACCAAAGCAAGGGAAAAATCCATTATTCTATAGGTAAATACATACTTAAAGCAGTGACATTAAGGCACCAGGAGGCTTTCACACACACACACACACACACACCACACACACACACACACACATCCGTACACCCTACCTGTGCCAGGTGGCCCGAAAACCAGGTAGGGGGCAGGCTTTGCTGTGGCAGCTACAATGTGTTCAACGGCCTGACGTTGCTCCGGATTGTTCTCAAGCTCAAACGCCCTAATGAAAGGATATGCAAAGAAATAATATCAGAGATGAGTAAAAGGATCAAAAGATCACATGCAGGCATGTTTACATGCGCAGGGAAAACGGCATTTTGGGGACGGGTGGGATACAAAAGCGCTGATGTGACCTTGACGGTATCACATGTCTTGGATGTTTTGTCTGACCTGTTTATACGTGTTTGGTGGGAAGACGATTCTCCAGTAGGAAACAGAACCTCCCTCAGTTTGCATGCGTACACCAGTCCTGCTGCTCTATGCTGGGTGCGCAGGGGCATGCGGTTGAGGGAAAATTTTAGGTGGAACATCATGCCATCCTTGAAACAGCTCAGGAACCTGCATTCAAATTCACACGTGTGGTACTATGGATGAAAGACTTAACAAACTCAATAGGTGAGCATTGTGCAAGGAAAAAAAAAAGACAACTTCAAACTACACAGAAAACAAGAAGCACTTTTAGTGCCTTGTCAGTTTCATGGTAGAAATAACAGGACTACTTTCTCCACTCTCGTTCGTTTGAAGAAAGGCATTGATCATTGCTGTCGTCGGCATTTGTCAATTTGTCTTTAATGCTGGTTTTTCTGCGCTTAGTCACCATTTAGATCGCTTGTTCCAGAAACAAATATCTCTTTGTTCAATTAGTGATTTGAAACCATCATTATTTGTACCTCTTGGCCAGTCCAGCACTAATAGCAGCATGCAGTTATACAGCTCCATCTCTATAGTTGATTTTAATTAGGAGCAATTCAAAAACAAGTGTCCGGATTTAATTAAAATGGACAAACACACCACCAAACAATTAAATAATCTGTCCCCATTTTTGTTCAGTAAATCTGTCTGTTCTCACCCATCATTGAATTCCAGGTAGACCTTCTGTGCCTTGCTATCCACATGACGGACCCAACTTTTGTAGAATTTTTCAGGGAAATCTTTCGGTTCTAAAGGAGTCACTGTAACCTGCATCCCCGCCAGAAACGATGGCGATATCCTAGAGATCTCTGCAGCCTGATGACCAAATGTGAATATATAACAAAGGATTTGAATCTGAAAGGCAATAGCAGTTGTGTGTATATATCTTGATGTGGGAGTGTGTGTTTGTCTCACCTGCAGAAAGGTGATGTCTTTATGGCTTTTGTGACTGAACATGGCCACATCCTGGTTTAATTTCTCCATCTCTGTCAACATATTGAACTCCTCTAAATGCAGCAATAATCTGAACCTCCGGCAGTAGTTTCTCCAGTTCAGAGGCATATTCTCCAGCTCCCTAAATAAATTCCAATGAAAAACGGTATAATTTGTATGGCACATAGCTGGCACACATGTTTTCTGCATGAACGCCTATGGCTCATTATATCCAAATTTGCTTTTGCATTTTATTTAAAGATCATCTAAATTGACATCTTTGTCTACTTCAGAGGATGTATTATTTGTCCGTCTCTCAAGGTGGAGTTATATTGGTTTGTCCTAATTCAATCCAATTCAATCCCCGGGTGATGTTGGCTCATGGAGTAGAGAGGGTGTGCTGGGAACCACATGGTTGGTGGTTCTAATCCTGGCTGCCTTAATAAATTCTAATGAAAAACGGTATAATTTGTACAGCACATACATGGCACACGCAAGGGGCATGTTGCAGTGTCCTTAATCAAGACATCAAACCCCTAATTGCTCCCTGGGTGAAATGTATAAGCCATGGGTTGAACATGCAATTTAAGTTTCTCTGGATAAAAAAGCATAAAAGCATCAGCTAAATGACATGTAATGTATTAAATAAAATCCAAAATGTGCACCTTCTCATGTAGTATAGCCAGTGAAAATACATACATGTTGGATCGCTTGAGGTCTTTAACATGGTTGGGCATCGGATAGAACTTCAACCGCACTATTTGAAATCTGGCAAACCAAAGATAGAACAGGTCAGATCACCAATCCCAGTGACAATTACATACAACGGCTGGGTGACAGGCGTTGGACCGACAGTCCACGTGAGATGGTAATGACTTATAATTAATCATTTTAATAAATAAATATTGGGAAATTTGATGAATAATGTTCTAGCAGCATGATGACACAATATCACAGATAGCATGACGTTGAGTCGACATACCCTATATCCCCTTTCATCCCTGCAGTTCGGAGACCACACAGCGGGTATGTGGCGGGTTTGGGGAGCGGCTCGTCATCCAAAGATGTTCGACGTGTGACTTCCAAGAGACGGATAATCATTTTACCTGAAGACTTGTGCTGTGTTTTGAATTTAAAGACCAGTAAATGTTCGTAGAACCCTGCATGCGCAGAGCAGAAATGGACTTTGATTTTGTATTCTGCTCCTACAAAGAACATCACAGAAAAAAAGGGTAGGATATTAGGATATAGACATGCAACGACATGGACAAAGAAATGTGGATTAAGGCACAACATATGGCAATATTTTTTTTTTAAATGCAACATTTGTCATTGATTGTAAAATTATAATTATATTATGAACCACATGAAATCAAAATACGTGGATATCTTTTTTTGCCCATTGGTAATTTATGCTGTATTCACAATGTTTCACTTCCTGTGCTGTTTTTGTACGGACAATTATGTGCATTTTCTTGTAAAAAATATTTCATTCGAGTCAATATGCAACAGCCAACTGCAACCTCTCCTGTGTGTGTTTTTGTAATACCAGGTCCAAGAGGGAGTTCCTTAATAGTCCGGATATTGTTTCCATTACAGTCTGTGACAGAGAATATGTTCTTGACGAGCTCAAATTGCAGAAAATTTAAATGAACTGTTGTGGCACCACAGTTTTTCACAGCAAGCGGCACAACTGTCTGTTGGGCAGAAAATACATTTCGATAATATACATGATAAAAATACATATCCACAAGTCACACAAAAACCCTGTTCTACACTCAACCACCTACATTAGTACATTACGGTGCACATTCATCATAGGACATTCATATCGGAACACGGGGGCCCACAGAGGGGTTTACGGTCAAATGATACATCAGTATTTGTATTAAGTCAGTACACTTTTTTTCTTAAAATGTTGAGTGTTGACTAAATGCCATGTTTTTAATTATGTTATCATCATTATTATATCCCTCACCTTGATCATGAAAAAACATAGCTTATTGGTCTCACCTCGACGTCGTTAACAGTGACGCAGACCTTCTCTTCCACCGAGAGAGGGTCTGATGTTACGGTCACACTGTCTTCACCTCGATCTAGCTTCGCCCTGTGTTGTTGGACGACAAGCAATACAGATAGGCATATTTTTTATGATTTTCGCTGAATTTTTTGTTTACTTTACGGGAGCGTCAGTTCTTCGGATGACTTATTTCTTTCATAGACACAAATGTTTGTTTAGAAAATAACTCGTATTTGCTTAACAACAAGATATAAAGTTACTGCATTTGTCTCACAGTTGGACAAAGCAGTTGTCTGTTAAAGTGGCGATACCACTTGTCGTTGTTGTTAACGACGACAAGTGATATCAAGGGCGGCTACCCTTCAAGGTCTCCGGCTTGTTATGTTATGTCTTGTTGTTGAATTGATTCCTCGCGTCTCTCGTCCTTGATAGATGGAGCCGATTGGTGAGGCGGGAAAAGTGAAATTGTTTGGAAATGAAGTTTTTTAATAATTCTGATTTGTTGAGACTAATTTCATCTGACCGAGAAAGCTAATCGTAATCTCAAGAAAACAGTCTATATATTGTCAATAAAGTATTGACAACCGGTGAAAGCCACAGTCTCCTGAATCTTTCAACTCCTCTGCTGACCGCTGGTGGACGGCCGCTGATAAACACCTCAGTTCCAGGAGCTGAGTTTAGTCAATAGCTCACTCGTTTCAGTACTTCATGTAGACCAGGAGGTTTTTTTCATGTATGATCTGCAGGTTTAACACCCGTTTCTTAATGGTCTTGTAGGTGTATTTTAGCCATGTGTTAGCATTATGTTGTCCACTGTTTGAAGACCAGGATAAAGGTATAATTGTCCCATAATTTGTCCCATTGAAAAAAGATGAAAGAAACAAAGTCTCTTTCGTTACTTAAAGGCGTACTGATGTAAACCATCATCAGCTGTGAAAAACCTTTACCTAAAATACAGAATTACAGCGTAATAATGTGAGGAATGCTGAGAGCAAGCGACTGCAGAGCTAATTATCATATTATTTCACTATCCTTCATCAGGGCATATGAAACATAAAGTTTAAGGAAAGTTTAGGTATTTAGGTAAGTTTTTAAAATTCATATTACACCATGCAGGTTTCAGCATTGCAACCATCATCCAATGAGTCACATATGTCAAATGCATTTAGAAAAGGATCACGTGAACAAAACCTAATTTATCTATGACTTTTAACACTAGTCATGTAATGATTGTAAAGATTATGACACCAGAATTGTATGGTACATTTGTTCTGAGCTTTGTAATTACAATGTAAAGCTTTCTTACTTGTAATGCTGAAATAACGTTGCTATTTTCCGACGATTTTCAATCTTTAGCCAGGTGATGTGAGACGTCTGTGCTTGTGATTTGGGTGTGTTTTGTGATGTTCCTGGTACTGCATTCCGGATGGACTCCGCTGCAGGCGACGCTGCCTGAAGTGGCTCCCCTAGCTCCTGGAAGAATACACTCATAATGGTCCCGCTGTACTGAAAAAAAGACCCAGAAAAGATCATTAACACACGGTCTGCAGCACGAGTTAAGTTCTCATAGGAGTTGTGATTGCATTGAAACTGCAATAATCATGGGAACCCTTATAGGTTCCGGCTTGTCAGGAATCAGGAATCGGGAATCAGGAACATTTATTGCCAAAATATGTTAGACATACAAGGAATTTGTCATGGCAGTAGGTGCATAACAACGGACAGTAAGACAATGGACAACAAGGCAATTAAGATAACATCAATTTACAAATTTACAGTGTTAAATCTTTCATCGTAACACCTGATCCGAGCCTTTGACAGTCTGTCCCAAGCCTAAGCTCAATGATGCACCCTCACCCTGCTGTCACAGGGCATCTAAATTAGCTAACTGACAACTTACATTTTTAGCACCCAGCCAATTTAACGTTACATAACCTTAAATCCGTTTAAGTTTATATCTACTTTTTTTGGGGTAGTTTTTAATGCTTAAAGAGTTTTGGACTGGTTATGGATTCTTTTTAATGGACATGGTTGACATAAAACAGTGACATTTGAACACAAACAATAAATTCACAAATGTGACTCGAGTCAGTTAAGTTAAGTTCGCTAGCTAGCGTTAGCAGCTATGCCACCTAGCTAGCTAACGTTAATTAGTTAACGTAATTAGCATTAGTAATTAGCTAATGCTACTAATTAACATCTAGCTAATTAGCTAGCGTTAGCCGCTAACTGACGGGAATCCGCTGGGCGGCAGTGGAACACAGCCAACGTTGAGCTTAGCTAACGTTGCATTAACGACGTTAGAGCTTGTCACGGGTTAAGGCAGCATCAGAGTCAACGTTAATTAAATGTAATGAGCTGGGTGCATCGGTAAGTAAAATGCGAACTGCCCGGTTTTCAACACGTTAATATAAATGGCATGTTACGTTTGCCAAATGGTCCTGAAATAGCACTAACGTTAACTCAACAGCTCCGATCACAGCAGATGGCAGGGATATAATGTTAAACATTTAGCAAACACAGAAGGTTAGAGTAACTTACTTTGTATGCAGACAACACGTATTAACTTGCAGCACTGGCGACTGGCGACTGGGGGCGAATCGAACTGAAAGATCAGTTTTGATTTGAAAATAAATAGAAGTGTATCCCAGCAATTGCTGGTGATGCACCTTTTAGAATTTAAACAGGTGTGCTGAAGCGTTTGATAGCCAACTTTAGTCCGGTTTAGTTTCTACACTTACAGCTTTGACCACTAGGGGGCAACGCAGACTAATGTTTAGTGTTTGTGTTTAAACAGGCACCATTCGATGTATTTATTTGCAAGCTGTAAAAAATGTAAGCCTTCACCATCCCTTTTGTGACTTTACTGTGTGGTAATTTGTTTACCCTCTTGAAAGGTGCAATAGAAATTAAGATTAATTTGAATTGATTAAATGTGGCCTTTTTTCACGTTTCATTCAGTTCAGTAACAGAATAATAACCCTGTAAGTATTTCATTGACTTGGTGTCATTTTTCTTATTGCCACTGAACAAAGTAAGAGCAAACTAACTGTTCTGCTGCACACAAATGAAATAAAATAATAATATGTATAGACAGGGAGTATATTAGGTACAACCTTGGTGTTACTATATTGGTGTACAATATGTACAATAATTCCTCAATACAGGGTAGGTCTCTTTTCTTTTTGTGAGTTCCAGGATTTAGGAGGGGTTTGTGTCTATGTATGTGTGCTTGCTTGTGTGTTTAACTGAGCAAAAGAAGTGATTCTTGATGACTCTGAAGAAAAGTTTGTGTGTAAAAGTGGCCAAATGAGGCTTTAGAGGAACAGGGGGTCGGTTTTGTTCGACACAAAAGCCTCATAAAAGCCAGAGGTTTGTTTATCCTGATCAGTGTTGGAGTCATGTGTCTGTGTGTGTGTGTGTGTGTGTCTGTGTGTATACCCATACTTATGTTTAAAGCTGCATGCTGTCAGAGTGCGTGACAACTCGACCGTCCAGATTGTTTTACTGTAAGATCTCTGAGTCCCGCCTCACCGACAAGTGACCATCTCGCTGTCCTGGCGTCTACAACCCAACACGTGTCCCAGTCCCACCAGAACAGCAGAGTTTGTGTGTTTCTGCTTGTGTGAGAGAGACAAATCCCCCCCCCCTTGATAGCAATGTGCATGTGTAACTGTTTATCTGACAAAATAGTCGATGCATTTGTGTGTCAATGACCCACAGAGACAGCGGAGCCAAGAAATTACTTAAACGGCCGCAGCTGCATATCCATGGCAACAGGGTGTTTCAATGGAGGGACATTATGGGCTAGAGAGCAGGGTAATGACTGCTCCGGCCGTCGGAATGCCTTGATCTTATCACCATGGCAAGAGGGGATGCTCCTACTTTCTGATAGTCTTAATAGCCTTTGCTCTAATAGACAGGCGGCCTGGGCCTCCGAGGTCATTCAGAAACACAGGACCACCCCTCCCACAAACACACGCACACACGCACACACACACACACACACACACATTGGCCCAAACTCAATGCCATAGTGCTTCTTTGTGGCAGAATCATAAGCACACAACTCTGTTCAACTTTCTGGCTGTTATAGCTGCTTTAAGGGTCCTAGTATAACTTTGCCTTTGTGAGGGGAACGTAATCAAAGGACATTTTATTAAAGGATGAACAGAGAGCAGAAGATAAGAGTTTGTTAATAAACCTGTTTGCAGAAAAATGGCCAGTCACTTTTTTTGGCAACCATTAGACACTTGCATACCCTTGCAAATCTCACACAGCACGGCGGAGTGTATACATGACCAAATCCTATAAGTCCATTTGAATGCTACAACAGTCGTCTTGTAATCTGTTTGTTTGAAATCTGTGATGAATCTTCAGTTTTCAGCAGACCCAGTGCAGGCCTTATCCACACCTATTTGTCCATGTTAAGGGTAAAGTTATTTCTCAACACAATTTGGTGAATGCCAATGGAGTGTGTGTGTGTGTGTGTGTGTGTGTGTGTGTGTGTGTGTGTGTGTGTGTGTGTGTGTAAATGTTCCTCTTTATCTCACTCAATGAGTGAGTGGAGGTTGGCTGTAAGGCTATCTGTCCCTCTTAGACACCCAATCTGTCTCTGTCACTGTGCCTGCAGCCTGTGAACACACACACACACACGCTCACACAGACATATCATTGATTAATTGGCATCGGCAACATTACCTTTGTTAGATGCTAATATTGCATCAGTGTCACCTTATTGTGTATTTGGTGACATTAGGCGACCAAAAGTGACAGCCTTTAGTAATGAATGACTGGAGTAGATTTGGTTGTAATCTAATTAAGAATCTTGAAGTTGAATTGAATTAAAGCCCCTTTCTTTCTTCGTTCAGACAGGTGGGAGCTGCGTCTGCTCTGAAATGTCCTATCGAGGGCTCACAAGGTGGACTTATCTCCATCCATCCCTTCTCCCGTCTCACTCTTTCCTGGGCTGAACCCCACACTCATCCAGCCCTGTGCACACCAGAGAGGTCTCACACGTCTGTGTTCATTCCTACACTAAGACCCCCTCAACGCAGAGTCCTGCGTGATACTCGAGGTAATGATCGAGTGTGTGAAAACCGGACGGTTAATGGAGACAGCGATGATGTTTAGAAAAATATTTTTGCCACTGACAAAAATCCAGCTGATTTTGAGTGCACAGAAAAGACACAATCAGGAAGGAAGGCCTACATCTTCAAGGCTTGCTGTTACATCATTGACATATTTAAAGATCCCATGCATCTATGTTTTTTCTATTCATTTAGGACGTTTTATTACTTAATGAGATTGAGATTAATGAGATTGAGATTAATGAGTAGCGAGACGAAAGCCACTGAGGAAAAGAGAGACCACATTGTTATGTGTAATCGGTTATGTATTATACCCTGTGCATATGCTTAATGTTAATAGTAACGGGTGTAGAATGAAGACGAGGAGGGAGTCGTATTTGAGGGAACCTCCTTGGAGGGAGGTCGGGCTGTGATTGGCGTGTGGACGGTTGTCCGCTGGTCACACTGCCGTGTCCTTCGTCAGCAGGCACTAGAGGATGTGGCTGGTGGTGTTAACTGTTGAGCTCTAGAGCTGCTGCTGGATTGTCTTCCTGCACATCTGCATCTACTTTAGTCTGGTGAGGCTCTTATTGTTGTTTTTAAATGTGACTTTTTTTAGGCTTTTTCAAGCAGCTTTCATTCTCCCTCTCTGACTCCAAACAGATGTTGCAGCAGGTGGATCACCACCTCCATGGTCTCCATATTCACCAGCTAACCCCAGACGCCGGTCGCCTTCGACCATCACCTCCACTGCGTATCTCTAGCAGGTTACGTTATGTTCCTCGTGCTGTTGTTGTTGCATGCGGCCTTGGCTCTTTGTGTGGTAAACTCTCCGTGTTGGTGTGTGCTTCAGTGTCTGATAAACACATTAGACCGTTGTTTACTCCCCGCTAAACTATCTCAGCTCAAACACTCGGTAGAGACGGAGCTCCAAGCCAATGAAGAAGAAGTGAGCATCGTTATGGCACTTATGGACTGGTGAGAACAAAATCAGGCGGCCCGAGCACACACACACACACACACACACACACACACACACACACACACACACACACACACTTGACGACCTGGTATGAGTGTTTGTACACAGTGTATTTATGTGCATATCAGAGAATAATTTCCCTGCACAGGTTGTAGGCGCAGCGTGGCGTTACCCCAACAAGGTGTGTCCCAGCATGTGTGGCCAACGACGGGTACAATTCAAATATCCCAATTCCTTTACACACCAGTGTGACGCCTCTCTGCTCTCCTGAGCTTTTGTCTGAAATTTGGCGTTATTTTTTTTTAAAATGACCAATGGATTTCAGAAATATGAAGGAAAAAAAAAGTCCAGATATGCACAGTAACAGTCAAACCTGTCATCTATTGATTTGAAATAGAATAAAATCCAGATTACAGATTCGGGTGCTGTAGCATTAGTATCAATGCCGTGGTTTAAGCTCGTGTGAAAGCTCTATTATACTTGATTGAATTATCTCCTTACGGAGAGAGCGGGAGGCCGCAGCATAAACAAGTCACTCTGAAGGGGGAAAGTTGTTTTTGTTACCACAGCACTTTATTGTAAAACTGAAATGATATTGTTCCCGTGGCAGCTTTGTGTAAATGTTTTGTGCGCAGTATTCCTCCATTTCGTGCCGAGGGCCTGCTCTGTTTACCACTGTTTACTGAGCGACTGAGGCTACTGTACTGTGTCCCTGCTCTCGGTGCTGGTGGAAGGTGAATCCCAGACGTTGGTAGCGGGGAGACTTTTTTTTTTTTTATTGCCGCTCTGGCTTTCAGGCATAAAAACGACACATATAAAGTCACCGGGCCAATCTAAAAAGAAAGTGGAAAGGAAAATTGTACATTGCCAGAAAACTGCAACTCAAAACACAAACAAACACATTCCACAAAGAGAGTGTTAGTTTGTGTAGTGTGAGTTTGAGATGCGTCGTCCCACTGAATTTGTGTGTATTTAGTGGTTTGTGTATCTGAAGGTGAGGAGTCTGGGAGACTGGGAGTGGGAAGCTGGCTCCAGTTATTTGATAAACACATCGTCTTCACTCAGAGCAACAATAAACACATAGTTGTGAACATGTTTGAGTACAGGTAGACACTCCAGTAGTTGTGTAAACCTTTCACCCATTTGCCACTCGAGAAGCTTTGCCTTTGGCCATTTCTTGACTTCTTTCCTTTGGCAAAGGTTTGAGGTGACCGAGCCTAGTAGAAGTCACTGGGACGAGCTGGGTTTTGCTTCTATTGGGTCTGTGTGTGTGTGTGTGTGTGCGTGTGTGCGCGCCCGTGTGCATGCTTGGATGGCTTGCCGCTATCTGTCAATGTCACTCAGGTAGCCATGGTATCACTGTTAGTGTCAGCATCGGTGTGTGTCAGCTGGTATCGCTCACTGGTATCTATGTCTGTGAGGCCTACATAATTTGACCCTGACCCTGTATCTCTCCTGTTTCCCACACCTCTGTCTCTCTTTGTCTGTGTGTGCGTGTGTGTGTGTGTGTGAGAGAGAGGGAGATTCAGT
Source organism: Apeltes quadracus (assembly GCA_021346845.1). Classification (NCBI taxonomy): domain Eukaryota; kingdom Metazoa; phylum Chordata; class Actinopteri; order Perciformes; family Gasterosteidae; genus Apeltes; species Apeltes quadracus. The sequence continues at coordinate 8,293,521 of CM037928.1, read as the reverse complement.
GTGTATTGTTAGCCCGGACCCCCAGATTCCTTGGTATGTTGGTGGAATTTCGACTATTTTACCAGGTCACTGTTGTTTGTGCCTTGTGAGGTGTGTCCGTAAATTCCCACACAGGGAGGGAGATAAACACACTTACACTGTCACGCGCATATGCAGAGCCCACGCCTTGTACCCATGACTAACGGTCTTAAAATGTCACTCTCAGCAGCGGCGCAATGTCATTGTCCCTCATGGTGGCTGTCTGTAAGGCGGACCTGTAGGCTGCTATCCAGCACTGAGCCTACCAGCATGTGAGTTACATCACAAATAAATTGGTGCTGTGTGAGGTCACGTCGGCTTTCCACTCATAGAAAAAGTCAGGTCAACCTGCGTGTTAGTGGTTGGTGCAGTTATAGAAGCATCATAACGTTTTACATGCATCGATGAGTGACTTCTAGTGATATTATTTTGATGGTTGCTATCAAAATGAGTTGCTGTGGACCACTGTAGGAAATCCTCGAGTAAACTGGCAGTTTTGCTGTAGGTCTCTAGAGATAAGTGTTTTGTGTCATAATCATCTTTTTCCCTCATACCTATACTCTCGCTGTCTGTCTCTGCACCACTCTGGCAGGTCGCATAAATATTAGCCCGAGCTCCCTAATAAATCTGCTACTCCTACTGCTCCCACAACCTCCCAACCCAAAGCTAATGGCTGCCACAATCTCCGTCAGACCCAGCAGAGCGAAAGCACGAGAGACGTAGGGAATAGTCGACACTGTACGCAGCTCTCCGCCGTGGGCCATTTTAATCCAGCCCAGCGGGTGCTCTTTTGAACAAATTCACTGCAAGGAAGAGCTTAGCCACATGAGCAAGCCGTTAATGTTTAGAGGATGTCAACAGGCAATGGATCAGCGGCGGTCGTTCACAGTGCCGAAGGTTCTCTGTTGATACACCTAAACTTGATGACCCCTCGACCTCAGACAGACTCTCCGTCCACCTCCAGGGAAAAAAATGACCTAAGTTCTACTGCCCTGAAGGTCAACTCATGCCACGACACACACACACACACACACACAGACACACTTGTAAGTTTAAAAGCACTTTCTGATCAAACATTGAGTGACAGAGAAGAAATGCCCGGTAACATACCGAGGACTTTACGAGACAGGTGATAGCTTAGCTCAGGGGGCGCTGAAGGGGTCCCATCCTGGCCTGCAGGTACGTACATGTGAATATGTGTGCAAAACAGATCGCATGGCCGACACCTAGACCACCTCAGGGGCAATGTTATAGAGCAATTGTTTGTAGGGTCTCTGTCTAAGAGAAACCTGCATCAGAGGCAAGAAGCGGGAGAGAGGTGGAGGGAGGCGGTCAGGGCGATGTGGCAGGTGGGGCAAATAATGATGATGAATTGTTGGGAACGCGGTTCTTTTGGCTCAGATTAAAATCTGCTGATAAACATGCCCGCCAGGTCTCCAGGTAACTCTATACATCTCCCCCTCCCCTCCATCCTTTCTTCCCACTGTCTCACACCTCTTTCTGTTTCCATCGCTCAGCCCAAGTTGGATTTCTGAGGTTAAGTCTGGTCACAGCCTTGGTAGTGGGATCTGGTCTGTCGTTTCCCCCCAGGCTCTCTGTGTGTGTGTTTGTTTGTTTGTTTGTGTGATTGCCTGTCCGAGGTTGCATGCATGTTTGTGTATGTAATTCGAGTGTACTTTATTTCTTTGTTCTTAGGGTAGCTGCCATGCATCACAGCCTGAACTTTCACTACCGAGGCACAAGGGGAGTCGAGATTGAGAGAGAATATAGAGGTGTTAAAAAATGTTTGAGGGTAACTGATGAGGTAAAGGATTGGGGTCGCACGCACGACTAACAGTCTAAAGATACTGCAGCGATGTGTGTGTGTCAGTGTAAAGGGGCAGACGCATAACGTTTCCATCCGACGACGTTGCCTCTGTCCGAACAGAAGAAGGACACGACTTCACGGCTCGGATGCCGGGGTCGTATAAACACAGACGCAGAGATAATAACTTCTCCTTTGTCAAACACGGTGCCGGTTCCTGTTGGCGTATCGAGCAGCATCCCGCGAAAATGCCGCAGCCAGCTGGAGATCACACTGAAACAGGAAAGGTCTGTTGAAATTTGACTGTCGTACCTGCTTCAATACTTGAACTGAGTCGGAGATGGAGGGTGTTTAACAAGCGTTTAACACAATGACGTCAGCGTCCTGCTACCTTTACATTTGATTTCAACACGACATAGTGAAGTTCAGCTCGGCTACAGTACAAAAACCAGTGATTTGGTCCCGGTCAAATTGTCTTGGCTTAGCTGTGTTATCGAATGAGGACTGTGGTTGATTACAACAAGGGCCTTGGGTCTTACTCAGAAAGTTAATATAAGATCATTAAACCGGGATGACGTTTCTTCAACGGGGCAATAAATACAAGCAGTCAAGATTTATTATAAACAAACCAATATTAATTCCCCTCAACACAAGAAAACGGTATACGCCGAACAAATACAACCGAAACGTCATCTGTACGCTGCGATGGACGGTCACAAAGGTTAGGTGATCATTTTAATGTTTGGTATTATTTTCTCTTCCAAATAACTTCAGGGGTTTGTTCAAAACCTGTAGGATCCTCTTTTCAGTGAAACCACCAGACCAGGTCTCTTTGAACATGAAGTTTTTCGTAGCCAATAACAACGATGGAATCCATTCTATTGACTCTATTGATGATTCTATCGATAACGTTTAGCCTTAGTGCCTGTAAATCCAGGAACGTCATCTAGGACACAGATATACTATGACACAGGAAGTTGGCACTAGAACAGTCTCAATGACTTGAATCGCTTGATAATATTACACAATAAATAAATAAATATTGTCACAATAAATCTTATGTAATCTAACGGCACAGGCCTCTCATGTCGATTAAACGGCTCTGTGTGCGGCATTTGGTAGATTTTAAGGTGAGTCATAATTGAAAACTTTAAAAAACGTTTTAAAATTAAAAAGCAGCAACACGTGAGGATAGTGTATTGTTTGAAGGGACGCAGAAGAGTAACTCTGTGTTTTCATCTGAGCCGGTGTATGCACACTTGTGTCTGCTTCGTGCATTACGATAATTTGAGAGCACAGGTCTTGCATTTTGTGTGTCATGGCTTTGGTGTGTGTGTATTCAGATCCCTGGCTGCGTCCGGTCCCACGTCCGGCCAAGGAGAGACAATCGTACCCCTGGAGCACCGAATGAGCCACACAACATACAGGATTAGAACCGTACGGAAGAAAATATTGTTTACATGATACTTGTCTCTGAAATTTGCGATTGCGTGCAATATCCCTTGGAATTCACGCTAAGAAGAGTCTGTGGGCTCTGATGTAACACACACTGAACTTTACCGAAAGTCTGGAGAGCAGAGGGGGTTGAGACGGAGAAGATTGCAGGAAAGTATTCCCTTTGATAAGCCGGCCAAGAAGCCTTTGATTAAATGTGGTCCCAGCAGGAGACCACACTAGGCCCTCTGTGGCACGACCATGTCCAATCACCAGCTATCAACAGCCCCGGGTAATTATAGCCATCTAGTCATTAGCCTGTTACCCACCTGGAATTCCACATAGCGAGGGGTGAGATGAGGCCAGCAGGGGTTGGGGTTTAGGTTGGGCCTTTAGTCAACTTCCCTCCCCTTGACATAACACAACAACATCCCAACTCGCATAGAATCCACCTTGTCTGTCTCCCAACTTAAGCTGTTGAGGAGTAGTGGTAAGTGTGTGTGTGTGTGTGTGTGTGTGTTTGCGTGGTTGCACGCTCGTCTACCTGTGTGTGATGGGAATAACGTGGCAGGTTATGACAGCGGTACAACGGGAACTTAACTCGGTCACACTGATGAGTTCTGCTCTGTCTGCATCTAGTGTCTTTTTTTGCCTCAACCTCTGTGTTTGCCTGTTTGAACAAAAAACAATCAATACAGTGTCATAATAATTCACCATATATTTCAAATGAACATCTGTTTCGATAAGGCAATATACACAATGTTATACAAGCAAGCTGCAGAGTAGAGAAGTGAAACTTGGCTGATGTTGTGGTGGCAGTCATCACTGAAAACTAGAGTACACTGTGTAATCATAATAATTGTGCTCTTCGCTCTCCTCGTGTCAGCCAATGTAGCGCAGTCACATCTACGAATGAGAAATGAACCAACACTTTACATTTTAAATAAATCACTTTAAACAGCTCGTCTTGTCTTTGTTTTTACTGTTGCATTTACTGTTGCAAGTCCCAATAACGCATCTGTCCGTTTATTCATCTAGTGTCCTTCTCCCCGTCCTCTGGTAGTCCTCTGCCTCTCTGCCTGGACTTCTGTTTGGCTACACGGCGCCAAACTCACGCTTAGATGTCCACTTCTCAAAGTGCACTAGTCACGCTACTTCCCAAAGTCCAACCTATAACCACCACCCCCCAAAAAAGAACATTATGTGAGTATATGATGTATTTGTAATAATACTGGATATGTTTTAAGGCTCAGTTAATGTAAAACTGTGTTTTTAAGCATTGGGAAAGCAGTAAACCATTTTAAACCGGTACCACACACTAGCAAAAAGGCCTTCAATATAAAAGTCCAGTGCACCCAAACCCCAAAGGGTTTCACCGTTCCGTTGTACTAGCAGTTCGGTCGCAGGGCCGTTGACAAACAGGGATTCGAAGCTGTTAATTCATATTGATGGGTACTGAACGATAGTGCTTTCACAGAGACAGGGATAAAAGCCATGCAATGATGAACCAAGGAGGTGGCAGGGGAGGGCAGAGGCGCAGAGCACTTTCGGACAAACTTTCCCAGAATGCCATGTTCCACAGGATGTCCCGTATCGGGGAAAGGGGTGGGGTTGCATTGCAGGGGGCAGAGGGGGGGGGGGGGGGGGGGGGGGGGGGCACGTCCTCAGGTCTGGTCCAACCATTCTGCACGCTTGGGAGCTTTGCACGTGTGTATGTCCACAGCTTCCTCACAGTCCTTACACTCCACGGCGCAGCACCATTTGAACTTGCACTCGCACTTGGTGATTTGCTTGACTCTCGTGGTGTCGTAGCCCCGCCCACAGCACATGACCTCACAGCCATCTGTGCCGCGTGACGTCTTGTTGCAGACACGCCCAGCCGTGCCCAGGGAGCCTGCACGCAGCACAAAGGAGTTAAAGATGTTACATTTTAGCTGCAGCAAATGGTTATGGACACTTTTTCTTAACAAAAAAAAAGACAACGCTAAAATGCTCTATGGTAACTGGCAGCAGCATCAACGCTGACTGTGGGCGCATGACTTGTTTACGAGGCGTTAAGCTACATACTAGGGTGCCGGAATAAAAGGCATGTGATGCTGCGGCCGCCTGCATATAAGCAGACATGTTGAACTGTTTGGGAGTGGCAACGTTCATTAGGTGCTGTATGTCGGTGAACTAAAACCCAAACCTCTTTGTGGGTTTATTGCTTCAGATCCAAGTAGTGGCCAAACGTTCGGGCCAAATGTTTATTTGAAACCACGTGATTTTAAAGTTTAGGTAAAAGCAAAAAGAGGTGAAAAAAAGACCTAATTGGTGGTATTAGTGTTAATATTGGAATTCAATTTGTTGACAGGGCTAGGCTCAAACAATTTGGCAAAGAAAATATCATTTTATAATAATCATCATCATCGCATGGAAAAACCTTAAAATGCTTGTCTTGTCATCCCATATTGCAATCGTAACACAATTTCTGTTAATTGTTCAATCCTAGTTTGCAGCCTTGTTGACAGCATTTTGTTCAACCTTCTGTAGTTCTTTTTTTACCAAACAATAGATATCTTCCACTCAGAATTATAGCTTGGCTACTCAGAATGAATGAAATATGCCATTTAGACAGCTTCAGACTTGTAAAAGGCAACTAAAAACATAGTTCAACACAACATTGGTTCAACGTTGATTCGGCAGTGGCATGGGGTTGCTGAGTGTATTCCATAGTGTTAAGCACTCTGTTTATTACCTAATATTGTGGCGTATCATCTGTCTTATGTGAATGTCATCCCCACAGAGATTAGTGCTGGTGTTCCGTGTGAGAAGCTCCCTGTTTGAACTGCTACCTATCACAACAAGCTACCCGTAGAACAACAGACCCACACACACAACTATGCCGTGTTGGTAGAGTGGCCTATAGTTACACTGCCTTTCCCAAGCCACTGCTCCCTTTGAAGCCACCCTGTGTATGTGCATGTGTGTGTCTGTGCATGCAGGGTTAAATGGACAGTGGAGCGTGACAGACAGACAGGCTCTCACACTCTGAGGCCCACTCTGCCCTCAAGCTACGCTTAGTTCAGACAGACGGAGAGGGAGAGACTGTGACAGACAGAAAGAGGGGACTTTTTTGGGGGGGCGGTGGGGGAATTAGCTGCTTGTGTCCCTAGGCAGTAGATTCCGATGGGGAAGGTGAGAAAGAGGGGGGAGGATGGACGGAGGGACGAAGGGAGAGGGCAGACAAAGGGAGAGAGGAAGAACTGGACAGAGTTCTGAGTGATGGAGGTCTTAATGTAGACTGTTGTGAAAGTAAGTTGGTTTGACAGTGTTTCATCCGTCAACCAGCCAATCAGAAAGAGCCATAGCTAATTAGACGTATTTCGCAAGCGATTGAGAAGGATTGATCGACACTTCCTGTGACCATAGGGTTGTTTGTATGTATATATTTATATGTATTTATGTATGTATGTGTGTATTTGTGTGCGTCTGTGTGTTGACAGAGACTGATGGAGGTCAGGTGGTCACAGAACAACCTCAGGGTACGAGGATATTAGCTTCCACTGACATCACACAGGAGTGCTGCTGTGTTATCTGAGTACCATTACACACACACACACACACACACAAACACACTAGTCATGCATGAACATACACACAACATACACTTAACACCCCTAAAACATAACACAGTTGAGACAATCCATCAACGACCATGGGAAACGGTCTTTCTTCCTCTTTCAATTCGGTTCTTTTCCCCTCTTTCTGCCGTCTCACCTGCTGTTTTGTCTTGTAAGCAGTAATCTGGAGAGTTCTCAAAGTAGACCAGGTCGTTCTTGGTGGCCTTCCTGAAGGCCTTGTTAGCCACGGCGAAGCCTGTCCCATCCTGGTTCATCGTCACCTCAATGGCTCCGTTGTATTTTCTCCTCAGGTAGTCGCCGGTCTTCCTGAAGTCCGACATGGCCATCCAACATGTCCGCAGCGTGCAAGAGCCGCTCACACCGTGACATTTACACTCCAGCTTCATGAACCGCTTCACTGCCTAAAAAAAAGACAGCACAGGGGACATATTTCTCACCTAATGCTCTAGTGGTGTCTGGTCTTGTATATATTTGATTTCATTTCATCTGCCACGGTTTTAAGATGTATATCAACCTCTGACTTTTATGCCTCCAATGCAAGACAATGGCGGTAAAAATATTTTTGTTTGAAATGTGAAAAGGTTGCATAAAGAAATTTACCTTGCACAATCCGAAAATCTGGATGGTTTCATCTAAAATAGTAATAGTCCCTAAACTTTTGACTTTCAGGAAAAGATATGTTGCTGTTTTATTATTTTTTTTTTTAACACCGTGCCGCACCACAGACCGATATCCTTTTATCGACATAAGGTTGGTGGCAAAAAGCTCAGATGCTATTTAAACATTGAGTTAACATGTGATCTCTAACAGGAAATTCTATCCGTATACGGACACATCCAATCAAATTGGTGTGTGCAAGTTATTCCCCTTTTAAAAACAATAAATCTAGTTCACAATTAAACAAATCTGAATGCAACCCTAGGTAGCTTATCTTATCCCCTCACAGAGTTTTGCAGGAACCCCTTGAAGATTTATCAAATTCTCTGCAAACAAAACAAGTATTCAAAGTTGTAAGTGCGCACTTACAGTTCTGCCGCAGCGGTTGTTGTGTAGGTTCATGAGTGCTCGTGCATCTCGGACTGTCCTCTCTTTGGCATCAATGAAGTCTTTGGCAAACTTTATCCCATAGTTGATATTATCACTGCAGCCGCCCCAGTCAAACTCTCCTCTCTTGTCGCTGGCTCGTCCCCGCTTGTGTGGGTCACAGTTACATGTTTTCAGCTCCCCCTGGCTGCAGGCGCGAGTAAGCGCGTACACCACTCCTGCTGAGGAGATGGCGTAGACAAATGCTGCTTCTCGACTGCCTGAGCGCGAGAGAGACGGAGAGAAAGCACAAAAAGCGAGAGAGAAAAAATCAACCGTGAGTATAGGCCGATTCAATAAACATCACGCAGTGCAGTATATTTAAGTACGGCCTAACGACCTAAAACTGTGCAACCCAAACGCAGGCACGGATACGCACAATGCCAGGACCAGGCCTGGGTGTGAGCCATCAGAACGTGGGGGCGCAGCTGATGGGGGCATATCAGGCCTGATGTGAAGTATAGGACAGCTTTGTTTAAATATTATCATGGAAATAATTCCAGCTGCGGGGCTCTCCTCTGCTCACATAAATTGTTTAAATACAGACACTGTGATACCCCATTAATCAGCACCGCGGTGATGTCATGGCAGCGGTTTCCACCATTACTGCGCTCTTCTGCTCTTCCAGTTGCTTAGAATGTGAGTCATCCATCCAAAGACACATTAAGAATTCGATAAAGTGTTTTGCCGTAGTTGCCTTTCGTAATCGGCAGGTTCCCAAGAAGACTTCCAGCTCCCGAGGGGATCAACCTTTGTTGTACCGTGTCAACACTGAACGCCTTTCAGTCGCGATTTTCTGTCATCCACCTGACGCACATTTGACCCACCAGAAGTTTGAACCAACATTTTTATTTTTAAGGTCACAACTGCGAGCCCCGATTTCTATCTGAAAGCTATCTGAACCAGCTGGACGAGTTTGTACGGTCCAACCTACTTGCTCTGTATTGCCTGGAATGTCCCATTTCATCTGCAGGGTGTGGAGAAGGGGGTCAGTGGGTACAGTTGAGGTGGCGTGTGTGGGGGAGGATGGAGGAAAGTATTGCTGGTCATCATTCAAATCTGTGCTGTTTGTCTGACAGTGAAATATCTCCCTAAATATTTAGATCTACGTCACTGTTTATTCCTGTCCTCCACGCATGCAGCCTGTATCTCCATATCTCCCCTTGTTTTTCATGCATTTTGAATCCCCAAACAAGCTTAGTGCGGCTGTGCTAGGAGAGGAACAGTAGCTTGTCCACAAACGTGGGAGGAAGTATAAACCTTCAACCATAACCACAAAGAAAGTGGCTTTCGAGAGTCAATCTTTTTATTGGTTGAACTGCATGCAACAGGGACTTACAGGTGCGTCACTGCGAACGCGCCCAGCACTCAGAATGCAGCTGTAGTGACATTTATTGGAGACTGCAGTATCGTAGCTAAATAATGTATGATGGACAATTAATATAACTGTCATCGTTTAATATTTAATGCAAAATAGCCAGCTGGCTAGGACACTAATGCTAGCAGGTGTTTTCACTGAATAGCCCGTGTTGCCCTGTTATTAAATAGATATGCATGATTCGGAGAGTGTGCAGTTATATAAAAAAAACATAAGGAGGAAATACACATCTACTGTGTATCACTAACGTGCATGTGTGCCCGCGTGCATTTGTGTAAAGGCACAAATCTGTTACGCAGCTCAGAGGTTTCGCAGGAGTGGAAAAACAAAAGGATGACAAGCCTGCGTCTGGGAGCCTGTGTTTTTATTGACGAGGCGTAAGGGCCTTACAACAGTCCATTAGCGTCTATAAACATGGAGTACCGGCATCCGTGAGAGAGGGAAAGATTCGGAGAAGGAACAGAGTGAGCGGGGACGGACGGACGGAGAGAAGAAGGGAGAGGCAGTAAGAACTGAAGAAGAAAGATGAGGAGTGCGATAGCGGCAGACGGGGGGGGTTCAGGTTCAGACTCTGCGCGTACCGCTTTTCTTTGGCCGCAATCAATTATCAGACAGGAAGATGTGTAGACACACCCATTGACTTACTCCGTAGCAAGACGCGTCCAAACACGGTGTGGTCGCGGTCCAGCGTGCTGCAGTTCCAGCGGTGGTGTCTGAATTGATGTTGGCACTCTCTGATCCACTCTTTGGTGCCCTCGCCGATGGCCTGCATGACGTCTGGGTAGCGCTGACAGAATTGCCGCTGCTTATTCACCAGGCCGGGGATGTTGTTGCAGATCACACGGGCCCCCAGCGCGCCGATGTACCTGCAGACGCAACGGACACGAGACACTTCTAAGTGGTTTTGCGATAAACTGAACCAAACCTCCTTTGAAAGGATCCATGAGGTATTGATGGTACACTGCAATGAGTTAGCATTGGAGCCCTCATATGGTAGGGATTTACACATGTGGACACACACACACACACACAGACACACGCTTGGATGCGTTTAGTGGCGTGAACGAGAGCTGCGGTAACAGTCCTCTGTGAGTCAGAGTTCACTACACTTAACAGTTTAAGGTTTGCGAGCAGGAGGGGAGTGGAAACCATTTACTCTGCTCTCCAAATAAATAAGCACTTAACCTCTCCCCACAAGACCTGCGTGTGTATGTGTTTTCAAATGCTTCCCAAAGGAATGGTAAAAAATCACATTGTCACAAATCAGAGCACGATGTCCGGGGCCTCCAATAACCCTGTCAAAGTTAAGTCCACATTTATTCACCACTCCTCTCTGTCTTCTGTCGGTTGGCTCTCATGCTCGCCACAGTCTCAGTTCTCTTGCACGCCTAAAAAAAAAAAACCCCGGCCAGATAAAAGATGCGCCTATAGTACCCTACGCAGATAAATGCTGCACTGAGATTACCCAGAAAACATCACTTGAAGCCCAGCTGTGTGTGCAAGCGACGTGTTGCGAGCTCGGCGGCTGCAGAGTTGTGACGGGCCAGCGAGTGGAGGTCAGGGAGCGTGTGGCTGTGTGGTCGTGTTTTACGAGGTCGGGCGATAGGAAGGAGACCGGAGGCTCTCTGCTCCCCAGAGTGGGATTAGAGAGGAGGAATAAGAACAGAGTGCTCATCAAAGGAACGAGCCAGAGCAGCAATTCACACTTCATTTTCTCTCTGTGAGTCAGGAGGACTTGTGGATTTTATAGGATAGTAAATCCTTGCTGCAAAGTCCTGCAACTAATCATATAGAAGAAAGAGAAGTGGGAACTGATTTAGAAATGTATTGTCTCCTTATATTCTCAAGCCCTATTGGGTCAAGACACACGAATAATCCGTTGGTTTTCTCAAATATAATTAGGAACTTTGTATTATACAAATGAATCTAACAAGAGAATAAGGATGTGGGTTTTTTTTTTTTTTTACACGCTCTTTCTTAAATATCTCGAACATCCCAAAATCATTTCCCCGGATGTGTCCATGTCATCACTTATCTACACCCACATGAATGTGATTAACACTTAGAGACTGCATCCTACTGAGCACACGTGAAAGCCTGTAATACCCAGTCCGAACCCACACACACTAAAGTCCAACTACTCCCCATAGCTGCTTTTAATCTACACAAACTATTAAGCATTCCACACCCGCCCACACAGACACTTCTCTCATAAACACACTCACACATGGACATTTTCACGTATGTTATTGCGCAGGCAATGAGATATTTTGTTCACCCCCCTCACCTACGCTCTAGATGGCTGGTTTCGGGGTATTTTAGAGAAGTAATTTGTGCGCGTGCGTTAATGACTGCTGCGCCTTGTTTTGCTGAATACGCACTCAGCCAATAGCGCCGACATCAATTACATTTATTGCTCTTTTATTATTGCGCAATGTGGCAGACTGACGTGAAGCGAAAATGCATTTGAGCAACTAAATCGTTAAGGTGATTAAATAACTCACAAAGTCGTAAAAAACAGGTTATTTTGATTTACTTTGGTGTTTTTTTTTTCATGAGCAGATCATTTTGAATTAAATTAACTGATGACAGATATACATCTATCTTAGTTTCTCTTTGCAGTTGTTTCCTTATAAAAAACACCGAGGCAGCGCAAACATTTGAGACAAAAAACCGCCAAGGAAACTTTTTATAAACCCCGAAGCCTTTAGATGCTTTCCTGCAACATTTCTCAAATACGTTTAAAAGATTACGATATTGATGAGAAAAACCCTGTTAGGCTGTAACAACAACATCCAGCCGCGGGTTTGAATAAATTGCCAATTCGTTGGCAATTTCACTCTTAAATTCCCATCGAAATCGGCTTTATTTCAAATGATTTAGAAAACTGATGGATGTTCAAGTACTGTTCTATTCGCTCTAATAATCATCACCATCATTTAGGATAAGCGGTCTCTTGTAAAATTAAAATAAATCGGATCCCCTGAACGTCGCTGTCCGGCAGGTCGGCCTGTAGGTGTGATATTGTACTCACCACCATGACGAGTCCACCCGAGGCGTCACCAGCAGCAGCAGCAGCAGACACGCGCAGTAAATCCTCGAACTGGCACCGGGGTTTTGGCATGAAGAAGACCGGGTTGAGAGTTTGGCTCCCGGCGAACGGCAGCTCCGAATCCGGGAAGCCCGCAGGCTCAGAATCCGGTTTAAACCCAGCATGACTGCGCTTTTTTTTCTTAACCACGAAAAGTCCCCCCCCCCCCAAAAAAAATACACGGTTCACGTTGGGATGTAAACGACTAATAAACAAGTTTTGATGTGAAGTCTATGTCAAGCACCCATTCAGAAGATAGGCCTCATTATCCAAGTGTGTAGCTCCATATCAATAGCGCGACTGTCAGGAGTGCGAGGAGCGCGTTTTCTGTGCCATGTGCGCACCAGGCTCTCCGCTGAGCACCACTGGCTTTCCACTGGAGCTTTACCTGACCAGACGAGAAACAAGTGTCGTTCCCCTCCAGTCAGGTCCCCGACGCGTATCCTGGATTCTGGCTTACTGCAAATTGGCTCCGGATCACAGCTGGAGCAAGAGGTTGGGAGAGTCGCGAGACTCGCAGCAGGTCTGTCGACTTGGTGACTCTGCGGTGGGTCGGATGCCTCCACTGGACCTCTGCTTTATCAGAGAGAGAGAGAGAGAGAGAGAGAGAGAGAGAGAGAGAGAGAGAGAGAGAGAGAGAGAGAGAGAGAGAGAGAGAGAGAGAGAGAGAGAGAGAGAGAGAGAGAGAGAGAGATGAGGGAGGGCTCGCTGCTGGCGGCTCCTCGCTCCCATTGGGCAGACACAAGGGTTACAGAGTTTGACTATAGGAAGGAGATATTAGAGGGATGGCTGGAGAAGTGTGTGTGTGTGCGTGTGCGTGTGTGTGTGCGTGCGTGCGTGTTGCTGGGGTTCAGGGGTGATGATGCTGTTGAGGTCAAGAAGGTCCAAATGTGCAAAGTCAATCTGTAACCAAATTGTTATAATTGAGGATGGCGCCTTCATTTTACAACCCAGTAAAACTGCGTAATTAAATCACACGCGAAATGTGTTTTTTCATATTTTAAAAGGGTGTTTTCCATTCCTGATTTATGATGCAATCATTGGGGGGCAAATAACAACCAGGGACCAATATTCCCTATTACACCAATATTTTGCAAATGTCACAGATTTATCTTAAATATGTAATTTCCCTAAATGTCTATTGTTAATTTATAATAATTAGAATTGACATAATCATATTCTGTGCAGATGTACTGTACAGATTGTATTGCTCCTTCCACTGTTCAACAGCTTTGACAATAGAAAGTTAATGCAAATATCAAACCTGCCCATGGGGTTGCAGGTATAAGCCTTTAGGCTAAATGTGGCGCAGCAAAAGAAGTCATGAGTGCTGTCCCATTATGGGTGTTATTTATAAAGAATAATTGAAATATTTGCAATGCCAGCAACTGTGCACCACCTAAAGCATAGCAGAATTGAAAGTTGGAGAAAAAAAGAAAAGCAGAGGGAATGTTGGACTTAGAGAACAGAGCCAAATCATCCAGTGGAACAGCACTGTGGCTCAAACATGAACCACATGTGCCGAGACAGCGCTCGAAAAAAGCACACACACACACACATACACGCACTGGAGAGAAACCATCCTTACCTTTTCCCCCATGCATGTGTGTATCTTGAGGTTGTCTTCGTGCTTTGTAGTGGGCTGTCCTCCAATTTCAAATGTCCAAAATGTCTCTGTATTTTTCAACGACTCCTAAGAAAATGGAAACCCTAATTTTAGGAATCCAAAAACCATAAACCAAAAGAATGACCTAAAATACCCCTTTTTCTCCTCGTTCCTGTCCGCGTAGACTTGACCTTTCTCCGGGGTGTTTGTGATATTGTTTTAAAAATACCTCAGTTGATTCAGCTGACCCAGTAATGCTAACACACAAGTAAACAAATTAGGAAAATCCTCGCTGGAATTGAAACAAATTAGCTATAGCTGTCGCAGCTCAAGTGTTTATGCCAAAGCTGCTGTTAAAGCTAAGCTCCTTTTACAGACATATGTATTTCTGCTTAGAGCTCGGCAAGCGGGCTGCTGGCAGAATGGGAAACACACACTTTTAAATGTTTTCAGAGACAGCCACATTCACAAACACTCAAACTATAGTGGGTACGTTTTGTGCGCCGCAGCTTAGCTCACAATTTTCTGCTAAATCAAAAGGAATTAGGGAAGCACAAACACGACTGAGTTATGCTTCGCTCTCATGGGGCCAGAGCTGGAACAGACTTCTGCTCTCTCTCTCTCTCTCTCTCTCTCTCTCTCTCTCTCTCTCTCTCTCTCTCCGTCACCCGGCCTGTGAACTTGACCCCAGCTTTCTCCCCATAAACAATAACGGTCTCAAACTCCGTCCTCTCAATTGGAAGAAAAGTTTGCCTTGATGTACGCGGCGTAACCCGGCAACCACCTCCTCCGAGGGGGAAGCACCGTGTGCTGATGAGGGCCTCGCTGGGGGAGAAAGGAGAAAGGGGCCGAGCGAACCGGCGTCCGCCACGGAGGACAAACAGCCCAGTGGTGTGTCCCCTGTGGGGCCGCCACTATTCAGGCGGTCCGTAGATGAGCTCAGGGATGCATTCCCAATCGCCTGGCAGCGCAGCCTGTCGTCACACCTGGCGGAAACATTTCGATGCTTTTGATGTGAGCGGTCTAATTGTGGAGACGTTAGCTGTGAAGATACCACCGCCTCGTCTCTAACTTAATGGGACCTCGGGGCTCTCGCTGCGTGCGCTGCCAAAGGCTCAGCAGCAGCGTCTCTTTCGGGAAAGGGACACTTTTATTCAAGGTGGACTCAAGGATTCATCTCCGCTGTATTACATCGCACCAAAAGAACAGGTTTTTCCTCCACCTACTCAAGTAGTTTCGTTGTCTTAACATAACTGAGTAGTTCCATGTGCACTGTAAAAAAAAATCGTTAAAGAACTGTGATATTCTGACAGCTGGGGCGCCAGAAAAATACTGTGAAATAACAGATAATTACTTTCTCATAAAAATAAGGTTTTTTTCTGTAAAATTAGGATCTTTTTCTACAGTGTGGGAACGAATGTTTACTTTGTAAAGATTGACACGTGTTGCTTAACGCCCTCAAAATGTTCCTTTATTTAATTAAAGCTTTTTGTATGCTTTCAAGCATTGTATTATTGAAATATTGAACTTTGAGAATTATTCCTGTCACAATGTCTGTGTTAGGTAGATTAAATAATCGGGCCTTAGTAGCTGTTTGCACTTTAATCAGCTGGGAATCTAAGCGAATGAAAGGTCAGAACACAACGCAGACCCTAAAAATACACCGTCCTCCGGCGACAGAGTAACCACGATGCGTGTGAGTGCGCTAGAGTGAGACAGATCTCTGATAATTTATTGTCCTGTAAATTTAGATCTGCTGACAGAGATGAACCGCTTTCAACAAGCGCAGCGTCTGGAACGTCGGCGTTCTTCAAAGGCTTGTACGTCGAGAGAAAGTTTGTCCCTGCACAGATGCAAAGCAAATGCTCGCGTACACTCATCCGTAAGTGCCGTCGCAGTACGAGCCCATCGTGGTTGGGCTCCAAAGGGTCGACCTCTGAATACTTGTGACCTGTTCTTACTTTATCCCCACTGCAGCCCGGCATTAATAGATTTTACAGCTCCTGTGAACACAATAAGTGTCTCTGGATGTGATGGGGATAGCTCTGTGATAGAATGTCTACTAGGTTGCTGGAGCATAGCGTCATGCTGGACAAATGGGGATAACGCACACACACACACACACACACACACACACACACACACACACACACCCTAGCTGTAGGGCAGGTGATACGGCTAAAATTAAAGGAATATTTTAAGAGACTTCTTATGGAGAAAACAGACACGCGCCTCTGACAATACAAAGTCTGGGACCCAATTGTTTATGTAAGGAGTTAAATATTCAAATACATAATCCAAATTCCAATGTACCTCTCTAGATGCTGGTTAATCTGACAGCACACTGTGTCCTTGCACTCCGGTTGTGGAACAGAGTTTGTGCTGAGTGGTTTCCTGTTTTAAGAGGGAACTGTGCGGGTGACATCATGGGCAGCTGGTCACATGGCTTGCTGAGGTAAAAAAAAATCAATCAATTATACTCTGAAACAGTGTTTTTTTTTATTGTGTCGTTGTGCTTTTCACATGGGATGAGAAGTGAGTCACTACAGACTGAAATCATTGATAGAACCATCTTTTTATTGGGAGCAGGTTGGGATTTTAGCTTGATAGTTGAGCAAGAAGTGCAATGAATGGTAATGAATCAGGGGCATTGTTGTTGGTGAAAAAGCAGATCCCATTTCAGGATTATGACACAGGATGAGGATCTCATGGATTCACTTTTGTGTTCATGAGTGTGTGCACATGCAAGCAATAATGTGACTTATTTTGGTCAGGGTGACTTGTAAATATTCCAGTCAGCAAAATACTGAGAAAGAAATAGACAGTCCATGTTTTTTTAGCATTTTCCTATTCAAGTTAAATATTTTTGTGCTGTTGGAAAGAGGGAGCCTGCAGTGGTGGACCTACAAAGGATTATGATCCAACTGAAGTTTGCCTCTCAGCACTAATGGTCATTATGGTTTCACAGCCTGCAACTCTCATTCTTTGGTTTTGTGCTGCAGCTCAGATAGAAGATCGACCCGCTGAACACCTGCACGCCAACAACGTCGGGCGGACAAAGTTAAAGATTATGCGGTGAACAGTCTCCTTTTAATGTAGCACCCAAAGTAGAGGGACGGTTGGATTTCCGATCATCGGGTGACAAGACTCAAAATGAATGTAAATGCTGTTTCCCAACATGTTTGCCGTAACGACCACTGTGAGGATGTCTGTCGCACTGCGGTAAGAACATACGTGGTAAACGGTTAGCAATTGTATCACGCTTTAGTCTCCAAACCACTCAAAGCTTTAACACAGCATGTCACGAACTCACCCATCATCACACTGCACAGCTTGGGCTAGTGATTTAGGTTCCTGCGATTTGGGGTTAAGTGATTGAAGGATGACCCTGATTTAAAAATAAAGTTTGTCCGCTTATTCTGTGGCTCTACAGATTTGGAATGTAAGCGAAAAAACGTTTTTCATTGACTGTCTCTGTTACCATTTACATCCGGAGCTCCGTGAAACCCCGAGTTCAGATTGTGTGAGGTTGGTTACACGAGCCAATTGTGACCTTTGACGGAATTGTCAAAAACCTTTAGTTGGGGGCTGCAGGAACCGTGGTTTCGGTGTTGTGTGAGCCCTCACGCCGTGCGATTGACATCCAGCGCTGTAGTAAAAGTTGTGCGGGGCTCGTGTTTTAGGTTTGCACTGTTGAGTGCGGTCCACCTCTTTGGCAAAAGGCCGTGCGGTGAAGGCCCTAAATTGTAGAAAAGGTCCCTCCACGCCCTGAGTGATGAGAGCGGGGCTTAACCGGCTACAGGTGCGCTCAAGGCGGCCGCGTAGGGCCTTTGAAGTGGAAGCCAACTGGGACCGGGGCCCATCTCTGAGCAGCAGCCAGCGCGGACACATTCGCTTTCAATTAACACTCTCCCTTCTCTCTCCATCGGTGCTCCGTCTCTTTCAGCTCTCTCTTCCAAAACGGCAACTGTCTTAAAGCTCTAATGCAGAAATGTTGTATTTTTTTACGATTTAATAACCCTTTTGACCATCTAATTGTCTGATATTTGTCTGGGGTCGTACGAAAGTGAGGTCTGATCTTACTTCACCTCTCACTCCGGCTCATCCCACAGAAAACCGCAGTGCTTCAGTGGTTCGACCCCCTGATTCATCTTTATGTGATGAAATATGCAATCGGTCCTGTGAACAGGACACTTGTGTGTTTGGCAAGTAAGTCATACCAGCTTTATTACCTGATAGAGAAACATAGAAAATGCTGCTGTGGCTTATTAGCTACTTTTATTTGAACATAATTACACACTCAAGTATGTATGTATGTAAGCATGCACACATCTCATTAAAGAGAGTGAAAAAAAGAGAGAAATAAATGGCGTTTTCGATGGTAAGTTCCCTTGAGGCAGCTACATCTGGCTCCTGTTAGCCGTATAGAGTATAAAAATCAAGTGCGGTTTAGTCCCAGACACACACACACACACACACAAACACACACACACACACGCGCTTGGACACTCTGGGCGGTAGGACTACAGCATGGTGGTCACCCCCAGCAGGCCCAGTCTCCCCAGTACCAACCCCTCAGCAGACATGGAGGGGCTCAGACGTGGACTCCTGGCTCACATCGTAACAACAACCCAGACACAGCCTCTGTACAAAAAATACACGACCTCTAAAACCGCGTTGATACCCGTCTGCCGGGCCTCTGCTCACATATCTGTGGGCGGGGGGGGGGGGGGGGGGGCAACAATAAAGAGTTTTAAAGTTCTTGTCGGACAAGAGAATATTGTGCATGCAAATGTGAAATTGAGCCCGTCATTGTTTGTTCCTTTCTTCTTATTTTGGGTACCTTAAAAGTTTGACCCTCGTAGAATAAAAATATTTCAGTTTGATTTATATGTTTGTGAATTCAGAAAATTGATTCAAATGAATGCATCCTTAATTTAAACACTCTAGCTAAAATGGTTTGATTTATTGCCTCACTTTGTCAACATACAGCAAAATAACTATAAAGTATTTTAATAATTGTATCATTATATCAATGTAGATATATCCCTTCAGATACATCCTGATAATCCCACCAGCATTGATAAAGATTGGAAACATTCTCTGTTTCCAGCTTCTCCACAGTGAGGACTTTGTGTCTTTCTTTAAAATGTATGATAGCACAATCAATGTGCTTAGTCTAATTAAAAACAGGCTTTGAAACTATGTTAAAGCACTCTACAAAACATCAATGCTGCGATGTGTTCATCCACAGAACGTAAGATGAACTCATACATGCAACATGCAACATAAACCGATATTCATTGACGAAAATAATCAAAAAAGATCCACACCCCAGACCTCCAAACAAGATGTGCACACTCTGGGAACTACGAACCCCAATCAAACACTCATAATCCTGTCTCTGGAAATTGGAACACTCATTACTTGCGTTTTGGTGTCTGTGTGGATAATGAACATCCAATGGTGGTTGACAACATCATTAAAAATAAACTGTTTGTGGTGTTCAGGCCAGCAAACTGAGAAGTGAGTTTATCTCTTGTAAACTCGCTTGTAAACTCACCAGACAGTTCACCGTAGTTCATTTCGACAATTCTCCGGTCATGTCTTCATGCCACTGAGTTCAAAGGCAGCCCATCGTGTGTGCTCCTCCAAGCCCAGCGTGCATGTGCAAACTAAAAACCTGCAGACCTGCCCGCCTGTTCCTGGCCTTCAATTTCCTACCATGATAAATCTTGGACAGATGAGCAATCTTTTCAATTTCATCTTGGGAGGTTTGTGCAGCTCTCCAGCAACTTTTGCCGTATTGACATTCACCTGTTATGCCAGCGTTGCTTTGGTCTTGTATGTGTGTGCAATAACTGAAAGCCTTTGTTGCTGCACGCCGCCTTGTGTAATATAGTGTCGGCAGCAACAGACATCACGCCATGTTTCAAACAATAGTTGTGTTGCAGCCCAGTAGAAAGCTGGCATTCCTCGGCAGAGGGCGGGCACATGTCCTGGCCTTTTGATAGTGAAACGTTGCCCTTGTGTCAGCTCTCAGTGAACCGCTGTGTGTGATGGGGCGGCCCTCTCCTGGCCTCTGGAGCTCTAACGCATGCTGAGATCAGCCTCTGGACGGCTTTCTGAGGCCTGAAGGCATCTCCTGCTGTCGCTGCCAGGCTCCAGCACGGTGAGAGTGAGTGATGGCGAGAATCAATAAATCAGGGCCGTCTTTCGTCATATTTCAATGGTGGATGAAGTGATAAAGAAACGAGTAATGCAAAAAAATGAAAATTAGTTTTAAAAAAACTTAGTTTTTACTATTAGTATGTGTTGTATTATTCCAAGTGCTGATGCATCAAGTGTGTAACAGATATTTCTTACTTAGTCCAGTTTTTCCTCATCTCTGGGGTTAGTCTAGGTAACTAAAATTAAATTATTCCCTCAAAATTAAAAGTATGAAAAGCCGGCCTCCTTTAATTTCCGCAGCGGATATCTCGCCACCCCCCTCCATAAGTCTCCTAAATCACATCTGACCTTCCCCAGCAACCCTGCTCATCACACAGAAATGTTGCAATGTCTAGACCTCACCATGTGCTTCTAATCCAACTCCAGGGTCCTCTTTGCCGGTGTGTCTTCAAGTCCTTCAGCATCCTACTCTTTTCACTCCACGCCCCCCTCCCCACATCATGATCCCAAAACTCTCTTCATCCCGCTGTAACCCAGCTCCCTTATTGCACCTGACTCTCCACCAGAAATAACATTGCTAACGGAGGATCCCTGTTATGTTGCTGATACTTGAATTTCAGTTATCTGAAGGAATACTTTTGAGAGAAATGCTTTTATTTTGTATTTCTTGTCTAGGAGTATGACAAGATCAATAACACGTCCATGTCAAACTCTGGAAACAGCCGTAGCTAAGGCTGCAATAAAAACCTATTGGAACTATTCATTGTTTTCACAATGAAGAGATTATTCAAAGTCTCACATACAGGAAAAGATGACAACCTAAACTCAAAGGTGTTTTGTTTTCTATCACATGACGTATTGCATGGACGCTCTTGGTTACTAACATGATGCACACGGCATTGCGTGAGCAACAAATGAAAGGATCCAGCTGAATCTGCCTTCAGTCTGTGGGACATTTGAAACAGACATTTGCTTGCTTGTTCAGTGCAATTAAGCCCTTTAGCAGAATGTTAGCAGGGGAAACATATGTCCACATTAAGCCGTTTTACTGATCGAACAGATACAACTGGAGACGGAAGACAAGAGCGGCATTCATGCTCGCTGCACCACTTAGACCGTGTGTTGCTGTTTCAAAGCTGACAGCTAGAACTACATGTGTCACTTTAACAGAATAAAATGCAAAGCAAAGATCATCGGGTAAAGGAGATGACATTGATTTGAACGTGGGATCATTGTGGAGCACATGATAGGAATTCAGTTCTCAACGTGAGGAATTTTTTTTTGGTAAATGTCTCCAGAACGAGCAGGCGGGAAAGGGAAGGAGGAGAGCAAGGTAGTGACTGATTACAGGGCGTCAGACCAAATGGGAACCAGAGACCGTGAGACGTCAGAAAGGCTGTAGATTTACACCTTACCAGCTCCCCTGAGACCTGCCACACATACGCCCGCTTCAAGCAGAACGAAAGAGGGGGGAAGGATATGAAACAGAATGGGCACCAGGTTATTGGTCAAACAGCGTGACAGGGTGAGTAAAAGAAGCCCGCAAAGATGAGTTAGGGTCTTATTCCGATCACCCGTTTGTAACCGTTGAAAGGAGCCCGCCTGTACATCTGCCCTCCGCATGTTCAGCAGCAATGGGTGGGCTGCCCTCCTCTGCTTCAGCCACTGCTTCCTATGTCTTTGGTCAGTAGACCGATCGGTGTGTGTGTGTGTGTGTGCAGAAACTGAAGGGATTTATCGATTATTATTCATCGCAAGAATCTTATTCTGAAACAGCAACACACGTCACCGAATGTCCCAATGAAAGAGGAAACCAGTCAAGTGTGTTGCTTAGATGTAACACAGCCTGTTTAGGCCATTCAGGAGAGGATATTGTGCTTTCTTGATGAATTTGTTGAAGCATGTGAGGTCCTGTGACTGGCCCTGAACACGGGAAGAAAACACATTGTCCTTTTCCCCTTCAAGCCATCCATGTTGAAAAAATGGTCTGTACCATGGCAGCACCCTCTCCTCCAGAAATGATGTTGAGAAATACCACCTCACATCAGCGGCGCCAGGGGAACCTTTTGAGAACCGAGAGATGCACCTTGGCCCCTAACTGTGTGTGTGTGTGTGTGTGTGTGTGTGTGTGTGTGTGTGTGCACCGTTGTACTTCACACTCTTCTGGAACTGGGCCACCGATAGTAGACACATCTATGCGCCAGAGTACCACCACAGGAGACGTCTGGGAAACTAAATTAACACACACAGCTATTATATAAGCTTTGCTCAATAGCTCCTTCATCATATTATAGTGGACAGGATTTGTGGTCAATTTCCACACTATACATTGATAAAAGCCAGTGTTGTGTTCGGCGAGGGGCCTAATACAGCCTTTTGTGGTTGTGGTTGTCTCAGCACAGACGCTTGTTGAGACCACTGCATGAAACTACAGTCAGTGCAGCTGACAGACACACATGAAAGCTAACACAGCGCAGAGCTGCTAACTGCCCCCTCTGTGGACCTCAGACTGTGATTTAAACACACTGTAACTCCCGTACAGATTTACAGCCGGGCAGTCGATTTCGGAATCCTGACATTTGTTTCTTTTCACTGAGCGACTTATCTTATATGCTCGTTCCCCTGAGTCCTGCCTCCCCGGCTCTCCGTCAAACTGGTCATCGTGGCGAGGTAACTCGCACTTCATTGTGACTCACCTGTGCAGAGTTAACTCCGAGCAGCTCGTGCGTGATCCAGGTAAGCCCGCAGGCCTCACAGACCGTTCTCTACTAAACACAGCTGTGAAATCTTTATGGCTGCGTCAACCAAACTTTGAGATCAAAAAAGCTAAAAGGCTGTTTTATCTGAGTGAAGATCAGCTGTGAAGAGATGGCCTGCTTAATAGGTTCTGATAATCTTCTGCAGATACCAGAAACAAGAGAGCACACATGTATCATCTATGGGAAATCATCCATGTAATAGCGTGCAAGTAAGTCTGACAAGACATGAGCAGGTGTTTGTGTGTGTGTGTGTGTGTGTGTACATGTAGCAGTCACTCATTGGTGGTGGTTTGGCCCAGTTGAAAGGTCTCACTGGATTTATCTAAATGTGCCTGGATAGTATTGAAAGGTCAGATGGGCTGCCAGGCCGTGTGTAGGTATGACTGCTCGACGGGAAGCACATCCAGATGTGCGCTGGTGTGCATGCGTGCGGAGGCTTAATGGTCCACTGTGATCTCCGATCGCGAAACACACACACAGCACGGCAAAAGAAGAGATCCGTCAAAAGAAACTCCTCAGGCTCCCTCACAGGAAGACCCCATTTCAGCGTGTGCAGCGATAAAAGCGGTCCCCCCCCCTCCTGCCCTGTGGCTCACGATAGCCATCTCCTCCCCTCAGCGGGTTCCTA
The DNA here is from genome assembly GCA_021346845.1 of Apeltes quadracus. Classification (NCBI taxonomy): domain Eukaryota; kingdom Metazoa; phylum Chordata; class Actinopteri; order Perciformes; family Gasterosteidae; genus Apeltes; species Apeltes quadracus. The sequence continues at coordinate 8,269,926 of CM037928.1, read as the reverse complement.
CTCAGGCTGCACAGGTCTCACTGCATAAACGGCCCCCAGAGAAACAACTAAATGGATTTGAGGACTGTGTTCATGGTCCAGATGATACAAATGCACCCTGACCCTTAATGCCAGATTCCCCATTATGTCAATGGGCGCATGCAGCGTTTAAAATAAAATAGAGGCCCCTCTTTGTGTCCACCTGTGTAGATTTATTCATTTTCATTTTTTTTATTTCAATTTGGTAACACCGTTTTTTTTTTGTGGAAATTTACTTTTTTCTCGGAATGTTTTTCATACAATTTCCTAAATATTTTTTCACGATAAATGTGTCTACCACACAGTACATACAAAATAAACTGCTATTTCTTATTTATTTATAAAAAGAATAAGACAAAAGTGCATGGAGTCTCCTCGACAGCGTCCAGCAACAGCACCAGGAATTGTACAGACTTGTGGAGTAACGATCTCCTGTTGGAAATCAGTGGCGCACAAAAGTAGTAGCGCAGCTACTTAACAGCACTTAAAGAGTTAATTGTGGGCCAGTTACAAAAGGGCATGACTTACAGTAGATGTGCGTCGGTGCATCTACCACGTAGAGATGCAATACTATAATTCGGTGTCACCCTAGGAGTTGGAATCTGTTTTTTCAATTACAGTTTAAGGCAATGTTATCATGACATTATAATGTAGACGAATGGCCCTGACCTGGCAGACTCACCGCTCGTGCAACTCAACTCTGTAAATGAGCCTGAATCACGCGGCTGTGAAGTAAGACAGGCTTTGTTGGTTTTGCTGATCGGTGTAAATGCAAACCTCTCGATGCGAAGATCGATACGATGTGCAATACTTCTTGGCGAAGCAAAGGGTGAAACGATTAATGTTCACCCCTTAGATCTGTCTCTCTTGACTATCGTTACAGTAGCTCTAATCAGCCTGTAGATCAGCCTTAATCCCCACTGGAAACTCAATAAATGTAAACTCCCGTGGATCTCTGATTGGTACAGTAGTACAGCATTCACCTTAAGTCTTCACCATACAGCAGAAAATGGTGGTAAAATTCAGATGTCAATCACCTCATTTGAGGTTTTTGCCATTTAATTTGACACGATAAATCATTTGATTTCCAATTTCATCCAGCCTGCTAATCCTGAAAGTGAGGCGGCCTTTGTATCGCTGAGATTACAGCGTGAAGTCCGAGCCCGTTGCCACTATCTCTCACTGTAAACAACAAACAGCCCAGAGGGAGTAAAACTAGAGCAGTTAAAGTGCTCGACAACGTCACACCTACATGCACGGAGCACGTTATGTGCAGCCGTCGCTCTCGCTGTGAGGGATAAACACCCGTCGTGTGGCCTGATCTGTTTACGAGTTAGCCTCTGGCCGGCCAGGGTCGTGGAGGTTGTGTGTGTTTATACATGCATGTGTGTGTGTGTATGTGTATATATATATATATATATATATGTGTGTGTGTGTGTGTGTGTGTGTGTTTGTTTCGGAATGTGTGATGGGGGGATTACAGGCGAGCTGGCCTCTGCTTTCACAGGGAAAAAACACCAAAACACAGGCAGAATGTTAGACAAGCTGCAGTGCTTGGTGCTGGAGCTACAGGTTTGTCTTCAAAGTAACCTGCTCCTGTTAAGGAAAGCGTTACCGTATCGTTGATGAAAAGGAAAAGGCCGCCGGTTCATCTTCCCTTTCGCTCTCGTCCTCTCTCTCAGCCAGTAAATTGTGCTGATCGCCTCTGGATTGACTTTCCCGGTTAGTTCCGCTGTTGGATCCTACTGGTGGTCGGTCCATCCTCATCCACGTGGGAAAAGTCCCCACCCAATTCCACATCCATCCATCCATCCAAATGATCCATCCATCCATCTGCTCCGATCTTTTATCTCCGTTTCTGCTATCTGGACCGGTTCCCTGTTCTGTTCACCTGTCACGCTCCACCCTTTCCCCGAATGACGCATGTTGGACTACCGGCAGGGTGCGACGGCCTTCTGGCGAGCATCGAGCGTCCGTGAGCCGTGGGACACATGCTTCTGAACTCCCCCACCGGGATGTTTCACAATAGGCAGTGGCTGGGAAGCGGGAAAGGGCCAAGCGGAAGGTAAAAAAAGACACAGAGATGAACACTTAATTTGTGCCATGAACATGTAATTGAAGTATTTAAAGATTTATAAAACCGTTGATTGAAAAATAAATTTCAATTGAGGTAAAATTTGAAAAATATAAGCCTAATGTGACAATTATAATTACTTGTATCAAGCAACATATATTTGACACTAAAACTATTAATTAGTACAGACCGTTTGAGTACATCTACATTAAATAAAGCTGTTATAAGGACTGCTAATAGAATAGGAAAGCTTGACAAATTCTCATCCATCGATTGTTCCACTTTGTCCTGAATCGCAAAATCAAATCTTTAACATTATTTTTTTCCAGAGCAGCAAAAGGCAGCTGAGGCCTTATATGCTCCCTTATGCACTTTTTTGTCGACATTTGGCCCCAGCTGAATGTGCTCACGGGACATTTGAGAACGTTTGCTGCAAAACGTTAGGATACACATGCTGCGAATCAGTTAAATTCCACTTCTTGAAAAAATAACTGAAATTGGATTACATCCCCCAGCTAGTGATAGTATAACACACTTTATGAACTGGCTGCCCAAGTAATGTCATGTTCCTTTTACTGGGAAGTTATCTTTTGCAATTCATTCTAATATATATATAAATAACAACAACAACATTTCTACTCACTCTGAACTATAGACAAATCCAGTATCTTATTTTAGAGGTCAATGCTCTTTCATTTAAGTTAATTGAACAGCTAACTACAGGGCTGAAAGATAAATACTGAACAGATTATACATGAACAAAGTTAATAATAAACTTCTATGAAGAAGAAAAAATTGCACACATTCATCTTTCATCAAAGTAATTTGAAAGTAATTTGAAAAGACGAATGTGGCACCAATGGCTACGGCCATAAAAAAATGATCATATACTCCGGGTATTTCTTTTAGTTTTTGTTAGTTTTGCTTGTTAGAGCAGGGACCTTGGACCAAGGCTAAATACTGCCACCTACTGAGATAAAGCACCACAACACAATATGAAATGGACAACCTAGGTGATATCAATGTGGTTATAAAGTGTTGTTTGTTCTATAAAACCAATAGAAAAGCCATCTGTGTAAATTAATAATTTGGCTTTTCTGTCCTACAAAGCAATGAACCAAATGTCTTTTCTGTTTTGCAAACATATGCGTTACCTTTCTTACAACACTTGCATCATGGTGGTTGTTATTGTAAGAATGCATCCTTTAATTCATTTCTTCTTAATAAGTAATCATAGTAAGAAAGAACCTGGAACTTTATCGACCTTTTCCTTAACTCGGACACATGTGAAGCCTTCCATAGGATTTCCCTGTATAGCCCTAAATCATAGTAAAAATACAGATTGAGACAACAGGTCCGAGGTCAATACAGTGACAGAGGTGGAAACTGTGTTTGAGTGTCAAAGCCCCCTAAACCATCTTCTAAATGTGGTGTTTTAATCTAAAAGCATAACATACGTACATATTTTAGTGAAATTTGATTGGATATGGCTGCACTTCATCGTTTGCACACGACTCCCTCAAAAAACACCTGAACATCTTTTCAAACATTACGTCGTTTGAGGCTTGAGGATGAACTGTAGAATGTGTTAAATGTGATGAGATCATTAAACACGCACACAAAATGTAAACATGTGTCTGCGCTGTCGTAGATCAGATAATAACAACAACAACAACAACAACAATAAAGCCTCCGGTTCAGGCTGTTTTCGCCTCATCCTGAAGTTTAAACGTTCTCCTCTTTTGCTGACTGACGCAGTAGCCGACAGACAATAAAAAGAAAGCGGTCCATTTCATGGACGTTTGGGTGATTCTTAGGAGTTGTCTTTTCCCGCCGGTGCGCTGGAGGGCGTTGATGCAAACAAACCTCGCGCCCGGTTTCACACGAAGAAGAAAGCCTTTAAATGATCAGAAGAAGAAGAAGAAGAAGAGGTGAAAGAAGAGAAATAAAGAAGCAAAAAGTCCGTCTCGTTCGTATTATAAGTTATATTCTCACCATCTGACATCTTATCATTAATTAATATTGAGAAGGATTAGTTCAACTTCGTATCCGCGTTGTATGTGAGGTAATATAAACGCGTTTTAATCAAACGTTGCTCTTAACGTGAGCTAACGTTAACCGATGCTGAGCTTCTTCTAGCGTTTCCTACATTACGTTCTAGCAATAATGATTAAATTGGGACACCTCTACTCCTCAGTACATTTACCGCACTTAACTGTCTTTGTGTCCGTGAATAATTGATTTGAAAAATAGCCGCCGTTGGCTTTGTGATAATGACGCCGGCTAAGCTAACCGGTACCTGGCTGTCCCAATCTAACCGGTCCGGCTGCTCACGTGGTTAGATACTGGTTATAAATCTAAAGTTGTAAAGTACAACACAAACTACAACACTAAGTAACAGGCATGTCTGTATGTTTGGATGTTGCTGTTGTAGCTGTGAGGTGTGTCGATATTAAACCCGTCACGTGTCCCAGCTTGTTCCCTTATAAATTACATTTTTATTCATTTTTTGTTCGTAATTATCCCTCAGTGGAAGATGAGATTTGATTTTATTTCATACCAATTGCAATATAGAGTTGTATTGTGTCTTGAGAAGCACTGGTGGAGCAATAGTATTCAAATGTCTGAACAAAGGATGTCATAATCATTCATGCTTTAATATTTTCATGATATTCAGATGGATCCTGGTCACCTTTTTGATACCCTGCATGGAGACGATGTCTCGTCTCGGGTGTCTGTCTGTCCCAGAGGCCTCTGGAAAGTCCAGCAAAAGCTGTCACGTCAATGCAGTCAACCGACTGTTTCTACATCTGGAGATGGAGCACGTATGATGCTTTACTATTACTGTCTTTAAAAAAAAACCAATTTGAAATCCACTTTTGTAGAACTATTATTGAGTGATTTGTATTCTAGCACTCAAACTTTCCTCTTTGTCTCTTTCAGCATGTTCATCCAGTAACTTCCCGAGGTTGGGTTCACTGTGCCAAGTCCGAGTGCGGCTGAAAGCGAGTCCCGGTGAAGCGGAGAGTTTAGTGTCGGAAAAGGAAAACCAGTGGCAGTCAGTCCAACCCGGCCAATGGGTCACAGAGACGGAGGCCACAGTCTTCCCGAGATGCCAGGACTCGGCGCTGCAGCTCCCACTGGGCGACTGGACGACGTTGAGGCTGGGAGAGGGTCAGTGTGACATCACAGAAGCATGTGTGGAAGAGATGAGAGCCGGAGAGAAGTGTGAGGTAAGAGTGTAATGAGCACTGGAATCGCGATCCAATGTTACTGTCTTTCCGCTTTCAGTGACAAAAACCGTTAAATGCAAGAGATGTGGTTTAGACTGGAGCCACTCTAATCATTGGGTTTTGCTTTTCAGATAATGATTTCTCCATTGGAGAATGGACCAGATGTCTCTGTCCCCAATCCGGCCGAGGAAAAATGTCCTTTATGGGCCACAGTTGAACTCAAAGCTTTCACACCAGGCAAGGAATCGTGGGCAATGTCTCCCGTCGAAAAGTGTCAGTGGGTGAAGTCCCACAAAGAGAGGGGCGGAGTGAGATTCAGGAGCGGTGACGTTTGGGGAGCAGCAGACAGCTACAGCCGGGCTCTCAAGATCCTCATCACTCTCCATGGTTACACCAAAACGGTTGGGAGGGAAGGACAAGAGCAAGGAGCAGAGGAACAGAGAGACACACACACCAGTGATGAAACGCAGCAGCTTCCTTCAGCTGATGAATTCAAAACCATTAAAGCGGAGCTCCACTCAAACATGTCATTGTGCCAGCTGAAATTGAACCAACCGCAGCGGGCAAAGGCCAGTGCGACTAAAGCTACAAATCTGGAACCGGGTGGGGCTAAAGCCTGGTATCGGATGGGCCAAGCTTGTCTGATGTTGAATGAGCTGGAGGAGGCCAGGCAGGCCTTTATGAAACTGTTGGAGCTACAGCCAGAATCCCCTTCTGGTCTGAAGGCACTCAGAGGCATAGCAAGCAGAGAGAAAGAGAAAAATGCTCAATTGGGGCTGAGACTGAGCAAAATGTTCAGCTGATGCTGAAAGTTTTTTTTTACTGTCAATGTTATCTGTATATGGGTATTTTTCTTCCCATTGATTCCTCGTTAAATGAAATATATGTGCAACAACCGCATCAGCTCAAAAGTAAAACCTATGAATCTGTGAATGGACATTTTTCTCCCAATACATTATGTAGTCAAGGAAAGATGGTTACTCATGAGGAATTCAGAGAAAGACTGTGGCGTTTAGGGAAGGCCTATCCTCAATCTCCTGCTTAAACCCTGAACCCTCACAGATGTCACCTGGTAAGTGGTTCGTGTGAGAATCTGCAGGGCTTTAAATTGTGTAAATATAAGTGGAACGACACTTTTCTGTCACTTTATCCAGGCAATATAAGAAAGTAGCATTTGCAATTGCGTATTTATCTAATACTTTTTACACCAACAAAAATGTCGCATTAGCTACGTTCGTACGATGGGAGACGGGATACGCAAGTCAGTGACGTCAGTCGTAAGCTGCGAAATTATTAAAAGAAATATTGTCGCCGCGAAGAACTGTGGGAGGGAATGCTCCTTTGCTTTCGTAAAGCACGTCCCAGTGGTTCCTACGCTAAAGGAGCTGAGTGGTTGAAGCTCCTTTTCCTCAGCATTTAAACAATTCGAGCAGCTCTTATCAACGCAGCCACTTACACTACTTCTGGGTCATGACACTCCGTAATCTTCCTAAACACAATTAATAAATCTACTCCACCAGAATAGGATGGTTTTGATATTTTGTGACCGCACATGCATTTTATATGTATTTTTTTCCTTCTTACGTTCTCGCAACTTCAAACGGTCAAAATGCCAGTCAGCCAAAATGCCGAAACCCGGGATCGAACCAGGGACCTTTAGATCTTCAGTCTAACGCTCTCCCAACTGAGCTATTTCGGCGCTGCTTATCGTGCAACGTGTCTTATAATAGTTATACATCTCGTAGTATTAAACTATGGGACCTGAATATGTCCTAACGTTGATGGAAATTAATATTCCTTAACTTTTGAAATTCGTAATTTGTAAAACGAAATTCTACCAACTGTACGTGGTCTGCCACCTGAATATATGAAAACTGTTTTCTTTATATCTCTGTTTTGTAAATGGAAAACACATCATTTGATTGATGCATTTACTTCATTATTTGTGTTTCTTTCGAAAAAGTATGAATTGCATTAAATGTTCATATGTCATGTTAAATCGCTGCAGTAGATTATGAATTATCTCAAACATTAAAGTATGAATATACATAATATAATTGTAATTGAAAAAGAAGGTTACAAATATGTCTTACTGTGAGCCAAGATTTGCGGATCAGTTGTGGGTTTCTTAACAAGTTTATTATACCTACCTTGAACAATATAGAACAACTATTTAGACTTTATTGTTGTAGATACAAGGAATAAATTGCACTTTAAAAAATAACTTCTAAGTTTACAGACACAACGGTTTAATTGCATCTTTGAACGCTATGGTTTTCGAAGTTCACTTTTCCTGAGTGCTTCATGTAGTGATTGTCCTCCAGTCAGACGCAGTAGGTTCATCCTGTTGTCAGTGCCTCTTAGACCTCTTGTTGTCAGCGTGTGTCTGGGCTTCTGACAGCTGTCTCCATGCATCCACAATGAGCACAAGCGGTATGACAATCCACAGCACGTTCATGAACACGAAGTAGAACCAGAAATAGACCGGGTGTCCCAACTCACTGTGAGCATAACCATCTCTGTGCTCTGTGTAGAAATAAAGCACTGCTCCATACAGCTGACCTGGAATCAGATTATGTGATAACACCCGTCATATAAATATAAAAAACAAGTCATTTGATTAAGAAATGTTGCTTAAACATAAAGTGATGAGTTTTAAATTAAACCCTCTTACCTAATGAGATGACTAGTTGCAGAACAAACCTGTAGGACTTCACAGTTAAGAAGGCATACACAGCCCAAAAGCTGAAAGGTCCCCATAACCATGCAGTCACAGTCTCCATACAGACAGTGAAGTTATCCGCTCTAGAAATATGGAAGGTATGCAGTCAATTAGCTAAAGCTTTATTCCTTCAGCAAGTTCAGCATATTTCTATGCAAAGGATGAACTCACATTACATATCGACTGTCTCCTTTGGAGTACTCTTTCCCTGTGAGAGAAAATATAAAACATATTGACTCATGCAGGCCGCGTCATCACAGTTCTTTTCTTACACCCTTTTCTGGTTTGTACTCACACAGCTGTGACAGGAAGCTCTGGTCTCCTGGAATGACATCGTAATACAGTGAGAACCATCCCTCAATGACGCCGTGGATGAAACCGCAAACGGCGAACCAGCACACAGCCAGACGCCTCCACGTGCCCAGCCTGCCGGTGGTCCCCTTCTGTCCGCTGATGGTCCAGGTCACGAGCAGAAACACCCCGGACACAGAAAACAGGAACACCAGAATCTCTGACATGGATCGGTCATTGGCCACATAGGTGGGAATCAGGAGGTCCCGTGGCCAGTAGGGATGGCGAACTCCAGTTGCTGATGTGGCGTCCATCATCTGTCTCGAGAAAGGATAGCGGGCAACTGTTCATCCAAAGTAAAGGCTTGAAATGTACTGATTTCAATAGTGTGGTGTTAAAGAGTATGCACAAGTATGTTTAATTAAAAAATGGGGACACTTCTTTGAAAGTCACTAAACTGCATTTGCATTGAATCTATAAACGTCAGTTCTTTCTCAAAAAATGTACATGCTATGCAGTTAGAGTAAAATCTTTAGAGGAAAGAGACTGACAGAAAAAATGAAGCATGTGCAATTTAATCTTACCTGTGATACTATCAAAATCGGTGTCCAAAGGCACAGTTTTTCCACTGTATTAAAATATAGTGTTAGATCAGTCAAAAATGTAAAAATATCTCGGAGATCCAATATACTAAATCTGTCGAACTACATGACATATCAACGAATATACACTCAAAGGCGGAAATCCCTCGAGTCGGGGGAGGGTACTTGTGATTACAACGACCAATCATACGGCTGCATTTATAGAGCTACGAGCACATGCGATCTGCTCGTCATTTGATTGGCTTTTCACCTCGGAACATGGACATTGCCATTCACAACAACCAATCAAGAACAATCGCTTACTCCAAAATACCGTCCCCTCTCTTTATGACAAGAGATACAATATTTCAACACCGTAAAGGAAACTCTTACATTTGAAAATGAAAACGTTTGCAGTTAACTAGAACAACGTTATTTCCATGATACGGCTGTTCGAGTCAACGGAGGAGTTTTTCTCGCAGAAATGCGTGAAAGCAACATCGATTAGATTTCTGCTCAATTGAAATCGTCCAAACCGCCTGAAAGCCAACTCTAGTACCTTAAAGAAAAATACACGGTTTGCTCTGCCCGTCTTTTGCCTCGATGTGTCACATCTGCCTTGAACGAAGACACAAAATGAAATCCTCCCAAGCCGTGTCAGGGTATTAACCCTGCCGTGACCCGGATTCGAACCGGGGTTGCTGCGGCCACAACGCAGAGTACTAACCACTATACGATCACGGCGAGCTACGGGGAGTTGTGGTGGTGATGGCTTCAATACGCTTTTTAAACACAGTGGAAACGTGTCGGAGGGCAGACGTTGTTCATTGTTCGTGAAAACAGAACCAAAAATAGTAATTATCAACAGTATTATTTATATCGAATCGAATGGTGATTTTCAAAATTCAAAATTAGCACAGATAGTCGCGGTACGGTCATTGTGGCCCAAATACGCTTCACATCTCAACGATGTTACATAGTTTCCTCGCTGGATTAAATCTCGTAGGTCACTAGTTGCTGCTGCTGCTATGTTTGATATGGCCCTCCCGCATTATATGCCGTAAATGGTCTCGTGGGTATATTTTGCAACCAAAGTATTCGTTAGTCCCAGTTTCCCATATGGTCTAGCGGTTAGGATTCCTGGTTTTCACCCAGGCGGCCCGGGTTCGACTCCCGGTATGGGAACAAACCTTTTATTTTTAACATCGTATGGGTGTAGACATTTCAACAATTTACTTAGTTCTGATACTATTATACATTCCAAAACTGATAATAATGATAATTGGGTTGCACTGTGTGTAGATTTCAATAGACGTGAGATTTGCATCACGTGACGCCATGTATCACATGACGCTACACGGAAGCCCCAATCGTCCTCGGTCAAAGCAGTCTTTTTAAACGACAAATTCTTAGAGGAAGCGACGGTGGTAAAGACTGTATGAGGAAGAAACGTACTACGAAATATCAACATGGGTGTTTCCGAATCTGGGGAGTCTTCTATGTTATTGGATGAAAAACTGCTCCGTTTCATGGAGCAGCTTGAGTTACTCGAGGAGAAAAGAGCCTCTCTCAACTCTCTCATCGAGCAGGTAACGTTAGCATAGCGCACAGAACACCGGGTAGCTCTACATGTGCGTGTTAATGAATGTAAAAAAAACAACAACAACGTTTTACAGGGGATACATTGAGCCCGTTGAAATCAAATGAATGCTTTTGTCTCATACGTGATTTTCTATCTCCACTTAGCATTAATCTACCCTCTCATATTCCCTGCAGGGATGGTTTTCAATGTCCAAGGCTAGATATTCTATGGGAAACAAACGCGTCTCTCCCCTTCAGTATGCGAGTGAGATGGCGCCTCTGGTCCTTGTTCATGCCAAGTGAGGGATTAGTCAAGTGTCACAGAAGTGAATGATTCCAATCCGACTATCAATATATGTGATTTGTTTATTATTATTTATATGTTACAGAACCCTGGACAGTGGTGAGTTGGATTTCTCCACAGAAAGGTTTGAACAAAAGGGTAGTAAGGACGTCGGAGCAGATAACCGGTTAATAGAGGAAATTGGGCCTCAAGAAGAAGGTGAGTCTGCCTTTAGGTCACGTGGGTATTCAAAATGGATGATGTGTACTGTACCAAAAAGAAACTTTCTTCTTATGATTCTTTAATGATTTGGTTGTGTAGGTGTCAGGAGAAGAATTAAACCAAAAGAGGATATCACAAAGAAAGAGGTGAATGAAGAAACAAGCAGTGAGAATACTCCTGAAGAAACTTCAGTAAGAAAAAGCGACCAGAATCTCCAGCAAGATCCCCTCAAATGGTTTGGGATTTTGGTGCCACAGTCTCTCAAACATGCACAGTTGTCTTTTAAGCAAGGTACGTTTTTTTTCTAAATATATTTCCAGAAGATGATGTACTTTCTTTTAGTTTTGATTTAAAGCATTTGCTGTGCTAATGTAATTTCTAGTTTGATATAGCATTTTAGATGTTAAAGGAAAATGCACCAAAAAATAAGCTTTCCACTTTTGTTTTTCATATGATTCTTAAAAAAAATATATTTTATTTCTGAATACAAAACTGTCAATTGATAGATACAAACCACCCAACTTGGAAATGATATGACTCCTGACCGCACAGAAAAATTATTGTAATTTTATCTGTGATAAGTATTTTAATGCTCGTGTGCAGGATGAAGCCTCTCAAACAGTTGTTTGTGCTCTACTGCAGACTTTCTTTTAATTTAATTTTAATTTTTTTCATCATCATTCATCTACTCTCTTCTGTTTTCACTACAGTTCTGGAGCTGTCTGCGGAAATTGCAACCCTTCAGGCTGGAGTTTTAAGCACCAGACAGGAGCTGAAGCACAGCAAGAAGGACCAACACATTCCCCCGCAGGAAGCTTCAGCAACGCCGTCGGACAGGGTGGCAGATGAATAACTCCAAGTCATATCTGGAGATGATCTGAGACAGTGACAGTGGTCTAAGTCGCTAGATGATGCGTAAGGGCCAATTGAATTCTACAGCAATCTTTCCGGTGAATAACGACGTGGAGATTGCAGAGGATTCTTCAGTTACTCAATGTCTAAATGGTAATTGATTATGTTTTATGCTGTGCGTTCGGACTGTCTCGCCCATCAATGTCTGGCTCGCTTATGATGGATCTGTTTGTAAGTGGGTGTCTTCGACGATTTCAAATAAATTGTAAGTTGTTGACTGCAAGAACTATTTATGAACTGAAACAGACCTGTGTGATTCTTTTCAATTAATGGACAGCCTTATTGAAGGATTTGTCCTTTAGTACATTATCAGACTTATTAATAATTTGCTAATACCAGATAAATTCTGAGAAATTAATACAAACCCATTGTTGATTGCTTGAAAAGAATCTGTTGAACGGAGTTACAAATATAGCATTTTTTTAAATATCAACGTCAAACACAGAAATCCAATCTTAATTGCAATTTAAATTTAAAATTATTACGTCGCAGAATAATGGCTTCCTCTCCTCTGGGGATCAAACCGATCATTACCGATAGCTGCCGAAACGAGACTCGTTATCTCGTGTACTTCCTGGTCCTCTCCTACTGGCTGTGCGCCTCCGCCCCACTTGCGTCCTGACGGCGGATGGGAGTCGCAGGAGCCGCGGCTGTAGCTTCACTGTTATGCGCATCGATGTCTCCATGTCTCCAGACGCCCGCAGCCAGCCCGTATTGTGAGACCGCGGCGCCGATTTCGGACGCGCAAAGGCACGCAACTCCTTCCCAGTAAACACCTTTTTTTTTATTTGTTTGCATCTTTTAATGAACATTTTGCATGTGCGAGCAGCGATTGCAAAGTAAACACGCTGGCCTGCAGAGGGGAGATTGATACCTCGCACTCGGGATTTTCTTCGATCGCAAGTTGAGCGCCTGCGAGCTCCAATGGCGTCAGTTTCTAAGGTGTCTATCCTGGATTACTTTAATATCGTGTTCGAAGGTGAAAATGGCAAAATCGAGTCCAACTGCAAGGCTTGCGGCACGAGGATCCAGGCGAAGCGGAGCGTCACGTCCAACTTCGTAACGCACCTCAAGGTAATCCTTTCAAATGGAAGGTCTTTATCGCGTGCACTTCTTCTTCCTCCGGCCCCATTTGTGTGCAGCATCAGCTGAGGACGGAGCAGCTGGCCGGGTTCGGTGTCGTTGAGCGTGTCAGCTGTGCGCACCCGACTGTGGCTCCCCTGCCCATTTCTCTATCCTCTTGCACAGATGTTAAAACAAGGACGTGTGGGGTAGAGATACTGGCTACACATCTACTGTTTTACACTAACTGCCGACCAATAACACCCCCCCCCCCCCCACCCCTTTCCTCCCCCACCCTCCTCCTCCTCTGTGTGTCTCCCCCTGTCAGCGGAAGCACCAGGCCATGTATGATGACTTTGTGAAAAGGAAGGATATGAAAAGAGAGGGCTTCTCCTCTGGTTCCGTGCACAATTTCCCCACAAATGGGGGGAACACCCGCTACACCCTCCCCATCAGCACCCGAGTGGGAGTTGGAGGAGGAGGAGGAGGGGGAGGAGGAGGAGTGGGGACTCTAGAGGCCGGAGCGGGAGGTGGCTCTGGCGGAGGGGTGACCAAGTTTGACAGACATGACCCCCGTCAGGTGCGTATTATAATCCATCACGACTATTTATGACGTCCCATAGGTGTGGCATCAAGCTGCTCGCCATTATTTACTGCACGATTGCGATTGCAACCATTTGCCGTAATGCAGGTGGTTTACACCGTTTCCCTTTGTCCCCGCAGGTCCTGATCTCCGAGGCTATAGCAAAGATGATTGTGCGTGATCTGCAGCCCGTGTCCGTAGTGGAAAACCAGGGCTTCAGAGAGCTGCTTCAGCTCCTGGAGCCACGTTACACTCCGGAGCCACAGCACTACATCAACAGCCAGCTCCTCCCGGCCTACGTCTACCAGGCCCAGCTGGCCACCCGTCAGGCGCTGGCCTCGGCGCACGCCCTCAGTCTCAGCCTGGATCTCTGGAGGGGCTTGGCTGGAGCCACTTCAGGGTAAGGAGGTAAAAATCAGCCAAGAACCACATGATTCCTTCTTGGTTTGATTCCCTAGCTGATGAGTCCCCTTCTCTCTCGCTGTGTGTTTTCCGACTGTGTCTCTCTCCGTCTTGTGCGTGTGCAGGTACGTCGGTGTCACCTGTCACTTTCTCACGTCTGATTGGCAGATGCACTCGGCTCTCCTGGCGTGCCTTCCCCTGACTGGAGGAAGCTCTGGGAATCGCGTGCTCTCCGATTTTGATGAAGTGTGTCACTCCCACGGCGTGTCAGGGAGAGCGTTTCGTGTGGTCGCGGACTATTTCCTGGCCGCGGCAGCGACGACCGCGAAGCCGTGTTGTTTACCTGGTTTCCTGGTTGAACCCTCCATTGCTAACAGGGCAAAATGAAGAGGGCGGGGAAGAGGAGGAGGACGACGGTAAGCGATGTGGAGGGAGGCGTCCGGAATGGTGATGGAGGGGAGGAGGGAGAGTGGGAGGACCTTTGGGGCAAGGGTCTGGGTGTTTGCCGCGTGGACTGTTTCTCTCGCTCTCTTGAACAGTGCGTCAGAGAGGGGTTACGCTCCTGTCCACAGATTACTCCCACACTGTCCAAGGCTGCCTGCTTCTACAACTACATTACCTCTGCCGTCCCAGCTGAGAAACTCAGCCAAGTGTTTGATGGTCCTGGGTTGAGCATGAGGGCACCAGGAAACTCCCTTCCTGTAGCAAGAGACTGGGCTGCTCAGCTTAAGGTAGGTACAGTACAAAAGCAGGGCGTTACATTATCTTCTAACGTTCTTTGCATCATACGGCGCTGTGTGTCCATAGTAACTATGTAATAACTAATGATTACATAGCTGTTTCCGCTACACTTGAGTATCGAGTACGTTTTGCGTTACATTTCTTTGGTGTCATTTGCGATGCAGGTGCTGCGTCGGCTGCTGGACTCGGTGGAGTTCTTGGAGGAGGTGAGCGGTCCAGGAGAGGTGGCGCTGGGTGCTTCGGAGAGAGGCCTGCTGAGGGACCTCACTGACACGCTGGAACCCTTCACCGAGGCCTGGGACATGGTGCAAGGGGACAGACAGGCGGACAGACACGTGTCCATCAGCCTGGCTCTGCCTTGTGTTCTCGGCCTCCGCAAGCATCTCTCCGAGACCTCGACCCCCCACTGCCCCTCTCTCCTGGTGGGCCTCAGCCAGGCTGTGGAGCGACGGTTGGCGCCTGTCCTCGAGGACCCTCTCTACATTACCGCCACCACCCTGGACCCCCAGTTCAAGCTCACGTGGAGCAGCAACCCCGACTGGCACAGACAAGTTCTCATAGAGGAGCTGTCCAAACATTCCACGGGCTGCAGCCCCACCGAGCCCCACACGATCCTCCACCCTCCGTCCCAGACCCCTCCTGCCGCAGCTGCCTCACCGGCCTCCTCGCTCTCCCGGCCCTGCAAGCTCTTCTCTTTCATCAAGCAGAGACCCACAACACAGGCCAAGAGCCTGGAGCAGGAGTTGGCCGTCTACCTGCGAGAGGAACCCACCGACGAGGAGGCTCTGCATTACTGGCAGCGTAAAGCGATCGACTTTCCTTTGCTCGCCCACGTGGCCAAGAGGGCATTTACCATACCTGCGTGCGGCACCGTGGTCGAGAGCATTTTTACGAGTGCAGAGCGCTGTCTACGGCCCGAGAGAGGCCGCGTCATGCCAAAAAACCTGGAGACGCTCATCTACCTCAAGGCAAACTACAGATTATTGTGGAGTTAAAGCTAGGAGTCAAGCTTTCATTTGACCTAAATAGCAACTAAAGAATGTTATTTATCGGATACTAACCTCTTCCAGGTTTCCTCTCAAAGCAAACTGGGCCTAGCGATGGAATGATCCAGATGTTAGCCAGAGGTTAATTTTCCCTTCTAAAAAAGGGGTTTCCAGACTGCAGCAGGTGCCGATTGCTGTCTGTTTACCACGTAGCCTGAATACGGCCTTTACTGCTGGAAGCAGAGCAATACTAAAGCATTTACTTATGCATTATTTTTCCTGATAAAGGTCTCAAGGTAGCCGCAAGACCACCAAGGCCCGACTCTCTGCAAGTCCCAAACGGAGCTTGTGTCTGTCCGCAAGCATCAGGCCGAGAATAACCAAATAGCACATCTGCATATTGTAGCAGCTGATTTGATATACTGATATACAATAACCCGAGATGTCTGGACGGATTCTTTTAATATTGTTTTTCCTTCTGTATGTATGCTTTATCACCTCGACATCATAATAACCAACTTTCCCTCGCTAATTCAGAGGTGCACTCATAAATTTATGTTGCATGTTTTGTTATATTGCAAATGGAGAAAATAAAAAAATCGGTATCACGATTACTTTATTAATTATATTTTCCTCTGCCAATTCTTTGACCCTGGTTTCTGTGGACGTGGCACAACTTTTGCTTTGTCAGACCTCAATGAAACATTTTGAAATCACTCTGCAGCAGAAACTGTGAATATTGGAGTGTGCGTTTCCCTTTATTCAGGGAGTCTTGGCTGGGGAGGCGGCCCGGGTAATTGCATATACTTCCATTTACAGTTAGATTTGAGTCAGCGGGCAGTCGCGTCCTATACGCGGCCCTTTTCTCCATTCTAAAACCATCTCGCCTAGAAAATAGATGCCCACCATTCAATTGTAATGCTACATCAGAAGGCACACACGTTTTTCATTCATTGATCGCTTGTGAGGAAAATCAACGTGGATGCAAAGGATGAGTGGCTGTGAAGGAATTGCAATTGATCTTATTGTGAGGACTACTGCGATGATTACGCCTCTTTTGTCCCAGACTGCAGAACAGCTTCATCTCAGCGGGGCTGTTTTTGAAAGTTGTTGAAAATCACTTTTGATGAAGTGTGCTAATCAGTGTGAGTGCAAAGAGCTTTCCTTCAGCGCTCGTAATTGTCAAAGGTCGCTGTGATTTCAAACATTATCCCTGCTGGAGGCCGCTGCGGATTTAGATCGAACGCTGCGTCAGCTTGTTTGACTTTTAAAGTGTTTTAGCTCATTTGTGTTTGTGTGGTGGTGTTGTTGTTGTTTTTGTTAATGTATGTGGAGCAGCTGGAAGTGCCCCCCGACTGTGAGAGCTCATCATCCATTCGAGTTAGCCGAGCAGGCTGGCCATGCACGCGGCCCTTATCCGTAATGGCCTCTGAAACAACTTCTTTAGCAGGGAGGGAGACTGAGGGAAGAAAGGAGATTGTAATTGAACGGCCCTCTGCCTGATGCCTTATTACATCTGCCGTCCCAGAGCCGTTCTCCATCTGCACTTAGACACGCACGCTGTACAAACACGCACAAACTCTTACGAAAAACAAAATGGCCTCAGCACAGGAGCGCATTGATGCCAGGTGATTTCTTAGATTGATTGTTTATAGGCATGGGCGCACAGGCGCCACGCTCCTGCCTGTTCAAAGGCCAGAGACGCGTTCACACGTTGGGGTTTGTGTGTCCGTTGGTATGCGCGGCTCCCTCCCCCCACTCGCTGGCCTTTGTGTATTAGTTACGTCTAACGGGGCAGCAGGACTTTTGAGTTGGCACAAACAAGTGTGCCGTAAAGTACCGAGAGACCCCTGGTTACCTTATACACACAGACAAACGCAGCCAAGCGGCGTTATTAATAACCAGCCTGCTGCTGCTGCTGCTGCTGCTGGCGGCCTGTTGACAGTCAAAGTCTTTTGGATTAAAGAGACGCCATTTGTTTTGTTTGAGCTTGTACTTTTATACACAGAGTGATAGTTTTCTTTCTTTATTGGGCATCTGTGTAAAGTGCTGAGTGGAAATATGTCTTATTCCTTCGTGCAAAGCCTCCCTCTCGTGTTGTTCTTTGGCCTTTTAGACAGCCGGGGCATGGAAAGAGGGGGGTTAGGGGGGGGGTGTGTTAACCTACCCCGACCAGACAGGCACAAGCTGATACTCCGACGCACAATAGGGTCTATTTCTGTAGATGCACTGGGGTTATCACTCTACTTGCCCCTCAGCTATTTCCCTCCCTCTCTCGCCCTCCTTCCCTCTCTGGATCCGACCCTCTCCCCTTGCTTACTCACAGCCATGGCCGACAGAAACAGCAGGGTCACTGTTAAGAGGAAAGAGAAGAACCAAACTAATGACGAGAAGGAAAAAGAAAAGACCAAGGGGAAGGAAAAAGAAAAGGTGAAGGAGAGAGGAAAGGATAAGGGGAAGGAAAAAAATGTCAATAGCTCCAACAAACCTTTGAAGAAGCCGGAGAAAACCGCCGAGCAGCCCGAGACGGGTGAAGAGAAAAGCGGCGGGGAAAGTGGAGGCGCAACGGGAGCAGAGGCAGCAAACAGCGAAGAAAATGGAGAGTTTCAGCCAATTGAGCTGCCCCCGTTTGAGATTGTAACTGGGTGAGTAAGATTTAACAAGAGTCAGCCATATCACTTACACACCTGTTTTATTCTGTCACTATCCACTTTTGGGATTAGTTTCTGCTTCATTTTCATAATGAAGTAGGTTTTTACGTCTGTAGGTGATATTGTTACAAAAGCTTTACATTGAGCACCGCTTTAGGACAATAATGACTTGCCATTAGCCCGCCACCCTTTACTAACCCGACGTAAGAATAGGGATGAGTCACAGTTCCCAACGTTTATCTCCTTTGCCTATTAGCTGTTTGATATGATATCTGATTGCAAAATCCATCAGGCCTTTCATACACAGTATGACAATAGATGGAAAAAAAGACAGTCACGTTCAGTACGAGATAAATGCCCGATTAATCTCGTACTGTTGACTCATGAAGGGCCTGACACATCTACAGATCATCGGATGATGTGAAAGCCAAAAATATTTATAGAAACAACAGTTTACTCAGCGGTGGCCTCATTCATATTCTTTCCACGCTGCTACCAGAGACTATTTCACAGACCCACAATCATCACTCCTTTTTAGTGTCTTCTGGCGTAGAAATACCTCACACAATGTGCTCCTTGTGAATGTGTCACACACAATAACAAACATTATTTTATGTCTTGCTATTTCAACCTTCATTCACTAAAAAAAATCGAGGGCTTTGTTTACGAAGCATTACAGTTATGGGAACTATTTCATTCAATCTCCACCAGGGAACAGATGAGCCCGTTCTACTTCAAGTTTCAGTTCAGGAATGTGGAGTACTCCTCGGGGAGGAACAAGACCCTGCTGTGTTTCCGGGTCGATACACCAGGAGGCAGCACAGAGCCTCTGAAGGGTTATATGGAGGATGAACACGCCACAGCTCACGCTGAAGAGGCCTTCTTTCAACAGGTAAGGAATGCACACACACACACACACACACACACACACACACACACACACACACACACACACACACACACACACACACACACATTTTTCTTACTTTATTACCATGTAACAAATATGTAAAACCCAATGGAGGTCTGATTGTCAGTAGTTTACGATTCCTCTTTAGAAAGTGTACTTAATATAACCTGTTTATTTTCTCCACATATTGGTCCCCTTTATGTCCTTTCCAGGTGCTCCCTAACCCTTCCGAAGAGTATGACGTCACATGGTACCTTTCATCCAGTCCCTGTGTGGCCTGTGCAGCCAAGCTGGCTCACGTCCTGCAGCAGCGCAGGAAGGTCCGTCTCTGCGTGTTCTGCTCCCGTCTCTTCGAGTGGGAGGAGCCGGAGACGGTGGAAGGCCTGCAGGCTTTGGTGAGCGCCGGTTGCAAACTGCGGATGATGAAGCCGTCCGACTTCGTGCATGTTTGGGAAACGTATGTGGAGAAGGAGGACCAGAACTTCGAGCCCTGGGAGGACTGTCAGGAGAACTACGACTACTATGTAGAGAAACTGACTGATATCCTCAAGTAGATGTGACTTGGTGAGAAAAAGGGCTCTGTACTTCTTTCTGAGTAAAAACAACCAACCTTTGAATTTGAATGTCTGTCTAATGGCCATCTTTTCTTGTCTGTCTCTGGCTGTAGTTGCACATGATGGAGAGGATCTTCCCATTGACTGAACCACAAACTGGCCTCTTTGTTAAATCCACATCCACACACTTGTGTTTCTTGCAGTTGCATTTGAAGGTGCATATCAGTATTAGCTTGAATGAACACTCATTGCATCATTTTGTATTTTTTATTCTGATAACTTCATAGGGAGACACAAAATGCTTGAATGTCATGTTTGTAAAATCACCCAGTGTAGATGAATATAATCCTTTTAGATGAAGAAAGCCATAAGATTAATTGCTGAAACATTTACTATTAAATAAGCTTTGGAGGCGATAACTGGGGCCAGAAAAGTCCACTAATTCACCACATATACAGTACCTGTGAATCACAGTAATATCTCTATCCACAACAAAGTGCTATATTGTATAGATCAAATTAAAAGATAATCAGTAAACCAATAATAATTCATTATTGTTTAAAATTTAGCTTTATACAAACTTACAGAAGGCTGTGTAGAACAGGAAATGATAACACAATCTTAATTGTGTCAAACATTTTTTAAGTGTGTGAGAAAAGATATACACATGTTTTTTTTTGTGAGTACACGTCTGGCCCCCAGTGTTTGATTGAGAATTAAAAAACATACTGAAGGTGTATCGATAAATGATCCGGTAGATCAGCAAATAGGTACAGTTATTTTGATAATTGAGAGACAAAATAAGCTAGATATGTATATGATTAATTCTTGCCACATAAATAACAATGCATATTTTAACCGTACTTTAAACATTTTAAATATGTACAATTCTAACAATATCATGCTGCCAGGTAATATAGAGTGCATAACAAAGCAATGCACGTTTATATGGCACATGTCTGTTGGCAGAGGGTGCACTTTCTCATTAGAGCTTGATATTAGATTTGGTACAAATATTTACACTCCCTAAACGGCCTATCTTGAAGGAATTTCACGGTCACTGCTGACAAGTCAAACTGCTGCCCCGCTAGTGGTAAGCATCAATACAATACCCACAATAGCAAGATTCTCTCTCTATACCGGTCCCTTAAGTTCTGACAAATTCAGTCATTTGAAGGACATCAGCCCGCCGTTCTTTTCTGTTGCATCTTCGCTCTCACTCGTCACAACTAGAAAGACATGAAGGGAATGAATTATATATAAATTACGTCCCAGTTAAAAAGAGCTTGGTATAGCACCTTTAATTTTTATTTTTTTTATTTGCGTATTACCTTGGTCCTCTGGTGAGGTTATTGGTAACGGTGTTGTCTCACTGCAAATTGTGCCGTTCTCGTCAGCTTCTGTAGGTCAGAGTGTTTAAAGAATTGTGTGGGTGAGGAAACTTTCAGAACACTTGCATGATAATAGCGCTTTTGTAACATCTGCTTTACTCATCTGGTGGTCCATTACCTTTAGATGGAGCATTCAGTTCTGCATCTGTTATGTACTGAACCATTGGACAGGGTGCATCTGCAGGAGGGAGCAGGGAACTTTCACACACTTACAGCTATAAGCAAACTGAGGAAGTCAGACTGACTGTAAAATGTCGGTCGATAGTTCAGTGGTAATTTCTAAAATGGCTCCGAAATGTATCACTTTGGGCTCTATTCACCGCGTATCTGCGAACTGCAACGAAAAAACCACAAGCGATGAGAGCTGGTGTCAAACGTACCATCACGGTCCCGCAGCTGAGCCATGGTGAGAAACAGCTCGGCCTCTGCTGGCCTGTCTTCACCATCAGCTGCGCCGAAAAAGAAGAAGAAGAAGAAGAAGAAAAGTGTCACCTCCTTGTGGTTTTGTTAGTTTAAAATGACATATTTCATATTTCTTTTAAACGCGCAGTGATAATGGCTTTTTTTTGTAGCTGTGTGAATTAAAACAGTAACGCTGTGGGACAGGAATTAAATCAACAATGAGCCGAACCCGCTTAAAATCCTCCACAGAGCTGAGGGTGGCTCCGGATTTGGGTTCCAATTCTATTCTATCATATCGATCATGAGTAATTTGAGGAAGATCTAAAATACATGCACTCAAGAAGTCCAAAAAACAACGCAAAACCTGGTTTGCGAAAGACTCTGAGGAAGATGCATCCAATGAAGACGGCAAGGATGCCAAAGAAGATACAGCCAGAGATCGAAAGAAGCACCCTCCTCTTCAAAACTGAAACAAAAAAGGCAAAGTGAGACCGGATATTTGCAGCGTAAAAACTCATAACTTGAAAACCTCAGCTATACTCACGAAGGTTCCTAGTTCGGAGAGCATCGCTGCGTCTTGAATAAGATGGTCTACCGGTACTAACACCTCGGCAGGTGTACTCGCTCTGCTCAGGGTCATTCTGGGGCGTGACTGTGTGCGTCTCAGAGGGTGGAAGACTTGGGATTGTTTGACCCGCTTTGAACCTGCAAGAAGGTGAGAATTCACACAGAGCACACGCAAATGCATTTTGAGAATGTTACACAACAGCTTAAGGTAGAGAGCATTACCATGTGTAGTTCCACCCGCCCGGACTTTCGGGCACCTTGCATCTGAGCAGCAAGCTGTCAGTGGAGAAGACCTCGGACCAGCCAGTTAACAGGGTTATACCAGCCTGCGGGCGCTCTGTAAAAAAGCAATCAGCTGTGATAAACACATTAAAGTCATGTGTTGCTTGGAATTTAACGAAATCTTACCCTCAACGTCGAGTCTCACAGCTGGACTCCGGTCCGAGCTGAAGTATGCGTCTTCTCCTCTTTTAGCTTGGCATTGATATGATCCCGTGTTTTTTGTCTCAACAGCTTTGATGGTGTGATTGTTTCTAGATTCGGTGAGTGGTTTTCCATCTTTGAACCACAGGTACTTCCATCCAGAAGAGACATTAATGTGACAGCTGAAGGAGACTGGATCTTCAGTGTGCATCACGTTGTGTACGGGCTTCTGCATCAGTGTGACTCTGGGCTTTGTATCTGTGGGAAAGTATGACAGTATTTAAATGTGTATCGCACTGCACAACATATATGAGCAGATTGAATTATTACCTTTGCAAGGCTTACTGGTGTTACTTTTTAAATGTATTTGTATGACGTGCAATGACATTGCATCACTTTTTATGGCATACTACTATATAACAGTTACAACACAAATAGGTATGACATAAATACTAAGACTTTGTTAAAACATGTGAAGACTTCTTTTGAGATTTCTCATAGTATAATAGAACTATAATAGAACTATATTTCTTATGATGTGTGTAGTATTTTTTTTAAATACTTTTTTCTTGACATACTAAATGATATACATGTGGGTCCTATGACAGTATGTCAAATTCATGGTATATCCAACAATGATTAAAGTCACAGTATAGTATTTTGCTAAAAGTATTCATACATTATCGGAAAAGAATCATGAATAAGTCATAGTAAAGTCTTCTGGCAATAAATAAGTAATGTTCATCTTCTATGTTAATATTTTGTCATAAAAGTGTCATAAAAAGTCAGTCAGGACAGATAGAAGAGTGGTATTGTCCAACCTTTGGTATGAAAGTGAAAAGAGGATTTCACTCATGAATGAAGAAAAAAAAATCCTCACCATAAACGTGCAGAGTTAGTGCCTGACTTAAGATGCTGGTGACAGCCGGCCGGCTCTTGAGTTTTCCTAAACAGCTGTATTGTCCACGGTGTGAGGCTGAAGCAGAGCTGATGGCGAGAGTAGCTGAATCGGCCTGGACCTTCTCTTTGCCTTTGGACCACGAAAATGTCCACTCAGCGTCACCGGCCATCTCACACCTGAACTTCATGCTCTCACCGGGGAACACATCCAGCCACGGTGTGACTGACCTCAGGGATGGAACGGGGATTTCTGGAGAGAAACAAAAATGTTATTCTCTTTCTCACTGATTTTTACTTTTGACAATTTTAAGCATGACATTCGTTGATGCAGGTGAAGGTGAGATTATACAGGCAATGAATTTCAACACAAAGTTATTCTTTTGAGCTCACCAGATACACGTATGGTCCGTCCACTGTGGCTTGTATTGTACATTGTTATGCCTCTTGTGGCGCTACACGTATAAGTCCCACCATTCAAAGAACTGGCGTCATCGATGGTAAAACTAGCGCTGTTGGTTGGAAGTTGCTTTCCATCTTTGAACCATTGATACCTCCAACCAGACGAGAGTTTAACTTCACATCTGAAGGACACTGACTCTCCAGCGTACACCTTTCCAGCATCTGGCACTTGAGTCATTGAGGGCTTAGGCTGGTTTCCTAAAAAAAGACGGAATACAACAGTATTTTGAAAAAGGTGTTAGTGATATATTTTGATAAGTGTCATAAAAAAGTCAGTTAGGACCGATAGAAGCGTGGTAT
This sequence comes from Apeltes quadracus, assembly GCA_021346845.1. Taxonomy (NCBI): domain Eukaryota; kingdom Metazoa; phylum Chordata; class Actinopteri; order Perciformes; family Gasterosteidae; genus Apeltes; species Apeltes quadracus. The sequence continues at coordinate 8,245,678 of CM037928.1, read as the reverse complement.
CAAATAACCTTTTGTAAAAAAGTGAAAAGAGGATTTCACACAAAATATGAAGAAAAAAAAATCCTCACCATAAACCTGCAGAGTTAGTTCCTGACTTAAGATGCTGGTGACAGCCGGACGGATCTTGAGTTTTCCTAAACAGCTGTATTGTCCACGGTGTGAGGCTGAAGCAGAGCTGATGGAGAGAGTAGCTGCATCTAAACCGAAGGATGTAGTACTATCGTCCTGGACCTTCTCTTTGTCTTTGGACCACGAAAATGTCCACTTAGCGTCACCGGCCATCGCACACCTGAACTCCACGTTCTCACCGGGGAACACATCCAGCCACGGTGTGACTGACCTCAGGGATGGAACGGGGATTTCTGGAGAGAAACAGACATTTTTATTCTCTTCCTCATTGATTTTTACTTTTAACAATTTTAAGCATGAAATTCGTTGGTGAAGGTGAGATTATACAGGCAATGAATTTCAACACAAAGTTATTCTTTTGGGCTCACCAGATACACGTATGGTCCGTCCATCGCTGTGGCTTGTATTGTACATTGTTTTGTCTCTTGTGGCGCTACACGTATAAGTCCCACCATTCAAAGAACTGGCGTCATGGATGGTAAAACTAGCGCTGTTGGTCGGAAGTTTCTTTCCATCTTTGAACCATTGATACCTCCAACCAGACGAGAGTTTAACTTCACATCCGAAGGACACTGACTCTCCAGCGTACACCTTTCCAACATCTGGCACTTGAGTCATTAAGGGCTTAGGCTGGTTTCCTAAGAAAAGACGGGATAGCAAGTTGTTTTGTTCAAAAATCACCTGACCAGCAAGATAATAGCATCACACGTGACAAGAGACGCACTGCAGAACATAGCTGGAATACTCCTTTGAACACGTGCATACCAAATACAAGTTCAATGGAAGGTAAAAGAAAAGTACCTTGAACCTGGAGGCGTACAGCCGGACTGGGGTCAGTGTGGAAGGGTTTATCTACGCCTCTGTTTGCCCTGCATGAATACGACCCCGTATTTGCTGTTTCTACAGAGTTGAGGGAATACGTGTTTCCAGGCTCATTAAGTGGCACGCCATCTTTGAGCCACACGTACTTCCATCCAGAAGAGACACTGACGTGACAGCGTAAGGAGACCGACTCTCCAGGAAACATCACGTCGTACTGCGGATCTTGAGTCAGTGTGACGCTGGGTCTCTCATCTAGGGGTAAGTAAACATGGCGTAGCATTGTAACAGATTTCCCTCTTAACTCAACACGCTGCCATCGTCCCGGAAAATGCGCAGTTGTTACTAAAATTAAGAAGACAAATGCTATTTTAAATTGGCCAACGAAAAATATTCATGTTATATCAAATTAAAACGGAAAGCTCACCGTACACACTGAGCGGGAGACCTGGACTGAAGTTGCTGCTGACAGGCCTGTTGTTCAGTTGTCCCGTGCAGGTATATTCCCCTTTGTGTTTAGCTGAAGCAGAGCGGATGGAAAGAGTACCTCCACTTGAGCCGAGAGAAACAACATCATCAGCTTGGACCTCACGTCCGTGTTGGTACCACTTGTAAACCCAGCCAGCGGCACCGTCCATCGCACAGCGCAACTCCACGCTCTCACCGGGAAACACATCCAGCCACGGTGTGACTGACCTCAGCGATGGAACGGGGATTTCTGAAGAGAAAGAGGAAAACGCGGCAGAAGATTTTCCTCCATCGTTAGAGGTGACTTTATTTAGATGACCTATTTTTCAAACAGAGCCTCGTTGAATCTGTATCAGGAATAATGCCTGAACAACCTTAATCACTAAAACAAGTAGCGTACCAGCAAGCCATCTAGATACTGAATCAAAGTAGAATATTAAAAACTAGTATTAACATGAGCGAAAGCACCAGTCTCAAAACAAATTGGCCTAAATTATTATTAACTCTGGACTGAGTTTATAATCAGGTTAGTAAACAAAATGGTAGACAATAAACTGTTTTAACCAGTTATTCTTATTCTCTTTTCTACCAACAATATACTTTATTCTTATGTACAGTACATATTTTTGAGACGTTGTATCAATGCCTCATGCTACACCACAACATCCTGTTTCAACAGAAATGGCAAAGACACAAAACGGAAGCAGGATGCCCTTGAAATATTGTTAGAAATATTGTTTCAATAGCAGCCTTAAGGTATCGAGTCACAGGTGTTTCTAACAAAGAATAATGCTTTAAATAATATGATACTTCTGGCTTTACATACCAAGTACATCTTGTTTTATTTCTTCACTGAAGTTTGTTAACGTGGGTATACTTCTGGCGGCCCTGCACTTGTACGTTCCGCGATCAGAGGCGGAAAGCTTCATCCTGTTGGTTTCTTTGGTCGTTTGCAGCTCAATTCCGTTTTTGTACCACTGATACTTCCAGCCGGAAGACACGTGCACTTTGCAAGTTAAGTTCACGGTTTCTCCAACATACATCGGGTTAAAACCAGGATCTTTTGTCAACTCTGCTGTAGGAAGGTTACCTGAAACAGAAAGAACATTCACAACATATTTACAGTTTGGGGTTTTGTAGGCAGATCGTGCTCTGGGGAAGAGCAAGGCTCTTCGAGGACGAGCTCAGCTAAGCTAACTGCCTGTTGGTGGTCTCTTCATATTTAGCATGCAGTTATGAGAACGGTATCTGCAAAAAAGCGAATTATCTTAGCTGAAATAATGTCAAGTTAATGCTAAACAGAGTCATGAAGGCTTACCATAAACTGTGATGCTGACTGTGTTGCTGAAAGTAGAGCTGACTCCCCTTGATTTGAGGTGAGCCTTGCAGGCATAGGCTCCCTTAAAGTCGTGATATATATAAGTGATGTGGAGAAATGAGTCCTTTGCAATCAGGAGCTCATCATCGAGCTCCTCCGTTTCTTCGTCTTTGTGCCAGGAGAAGGTCCAGTCAGGGCCGTGGACTTCACAGCCGAACTCCACGGTCTCATTTTCAAACACATCTGGCCATGAACTCAGCAGTCTCAGTGATGGTTTAGGAGGGTCTGAAAAGTTGCGCACCAAATTAATCTTTAAAATCTCACAAAATACTTAGTGCTTCATTATTAGTTATCTAAACTTCCAAGTACTGTAGCCATGTGCACAGAAAGTAATGAAGCGCTTTAATTGGTGGCAAACCGAAGACACAGTTCTCAGGTAAACTTACCAAAGACATTCAGAGCTGTTGTGTCACTTTCTTCTGTGTAGAAGGGATCTTGGCCTCTTTTGGCTTTGCAGTGGTATTTTCCACTAGCGGGGTGATCTATAGGTGCTGTGGTGTAAGTACCATCACTAGAGGAGTGAACTTCAATTGTTCCGTTATGGTACCAAAGATAAACCCATCCATCGGACACGTCCACCTTGCATGTGAAGGTGACCGACTCTCCGGGGTACATCGGGTCAAAGTTTGAACTTCTGGTCAAAGTGGGTTTGGGCTTCTTTTCTAATGAGAAAGGAGGAAGACCAATGTAACGTTAAAATGCTTGTATATTTCACGGCTGCTCACATTCCGCTTGGATAAGGGTGATTAAACTTACCATGAACTGTGATTTGGACAGGATTACTTCTTTTACTGGTAACACCCGTTGACGGTAGGCGAGCGTCACAGGAATAGATTCCAGGAGTGGATTGTGGGGCTGCCGTGATTTTAAGATTGGATCCCTGTGCCGACAGGGACACATTTGGATCCGTATCTTGTACTGGTTGTGCATCTCTGTACCAGGTGAAGGTCCAGCCAGAGCCAGAGCTGCCTGGGACACTGCAGCTCAACTCCACTTTCTCAGAAGGGAACACATCTGACCTCTCTGAATGCAGAGATGCTGCAGGAGGCTCTGGAACTGCATAACACATATTATTAATAACATCATTAAGAAATAACATATTACTGAAATAGCCATGCGCGTTTAGGTGTGGTATCTGGAGACTAACTATCAAAGCTTTAGTTCACGGTAAGTAGAAAACGATGAAATGAAAACTAAATGATGAGATGAAACTAAAATTGCTACAGTTGATGACGCATTGAATGCTCTAACCATCTCCAAACAACTTGTTATTTAATAATACACACCATTACAAATTGCGGGTAAATTATTTTAGAATAAGAAGTAGCAGCAGGATAAGCAGTATAGTTTCCAACTGACTTCTTCTAAAAAGGTGGAGAGACAGCAGTGACGATGTCATAGAATTAAAAACCATCGCAAACAGGAAGAAAAATGAATAAGTGCTAGAGCGATGGCCACGGTGGTTTCACAAGTCTTGCTGTCGGGAGGGACATCATCAGCCAAAGATTTCGACACACTTTTCTCTAACTCTCGTTTACTCTTAATAGATTTACATTTAAATTGAGGTTAGAACCTCACCGATGATAGTTGTCCTGTCTGTAGCGTGTTGAAGCGTGGTGTAGCCTGGTGGATGAAAAGAGATTTGTGGAGAACCGAATTTGCATCAGAACAGTGAACTGAGAGCTGCAACAATTAATCAAACAATCGACGTAAATTGATTATACAACTACTTAATTAATTGACACACAGCAGACATAATCGATTTCTCAGCAACACCACACATTGCATATGATTACAATGGTTTAATGGCGGTTGTTATTTTGATCCAACACCATAGTATTGGTTAGACGGATGATAAGAGTTTGGAGAACATAGCGGTGTAAAAGCAAAAAGTTGTAACTACCGAATTCTAAAACATGAGCTTGCACTCACGCGCGTCCAATTGCAGGAAGTGCCAGACGTGTGAGAACAAAGTACTTCATGCTTCATTTAGTAACTTCTCTCTTTTACTTCCTAAACATTGTACTTCGGTGGCTCAGTAAAGCCAAAGTCAAAAAACATAAAAGATCATTTAGTTCATAATCACGACTAATGAGTGTTGGTTTCTTACCATCAGAGTCCTGAGCCGCACAGGCAGTGAAATCTGTCAAAACAAAACGACAATGGACGGGAATCACATTTTAATGTAAATGGGAATATTTATTTTATAACATAAATCCTCAAAAACATTGCTTAAAAAAAAAACTTACATATGACACTGAGGACTTTGACAAGCCACATTTTCCAACAACCTGCAGAAGCAGAGGCGGTGCTGCCGAGTTGACTCATTCATCTGCAGTGTGAGCTTCTCAAGGAAATAGACCAAACCCTAAATGGGCGTTTGCGAACAACTACGTTTCTAAAACGCACCTCAGGGCAGCAGGTTTCCTGCAACTGACGTCCGACATCTTTTTGTTGAAGCAACAGGAAATGTATTGGTTAACCACATTCAGATGTCTGTTTGCTCGAAACTTACATTTCAATTTTGCATTTTTGCGGAAAAATGACGAGGAGGGTTTAGGGAAATAAAAAAAACGTGCAAAAACGTAAATGTGTTGAAAGGACTACCAAATAGGCTGTGTTAAATACTCTGTATAATGTGCACATTTTGTGAACACTTTCTTTAGAAATACTAGTTTGTAAGAACGACTTATTTGGGCTAGTGACCTTCATTGAGGTCAAAGAGGCAAGAAAGAAGTCATGTCAATTCTATACCAAATTAAAGTCAGTAAACTAATTATTTTTACTTTAGGCCAAAGCTGAACAAACACACTGTGTGAAGAGTGTGCCGAGTAGGTGGGAAGTGATTCATGGGAAATGTGGGGAAGCTGTGGTTTATTTTACACTTCCGTGGACCCACCCTAACGGACAACAACCTTCACAACAACATTTTGCTGCCCTCAGCTCAAAGTGGCGCTCAAGACTTGCAAATAGAGTTAATTATCATTCCATAACACATCTTAAAATAGAAATTTGAAATGCACTTATTGTAAATCAGCTAAAGGACATGTAATATAATGTAAAAAATGTTTATTCCGGTTAAGTAAGACTTCCTGTAAAGACAAAGTGTGATACACACACCATCCTATTTGCAAATCACCACCGTGAGAGCGTTTTGAACCAGGGGCCGGGCTGCCCACACCTTTCCGGCAAGCCAGCTACTTTTCATCATGCGAACGAGTAGTTGCCGAAACAACAACGTTGCAGACACTCAGGGCAAAACGAGTGGATGTGAAAAAATATTTGCATTACTTTTCCGTTACCTTCCAGAAATAGGGACTCGAGTTTGAGACTCGGACTCGAGTGCGACTTAAGTTGCGCACACAGTGACGTCAGACTTGACTTGAGACTCGTCCTCGAAAGACTTCAGACTCGACTCGGACTCGAGCCCTCGACCCAGTTTTTAGGAAACATGGTGAGCTCGCTGTGCCGCTCCCTCCGTTAACTGCGTACGTAACACGTACTACGTCCATTGACACATATTGCTGGCTGCGCGCGCGCGACCGGTGTTACGTCCCTACTGGTTGTTGAACCTACTGGTTTGCCTGCGCGTGCGTGTTTGTGCGGCGGCAGATGTTGTCTGCCTTGGTCACGTGACTCGTCCCACATTCGCAAACACATTGCTGAAAATGTTCAAAATGCATCACATTTTCATTGAATCGATTAAGATTTTACAAGTGAGCACTACATAGCTGCCACGTATTAAAAAAAATACGTTGAAGTAAATATATTAAATAAAAGATCTCCACAACCTGGATTCGAACCCTGTCGAGCAAAAGTACAAGATGATTGCGGATAAACTGAGTTACACATTCGACCACTTGATCCTACAGTTCCACTATGTTTTTTATCATAATTTGAACTGTCAGGGTCAACCAAGACAACTGTTTTTTTTATTTTTTATTAATGCTTGGCGATCTCCTGACTTTGATCAAACTATTGGGCACCCCTGCATTAATCTATAACATTTTTTTATGTTATATATGTGCATCTGTCTGTAATCAGTTGCTGTACTGTCAAACTCACGTTCACACATAAAACCGTAATTCCAGTTACTTTTTCAAAATAACCATTAGGTGTCAGTATAACCAAAAATTGGATTATCTACTATCACCGCTCTCAACAAGAGCCCCCTGCCTACTTCCTCTCTGGCAAAAATACATTAAAGAGATAAGAAATATTCTCATATAATCTAAAAATGAACAGACTTTATAGACTGGCATCGACAGCAACATGGACAGATATGTAATAAATCAAAGTTAGTCAAAAAGAAACGTTTTAGCATAACATTTCAAGCCAAAGGGTTGTGAGGAGCATTCAGTAAACCAGTGTTTCCCAAACATGGGGTCGGGTCCCCCAGGGAGGTTGCGGTGGGCCAACAGGAAGCTTGCGGCTTCATCACTTAACAAAAGCAAAACTGATATGAGGACTTGACATGCGTTGTGTCGCAATTGGACAAGCGCAGAAAAGAGGAAGAGAGAGAGAGGAAGAGAAAAAGCAGTCACTAGGATAGCATGTCTAATGTTTCACTGTTTTATTGTGTGGTACATATGTAAATATTAATATGGACAAAGCCACACTTTTTTAAAATATATATATTTATATATATTAGATACATGTCACCAAATTAAACCACATACAACATATGACAAACTGGGATGGGTAGAGCTGCATGGGTCTGAAATGGATATGGAGATGTTGGTTTGATGCTCTTTCCATTTCTTTCTTCATGCAAACCACATTGCACAGAAACACTAACAATCTGGAAAAGATAAAAGACACACACAGAACATTTTGGAAGATGTATTTATATAAACACACACACACTGCTGTCTTTTATTGACTTTTGAGGACATTGTATGGCTTTATATTCATTATGCTAACAGCCTTATCCAGACCCGAACCTAAATCAACATATAAATGAACCTTAAACCTAAAAAAAAAAATCAATGCAATCGCTTACATTTTGGGGACATACATTTTATTGGCCATAAGGAAGGTGAGTTCCCACAATGTGACTGTCAAACACATGGTCCCCTACACATGCGAATTTACCTTAACATGAGACCTGGATTTCTCACAGGTGGAAAAATAATAAAAGCAAGAAGAGAGTTAAATGGAGGATGAGGGGTTGAGAATCAGTTCAGGCAGGAATATGCAGTGAGATGATGCGTGTGCGTTTGCTTGAGGTTTATTATGCGTGTGCCAGAGAGAGAGAGAGAGAGCGATCCCCTTTGCATCACAGCCCTCCACTCAACGCCAGTGATCTTGTAGTAATTTGAGGAGTTTGGCAAAGTGTCAAATCACCCGGGGTAACTTTTAGAAACTGTGGGTTGCTGCATTGACACCACCGTGCCACCGATCGCATACTGAAACCAAAACCTAAAACGTGATCCCACGTAAACGGCTGTAAATACAGGTGTGAAGGCAGTCAAGCAGGGTGCATTAAGATGGGACCACTTGAGCCACACTGGGGGCGTTGGTCAGGCAGGCATGTGACCCAGTTTGCCGTACGGTGTGAGCACACACTTGTCCCTGACCGTAGTGAAGGACAGCTATGTAGTATAACAAATGGAACCTTTTACGATTTGTCAAAGTCTACCAATTAAGAACATACATTTTGGCACGATATTCAAGGTTAAATTAAAAGGAGTAGCCTACTTCACTCACAAAATTACTTTTTAAAATTCTTTCTTCAACGTGGTGAGAAAAACCTTTCGTCAACAGTTCAAAGGTAATAGGGGGGAAGGAAACAATTCCCTACAAAATGACAACACAATCTTAAAACAAAATCTTAGATCAATACTTGTATTTTGCGTTACTGCTAGAACGTGCCTACATTCTTTAAATGGTGCATAATACAAGAATTGGTAGCTTTTTGATAGCATGTGGAGAGCAGTTTAGAGGCTAACTGTCACGTTGCTAACAGTGTTAGCGGTACGAACTGCAGCACAACCTGCAGTAGGTTGCCGTGCTTCTGCCACAGCACTGTATTCCCTTTTAATGCAGTGTAGAGCAACACAATCTAATCGAACATAAACATAATCTTCTTGTCAAGACCAATTTATGCTAAGAAGGTGGTTACTAAGTAGAGAAAGGAGGTTTGGAGGGTAAGAGAGTTCTAAATAGAATAGGCCCCTTGCTCCTGCTTTGAATGTGCCGGGATGAAAGGGATTGTGTTTCACGCTGCCGTAGAAAGAAGAAGTGGTAAGTCTTTTCACAAGATATCATTTCTCTAACGCTAGCGCACGACAACCTTCAGTTATTCTATACATCTCATTACCAGCAACATGTGAATTTGTCCCATCATTCTCCTTAGCTTAAACTGCTCCATCTGTTTCTCGCTGCCTTCGCTCGTCGGTTCACCCAGTTTTTAAAATGCTTCAATGCGGGTTATCTTTCACTAGTTGAAATCACAGTGTGCATAAATCTTCCTATCGTGAAAGGCAACACCACTCGGGCATTTGAAAAGCTCATACGAAAGTAACAATGACTAAATGCGTCTGGCTGATTGTGAAGGTATAAATAGAAACGTTAACGCTGTGAAAACAGCAAAGTTGGCATTTCTATTTGACTGACATTAGTCTTGCAATGGTACCACGTCCAAAAGTAGCAATGAGGATGGGAGCAGTAGTGGGCTGCACGGATTAGTGGAAAACAAGAGGGCAAAAGGGAAGGAATTGGTTGTTGGTTTTAACTTGCATTGAGTTTAAGAACACTGCAATGCAAAGCTTGTGAGCTGCCAATGAACACCTCAGGCTGAGCTCGACAGTGGATTTTTCTTACCATGGTTTATTTTCCTTCTCCTTGTCAGCATCAGGAAGAATAACCTCTGTCAGGAGAGGAATAAACAGTTTGAGTATGTTTTTTCAAGTCAGAATGTGAAGACTTTAAAGCTGCAATCATCAAATGGGACCAATAAACAGTTCTACAAAAGTCCCAAATGTTTGACCCTCCGTTTGCCTTCAGACACGCACGTTTGACTTGCAGCTTGCAGGAGACCACGGCCTCTCCCTGCTCGTTCTTGGCCCTGCAGGTGTACACACCGCCATCGAAGCAGCACGGCTTACGGATCTCGAGGGAGCAGATCCCCTGGGTAGAGTTCTGGCGATACTTGGGGTCGTCTCCGATGATCACTTTATTCTTCAACCACTCGATCTTAGGCTAAGATGACAAGGGGAGACATTTATACACTACAGCATACCCATAAGATGACCGTCTCCCTGCAAGGATTTCTTTCATCAAAGGGACTCCAGTTATTGGATTTCAGTTTCAGATTTCACTCTTCCTCTCCAATGTTTGTTGCTGCTATCAACGAGCTTTCTAAACAGATTTTCTCCTTTTTTAGGAAGTTTGTAAGCAGACATTTGATGGTACACAGCAAATTTCAGAGAGTTAAATTGACTCTGTGAGATTCAATTGTAACTTTAAGATGGTGTTTATATTGTCCCAATCTTGTCAGTGTTAAATCAACACTCAACGAAGTGTTAACAATTTAACTCGGAATAAGTGTCAAAGATAAATCTGCTCAGTGTTAAATACACTGTATGTAGAATTAAACCACAAACCAAGAAGTGTGACACAGAAGATGTTGCTGTGTCGTTGGTAAAAAAGGCAAAAGAAGCTCAACGGATGTGCAAGGTCTAACATCTGAAATTACTTGATTTGACTGTTTAACTTACATTTTGTTTTTAGCTTTGAGTGCGGCAGAACACTTTTAAGTGTAAACTAGTGTCATCGGTTAAATCACCATCTCCGTCCCTTCACATTTCTGTCTTTGGTCGTCCATGTGTGGGGAAGTCACACCGATAACTTTGCTGCCGCCCGCAGAGACCCTGCAAATATAGAACCTCCTACTAACTCCCCTTGTCGCCTTGGCAGGACAGCAGACTATGGCTCTTATCATGTTCTCTTCTTTGTCTTCCCCGCCTATCTCGCTAACCTCTCCAACACTTCCCCATGCGGCCTCTGCCACCGTACGTGACAGCTCTTTAGCAGACACAGCAGGACAACTTATCACACTGAAGGCTTTTCTGTTGGACGTCACTCAGCGGTCCTGAGTGACTCTGAACACACACAAGCTGCCTAGTGGGACGGAATTTAAACGATGGAAGACGTGAAAAAGAGAATTGTGTGGCCAATAGAGGTTACACGGAGGGATCCGCCTGTGACAGCAGTTTCACATACAAGCACACATTGACAGCATGTCCAGGGTTCGTCGGTATGAACCATAAACATTCAGTCGACACGGTTCTGGGAATTGCCCCACATTACTGGCACTGGAGCCCCACATTAGTTTCTGTTTGATTTGACTCCAGCACACTGGCATGTGCCGACTGTTCAACCCCTGCTGTCTTTGCTGAATTGTCAAGGACAACTAGGATACATAATCAGTTGCATTTTCACCGCGGCCATCTAAGCCGCCTGCGACAGCCAGACAACTGTAAAGATATGTTTAACCAGAGCAGCACCCGACCAGAACAGTGGAAGACATACTGAAAACATCACATAGAAATGCCAGTGCAAACCCCGCCCGACTTCAACAGTGGATGCTTATAGCAGTGACATTAATACCTCATTTGAAGCAATGTGTCACATGCTCAAATGGTTTTATCGAGGGTCCCTGGGCAAAACAAAAGTGAGCATATGAGCGTATTGCGATCTTGGAAACAATACAGCGTTAAGATATGTTTTAGGCGGTGGAAACATGAGTACAAACTGCATATTGACATGAAGTGCAATGTTTGTATGAAAAGTTGTATTTTTAATGGGCATTGTATAATGTGTATGGTGAAGAGTTTCTGACCGCGGGGCATCCACGGACAGAGCACAGCAGCTTGGTGGTGTATCCCACAGTGGCAGCGCGGTCAGCGAGGGGTGTGGTGAACCTCGGCGCCTCGCTGTAGTCCCGCTCCGGGTACTCTGGGGGCTTGTAGACAATGCCTGTTAACACACGGAACCAGATGCCGTAATTATTCCTTCCATTCAGAATACTGACGTGACCGGAGAGAAGTACGAGGAATGAAAAATGTAAGACACATTTGACGTCGGTCTCTCCTAGGAAGCCTACGTAGAGCTGCTATGAGTTATTCACGTGAGAAGTGAAAACTGAGTAGTTGTGTCAAGAGCGAAAAAGGTACAGAGCGAGAAGGTCAAACCCAGCTTACTTGTTCACGGGTCAATTACATCGGGAAGTGACTGAGTAAGTGGGAGGGTTCCAGAAATAATCCGACACAGGCCCCCTTAGCTGTGCACCCAAGAGAGCTACCCACTTAAGATGTTAGCACTTCCAAAGCCATTTCCACCCATCAAGTCTTCATGCGGCTCATTGAAATATGAGTAGTACTCGTCGTGCAGCCCTTTTAATAAATCAACACATTGACCGTAGAAAAATTAGGGAATGAATGAAAAAGTCTCACTCGTCTTCTGGATGGTGGCCACCCCCTTGGTGACAGCGCTCATCTCACTGACTCCCACTTGATTCTCAGCGAAAACCCTGAAGGAGTACGAGTTGCCCATGATGAGATCTGTCACGGTGGCAGTTAGCCGATGGTAGTGCTCCAGCACTGAGAACCATACCTGCCAGGGGAGACACAATGCTTGAAATGCTCGGGATGCTCCATTAAACTATATATGTGGTATGTCTGCCCAAAGTCCGACAATGTGATTGGCCCTATATTCATCTGTCATACCCCGGTTTTTCTGTCGGCCTTCTGGATGGTGTATCCAGTGATCTCCGTGTTGCCGTTATCCTTGGGAGGGGACCATTCGAGAGCAGCGTTGAAGCCCCAGGTGTCCACAAGCTTCACATTGCCGGGACATCCGGGCCGGTCTGAGGAGACACATAACTTTAAGTATTTATAAAGGATTAAAATCATATCAAATCAGAGTTTCCATGGCAGCATAAATGGATGTCTGTTCCCATGATCAGGACAGAACTTTGTATGGTAATGCCTCTAACACAAGGCCACACATTTTAGCAGCAGCAGCTGACAGCGGGGTCATAGGTCATCATTGTTAGAGGTGTGATGTACGTTAGCTCGTGCTTTGAATTTCTGCTGGATCAAGACAAGAGCCCCAAAACCAACAAGCCAACAGCACAACCAGCAGAGCAGATTTGACCGCGGGGTCTGAAAAAAGGACAGATTCACACCAGTTGCACAGGCACACATGTGCACCAAAGTGTGTTGCTTTCGTGTAGACAGAGGCATGAGGGACTCACCCACAATTTGAAGGGTGATGGTGGCTTTGGCCTCAAGGCTGTCCACTTTAACTGTCATTTCATAAACACCAGAGTCCTCCCTTTGAGCACTGCGGATAAATAAGATGCTGTCCTTCTGACTGTTCCTTATATTGACCCTTGTATCCACCGGCTGACCATCTTTAAGCCAGGACACCACAGGTTTGGGCTTTCCCTGAGGAGTTGCAAAGAGACGGGGAGATACATGGTGAGGCGTGAAGTCTGTTATGTTTGATGGTCTGTACAGACTGAGCATATGTTTGTGCAGCTTACAAGAAAAGGGATCACCAGAGTGATCTGCTCTCCAACCTGCTTGATAAAGCAGGATTTGAGATTGCGGGGAACGCGAATCTTTGGACGCTCTGAAAAAAAAAACACAGTAAAGTCAGCCATTTTTATTTTCTATTTTAACTATTTTTTTATGGACAAAACCTGGAAAACTACCAAAATAAAATTCCCCTCTTGACAATTTGTGTCAGAATTACAAGCCAACAATGTATAACTTCTGTCCAATTCCTCGTTTGTATCTTCAAAGTGGGGTCATGAATGCTCAAAAGAGCAGCTCAATAAGACCAAAATAGACCTCCCGCTTGCAAAGCTGAACAGAGAACATGACTTCAGGAGCTATATTTAACCCCCAGAATAGTTCCAAAGAACCATGATGCACCTAACTAGATTTTCCGCCATTTTGAATTTTGTGAAAAACACATTTTTTGTCATTTCTCCTAAACGCTCAGTCGGATTTGGACGAAACCTTCCACTAATCATTATTGGTTCAATGTCCCCCTCATCCATCCAAAATCGTGCTAATATCTCAATGTTTTCTAGAAGATATAGGCTAATGAACTTCGCAATGGGTGTGGCTTAATGTGGCAAGATTCATAATTTCCTAATTACTTGGCCTGCCTTCACCAAAATATGTAACACATGTAGACATTAAACCTCTGAACACACCCTACATTTTTGAGAATATTTAAAGAATAGGGGGCGCTGCAGTTAATCATAAAAACCTGCCTTTTGGAGATATTTTTGGCTGTTTTGGCCTGTTTTCATGATTTCTTATTATTAGGGTGCTTGTTACGACTTTGTCGGAGAGGAACCTCCCTCCTTCGGCACCCTCCCTCCGTCCGCCCGCCAGAAGACCGCTACCGCCCCCGGTCAGCCCGGCCCCTGGCAAAGGAGGAGACAAAGTTTTGGGACCCCCGGCTTTATATCGTAGCACCATCAAGAAATAAAAACTACTTTCAGCCCTGGTTATATCACTTAAAGTTCTAAAGGACGCACACACCGACTCGCGTTCTTCTCCAGAAAGCTGCGGTCTCTTTTTTTCCTTTCTCTCCCTGGTCAGCCGGGTGGTGCGCGCGCCCGCTCGCTGTGTGAAGCGCGCGTCTCCGACACGCTGATAGACGGCTTTTCGCTTTTGCACTGTACGGCCCTATTCTGATACTGTGGCGGCAGAAATTTAGCCGTGGCGGGCCGCCACTACCAAATCAACGTAGGGGAAACACTGCTTTTAATTAACTGCTATGTAGGAAGGCCGGGTGCTAAATGTCAGGAACATCATCCTTTGAATCTTTCTGCATGAGCATCAAATGTCTGAAAAGCTCATACCGGCTTAGAAGAAGCATCCAACCCGCTGCCCTTCATCACCTCTCTCCCCTTGCAGCTGCCTCTGTTTCTCCTTCCACTCCAGACGACATATCATTTAACTCCTCACTGACCTTCTGTATATCCTTTTGCTCCGCTTCCGACCAAGTTTCTTGCCCAGTCATCCTTACGTTCGTCACTATATGATTGCCACAGAGGCTGATACAGCGGAAACCCGGGTACCAACCCTCTCTATGAGGATCAGGTCTGCCTCCAGATTTGGCTCAAACAGTAATCTCTGCTAATCACCACCGTTCCCGGCAATGCGCAGATGTGTTTCGCCAGCGGTACAGCCGCCAGAAAGTCCAACTGCAAACCAGTTGTAATCTGTGTGTGTGAATTTACAGCTGAATTTACGCCTCAGCAAGCCAACAAGAATGCACCAGTTAGGCTCACGTGTCACTCCCCTCAGTTAATCAGCAGTTCTTGGGGTATGACTGCATTTCTCCACTGACTTCCTTCCTGTTTTAGACATTAAACTGGCCTCCTCAAAGGGGATAACTGGGGCATTTCAGCTCAGGTCTTCACTACGTCAATGTGACTCTGTGAGCACCGATGGAAATGTACATCTTCAGTAACGAAGCCAACTCCAGTTTGTAGAAGCAAATAAGAAGTCAATAGTAAATTAGGGGCATTGTTAAGCCATTCACTGCACTTTTTACGATAAATCAACAAAGAGGAATAGTGGCTATTATTCATCCGCATAAAAGTGACTGAAGTGAATTTTAATGGGCATAATGAAGACGTATTATAATATGGACTGTTTATTTACTGCAAGACGTTAAGCGATACCTGACTGAAGAAAGGACTGCTAGAGAGCTACCTCGTTAAATCGAAGTGAGAAAGTGACAGCGAGGTCGAAGTCTCCACGGTTGAAGTCTATAAAAAATATGGCAGCCAGATGGCTCATTAGCTAAACGTTTTCCTTCGCCGATTCAGTCTCCAATAAATCATCTCGAGGAGACGATGCAGCAGAAGCCACTTTGGTGCCAGACAGTGAACCACTGCATGTTCCAAGTATCAATGTCAACTTCAAATTAACATTTTATTTAAAGTAAAAAAATGTGCGTGTGCTTCACCTTTGTGTTTGAAGGACTGAGGACGTGGGGACAAGTGTAAGCATGATTTACAGCTAATGAAAGGTCTTGTCTGCACATGTAGGATTTATGTACATACATCTGTGCAGTCCGTCTCTCCCGCTCGGCCGTTAATACCTTCTCTTCACGACACAAGCATTTTTCGGATAGGTCATATGTTACAGTACAGCCACCAGCTAAGAGGGTGTTGCAATAACATCTTCTAAAAAAAAAAAACATTTTTGTTTGGACTTTAGAAACATTTGCAGAGATATGGACACGTTGGACACTTTTGCACAACGTTACACTTGAGTGGACGGATCAACGGTCACAATTTGCTGCATGCGCTTTTAACAAAAAAAAAAAGGTTGTTTGTGAAGCGTTGGCAGCTACTCACCACCGACCTCCCGGATGAGCACAGGCTCAGCAAGGAAACCAGGCTCACTGCGGCCGCCGCGGTTTACAGCCACCACGCGTACGTGCAGCAGGTCACAGGAGGTGAGATTCTTGATGCAATAGTTGTTGGTTGGGCTCAGCTCCTCTTGAGCAACCACCCAGTCTGTTGCTGCAGAGAGCACAGTTTTGGCACAGTGTTTACTTTAAAGCATATGTGTCATGATGAATTGAAAGGCTGCAAACATTTTTTCGTTTTACCTACACATCCCTTCGGAAACCTTTTTTTTTCCATTTCCGAAAGTATGGAACAACCTTTAATGGGACGTGTTAGATGGTTTATTGCCTGTCGCCGGGTTTACAAACAACCCGGCCATTAAAAGTACACTCTGTTCTCTGTGAGGAAACCTCAGAAGGCATGATGTCATCTGAGCAAACAAGCACTTCTAAAAGTGTCGTGAGGAGATCCGCGGCCTGGTTACAGCGACGAAGTCCTTCTGCACCTCTGACCCTCGGAGGACAGGTGCAGCCTCACATGCCTTCGCACACAGACTTACTTCCGTCCTTGCAGTACTCAATGAGGTATCCGTCCAATCCGGAGTCTCCGATGGTCTGTGGCGTTTTCCATTTAATGGCGAGGCTGCAGTCGTTCACATCATCCACAGAAACGTCCAGAGGAGCGCTGGTGGAGACTGAAGGAGGTTCAAACGGAGCGGGTCAGAAAAGGATTGAAGTAAACATTGAGAGGAGCTGAAATGAAGCTGAAAATGACGATATGGCCTTCATAATATGTATGGTAGACACACTGCATTTGACAAATTAACTATGGATATTTTTGCTTTCAAATTGACAGTGGAATTACGGATGATGGATAGTTAATGTATCATGAAAAATAGTTGCAGACTTATCTTTGACAATCGACTAATCAACGATTCAGATATCAGATAAATGTATGTGTTCAAATTCTGCACAAACATTTTCATAATACTGTAGCTCGTCACATGATTTTTGGTTCTTATTAAAGCCAAAATATAAAATATTTGAAAGGATTGAGGATTTGATACTAAAAAGGAAAGTGTTCACTTTGTCCTTTTCATGACCCTGTATGTGGTTGAACAGGGCCGATCTAACAGCAGAGTGTAAACAATGGTTTACCTGCAGGAGGTGGAGGTGTGGGAGCCTTTGGCGGCTCTTCAATTAAAGCAGCTTCTGGTGGAACAGCTAGGACCCAAAAAGGAAACAGGTTCATGTTTTAGATTTTAAAATCTCCACAGCTTTCTTTTTCTTTAAAGTTTATTCAACCTTCCTCATCATTTACATTTTCAAGGGATTCCAAGTTTTAACAGAGTTAGAAGTGAATAAGAAAATCCAATTAGTGACTTACAGTATGAGATCACTCATGCAGGGATTCAATCATGTTTAAACCCACTTTGATATGATACACTCACAAAGGTACACGGAGGTAGGTCGCAGAACAGAGCTTTGTGATCAAACTATCAATATTCTTAGTGACAAGAACGGAATTATGAATTCCAAAACTGAGATATCTTGGAAGACCATTAATTGTCCACAAAGTCAAACCTTGTGGATTGATGACAAAGAGCTCAAAGATAAAGAATTCCGAAACGATACAAAACAGAAAATTTCAGTAAGCAATGCATGATGAGCAAGTAACACACAGAAACACACACACACCGAGTTGTGCACAGCGGGACACAAACGCACTCACCGTGCATTACAGAAGCGTTAAATGTTGAGGTTAACATGCATAAGCATTAACAATCACTCGCCTACATCCAGTGCCTTGCATTTCTGCATCCTTTCACACAGAATTGCTCCTACAGAATAAAAATCACACTGTAAAAATGGATATTAGGACTGATGGGTAGTACAATTGTCAGTTGTTTATTATTCAAAGCCTGAATAACCACTTATTACCGGCATCAAGACCCTGAGAGGTTTAGAGTACGAAAATAATTGGTTTACTACTGACACAGGTTTGATATTTTGCCTGTTTTTATTTAATTTGTTTCAGCAATTACACTGGCAACAGTGTAACTGTACTGTTCAATTAAAAAGGCAGCAGTGCCTGAGATCAATAAAATTATTACTGCAAGAAGAACCTGTCCATGATGTGGCCACGAACAGTTAGAACTGCAAGTCATGGTCAATCCCAGGATACCTGGGGGGACTCCTTCAGCAGTGGGGCTGTCCACTGCTGGGGCTGCTAGTCCCTCGGCAGCGGGGGCCGCTTCTCCCTCAGCCGGAGCAGCTTCCACAGGGGCACTTTCTGCAGGTGCAGCTTCCGCAGGTGGAACATCCGCAGGTGGAACATCCGCAGGTGCAGCTTCTGCGGGTGCAGCGTCCACGCGGGCCGGCTCAGGCGCCTTGTTGGCAGCCTTCTTGCTCGGGGACTTCTTGATGGGGGCAGGTTTGCCTGGCATTGTGCTGATAGACGTCCAGTCCTCTGGATGAAAGAGCCAGGAGGGCTCTTAAGTAATATATATATATATATATATATATATATATATATGGCACGAGGGTTACTGGGCTGTCTCCACCTATCAGCTGTTAACAACCCCTCCCTATTTTAGCTACATCCTTATCCATGTTAGGAGTAACTGTGAGAGGGTTGTAAGGGAAATCAACACAGTATTCTAACTTATACAACGGACCCATTAAAGTTAAAGTTATGCCAAATAACATTTTTGTCTAAAAAAACCCACATTCAAATAGAGTTCATAGAGCCTGCTGAACGATCTTAAACAGGAGAATTAGCGCCCCCTGATGGATAACTGAAGGTAAACAAAGCCAAGACAGGTAGTGATGTAAAGAATGGCGTGACTTTATTGTGTCCATTTTGCAATGTTAAGACATATGGGGTTTGATGTATTAATAGATACATGCCATACAACCATTATCAGGCCCCCTTTCAAGCCAATTTCTCTTTCCCATTGGAGGAAAACAATAGAACCACCAAAGACGCCCGTCTTCTGCATACAGGGGCCATGTCTTGCCTTATATTTCTACATGTTTTAGTGATTGTTGTCGCAGATGCACTAACTATTTACAGTGTATACAATAGTGATGTCATGTACAAAAGACATAAACCTTTACAAATATTTGCATAATAAAAACAAATGTCTGCTCTTGATAAAAACAACTTGAAAAGAGGAAGATACCCAGTTAATAAAAATCCCTCCCGTGGTAGGGTTAAGTGTGGTAGGTCCATGGAAACAAAACTTTGGGCAAACAGCAGGAATACATGAATCTACATTACACCTCCAGGCTTATATCTGTTCTTACACTGTCTCCAACGCTCAGGCAACGCAAAAAAAAACATCCTTTCACAGAATTAAATGCGTGTCAAATCGCACACAGATAGCCCGGCCATTGATAAGCATTATCATCTATTGCAGAGTCACATGGCGAACACACCGTCTTAGCTCACAGCTTATCACCTAACCCACCCTCCCTCCCTCCAACGGAATCCGGGCATCAAGGTGATAACATTAAAGTGACATCAGAGTAGGTGAGAGGAAGTGATGACGTTTCCTCTGATCGAGGCCTCTGTGTGGAAGGATTAAAGCAGCTCAAAAGAAGCTCCAGGCCAATTGTATTTCAGGCACAGATAGACTTAGGCATCACGTCTCTACTTAACTTAACACCAGCACCCTGTTTGGACAGTAGAAGAACATTTGGACAGAATACGGCAGGTACTTCAAAATGAAAGTTTCCCCCTTTTTGCATCATTCGGTCATCGTTGAAGGACAGTCAAGATGTGAGTAATAAATACATATATCATGTGCAAACCAATAAAGGAAAGAAATAGGAGGAGGCCACTTAAAAATCAACTTCAACCTATCCAGCCCCCAAAACTCACTCTAACAGTAAGTGAGAAAGCAAATACAATGAGGGAAATGCTATTATGTACTGAGAATTATCACTTAATGGAAGTTTATTCAATAATGTTTTCCACTGGAGTGAACGTGTAATGATTAAGACAGCAAAGAAAGACGTGTTTCCTGCAGCTGCCGATAGCGATATAGGCATACATAGGTGATGGCTGCTGTACACGGATGACTGTATGAAATCCTACAAAATCAAGATTTTCAAAGCTGTAACCCCCATCAATCGTAAGGGAAATTGGTGTTTAGAAACTTATATCTAAATATTGAATACTCGCAAGCACAGCCCGAAAGGACAGGCCGCGTGGGCAGATTGCATAAACAACAGCAATGACACAATTGACGAACTGAAGAGAAGAAAAAACGTTTTCCATAGCTCTGCTATACAAGTGTGTGTTAAACTCCACAGAGAGTCAGAATGCCAGCACTGCACTGAGGAAGAAGTAGATGCTGCCATCTTGGGGTATTACTAATGAACTGCATGATTCCACATGCTACACAGTCACTGAAACAGCCTCCCTAAAATCCAATTACCACAAGTAGAAAATAAAGTGCATCTTTGGCTGTCGTCAAGTGATGGACCTACATTTTTAGGGAATTTGTGAATTCCTTTATGCAATTTGTTGTGAACGTTGTGGCGGCCAAGAAAACAAAACAAAACAATGGGCTTTGATCAATGGGATTACAGGTTATATTTTGCGTCATACTATTCCGGTTACCATGCACTTGCAGATTTAAGAACAACCCATCAGGAACAAATTGATGGCGGGGAAGAGACAAGCCGATGTCTTTCCCTGACATGATCATCACTGCATCCTATGCAAGCAGTCGAATTGTCTTTCTGGCAGCAGGGCAGAGCAAACCTTCGTAGCTGCTCGCTGCGCGCAGTGTTGAGTTAGTAATTGAGTCTTTGCGGTCTCATCGGGCCTACACCTGCTGTGTGTCAGTATGAATAAAGCGTTTCATTGATCCGGTCTCAGAGTGTAGTCTGCAGAGAGGGATCTAGACATCCTTCCCGCTCTGGAGACTCTATACAGTTGGCCGACTCTTGGAGCTTCAGCAGCATGGCCATCTGGGTAGCATGAAAAGACAGAGGCACAGATTAACAGTCTGGTTTCGCGAGGTTAGATTTAGCTTGGCAAATATGAGCAATTGCTTGAAATGGCGACACAGATCTTAAATAAACATTGCTATGATTATGGAGAAGAAAATATTGAACTGACCATCATCATCTTCTAATTAAGTTAAAAACGGTTCTAGCCTCCAAACAATGATCCCTGACAACAAGTAACATCACTCCATGCCTGTATTAAGGACACCAAAACCTCTGTGGAGCATATGTTTTTTTGAATATCCTCTTACTTTTATTATCAAAATATTCCTAATTAATAACGTGATGATAGACACATTTATTCACCCAATACCCGCGTGCCTCACTGGTTCCCGATCTCAACAAAAACCTTACCAAGGGATCTGACTCCAGGGTGCTGGGCGGCGGTGTGTCTTTGGGGGGCTTCTTCTCCTCATTGAGTAGACATACGCTTGGGGGAGGTAGGTGAAAGAGCCTGGACTGGTCCTGCTGTGCGTTGGGCCACGGAAGAGTCCCCCTGACCCACTCCACTGGATCTTCCCACACCGCCTTCGGCCCGTGCACCTGAGAGAAAACATTCAAAGAGGTAATGGAGTAAATGTTGTGCAGTTACCACTAACGTCACACTACGGAGGATGTGTGTGTGTGTGTGTGTGTGTGTGTGTGTGCTCACCTTAATGCCGTCTTTGGCTCCCTCTTGGAGGTACGGAATTATGGAGTGGTTCCACAGGTCAATAAACCACTGCCTGAACTCTGCCAATGACACGGGGCACGACAGGAAAAAGCACGGTCCTGAAAAGGGGCAAAAATCTCATGTGAGATACAATTATCCCCCCATGTTGCCCCTGTTTTTTTTTTGCTTCCACCCTGACAACTGTCTCACACCTATGAGGAAGTCGGAGGTGCCGTGTTTCTCCAGGAAGGTGTGCAGGTGGTACCAGAGCTGAGGGATCCAGTCCAACACTCTGAGAAGAGCCTGGTGTTGTGCGGAGTCCTGCTCCTTGTCCTGGTAGGCTTCCACCTCTTTACGGTGCAGGTACCTCACCAGGAACCCATTAGCCGGCTCCACGTTGTTGGAGAACATCACCATCCTGTCATCATAAGCGAAAAAGTTATACTTTATATGAAATTAATCTTAATTAATTTTGTATTTAACTGAGTGTCCAAACAAGAGGAGGCAATGTAAATATTCTTATTTGTACTCACCTGAAGCTAAGATGTAGGCCGTGGTTAGATGACATTTTCACAGGCTGATTGGTTGTGCCGATGATGTAAGGACTGAAACATCAACAGAGGATATCACATAAAGCTCATTCAAATTTCTCAGTGAAATATCGTCCAGCGACTGTTTGAAGAGACTCACCATTTGTGATACTTGCAGGTGAGGGCTCCATTAACAAGCTCGGTGATGGCTGCTGAATCACCAATGTCGTCTATAATAACAACTAGCGGCAGTTCCCCCCCAGTCTCTCTGTCAATGTGATTCGCTAGATCCGACAGATACGACTGCAACTCCTGTTAAAGAAAGCAGAGGTTGAATTCACGTGTTCTGCGGGCACAGATTCCACATTTGTATGGGAAGAGGACTGCAAGAGAATCCGCCTGACAAAAACCCGGCGCCATGCGCTACCTTCTGTGTTTGGCGATGCATGTTGAAGGTGACAGCGGCGCTGCGGCCGAGGACACAGGTCTCGTGGTCGGCCTCGGGCGAGTCGGTCCGGCTGCGCTGGAGGAGAAAGTGGGCCAGACGCTGAGCCAGGTAAGTCTTTCCGGTCCCGCTCGGCCCGGACAGCACCAAGCGCCGGTGCTTCAGCAGCAAGCTGATGTAGTGCAGCATCATCGGCTTAGGAATCAGAGTCTCAAACACCAGCGAGTCAACACACTTTTCTCTGAGACCTGGAGAGAAGCAGGCAGACGACAGAGAGAGAGCTGAGAAGCGATTGGATTTACATAGTATCTATTACATAGTTGTGAATCCAGTACGTAAAACACATGGAAATACTGGTGTTTCTACTACCGCGTAAGGACACTGACCTTTTAAAGTGACGAGTATTTCAGCTGGACCACCGCTGATGCAATGATGGGGCGAAGCTAGAGGTTTGTCCCCTCCGATCACCCTCTGCACTCCCGAGGACAGCTGCAACATGTGCAGCGAATCCGAAGTCAGACCCAGGCTGGCCGTCGGGTCCACGTGGGTTAGGTAGTCCTGGAGGAAAGCGAAACGAAGGCGACAAGTAAGGACTGAACCAGCAACGCCCAGCTACCCACGATTTGTTAGAACACCCACTTACCGTGAAAGTCTTTGATATGACGGAGTCCAGACAGGACCAGCCTGTCCTCGCACTGACCGATACTGAGCCGATGTAGAACTCCTGCGGCTGTTTACTGTCCTGCAAAAACACAGAGAGAGTGAATGAGTGCACAATCTCCAAGCTGCTGGACTGAAAGCGTTGTGTGTGTGTGTGTGTCTGTGAAAGGTGTTCCGTGTTTACCTCCACTTGATCTCCCGTGCGGACGAGCACGCGCGCACGGTCCTCATCCCGCTGAGAACACACGCTTAACGTGTCAACAGAAGACACCTCTGAAAGGATGTGAGGACAAAACGGGTAAGAAAAAAGTAGAGGAAGATAAATGTGAAACGTGCGCGAACAGCAAATAGGTGGGATTCCAGACGGGTCTCTCACCTGGATCTTTACAATCACCGAGACTGAGACTGAAGGACTTGGTGAGGGACATGCTCATGGGCTGCCTCAGTGACGGCCCCAGCAGAGAGGCCAGGCCAGAGGGCTGGGAAATGGAAGACGTGGGGCTGGAGCCTGTTTTTAGATGGTCGTTCTCCGCCTTCAGGTCCTCGACCGTAGACTAAGCCACAGGACAGTACAACATGGGCAAGTCATCGTGTATGCTCCTCGGGTATTTGACTTAACTAAATATGCACATGCAGGCGAAACCAACCTGCATGCTGTTCATGGCCTCTCTGAGCTGCTCCAGCTGATGGGCGGAGCTTAAGGCCTCCAGTCGGATGTCGGTCAGTTCTCTCTCCTTCACCCAGAGTTCTGAGCGCAAGTCCGTTACCGCCGTTTCTTCATTGTCACCCTCTTCTGTAGTTTCCATGATCCTGTAGGGGAATGATGCACTCAT
The DNA here is from genome assembly GCA_021346845.1 of Apeltes quadracus. Classification (NCBI taxonomy): domain Eukaryota; kingdom Metazoa; phylum Chordata; class Actinopteri; order Perciformes; family Gasterosteidae; genus Apeltes; species Apeltes quadracus. The sequence goes on along the minus strand of CM037928.1, from coordinate 8,221,350 downwards.
CAGGGCGAGGCCCCCAGGAAACGGGGTGGAGTAGGGCATTTGTGCACTTACATGGAAGAGGTAGCAGAGGCGGATGTTTTGAGGGAGGAGGGCTGGTTTTCTAGTTCTTCTGTCCCCTCATGCAGCATCTTTGGGGAGTTTGGGGCAGACGAGTCAGGGGTGGCAATTTCCTCAATGTCCGAGTATGTTTTGGAGCCTTTTTTAATGCTGAAGGCCTTGGTGAAGGAGCTCCTCAGCTACACAAATATAGAGGATGAGGTGAGAAAGAGAGAGAGAACATTAAACCAACATTCAGCGGGTTACACCAGTAACTAAGAAAAGTTTGCTCTGTAAAGTTGACATCATGTCACTCTAACTGAATTACATCTGTTCACATGTAGTATTCAAACACAAGGTGACAATCAGTAGTTTAGGGAGCTCAATGAGTAGAGATCGAGGGTTCAATAGTTCTATATGAAATCATGGAGGCTTCACAGTAACAGAATGACTGCACTCACCTCTGACACCTAAAACACAATAACAAGCGAACGGAGGAAGGCGCTAGTCATACTTGTCATTATCTCTGGAGAATAAACTAAATATAGCCAAACACCAGGTTGCAGGTGTAAAATATTGCCTCACATGCAAGAATGCATTCGTACCCAGTTTTTCTTCTTCTTCTTTTTGGCATCTTGATCCTTAAAGCTCCCAACACTCGACATACTAGTCAAGCTGTTGAGGCTGGAGATGCTCTCGCATGAATTCTGACGTCGAATCTGCATGTCTGGCAAAGAAGAAAACTCAACATCAAAAGAGCCAAATGTGCAGAGACGGTGTGCAGAGAAGACACAAAAAAAACAGGGCAAACCTTTCATGTTATCCGGGGCGTTTAAGGCTCCATGTATGACGGCCTGGGCTTCGTCATTCCTGACCTTCAGAGCCTCGATGGTCTCCCTCAGATCCAAGAGCTCGGAATCCTGCACAAACAAATTCAAACGATGTCAGCGAGGAGCGTTGGGATTAATGACTGCATTAGTTCCATTGGTATAAGACTTAATTACATGATATGAAACAAATAACTATTTGAATTTCCAAACAGTTATGGATTTGGTACGTTTTCTTACGTCTCAAATAAAATATTTGCAGGGTAATAGCCTTCTCTAGTTAAGAACTACAACTCCACAAACCCACAGTAGCAGCTCCGTCATGGTTTGATCCCCCTCATGATGGGAGCTGTTCAAAAGTACAAAGAGCTCCGTGCCGCTTATTGCGTGCTAAAGTCGATCCCACTCTCCTCTGAATAAGAGTCGCCCGCTCCCTGTGCTGCAGGCTGAGCTGCACAGGTCAATGCGCTGGCTCAAACAACAAAGGCTTTTCTGGAGTGGTCTAGACCGACCTTTCAGTGAGAGCAGCCAGGCATGAAGCGCGGAGAGAGAGACTCCTCGCATTAATGCGCCCGCTGAACGCTGCCTTTGGCGCGGATCAATTTGTTCAGAGCAAAGCCGATCCAAAAGCCGGAGAATGCAGGAATGTTTGCTGCGAGTACACGTGCATGCGGTGTCATGCACATTCAGCCTGAAGCAACGTGGGGTTTTTTCCATTGATCATCTGTCCTCCTCCCACAGAAAGTCAGCTTGCGGCACATTCAGGTAAGAGACCACTGCAAGGTAGCAAAATGCTGCCTGTTCTTTGCAGACTGCTCATCAGACTGCAATGCAACAGGGATTTGGGTCTGCAATGGTTCGGGTTTGAAAGAGTGGAGGCCACGTTACCTTTTGCTCCTGGGTTATTGACAGACTCTGCAGCCGAGTAGTCATCAGTTGCAAACTTTGCTCAAAGGCAGCCACCAGATTTGCCTGTTTGGGGGGAAAAAAAGCAATAGTTCAGGTTTTCAAGTAGCACTTTAACAGGAAAGTATGATTCATGTGTAATATTTATGTATATAATGTAATGAACGTCTATGAAAACACAGGAGCAGAGTCCATAGCTTTCCACTGGCCGTTTATCACTCATTCAGGAGATGCTAAGAGGATGAATAACACACAATGGCTGATCAGAATGTCCTCTGTGGGACATTCTCTGCCTCCCTAATCTCTCACACACCTGGGCAGAAATGGAAAGCTGCTTTTCGAGCCATTTATAGAATGTAAAATAGAGTATTAATCTTCATAATTCAGTATGAAACTTCACACTGTATTTGAGTCATCAACCCAGCACATAATCAGGATGGGATACATACATCCGTTTCACATCCCTTGCATCCCTTGCATTATAAAGTCAAAGATTACGAAAATAATCTCTCTCTCTCACACACACACAAAACACATTCTTCATGAAACCATGAATAATTGGTGAGCTGTACTGTTACACTTGGTCTAATAGAAGCGCTGACACGGTGGTCGTAAGGAAACAACCTTGTGGAGTAGAGAGAAAAGGAACGGTACTGTGTGTGTGTGTGCCAAAGCTAAGTGGCTTGGTAAGAGGTTCAGGAGAAGCTTATTATTATTCAGGCCCCATATGGGTGAGAAATGTGCTGATACGGCACAGAATTGATCTTGATATGGTGGTTCCGTGGTTTGGATTTCAAATCTCTCCATGCGTCTGCTCACTATTTTACCTCAAGGTCACATATCTTTGCTTGTGTGAGAATAAAAGCGTTTGTGAAGGACGGCTGAGGGAGGTTTGGATCGGCTGACTCCGGAGCAATGAACCGGCAAACCAACATAATGTGAGTACGGTTAATGTGTCATGCAATTTAGTTTTCACATTTAGTAGTGCGAAATAAAATAAACGTGGTCAACGTCGAACTTCTTTTCATTTAACTGTTTTTCTAATATTTCTGAACTGTTCCTTTTTTTAAACGGTTGGAAGCCCTGGCCGTCTTTGTTTTGATTTTATTATTTTAAATATGGGGAAATTAGGTGATGAAAAATGTTCTTAAACACGGGGCTATAATGTGAAGGAAAATGCACTCTTGGGTTCAACTACTAGTGAGCGTTGACATTTATTAATGATCAGTAAGACATAAAACGTAAAAACCACTACATACGTTTGCTGTCAGCTGCGTCGTCAGATTGGACACCTTCTCCTGCGACGATTCCAGCTCCCTCCTTAGTTTACGGATTTGCTGTGAGGAAAACACAGAAGTGTTACACGGGAAATAAAACAAAGTTACATACGCTGACAACGGCTGACATGAAACTAATTACTTAGATCGTTAGATGTTGCTCATGAAATAAATAACGGGCTTTTCCTCCTACGGACAACAGAGATGGCAGTGGTGGATGGAAGACGGGAAACAGAGACAGGAAAGAAGGGAGAGCAGGAAAGAATAGACTTACCTCTCCCTGAATCCTTTCCTCAGCCTTCGGAAGCAGCAGGAATAAAAGTCAAGACGTTAGATAAAAAGGGAGAGGAGCAGAGAGAAGAGGAGGCTTACAACGAGGGGGAACGGCTTTCTCTCTTCTTAAAAGTTTCAAATGAGAGCGAAGCGTAACCGTACAGACAAACATCTGCATCCACTCACACATAAACACACCACGTAACACAGCGAAGTGTAGCTACCTGAGTCTGCATGCTGCCCACACTCACCGAGGAGTAGCTGGACGACGCGTTGGACGCCAGAGAAAGAACAGACCCATGAACTGAAAAGGGAAGATGAGGAGCAACAATATAAATCACTTTAGGAACTCAGAATCTACATACAGATGACATGGAAAACGCCGCTCACCCTCGTCGGCCTCCCTGTCCCTAAACGAGCCGGAGCGGATCATCCCCATGCTGCGAGGGCGTTCCGACAGCGAGAGCGTGCTGCCCACCGGAGACAACTCGAGAGCGGCGTCGTGTGTCGGGATGCTGTTGGAGCGGGTCATCCTCGCAGGGCCGCCGACGGGGCTGCGCACTGCGTACGTCACAGGACAAGAGGGAGGGAGACATGTTATCCATGAAATGTAGAATTGGCGGAGTGCTGTTCTAGTCAGTAGTGTGTCATGAGCGAGTGTCCGTGGGTTTGAACTCACCCGTGCTGGCTTTAGAGGTGCGGGGTAAGGAGGTCGGTGAGGACAGCAGGGGAAGAGTGAGTGAATCTGTCATACTAAGAATGGTATGAGAGTGTCTCCTGTCTCCTTTCTCCTTCCCTTCCTCCTCAACCGGGCAGGCCCCACTGAAGCTACACAAACACAAAGCAAAGTCAGGGTGAATATATAGTATGTATATCTGGTTAATATAGATCTATTCAAATCTTTATCTGTTAAAAGTTATGTACAGTGAATTCTTATTTGGTTAGTAGATGGTAAATGATATTCCACAGTGTTCACACAAGAAGTACATGAAGTTGAATTAAACCGCCATGGAGAGAAGTTTGAATTTATTTTGCACTCAGAGGACATCTTGATCAAAACTGTTAGTGTAAGGAAGAATATTTTAAACAGATTCAATAAAGATGGTCATTAAATGATCTGTATTTATTACCAGCATGTTGTTACGGATTCTTCATGCGAAGAGTTGTTGCTTTGAAGACCGAATATTTCTTAAGTGTTTTACATACGGTGTTTAAATGCAGACTGGGGAGGTTACAATAAAGTGTCAATAGAGTGTCAATACCCTTCAAAATGCGGAAAGAGAAAACAAATGCATCTCATTGCGCAGCGCAGCGCGACACAATAAGTGTGGAGCACAAGAAGAAGAAGTGTGTGTGTGTGGAGCTGGACGTGTTTCCACTTACCTTAAACCTTTTCTTGGCAGTGTGTTTCTGTCCCTCTGAGAACTGCGGAGATTTAACAATTACATTTACATTTAACCAGACTACGACAGGCAGACAACTGGTGTCAGCCAGTAATTATGACTCAAGTCGCTGCGGCCTGTACAACACCAGTAATAGTAAAAACAGCCTGGAACACGCTGTGTGTGCGTGTAGGGTGCTTGTGCATGCTTACTTGTTGCATGTATGTAAAAATGTAAATATGACATAATAAAATGAGCTCATTTACCATTTAAGCAATATTTACAAACTCAACTTGCAACTTAAGTCTATGTCTAAGTCTTTCTCAACAATGGGAGGTAAAGGTTGTAGCATTGAACAAAGTGAATTATGTATCAAAAGAATTCACTCCTGATCACTCCTGCCCCCCCTGAACAATGAGAAACAAGTTGCCCCCATTAGCACACCAGTAGGTGGAGTCACATAGCAGTATTACAGAACATGAATGTGAAAACATCTGCTTTAGATGTGCAGATCGGGGGGGGGGGAGGGATGTGATTGGGTTTAAATAAACAAATAGTGGAAGGTTATTGAATCTCACCTGTCCGTGTGAGAGAAGGAGACTTTACTGCCAGAGCTCCAGCTGGTGGGAGGGCCTCTGTCTTCCTGTCGTTCTTTGTGGCGGGACTCTAAGGTGGTGTAGCCCCTCACCAACGTCTCCCTCTCCCTCGCCTTCTCCCTCTCCTGGGGCTCTGGGGCGAGACTCATCTGGAGCGGCAGCGACTCCATGCTGCGATGCAGCCCGGACAGACGGGGGTAGATGTGGGGGGAGCCGCTTCCTCGGCTCCCCTGGACCTCCAGGGACGAGACCTGCCGGGCTCCCAAACCGTTCCCTGAGCCGGAGAAGCAGGCCGAAGAGTTGACGTTGAGCAAAGGCGCGGGGCTCGGGGTCAGGCCGGGGCCGGTGGTGCTGCCTGCCGAGTTGGCCAGGTCCTGTAGCTTGGAGTAGGGAGGGATCTTGGGTGGCAGGGAGTTCTGGACTCCCACCTCCAGGCTGTTTGAGTTCAGCTTGTTGAGCTGGGCCATGGACGGAGGTTTCGCGAGGCTGCGCATTCCTGTTAACCTAAAGAGAAGCACAATTTCAATGCTTTGCTTTGTTTGTGAAAGAGCGCGGAAAAGTCCTGGGACACATGTGAACATATTTCTGCGCTAGTATTTGTACCTGGGCGTGTTGGTTGAGTGCAGATCCACGGCCTTGGCGCTGCTGGGAGGTCTCAGCCCCTGAAGCTTCCCTCCGTTCTCTGACGGGGTCTGAGCAGGGCTGGCCTTCAGAGACCCTCCACACTCGGAGTCAGATACCACCGCTTTCGCTTTGGCCCGCTCTTTCTCTTTCTCTCTGTCCGTCTGATTGACAGGACCAGGACTCGGGATCCCACGACCACCTGCCTTACTCAACCCAGAGCCGAGGCCCGAGGCAGGCTCCCTGAGCCGCCCCTGCGGTGGTTTGATGTGCCCCGGGCCCGAGTCCATGGTGCTGCTCACGGGGCGAGCTGAGCTTGGTCGAGTCAGAGTCAGGGTGCTCGTCTTTGCCGGGCGAGGCAGAGAGCGGTACTGAAGAGACGTCCTGGCATTTGGCGACAGAAAACCGCTCTGGTCGCCATTTGAAACGTCGAGGCTGGTCTTCCGTCCGCCAGCGCCGCCGCCGACCGCCGGTTTGACAGGGATGCCGGAGGTTTTGGGAATCTTCCCCACAGTCGCAGAGCCGCAGGAGACGGGCGTACCTGCGTTGTTCGTGCCATTATTGGTGGCCGTGGCGGACTTCTTGAAGCCAAAGTTTCCACCGGTTGAGGGCCGGACGAGGCCGGACGGAGGTTTACGCTGCTCACCAGCGCCACCGTCATTTCTCGGGTCTTTACCGGCGTCCGAGGAGGAGCGCTGAAGGCCAGAGGTCTTCACTGCTAACCGAGACTTATCCACTGGCTTGCCATCTGACTTTACTGTACCTGGAGATGCACAGAGGAGAGGGGGGGTGACTGATGAGTACCTCGAACAGTTTCTGTGGAACTAACCAAGCCATATTAGGACAAGGCATCTTATCTGACTACCTACAAGGTCTGACTGTGTGCTGATAAACACAAATCCCTGTCTGAGCAGATGGTGTGTAGACCAGACTCACAGCTTCGTCCGCATGCGCACCGTTATCATGCCGTTACTCCTCTTTTCCATCCTGATGAACTAAGATCGGGCTCTCCAGTGAGTACCCAGTGCTTAGATTAACATGTGCGTAATGACTGTGGAAAACTGGTGTTCACACTCACAGTGTGCGAGCGGTTACAAATGTGCATGAAAGTATGAGTGAGTTTATCCCCTCTTGAAACCTGAGGTGAAAGAGGACAGAATGAGAGATGAATAAAGGTTGAAGGTAAATTATGTAGGTTCTGTCCCATCTGTACATTAAACAGCAAATGAACTTGTTTGAAAGTTTTTACGAGATTACGAGAACAAAAGCGGTTGGACACATGTGGACTGTACGCACCACCCACACAAGCGCGAGCCCCCACTACCCACACTTTTAATTTTTATCTAATGGGAGTCGTTATGTGAGGTTTATATACAAGGCATTAACAGACTCAAAGAACTGCTGTTGAATGGGACCCACCGGCGTGCTGCCTCGGGACATCTGGAGTCACTTAAGAGTATCGAAAAACGCCCGCAAAATGCACACACATTGGGCCAGGCATACATGTGGTGTATATATATATACATATATACGTATATATATATGTGTATGTACCACACACTCAGTTCTCAGAGATTGGATCTTATTGGAATGTGACACTGACAACACATTATGCTTGTAGTTCTTTTGTAAATGTTAAAATTGGGTTGGGACTGACGAAAGTCAGTCCAACGTAAAACCGCAACATTGCACGTTTGAAGAACATTAAGCAGCAGACACACACACACACACACACACACGCGCACGCACTGCAGACTGAGCAATGACTGAGCCACACACCATGCACACGTCATTTTGACATAAAATAGCCGGCTGTTGAGACAGTAGAGCTCACAGCTTGAGACGGTGGCGGGACGTCTGAAGAGATGGGCGTCACAGGAAGGCCTTTCCATGTGTATGCAAGTCTTTTTCTATTTAAGGCCTTCTGCGTTAGCAGGGAGAGAAGGATGCAATGATCCACACATATCATTTTGTGACCCCACAGTCTGCCATTAACCTCGACACCATAATGCACGTGTGTTAAATTGTCAGTATGTAAGGGGTATTTAAACATTTCTTGCAGAAAGGGGACAAAAGCTCTTATATGTTTGACCGTACTGTTAATGGACACTGCTGAATGGTGGAAAAAACTGAATGTAAATATAACTTATGTACAAAGTACATGAAATGGCATTTGAATAAAAGACATAACAAAGTAAGTAAATTAACATTATAAGCCGTATTATTAAAGCAATAAAAAAGCGGTGTAATCATTACAAAATTATAAGTGATTAATTGGCCGTATAATAAGACATATTTCTTGGAAAAGATACAGTTTATATAGTGCATATTGCAGTATATATTATAAACTAAGTATAGAATACAGAGGGGCTTGTTGATCCAACTCTCCTCATCTCCTACAATGCCGCGAACATGCAGACACACAATCGTGCCAAACCTCAGCAATGAACCGATCTCAGCGAGAACGACGGAGACCTCTCCAACTGCCGAAGAATGTCCCATTCTCGTGGTGAAATTCACGAGCGCTTCCACACAGTGATCATTTTACTAATCAGCCTCAAACACCGACTTTATAGGCTCGATAGCAAATTCATACCGCTCGCATCAATAACAGTAACTGCCTGGCATTGAGGTTCAACACACTTGTTTGGCATATCTGTCATTTCAACAGCTGGCCATGCAAACACAGGACAGTCCCACAGAAAGAGGACACTGTGTGTTTAGCATGGCACACAACCAATATCCTTTTGTTTTGGTTGTCCGTGTGTGTGTGTGTGTGTGTGTGTGGGCTTAAGTAAACGGCACACTGATGGTGTGCTTAAAAAGCAGCTGCACAATTGCCACTATTGTGGTCTTTGTGTGTAAGTGTGTGTAAGTGTGTGTGTGTGTGTGTGTGTGTGTGTGCTGATGGGTACCCCTCTGTAAGGCTGGCACAATCTCAAACGCGTCCGCACTCCACTGCAAACACGGTCTCTGGTCCAGTTGTTTTGGGTACAAGGCCTTTATTTGAGGGCTATAAATTCACTCTATCCGGCACAAAAATAAAGCTTGCATAGGAAAGGCTGAACCAATAGGAAGAAGAAGAAAAAAAAACAACACTGTTGCTCAGTGTGTGTGTGTGTGTGTGGTTGGCTGGCAGGAAGGGAGTGGGTGGGTGGCAATGGGCGTTTGATACATGGCACCACTTTCTAAAGGCCCAGAGGGTGGGCTGCAGCTGTGGATGAATGTGTGGGACAAAGACAGAGATTGTGTGTGTGTGTGTGTGCGGGGGTGTGAGGCCGTCCCAGAGAAAGAAGATTAAGGACAGTTAATGTGTCAGTCTGCTCAGGTTATGAAACCAAGTGTAGATAAATATTACACCTCGCTCTGTGTGTGTGTGTTTCTCCTCTCACCTGCCACTCTCAGCCCACTCTGAGAGGTGTGTGTTATCGGGGAGGTGACTCCGACGGGTGGGTTTCTTCCTTTCTTCAACACATTCCCTTGACCCAGGGTCTGAGGCTTCTTCAGTTCGCCTTTGCCCGCGTCCTGCCCCACCGCCTGCGTTCGCGTCTTTTTCCATTTATTGGCCGACTCGGACTTGAGACTTCCCGTGTCGTAGACGCCGCTGCCCTGGCTCTTTCGGCCGGGTTTGGTCTCCTCGTTTTCCCATGACAGACCACTCTCCACCAGGGATCTCTTCTCGGCGTCCGTACGCATCTAAGAGGAGAAAGAACAACTGCAGCTTAGAAACGCTGTTAGGAAAATGTTTAAGAATTGTGTGAGAGCTGACTTGAGGAAAGTGGGGCCGAAAAACTTTTTTTTGTCTACGGTACGTTGTTTGCTTTCTAGGCATGGTTTTACCTCCCTAATTAAAATAAAAAGGACCATCAATCAAAGTATGTTTTGACTGGCAAAAAGGCAAAGAAAGAAAAAGAGAAAGCATCATGTCAGTAAAGTGCTTCTAATAGGTAATGAGAGAGAAACTGTAATGACTGGTCGGAGCGATAGCGGTGCGAACCGGGAGGGGGTGAGACGCAGACGCAGTTTGTTCTAAAACAAAAAGGGTTTTAATTATCCAAAAGGGGCAAACTCAATGCGTTCAGGCGTGGGAAAGACAGCAGTCCAACATTCTCCACAAAAGACAATGACACGACAAGGAACAAGAGACACACAGGGCTTAAATACACAGAGGAGGTGCAGGTGATTGGAAACAGGTGGAAACAATCACAGGGGAAGACAGGACAAGGCAGGAAGTGAAGTTAACACAGGGACACGAGAGACATGAAACTACAAAATAAAACAGGAAACAGACCCAAACCGTGACAGAAACAAAGCTTTTGTGTATTTTAAGTAGGATTTGAGCATTTGGTGACGTCTTGTTTATATTGATCTTCATATGCAGCACACAGAGCTGCAGACACCTCTAACCTTTTTGGAAGATATTAAAACTCACCTGTATGATTCAGGTAAGCAATGGGCCTTTTGTGTGCACTACTAAGATTATAATGAAATTCAAAAAAACTTCAAGAATGTTACTCCAATTATGTAATCCTTCACACTCCACCCTAATAGTCCAACCTATTATTGCTAAACAACAGTTTCTTTAGGATGATTCATTTTCCTGTCCCGTAACATTCACGCTATGGATTATGGAACAACAGATTGGATCATGAGATTAAATCTGCACTTCCGTTCATCACAGAGCACAACAAGTCTAACCCAGTCCACGCCAAGACGCGCTCTCCGATGTCTCGTCCCTCCCGTCTATTGTACGCTCTATTTGAACCCTTCAAAAGACAGGGAGGAAACTGCCCAATACACACACGTGCAGTATGTATGCGTGGATGCACACACGCCAAAAACCAAAACGACTCACACACGCACTGAGTTACAATAGCTTAAACAAACACGCACTGAGTTACAATAGCTTAAACAAAATCCAAGGATAAAGAATGACTGATAATTGTTGAATAAAAATAAATGTGAGGCTATCACTTTTGTCTTCTATGTATTTAACAGGACAGTTACAGAAAGAATCAGGTGTGTGTGTGTGTGTGTGTGTGTGCGTGTGTGTATCTACCAGTGGCATCCACTCCAATGCTGAATTCCTCATTTTATTAAAACCAATAGACCCCATGGGCAGGTTCACATCACATGAGGGGGAGGAACGGGTGAGTTTATGAGCGAGTGGCCGGATAAAACATTGTAATATCCTCACACATTCCCTGATTATTGAAACAGGCGGGGAAGAGATCAGGGAGCCGCGGCAAAACAAGATTACAGCGCGACAATATAGGGGCATGAGTACGCACACGCACCTACACACAAAATCTTGCGAAACAAGGTGGATTTTCTTGATTATTAGGTCCACCTCCATGTGGAAATGAGGAAATCTGGGGGTTTGTACCACACACACACACACACACACACACACACACACACACACACACACACACCTCATTCCTGCTTTGATTCTCTCTTTCTCTCAACCATGTCTTCTTTGTGCCCCCATCTGTCCTCCACCGCCATATCCATATTGAGTATGTTATGCAATATGTGGGAGAGATAAGTAAGCATGTAAAATCAGAGCAGCCTTTGAGGGATTTAAAATCAGCAGGAGTGAAAGGGAGTCAGTGGAGTGAAAATAGAGACAAACAATCGCCTTCATGATACAAAACAAAGACAAACCAATAAGGAAAAAGCATTGGTTGATAATGGGAGGAGGGAGCCATGTGTATTAGGTGCAATGTCGAGGTGATGGTTGGTTGCCTTGGTAATGATGCCATGAGGGCGGGGAGGGGAGGAGGGGGGGGGGGGGGGGGGTAATGGTTGCTATGACTCCTGCAACTATAGTCGTGGAGGGAGGGGCCCCCATTCTTGCGGCTCGCTGGCTCGGATGCAGGGCTGCAGATGGCTGTGTGTGTGTATATATGTGTGTGTGTGTGTGTGTGTGTGTGTGTATGTGTGTGTGTGTGTGTGTGTGTGTGTGTGTGTGTGTGTGTGCAGATGGCTGTTGTAGACCTGTCGTTCAATATACAGGAGAAGACAAAGACTAGCACTCTCAGAATCCCTGCTCTTTGGTTGCCATGGTTACGCCAATTCCCTCCCTCTGCCTGCATCTCTCTCGTCGGCTCTCTGTCTCTGATAGCCCGCCGCGTTCGTCGGCTTAACCACGTTACGGAGGTGTGACCTCGGACGTATCGGGTGAGGGAAAGTCAGGAAAACACTTTGGACTCAATTAGAGTCTGAATTGATTTAATTAAAGTCCAATATCTATGAAGCAGTAACAACAAGGTGCCGTGGTTTGTATGGATTGGTGTAGATCCTTAAACAACAACTATGTCTCAAAAAATAAACCTTTTTATAAACAGTTTATCTCTTAATGTTTTTTTTTAAATACCCTGCTGAACAAAGCAGCTAGTCAGCAAGCAGTGTGTCTATGTGTGTGTGTGTGTGTGTGTGTGTTATATGGACCCTTGGTAGCTGTAGATGGGATACATATCATGCGTGTGCATAGAATACTTAATCAGGCTTTGTGTCTGATGCCCACGTCCTGCCTGTTGCGTGTACTTGTGTGCGTTACTCACCACAATGGCTGAATTTCTGCGGGAGCCGATGGGTGTGGTCGGGAGGGAGTTGAGAGTGGGACTCGTGTTGAACTCTTCGGAGCTCAGGTTGTCAGAGCCGTCACTCAAGCCACTGCTGATGGAACTGCTCTCATCCCAACTAAAAGACAAAAAAGCATGCGATGGTTACATCAAAGCAGGCTGCTTCTGCATTTATCGCATGGAGTATTTCGACAACTGTAAATACATTTGCCACAGCACGTATGTCCTGACTAACAAATGTGCTGCCGTGTCATCTCATGGCCTACATCAGTGTGTTAGACTGTTTGTGTACAGCATTAATTAGGTTAAATCCAGACAGATGGTTGAGCTGTGGCCCTATTTGCGGGGTCAACAGTTTCGGCCGGGTGGTTGAGGTTGCCGGTTGGTCCACTCGAGTTCAAGCCCCATTTGCCACAAAGGTGGACAGCAGCTAATTCTCCTTCTCTGCGAATATGAACAAGTATCACATACCACCTTCATGCTCGCCGACCCAAGAATATTTGACAAAAACGGAACAATCTGTGATAACTAAATGGATATCTCCTCGAAGGACACACACATGGCGTGAGCCACGAAAGCTGCACCAGCTCAGCTACATCAGCGGTTGTCTCACTTGGCTCCATTTCTCCTCTTTTGATTAAATATTCATAGACGTAGACCTCGTTTTAAAACTCTCTGCTCCATATTAACTTTCACACTGCATGCGATGCTAACACTTGGCCAACAGAAATTTGGAGCGCTCTCGACATCACCTTAACCCACACACACACAGAAATAGCGCCGAAGAACACACACACTGATGCATTCGCCCCCGCGCGCATGCAGTCTGTGCCAGGACTGTGAAGTCTTTCCACTTGGCGCAATTCGCCTACAACCCCCCCCCCCCCCCCCCCCCCCCCCAAAAGAACAATTGTCATTAAAATCCTCATTTTATAAACCGGTTGGGATTGTTTCTACTGTGGTTACCTCTGAAAATAGAAAGAAATGGTGTCAATACACACGGAACTTAAAGCTAAATCCCACTGAGATTAACTGGAAACCATCATGTTCCAAGTATCTCAGTAAGTGTTTCACGTTACAGTGTTGTGAAGCCAGTATTGCTCGGCCGTCACCTCCACCCTGTCGCTTCACAGCCAGAGATCAAACAAACAGCACACGGCTTCGTGTTGACTGGATCGGACCGTGGTCGTGTTCTCCTGTGGTCTGACCAGGAACTCACTGCTGGAGTCAAGACCACAAGAGATCACATTACTCCAGTTCTGTGTCTTTCCAATGGTGTTGATACACTTGAGGATTTTTTTTTTAATCAGTCTAGTTTAATCTTGCTTTTCATTGCGTTGCTGTTTTTTTAGGGGTGGTCCTGAGGAAGTAAAAACCTCTGCTGGCTCTCCAGTCGATGTTGAAGGCATTTTTAAACAGTTAGTTGGCCGGGTTTTCTGATTTGTGAGAGATTTTGACCTTTTATCTTGCGGCTAATTATACATATATCTGCTGTCTATTGTCAGTGGAGAAGATGTATTACCTGTACATTTGCTGAATGGCACAGTCCAAGAGATGCATGTGGAGATTTACTGTAAGGTGTGTTTTGACATTCACCCCGACGATGTTCCCCGATGATGAACATGCGTGTGAATGCGCTAAGTAGGTCATGCTTAGGATGTTAGGAGGTTGTGCTTTTTATGTTATTACGGTCAATAGGTCATACAGACATCGCACTATACTGTAAATGAAGTCCAGAGGGAGGGGCGGGCCTAATGAGGTCATGCGGAGAGCCTTCCGGTCGGGTGCCTGTATGGGTCACAGTGCACCCTGCGGGTATCGACGGGAGGAGGATCGGGGGAGGAGAGGGGCGAAGGGGAAGACCTCCCTGTCTGGCCTCTGGATATGTGGACCAGAGCAGACGAGATATTGCGTCTGAAGTTGCCGTCATGCTGCCTTGTCTATTTGCCAGAGGAGGATTAAGGGCAAATTTGAGAGTGGGTCAGACATCCAAAGAGCCGATCTGGACTTTCTTCAACGAGGATGTTATACTTCCACTGAAGCTGGTTTATTTTCATTTACTGTGCTGTTATTTGTTATTCTGAAAACAATGAGGACACAAAAAAAATGAATGAATGCTTTCATTCAAGCTGATGTTGCATTCCTGTTTTGAACCACATTTAGATTAACTCATTAGGACAAAAAGGCACAAAGGAAATAACTAGAAGAATGGGTCCATTTGAGCACAATACTTCTCATAGAAAGAACAAACTTATTTCTGGGAGAGAAACCGCTTCAAAACAGCTGTAGTTCTATATCTGCACCTCCCTGGAGCAACACCTTTATCTTCATATCCTACTTTCCCTTCAAAGCTATCTGGAGCTTTGCAAATGATAACACTCTCTCTGATGAATAATTCACGCCTGATAGGAAACAGAACAAATACAGTGCTGCTGGTTTTGGTGTCACTCCCCCAAGAACTCAAAGACTGGAAGCTGCACAGTAAAATGATCCAGTCAGGGGTCCAACATCATGGAGAGCACAGGCTAAATAGATGAATAAAATATAAAAACAGACAACAGACAGACTTGTCGTGGATGAAGTATCAGATTGAAAAAATAAAATCTGCCAGACAAGGGGCAGAACATTAAAAGCTGATGTTTGGTCAGACTTCTAGTAACTCAATTCCTTATTTCCAACATCCTCAATCCGTGTCTGCCACTACACAACTGCACCAAATGCACTGTCATTACAGGAAGCTTGAAAAGAAGGAGAGGAAACACAAGGACTAAGAAGAAAAGAGGGCGAAGTGGTGTGTGGGGAGAGAAGAAAGAACCGAAATGTCAAGCATGAAAAAGAGGAGCGCTCTGGTGGAAGGAGAAGTGCTGCTGATGGCAGTAAGGAGAGCCTCAACATCTCAGGACACCATGAACTCTCTCAAGAGGATTCTCTCAACTCTTCAAAACTTCAGCTTTTGAAATCTCACGTTATGATCTAACCGCACTCAGTCACTCTTAAGCAGCTTCTGCAGGGACCGAGGGGGTGATATTACCGCCCAACTCATCTACATCCCCCCCTTTTCACTGAAAGAACCGCTTAAGAAAAGCCACTTATCCCTCACATTTTAATCAGTCAAACCCGTATTATAATTTCTTGTAGAATGAAAATGAAAAAAAAAACATCCATCGACAGTATTTTAACCCTTCACGCCTCGTTGCAAATAAGCCACCTCTGTATGACCTGTGGATGACCCATCTGGTCACAGCCTAAAAACACAGCTGGAGGGAAAGGATGACGACACTGATAGATGGAAGCTCGTAAACTGTAACACGGTGAGCAAAATGAATATCGATGCTGATTCAATTCAGGCTGCAATAAATGTCAATTAATCCGTGTGGTGCCTGATTAAACCCATTCTTCACCTCCACCTGACTGATGATTTCTTTTTGTGCGCGCCGCCCGCCTGCTCAGCTGAGGATACGCCGCATGGACGCACTGTATTCCGTCATTCCGAGAGCCGGAGGGGGGGGGCAGCTGACAGAGGCCCCAATGAGTCCAGAGCGAACGCTAAACACGTCATCTCTCAGAGAATGAGAACGTTTAATGCAAGCTGCAGCATTTTTAAAATGCTTTGAATGGTTCATTTTTTATCCCGCAGATTAATAAAGGCCATGTTGGTCGACACAAACAACACCCTCTTTTCACGGAGACATGATTTCTTTGTTCTCTGTAGATCGCGGCGAATGCACCCACACAAACACGGTGCCTCACAAACTACCAAGAGAATCATTGAATAGCTTTCATTGACAGACTTCTGTGTTCCTCTGCTTGTCAATGGAGCTAATTGCTCTGATCTTAACGGGAACGGCCTTGTCTTTTGCTGCTCATTGTGAGAGCTCTGCGCTCCCTTCGCCCCCTTTCTCCCTACCGCTACGAGAATGATGGATGGGGGAAAGAAAGTGAGAGAAATACACTCGAGAAGGAAGAAAAAGCCACAGCAGAGACAAAGCAGCTTTGCCTGTGGCTTGTGGGAGCAGTGCTTGCTGGGAGCTGGAGTCCTGCCAGCCTCAAAGAGCAGACTTGAAAGTATTGGTTGATAAGCTGTTCCATCTAAATAAACACTCGTTTAAACTGCAGGGGGCCCATTTGGAGGTATGCGAGGCTGCAGCTCTCATGTGTAGAGGGAGAGTAGAAAATGGGTAGTGAATTTGGAAGAAGACAGAGTTGGTGCCCTAAATCAAAATTATGAATAAGAAAACAATTACAAGGTCAATACTCACATTATAGATTTGGTAATGCACTTCTGAAAAGCCTGCCGGCAAACAACAGATCGATAACAAGGAGGAAGAAAGCGCCGTTGTCCATCCTGATATGGGATTATAGCTCACTTTGCGTGAATGTTCCAGCGAAGCAGGAAGGTGAGGTGATGTCAGTAAACAGGTTCGCCTCTCTGCGCCCTCGTGGGGTTAAACCGATCCTATGCAGGGTGACATTTGGACACGGACTCTCCTAACTTGTGTAAAAGCATGGAAAGTGTTTCAGCGATCCCACAATAGACAGGAACTTTCCATCTCCTATTAAAATCCACAGTGTCACATGGCAGAACCCAAAATGGCTAAATCAGACGGGTTTCTGGTTAAAAGGGATGCCTTTTCAGGCAAATGGAAAGAAGGGCCCTGCCAGACTGGCACTGAGCGTTCGGCTCAGAAACCGCATGAAGGGGCTGCTGAAATCATTATATCGGACGACATTTAATGAAAATTCGTAGAGGCCGATTGTCGCACTTGTGTATCCGTTAGAATAAATCGTTTTTTTTGCAGCGAGATCTTGGATCCGCTGAAGGACAATCGGCCTCACGTGAGAGACCCTTACCATGTACACTAAAAACCACCCAGCTGAAATACACTCCGCAAACCTCGCACCCAAAATAATACAGCAAGTGTATGAGTGATGAGATGTTATTCAGACGGAAAGGGGGGGCGGGGGGGAGGGGGAAGAAGAGATGACCCATAAAATGAAAATGGGAAATTCATCAGAAGTGTGTGTCTGCTTCGCCAGCCGGGATTCATAAGCACATGATGTTACGGCCGTGACTGTTTTCTCCAAATACCCACAATGACACTAGTGTGAACACACGTCCACACTCACAAAACTGAATAAGTCATTTGCAGGGTGAGGGGGGGAAGTAAGGGGGGCATGACTGTCACACGCATCACCATGCGCGACTCCTTCTTTCCAACATTCACGGCTGCACTGACCATCTGGGAAACTGAGACACTTAAAAACAGAAATGCAATAATCTCTAACCCATAAACCTGCATTGAATATGAGTGGAGAGGCCGTCACCTGAATGGAAAGAGAACAGCGATGGGATTTATGTGCACAGATGGCTGACAATATGGGTCCCTGGACCAGCTCATCGTCAGGAGGAAGAGCAACACGCGGATCTGTGATAGACCTTGGTGGCTTATAAGCACATGGGATGTGGTCAAGTAAACGGGGAGTAGAAATACGAGTGGCTGAGATGTTTTCGAAACATTCGTACTGGCTGCACGTTCGACGGGGTTTGATTGTTTAAAATGCAGAGATTTGCCACGACTGCTGCGCCATATAGGGCCATAAAAGTTAAGACCGCAGACAGCCAAACCACGTCTGTGACCGTCGTGTTTTTGCATTCGCTATCTGTGACCGTTCCTCACACGCGAGCCGGTGGCTTAAGATGTCAGGTCGGCCGCGCTTTTCCATAAAGCATCGGCCCTCTGCTCGGCTGGAGTCACGGTATGTTGTTATAAGAGAAACACCGCTGTACACGCTGCGTGGATTCTTGGCTTCACTCATAAATTACCTCCTTTTTAATGACGGCGCGTCGTTGCCTTGCGCGGCACTCAGGGCGCTTGAGGGGTATTTAGCAACCAATCTAATGTTAATAATGGGTTTTAATTAGCCACCCAGCGGAGACTCTCTGCTGTATTGTGGGACGCGTAGAGTAAATCATTGATAAGACCCAATTAAAAGCTAGATTGTGCGAGCAGCAAAACATTCGGGTAAACACCCAACAGAGACATGAATTTCCTCTCCAGTGGTGTGTTTTTTTTTATGATTTCCTCCCCGTCACAAATCTACAATTTGGAATGGAACAATTGTGTGATGGCTACTTGGACGGTCCTTTGTGCGCACACACACGTGCACACGCCCAGCAGTATTTGGGCATTATGGGGGATTACAGAAAAGGCTGGAATTAACGAGCTCGTAATTACTGCTAATTCCATCTGCCAACGGGATCAGAGCAGAGCAGGGGCACCTCAGCCAACGGACCCTGTCAGTGTGTACACTTGTGTGCGTGTGTGTGTGTGTGTGTTGTGCGAGGTCACATCCCTAAATGGCCATCACAAAGGAGAAACGCTGTTGTGCCTTTGACAGGCATATCCCTGACAGCTAAGGCCGGGGGGGAGGGGGGGGGGGTTAGGACACAAACCCACACGCACATATACACTCAGCAACACATCCAGTGCACTACATTTCTATTGGCCCCTGGAGTGAAGGTTGAATTAGCTGTCAGAAGTGTTACACTAGCTTTGCTCAAGTCCCAGCGCCGCCCAGGGTCACAGTCAGGCTGCATACTACCGACTTCAGGGTGAGGGTGCGTTATTCGCCCAATGTGTCCTCGCAAAGGCAGGGACACATTCTGCAAACGCTTCAGGGCTTTCTGCTTGGAACGTTAAAGCACTGAAAAGGCACTGGGACGCATCAGGAATCCTGTGTCAGTGAAACCTGTGGGGGAGGTGGAGAGAGATGGGGGATGTGGGGGGGGGGGGGGGGGGGGGGGAACTGTACAGCTTAACAAGAGAGAAGAAAAAAAAGATTGCTCAAGCAAATTTATCTCAGAATCTCGACTCTCCGCCTGAGCTCTCCGGGGTGGACGCACAGAGTTTGCTCAGAGTTCAACGCGTCACCGCTTCGAGCCGACTTGGCTCTGTGCTTCATCCGCGTGAAATGAAACGGCACAGAGTGAGAAGGGGGAAGGCTGCGCGCTTCATATAAGGAACCCAAAGTGTCGAAGTACTCTTGGAACCAAAAATTGAGTGACTGTTAAAGACGCCCTGCGGGTCACCGTGATCTTCTGTTATTATAAACCCCAAAAAGGCAAACAGTAGGAGCTTGGAGAGGTGTGCTGAAGACTCTTGTTTGTGTTTTCTTCTTCTTACTCAGCTCACCTTCTAAGGGTCAAAGTTAAAATCTCACTGCGCCTCAGGTTTAACAACTCATGCAGAGCTTTGAGTGCTGCCACAATACAAACAATGACTTTTGAGTGGAAGAAAGCTTTCTCTCTACACCTCACTCTTCAAGTGATTTCATCGGGTAAAAGCATCTTTGATTTCAGAAGACAACCTAATGTCTCAGTGTGTTGGTTGGTGACCAGCAGAGCTCTCATGCGACCCCCGTAACCTGTGGCCCCCAAAGCACCCTGAGCCAAGGTCCTTTTCTTACCTTCAAGAGAGCAGGAAGCAAAATGAGGGACAGCACTCCTGGGACGAGGTGGAGCCGCCTGTTAAATCACCTCCATAAGTAGTTCAGCCTGCGATGCCGTGTGAAGGGCTTCCCAGCGCACAAACCCGAGGGCCAAGAATTGAGGAGGAGCTAACAGGGGGGGAACCCCGGCAAGCAGAGGCCCAGGGCGGGGGCTTGATCCCGGGGTAGAATTTCCTCTGGGCTCCCTCCAGACAAGTCAACGACAACAACGCAGGGTGAAATACGACACGGCTAACCTGTTTTTTTAAAAAAAATGTTTTTATTATGATTAAGGGCTAAGTAATGGAGATCTACCCCCTTTTTAAATGTCCTTTTCCTTCTTTTGCCTTATGTTTTGATGCTTTTAGGTGACCTTGTTGAAATGTACTATAGCGATAAACTTAAGCCTTGCCTTGCCTTTCCGTCTCCAACACACACTGACGCACACATGTGCATTCACATATAGCAGATTGGGGAACGGCGATGTCAGCTGTGTTCAACACGGTTACCAAATGCTTCAATTACAACAACTGGTACAGCTTTGTAAATAACTGACATTTCAGGGAGTCATCCTCTCCTGACGCAAATGGCTATATTTCCCTCCTCAGCCGCGTACGGTCAGTGCTGTATCTTCTAACGACAGCAGCAACTCGCGCTGCCACCTGATTCAATTTCAATCTCCCAGTTTACTACAGACGTCCGCAGTAAATCTCCACAAAAAACATGTGAATTAAATGTGATTGCATACTTTTTCTAATCAAATCAAGAAATACAGAGTAGAATACCACTAACCGTCGTCAGAAAAATACATGAGAATTTTTTTAGCATTGACAGCCTTCACTTCTCGTGGCTAAGATGACGCACGCACACATTTTTTTTTCTCATAAAAAAAACACACAAATTACTGCATTCATGAACACATGTGGTGGTGACCGACCAGCCCAGAGGGCAGGGGGGCTGGGGAGGGGGGCGCACCCATCACCGGCTGTCACTCATAACACACGCACCCCGGTCCTGCCACTTGAAGTGTGTTACAGTGCGTTTGAGAGACATTCTTTAGCCTCAGGGCTGCTCAAAACACACACACTCCACATTCCAGCAAGTGTATTCTGGGGTCCCACTCCTTAACCCTCCAACGTATGCGGACGCACGAGCATACCACCGCACGAGTGCACAAACACGTAAAAAAAATAAAAATGACTGATCCAGAGGTTCTAATAAAAACAAAAACCGACAGCCTCAAGCGCGTCGCTAATACCCTCGCTTTCAAGTGGACTTAGACGGAACGGAAAGTTTCAATGGAGTCATTGTCTTGACTTTTTTTTTTTTAAACTCACTCTACATTTCCACACTCCTTCACCCTCATGTCCAAATAACATACAGAGGTTTTTATTCCAAGCGGACATTCGCGGTTCTGCCTCCAGCTCTCTCTCTCTCTCCTCGGCCTGTTAAGGTGCACTGTTGTCTGGCTGCGGCTCCTTCGTCGGCTTTGATGTCGCAGAGAAACTCACTAAAACTACGGGGGCACCACCTCGTGAAAATATGAGCGCTGTTTGTGAACACAGGCTCCTGTGTGTACAATAAAAACAGGGCGCATGTGTCTTGCAAGCACGGGTGGCAAGCATGTGTTGTTTTTTCGGTTTCAGGTGTTTCTGATGGCCTCGCAGGCAGGGCAGGTTAAACCTGTGCGCTTTATTGCACAACATCAAGAGTCAGTGGCAACACGAAACTACTTGAGCCGTGTTTTTTTTTGTGCTATGTGCACCTGACTCTGAAAATTAGGCAATTTTTGAATATACCTGAAAATGCTGGCATTGTGGAGGAAGATGCTCATTATCTGGTCAGCGGCTGAACCCTGCACATGCCCAGTAGGGATTTAAATTGTCTTGATGACTGTTGTTTTATTTCGGTATGACAGTATTCATTTTATGTTGGTAAAAAGGCTTTTTGCAAACACCTCATTTGCATTTTGTGTGTTTGGATATGATTGTGTGCTTAGGTTTAACAAAGCCGTTCATGAATCATGAGGGTGTGACATCCGTCTCAAACAGCCACTGACCCTTCTACAGTGTGTGAGATAGCGATGCCTGCCTCCAGAATAACTTCTATCTTTGAACTCAAGCCCTTTACTGAAGCTCGACGGACAACATTTGTGTGTAAACAGCAAATACAATGTATTTTGCAGAAGGTTCAAGAGGCTGACAGGTGCCGACGGAGTAGCATGATGAATGTGCCGTTTCACCACGCTCCATCATACAGATGGATATAATTATGATATATTAATGAAATTCTTTATGGATTTCAGCTTTAATTACCATGCCGGGTCTCCAGTCAAGCAGCTGACGGCAGGAAGCTGCTTCAAGTAATCAAAAGATCAGAGCTGCCCCGACCAACACTTGACCAACTAAACGACATCAGCTCCAACGCGAGCCTGGTCTGCATCACATTTACCAGTGAGCCATTCGTATTTAATCAAAATAAATCGATGTGACTCACACTAACAAGTGATGTCACCGTGTCACAAATCAGCCATTTGGACGGAGGTTGTGTTGTTGATCAGGGGTGGATGAAGATGGGGTGGGCCGTGATGAGAGAGCTATTTGTATATTATTCAGAGGACAACACACACGGACAGACAAGTGTTGTTGGATTGCTTACAACGTGATCAATAGAGTTGATCAAGTCTTTTCTGGAACTGATTAGCTGATAATGGGTGTTTAAGGGTTTCACGTACCCCCAATACCCCACAAGTGTGTGTGTGTATGTGTGTGTGTGTGTGTGTGTTTCTGAGTGGCCTAGCTGGTGAAAGTGTTTTTGTCTGTTGGTCGTGCATCTCATGCCTGGATACCAAACCCCTCCTGCCTAATGGGTTTAAAGAGTCAATGGATGCTGGAGGGGTTAGTCGACCAACAACAGCAAAGCTGACCCCAAAACCCTGAAAATCCCCCCCCACACAAACACACACACACACACACACACACACACACACACACACACACACACACACACACACACACACACACACACAGGATCTTCACCATACATGTCCCCGTTGTCTTGTGTTCTTTCTAGAGAATTACTAGAGAGACTGGTCAATGATATCGCTCATTTCTGGATGTATTTTTTGTCACTTTAAAGTATTGATGCCTACAGTGTATTAGCCCACACATTGAAACATACAATTGGAGAATTCTCCCACGGCGTGGGTATGTGCCACGGGGGCTTGCCGCGGCTCATCCAATCCAATCACACCGCCGATGCGAGGAGATGTAGGTCAGCCGCTCACAATGCGGTTCGGTTCTGCAGTGGATCAATGCGAACACACCCACTCACATGCATACCTGCCTCTGCCCTCCAAACGCCAGCAAACCAACTGTCATCGCAGGAAAACAATGGGCACCTCAGCCGACTGTAAATCACAGAAAGACTTACTGCACGCAGACACACAACGCGATCCGACCGTATAGACGCTGTTTAAGCCGCCTGCGCTAAAGAAGAAGAGCTGTGCTCAGTGCTGATTCAACATATGGCTTTGCGCATTGAGCTCTGTGCCCGTCTGACTATACAGCTCCATCTGTATGCGAGCCAAACGCCTGCTCCCCGCGCGGCGTCTAGACTATAGATGCATTATCACACAGGACCGCTTGCCTGTCCCCATCGTGAAACTTGCCACCATGCAGCTGTGGGGAGTTGTATCCATGAGACGTGCTGCTGCTGCGCGGCTGCTTTTTACGCGCTGGCTTTCTACAGCCCATCCAGCCCCTCCGCGTAGCGTGGAGAGCCTCAAAAGCGTTGTCACCAGTGTGTCAATTCGCGCTTCGCTCCGGCGTTGCCGGTCACATGCGGGTTCTCGTGTCATCTATTACCTTGACAGAAAGTGCATTGTCCTCCCGGCGCGCTGCTGAGCCGGCAGCTGCAGCATTTTCCCGTTCAGTACGCGTCCGCTCATCCTTTACAGCCGGCCAGCTTTCACGCCGCTTTGTTCCCGTTTGGCATACCCCGGCCCGGGGGGGGGGGGGGGGGGGAGGATGGGAGGGAGAGAGGGGGAGAAAGAGAGAGAGAGAGAGAGAGAGAGAGAGAGAGAGAGAGAGAGAGAGAGAGAGAGAGAGAGAGAGAGAGAGAGAGAGAGAGAGAGAGAGTGCGCGGGTTCGCAGTTCCTCCGCAGATAACCGGGGAACCGCCTGTGAGAGTCGGCAGCGTTGACTGACCGACCGAGCGCCTCTCCGCTCTGACACACACACGCTCTCTCTCTCTCTCTCTCTCTCTCTCCAATACGGGCGCGCGCGCACGCACGCACGCACACAGACACACACACACACGCACGCGCGCTGACGGACGGAGGGAGGGAGAGAGGGAGGCGATGAGCAAGGGAGGGAGGCACGGATAGAAAGGCAACACCCAGAATTCCTCCTCCTCCTCCTGCGGCCCCCGTTTCACTGATCGCGACCAGCTGTGCCTTAAAAAAAGACTTCAACGCGATTCCAAACGCAGGACAAATGACAAAGTCATCGTTTTTATAAAAGAAAGCCACACGTTGAAGACATTTTCACAGCACTGAATCAACACTCACCAAACCTCTGATAGCAACACTAAGAGGTGTCGTTCATTCATTTTCACTTTCTGTTACATGATGGACCAATGGTGGGAGAAGCGAGTAGATGATTTACCAGAAAGAACGAGGGACGTGAAAATGTTTAACCAGACAGGTGCCTTCTAAGAAGAAAAACAAGCTTAATACGTTTATATACTAAATATTCAGGGTGGCCCATTTCTGAATTTATGATGGGCGCGTTATCACTGATGCATTGGTGTATAATAATATGGCACCAATTTTCAATCAGGCACTTTGTGGTGAATATTGCTTTACCAATGGTTAATAATTCCTTCATACGAGTTATAACCATTATAAGAAAACCGTTCCGGTTGCCAGGTTGGGAAATAAGAGATCCATATCCTCCTGGTCCTGCTTTTCCCTTTTCAGACACAACCTTTTGCTATAGACCTGATGATATGAGATGAGTAAATTGTTAGCAATGAATCTGTTTAATTCTGTATTGGATGTGGATCAAATTTGAAAGTTTCTCTCATCGTTGTGCTGTGACATCATATGTTTGAATCTGGTCATACGCTTCATATGTTAAACCGTAAAAACTTAAATATAACAAAGCATTTCCGATGTGAGATACAGTTGAGTACAAAGTAAAAGTAGTATAAATTGTAAGGTCGCCTTTAACAGATATAGAGGCAGTATACATATAGTGTAAAATCTGTAAAAGTACTTACACAGTACAGACTTTATAGCTAATAAATGGGCTTTATTGGGGGGGACATTAACAACACATGTCTCTGAAATAGAAAAACCTTTGATTTACACATTAGTATCCTTCAACAGCCGCCAGAGAAATGCTGCTAATAGCAATAACAATGCTGGTGTAAATTGACTAAGATCAGGATGTAACGAAGCAGGGAGAGTGAATGACCCGTGTTTCCATTGTATCAGAGTGTGTATTGGAGCCTTGCAGAGAAACGGAGAGGGTATCACATGTCCACTCCCCCTTTGCTTCTTCCCCCCTCACGACCAGTGGTCTCTAAACACTTTAACCACTGAGCGGACCCCGGTGAATAGATCTGCCTGTCTGCTGGATCTGTTCAATAAGCAAATCAAGGGTGAGAAAGACGGAGACAGACGGGGGGGGGGGGGGGGGGGGGGGGGGGAGTGGGAGACGGGGGAGGGGGGGGGTGATTAACATTGTCTTTCAGTAAGTAAAATGGGGTGAGTGGTCTAAGAAGACTGGAGAAAGTAGTCGCAGAATTAGAAAGAAAAAGGAGACGATTAAAATGCAGAGGCCGCGGCGCGCTGCTCCACGCAGGGCCAGGTGGGCACACGCAGTGTGGGTGAGTTTGTGTGTACGTTTGGAGGCCGGAGTGGCACTGTGCCATGCCGAGCTGACGTTGTGCAGAGCCACTGTCCTCATCGTTGCCTAGCATTACTAATAAAGAGAAAAGGAAAACAGTTTATGTGCGCACGCAAGCACATAAACACTCACATTCACACGCACACACCTCATCGGGTCGATACAAGCCGTTTCCTCTTTTTTTTTTATGTCAACGCTCATCTCAGTTTTTTTTGGAAAGGGTATCTGTACAACGCTGCGTCTCTTACTCTGACCACTGAGTCGCGGCCGGACTCGCCCGCCGCCATCAAAGAGTGTCTCTTTTCTCACGGCCACGGGCCTTTTCACTCAGTACCTTGAGACCCCAGTGTTCACTGTCTGTGTGGTTGTTGTTTTTTTCTCGCAGTAGGCCAGTTTAATAAGGTGGTGATGTGACTTTGTAATGACAGTATACAGGCAGGGTCATCCACATGACCCTGGGAACCTGTCACTGCTCTACTGATGAAAGAGACAAGTGACTGGGAAAGCTCATCCCCCTTATCAGACCAGGAACACACACACACACACACCCACACAGACACACAGATGCACATTCAACACCTGCTATGCCACAAACTGGATTAAAAAAACACACCCCCACACACGTAGTTATCAGACTGAAATACTCTTTATTAACACACAAATAATTCCTTATTTCCTAATCAACTTAGAGTTGCCTCTTCATTCGGCCCCATTATTCAGAAACCTTTACACTCCAACACTTGTTTGACTCTCTACCTGTCCATACGAGCGCACACGCACGTACACACACACACACACACACACACACACACACACACAAAGACACACACACACACGCCCTAAAGCGATCTGTCAACACATACATTCTTCTGTCTGATTTGCTGGCAAATAGCCAGAGTCAAACCACAGTTTGTATACCAGCCTGCGTGTTCCGTCTAGTAGCTCACTAACACAACAACGGACAAACGTTTCAGGAACCTGAATGCGTGACCTCGCAGTGACACTCGGGGTTTAACGCGAAAGTGTGCGTAGCTCGTCTGCAAAGGTGCTCTTGTGCTTAATGGACGGACCCTCCACGCCTCCACCAAAAGCATCTGATTAAGCTCTGGCTTGGAGCGGTATTTTTCACCAGGTGTGCTGTGGACAAAACAAAGGCCAAGTGCTCCAAAACTTGACTTCAAAGTTGTTTTTTTGTCTTTCAAGAACCAGGTAGGAACAGGAGGAACCAAAACCAAACCACTTACAGAAAACTGAACTTACAGTTCAAATGCAGTTAGACAGCTTCCTGCAACCAGTTTACAGCACTACAATGCGGATATGTCCGCCGTTGGGTGCACTGGTGCATACGGGGCAGGCTGAGAGCAAGAGACGGGTTAATGAGTAGAATAGGAAGGGACGATGATGATGTGTGACTAATGTCGAAACAACTCCAGAGAATAACACCGTGGGAGTCAATGGGAGGAAGGCAGAGTTCATTCTGATGCGCATTACAAAGCCCCATCACACCCCACTGTTAACCCTCTGAAAGGCTTAGCTGTGGTGTGCATGTTCTGTGGATGTGTGTGGTTGTGCGCATGTGTGTGTGTGTGTGTGTGTGTGTGTGATTTGGGAAAAGATTTGAGGCGGCTTCCATGCAAAAGCTTGTCCTTAACCATCCAGTTTAATTTACCCCCCATAGAGGAACCAAGCATGTACTTTAAAGGCGGTGTAGATGTAGAGTGAGGGCATGAATGAGTGAGAGCAAGGTGAGGGGGAGTGTATGTGTGTGTGTGTGTGTGTGTGGGGAGGGGTTCTACTGTGGGAACCAATCTTCAGGAATGAACCTATTCATTTCCTGGAATACCTTAAACAAGAAAGATACTCTTAACAATGACAATTAACAGTAAGTGGGAACAAAGCAGTTTCACTGAACTTAAAATTAGTTTGTGCGCAAGTACAGATATATGATTTGAATGTCATTGTTCTTGTAGGCATTTGGTCATGGTATGTATAGTATAGTATAGTTGTATTGTTTTCGTTTTGCTGTAGCATCTTTCTCGGATTTGTATGAAAAGCTACAAAAGAACTGCAATGATTAAAGAATCAGAATCAGCCTTATTCACCATGTATATATGCATGTATACATGCATATGCATGGCATTGGACGGTTCTGTGAGCTCTTAGTTTACACACGTAGTTTGTACAAGAACAAGGAATTAAGAAAAACAAATACACACAAGACAAAAACAACATCACAGCTAAAATAATATATAGATTTGGTATATCCATATTTCTAGTTGTTGTCTTCATACACCAGTAACTAATTCAATTCGAAGCCTTCCTCTAAAGTACTAAAAGCAGAGGTTTGTTGACTGAATGATGTCCGCCTGGTTTATATGTATCTATGCCTATTGCTTCAGCATCAGGTTCACCATCAGTCGCTTTCATGTCATTTCCTCCTTTTCATATCTTGTATAGATCAGGTGTGATTATATATGATAACAAAATAAAATGAAGAGAATTCCGTGAGGTCTCCAGGAAGAGAGGGACGGGTCTCTTTCCTGAGGGGAAACGTGGTGAAATTGGTCATCAGGAACAAGTTGCGACGTTTTAAGAAAACTCGATTCGCACACACTCTTGTTTATTTCCTTTGCGCGCTTGTATTGTTGTCGTAGTAACACATCGCTCTGAACTATGTGGAGGTCCTCCACACACACACACACACACACACACACACAAACACTCAGACTTGCAGACTGCTGACCAAGTCCCTAAATTCTCCTATTCTTTTCCAACTCACCCATAAGAGGAAGCCAGAGATTAGTGGGGATTATGCCATAGCGTCTCCACAGAGATTTAAAGGCCTAAGGGCGGGACGGGGGCCTCGGGGGTTGGGGGGGGTTGACAGTAGCTTTGGCAAAGGTTTTGGTATTTTATTGCGTGAAGTCGAATGATACAGGCCTTGAAATGAGAGAGTTTAGTCATATTGGAGATATTAGATAGATGTTGTCGAAGTCCAAGGAAAAGACAGCACGGAAATTGAGAAAAGATTTATTTCATTCACTTCCCCAGATCTTTCTTTTGTTCCAATGCAGAATGTGGGAAAACCGGTCTGAAGGATGTTAAGTTTAGTTCCCAAGCTCCATTCCAGCACATGTGTTGGTTGCTCAACACCAGCAGTGTTTCACAATGAGAAAATGGCCTGTAGTCAAACTAAACATCTCCACGTAGGGTTAGAGGAAGCATTCCTTTAACAATTAACTGCAGTGAGGTCGGACCTTGACACGAGTGTTTGGGCAGACAGACGAAGACATGCACAGAACAAGAGAGGGAGGAATATTCTTTAGCAACCTGTGTGTGTTGGAAATAAAGCAGACTATGTGCTGTAACAGAAGTGAATAAAGAAGGTTAATAATGCCTGTTTTGCCTCAAAGAGACCCATTTCATCCGTTTTGATTATAAATGAAAAGGGAGGCGCCGCAGGGTTTCTAGCACAGCAAATCCCCCGGGACCCATATGTCCGGTAATATTAAATCTTTTAATGTGTTTGGGAATTAGTGTGTGCATGCCTGCATGTGTGTATATGAGTGCACGTGTGGCTGTGAGTGTATTTGTGCCACTTAAGCACACAAACAGATTAATCATAATTGTTTGTCAGCACCATCCTGCTGTTAGAGTTGAAGCCGAGAACATCCTCCTTGAGACAAAGAGCCCAGCAAAAAAAGATTATATTCAAACAAAAAATAAGATACAAACTACTTAATAAACTTCTCATTTAGTGTCAGTATGGCTGCTATTCTTCGCCAACTCAAAATTGAACTGATTGAATTGACTGCAATACACATTGTCAAATAATCTCCCTACGGCCGCTCGTGTGCTCACGCGACCATGGTGACTGACTCCTATTGAGAAATGCAGTGTGCACGCGCTCTCCCCATGGTGCTTTGCCCACACGTGCTGGAACAAAGAGACAGCGCACTCCTCCTCTCGGTCAAGTTCCCCCCGTGATGACAGGAAATGTAATCGATTACACGCGGCCCTGAGCAGAGAGAGAGGGAGAGAGGGAGGGAGCCAAAGGAGCATCGCGGCAGAGGCAGAGGGGCCCAGAGAGGAGCAGGTAGGGGATGACAAGAACAACACACGCCCCGTCGCCCTCGGCAACGGCTCCCCGACCCGCCTCTCATGACCACTTCTGACAAACAATGTCATGCAGAGAGAGAGAGAGAAAGAGAGGGGAAGACTTGGGGAGACAAAAGGCAACCTTGAAGCAGACAGTTCAACCTACGAGTTTGAAAATATGGAGTGAGAACATTTCTCTTAAAAAGGTCTTTTACTGCTGTTGTTAGGTGGTCTGTAACTGCTCCACCGAATGAGTCACAGTGTAAAGATCTGGTTCTTAAGGGAAGCCCTAGGTGTGTCCACTGAGGGTCACGTCAGTGTTTGGGTTTTTACGTATGTGTGTGTGTGTGTGTGTGTGTGTGTGTGTGTGTGTGTGTGTGTGTGTGTGAGGGAGAACGTGAGAGTGAGTGAGCGAGTAAGTAAGTGAGAGAAGCAGATTCATCACCTGTAACATAAATCAGATCCAGATGTGGGGGAAAAGAATTCATTTTTCAGATCTGTCAGGCTGCATGATATTCTGTGTGCGTGTGTGTGTGATCGCGCTTGTGTGATGTTATAGTTTTGGCCAGTAGGTGGGGATAGAGTACAGCAAGATTGTATTGAAAACTGACACCACTCTCTACATCCAAACACACACACACACACACACACACACACACACACACACACACACACACAAGCAGGGTTATGTGCATAGCTACCCTTCCCCACTGGAGATGGATGAGGTTCAGGAGTTGCACCTCATTAGATCTAAGCTCCGACAGCCATCACCCAGGCGACAGATAATAATGACCTTCAGTGTTTGAATAACACAAACATTTAGTGGCAGGTTAAAGTAACCACTGGTGACATAAAAGCTTATTCCCGGCATCTTGTGCGTTCTACTCAGACTACTTCTCTATTAAGAGGTCCTCTCTCTGTTTCGGTTCCCTGCGCTGTTGGATTGACACTAAGAGCAACCGGCTCACTTCTGCTTTTCTAGAAAGCACTAAACGAAAACACTTAAAGCAGCTGACTCTGAAACGCTTCAGGGAGCTTAGAGTGTGTGTGTGTGTGTGTGTCTGTGGGTGTCTGTATGTGTCTGTACCTCCTGCTCCAAACAATTTTTTTCATAATTCACACGCTTAGCGTAGTAAAACGGCTAGTCTCGCATCGTAACCATGGCGAGCTCATCGTCTGCGCATGTTCGCGTAGATGTTGAGGTCATTGCAACGACTCCAGCGATAACAACAGCAATCAATGTTAAACATTCATACGCACACGTATTAGAGAAATTATGAGATGGGTATCTTTTTGGTAATTTTAAGATTCTCCCAATGTTTGGGAACGACAAAACATAGCATTTGCCCTGCTCTGCCAGCTTCAGAGCCCTGCTCTTCACGTTTCTCTACTATGAAAATGTGATATTCGGCAGGCTGTGGTGCAGACAAGGTGATACTGGTGATTATTAGAGGTTATTATGAGGCCACAATGTGAGAAAACTGTCAGAAAACATTTGTGAAACCGATTTGTATTGTCAACATAACGGGGGAGAACAATGGTAAGTTGAACAATGCCGAATAAATTGAAAAATCCCTTGAAGGAGATTTTTTGTCCGGGACCTTCTGAAATGTTCCGTTTTCTTCTCCTACTTTTAGCTTACTGGTGTCAGCTAACAGCCCTGAGCCCCCTGAAGCTGGATAGGTGGCATTTGTTGGCTTACTGCTAGAATCAGGCTGGAGAAAAGACTGAATGACATCATTCATCCAATGGAAATTTGGAATCTTGAACCGACACCGGACCACACCTAACTTTTTCTTCACACGCAACTATGACCTTTACATTACACGACCCCCGTCTTGCTGTCCTGAGAATGACAGTGTGATGACGAGTTTAAAGGGGGCACTGGGAGGGGTCCGGTTCCAGATGTGAGTGGAACCCGTCAGACAAGAAGAGGCCCAAGCTAGGGGTCCTGACTCAGTGTGTGTGTGTGTGTGTGTGGGGGAGGGGGGAGGGGGGGGGGGGGTCTCGGTACAGTCATGGTAAACTTACTTATGTACAGTGGGTGAGTCATGCGTACACAGTGAGTCACAGCAGCATTCCCCTCACCCAAATGTCTTTATGGCAAACTCTTATTTTTCAGGACACCGTTTCCTCCCAGTTTAAGAGAACAAAGACACGACTCCTACATCACCCACACAAAGAACGTGCGTGTGTTTGTTATGCATCATTTATGAGGGGGAATCCTATACATAATATATGCTGGGATGAGATATGATAATGTAGCGTGACCCCTATATGGCAGGGGAAGTGCCTCTATGTATAATGGATGAGTATACGTAATAAATGATGATAAAAGGGAGAGGGTGCTGCCTCAGGTTGACTGAGTGGGGAAGAGCATGGACCGAGGGCACAGCGGCACAAGACTGCCCTCTAGTGTACGGACCCATCAGTTTGAAGCCGCAGACGCTACCAGACTGCAGCCTGCCGCCCCAAAACCATCATACAAACGAACAAGTAAGGGAAACAATTTATGTGAAATCGCCTTAAAATGTGTTTTCATACCATTGCAAAACATTCCCTGGTCTTTGTGACAGATATTTCTGGAGTGTTGGGGAGATTTTAGTCGCAGCCATAGAATAAATATCTACCCAACACAATTTAAACATGAGTTGAACAGCAACATTTTTACAAGTCAAGGATTAATTAAAGATTGTTTGTTTGGGGTTACATCATATACATTTTGATCTCACATTTACTTTATTATCTTAACTGATTCCCAATTGCATCATAAACCTTCCCTACACAATATTCACAGGATTTATTATAGCAGAAAAAACCACAATGTGCAATGTAAAGTAGTAGAGCAGTAATGTTGAGCGGAGCAGAGAATGAAGTTGTTCTGCTTTTGTGTGTGTGTGTGTGTGTGTAGTTGTCTCGACTTCTCCGTGCTTTGTTTACATGGCCGTCGACATATTGAGAGCTTTGGGGAGGCTAGACATGCTCCGATTTTCCAGTTTAGCATCTTTAATTAGAATTTGATACGTCAAATGTCTTTCTCTTTCTCAATCTCTTTACTTTAGCTGTTTGTTTTGAATCCTCACACAAAAGTCATTGTATATCTAGGACCACTAAGTGGAGGCCCTGACCAGAAACAACCAACAGGGAGCAGAACTGTGTTGCAATTGATTTCCCGGGGACTGGGGGTGGGTGTGGTGGGGAGGGGGGGGGGGGGGGGGGGGTTTGTGGGTACCATAGAGATGTCGAAAGGTGGCCACTAAGGGAGTATTTTTGGGACGTGTTCTGCAGCGTCACGCCCACACACTGCCAGAATCCGAGTTTGCAGTGAGATAATGTGTTTTTCTTAGCTGTGTTGGGAGTTGGTCAGTGGAACATGATGCTGTTTGTGTAACGGAATTAAACGGTTGCGTCACACCTCCCCCCTGAGAGTCCAAAACTAACACCAAATTTCAAGGAAAACAATTTAGGTAATTCTTCAACAAATCCTCTGAACTTAATTCTGTTGTGTGGAGCGACGTGCAACTTTAATTAATGAACCTCATTCTCCTCGATTGGTCATCGAGTCACAAGGCAACGCGTCGTCAGCCTCAGGGAGCCAAGCAACACTTTGAAAACAAACAGCAGCTATCCGCACGCTCTCTGAGAGAAGTAAAACAAACACAAACACACAACCAACAACCGTTTCAGACCGTCACCCAAACGCATTCGCATTACTAATTACTCGAGAAAAGAAGGCCGGAGAGCCTTTTCGGGGTAAACTGCCCGGTGGTTGTTGACGCAGCCCTGTGCAGGTGGAAAGCCACGACATTTCAAAGATATGTGACAACTACTACACAACAGCATGCCGGTGAACTTGTCTGATAAAGGAACCTGCGAGAGTTCACGCGTTTGTCGTGTCGACGTGATCTGAAAATAAACCCCTTTGATTTTGTAGCTCCACGGCTACTTTAAAACAAAACTCATTGTGACCCAGACAGCTCGGACTGGTGCAACGTTGGCAAAGCCGAAAGACTTTTCCCAAAGACACCTGCTTTCCAGCTCTGCCAGGGGGCTCCATCGAGCCGACGCTGCGAGGGGCCCTGCACGCCGCTGGCACAGCCGACGGGCTCGCAGCTGAAGGAATCTGAAGGAATTATCTTGGCGAGGGGGCTCGGCGACTGTGGCGTCATTCCCCGACTGTGCCAGACTGCTGCTTTCCCGACGAGGGCAGAACCAGCTGCCAACGTCGGGCGCAGACGCCATAAGCTCAGCACGCAGTGCGTTACGGCTTTGTTGCGGTCGGCAAACCAATAACTACAGGCCGGCCTGCAGCTGGAACAGGTGGCCGTGTTCACATCACGAGGACGGCTCCGATCGTTAATGAGACACACGGCGCCAGCGGCATGAAGATTAATGACGCCAGTGCACATAAAGAGCGAAACTTACCCGTTTCCAAGATCGTCAATGTCATCCTCATCGTCGTCCTCGTCCTCGTTTGGGCTCCTGCAGCCGAGGCTGCTGCTGCTGAGGTAATCTCCCTTCAGAAGCGACGGATTTGAGTCGTCCAGCGCTTCGATCAGTTGGATACGAGCGGTGTGGCTGATCCGGCGGGGGACGTCCAGCTGGCAGTTACCTGTGGACGGAGCTTCCCCGGCCTGCAGTCGGGGGCTGGCTTGACCCTGGCGCCACGACAGCGGCGAGGAGCGATTTGATAGACTGGAAACCGAGAAGGCGGCAGCTTCATCGCTTTCGTAGCACGCGGTGCCCTCGACACAGCTGCGGAAAGGAAAAAGACGGTACGTTTTAGGAATTGCATAAATGTGCACAGCAATGTGTGCCCCTAAGTGGATGCAAAGGTAATCTGCACATGCATTAATAATGTGCATTTATGTTATGTAGGTGTCAGCAAACCCGTCCTAATGCCCTGCAGAGTAAGTCGACGAGTACCATCATCACTACCAATATCATGCATTCACTGTGCCAAAGCAGCAGCGCTCACATTCAGCATTATCATGACAGAACATGCATTGCCTGCAACACTGACAGGAGCATCGTCGGAGGGATGCACAATCCTCTCCACAAATAACATCAATGGAAACATTTTGAGATGGAATGCTGGAACACGAACACATAACATCCAGGTGTAGAGAGAAGATGCCACTTCTCTTGTTAGAACTTTGTTGGTATCAGGGAAAGAATGTTTAGAACAAGACAATACGCTTGCTCAGAAATCCATTTGTCCAATTCATGCAAATCGGACATTCCAAACAAATGAAAATAGGACTTCTTGTGTGCAAAGGAAACTTCCACCGACAGGCCGTAAGCCTCAAAGCAGAATATGTCTTCGGGGACAGCGGGAAGTGAGTCAAGGTTAATGCACTGTGATGAAAGTATGAATGGCAAAGGAAACGTATTCCAGCGGGGAGCCATCTGCTGATTTGAGCTCCCACCGAGGGACAGAGAAGAGGATACATGGCAGGAGACGCGTGGACGGGCAGAGAGAGGGGAAGCTCTCAAGGACAAAAACCCCGAAGACGCGCTGAATGCAATCACGATCCGTCAGCGAAAGAGCGGAAGCAGAGGGAGGGAGGTGACACACGAACGCTCACTTACACTCAATCGCAGGATCAGCGGCTGTACGGTTGTGAGTCTGAATACGAGTTGTGAGCGTGCATCGGCGCGGTTGGCTTTGAAGTCAGCTTTGCAGCTTTTTCAGCTAATCCTGCGTCAGTTACGTATTAACCAACACAGAGGGAAAGCAGGCAGGAGCACACAGAGAAAGACCGACTAATGGCTGCTGGTCCATCAGGAATACTGATATCGATCTGAGAGCCTCCGGGCCGTTAACCACCACACCCCGACACCATGTTTGCAGTGTCAATAAGAATCTGCCGACTCAACTGACGTTCTCTTTCACTTGTTTTCTTCGTTGGTCGTCTCTTTTTTGTTTCTGTTCACACCTGTTTGAATGTGTGTGTGTGTGTGTGTGTGTGTGTGGCTGACCTGTGGCTGAGCTGAACGCCTCTCAAGCTGGTCATGGTTTCCTCCAGATTCTGTCGAAGGTCCAGAACATTCTGCACGGTCCTTTTCCGCTGGGACTCCGGGTCTGCAGGAGAGCGTACACACACACAGGTTAGTTGGTTTTAGACTCGCCATGTCACATGATAAAAAACACTGTATGAATCGCTTTTTATGCAGCATGCACATGGTGTATTTCACAGCTGTGAAATATGACCGTATATGAGTCAATAAATGATGACTATGCTCAAAATGAACTACGCAGACTGAGCATTAGTCATAGTAGAATCCATTAGTGACCCAAATCTAAGATAACACAAAATAATCTAAATGTAAGAAAGAAACTGCAACAGGGGAGAAGAAAAGAGGAGACCGAGTTGATGGTGCGAGGTCACGCGCAGTTGTTTTTCCAGATGGCAGTGGAAACAACTAAATGAAATGTGACGGCTGTCAGATGGACAAAACAACCAGGGAGACCTTTAGGACCAGACAGGTCTCACATTCTGTCCAGGCAGTGCACAGCCACATCTTTCCCTCCTCTCCAAGTCCCCTCAGTCACAACGGCCTGCTGCACGCTCATTGGACTTTGCCCTTTTGCCCCTTGCTATCAAAAATAACAAACAAAAGCCTTTCTCATTTCAACCCGCCGGGGAACATGTTGGCATTTGTCTCCCCCCCCTTCTGTTGTAATGTGCTCAGATTGAGCTATATGATTCATGTTGGGCTGCAGACTGTCGCTTAATACGCGTGTGTGTGTTTGTATATGAGGATGTCTGTATCATTAAGAGGTTGAGCCAAATACAAACCATGTATCCATGCGCAGAAAACAAGATTTACACTTCTTTCTCCCAAAGTAGTCCATCTGAGAGCCGGATAGAACACAATAGTCTAACAAAAGGCAACAATCAGGAAGAAACTACATATACTCAATCATATAATCTCACATAGCGAGTTAACCAATCAGGACACAAAGACACATCACGTGACCTTAACCATTGCTCGCTTTCTCTCTCTCTCTCTCTCAGTATATTTATGTGTGATGGGGGATGGTGATAAAAGAGTTATAGCATTAAGATATTGGAGAGCCTGTTTATCCCAGAGGTTCCAGTCAATAGACCATTAGAACTTGCCAGCTGACTCCCACATGAGCACAGCAAAATTGTTTACTAGAACTGTACAAAAATGTCAATAACAATACACC
This sequence comes from Apeltes quadracus, assembly GCA_021346845.1. Lineage (NCBI taxonomy): Eukaryota > Metazoa > Chordata > Actinopteri > Perciformes > Gasterosteidae > Apeltes > Apeltes quadracus. The sequence continues at coordinate 8,184,146 of CM037928.1, read as the reverse complement.
AGTGTACTTTTTCTATCACAACTGTGAAATTTGTTTTCAATTCAATTCAGTTAATCGTTTATTTTCATGATGAAACAAAGTTTCATCCATGTTCTATATTCTAAAGCCTTTATCCCAACACATAGAAGTGAAAGTACCCAAACCCCTCCCTCCATCAATTACTCCATTCACAACCACCCCTCCCATAAATAGTCCAGCTGGCTAGAGAAACGGTAAAGAGGGAAACATCATTCAGATGAGGTAGGAGGACAGATTTTGAGCTGCCAGAGGTGTCAATCTCAACAACAGCTGCAGACTAAACACTGCACACTCTTGCACACGCACATGCAAGGTGGGGCCACTCACAGGCACACACTTGCATCATGCTCGGTTTACAAAGCTAGATTGATTTCTCCTGAAGAGAAGGGCCAAATAGACAATTGATTAGACATCCCTGGGGACAGGCCGTTCAGCGGAGAGATGGAGAAGCCATTGTGATTCAACCTTATGCTGTTCACGCTCACAGTCACTAGACACACATATGAACTCGTAGCGCGAGGACTGCTTCGCAAAGAATGGTCTGCACAAAAAGAACAACTTTGTTCTGCTGGCACTGCTAACATAAAAGCCAGTCAAGCGCAGTGTGGAAATTCAAGATGTAAAGAGCTACACATAGGCTTAAAATGTTAAAGTTTTGTAATTGGTTTAGTGGGAACAAAGAACCTCATTAACATGCGAACACAGAAGGCGCACATATGCAGGCTTCAATTGGGCAATTTTAATTACCCTAAACGTGAGCTTTGTTTAACATCAGCGTCAAATTGATAAGATACGGTCTGGAGATTGCACATGCGCCCGTGTGTGTGTGTGTGTGTGACTTCCTGCTCTGCCTCTGCCTTGGCCCTGGTGGGGCCCAGCTGGCATGTTGGGGTGGGGCGGTGGAGAGCTGCCGTGAGGGTGATGGGGGAATTAGGGATGCAAATATCCCTGTCAGCTCCCCAGGGGAGTAGATGAATTACACTGATCTGTTTTAGACTGAGAGTGTGTGAGTGTGTGTGCGTGCGCGTGCGTGTGTGTGTGTGTGTGTGTGTGTGTGTGTGTGTGCATGTCCGTTTAAAAGGGCCCATGTACAGTCAAATTACTTTGCTCATTGTTTTTTTTCTTGTTTTGTCATCTCGATATACTTGTGAACACACACTGCGACTCTATATATATATATATAGGCTATATATAAAGGCTGAGGAGCCTGTCATAATCTCAGATTAAATATTTTCATCCAGGAACTGCATGCGAGGGGACAATCTCTGCATTTCAACAATAGTCAGCCCTCCAAAAAATAAAACAAAGAAGTAAACGCAGAAAAGAAGCAAAATTAATAGAAAGTTCTAAAGAAAAAAAACTGAATTCCTGCTTTTAAATCAGCAGTGACATTAAAGAGCTTGTTTTTGAATGTGGCGGCAGGTCAGTCCTTAAGTCAAATGCAGGACCCGTGTAAATCTAGAAATGCGCTTATTATAACGACACGTTATATAACACGTCGCATTGTTTCACCTGAATCTCATGAAAAGATGAGAAACAACCAATGCATTAGTCTGTCTCTGAATACCTCCCGACCTCCAGCAATGTCAGGTTCTCAGCGGCATGAATGAAGATGTCAAGTACTAGAAATGTAATGATATACTTTAATGCTAAATAATCTCCCTAAAAGTCTAGCAAAATAATTTCAACAGGATTTAATGTGTTTTTAAGACTATTTCCACCTGATTAATATACTTCAGTGCATGGGCATGTGTTCAATAAAGACAATGTGAGTGTTCTGTGGTTTTGAAATAGTTTATGGACTATGGTGGACATCTGTGGCACAGAGAAATAAAGTATGTCAAGCACTGACTACATACGTAATACCTGAGAAAAGTCTTCTCCCTTAAAAGTAGAAGAAGTATGTTTCATAATGTGGATGCCTGACTGTTACTTGGCAGGCAGCAAATGAAAAAGTAAGAGTGGAACTGTTTGTCTCCTAGGTTACTACCTCTGCTGGGTCACTCTCCACAAGGAAGAGAACAAAAACCTCCCCAAAGACACACTAATGGCTCTGTCCTTGCAGGACTACTTGTGACTACGTGTTTGTGCAACAACATGGCATCCTTTGACAGTGCGTTTCTGTGAATGCGCGCTCATGCATCTCTTCACACATGAGTGTGTGTGTGTGTGTGTGTCAGCACCAGTAAGACCTGCGGTTATGCAGAATATCTGTGAATATAGGCTTGAATAATGGCTCCGGATTCTCTACTTCCTTCCCTCCTGAGTCCATTTGTCCCTGTCCCATCCACATGCGTGCACATTCGTTTAGTGTCACCGTAGCACCCCTCGGGCCACGGTGCTCTTATCGCATGATAGATGCATTCAGGCTCGCTGCTACTGCACCAATCAAAGGTCTGCGCATCCAGCGATGTGTTCAAGGCTTTACAATAGTAATGAAGTGTCTTAACGGCATTCAGCAAACAGGATGCTGGTAAAACCTTTGCGCCTTTGGTCATTGTTTTAACGTCTTGCTCTTTTTGAGAATACTTCATGAGGGCGTTGTGACAAAAAATGTAAAGCTGAAGTAAAGCCAGCGAGTAAGTGATAATCTGATACACTACACACCAGTAGCTGAGCTACTAGAATGGTTCCTTAAATGATATCTTGACCCCTCAGTGAAGCCCTCCCTGTCGGCTCTCTGGCCGTCCTCTGGTTCTACTCAGAGTAGCATCACAGCCATCTGCTGACCCAAGAAAGTAAGCAAAACAGGAAGCATTACAACATTCAGCCATTCCTGCACATCTGGACAAGGCAGGCAGACGGACGCATCCGCGCGCACACAATCGCACAAACGCACATGCACTGAAATAAATCCGCTTCCGCCGGGATGCAGCAACAGGATATTAGACCCTTGAAGTTCATATTTGATGTGCGGCATGAATGGCTAATGAGCATATCGGAGCACAACACTGAATCTGTGGGCACAAACTCTGGAAAGTTGTTGGTGCAAGGGCAAAGATTGAACACACAACGAGAGTGTGAACGCAGGGTGAGAAGATGTCGGAAGATAGTCCGCGGTGCTTTGGAGCAGCTGACGGTGTCCTGATCCATTTAAAAATCAAGGGAAGCCTTATGAAGTAGGACATGAAGAGATAAAAAGATAATTAATCCTGCAAAGGGGAGGAGGTTACAGATACAGAGAGGATGAGCAACACATCGAGTGTCTTAGAAACATTGACAAGTTAATAAATGGATTAAATTATAACTACTTTGATTCCTCCGTGCAGCAAGCTGCTCTCAGTCTCCATATCTCTTTAACCACAGCCCGATCTGCTTAGAAGACAGAGCGCCGTGCTCCAAGAAGGTTTACTTCTTGGAGCGACTTCACCATGGTAACACCAAAAGGACATTTTTGACTACGACTAAAGGTGCAAAACACAAAGCGGATGCATCGCGGAAGTTGAAAACCTGGAGCTTTCAGCGGGATCTCTTGGGCTTCCTGTGGTTGCCCCGAAAACTCCCAATACAAACATTCGCACCCAGCCACACACTTACTACATAGCGGCAACGAGCCAAAGCAGACCATAATGTGGGGCAATGTTTGGGTGTATTTTTGTTCAAGAGGGTTGTTTCCGGCGAGAGTGTATTTTACGATGTGCTTAAACCCAGCTGCGGCTCCGCTCCCTCGTGTCAGATGCACAGCCCGCGCCGTTAATACGCTGAAGGGAACGGCGGTGGAACTGATGACAGCGAGGAAGCTCGGCAGCTTTGTGACAAAGACTTTTATTTTCCTTAAGCCTTCCGGTCAAGACATCTGAGGGTTGTCTGGGAAATATGAATATGATTTCCCAGTTTTTTTTTTATATTTATCTGATATTGTCATGAATCAAATGGTGGTCACATTAAAAACAGAGCTGTTGAAGGGATAGCTGACTTGATATGTATCATATGGCCAAATCTTCTTATCACAGATCACTTCTAACTCATTTTTAACGGCAGCTACAATATGCACATAGCTACTACATCAATGACAAAAAGGCACTTTTATCTGAGCCCTTTCATAAGAGGAAAACACAAATAGAACAGAACCAAGTGAATACTGAACAGCATTCCTCATCACAAAGCGGCCTAGATAACTTATTGAGTCCTCGCCTCTCTCTCTCTCTTTTGCTGATCTAGCACCCAATATTTTGACACAAAATCTCTCCACTCTGCGGTATCTAGAAACCCACTTCCTTAGTGAAATGTTCTATAAAGTCTGTACATTTTCATTGGTTGATCTGCTTGGTTACTGCTGTATCCTTTTCCTGTTTTGAAGTGGGTTTTTTTTTTTGTCATTTGCTTTGAAGCTTTCTTGACTGGCATTAGTGTAAAAAACGTTGTATCCTGTTCAACAAAAAAAAAGTGTTACTTACTGAATCTGTTTCATACTCAACAAAACATTTGCCATGTACCAGGTGAGTGGTATTGGCTTGAAACAATAGTTAACCACAAATGAGCTCGCACACATGCTGTTTTTGTGTGGTAAGCAGCATTTGAGTATCTGCTTGTGTGTTACGTAAGAGCTGATGAGACAAAAACCCAGAGTGTACTAATATGATTTAGGAAGAGGATGTCAGGAAGCAGACAGCACTAATGCAGCGGCTCCTGCATTAAGTCCTTAAGAGACTGACTGCGATCCATTGTGGACACACACAGACACACACACACACGCGCACACCAAAAAAAAACAGACATGCAAACCATGTTCAACTCTTCCTCTCGACACCTGGTGGCAAAATCTCTCGCTTGTCCTAAGATTGTCCCCTGTCCTCCGGAAACGCACTACCAGAAATATCCCTTCCACTGCTACCCGTCAACTCAAATCAGAGTTAAAAGAGAGGAAGAGAGAGAGAGAGGGGGAAGGAGGGAGGGACAGAGGAATCAGAGGGATGCTTTATTCCTCACTTTCCTTGGCAGTTGCATTCATTTGGCTTGTCACCACCTTCTCGATGGGAGGACGACTGCCCTGATTCCCTCCGTCAGCGAGGCCCCGGGTGCAACTAGCCGCCTGGGCCCCGCCCGCATCCCATTAGAGCCTCAGCAGCACTGAGTCTCTAAGGATGAAAAATACCCCTCTCGCTGCCCAAAAGACGTGTACGGAGAAGGAGACAGGAGAGGATATCAGTGAGTGAATGTGGCACACGTTGGATTTGTGTGTGTGTGTGTGTTTGTGTGTGAGCTTTGGACGTTATTTAAGCTGCAGCTGCTTGTTATTTCCTGCAGTGCTGTTAAGGTCTCTTAAACAGCATTGTGTCTCTCTGTGTGTGTGTGTGTGTGTGTGCGCGCTTGTGCTTTCCTCTGCGTGGATCTTCTTTTTTAGGCTTTGTCAATGTCTCTATTGTCCCGTAGACAGCTGACTAGGATGCATCGTCTCCCAGGAGCAGCCGTCAACCAAACCAAGGATGCAAGGTTTAAAATAACCTGCAGGTTGGTAGTCGAGTCGGTCGATGTCTCAGTGTTATTTACTCCTCCTCTGCCGAGCCTCAATGGTCACATGTAAGTAACACAATCATCCAACTCCTACGATCAACTCGGCAAACGCCAAAACCACGCATCTCCAATCCTCTAACCTAAATCTATTTTCTCTATCTGATCCTTGATAACGGAGAATTCCCTCCTAATACCTAAATCTCCATCCAAACAGATGTCCCTTCCTTTAAGCTGTAATTCGTTTTATCCTTGATATTTTCCAGGGTGATAGATGATGTGTGATTAGTGGAATCAAGGCTGAATCTTCTCGTTATTTCTTTGAAGGGTCTAATCCGGAGGCTTGTTGGTGTCTCTAGGCAGCACCTCTCTAAAACCAGCCCACCCCATGCTGGGAAAGGCCACTGGTTTAGGGAGCTTACCCCTCTTGCATGCACTGCTTTGTGGGTGCTGATGGGACCGGGAGGTGTCATTAGTGGCACACATGAGGTACAGTGTTGGCGCATTTACATTTACAATTTACAGTTCATCATTCGCCCAGTCCAGAGCTGCTGTCCGTTGACCAACAAGTCAAGGTAATTCTCTAAATCCAATTAATGAAAAGCTCTTCATCTCTCCGTAGTGAAACATGCATGTCCGATTAAAGAAAAACTGATTATACTGAAACTAATCCTAAATCACCCTGCAAGATAAACCTAAAGGCCGAACTTTGAATGATCCTTTTCTTTTCTCCATTTTGTGGTGCGTGTGTGTGTGTGTGTGCGTGTGAGGTCGGCTCTCCCTTAAGTACGTAGCTGGTGGTCTTGCGCTTTACATTCCAATGATAAGACTTCGGAGGCATTCTCCATTATCTTTCCCTACGACTAGAGGCTAATATCACGGACAGCATCACAGTGCATAGCTGTCACACAACACGTCCACGATACAAGTGGCCCAAATAACAGCTGACGTGAAGCTTCCATAACAACACGCTAGGACAGAGATAAGGTCAATTCTTCATGACATGGTACACTGCTTTCCAAGGACACCTTGCTGTCCGCTATGAAAGAAGCGGATGGGAAGAAGGTGGGAATGCTCAGAGGAAGTGTATGATTGGATGACTAGGAGTGATCCATTGACCACTCATAATCCATCTTACTATGACAGAGCACACAGAGCAGAAACCAATTAGCAGAGCGTCCCATCGGAAATGGAGAAGCAGATGCTATAAAAGATGAGCCCACAGCCGCAAGCTACAGGGCAAGTTACAATTAACCTCCTGGTAACACACACAAACACACACACACACACACACAAAAACCTAGGTACTTACTCACACAACTATATACACACCAAATGTGTTATCAATGATCGGCTGTCAGGACCCGAAGCCACACTCGCTCTTTATGGATGTCAGAAATTTAGATCACTAGCGACCATGAATCTACATGTTTATCCTGCACCTTCCCCTTTCTCCAACCAGGTCTGCCTCGTCATACCTGGTGTAGGTGTGGCCGGCGACATTACAACAAGGATTGGAGAACCGACACAGACACCAAACACACAGACCATGTGTAGTACAGAAACAGATGCGCACACACTCACACTCACACACACACACACGCGCGCGCATAAAGGGGAATGCGTATGCAAGGTCATACAAGCTGTGATGGGGGGCAGTGCAGCAGGAAGCGAGCTGGTGAGGAGAAAAAGAGGAAATGAGGAGAGAGGAGGAAGACAAAGAGACGTTTGATGATGGACAGATATAACGACCCGCTCTCCATATCTCCCCCACTCTCTCATGTCATCCTGACAAGGGGGGAGAGGGTGAGACTGAGCGATAGATAAAAAAAAAAAAGAAAACAGTGGGTGGATGAATGAATTATGGATGTCCGCTTTGACCTATAATGTCACAAACTCAGTCATCGTCCTAAACTTTGCTAAAACTTTGGCTGTGCCCCCCCCCGACTCCCCGACTCCCGAGTGTGTGACAGAGTGTATGTGTTAATGTTAGCAATCAAACTACCTGCCCATGCCGCCACCCCCTCACCACTCCCCTCCCTGCCTCCACGCGTTGCCCCCGGTAACAAGAGGAAGAGATCGGTGTGTGGTTGGAGGGGTGGATGGTGACCATCTGTCAGTGGCCGGGAGATCAATGGATCCGGAGGGGAGGTGGGAGGGAGGGGGTGAAGGGGGCGAGTGTTGCAAGGCTAAATACGAGGCCCGCTGTGTCCGGGGCCTGACTCAATATGCAGCCGTTTTATTCACCGACCGACACACACACACACACACACACACACACACACACACACACACACACACACACCACTAGTTCCACTCACACGGCCTTTATGAACGGGTGGCTGATTCCGTCGTGAGCCAAGAGATGCTCCGGCATCGACATGACACACACATTTCAGACTCTTAATACCGCAGAGAGAGATGAATGCAAGCATGGACTGCTCTCAAATTTTAAAGAAAGGATCCTCTGCCAAAAGAGTGGTAGAGTTAAAGACATAAAACCTGTGAGATGGAGATATATCGAGATTGGGCGAAGGGCGGCATTTGATAGGTTAATATACTGTACATCTAGCTCACTGTGGCAGTGGGTCATATGAGACTTGGACTAAATCATTCCAGGGCTACGTGATGAATCAACAAGAAAAACAATGTCACCGCTCAAGAACTGCTTACTTCAGCAGCTTCATGCGACCACGCAGAGATAATATACACATGAAAAACAACAGAAATCATTTTTACACGTATAAAGAAAGACAACGACATCAACAGTGGTGAAAAACTAAGGATTTCCCCCCACCCACAGAGGGATGCTCTCACCATTGTATAGGGAAAAGCACTTGACATTATGCTCTGCCGCAGAGACTGGACTCATTTAAAATTCACTGGTGATGTTGGAGTTACAGCCATGACCGCAGGGAACAGCATGGTGGGTTTAGGGAGGAGAGGAGAGGAGTCGATGTTTACCTACTACAGACTGCAGGCTACCTACTGAATCAATAAGTAAACCGGTTGTAATTTGTGGACATAATCGTCCAAATTGGTGTCGCGCAGGAATCTGTGCGTTTTCATGCAGCATATTAGGGACAAAACAGCAGACTCACCAAGCATCTGGCTGAAGAGCAGCTGCTCCAGGTCTCCCAGAACCGTCACCACTAACTCCGGGTCCACCTTCAGAAAGCTCTTATCCTCCTCTCCCTCCATCCCCTTGGCGTCTTTCGTCTCTTCTGTTGACAGAGACCCACATCTTTCCCTCTCCCCTAGTTTCTTGCCATTAGTCCCAGTGTTGCCGGCTCCATTGGAGTTGGCCTTAGTTGGTTGGTCTGCAGGGTCCGTGTCTGCATTCTGGCCCGCTACAGAGGCCTTGCTAATGGGCTTGACCTCGGCATACGGTCCTCGCGCTTTACCGGGGGCAGGTATTCGGCTCGGCTTGTTCCCGTAAGAAGTCACCGATGGGGAGCAAAGAGCTTTTGGCTTGCCCTGGAAAAGGGACTGCTCCGACTTTGAAAGGCTCCGAGAAAGTGGCGTTCTGCCACCGCCAGCCTGAACTTTCTTCGGCTGGCTCGGCTTGTGGGCTTCTGTGCCAGGCGGCCGGATCTCGTCGTCATTCCAGCGGGGAGACTGATACAGGTGCAGCTTCTTCTCGGCGTCCGTGAGCACACACAAGTTGTTGAGCGACCTCTGCTTGCGGAGCCTGGACGGGTTGGGAACAGGGATGGGGATGGATCCAGAGGAGGGCCGGTAGACCTTGAGCTCTGACCCGGAGGCGCGCGAGTGTCCCAGGGGAAGAGCGGAAGGCTTGGCCGGGGGCTTCTTAGCGGCCATGGCCCGGGCTGAGGTTTCCTGGCAAGAGACGACAGCGGACCTGAAGTCCAGCTCACTGGGCCTGGCCGTCATGCTAATGTTAGCCGCATTAGCCTCCAGCATCCCTCCTGCAGAGAGCCAAGCAACAGCATCAGTGACACACTCTGAGATACAAACAGGCAGACCGAAACCAATGAAGGGAGAGAAGCAGTTAGAAAACGACCCTCCGGTTTGCCCTTCTTCTCTGCCTCCCCGTCTCCAGGGGTCCAGACCCCCCCCCGTGTCAGACTGTGGGTCCCCCCTCCATTGAAAAATGACGCGTGGGTTAGTAGAGTGGCAGTAGCAGTCAACCTTACTCACTGCTGGTAATCCATGGAGCTGCGGTTCTGTGCCCAGCGACCAAAAATCCACTTCCTCAGAACGTGTCCGCGGCGGTCGGTGCCACAATAGAACGGAGTACAGCAGCGAGCAGCCTCTCTCTCTCTCTCTCTCTCTCTCTCTCTGCTCCTCTCTAGCTCGGTCTCTCCTCCTGCTTGCCCGGCGAGCAGCAGCCGACTGACAGGAGACACAGTCGCAACAGCAGCGGCAACATCCCCCCCTCCTCTTTCTCTCCTCCCTCTACCTCCACCCTCACTCGCTGGTTTGCTCACTCGACCCCCCGCTGGCTCATTCACCCTCCCTCCACTCTTTCTTACTCCTCTATCCTTCCCTCCTTCTTTCTTGTTGTCTCTCGCTCTCTCTCCACCCACTGGCTGATTCATCGACCAATCCCGTTTCTCTCTCTATCGCAAACACGCATCACAGATTCAGCGCTTGTGAAGCAAAGAAAAGGGGTGGGGGGGGTCGAGGGGGGGGGGGGGGCGAATAATAGAAGCAAGACGATTAGAAAGTAAGAAAGGAAATCAAAAGAAGTGAAAAAATATACCCCGAAAAATACATATTTATTTTTTATTCAGCTGTGCGTGACACTAACAATACTACTTAGCCAGAAAAAAAGTCTCGCAGCACACACACATGCATGTCCAATCATTCATAATCACATTAATGGCTCTATTCATCCATTCACATTCAGATTTTTTTCATCTGCCACAATCATAAGAGGCCCACCCATAATTAAGCTCATTCCCTTTATGTGGAGAACAACCGTGGATGCAGCATCAGCTTAAAGGAGAGGAACGGGACACACATATTGCAGCCCCTAATACACAACCGGATAGGTTAGTCACCAATTCTCCATCAATTAGTAGCCAACAGACCTCCAATGAGCATCAGACCCCCTCCCCATCCTGCACCATATTACCTCTTCATGCATCTTCATTGCCCTTTTCTCATTTCCTCCCTTCCTTTCCTTCCTTCCTACAGACCAATAGTATGTCACCCATCCCCCCTCCCGGGGGTTGTGTAAGGTGTATATTGATAAGAATCTCCTCCATTAGCCTGACCATCACAGTACCTCAGAGGTAAAGAAGCAGCATTTACATGTGTGGGCTGGGTAAATGAGTATCGGTGTCACTATATATCTGCCCGTCCTCCCCTGCATGTGCATGAGTGTGCGTGTGTGTGTGTGTGTGTGTGTGTGTGTGTGTGTGTGTGTGTGTGTGTGTGTGGGCCTGTCTCTACGAGTGTGTCACATCGATAAGACAGGCTCGGAGAGGCCAAATCTCACATCCGGAGACTCGTATAGCCCTGGCTTGTTCAACTACGCCGTCTCATCGCTCTGGACATCCCATCGCAATCAACACAGGACAAACCCTTCCTCATCCTCTTCCCCGTTCCTTTCTTTTACCCTGGCATGATCTCCAATTAATCTTTTCCTGTAACTCCTCATTACAGAGTTGGGTGGATATCCGATAACAGGGGGACATAAACATAGACAAATAATAGAATAATACGGCTTCATTTGCCATTTTAGTTCCATTTCCAACACAGGTGGACCATGATGCCAGTGCATTAAACAGACTTTAAGGAAGCATTAGTCATTCACAATCAATACAACTGTTAAATTTATTTTTGTGCTTTAATGCGTCTGGTCTGCGTACGGGTATTAGTGCTCTGGATGTATTATCATTAATCCACTTCTCGGATGTTATCAGGTCTCCAACGGTAAGAAGTAGTATTCAAACAAGCAGGCTGTTTGGGCCCGTGCACGTTTACTGTTAAATTTGCATAAATCGGTTGACACCTAACCAGAGAGAAAAACAAGCAGCGTCCTGTTCGCTGCTCACATTCTACGCTCAATATTCGATCGGTACTTTAAAAACAGCTACTTTTCCAACAGCAATCAAACTGGCGCCTATTGAGCCTAAAAATGAGTCCATCCACCGGGGGCCTTGAGTGTGTGCCATATACAGGAGCTCAGCAGCAGACGAAACACAGACATGCATTGGCTGTTCAATCGTGTAAATGTTAAAGCCATTCATTAGAAGCAGCTTGCCTTGATAAAGGGCCCACGCTGAGGGGGTTATGTCACGCCGAGGCTGGAGCTGCGTGGTGACAGTTATGGGGGCTCTGGGGTCTGGCACCAGGGCAGTAAGGGGCTAAGGGACATAATTTAAGGCTAATAGGTGCTGCACGTCAGTTCTTACACCTCCCAGATGAGGGATTAGGGTTGGTGAAATGAGAGCGCGCCGCATATACAAGGCAGGTCTGTGCGGCGCACAGATGCTCGTGGGGCCGAGTCACGTCCCGGTGCTGTCGAAAGCTCGTATACACACAGACAGGTAAAGTGTGTGTTGGCAGCAAACAGCTTCTTGTTTGTTCCAGTGCTCGTCTCTCTGGCTCCACAAGTCTAATCGCTTTAATATATGGCTGATGTAAACATTTATTCTCTCTCTCTCTCTCTCTCTCTCTCTCTCTCTCTCTCTCTCTCTCTCTCTCTCTCTCTCTCTCTCTCTCTCTCTCTCTCTCTCTCTCTCTCTCTCTCTCTCTCTCTCTCTCTCTCTCTCTCTCTCTCTCTCGCTCGCTCGCTCGCTCTCAAACACACCCACACAGAACACGCTGTCTGACTGACCTGAGCAATCTGGCCTGACATCAGAGGCAAAGAGTGAAGAGTGCCAGGGCTCACAGTGTGTGTGTGTGTGTGTGTGTTTGTGTGAACGCGTTTGTGGGTTGACCACAGTGACGGGCAAACGGTTTTATACACACGTGGGGACACTTTTAAGCAAAGGTGCAGGGTGAACTAGAAAGAGCGAAATCAGCAGACGGAGAGACGTGAGGGCAGACAGGTACTTTGCATGAGTAAATTTGCCGTTGCATCTTTAAACAGTTCTATGAACAGATTCGCCAGTATACGTCTACAGAGTGAAGCAGCCGGACACACAAACACAAACACAGACACTGTGTGGCCCATTATGGGTCTCCAGCTTTGAAAGGAAAAGTACTGCGAGCAGCACACTAGGGCTTCTTTGGGTGTAATTAATTGTATCACTGCGACTTAACTTTAACTTTAAGAGTGTGACTGGGAGTGGAAGTGGAGCAAGGCAGAACAACTGGCTGCTTTTGGTGAGGAAAACCCCCAAAATAACGGGAGGATGTGAAATTATAATGTAGAAAACGAGGCGATGAGGAAAGTGAGAGGAGGAGGAGGAGGAGGAGGAGGAGGAGGACGGGGGTACGAGGAAGGATCTCTATATGTGTGCTAGAGGAGCAGAGGAAGCCTGCAAGACAGAGAGGGGATATCCTGCCTCGCCGCCTCGCCGCTCCCGCTACGTTTGCTTATGTCCGCTAACACGCTAACGTACGAGGTCCTCGGGACACAGGGACGAATACCAGACCATGACACATGCTCACACGCCGACTGCAACAACACAAAAACATGTTTCTTAATGTCCTGTTTACAGACAGAATACAATGAGTGGTGAATCAGTATGAATGGTTTTCCACAGCGATGACTGGCAGCCTCGCTTCAGCGCTGATGATGCACAGCGTGAGTCATCGGCTTAAACATTCGGACAATTCAGCCACTGAAAGCCAGTGGTGTGAGAGCGTATCACTCGCACCAACTCCTCATTCCGGAGGCACAAATGTTAATCCAACATAAACACCATGCTCGCACGGAGCCGGTGTGACACACACTCATCGTGAATCACCCAGCTGAGAGCAGAAACAACGTCAGCTGGCAATCTGGACGCGGTTAAAGAAGAAAGTGTATTTTCACTATTTACTCCTTAAGAGTTGACGGCACGCTTCCCAGGGGCATCCTACAATGCCGCGCTGCAGATGCTGGTTGCCTGGTTACGGCGTGGTGCATAGAGCAGCCATGGATATCAGCAGCAACACCATCAGCAAACTGCTGTTTATCGAGTAAGTAGTATGAGTATGAGAATAAAGTAGTACAATGTATGTTTACATTTAAACATGAATTGTAGGGACACGCGTGTAGGATTGAATTCAAATCAGGAATCTTGATACTAGAAGTATGTGCTCATATTGGAGTGTGCGCTTTATTCTCCATGGGTTATTCATTCAACAGATTCTTGTGCGTGTGTGTGGTCCCAAAGACACACAGAGAGGTTACGCACATGACTGACTATGACTCGACTCCCGGGGTTGGGAGTCACCCCACAGGTCAAAAAGGATCTTGAGTGTGTGCACGTACCTCACCCAGTTCCCCCTTCATCCTGCTCCCTCTTTTCGCTCCTCCTTCAGCTCTCGCTCTCTCGATCTAGTGCGGACATAGGAAGGAAGGAAGGAAGGAAGGAAGGAAGGAAGGAAGGAAGGAAGGAAATGGCCCGGGGGACCCGGGGGGCAGAGAGGAGGAGGTGACAGCTCTGTCTTAGGCCCATTTGGCCACACAATGAGTGGGTGGTTAAGGGTGTCAGAAGAATAGGAGCTTCTATGACGCGACTCCGTTCTTTTCACACATTATTTGTGTGTCTTTCTGATCACTATGGACGACGTGCCTCCACATGAACTCACAGTAATCATGTCTTTCCCATCAAACTCAACCCCCCTGACCCAAAAATGAAATACTACAGGACTCCGGACAAAGTCAAAGTTAGGGTCAAATATAGAGTAATGCACACGAACCCTAGTGATTACTACCGAGCCTGGTGATGAGCGAGGACATAATCTGGTCCATGCTTTTGTCTGATCATCTTCCCAAAGCCACTAAACCACTCATCACTGTCCAACGGCAACTCGGCATATGTCTCTCTGATTAGATTGGCCAAAGAGGATTACACACGGTCTAAGGGTGGATGCAGGCGGGGTTATCAGAGCGCCATCCACTAGACTGTCCAGGGCCATGAAAGAGGTGGCAGGCATAACATTTACACACTGCAAGCTGATTTCCTGCCTTCATTACTTAAGATTTGCTGACTTCTACTACCCTAAAAGTGATTGCGGAAAGCGGGTTTCTCACTCTACTTACAGTATGTGACGGCACTACAGTGGAGAGCCCTTGATGACAGGAAGAAAAAAAACATACATGTTCTTAATCTATGTCTTGATGACCACCGTTGGTGCTGAGGAATGAAGCCCAAGCGTCACAAAATGTAGTTCTATGATGCAGTGAATGGATCCCGATAGATCCCAGTGTACATAACCCACACTTTAGCATTATTCAATTTAGAGTAACACAGTGGTTGGCTAATGGCCACTGAATATAATTTTGCATCACCTTGGGAAACATCATTGAAATCTCAACTGAAGTTTCAAGGGAATGCGTCCTCATTTGTTTCAAATAACATGTAAATCCCAAACCTGGAAATACTGTTATTTTGTTATCTACCTTTGTCATGAAGGAGTGAGTGCGGGCTGCAGTGTTACATATCCAGATGTACACACAAGCCTTGTCTGTACAGTGTGTGTGTGTGTGTGTGTGTGTGTGTGTGTGTGTGTGTGTGAGAGAGAGTAAGACAGAGAGAGAGAGAGACAGCTAATAGACTGAGAGTGTCCATAGGGAACATTGGGCCATACCCTCACTGGGACATGAAAAATGATACACAGTCCACACATCACACTTATCTCTTAAACACCATCTGTGTACGGTCACACACGCACACATCAGCACACATACACACACACGCTGAGACACAATTGCGTGCTCAAAAACACCTCTCCAGAGAGCCACAAGGTCAGTAGGCCTGTGGTCTAATTGAAACACCACATGATGCAACAGCCACATTAATAGTTCAGGTCTTTGTTAGGGCCTCCAGAAGAAGATGTGAGAGCTGATTATGTTACAGATGATTCAATCTAACCAAATGTAAGCGTGTGGAAAAAACTGTAATCTGTGTGAAGCCACTCTTTTAGCGCAGTCCCAGGAGATAACCCTAACCAAATCACAAATCATGAGTAGGCCTTTAAATTGTTCGTGCAACCAGAGTCCTCAGCCTTGAAATATCCAGCCGACATTTAATGTGTCTTTTTTTAACACTGTGCACACCTTTGTGATTTGTTCTCCTTCATCCTCACACAAATGGAAATCACGCAGACCCACTGACCTTATCAGGTCTCCTCTTTCCTTCTGCAACCCCTCTCACGTGTTCTCTTTTCCTTCCCTCCAAACTTTTCCTTCCTCCTTGTCCCCCTCATTTGCCCTGCTCCCTAAATTACAGTCATCACGGTGCCAGCCCACCCTCAATGTAAATGCAGCTTCAGAGAAGCCTTAGACACTCGCTCGGTTTCTAACGCCTTCAAGGGACCAATTACAAGGCAAAAAAACCATAGTGCCAAGACAGCTAGAGGCCTTTAAAGACGAGGGCTGGTTTGCCATGGAGTCCCATCCCCCTTCGCACAGCCAGCTGCTTAGCAACCTTAAAAAAGCTTTTTATTTGCAAGCAGCTTGATTCTCTTTTTAACAGGCAAAATCCATAGTTATAGAGAATGTTGAATTCTAGGAACCGTTTTGGATATCATTTAACATAATGTGTGTGTACATTAAAACATGAGGTTCTAGGACAGTGACACATTTGCATTGTAAAGGGCAGGGCTGTACAGCCAGTGAATGTTTCCCTGGAGGTTCACTACTGGCCACGGGGGATGTGCAGAGAAAGTGCTGTCAGGTTCTCCCTTTAACAGCAGCATATTGGTAGTGATATCTCAAAATTAGGATTTATATTTAACTACGGAGTATGTATTTACCAATGTTATGCACCAGCTGCCATGTCAAATTCCCTGTATGTATTTTGGCAATAAATGTTCCTGATTTCTGATTCCTGATGCTCCCGATCTCAGATCTGGCCTCATGTAGATCTTTGAGACCTTAAAATGTCATTTAAAAAAAGCTGTTTTATTAATCAATCATTACAATCGGGAACAAGCGAGGATCAGCCAGATTCAGCACATTTTATAACAACAGGAGGGGCATTGAAAGAAATGTCAATATCTTTGACAGGCATTGTAGTAGCATGGTATGGTAAGAAAAAAAAGAGTAGTTCCTACATAGTAGAAACAATATGCCTTTCTGTACTTGTTAGTAGACCCTCTTACATCCTGAAAAACTGAAAATCGAACCCATTGTCTTTGTTTCATTTCAAGTCCAACGTCAAGGATCAATGCTGACAGACGCACATTAACTCTGGACAGCACATTTCAAAGCAAGGCAGCGAATCCTCTCCTGTCCAAGTGACACCGCATCACAGAGAAGAACGGTTCACTAAAGCCACCGATTAAGTCACATCTCCAAAGCATGTCCGAATCCCTCGACTCACACTGACCACTACGAAGCGTGACGCTGGCTGTGGGGCACAGAGCGAGCCATTACTTAACGGGACATGGAAGGGGTTCATGCTGGGACCGCGGCTTTTTAGGTCAATGAAGCTGGCAAGGAGGAACTGCAAAGGAGGGATGATTAAGAGAAAGAGAGAGAAAGGGCACAACATCTCCCACGGCTAATGGATGTATAGCCGAGAAGGCCGTGCATATAATAAGACTTTCTGGCAGCGGGCCAAGAAGTGCCCCATTTCGTCCAATTAGCAACTCACATCGGCCATGTCTTCTTCCGTCAGTTCTAACATCATAAGTCCATCCCTACTTTTCGTATCTTCCTCTAGAGTAGGAACCGCCGAAGTCAGCAGAGATGCAAGCCGAGATGCACACAAGAAGAAAAAAACACCACCTGACATGGCTCCCCAGGCCTTATGAGTAGGAGAGCGACAGAAAGGGACTCAATGAGTCTTTTTACATTCCACAATGTAACGCAAAGGTCGGAGAAGTTCTGTCAGTTGGTTCTGAAAAAACACGCAGCATTGAAGTATAATCCCATCAACGTTTCAAAAAGGGCTGTCAAAATGGACGTGCTAATCGTTCATAATTTATATTGTCACATATACTTCCGGTATGCCTGAAGTAAGCAAAGTTTAACCCGGGAACCAAAAAGCCGTTAGAGGCAGTCGGTCAGATCGGAGAGGCCGAGATGGTAGTTGAAGACGGAGAGAGCTTTTTGCATTGGAAGAAAAACATACAGCAGAGAACTCTGACTAATGTTGATTAATTCCAGAAGCTCGCTGCACCCAATTTAAAGTGATTACTCAGTATTCTAGATTTAGTCTCTAGAAGAAAAGCTAACTTTTAATCGCAATCAATGACTTTCAAAATGTGTGATTAATTAGTACCTTTTTTAAATCTATTGACAGCCCTATTTTTAATGCATACCTGTGTGTGTGTGTGTGTGTGTGTGTGTGTGTGAGTGTGTGTGGGCATCTGACCTAGTGTTAGGTCATCACAGCAGACTTCTATGGATCCAGATGAGCAGTCACTCAGTTCGTCCACTGAAAAAACGTTCTCCTGGGAATGCAGCCTGTTAACACATCATTTAAATAATCGTCACACGTCTGTTACAGTACATGCAAATCACTGATGTTAATATTGCTGATTACAATCAAACGCAAACTCCCACACAGCTAATGTGTATGCCACAAGAAGAAGATTCCCCTGCCTTCCCTGGTGTGTCACATTGATCTTTAATGCCAATTATAGAAACATAACATCTCACACTGGAGATAATTATCATTATCAAAGTGTAAAAAAAAGCTCAACAATTTAAGATCCTATCTTCATTTCTTCTTCATTACCTAATGAAGTATTTTACAGGCTGCGAATAATCCAAGACAGTTTTCTGCTAAGACGGATTCATTAATCCTGTATTTAATCACTTAACTGGACCCCTCTACACACGACTCAAGCACACACACACACACACACACACACACACACACACACAGGACACAGTGACATTACTTTTTTCCAATCACCAAATTAGATTCACTCGATTTTTTTCTTCCATTATTCCACATTACAAAAGCCAGTGTGTGAGAGAGAACAGCGAGTCGGCCCACAGGCTGTCGAGGGGACACTTTGACAATCAACTCCTCTCCAAGAAACAAGTGTGTGTGTGCAAATTTGCCAACACCCACAGGCAGACACACACGTATCAGAAGAGAGGGGGCTCGTACAGTGCTATGGGGAGACAGCGTGATCATGTGATCATGACAAACGCACAGTTTTACCATGGGTATCAGTAATTGGGTGACGTTGTATCAGTTGTGTGGGAGTGTGCGTCACCTACCGGTAGCTGAAGGGGGCCACGGTAGCCATGTTGACTCTGGGTGTGTGAGCCACCGCGGACGCAGCCTCCTTTTCCAGGCGTCGATCCAACACGTCGACGGACATTATCGGCATGTTGAATGTGATCGGTGGCGGAAGAAGCGGGCAAGGAGAGGAGGCCGGACTGCTGTCTTCAGGGGAGCCCATCTCCTCGTCTGATTGGCTAGCGGAGTCCCCGCGAACTCTGACGGCACGCTCGTTGCTCAGCCGATCGACACATGGACGGAGAAAACCGCTGTTGGACATTGTTGGGGACTGGGCTGGAGGCTCTTCGTCTCCCTGCGCCACGAGATCCCTCGTTGCCCGTGACCCGGAGCAGGAGTTGTCTCTCCTCCTGAACTGAAGCGGTGGACGCAGGTTGTTGTTGGCGACGGTGTTCCTGTTGCGATTGCCGTCGTGCGGATACTGGGAGGGGACGCGGGACGCGTTGGGTCTCCCCAGATCCAGCGTGTCTTTAGAGTACGGCTGAGGGGCCTTGCGTTGGGTCAGCGGGCTGCTGTAGGCCGAGCGCGACCCGGGTGGAGCAGGTAGAGCCCCCGTCCGCTGTAGGAGAGGACTCCTCGGGTCCTTGGAGGAGCGCACCGCCATGCTGGAGCTCCGCGGGCCAAGTAAAGGAGATTGTCTGGGCGTGTGAGTGGGGGTCTGTTTCGGGGCATGTGTTGATGTGTTGAGGTCACCCGCCCGGCGGCGGGGGTCCGCTTTGGGGGAGGATGGCAACAGGCTGTGTGGAAGGGGGATTCCTGACGAGAGAGGAGCCCGGAGGGGCGATTTCATGTTGACTCCGCCACTCATACTGACCTTAAGGGAGAGAAACAGGGAGAGAGACACACCTACTATGAGCCGACATGTTGAATTCACGGCAGCAGTAGGTAGAACGATCATCACTAACGACCTTCCCAAAAGGTTTGCTTCTTTGCTTTGTTCTTAGTTATGTTCTTAATAGAATTCCCTTGCTGTGTGAGCATGTGAATCAGGAACAATTTAGTCACGGCGGCCGACGAGTTGAGCTTATTTTAAGCAAGGCACGGAGCGTCTGCACAATCAGATTGGCCTGCCTGGAATTTCAAAAACAGCTTCACGCGGAGCCACGCGCTCCCAGCAACATCAACCAGCTGCTTTCAGAGTGTTACGTTCTCAAATAACCGCTTTTCTCCACATAATGAATCCAGAAACACTCTCACACACAGACTCAGACACGGACACACATCATTAGCCTAAGCGTACAGCTCTCGTCCATGTGAAGATGAGGTTTGAGATCATCCCTACCTGATTTTCTGCTCCGCTCTCATAGAAATGACCAACAACTCTAAAAGTCAGCTTGGCATTCTTTGTGCCCTTCTGCTCGGCTCACAAACCTTTCACGTATGGTCGTACAATCGCAGTGCCTCTATTGGCTGTGAGGGAGGGGAGAAGGGAGGAAACAGCACGCGTAGAATGGAGATGATCACTGAGAAGTGAACGTACCATCCTTTCACATGACGGTCTTTGGTCTCGTCGAAATAATTCAAACACAAGATTTTCTGTGTTGGTCCTGACTTTTTATTTGTCACATTTTATTTGATAGATTTAATAAAGACACTCTGGCCACACTTTCTGCTAAATTGTGTCAAATTAAGCCGTCAAAGTCATTAGGATGATGTGTTGGATTATTTGACACCGCATCTAGTCGTAGCACTGCTCACAGTGTGATGTGGCACACACAGCGTTTCACTCTGTGCAAAAGCTCAGGGATTTTGGGAAGCAATGCAGCAGAAAGAGGTTGACCGCTTCAGCTCAGAAGACCGAAAACCACATTTTGGCTTCTTATAACAAAAAAAGGTAGGCAAAGGCATCTCTGCGTCTACTTATAATGTGAGACACACTGACACAGATAATGGATATTTGGGTATTTCGCAAAGGGCTGGTGCTCCATCATTGTTGACTCAGGGCTTATGAAGCCCTGCACAGCGGCATACAGGAGCAGTGATGCAGCAGTAGGTGTATAGAGATAGATGTGATCATCCATCCTGGTTTCACCTCATTTCTCTTCATAAATTCCTCTTCCTCCCCTTTCCTCTTCTTCCTCCTCATCTTGCTCTGACTCCTCAGAGGGGAAGCCACCAGAAGCATCAGAATTTCTGTCTGTCTGGTACAATTCCTGCGAGGACCAGCATGGGCACAGGTGCGGTCTGGCTCTGTGCCTATCTGTATGGAAATTGGCTAGTCTCAGGGGATACACAGGGGTCACACCGCTACTGCTGCAGCCCTGCAGTGTGTGTGTATCCACACAGACGTACATTTCAGATGACTAGAAGATACGGTAAGAGAGTTAAAACACTGCCACTGACACTTAAACCAGTGTTTTACTGCATGAGCTTGTTATATGTGCACATTTATGTGTGATCTTGTGTTTCCTGTGTACAGACTCACTGTTTTATAAATGTAACATTACTGTGTTACATTAGCGCATTTTCAATAGTTAAATTGTTGGTTAGTTGACACACGGGGTCGATGCAAAAACAATATCACATACATTTTAAAACATAGTGAAGTGAATTGAAACTAATTTCTGTTTAAATGAAATACTACATAAATATACAGGATCTGAATGAATACAGAGCTTTTTTTGTTCCTCAACCATTCTTCAAGGACGATACTGACATCTGCTGGACACGAGTGAAACGGAAACGGGGACTTTTCTTTATTGATCTTTTCATTTTCTAGCGATCTCCAAGTTCAAAAGAGGAAGGATAGCGTGTCAGTCAGTCGATGTTAGCTTTTTCAATCATATTACAGCATTTTTTGCTTCTCTGTCCCATGAAAAGCCTTAATCCAGTAAAAGTACCTGCGATCAAAGAAACAAGCATCTCTTATCTCCCACACACATACGCGCCCTTGTTATGAAAACCCTCTGACTCATCACCAAAATCAATGACCAAGGTGGTTACACAGGCCTCTCTGTCTGTGCACCGAAGGACATAAGCAGTCCCTGTGGTTCCGTTTGTGTCACTCAGTGTTAATATAAAGGGATTTACCTCCACAATGACGACAACCAAAACAACAATAATGTGCTATGATTAATAACCTTACAATATTCTAGTGACACACAATGGTGCAAAAATGCTCCGATGTGCTGTGCGGTTTTCATCGAAAGACATTTTAACAAGTTAATAAATGGCTATTGTGCCACACATGCTGTCTCTCCAGTGTCTTACCTTCTCAGCGGCGCACGGGGTCAGTCAGCGTGCCGACAGGCAGAGCAGCTAAAGTCAGCGAAAGAGCGGTCACACTCCTCCAGCGTCCCAGGAACAATGGGCTTTTTTTTCCCTGGATCACTGTTGCATCCTCACCACTTCCCTCCCATTGGTCCACAATGCTTCTCTATTCACAGAAACAGGAAGCGGTGACAAACAGGAATTACTTTTCTAGCCAATCGGAGGGCCCCGCACAGAGGCGACTGCTTTTCAAAGTCCCTTTCTTTGATGAGATCAGTGTGAAATGGGAGTGAGATCACTCCCATTTCTTTTCTTTTGAAAAAACATATTTTTTTTTTGTTTAGACTGTTACCATGAGTCAGTAACCCAAAAGGAAATGTACTTGGCCTACAGTGACCTGCGATGACACATCTTCTGTCCTCTTCCAAAATGCCCCAACATACAACGCGATGGTGTTTTAGTTTTCTTCATGTTAAGTTCATCGCAATGTGATGATCATGATTTCAAGCGCCTATGCAAGGGGTTTCTTTCCCACAGGATAACCACTTAACTGAAGTAAATCTCCGGGTGACATGATTTTCAACACGGGCGTGTAAAACCCAGTGAAGAAGTCATCAGTGTAGGGGTTTCCCAACATAGCTACAGGGCATATGAACCACTAGCTGATTGGTCTAACACACACATCTCTACTCCAGCCGCACTCAGTTTAGAAACATAGGCAGACAAACACAAGCACCCACAGAAACTAAACAGGAGAGCCTAATCAGACTACTAACCGCATAAACATCGCCATGTGTGCACAGTTTCCCTCCATTCTGATTCACTACTACAGCTCTTCACTTATTATCCAACACGCAACAGACATCGGACACACATTGTAGTGCGTGCAGCCCAAAAGCTGACTCAGGCAGATCACATCACGTCACCCCTGGTTACAGAATACCCCCTTCTACCCCCCCCCCCCCCCCCCCTTCATCCCAGCTAAGCTCTGCCATCCTTTCTTTTAACCTTTCTCTTCTACTCTATCGACATATCGCTGTTACGCTGCTGACTGTGAACATTGACATCCTTTAAAACATCGTGTTTCCATCCGTCCTTTCACAGAAAGTTACATTTAGACATACTAGATTTACCGAAACAATCAAGGAGAAATACTCCTATTGACCAACATTAAACAAGGCGGCACTCACCCATTGCGACTATCAGAATAGAAAGCAGCATGTGACTTTGTCTCCAATCTGTATGCTGCAGAGTGCCCGCCTTCGCCTGCGTCTACTTTTGCCTGAAAGGCCTATGGGCTGCGAGCATGTGAATTTGTGTGTGTGTGTGTGTGTGTGTCTCCGTCTGTCATTTTACTCCTCTATCACGTCATGGCGCTCGACTGCTGCCGCAGTACGCCTGCAGCCGTATCCCCGCCCCTCTCCTTATTTTCCCTCCCCTCATCACAATCCGGAGCGGTGGCTCTCTGTGTAATGGACCTGTTGGCTGCGCTGCTGCCTCCCTCTTTGAGGTGAAATATAAGACCAGCAGAAGCAGATACAGGCCGGTCCATTAGCTGGATGAGTGTGGATGGTGTCTGTGTGTGTGTGTGTGTGTGTGTGTCTGTGTGTGTGTGTGTGTGTGTGTGTGGGCGGGGTGTGGGGGGGAGGGGTAACAATACATGGTAATTAAGCAGATGTAACCAAAAATGTGAAAAGCTGAATCCAATCATCCGGCTTTTAAGTCCAATTGGTGTTTGTTGGAAGCCGGATGAAATTAGACCGTAAAACAAATCTGGCATTGTAAACCATTGAATGAGTCTTTATCTGTGCCGGCACTGTGCAAGCACTGTGAAGGAGGAACAGCCCATCCATCACTCCTCTAAATTGGCCCGCACCTCTAATGAAATGATGGACTCATGATCGAAATGTACAACCGTCTAGTGCCGTCTTTTCCCAGCTGACAAAAAACGAAAGTAATGAAATACGTCCCAGACCAGACCTTGAATTAAGCTTCCGTCTATTTATTCTTGTAAATCTGTCCGTAAAACTTCTCCTCACACGATGCCGGTCCACTTGAAACATCTGGTTTACAAGACAATGTAAGTGTTTTTGAAATGTAACAGCCGAGACACACGCGTGCAATACCAGGGTGACACACAGCGGGTACCAGACTGCAACAAGCATGGTAATCACATCAAAAGAGGTTCGTAATTGCTATTGCTGGATTACAGTAGTACAGTTAACAGAAAGTAACCTGTTTACTGAGATGCATAGCTTGCCTTTCCATCCGTCTTCTCTGTGCAGGCTCTTTCTGTCTACCTCAGTCTCTCACTGTCTCTGCGTCCATTCTCCCCTCTCGTATTTCTGCTGTGCTGGCTTACAGTTTGACACAGTGACACAAGGGACTGTGCTGAATATTTCATGAAATTTGTGATGTGCAGTAGGATCAGAACCCATAAAATACGTCCGTTATTCTCCCGATATTACAGCGTACATTCAGCAGCTTATTTCTGACAAGTTGTTTGTCTCCAATGGCGTGTTCAATCAATCATTTGCTCTTTAAGGGCCTTTGACGTCTTCGTCTTGCAGTTATGTTGCGCCTGAGAGCTCTCTCGCTGATCACATATTGATCAGCCGCTGACTGGCTGTGCTTACACTTGACGTGGTCTGCAGCTCTGGGATGAAGAGATCCATATACACAAAGTAAAGTGTGTCCTGTTAAACCTAAATAGGTAAATAAACACACAGACTGATCAACCAAGCATGATACGTTGAAGAAACCCTATTAGGACACAGTCATTACCCAAAGAGCACAGCCCCTCCCCCACCCACACTGAGCACATGCACACTGTACACCCCCCCCCCCCCCCCCCCCCACCTCTCTCATACACCCCACAGTACTGTACCCTTCATGCTGTAGACCTCAATCACGTCCGTGCTCATCCCTAAATACTCACATTAATGCCAACGTGGCTCTTCCGTTTTGTCGGCCCCCTCGACGGAATCCAAACGTGCGAAACTCTGTCCAAAGTCAGCCAGAAGCAGAAAAACACACTCACATGATCTGTTGCTTTGTCTCAGTGTCTCATGAAACGGGAAGTGACTTGGAAACAGAAGGATTATGGGTAGCAGCATGCAAGCGTCTGTGTGTGTGTGTGTATGTTTTATACAGCGGGGGGGTTAATGTGGTAGCTAATCTACTGATGTCCTCTGAAGCATGTCCTCCCCCCCTGAGAGACGCTGTTGTGACAATAGGACACTTGTGTCACTGTCACCCCTGAGGGCATTCAGAGGGATGGAGAGGAGAGGGGGCAGAGGGGGGGGCTACTCTAACATGTTGATTGTCTGGAGCACGAGGCCTCGGATGTGTAGTTTCAATGAGATGAGCTGTGAGGCAAAGGGAAGAACACAGAAGTGAGTAAAGAAACACGGAGAAAGAACCGAAAAACAGAACAGGTCAACGTAGCTTGGAGTACGTTCTCGGTTCCCTGTGCAAGTTTGTACACTGATTCTTAACACTTAACACTAGATGGCAGTAAAGGGCCTATGCTCAACTGTCCCAGTTTGGAGCAAACAGAGCTGCTGCTCCATTGTTTCACAGTAGGGATTAAGCCAATGGAGGGCACTTCTACTGGCAATAACACCTATTATCCATCCACCCCTGCGTGTATTATGTGGAGCGCTTATCGTATCCTGGGGTTGACGGGGTGATGGTGATCCCAGCTAACAATGAATGGAGGGGGGGGGAGCACCCTGTACAGGTCAGCAGACTATTGCGCAGCTTTATTATCATTGGTAACAAGATTTGGCAGACTCTCATACAAGGTGTTCAGAGGAATTTCTTTTGATGATCTCCACCTTCGCACTGTACACTTTCATGACTCAGTCTGTCCAGTACTCGATGTCTGACAAAATACTACAGATGCCACAAAACAGAGGGACAGATCACACACTGTGTCCAATACGTCCTCACATTGCTGCCACTGGTAAAGCTATTCTTTTGTGTTTGGTCTCTTGGACTTACTCTGGCAATGCCTTTGAATTTCTTTCAATTCAGAGGGGCGTGTAATCATGAGTGACAGCTTAACAAAGAAGGCTAAAAACAGTCAACCGAGTTGCCTTCAGGAAACATGGGAACCACGAGACTTTTGAATCAACACTTTCTGTACACCATACACGCATTTTATAAAAGTTCAACAGCTTTCATGTTTCCAACCTTGATTCTTGTTTCTTAAGACCACCGTCCCCAGCTGTATTGTTGTGATTGCCCAATCATTGCAGAGAGGGCTCTACGTGCTCTGCGGCTTTGGGCTATTTGAATAAGTGCAGAAAAGACATCATGCTTTTGGCTTCTACTGTCGCACTGCTATGCTCATAAAGTGAACTACATATCTGGGCTGTTTTATGCGTTTTTTTGCACATGGTTTATCTTATTCACTCACTGTGTAATTGGCTGGAATTCTTAAAAGGTATATCTCCATGGCACGGATATTTAAACATACAGCTTTTTCAGGTTCCCTCCCATCTCACCTCCCCCTCCCTCTCTCTCCCTCCCCCTCCCTCTCTCTCCCTCTCTCTCTGTCAGTCAGAAACTCCCCTGTTGCTTGACACGCCTAAACTTTGCAGACTCAAGCGGCAGCAACAGAAGCTCTTCCATTTTCAGCGCATTTGGAACACAAACCAACAGCACTGAATCTGTTTGTATCAGCGGGATAAAGTCAGCCTGTCCATCACTGACTGACAGCACACATCTGCAGGTGAGTAATGTTAATGTATTACGGCCTGCGCGCTTCCTGCTTGGATCTCAATGTATCTAACTTCCTACTTGCTGTGCCGATGCATTATGGGAACAACAAACTGCCACAGTGCAAATGCGTTTTCCGCGTAAGTCAGGGGGAGACATCTACCGAGCATTCAAGTTAGTGTTCTCAAAGGGTTGCACTCAAACCGTAACACATCGCGGAACTCCCATGTACAAGAAATCCAAAAACATTGAGTTAAATTTGTGTGCCTTTCTTTCACTGGATTTTATTTAAACATTCCAGCACGAGAGTCTGCGTCCCCACATGTCTAGACTTGCGCATAGTGATTTTTAATTTTATATTTTATTATTGCATTGTATAAGTACTATATCTCTTACATTAACATATGCAAATATTGAGGAACTTATGTTTCATTTCAGGGTTTGTTTGTATTTTCCTTTAAAGAACAGAGCACACACAAAGTGAACGTGTGCGTAGGTGATAGGAAATTACACTCTGGCCGAAATTAGCTAACCCAACTGCTTCTTCAAAACATTTTCTCCATTATAAAACAAACCTATAACTCAGATACTGAAGTCTGCAGAGGTGATGCAGAATGAGAGGGACAGGCAGAGAGTAGACGGTGGGCGGCAGCGGGAGGGAGCTGGGAGGGGTTGCATGGTTAAGGAATGTGAATGCGGATACACGAGTCAGGAATGGGAGGTTCGTGATGGGAAAAAGATTGGCTAGAGGCAGACAGGATGTCAGGATCTTTCACATTCCACCAACTTCAGGGCTCCTCAGGAAAGTTGCATCTCACATTACTTCCACTTGGATGACTTTGGTTTTCAAAAGAGAGCAAAATATTGTCTCTGGCTAAGAAGAAAACATAATTATGCTGGTATTTTCTCTTCTACTGCTGATTTACTGTTGCTTTACAGAAGCTTTAGAGAAATGACCCGAGCAGAACCACGGTCTCTGGCCTTGGCTTTACAAATCCCACATTACAGGACAGCAAGGTTTCTGAGAACAGAAACTTCTGTATATGTGTTAGCTCGATGGTCGTTTGAAGACGCTTATTCCATTCTTTTGATTTTTTAATTTCAAGTCCATTTAAATCCAGTTTTAGTATTTAACTGCATGCCTTGGAAGAATATTAATAAACTATTTAAGCCATGGTCACAGCATTTTAGTGTTTTGGGGTTTAACATCTAATCCACTGCATTAGCGAACTAAGCGGCTGCTTAGGGCCCCCTGGCCACCAGGGGGCCCTAAGCAGCCGCTTAGTTCGCTTCCTTCCTGGCTGGGACCAATTTTTTTTTCTTCTCTTTTCACTTTTTGACCACGTGTCTGGCTGACTGCTGCTCCCCCGACATGCAAGGGGAGGCTAAGGCCCATTCAGTGCTGCAAGCAGCCCTAGTTTTGTATTATAACCTCACTGTATTCATTTATAATTTTCGCTATAACATATAGTGACATTTGTGCTGATAATCTTCTAGCACAGGTGATTCTGCGTGGTGAGACGGGGGTCCCCAAATCAAATTCTGCTTAGGGCCCCCAAGAGGCTCGGGCCGGCACTGGTTATATATTCCCCTCTGAACTAGTCACTTGCTGTCTCTTTGTTGAGGTTCTGTATGTCGGATTCTGTACAATTTAGAATGGTGTTCTCGCAGTGTGTCTGTGTTCATACTGCATGCAATCCCTGAAGGATGCCATTAGGAGGAGGAAACAAGTGCGGCCGCTGTCAGAAGACAGTCTACTTTGCAGAAGAGGTGCTGTGTGATCGGCAGAGCTTCCACAAGTCCTGCTTCCTGTGCAGTGAGTTAACGCTTTGCTTCTTCCTGTCATTGTCAAGGTGGAAACTGCTGAACTTCTGACCCGTGTCGCTTGTCATTGCAGTCAGAAGTAATACATACCTAATGTGAACTGTCGACCATCCACTCTCAAAGAAAACAGTATAAGCACTCAACAAAATGCTGTTTTGCTAATCGAGCATAGTGGCTAAAAAGAGATGGCAGAATATTTCTAAATAATGTTAATGCATAATAGCAATGATGTGTCTCTTCAATCTTCTATGGCAGATATCCTCCTGTCATGGAAACACTGACAGTGTTTCTCTGACTCAACTTGACAAAAATGTAGTTTTTTGGGGTTGTGGGAGGTATCCATGCTATTACGTTCAAACCAAACATTCCTGTGGTGGATTTCAGAGGAAAATATGTTTCTTCAGTAGAACTGTTCCTTAAAAGGAAACTGTTAGGAGCTAAATCTAAATAGATGAATGCACTCAAAAAAACCTCTCCAATGTATGATGAGCATGATGCACGTACCGCAAGTGTGTTTGTGTGCATTGTTTTTGCAGTGGTGTGTAGGAAGAACTTGGACAGCACAACCGTCGCTGTTCACATGGATGAAGTCTACTGCAAAGCGTGCTACGGCAAGAAGCACGGGCCCAAAGGTTACGGCTATGGCCAGGGAGCCGGGACACTCAGCATGGACAAGGGAGAGTCTTTAGGCATCACACATGAAGAGTGAGTCACACACAAACACGCAAACTCACCTGTGGATCTCTCCGAAAGGCCTTTTCATTCATGGCGTATCGCCGTCTCCATCAGACCGGCTCCCCATCGTCCGACCAGCAGCAACCCAAACCCGCCCAGGGGGGCTCAGAAATTCGGAGGCTCGGACAGGTGCCCTCGATGTGGCAAGGCCGTCTACGCCGCTGAGAAAGTGATTGGAGCCGGGAGTGTAAGGAAAAGCGCACGCATGTTCATTGTTGCAAAAAAAAAAAAACACAATTCATTTACTTACTGTTTGTATCTGCAGTCATGGCACAAGATCGGGTGTTTCACTTGTGCCACGTGTAATAAGAGCCTCGAGTCAACCACCCTCGCTGATAAGGATGGAGAAATCTACTGCAAAGGTAAAACAACACAAGGCCCAGGTGTGACCTGTGGCTGCATACAAGTCCGCTAAAATGTTCAAACATTTGAATGTGCCAGATCCAATATGCGCTCTTCACTTAACGACAAGCATTGCGTTCAAGTCCACTCCGAGATTTAAGTCGTGGTCAAGAGGCCTAGGAGTTGAGTTGAATGTGATACACCATACAACACAACCACAATATACATTGTGACTATTAAAGAGGTCACATCTTGAAGTAGGGGGAATGATTGCAGGCAATAAAAGAATGTCCAGCCTTAATGGCGGAGGGAGGAGGCAGAATTACAAACATTCATTCTAACTTAAAAAAAACCACCATTAATAGTAGCTTTAGTGGTGTTACCACTAATGCTTCCCCTCCTACACGTCTGCTTTGGAAGGTACCTACTTGTAGAATATGAATTATGACACTATGGCTGCATTGCTCTACAAAAACAACTTGACAGTCCCTGGGGACTCAAATGCTTTTGATGTTTCTAGTGTATCTTTTTTTTTTTTTGTCCTTCAAACAGGCTGTTATGGCAAACAATTTGGTCCCAAGGGCTTCGGATACGGACTGGGAGCTGGGGCGCTGGTGAATACCCAGTAGAGAGCACACCAATGACACCTGGGCTGCCATGTTGGCAGAAAGCTTGCGCTGGCTGTTTTCTTGCTGCAGAGGGCAGACTGCAGCCAGTAGACGCAGTTGCGAAAGGTCTCATGTGTACAGCACAGGGCTGGGTTCGTGAGAGCAGCGCCCCACAGACACGCTTGATAAAGAGCTGCATTATACCATTTCACATGTAACGCCACCTCTGGCTCATACAGGACAAAGATGATTACTCACTAATCATGATGCATAAGCCAAACTTAATGTTAAACAGCCGTTTAATGTTCTGCACCTTTTCTGCATTTTCTGTTAAATGAGTGTCTTATCAATAATATTATATACTGCTTTTTTCCCAAATGTGATGATAATAAATACCGTTAAACGATTTTAGTGCCAGTGTGTCTTCTTAATTTGGTCAAGAAATACAACAGGATGGTTGTGTGTGTGTGAACATATGAGGGCAGGTGTGTGTACAGGTATACGGTCACACGCTCATTGAATCCATTCTTTGCATGACATTCGCACTGACACGTCAGTGTTGCTATGACAAGTCCAGTGTCTTTCAAAGTTAAGGGAATTTCCGTTTCACACCCCTCGTCTGTCACATCACAGCGTCGCAGTCATCATGGGTAATAGTGACACTTTAAGGAATCAGCGAGGCTTTGAAGTGTGTTAACCAGTTCCCCCACCTAATTCACTCAAACCAGTATCCAGGTGGCTGTCATTGGGTTCAAACATTTCAGCAGGGGATGCCGATCCAGTGAAACGTAAAATCAGAACTGCGATCGCTCAAGTGCAAACCCGATGAACTGGAAATAGTCAATTAATCATATTTTTTTCATATTCTTTTCATAATTGCAACATGAGCCACCCACTCGCATTCCAGCGCGCAAAACAGCCACAACAAGCAGCTAAAGTAACGTTAAGAATAACGTTTTTAAGTTGACTTAGAACTATCTTTATTTACTGTACATATACTCCACGAAGCGAAAGTGGTAAAACTCATTACTGTATTTAGAATTAAATTAAATAAGACACACTGACAAACGAACACGCGCACGTGCGCACGCACGCGTGGCACTTGCTAAACAACCCGGATCTTTCCCTTCCCTCGCCGGGAGGAGGCGTGGAAGGTCCTCCGGAGGAGCCGGGCATGTCCTAACACATCCAGGCGGACCAGCCCACCAAACAAACGAGACGCGCCGTCTCGGCCGTAGTTATTAATGACGCAGCCGGTGCGCCGTCCGCGCAGTAACTCACCAGACGCGTCCGCTTAATGGATCCATCGCGGCGTCACCGCCGAGGACTTCCGACATTCCGCGGCTGCGTCTAAGGACTCCGGGCTCAGCGTCGCCATGTCCCTGCCGGCCAAAGTGATGAGAGACGGCCAGCTGGAGAAGCGCAGCAGCGGGCTCCTCCAGCTGTGGAAGAAGAAGCGCTGCGCGCTCACCGAAGACGGACTGCGCCTGCGGGACTGCAGAGGCGGCGCAGATGCTGCGAGCTCGGCTTGGAGCTCCAAGGCCAAGGAGCTCCGCTTCGAGCGCATGGCCACTGTGGACTGCGTGGAGTACAAACGGGGGCTGGTGTATTTCACCGTGGTCATGGCCACGGGGAAGGAGATTGACTTTCGGTGTCCGCAGGAGGGCACGGCGTGGAACGCGGAGATCGCCCTGGCGCTGGTGCGCTATAAGAACCTGCAGGCCGTGCAGACGGGACGGAACAGGCGCCTCTCCGGGGCGCACCTGGGCAGCACCGGAGAGGATGAGGAGCTGTGACCTGCTGACCCTGAGAATTGCTCTGGATGGAGGTGAATTGGAAAATGGCTGTCATAAACATTTCTGAAAAGAGTGTCGTTCCGTGTAGTAACTCCATGGACTCACAAATGTATTTTGGGTTAGGGGGACACACCCTCCCATAGCTAGAAGTATCTCAGGTTCATGTCATTGAAGTCATAAGCATCACTCGGACCCATCCGGGAAGAATGTATACCTTTTTTATAAATTCAAAAAACGCCAGATATTCATAGTCTCCAACGCGTTCAGACAGTAACTCCACTAATTATTTCCCCTCGGGTGGTCAAAGTGGAGACCGGGTGCGGTAATTCCATGGAATGAAAACACAGACACTCTGGGGAAATGAGTTGGCACGCGGCTAAGCAGCACTCAAGCTGAAGTTATTTTAGAAGCAGAACCGGTGTTTGTGTGTGTAGATCAATGGTAGACTTTAGTGTGGATGCCCGTCGTCAGCTTTCATCACTGACCTTAAACGCATCACAGTGGTCTCAGGACACAAAACACCATCTCGCTTAGGGACATAATTAAGACGCAATGTAAGCCTCTAAAATAACATCTGCCTGCCTCTCCCTCGCTGGTATTTTTAAAAGCACAAAACGTCACGGCTCTTTAGCTGACATATTGACAATTGGACGTCTATGGCGAGGAGAGATGGTCACCCCCATTTGCTTTTTCATCTTTTCCACATTTAGACCACAATCAGTGGTGGCATCACATGACAAAACAACACGTGCTATTGACTGAAACTGGTCACTGACATCTCAAATGTGGAACTGAGTGTGTAAGTCTGAACTATGAGCTCATGGTCCAGGAATTCACAGCAATGCTTCCTTAAGAGAGCCACAGCAGTCAAGTGCCTAAATTAACTCAGTAGCTGTGGCAACAGTGTGACAACTCCCTGCAAATGCTCTCTGTAGATCACGGTCAGCCGCCCCAGTGTCCAAAAAATGAATACTACAAATCTGCTCTCTTTTTTTTCCCCCTCTAGGTTTTCTACTTTAGGGGGATGGGGGGGGGTTGAACCAATCAGAGTGGGAGAAGGGTGGAGAACACCAAAGCCATCGGCTCGATTGTGTCGCGCTCGGCATGATGGGATCAAATGGATTGAAGGGCCGGGACTCTTGTAGTCTTCCTTCCTTCGTAAGCTTGCTCACGCTGTCTTACAAAGCCTTTCTGCATCTGACATACTGCATAAGCAGCAGGGATACATGCATTTTTCTGTGGTCAATGTGGGGAACTCCTTTGTGAAGGGGGGGAAGAAAAAAAACAGGGTGTTGTTTTGACGGAGACAATGGAGCCGGAACGCTGTTTAACCCTTGTGCCTTGAGGTTTGAAACGCATCTTCCATTTTCTTTCAACGTTTTATAATGTGCTGAAATAGGAGTCACTTTATTTCTTTATTCTTGCTTGCACATCACTGTTTGACTTTAATAAAATCCCCAAAAAGAAATAGTGAAAGACTGGACACACCTGCATGCTTTTGCTAAAATTCAACATGAAGAAGTATTATTTTACTTATATTGAATGCACATTTTAATTCTATATGTTTGCTGAAAACATGTACAGTATTACTCTTAAAACGATTAAATGCTTTTTTTTGTCTGTAATCCTTGAATGTTTCTATTTTAAAGCAATACTTGTACAATACATGTACAATCTCTTAGTCAGCTACAATTTATTTTAGGTTCCGCCCATTAATTGCCAAGCTCATCTGTTTCTAGTTGTGTAACCTTGTTATAGCCTCTGGAAAACGTACACATCTGCAGATACACACACACACACACACACTGTGGCACACACTCCGGCTCTTGCGTGTGTACTGAAGTCAGGACACCTTTTTGTTCTGGGCCGGGTGGAGGACTAATGAGAGGCACAGTGAGCCTGAGGCCAGCGGTGTCCGCCAACACACGCACACACACACACACACAGTTACGAGCTGGCTCTTGGGCCATAACAATAATGGAGAAACGGCAGGGATCATAGATGGCACGTGCAATTTATTGGTAACAAACTAATCTCCTGTGCACAAAACAACATGCTCCCCAAACAACATCACCCCCCGGACTGGACGGATGAGTCTTAAATGGAACGGGGAGACCGGCCAGGTGCTCCTCGTTGAGCTGGCAAGCTCCTCCCACCGTGGACCTGCAAGACAGGACAAAGGGACAAACACATACCCCAGCAGGCCCTGCTCACAACCAAAGGGCCGTCACACCCCTTGACTCATGTTTCCATGGCTGATAGCCAAGATAAAAACCAAAACCTTCCCCGTGTTCATCAACCTTAACCACAACCCGTTTAAGTGCGGCCTTGACGTTGGGTCCGTAAAAGAAAAGGAGAAGGTGACCGAGAAGAAGAAAAAGACTAAAAAGAAACACGTGAAGCCTTTTATTACAGAGAGGGGTGGTGTTGTTGGAGGAAAGTCTGGGCCCTCTGAAAGGAGAATGGGGGTCCCAAGAACAAGCGAGACGCCGCACGTCCGACCAGGAGGAGCGGGATGAGCGGATGTTTAACGAGAAGAACAAGAAACCAAACAGTGAGGTGGGTGCCGCACCCACAATCAAGCAGGCAGAGGAAATGTCTGTGGAAGCAGAGCAGAACGAGCCCGGGGATGTTGAAAAGGGAACAGGACTCACAAATGGCGTGATGGTGGAAGAAGACAGCGACGAGCCTACCGAGGAGAAGTGTCAAGTTAATGCAGGGGAGAAAAAAACCCACACAGACTCACTTACAGAAGCCTTACGGGCGTACACACTATGAAATTAAGAGGCTTCTCGGTATCAGCTGACCCTCGTTTGGAGGGGCCCATATACATTGTTCATTCAACTCGGTTTGTGAGAGTGTGTCGACAAGAACATAGCAGAGTGTGTGTGTGTGTGTGTGTGTGTGTGTGTGTGAGTGAGAGACTGCGGAACTCACCACAGGTCAGGAATAAAGGGTTTATTATGTAGCGACGGCTC
Source organism: Apeltes quadracus (assembly GCA_021346845.1). Taxonomy (NCBI): domain Eukaryota; kingdom Metazoa; phylum Chordata; class Actinopteri; order Perciformes; family Gasterosteidae; genus Apeltes; species Apeltes quadracus. Next base: position 8,149,125 of record CM037928.1, on the reverse strand, counting down.
CAAGTTAATGTGGAAAACCCCAAAGCCAGTTACACCGCATGAGTCAGAGAGGGACCAGGAGCCCCACAGGGAGCGGTTACACACAGCGTTGTCTCTAAACTACTCGCTCTACACTGACAAAATGTTCAAGAGCTACTTTGATAAGTCGTATACTCATGCGAAACTAAGGTAGTGTCCAAAGTAGTGTTTGTGGCATCATTTTTAGGAGACATAATCACAATGTTGTATAGTAGTTTCACACTTTAACCATTTGAAGAGGCACTTCACCAAAACACAATGCTTTTATTGTTTTTTCATTATTTGGCATCTCTTGCCAAAATCAAAATGTGTCCATGAGGAGATGGGTGGAGTATACGGTCCAGTCCTTCCCAGTGTGTATGTTCACACCAGTGCGAGGAATGCCCTATCCAAACATCATAACCTGGTTTTCTCAGCAGATAAACGCGTATAAACAGGGACCTGCAGCACTTCAGAAACCCACGCGGAACAGGAGCTGACCTGGAGTTGAAAGGTTATTACTCTAAACAATACAGATATTATTCCAAAATCTGATTAGATCCAGTGCTTGTGGGTAAAGCAAAAAAAGAAAGCAAACGCATGTGTGCGCACACTTCTTTGATAAAGACTGAAAATGTTGGAGCTTCTGTCTGCTGTGTGGGTGGTGAACCACTAGAGGTCCCCCTCGCTCCCGTTAAGTGAAGACAGCTTCTCGGTTCACTGTAGTTTGGCCATTTGTGTGAAACATAATTTGGCCTTGTGTATTCTATTTAGTTTTTTGTGAATGCGTGCATGTGAGCGATACTTTTGATTTCTATTATCTTTCATCCGCCTTCACTTGTTTTTTGACGACGGCACTCCATTCGTTTGTGAATCCCAGAAGCCTTCGTGAAAGCAATTTGGGGAATTTTGATCTGCCCTGCGCCAGACACTCAGGGGATCACCACTGATCACACAATTAATCTAAAGGAAGACATACATTTGTGTACCATATAACAGTGTGTGGCTGGATCGCTGTACAACAACACAAGCGACTCCTATCATCGCGTCGAACAGCTGTTGTTCCTCTCCCTCTCTTAAAGTAACTTAATAGTGTCCTTTTTTTTGTCAATTTGCCTCAATTCCTTTTACAAGCGAGAATAAACAGAAAATCTCCCGCTTATAGTTTTGAATTACATCCATTTGCCTTCATCATCCGGCGTCGTGAAAAGGCCAAATCTCTGGGCTCTGACTGCTGGGCCCCTTAGAGACGGATGCGTAGGGGAGGGGGGGGTCAGTCAGTCAGAGAGATGGGGATGACTAATTATAGCCTCCACTAACAAAAGAGAAGGAGCAAGAGCAACAATAGGGTGGGGAAGGGGCCGCAGTTAAATAGAGGGACATCGGTTCGTTGGCCTCATCTCTGATCGTCCTGCCTTGATCGCCGATCGCTGTTGTCACATCGTTCTCTCTCCTGCTTCTGATACAGGTAGGGTGCTGTCTGTAAAGCGCTTCCAGTTGAGCGTTGCCTCTTCCCTCTGTGCACGTAGGATAGACCAGATGCATTTGAATCTGTAAATTTGACTTCAGTCTTTTAGCGGGTGAAAACCTGCAGCCTTTTTCCAAGTCGTTGAATCATTTTAGAAGGAGGATCAGTGCAGCGTCCATCATGCCGGTTCAGTAAACATGGGTATAAGCAGCAATCTTGTATAGAGTGTTTGACTGTTGATTTGCCAATAGCAGGCGTCTCGTTCATCCTCGTGGCTCTGACCCCTGGGTGCATCCGCCAGAACAGGATTTGATTATCTCAAATGATATAAGCGGGTTGGTTTAAATTTGTACCGGAGCATTTCTGTTCAAATCCAAGACTGACGTGAACTTTCCAAAGCACCGTGGGCTGTTTTTTTTCAGTGCCAATTTGGCTGCACCACAGAGGCCCGTGGGCATCATAAGCATCCATATGAGTTACTGCTGGTAAATCCCTGATCCAGGCTGGGAACCCTAGTGCACAATCAACCTCCACAGCTGTCTATCAGATGTCCCCTGGTCTATTTGGGGAGACAGGCCACTCTAAATTCCTCTTCCCCGAGATAATCCCAAAGAAAAAGATGGGGCCGATAGATGCCGGGGATGGATGAGGGATGGCTATCAGTCTGGAATTTTCCTAATCCAGTGGAGCTGCTTGAAACCCCATCAGGCTGAGAGGTCGTAGCCGCATCATTCTCAACGGGAATCAACGAGAAAAATAAAGTTAATTCAGCCTAATAGTTTTCAAACTTCCCAATTTACCGGTAGTTATTTTAACAGCTTGAATTGTTTATATGTTCTTTATTTGATCAATTTATATCCATTATTTTTTTTAGCTCTGTGTTTCAATTCTTTGGGGTACATGTTTCTACAACATGCAGGGATTAGTTTTTAGGAGCCTGATTGTAAACTGTCAGCAGCCCAATGACAGATGATCTGGCCCTCCACAGGCTGCTTAAACAACTGTCCTGTGTGCGTGTGTGTGTGCGTGTGTGTGTGTGTTTCTAACCTCTTCCCTCTCTCCTCCAGTGAAATCTCATCAGCAGGATGCCCGAGCACGTGTGAGTGATCAGGCTTGTTCTTATTTTGGATCATTTACTCACTAACACACAAAAATACTAGTTCTAATAAGTTTTGTTCTTTCCTTTCCATTAAATATGTCCTCTTTCTTTTTTTTATAGGCAAGAGGTAAGGCCATTTTTATCAATTACTATAGTATTACTAAATAGACGTTTTAAATGCGCTCTCCTGAATTGTGCTCTCCATCCAGAGGAAGCCAAAGATCTCAGCTTCAAGGAAGCTGATGCTGAAGGTAAGAGAATCATGGGACTAAAAACGTAGTACATGTGTTTGACCACAGGAGGGAGGAAGTACGTTATCTTTTGATTCTACGTCTAAACCTTTACAATGTACACTGTGAGACCTTAAAGTAAAATATATATGTATGCATCATAAGCACAAGAACCATAATGAGCTAATACGCTTAACCAGAGAAATATAACGCAGTAAGTGTTGCGTTGTGTGGCGATTCATATTTGTTTAGAGTCTGATGGTAGCGAAAGCCAAGGAAGAATTGGAGCAGGAGGCTGTGGTTAAAGAGGAGGAGAAACACAACTACCTGTCGGAGCGAGCGCCTGCACTAAACACCAGCAGCCTGAGCCTTGCGCAGCTCCAGGTAACTTCTTCACAAATTCACAGAATTACCCAAAACAATACTTAAAATGCAAAACCTTAATTTATAAAATCCCCTCAAATTAACGTCATTAAGGGCACTGCAGCTCCTTCATATAAAGGATTTAAAGGATGATGCCCCTGCATATGAACGTTTTCCAGATGCACGCGTTTGAGAATGCCTTAAAAAATAAGTGTTTAACTTTTGTGTTTTCTGTGTGTGAACATGAAGGACCTCTGCAGAGAGCTCCATTCTAAGATAGATGTGGTGGACGAGGAGCGCTACGACATCGAAGCCAAAGTCACGCTCAACACACGTGAGGTACACACTTCCTCAACCCGTAAACGTGAACACGAGCAGATGCAGGTCTCACAACCGTCCCTCTTGTGTCCAGATCAAAGACCTGAACATTAAAGTGTTGGACCTCAGGGGGAAGTTCAAGAGACCCAGTCTCCGCCGCGTCCGCGTGTCTGCCGACGCCATCCTTCGCTCGCTGCTGGGCTCCAAGCACAAAGTCTCAATGGACCTCAGGGCCAACCTCAAGTCCGTCAAGAAGGAGGACACGGAGAAGGTGTGTGCAGAGGGAAATCAAAGACCTGACACACTCAGGCACGCTCGTCCATGACGAAAGCATGAAAGTGCAGAGCGGGATGTGCGCCTTCGGGCAAGAGAGCAATGTGGCCACCGCGAACCTTCAGATAAAGTGCCATAAAACACCTGAAAAGTGTGTGTGTCTGTGTGTGTGTGTGAGATTCCAAGCGGTAGGCCGGTGCAGGGTGCGACAGCGAGCGAGCGAACGTGTGTGTGTGTGTGTGTGTGTGAGGGAGGAAGTGCGGCAAGACAATGAGCCCATTGTACGGAGAACACTGGCTTTTGTGAGCGGATCTGCTCCATGGTCAATGTGTGTGTGTGTGTGTGTTATTGTTCTGTATTAGATGCTGTCGACCTGTTCTACTAGCACGGTCACAAAGTGCTCTCCTAGGACGATCCCCAGTTAACAACCCTGGGCCTCAAAGGCTGAGACACAACGAATGACCATAACACCTCCTCTGCTAACCTCGTCACTACGCTTTTACACCCTCTCATCCTCCACTGTGTCCGTGCGCAGAAGCGGCCGGTGGAAGACAGCGACTGGAGGAAGAATGTGGAGGCCATGTCAGGGATGGAGGGAAGGAAGAAGATGTTCGATGCTGCCAAGGGTCCCGCCCAGTGAGAGCGCAGGAGGCGGTGGGCTGGTGTCACGTGTCCCGCATCTCCTACAGCTTAATGCCGTCATTCTTGTTGGATGCTCCTGCCACGTCCTCACGCTCCCGGATGGTCTTCTACACTTTACTTACTCTTACTCTGTTTGCAGTTTTTCTGTGTGGCATTTTCTAGTATTTGTATCATTATCGTTATAAGTGAATCCCAGAGATTAAGGCTTATTTTTGTACAGTTACACTATAAAGCTAGAACGGGCACTCGGTAGAGCGCATACCTTCGCCGCAGCTACTTTTGTTTCACTTATATGGTCGAAACTGAAAAGTTCGAAAATTGCAAATTACGTCATCTTGTGACGTCATTTTGACGCACTTACGTCAGAGTGATCCATGACGGATGTGGATTATTTGAAAGGTATTTTGTCATAGAACAATATGGCGTTGGTTTCATGACAATAGCTCGATTATAAAGGAAGTTATGGTCAAAAGTGTCTTTTTGACCTTTTCATGACCTTGACCTTGACCATTGACCCGATTGCTCCCAAAATCTAATCAAATGTGCCCTGGATAATGACCAATCGACCCACCAAATTTCATGCGATTCGGTTCAATACTTTGAGTTATGCGAATAACAAACATATTTACAAATAAATAAATAAATACACAGCGATCAAAACGTAACCTCCGTTTTTGCGAAGGTAAAAAAGGCAGCTTGTATTGTCAGAATTGTAGATTAAATTAGGAGGCCAAAGGATATTATATTTATTAATAATAATAATAATATGAACAAATCTTGGCCAAAGATGGGTAATAAAGTGTAAACTGGAGGTTTTGTGAACAGCAACAAAATGGTGGGCAATTCATCAGCCGAACAACAATTGAACAAACCAAATGTATCTTTATTACTCCGTTCTTTTCTCTTCATAAAATGTGTGTGAAATGAAGAATTGTGTTCTTTAAATAAATCCCAAAATGAGAACGACGGTAATCAATGTTTCCCTCGCAGAGTCACATTAATAGATCATAAATATCATTTTTTCACCAAGCACCATCATCGGGTCAATACTTCAAATACATCAAAGAAATGCTGTCCTCATGAGCCTCAGATGTCATTTCAATTAGAATATGTCCGTATCTAACATACAAAACTACTGTGGTAAACAAAGTAATGATTAAATGTGCCAGAAGTCACCATTAGTGCATGTCACATTTTCGTGCCAAAACGCAGCCCAATGAGCAGCATTAAAAGAAGCACAAGGACAAATAGAAACTCATGACTGCAAGATACAGTATGCTACATTTACAAAGAGGCCCTTCTGCTACAGAGGACCTTTCTGCCGATATGCATAAACCAGCATGCCGGCTGCCGTCTATTTTGCATGTTCATAAAGCAGACTGACAAGTGCTTCTCTAATGGCGCTTTAAACATTATTGACCTAATCCCTCGGGATGCAAAGAACCTGCTGTAGTCAGTGTCACCACAAGTACAGTGAAGGAACACCAAACTCAGACACACAAAACGCAGTCTTTGTGTCGTTGTGTTCAGCACTAATCCACGCTTTGCTTCTTCTGCCGGGGAGTGACGTGACAAGCCTTAAGCTCCGAATGCTTCAGCCCATTCGCACAAAAGGCGCGACGTGGAAAAGCATCAATGAGCTGCAGCTGTACTTGTGCTGCAGCTCATCCTGTTTATTGTGGCCCGACTGGCCTGGTACTCTGCACGGAGTGAAAGAAACGGGCCGTGTGCCCGAGGTGCAGGGTGTGTGCGTCTGACGGGTCAGAGTCCGACACACTGGGCTCTGAGGGAAGGACGGGCGCGGCCTCTCACAGCAGAGCAAACATTCTGAATCACGCCGCGAAGACGCACAGAAACACAGCCGCGTAGTGGCACTCCATCCAAACCCATTACCGTGTTCTCCTCCTAGCTACTAATTTGTAGCTTTATTTTTCAATTATGAGGTATTGTGATAATGTATCAAAAATTAAATGTAAAACGTGCTATACACTCATCTGCTTGACCAATCAAACTAATCAAATTGATATTTAACTCATTGCTGAGCCACTGTACATATCACTTCCCATGTTCTCTCCCTCTCTCTCTCACCCCTCTCTCCTTCTCCCCCTCCCTCTCTCTGTCACGTGACGCCTCGGTGAGCTGCATCGGGGTAAAGGTGGACTGCTTTGTGCAGCACTGACTATTATTTGACTGCCACAAAAGCAAGTACACGCTTTTCCGTCTGAGAGCAAGGTGCTCCTGGGAACTATATTTTTGGGTGCAACAATGTCCATCAGTCGGAAGAACTGGTCGGCTCTGTCCAGGTAATGTACAACATTAAAAAGGCAAAGGACTTAAACGTGTGTTTCCGAGTAGCTGCTGCTTTTAGGCAGTAAATGTTAAACGGTTTGATTTTATTCACAGTAATAACATGTTACTCACTCTTGCGGTGAAGGAGAACTAAAGTGAGTTTTTAACATCTATTTATAAATGGACATGAGATCTGTAGTCAGCAGCATAAGGAAACGTCTTTCGCTTGATTAATACTACGGGCACTTCCGTCGTCGCTGTTATGCTATTTATTATTATTTGGTTCCGGTTAAAGTGTAGAGATAACTGGTCTCAGCTTTGGATTGAAGTTTTCCTCAGGAGGAAACATCAGTCCAACTAATAAACCCTCTGCCTTCTCCACACGTCCCTGCATGAGAATAAACCATGTTTATTTGAAGCGGTGTGGAATGGGAAGCAACCGACTGTAACTCTACCGATAACCAGTTGAGAAACCGGTAAAGCAGGTTCTGAGCAACCGTTACAATTGTCATCTCTCTTCCAACGGGAAACGACGAGCAGCTCATTTCATTCATTCCCGTAGATTTCGTGATGAACTTTAACGTGGAGCTTTCTGACAGCGGTTTGTGTGCATCTCCCCTGTGGCCCTCAGCCTGGCTCGCCAGTGGACAATGGAGGATGAGGAGGAGGTGGAGAGAGAGAGGAGGAGGAGGGTGAAGAGTTCGAGCGGCAGCGGCGATGCCGACGCCGACCACAGCCCAACCACCGGAGACGTGCCTCCCCGGGACGCCGACTCCACGAGCGGGACGTCCCAGGGCCTCAACAGGTTACTTTACTAAAGAGCGGTTGTGCATCTGAACCTGTCAAAGCGTGATTTATCGACCATCTGAACATGACTCCGCTCGTTTAGGTGTTTTCTGTCGCTCTTCTTGTTTGCACGTTGCTTACCACCTCGCTCTGCTGCTCCCTTTCCGCTTAACTCCCTCCATCCTTTCTCGCTTGATAGAGGCCCATCGAGTCCGACGTATTCGTCTACTCTGATGTCATGCGAATGGATTTCAGAGGCAGGAACAGATTCTTACACGTTTGCCCCATGGCAGTGTGTCACCATTTTACTTTTCATACATATGAATCCTGATACCAGGTGTGGAAAGTATGAAAAGCTATTAAAACACCACCAGAAGCAGTCTTCAAAGTAAAGAGATCCTGTAGCGGCTTTCATTAGAGAAACCTGATCAGACATGCGACCGACAAGTCCTTTCCATTATTAGAGACGATCCATGTATATGTATGTATTTATATATAAACTGTATATATCGGTCATTTACGTGTCTGCATCTACATCTACTGTTTATTCAGCGTGGATCAGATACAGCTGGACTTTGTGGAGATGCTGCGTGTCCGAGACGAGAGGCGGAGGATGAGGCACGTGGAGACGCTGAGGCAGCAGAAGGAAGAAGGGGAGGGTGAAGGGGAGACCGGCACAGGAGGAGCCAGGGTGGAGCTACTGGGGGACCTGGAGGAACATCAGGCCGGTGTGTTGCCCTCTGTGAATGCCCCACCCAGCCCACAAGCACCCCAAAACACATCCTCACACAGCCGCTCCGAACAGCAGCGGCAGCCACACCAGCACGTACACCACAACCAAGCAGGTAAGACACCAGGCTTCCTGTTGCCTTTCTGCAGCATGAAAGAAACGGGTTTGTCCTATCATGGTTAATATATTACAACCCAGCTGTTCCGTAAGGCTGCACTGAGGCGCAGCACGCGTTGGAGCTTTGATGCTTCGAAATATTTCAGGGGATTTTGTGAAAACGTTGGCCTGCAGGAATCAGAATCGCCATCGATACCGGGATTCATCCGCCTAGGGGGACCACGAATGTCTGAGCAAACAAATATGTAATAGCAAGTCTTCCATATTTGTTGAGATCATTCAGTCTGGACCAAAGTGTTAAGACGGAACGACCCACATTATCATCACTAAAACGGAGTGCACTTCCTTCATTGCTAAACCATTAATGCTCCTCCCAGTTAATAGTGCCACCCTGCAGTGTTGTGATCCTAGTTGCCCGTTACCCCACACAGAGAGACAGAGTCACGTTAATCATTTTCTAGATTCAATAAGAGCAGCCACTTTCTTTCCGGCATGCTGATGTCCTGTTAAGATAGAAGGCGCATTAGCAACAACGCCAGACAGCGGGAGTGTAAGAGGCTCACATAGTTGCTATTTTCCAATTATCAACGACTTTGTAAGAACTGTAATTGAGGTAAATAGTGAATACTTGTCTTTCACTGGACTGGACTCTTCCCGTGATTCAAATGACCATGCAAATAATGTATGCAACGTTGATAAGGCGTGCTTAAGGTCATAATATGAACTTTATCTTTTATTACACTCACAGGCGGCTCTTATGCACCGCATCTCCAAATTAGGCCATAACCGCGTTGTGAAACGCGAGGCGTGTCTCAGGCGGCTGTTTTTAAAAGCCTTTATGCGGTGAGCTCACGTTGATCATCTCTTCTGTTTGTCCTTTTTTGTTTTGTTTTGTTAGCCCGAAAACGGAGAGTCGGCGAGCAAACACCCGGATCCCAAGCCACCGTCCAACCCGGCTCGCAAGTTTGTCAGGTCAACGGGCGCAATTTTCGGCCTTTTTCTTCTTTCGGTTTGAGAGTCATCGACTCAAATACAGATCAAACATTTCTTCAAGATAAGATGGAGGTTGCTGATTCGCTACGAGGAAATGCAGCGGTGGAAAACAAGTGTTGTAAAGCAGTGAAACAGTAACCAAACGTAAAATAGATATAAGATACAAGTTTGTGTGTGTCTGTGTGTATACATGCACACTTCTATGAATGTTTTGTCTAACCAAAATCTACTGGAGGACAACTGGATGGAAGATACCGACGCAGCATAGGCCAACATTAACACCTCTGGTATACTTTTCTGTTTGTATACAAACAACTCCACCATGGCAACCTTTTGTTGGTTTGAAGTATCATGACCAAAACGAGAAAACATCCCGTAGAAAACAACATTTCAGAAAGCTCACTGGTGAAGAGGTTGCACAAAAGATGCAGCTTCATGGTGATTCGGCACATCTTCAGCTAACCGGTGTGTCGCCCTCGTTTTGATGTTGCAGTTCCCTCTCCATCTCCTTCGACAAAAGCCCCTCGGCCAGCGGGTGCACCAGCCCCACGAGCCCTCGCTCCCCCACGGCCGCCTCCTCCCCTGCGGGACACTGGCCGTCGCCCTGCCAGACGCCGTCTCCCGGTCCACCTCAGAGCCCCGAGCAGAACGGACGCGCGCAGGAGGTATTTCAAGGCGCGACGTCACGGGATATCATTTTTTTACAACATGGCTATCTGTGCTCCGGGCTTTGCTCGCCTCGTGGAGCTTGGCTGCAAATTGCAGGCACCGCCGCCGCTCATCGTTTCAACTAAAAGCAGCAGCGCCCTCTGGTGTTGAGAAAGCGGGCGTGGCTGTAGAACAAACACTTGTGCCATTAGCTCAACGGGTTTACCGAGTAAAGAGTTTTGGCTAATAAGGGAGACGCTCATTGGAGCTCATCCTCGTCTGAAGATGAAATGGCTGTGTCGACGTGGCAGTAAATGATATTTTGCTTGAACTCAGACTAGGAGGAAAGGCTCCTCCTCCTCCGACGGCAACTTTGAACAGACGGCCAAACCTGCGTTCATCAAACAGAGCTCCAGGACTCTATCTTTCAGGGTAAACACATCCAACACCCCCCCCCCCCACCCTTTCCATCCGCACACACACACACACACACACACACACACACATTCTGAATTCCAAATGTTGCCTATTTGACTGTTAAAACGCCATTTAATCTCGCATCAGCTGATAGACTATCAGTACAGGTTCATTTGCTTGCGCCACCCAAGCGCCATCCAAGCGCCTTATGCTCATATTTACCAGCTCTTAGTGCTGACTAGTCGCTTTGTACGCTCATCGCAAGAGACTGGCTGATATTTGGACGACTGTCTTGTCTGTTAACGTTCACATGTGCCTGGTGCGACGCAGATGATGAAGAAGAAAGAAGAGGAGAGCTCACCGCTGCAGAGGAGGCAAGGAAACATTCCGGTCTTTGCTTTGAGGCTCTTTGCTTCCTTCTTCCTCAGATTCGATTGACGATTGTTTTGTCCCGTTGTAGTGCGAGTGTGAGGACGGCCTCCAAGATGTCTGAATCTAACACGGTAAGATTCTTGGCTTCGTGGTTTCTAACATCGTTGTGAGATTAACCTCTGCATCTTGGACAGAAAGGTGTTCAGTATTGGTTCAGTAAGTGGATCGTATAATAGTGCACCAAGATATCATTGAAACTAAAATGTATCACATCTGTGGCATGTATCACAAATGTATCACATCATCTAAAGTACAGATGATTTCCGATTAATGTATTGTTAATTATTCAGGACCACAATGAAGATGAAGACAAATCACCGTCTTTCCAGAGAAAGTGAGTTTTTAGACGAATCGTTTGTTTGTACCTTTCTGAAGTTTGAATCGTTCGAATTAGACGGATCAAAACGGACCAAAACCAGGCATATGTTTTTAAATGTACATTTTGTTTTCAACAGCACCAAGCAGAGAATTTCATCCAGGTCCATCAAGGAGAAGATGGAAAGACTGGCTCAGGCGGCACAGGTCAGACTCTCTTGCAACCAAACACAGGTGATCTATAGAAACACGCGTTTCCTTACTGCGCATCACTCCGTGCTCAGAAGTCAGACGTAACGCGCTCCCCGGACGTGACCCAGAGGACTCTGTTCCTGCTGGACGAGGTGTCCAGGAAGAGAGGCCTCTTTGAGAAGGAGCAGCAGGCAGCAAGCCCCACCAGCCCGGGAGTTTCCAGACAGGTACGTTGAACCCTCGCTGGATCTGCACGGGCCCGTTGATTTCATTAGCATGTGAGCGTCGTCATCATTTCACGTCTCTGCTGGAAAATTCACAGGAATTTAGGAGCTTCAGATCAGGAATGTCTGACCGGATCAACCGCTGGCTCAACAAGACCAACGAAACGGGGGCCCCACACAATCCGACGGTAAGGCTTCGTGCGTTGTGCCTAGTGTTGGGAGGTATGCAGGTGTAGCATCTGGCAGTTAGAGGGCAGTGCGACTCCATAAGCGATACGATACGGGCCTCAGGCGTTCTCATGCGCTTGTGATGAGGAAACTTTGGCCAAACCAATTCAGATTACGTTTGTTGTTGTTTAAAAAAAATTGATCAACTGATTACATTTGATGCAAACATCTTTTTGCTGTGTTCATCTGAGGAGTGTTTGACTTGTGGTGAATAGAGAGAGTTCAGTTCAGTGTAACTGGATAACGTAGTGTTCAAACGTGCAACAGAGAGAGAGAGAGAGAGAGAGAGAGATAGTCTTGTGAAAACAAGTCTGAAAATCCTTTTTTTCTATTTTTAGGACTTGAGACATGTGGACATCATCAGTAAGAGGAGCCTGTTTGAGAGCAAAGACGAGGGCACTGTTCCAAAAGACAGCCGTGGAAAAATCTAAAAAGCGAAAAGATGTTCATTTCTACTTCTCAACAGGTACGATTAGATCATTGGCCCACGCTGCACTTCAAGATAATTTCATATTTAAATTTGCAGTTATATATTTGTCTTTCGCATACTACCTTATGCCCTCATTTGCAGGACTCAGTAGGCGTGATAGGACACAAAGGGAACACGAAGACTAATGGATGCCACGACTGACCGATTCTTTTTTCATGCTTTTTCTTCACCGCCGAAGCGTTCCAGAGCAAGAGATTTACCAAATTAAAAAAACGGATTTTTAGTTTTTAACAAGTACCGAAATGGACTTCACTGCTTTTAGTCAAGACGCTTTAATCATACACTCACGCAATGCTTCTTGAAATACAAATATGTCTAATTTCAAACATCCAAAAAGGTTTACCGGGAGAGAGGAGTTGAATGTGAGGAGAAAGATGTTGACATTTTTCTTTTAAAGACCTTTTTTTATTTGCTTTAACTTTGTAATTTTTCAAGCACTTTAAGTGGGTGATGGTCTTTAGGCCAATGAAGCCTATTTTTAGTAAGTAGTAAGACTTGTGCAGTTGCAACTTGATGTTTTTGATTTAATTCGACGAAATATAGTTTTTGTTCTTTGTCACTGTGGCCTGTCTAATTAAATAAAAAGGTTTTATTACCTCAGCATGTTGGTCGTGAATCTATCCCAATTTGCTTGCTTACACAACACGGAAACAGTTTGAAATGTAAGCCTACTGGTCCACGTCACCTATCGCGGCTGAGGGAGCATGCAGATAAGAGTCGGACGCCTGTGTTCTGTCATCGACGGGTCGCCATACAAGGGGGAGGAAATGTGTATGCGGCCTTATTTAAATCCTTCAATGACTGCGGAACACACTCGTGCACACAGTGGCCTTCTTTGGAGGAAATGGAGATAATGGAGAGTACATGCTATCTAAAAAGTTATTAATAAACACAACAAAGGGGTCCTGGAGCCCCTTCCCCTTTTACCCTCTGAGACCTTCCTCACGTAGAAGCCTCGGCTCCTCTGCTGCACACCGACTCTCTCCATCGACCCGCTTTCCTCATCGCTGCAGCTCCGGTGGGTTTGACTGGTTGTGATGTTAGCCGTGTGTGCAGTTAAAACTGAAGGATCGTGTTGATGGAATGGTGTTCAACATGCAGATTCCTCGCCGCTTGCCTGAACGCTTGGTGCCATGTCGGACAACCAGGAAGTGGTGGAAGAGTATGAGGAGTAGGTTAAAGCTTCTTTTTGTTATGTGTCAATACTCAAGTACACATTCCAATGCTTCTTGTTTCAAAAATAGTCCACGTTGTTCAACGGCGCCTTTGACAGCCGTTTGTCATGCGATGATATATTGCTGCATATTTGCAGCCGTTTCCTCACCAGTTTAACAATGTTGCCGTGTGTTTGACTTTTCACAGGGAGGTGGAAGGTAAGAACTCATGTCATATCTGTACACTATCAGTAGCGCCGCTGAGGTATGATATACGCTAAAGACACTAAAACATTTTAACAGATGTTTCTTTTACTGCATTCACACAGATCAATTTCACAAGAGTGTAATGAGTGTTAAAAGGCCCTTCACTTGGATTTGATTCATGATTTACAAATTGATCCATGAAACAAATGTAATTGTTTTTAAGCTGATCACTTCCAAAACGGTAGGCTAGGAATTTCCCTTTATGTTGCACAAAGAGTGTTTGTACCTTTTTTAAAGCTAAAGATTGCAGTAGGCGGATCGTTTTAGGAAATCTCACTCCAAGAAATGTGTTACGATGTCTATAGCATTCACTGTTTTCTTATTGAAATCGTGACTTTTTGTAAACTTGTTTACCTTTCTCTGGATGCGTGATTCAGAAGAGGAGACTACTGAAGGTACGGGACTTCAAGTTTATAAATGATTTGATTTGTGGTCACGTCGTTTAGAAATGACTAGAGCAACCTGGGGAGGGAATAACATCGATACAGAATTGCTATAAGCGGGTATTCAGATCCTTAAGAAAAAGTAGGAATCCATTTCAAGTGAAAGGTTCTGTGAAACAAAATTATGTAAAAGTATGTAAGTGTGACAATATAACAAAAAAAGCCACAATGACTTATGTTTTTTATGAATATTAATCTTTGGATAATTATTGTTTGAGGCGGCATTTATGGCAAAGCATCATATTTTATAAGCATTTAAAAAAAAAATGTTTGCAAAGAATTTATTTCTGTCGCAATATGTGACAAATGTAACAAATCATTGGAGAAATGTACAATATGTGTTTCAAGTAGAAGAAGAAAAAAAAAGTAAATGCAATTTGAACCTAAATAAATAAATGTACTTACATTCCACCACCGGCCCTGACTGACCATGAATGATTAGAATGAAACTGACTTATTTAATCATTATTTTTTAAATCTTCTGGAACCAGGGGAGCAAGTGGTAGAGCACGAGGAGGAGGAGCACGAGGAGGAGGAGCACGAGGAGGAGGAGCACGAGGAGGAGGCAGCAGATGACGGTATGGCTTGTGTTTTGAGCCAAAGGCAAATGCTTCACAAGGTCGGTAAATGTTGCCTGTTATTAAGGAGATTGGGGTTGCAAGTACCAACAACTCCACCTCTCAATCAGCACATGCACAGTGTCAGAGCTTAAACATGAGGCCAGGACATTTTATTCTAAATGAAACATAAAAATACTTTAGATGACCATTCTGGGTGTAACACGCCAAAGTGCGGAAATTATTAATAAATAATTATGAAAATACCAATATAACATTTGGCAAGAATATACATGGATTTATATGTCGCTTACGGTAATTCATTTCTGTCGTGTATTATTGAGGCACTAAACTCCTGCTTCATTAACTTACAGATACAGAAGCCTTGGTGAAGAAATACAAAATAAGTAGACGTACAGTAAATAGATATATTTAAAAAATATATATTGTGCATGTGTATTTAAGTATATTTATTCTATAATTGTTTTAATAATTTTGTTAATGTGTATACTTTTATCTATTGCATTGTTGTGCTCAAGTGCGGGCCTTAACATGCGACTTTAAAGATCTCATGTCAGTGCCGAAGAAAATGTGTGATCGCAACTGAAAATACACACATGCATAGCACACACACACACACACACACACACACACACACCACTTCAACAGCGCTGAGTGATGTCTGCTTTAAATACCACAGGAGGGTAGCTAATTCAGAAACGATCCCTCGGTACCTCCTGCAAGGCTTTCTGCCGCTTCCATCCCACAACCACGCTGATAACGTGGACACAAGCATCAGCACGACTGATGGAAAACAGAGAAAGGGCCATTCAATTCGATTTGCGCAGCACTTGTCTGATTTATTCCTTTCACCGGGAACTCACGACAAACGACAGGTCAACGTCAACGGCGAGAAAGAGAGTGGGGGGGGGGGGGGGGGGGAGTGATGACTTAATGAGGCAATGAGTCAACCTCACACCCCGTGAGTGTCGAGAGTTCTCGCTGATATGCAACTATTTGTTTTGCGACTGTCTGCCAGAAGCCTCGCAGGGAGTCGACGATCATGCAGCAGAGGAGGAAGCCAACCAAGAACAAGGTGAGGGGTCGAGTGCTCCAGGGGGAAGACGGTGTTGTCTTGAGTGCAGATATGTGGTCGGGTGTGTTTTCACAGGAAATGTTATATAAAACGTTTCTTCGTAGTCGGAATGAATCATCGTCCACGGCAATTAATCAGCAACGCTGAGGCGTTTTTTCTCACTCGTTGAGAGTCACGCGAAACGGGGCGGACGTGACATCTAAAAGATCTTGCCGTGTCTCTTATGCTTTCAAATTGGAAAACGCCCTGTGTGGCACATGTGGGCTCGCCAAACATCGCAGCAATCTCGGGTTGGATTGTCGTAGAATTCTTTGAAGGCCTGCACGGTGTCCAAATAATGAATCCCACTGACTTTGGTGACCCTTTGACCTTTCCTCGGACCGCACCAGTAGGTCAAAGTTTTTGTTCATCCAGTGAAATATCTCAGCTTGTACAAGAAGGACCAACACATCAGTGCCCTATTTTAGCTTCTCCCTTCTTTTCATGTACCTCGACACATTGTTGTATTGTATTTAGTCTGTCCCCCACTCATTCAACACTCCCAACTATGTCGTTCACGTTGCAGATGGAGAAGAAGAAGCGGAGGACGGAGAAGGTACCGTTGCTTTCAAAATGTCATCACAATCAGTTTTTTTGGATGTACCAACGATGTATTACCAGATCATACCTGTTTGCGTCAGAAGAACTTCTTGGCAAACTAATAAATCCCTGCTTAATTAATCCCTGCTTAACACAGGAGCAATTGTCAGGACTTGCTGGGCTTTCCGGGTGGGATTAAGGCATGTTTAGGTGTGCTCTTGGTGAGTGTGTGTAGTCAGGACAAGTCGCTTCAATTATCATCTCTTATTTTCTTTTTAAACAGAGGAGGAGGCCAAACCAAAGTTCAAGTGAGTAACGCTCACGCACAAACCCTTTTCTACAGCACCGTCATGGAAACCAAACACTTTCTCTACTTTCTACTTCATTTAATGAATAACGCCATTGAATTAGAGTTTAACATTTTAGGAAATAAATCATTGGCTGTCTTGCAGAGAGTTAGATGACAGCCCCTTGCAGGAGAGATCAATTCTAAATCAGAGTCATTGCCTGCAGCAGGTTAGCTTAGCTTAGCACAAACTGGAAGCAGGTGCAAAGTGCTGGCCTGGCTCGGTGCAAAGCTGAATCCAAAGGCTGAAACAAAGTCCTCCAAACATCTCACGAACATTTTCTGTGATGCATACAAAGAGGAACATATTCGAGAGTCGGTGTGACTTACCGTACGTGTCCTGGATCTGTTGTAATCTGCTTGGAAAGCACAGAAAAAAGACGCACGTTCGCAGCCTCGCTGCTGCGCGTTTCTGTAGTTTCTCCAGAACAATTCAAACTATCCAGCGGCAGCTGTGTGCGCGTGCGCGTGCGCGCGTAACGTTATCGATAATTCGACCCCGCGTTAAATGCTGATGTGCAATGTGGACAAATTCCTGTTGACCTCCCCCAAAGCACTATGGGATACATTATGGTAGTTCCTAAATAAGTAGATACCTACCACATTACGCTCTGGTTGTAATATAAACATTTGGAATAAGGTTCGTTGTCACAATATTTGCATTAATTAATTTAGGAATCCATTGCAAATACCATTGCCTACAATTAAGGGTATTATCGACGTAAATAACAGGAAGCATGCTGAATATGAATAATTTAAAAATGTGATATGAGAGTTCTCGTCTATATTGTCATTGATCGAGTTTATTATGTAACACTATGGAGAAAGAAATGAAACAGAATCTAATCAAAGACCACAACAAAACGCTGCTCCTGAGCATTCACAACATGTAAAGACACACACAAATACATCTGGGGACATTTGTTTGCCGTGTTGAACCTGCTGGTGCAGTGTATGATCATTTGACGTAGATATTTTTCAAACTTTTTTCCTTATTTTATCTCAATGTTTTTCTGTGTTGACCCCCCCCCCCCCCCCCGTCCCTCCTAATTTTCTTTTAATCTCCAGGCCATTCATCATGCCGAACCTCATCCCTCCTAAAATCCCAGATGGAGAGAAGGTGGATTTTGATGTGAGTGACCGACCCGTGTTTTTCTGCCTTTATGTGAAGTCAGTGACAGCATGAAGTACCGTCCGTACTGACTGGCCTGTTCCTGCAGGATATACATCGTAAAAGGATGGAGAAAGACCTGATGGAGCTTCAGACTTTGATCGAAGTTCACTTTGAGAGCAGAAAAAAGGAAGAAGATGAGATTGTTAATCTCAAGGACCGGATTGTAAGAGCCTCCCACTGCAGCACATAAAACATCGCTCATAACATCAAGCGTCAGACTTTCACCGTCTGCTAAATTGACGATCTGTTGCGCAGGACAAGCGTCGTTCTGAGCGAGCAGAGCAGCAAAGAATCCGAAGTGAGAGAGACAAAGAGAGACAGAAGCGCCTTGAGGTACAGCCACAATGGAGCGGCTGGAATGCAATGCACAGCCTCTGTATCTACTGAGTCCTCCACCTTCATAGTCCTCCCTTCTGTATCGTTCTGTTTGTTTTTAGGACGAGCGAACTCGCAAGGAGGACGAGGAGGCCAAGAGGAGAGCAGATGAGGATGCTAAGAAGAAGAAAACTCTCACCAGCCTCCACTTCGGAGGTTACATGCAGAAGTTGGTGAGCAGGTGTTGGCTTCAAAGTGGGAGGTGGAAAGAGTCCCAACCTGAAGGACGACGACCGGAGCTATGTTTTATTTCACTCTACCGCAGACGGAAAAACGCAGTGGTAAGAGGCAAACCGAGAGAGAGAAGAAGAAGAAAATCCTGAGCGAAAGACGCAAATCTCTGGACATCGAGAACTTGAGCCTCGACCAACTCAAGTAAGTGCAGAAAGAGGAAGGTGGGACAAGGATACGATACACATGAGACAATAAAGGTAATCCTTCAACATAGCAAATACCACCAGAAGCCAACTCGTCTCGTTTCTGTCCGTCGGTGCCTCACAGAGAGAAAGCCGAAGAGCTGTGGGAGTGGATGCAGCAGCTGGAGGGCGAAAAGTTTGATCTGCAGCACCAGATCACCAGCCAGAAATATGAGGTGTTTGCCACAGCGCACAACGCAACTTCCTCAAATAAGGCACAGGGTGTAATAGACCTCGCTGAAGAAACATCTGCGTGTTTTCTTTCTTACAGATCAACGTGCTGAGGAACCGAGTCAGCGACCACCAGAAAACGTAACAATGAACTCTACATGAGATATTTTCTGTTTTCTACGCATGCTTTTTGAACAGACATGTCAGGCTCATGAACGTCTGCCCACAGACTGATGCTCGACAACACAATCCCCGGTTTGATACGGGTATTATTTGCTTTTCCTGCTTTGAGAAGTCGAAATGTCAAAAGGTGAAACCTCCTCCTGAGGTAGTATCTCTCACACGTGTGTAACATGTAAAATGTAAAATGTACTTTGTACTTTTGACTAAATTCAAAAGTGTTTATTGCGATTTCAAATGCACACACTCAACACCAGAGTAACCAGCCACAGTATTGTTTGAATCTGCAGAGGCGTGTTATTTGAAGTATTAAGGGAACTTGCATGCTGAGCTCCGGTCATGCCGCAGTATGGCTTGGAAAGAATCTGATAACAAGAACAATTGAATTACTTCTGACATCTAGAATCATGTACTAGTCACATACACAACAGTCAAATCGTCAAAGTGAATCAGCACGTCACCCCGCCCGTTTCCCTCCCGGCCACAGCGCGACTGTCATTTGGCTCTGCAGGCGCCTGCAGGCTCTGTCGCTCACACAAACTGGGAGAGCGGGCTGTGTGGCTGCGTGTTGCGGGCAGGTCGGACACACGGAAAGAGCACCCGTGTGTCTCCCGGCGTGCTGATTTCCCTGATACCTTTCGGATGCCTGGAAGGAAATTCTGCACCTTCACCGCAGTGAAAGCGCATTCTTATCGTGTTGTGTTGCAATCACCTGAAGTGAAGTGTCCTTTTCTTTTCCACAGGTCCAAAAGGACCAAAAGAGGCCTGAGGAAATAGCTGCACACGTGCAGAGTGAGCGGTGTGTCCATCAGGCCGCTCCTGCAGCCTCAAACCGAGCCGCATGTTTCCCCAGTTTCACCCGCCACCACTTATATCCAGATGTTCTGCTCCATCTCACTCTGCTGGGTCCTTTTTTTTTTATTACCAAATCCATTAAATCAGATCATCGGTGTTTGAGGGTACCTTGATGTAATTTTTTTTGTTGTTGTTGTTGCTGTTACTTAAAACCCCAAAGAGCCAGAATACATGAATGCAGAAAACCTGGAGCAAATACAGGAAGAGGCATCTTCTTACTCAGAGACAAGTGCTAACATGACTGAGACTGTCAACGCCCAGACGCATACGTGCAAGAGAATGAATCATTCAGAGTTTATTCAAAATCCAGGTGGGAAATAAACCGACGACATGAAGCTGACGGTCTGCCTTTAAATTCTTTCAACTAGTGAATCAAAAACTAGACTGAAAGCAAAGGTCTTCGATTTGATCCAATAAAATAAACATGCACAAATTGTTGTGAATTTGATTCGGCACCAAATATGCAGGAAAAATTCCAATTTATTAGAAAACGTTACGGTTATTTCTATTATTTTAAAATCTGAATTAATTAAAAACAAACTTTGTGTATGTACAGGTGGAGTTTTTGCAGTATCATTTTACAAGAAAAAATAAAGTTGCAAATCTTCTTTATCCTAAATTAATCTAAATCCAACTAAACATATACACCAGAATATTTCTGGTTCAAATTGGTAGACAATCAAATTGTTTACTTTTGTAAATATACCAGGCAGGAATTCTTTTGGTCTGACCGTGGCTTTTTCCAATCGAGCAGCAGAGTCGATGAGTCAGTTGATCTTAGTGAAAAGGAATGGTGGATGAAAGCTGCTGAGACAAAGAATACAATTTTTTCCATATATTGTGAATACCAGAAATTTACAATGGATGTTTTTCTCATTAGCTACTGATGGCATTTAAATCTCACCAAAGCGGCTTTGGTCAGAACCTCACAGCCAATTTACTGAACGGAAGCGAAAGGCTTCTCATTTTGTTTTCCTAGTCAAAGGACGGCATGCAAACAGCGGAAAACGCCAAGTGGAATGACAACTCTGAGCTCAATTGCTCATAGTGATATAGAGATATACAAGAAAATAGGTTCTATACTGCATACATGCACATAGTATGAAACTTGTTGCGCAAAATCAATTACTTTGTTATTAAATAAAAGACCATCACTCACATATGTTATCTTCATATCTGTTATTTATTCTATTTACAAAGCAAAAGCTCCTTGTTTTTTTGCAACAAAAAAAAATGTCCAAAAATACATTCTAAGCAATACTGACATTAACCGCCCTCGAGATAAAGCAGGAATATATGGATAGTAGGACTATGTGCTTTTCAACCATAGAAAGTCTGCTGCAGTGTATTGAGGCTTGGATAATCCCCCACAGATGGCAACCAGCTCATGTCTACGCTTTAGTGATCGGGAATGCTGTCTTTGAAATAGATTGTGTAAGTGAAGGGGATTAAAAAATGGGTTTTAGTTTATAAAACTTAGTTTATTAAACGTTTTAGCTGAAGAACACAGTCTACGTTTTAAATAAATAAACGTTCAAACTTGATTGCGCGGTTCGTCTCGCTTCAGGTGACTTGTGTTTAAGGGTGCAACCACTTCATTGTCTTTTAAGTAACTGCTGTAGAACGACATCAATAAAACACTTCCAAGACAATCAGTGTGCATCAAGTAGCTGAGCAGGTCAACTGTGGATACATTTAAAATCACTTTAAACGGTTTGCCTGACTTTCTATACGTATTTAAAAGGCAATGGGCATAGCTGGTGATACATGTTGTGTACATTAGTCCATTACTTTGCTTTCTCCAATTCCTTAGTTTACGCAAGCAAATGAACAATGTTGAAAGAAAAGGGGAAAATACAAACAGAAATACTATGCAGCTTGTGACATTTCAATAGGCTAGTTTGCCGAAGGGTAACAGCAAAGAACAAGCAGCTGGTTCTTAGCTCAGCACGGAGAACAGAAGAAAAGGAAAGAAACAGTCCTGCCAAAGGTAACATTCTCAAAACCTTCAGTTTAGACAGGGCCTGGCTTTCCCAAATCGATACATCTATTTTTGCAATTGTTTAAAAAGCGGTTTGTTTTATGGAGCAATAAACTCAATATCAAAGAATGAAACAAATAACAGGACAAGCAAAAAAAAAAAGAAGAACAAATCCAAGTGGATGTAGGTTTCATTCAATAAAAACGGTATCAGAAATCCGGACAATCTTTTGTTTTCAGTTTTTCATATATTTTCCTTATTTGGTTTTGGCTGCTCAGACTTCAAGGCCACAATAGATATTCCAAACTTTAGCCAGTGCACATTTGAAAACAATGCTATTCATGAATTTAAAATTCACTGCTGCCAGGAGACCTGAATATTAGCACGTGCGCCCTTTGCCTAACAGAAACACATTCACCTCTTTATACACACGGACAGAGAGAAATCCAAATTAAATGCATAAAGCGCTGCAGGATTATTCTCGAAACTAAAAGCTGTCGTTATGAATGTTCTACATAAATGGTGCATCTCGAAAGTATGAATCACGTATGAGTCACCCTTAATTTACATGCTCTTTCAACAATGCCATTGCGTGAATAATGTAACTCTACTATTTTCTTTGCATGGGTGTGGCCGCAGAAGTGTCCTAACATGCCGATTTCTGCCTGAAAGAACACACGTGCAAACCTGCAAGGGAGGAGAAACAAACAGGCGGTTGGAATCCTTAGGAATTTAGCAAAATATGAATATATCCAGATACAAGAATGCCGAAACAAAACGTACCTTTCAAACTGTGTGGTTCTGTTCCACGTTCAGCACCCTCACTCGACAACTTGCAACGACCTCTGCACAGCTAAAGTCATGTCGTTAACAAAAAGGGATTTAGCCAGCCCCAGCTTAGGATCAGAAATGAAAGAAAAAGAAAACTGTTAAAAGTGTCTCACGCACACACACACACACACACACACACATACATACACACACTCTAATTAAATGCAAATGTACTGTGTCAGCAACTTAGTGGAGCCTTGTGCCAATCATGGCAGTGTGAGAACAGGAGTGCTTTCCATCTCTCGCCACATTTCATTCTTGATTTATGGAACGTTTAAGCGTCGCTGCCGTTCATATCACGGCTGCACGCACGCTGGCTCCTACTCATAAACAGACATCATGAATACCTTTCATGCATTCGGACTGTCCGCTTCCCTTTCACGCCTCTTACTGCCGTGATCTCTCCTCCACGTCTCTTCAAAATGCTACTCCTCCCATAATGCACAGTGAGCATCGAAAACCAGTCCGCTAACATTCCAATGTGACCGTTTCTGTATTCACTTTACGTCTGGGCGAGGCAGGAGGGAAGGGAAAGTGACTGCGAGCGCCGGGGGGGCAAACTCATCAACACGCCCTCGTTTCAGCTGGGATCTCCTTCTAATTGTACGCGCAAGTTTTAAGCTTCGACCCTGAAACACGGCTTCAAAAGCTTCTTCCTCTTGTGTCTGTCTAACAGAGTGAAACACACAGTCTACCAGAGATTCAGATCTGTCTGACTCACCTTCTTCGCAACGCCTTGAAAACTCTTCTCGTTCCATAAGCTGTAGAGCAGCTGGGAAGCGGCTGTCTTCGCTTTGGGAAAAGCGCTGGAGGCCGGAGAGAAGGACAGTAGTTGTTACGAAAAAAAGCTACAGCGCACAACCAACACAATTGTTTTGCACAAAAGACTAAATGTTTGCGATACTTTGACAGGAGAAGAGTAAAGCTAACTGAGGGCACATTTCTATTTAAAAACAAACAGCAATAACAACTGCAACAGGTTCAACTCAAGGTTTCTGGAGATACTTTTTTGCAAAGAGGAGGAATGCCAGAAAGTATTTTCTGCGGAAAGTATCGCATCGCACATCCACAGAGCATGCCTTTGTTCTAATTCCAGGAAGGTGGATGAGCCCACTCTTTAAAAAAGCGACATCTAGCCCGGACGTTTCTGATCGACCAACTGAAACGCATCTCATGTGCCAAACCTGTGTCGCTCCATTTGTAGGCATAAATCTCTAATTCTATTTTAATCCAAACACAACAACTCTTAGTTGGAGGTGAATATACATTAAAGAAATATTCTAATCGATATCACATATTATCCCTGCCAACATAAATACGAACTCACCTGTTCTCACTGAGGTCAACGAGGGACATCACCAGTTTTTCATTGATAACCTTCTTGCTGACCTCCGTGTCCGCCAACATTAGACTCCTGACCGTGTTGCAAGCGATCCCCATGGTTTCGTCCGAGTTTCCCATTGTTCGCGGGCCGGAGGTGAGGAGGCGGGTGAGCTCAGGCAGGATCTGCTTTGCTACAGAGGAGACGAAGGAAACACACACACTTCAGTTTCATGTGAACTAACTCTTCATTCATGTTTCTGCTGGAGCACATCTCCGGGCTTTTCTTTACCCATGGAGGGTTGCAGACTGCTGGTTCGAGACATGTTACCCAGCAGGCACATGGCGGTCTTTTGCAGGCTGCTGTTGGGGGACGTTAGAAGTTGGGGTATCTGCACCAGAGCCTCCATCTTTTTAACAAGAATCTGACTCATGGCACTGGACCCCTGCGAGGGACGCACAGACAAGAAAGAGGGATTAGCTGGATCTCCCACTTCACTGTCGCAGCCGCGACTCACATTGTGACAATGAATCAAGATGGCTTTGTAAGTGTAAGTAACACTTGCATGCATCTACTTATTCCCAGTTCTTTTTTTCTCACGTAACTCCCTCAGAAATAGAACTCCACCCTTTCTCACAAAACCAGTCAGTTCATTTTTTTCCATTAAGTAAATGAATCCAATGTAATCCCGAACGACCGTTGACGCCACACACAAACGGTAAGCTGGGTGATTATCTTCTTCGGACTCACCATTCCCTTGTTGGCAGTGAGGTTCTGCAGGGCACCGCAGCACGCTTCCAGCGTGGCATCTTCCTTGGACATGGCCAGTAAAGACAAGTAGGTCTGCATCGCTTTGGGATGGCACAACCACTTCACACCTGATGGGGATTTCTCCTCCGGCATTGCCAGGACACTGTCAAACGTCCACTGAGAAGACAAAGATTCAACATCAAATCGACGGCGTGGTTTTGTCAAAAAACATGAGTTGGGAGCGTGTGGTGGTTGACGGCCACCTCTTTCTGAGCCTTGCTGCTCTTGGGGCTGAAGCATCCCATCGTGGGGCTTTTCCTTCCCCCGCCTTGGGCCTCTAGTCGACCTTGGAACGCCCTGAAGCAGTCAGGGTCCTCTTCCTCCAGTTGGTAGGTCAAGTTATGGAGGATGCACGCACAGTTCTCCACAGACTAGAGGAGAGGTTAACTACACTGTTAGTATACTAAATAGCAGTTCTATCTTATAACAATATGTCTATAAACATTTCCTAGTGGGTTTCATCAGCACAAATACGAGGACCATTTTTCGCTGAAGGTAAATGGTACGTCATGCACTTGAAATCCATTAAAATAAAAAAACCTTATACATAAACTTCCTGAGCTCGGCACTGTGTGCTTCTCACACACACACACACACACATCTCATACACTACTACTTCACAAAGAAGCCTGTGTTACTGAGTACCAGCACAGACATTGAATTAAGCACACGCCCCAAACCACTAATAAGCGGGTCCACATACGGGCCGCCAGCCGGATACATAAACATAGTGACTCCGCCTGCACTGACCCGATTATACAAGTGCGTTTACAGAAGTGTGTGAGTGTTTGTTTACATGTGTTGTGTGTGTGTGTGAACATGTGCAAATTATATTTAGAGCACATTCTCTGTGAGAGGCATATGACACATGTTGTACAGAAACACATCAACAGATCTTTATCTCTCTACATATCTGGAAATGAAGACTATAAAGTCTATAAAGCCTGTTTTGTCCGAAAAAAAACAAATAGTCAGTTTGCAAAGCTGGAAAACAGAGAAAATACTGATGCAGTCTGTGGGCAAAGCCTTCGATCCAAACAAATGCTAGTGGGAGAAGGGAAAATGCAGCTTGCCTTGTCATCAGGGTTACCCTCCGCCACACAGGACTCGACGTAGTTCATGAGGGAGTCGATGAGGCCGCGGCACTTTCTCATTGCCTGCCGCTCCTTCTTCTGGGAGCAGCTCAGGTTCCTACACACATTTAAAATCATTCATTTAAATCCAAAAAGGAAACACTTATTACCTGCTACAAAAATACAATAGCAGAGACACCACTGTGAGGGTCAGCATGTAACTTGCTCCAACACACCCTGTTAGCAAACTTGATTAGGGAGATTAGGAACGACATGCACAAGTCCAAAGTGCCGGTAGAAAGTGAGTTGCAACAGTAACTTTACATTTACGTTGCTTAACTCACAACCTGCGCATAAGGATGCAAATCTGTGTGCCAGGCAATTAAGTAAAAAACTAAAATAACAAATTTATTGAAAGTTTAAATACAGTCTATGAATCCTTGTCTGCCAAAACTGTCAATTCAATTCAAGCAAGCTCATTTTTTCCATTTACTAAAACGATTTCTCCGCAGCACTGACGACTTAAATGTTCCCACCGCAGGCAGCCTGTGGCGCTGTGGAAGACATCGGGGTGGATGTTGTTGTTGGTACAGTTGTCTGACCAGCAGGTGAACGGCACCACCACGTTCTCCGTCAGGGCAGGCAGAGCTGTAGCTATGAGTTCCTCCTTCAGCTTGTCGGCAGAGGACAGGTTCCATAGCAGGCCTTCACGGGGCGAGATTGCAACAAGTACGAGCATTAAAGAAAGAATCTGCCCGAGTATTTCACCTACGCATCGCGTTTTTGCCATTTGAGGTTGAAATCGTTCTTGAAAAAACACTTTTTTGCGGGTGTAGTAAACAAAGCCACACTTGTACCGATATCTTGAGGTTCGGCTTCATTAAAAGAATACCGTACCAGTAATTTGTTTCTGGGTCTCGGTAGAATCCGTGTCCTTTAGAAGCTTCAGGGCCTTCGCTATGCCGCCGCAGCGCTGAACCTCCAGCTTGTTGGCCTGGTCCTTAAACACCAGGTTCCTCAGAGCTCCGGCAGCGGCCTGGCTCACCCCAGCGTTGTCGCTCTCCATCAGGCTCACAAGACCGGGGATGCCTCCCAATTTGAGTACCTGTAATGTGGAAACATGAAGTGGCTCTTTGTTGAAAATGAGTTTCCTAAAGTGGAGAGTGCACCGTTTGTTTGAGTGCGAGTGCTCAAACCTCCTGTTTGGTGCCGTCGTCCTTGAAGGTTTTGTGTTGGATGAAGGTGGCCCCACACTGCTGGTAGTCGTCTACATGGTGGCACAGGTAGATTACAGCCTGCTCCAGTG
Source organism: Apeltes quadracus (assembly GCA_021346845.1). Lineage (NCBI taxonomy): Eukaryota > Metazoa > Chordata > Actinopteri > Perciformes > Gasterosteidae > Apeltes > Apeltes quadracus. The sequence continues at coordinate 8,121,939 of CM037928.1, read as the reverse complement.
TCATGCCTGACATGTCCACGACACTGTTCATCTTGCTGAAAAAAGCAAATATGAGAGAAAGTTAAGAAATTAGATACTATGAGTTGGTTTTTCATGAATCTGAAAGAAGATATATTGCAATGTTCTTTTGTCACTTAATATCACGAAATTCCCACGAATCCATGGCTCAGGGTAAATGTCTCATTGAAGTGAAATACTGCAATAATGCACAATACACACAATGAGATGTAAAACATGCAGATGTCACTCTTGTCCTGTGCTCGATTCAACCGCTTTGTTTTACCCCCAAATCTCCAAAAGTAGGTGAACTCACGAGGATTCCTGCTCTATCTTGGAGTGTTTGATGGTGCCCATCCTGCCGTCGGTGTGGATCTGAGCCGAGGGTGTCTGGAAGATAGGATTCTGGCTGTTGGAAATGGGAATGCTGCTGGTCCTAGAATAGGAGCTGTGTCTATTCTGCTGAGTCTGGAAGTTGTTCTGGCTTTGCAACAACGGGCCTTTGGCTCGCTAAAGAAAATAGAATGTTAGTATGTACGGTAAGTACAGCACTGTGGGGAACGCATGTTATTTGTTTAAAAAAACAACATGGACTGCTAGGTCAGTGAGTGACACTAGAATTTGACAGAAAAATAACTGAAATAACTGACCATGACGGGTGCAGCAGAAAACGAAGGCGCCAAAACAGGGTCACTACGAGCGGATTTCAACCCGTTGGGACTCTGGGTCCAGTTGGAGCCGTTGGCTTGTTGATCCCATATGCCGGAGTTGGTGAACTGTCTTCCTCCCCAGGTTCTAGTGGATACACTGCGACTCTTCTGAGTATTTACCTAAAAAGAAGAAACCAATGACAGGTTTTTTTTTTTTTTCAATGGAACATTTCATATGTGTGGCTTGGTGATATGGAGACAATCCAATCATTACAATATCTTTGACCAAATACCTCAAATATTGACCTAGGGACCATATGGTAGCGTAGGGTTAGCCATTGGTGTTTTCATAAGAGAAATACACGATGATATGTTTGATCAACAATCAGTAATGTGGATTAGATTGAAAAAGACAAATTACAGGACATATGCACTTGCTAGTAGTGGAAAACTGTATTTTCTGGCAAGACAAACAGGTGTACCATTCAGTGCTCAGTCACTGAATTACCTTGATGTTCTTCTGTAACAAAAATCCAGGTCACAGAAAAAAAAGAAGAGGAAACTAGGTAGTGCCCTTCACTCTACAACCGCTCTGAAAGAGGTTCCCTTTAAACCAAATGAACTTCACCCGACTCAAAGCCTAAATACCTCATCTCTATCTCAGTTTACGCTGAACGCAATATCCGTCATCGGAGACCAACTGAAGCGGTTTTGTTAGCAGACTGCCGGCCCGGGGTGAGCCGTTTCTCACAGAGGTTCTTTGTGTGAGCAGGTCACAGCAGACTCTGCAGCCGCTCAACCTTTTATCACAATCCCGACGCCACACACCACCTAAATCTCACCTAACAGCGTCGTGTTGATTATTTGGAACTTGGCGTAGCCAAGCAAAACAACCAAATGTGTCTCATCCTTTTTAACGATGAGTCACTCTCACCACCAGAACTTTTTCTCCCCGATTGTTTTATTTAGAAAACTGACACTGGTTGTGGGACTGGTTGCTTGGCTACCAGCCATCCTCGCTACTAGGCAACAAAAGCATGAAGGAGGGAGGATCAACAACACGTCTGATAAGCATGCTCCCTTCATAAGCTTCATGCTCCCTTTATCGGATAAAAAAAACCTCAAGACTTGTTCCCTTCACTCAAAACATTTCTGTAGTTAACATTCTAATACAATGAAGCAATTTTAATACTTGCTTCACTGATTAAAAGTAGTTGATAGTGCTATGTGGAAGTACAGCCAGCTTCCAGCTTGGAAGGCATATTTCACCCGGTCATTGAATTACTCATTTTGTAGTTGACAGTGGTTTAACAGAACCACAGTAAGACAATTAAAACGTAGGGTTAGCACACTCCCATGACATGCCTCAGCTCCCTGTCAGTATGTGAGGCCAGTATTGCAAATGAGTTGAACTCTACCTGACTCTTAGTGACTTAAGACTGACCAAAAAAAATAATATATATATATATATATATATATATATATATTTAATTCTAGATGATTTGTCAATTTCCAAATTAAATCTGCTTTCGTCAAGAAGCACTAGCCATCAAACCATGTGATTGGTGGCTACAGTAAAATGTCTCATTAAAGAATGTCCTCAATCCGGTTTGACTGACAGGTGCCTCCTCATGAGAACATAGTTAGGAATATTATATTCCATCTTTGTCAACATCCCCCAAAACAATTACCGCTTTGCCGTGGCCTGTTGACCGACTGGAGTTGGTGTAGCTGATGGTGCCGTTTGCTTTGGACGGAGAAAACCTGAATCCGGAGTCGTTGGACGTCCAGTTGGTGGAAGGCGGGCCTGTTGAGAGACGAGAAGTATGAGAACTGAAAAAAAAAAACCCCACTGAGTCACACTGAGAAGAAGAAGGCCTGATTGGGGGTCAATGAGCCACAAAATGGGACTAAGCCGCGACATGACAACCAATACATCTGAAACACACCGAAACAGTTTTCATGGTGATCAGAACTCCTGAGAAGGTTATTTTATCGGATTCGGTTTAACAATGTGTTCTATTACTTGTATTTTATGATGTGAAATAAATGTGTCCTCCACAGGTTAATGGTTGAAAAAGATAATATCCCAAAGTTGTATGAAAAAACATTTAATTCAGTTTTAAAATGAAAGATTGAATTTGAAGACTTAAAATGAAGCATAAATCTAATTTCAAAGCAATATTCATAGATTTCAGAAATGTCCTCTCAATTATTGGGTATATTCTGAATTAAATTGCTTTCCATTGAACTCATTGTTGTAAATCAAATCAAGTGCAGTTAATTGTCAGGATTGTTTTGTCAGCAAATCCTTTACAGGTTACAACTCCCTATAATCCTATGATAAAAACAGTTAGACTGACGTGTTTTGGTTTGTCTGTCTGCCTGGCTTGGTGATTCATGGGAACAAGAGCCTTCCTACTATATTGTGCCAAAATGTCGGTCTGAGAGTTGCCATTATCAGATTACGGTCCACAATGGCCCACCAGTCAGCATGATCGTACAATATGAGGAAAGGGATTCATAAATTTTTTTTTTAAAAAACATTATGACATCCGAAGCTGAAACTATGGCGGCCTCTAATCAAATCATGGACATTTTACACCCCTGTAATGAAAGAACAGATCTACAAGAGAGTTTTACAGATAGATGAATTCATGTTCCCTTCGGATGTAAATCCAATGTCTGAGTAGCACTGAGCAATAAAGATTTTCAATTTGTCATTTATCTTCTTTGTCATTTAAATTTGTCATTTAAATTCTGTATGCAACTCATCTGCTTTAAGTCCCCTATATAAAACCCATTATTAAAATTAAGAGGGGGCCTGAGAAGTGTGGGAAACACTAACAGTGTGATTATTTATGTGTTCTACTACTCTGACTGATAGACATGTGTCCGGGTCAAACTATCGCTTCTCAGATTGTCAACATACTTTAAGCTTAACTTCCTTTATTAGGCCATTCATGTTAAGTAATGACTGTAGAACCAAAGACAAAGGGATAAAAAAAGAAAATACACCTATGGGCCAAATAAACTAACAGTTTATTTGAGGACTAAGGATGATAAGGCATGAATTCTTCAGGAACAGCCGGTACAGTTTAAGACGCACAGATGCGTCACGTAACGTGTTAGGTGCAAATGTGTTCTCTTTCTGCGCTGTACAAATTAATAATTAATGGAGCCCCCCTGTGAAAACGTCAGTTATGCTTATTGCGTAAACCACAATCCCCTGAGGCGTAAACAAAGTAAAAGAGCATAGAAACGCCATCTACTCATACATACATGTCCCGGCGCAGGAACTCAACCAGAGCTGCACTCATTTCACAAGATAAACACATTTCAATTGCAGCAGAAGCCAAACACCAGAGTTGTTTTGGAAGACTTAAACGTTCTAAAAAAACGTGCGTGAAACCCCCGCACGAGCCCACGGGGGCTGCGTTCGTGCGTGACTGTGAGGAACCGCCGTGCCACGCGCACTTTTTTTTTTAATTATCTCTACCACGCACGGAAGTCAACAACAAATAAACAAGTTGTCTACTGTACTTCGCCTAATAGCTACATGCAGCGGTTTGAAGACTGTCTCCATACTTATTGGGGACGAGGAGCCTTTCCTGGACTTGCTCCTCTTGATGGTGTCCACCTGAGCCAGCACGCGTTGCGCTCCTGCGCGCAGCTTGCCGTCGGAGGGCAAGGCGAGCGACGTGTCGTCAAATCCCCGGTTTCTCATGGTAGAACGCAGCGGGTCCGGAGCCATCATCTTCCCAGTGCGGCGCCGTTTTTCCCGAGAAAGATTCAGTTAATCTTTTTTTTTTTTAAAGAATAAAAAAGTTTCCGAATCGACTGCAGACTACGCGGGAGGAGGAGTGCTGCGGACTGAGCCAGGTGTTGAGGAGGGGTAAATGTGTCAATAGCAGAGGAGGTGAACACCCTCGGGACCGCGCCCGGTTGAGGCGAGGCGGGGCGGGGCGGGGCGATAAGGGGCGGGGCGGGCAGCGAGGGGCGGGGCATCGGCGCCTGTAGTGGAGCGCTGTGTGTTAGGAGGGAAGAATGGGGGATGAGCAGCACGGACTACACAATAAATCAAATTGTTCAAGTAAAGTATGGCTGATATTATTGTGTTACATTTCCTGCTTTATTTTTCCACACATTTCAAAAGGTGAATATTGTACTTTTCATTCCACTGTTTAAAGACAATCTACGTCGCTGTATCAACTACAAGTGTGCCACTTTTTAAATAAGGCATACTTAAAGAGGTCACAATTCATTTTTATTATATACTTTAAGGTCTTATGAAAGAAAACTCAACAGGGACTACCATCGGGTGGGATTACCATCGATACCACCCAAAATATCAATAGCTTTTTGCTGATAATACTTTGCTGTGTTCATGTTGACTTGTTGCCTCAACAAATGGGTAGCTAAAAAGTAAAAAGTGGTTGCACCATTAAGAATTTTTTCTGCAGTTATTTAAGAAGGGATTTAAAAGATACCAGCTAAGCAGAAGAGAAAAAGAGATATTACAAGTTACATGCTCTCTGTGGAACCGGATTATTTTGGCTCGGCTTCTACAGTTGACACTTTCCCACCACACCTTTAACCTCACCTCAGGCAATAACTGTGTGTAATGGACCTGGCATGATGTACTTATGACAACGCAAGCAAACGTCGACGCACATACACTTTACTCCTACCGAGTCTTTATCAGATAGAGAAACACTGGTTTGATCCACTTAGAATGTAAATGCCTGATTAGAGGCTCAGAACAAAGCCCTGTTTGAAGGAGGTAACAGAAAAAACAAAACCCATCTAGTTCAGTTTTGAAGCCCGATTTATCAGATTTCAAAGTGCCCACTCCACATAGCTAGTCGTCTACCAGTGCTTCTCCGTGGCTGAAAAATGTACTGATAGTAGGGGAAGTACAGCCATGTTGGGAGGTTTACAAGTGCCACACCCAGTTTAAGGACTGTGTGTGTGTGAGTGTCTCAGTTTCACCCCTCCTCCAGACAGATAACACTGACGTCGGCCAAAAGAAGAACCACTGGAGTGAGTGTGAGGAATAATGCAAGTGAACAGCTGTAGCTCCAGTGCTCACGCTGACAGCTTTACAGCTCCAGGACGTCTGGACGAAGCCACAGTGAAAGCTACGTCATCATTTCATCCATCTTAAAACATTAGTCTCTGTGTTGAGAACACCTGCAATCCCAAGCAGAGTTATAGAGATGTGGATAAAAGTACTCTTATCGCTTACATTTCACGTGTTCACAGCGTACAAAGTGTAATACGATGGTGGCACATGGGGTAGAGGGTGTGGTGGGAACTGTGAGGCTGGTGGTTCAAATCCTGGCTGCGCCACGTGCCATGCTGAAGTGTCACGAGTTAGCAAGACACCTAACCCATAATTGCTCCCTGGGCAAAATGTACAAGCCATGGGTAAAGAATGCAATGTAAGTCGCTTTGGATAAAAGCATCAGCTAAATGACATGTAATGTAATATTACAAATGATATGGGAAAATGCTGAAGGTGGGATTTTACAGTAGAGTACAAGTTATCCTGTCAGCATAAGGGCGACACTGTGACACAATTTCTTATTGAGAATTCTGTATACATAGTTTGTGATAGTAAAGGCTTGCAATATAAACTTCTTGAGCTTTCAAATTAGTTTTGTGTAAAACAGGAACACAGATTTAATGCTGGCAAAATGGCAAGCATACAATAGGAATAATTTATGGCAACAAGTGTACTTTCCTTCCCTGCAACTTCCAGAAAGGATTATTGAAATTAGCCTTTAGTTGTCTTAACACATCCCCAAAGAAAATATCGTACCATCTTACCTGAGAAAGCCTCCTTAGTTAAACAGATACAAATGTTCCAACGTGTCGCACAGGTTCTTCCTTTGAGGCGACGGCACCATCTAGCCGGCCAAATGAGAATGGCAACCTTTGTGACGGGATGAGTGTCAGGCAATAAGTGTAATTCATCTTAGATGACAAAAATGGCTAAAAAACTTTTAGAAAAAAAAAAAAAGTCTCACTTCTGAAGGCTCAAAGTGAGTTAATTACCCCTAAAACACCTTTGTTGTGGTAAACAAAACACATGCGTTTGGACACAGAAGCCTCTTCTACGTGTGGAAATGACTTCTGTGGAAAACGTCCAGTGGACAGTGGTGCCTTACTGATACCTTTGTCTTCATACAGAGATAAAAACATAACACTTTGAATATGATCTTGTATTTTCTTCCAGTACTGAGAATATGACTTAACACGTAAGGCCAACTTGGAGCATTTGACAGCTTGATAGTGGATGGATTTGTGCCACAACATGTAGCTGTTTTGAGGATGATCTCCTCTCTCATGCAGCGGAGTTGTACTACAAGAACTTGGTTCTGCAAACACCATGTAGTTTTATTGGTACAGCATGAAGGCACTGAGCTAACCGGGCCAAAAAAGAAAATGGGATACAGCCAACCAGAGTACACTGATGGGTAAAATATACAGATCAAAATTCTAGCAGACCACACAGTAAAAAGTTTTTTTTTAAAGCAGTTTCTTTTACTTTTATAATAATAGTTCAAAGATAATCCTGCCAGAAGAGGGCGTAATACAGGCCATTAACATTTACTATATAAAAAATGCTGGTAACAATGTGTACCAGAAACAAAGCATCACATAGACCAAAACCGAAAAAAAGGCAAGTGTAAGCTGGATAATTTGTTAGTGATATCAGACAAAAATATTTCCCAGTGCGCTGTGGGTAACCGTAGTGTTGTCTGTACCATACATCACTTTGCATACACCAAAAAGATAAAACCTACACACCCATCATTTCTCAGGTTTAGCGTAAAACGTCTAACTGTGCTGGTAAAAGACAAAGAAAACAATTCTATGGACCTTGTTTTGGCTTATAAACAATAGTACCATTACAAGTGTAGTGTACACGTCCTATACATCAGTGCTCCTCAGGTTAAGGCTTTATGAACCAAAGCACATTCTTATCTCAACTCACGCAGAGGTAGAAATACTGCAGTTAGACCTAAACAGTATTATATAAGTGAACAGTAAAATTTCATTCAAAATGCTCAACTTAAATCTGAAACTAGCAGGGAACCTTTCTGTTTTTCGCTTTCCAAAATCAAGCGCGTCAAAATGAAAACACCTCTTTGACATGTGAACAAACGTTCTTCACCCTCCACACACGGTACCACCGCGACCCGTCCCACAGCAAAGAGGAGCACACATTTACAACTCCGACGACCGGTTTCTAATAGAAATACCACTTTTACGTCTTTACATGTAGTGAACTGCATTCTGGGAAGAGGCACTCTTTCACACTGCTTCTGCCACACGATCTGCACAGTTTTCACTAAACCAACTGAAGGACAATGATGATCCCCCACTGAGCAGTGGTGGATGACACAGGGCCAATCAGTCGCTAGTGCACAGCGTGTACAAACTGTAGAAGCAATAGGCATTGTGGAAGGGTTGTGTTAACACTGGTTAAATGACTTGATTGACAACCTATATTCAAACTTGTGTCACATCAGTCACACCGATGATGTAAATGCATATACTTGGAGAAAAGGATATCCATTATCAGTGCACCACAGCTAGATTGTCATTGTATATAAAAGTATATGACAGACGATTATATAATGTAATAAACTTGTTTAAGTGAAATTTGGCTCCTTTGCTGGTTTTTGTTTTTTAAAACATGCTGGTCAGTTAATTCAATTTATTATTAAAACCCATAGAGACCCATTGAGAGGCGTGCTCAGTTTCCCCAGGTGATTATGAAATTATTCAGGCATTCACCTCAATAATTACGTTGAATATAATTACAACACGTGCTGATGATTATGTCACGTTTTGGTCAAAATCTATTAAAACAAATTTTAAATTTCCATTTAAGCCTCGGCGTGTTAGGAAATGTGTGCATAGTTTGCAGCGATGATAAATGCGTAAACATTAAAAAAAGAGGTGACTACAGCGTGACTGTTGGTCTGTTAAAATTAGTGTGTTTAGAGTAGAGGAGTGTCGATTCTCTGTGGAAACTGGAAATAGTTTTTATGCTGTATGTATCAAAAAGTCTGGAGAGTCTCTGCATGCACGCAACGTGCCGCTAGTCATTGACTAGCCGATAGACATGGTACTGTGCGCCGTGTTCACTGGTGGACACTTCGAACACAAAGGCGATGCACAGCAGGGTCTCCTGAGTTTCTCTGTTGGACACCACCTAGCGAGAGGAAGAGGAGACGCGCTGTGATCAGGATTTCATAATGAAACATACAGAAGAACAGTAGGCCAGACGCCCGCGTGTCATAGGTATGCAAGCATGCACACGCACACACCTGTAGGATGGTAAAGTTTTCCAGTACGCTGTTCATCATATATTTCTCTGGCAGGTGTTTGAGCTTGTGGATGAAGTTGATCATATATTCGCACATGGGCGAACGGTTGATGCGGAATACGTACTTTCCCCCTTCCATGTGCGCATATTCTGTCTGAAGGTGAGGAAAACGCACACAGACCACGCATTATTTTTCCGCAATAACATGGTGGATGCAAGATTCTTGAGAAGAAAAAAAAAAAAGTAAAGAAAGTTTGACTCTCACCTCAACCTTCTCCACCACCTGTTTGCCAAAGGAGCAGACCTTTGTTGAGACGCTGATGGTGATGTTTTCTGTACCACTGTACTGGCTGCTCACACCGTAGAACACGCCAGAGCCCTCCTCGATGTCGCTGCTCAGGTCGGCCTTGAACGAGCACAAAAGGGTGGACAGAGAGTGAGCAACAACAGATGCACCAGTCTGCGCGTCTATTCCAGCACCTCAGGAAGGAAATATATCCGCTGTGTGTGTTCGCTGTAGTGGGAATCTGTGTTTGTTTACAGAGATGGCAAACTGAGCTGCGAATGTTATTATGCGTAGTGGTTAAAAATGGTCTTATCAAAAATAAAAAGGTGTTCTGTACTGACCCAGAACTTGACAAGGAAGAATGCGTTGCGTGGCCCTTTCTCATACAGCTCCTTCAGGCCTCCCTTCTTCTCAGAGAACTTATCATAAATCTGCCTGACATCTATGGACTCCAACACGGGGTCGCTGTAGCCAGGGTTTGATGGGCCAATGAGTACGAACAGGTGTTTATACTGCAGGAAAGAAGGGAGAAGTGAGAAGAGAACAGACACATTTATATTGCTTGTTGCAGTACATGAATGTCTGGGTGTCTGTACCATCTCCCTGTCTCTCTGGATCTCCATAAAAGCAGAGTACTCCAGGAGCCGTAGCTTTGCAGAGGCGATGGTTCTGTCTTGCCACACAGGAGCTGCTATAGCTGCCGGTCGTGGCGCAGGCAGGGGCTCGTAGCCTGCCAAACATTTAAACCAGACAAGGAAAGTTAACTTACCCACAAACATTGTGAGTTACTCAAACCAGTGAGTTTGTGTTCACACTTACTGATAGGCGGCGGGACAGGGGCTGGTAGTGTAGTGTATGGCGACTGTGCAAAGGGCTTGATGCTGCGAAAACAAAGTCGTAACCGCAAAAAATGAGCAACCGCACAACACTCGCTCCAATTTTAACAAACCAAACCAACCGATCTTCCACTTACTCCTGAGACTGTCCAGGCTGTCCTGGCATAGGGCTGGGCCAAAACTGAAGCAAAAGAAACGGGGGTGGATTGTATTACTAGTAGTTAGTTTTAGACTGATGGTAGAAAAGAACAGATGCGTGTCTGTATGTGTGCCGCATGTTTCTCACTCTGACAGGTGGAGGGAACGGAGTTTGGGGTTTCATGACACTCGCAGACACAATCTGAGCTGACGAGAGGTTGGCTACTGTCTGCAACGCCTTGTCTTTGGATACCTGGTCCTGGACAACAGAGGAAAAGTGATACGCAATCAGAAAAATGGGCCACCGAAAAAAAGAAAATGGAAAAAAAGAAAAAAAAACGTAAAACATTCCAAAGTCAGCAAACCTGCAGGGCCGGTTTAGACAAAAAGCCAGCCAACAAATTACGGAGAACTTGAGCGTGATGCAGTAACTATGAGGGAAGACAGGACAGAGTGCAAAGCAGATACAGAGGGATGCCAAGGCAGAGGGCGCACCAAGCTAGAAGGCTGAGAGAGCTAACTGGACCGTCACCAGTATCCATCTAAAGCCACTAAAAAGGGTAATGAGGAGGTTGTTTGGGGTTCGGCAGTAGAACCGCATTGTGGACTAGCAGGTATGTGATGCCAACCACAAAGCACAAAGCCTGAAGCAGAAGATTGTAGTTGTATAATCAAAACTTACCAAGTTCATGGCCTATGGCAAAAAAGACACGTTATTAATTAACTTCAGTACATTCAAAACAACAGCAGGGTCACAGATTCACTATTAGATGATGGAGGAAAAACACCTTCCTCGGTACATAACACTCTGGGAGACGACTACACCGCTGACCTACCTGGACAAACACGCTTACGGTAAGCTCAGACATATCATATTTGACATTGACAAAACAAGCTACGTCCTATTAATCGGTGCTCTGTGCTGACAGGAAATAGACGTCTGGGCGAGTTCTCCAAATGTGCAGCAAGTTGAATGCATTATGTCACAAAGAACGTTTATTACAGTGAATTGTAAAACCACAAGAAAACCGCTTAAAAAAACAGAAAAGATATAAAAGACTGAGGAAAACGTCTTAGAGTGAGAACGTGGAGATCAGAAATGATTTAAAAGAGAAATCTTAGAATTCTTATTATGTGCTCATCGACGAGGCGCACAATATAAACTCCCTGTATGTCTGTGTGCATGTAGGCATTTATGCTTATCACTAGAGCCATGCACATGTTCAGGTCAATAGAGCCGGCTATTGAATCTAAAGTAATGATCCTTCCACAGCCAGAGCCCTCAGACTAAGGACAAGTCTCAACATTAATGCCATGCATTATAATAACAGCCTCTTTTCCACAAATCGTGATACACTGATGCTTTCACAAAATCTTTCTTTTGCACTGAGCAATGCCAGATGACATCAAACGCTGACTGAAAGCAGTGTCAACAGCAGTCAACTAATTACTAATCATGCCAGAGTTTTTTAGAATTCATCAATTGGTTCCCGTGGTCCAGCCTTAGATAGCTATACAAGAATCCTGATATCGCCACTGCACAAAATGCATAAGTGCTTTGTCATTTACATGTCCCTGCCCTCGTAGTACACACGGTAAGCAAGACCTCCGCATGGAAGCAGGAATCTGCCAAATAATCTCTGCCAACTGCTTCTGTGGTGACTTAATGTCCACGTTAAGTTGGATTTTGGGGGCATGCAGAGCGAAGCGGCTAGCAAACAGTCAGTGAGCATGTGTACCTTGAGCTTAGACTGAATCTCACGAGACTTTCTCTTGGCCAAGACTTGCAGGTGGCTAGAGACCTGACGAAAGACAGGACGAAGGACAGAGGATGGGAGGGAAAGGGAAAGGAAAAAGAAGAGGGGATGTGACTACAGAGGAAGGGAGAGTGGATTCAGCGAGCACCCACCTTGATGCTGGTCTGGTATTCTCGTACCCTCTTACGCGCCAGAACCTGAATGTGACTAGACACCTATGAAAGCAGGGTTACCCCCATGAAAAAAACACATTCACAGGGTGACTTTACCGTTTTAAATAGCCACACTGCATTCATTAGCATTTGAAAAGGGGGGGGGGGATAGTTCATTTACACCTAAATACAAAACAAAGAAAGGCGCACACGGCAGACCCTCAATAAAAACACACATGCAAACAGTGTGGTCCTAAGCAGCAGATGTGCATACCTGTTTGCGTGTGCGCGTCTTCCCCGTCCGTAGCTTGATATAACGAGCTATCAGCTCATTTCGACCTAGAATTGAGAAAGTAATAGAATACAATAAATCAGAGTGGAGCACTGACACATTGTTTCATCATAGCATCCAGGTTAGTCAATACAACGTGAGCTTGGTGCCAGAAAGTAAGACACCGATGCAGCACGGAAATTTCACCAAATTTCACCAAAGCGGACGCCATCAAACTGTACAGCGTGATGCAAGTAGGAGCTCAACGTTTCTCCCAAAGTTGGGAGAAACAAAAAAAAACAGCACTGCCTCTCAAATTTGACCACACACACCCAATGGTCTCTCCGTCACATTACATTACGGCACTCGATCTCGCGTCCGCAGCAACACGGCAAACCAAGCAGCCTCTATTGTAGTTTTTTTTATATCTCACAACAAGCATCATGTTAAGTAGAAGACAGTCAGAAAACACCTGGTAAGGCCGAGGGTCCGCCCATGCTTGTCAGCCTGAGGGGGTCACAGTAATCTGCAATGGTCTGGGGATTGGGATTTCAGTTTGAACTAAAATCAATCTATGTATTAGGCAGACAAAGAGCAGCCAGCCATCCCGTTTGAAATGAAGCCAGAATGAGATAAAAGTTTAATGCAAATGCACTTTTGAGTGATAGATTTTGAGGCTACTAGTGTAGGCTTCAAATATGCGGTCGCCACAGAGTGCACGATCAGCCCTTTCTTTCTCTTCCTCCCCCGGCTCCCGCCCACACCAGATGATCGGCCTGTCTCTGAATGAGCAACTCTGAGTCTCCCTCCCCCTCCTGCTGCAGATGTCACTCTCTCTCACACACACACACACACACACACACACACACACACACACACACACGCACACACACACACAGAGCGAGAGAGCGAGAGAGCGAGAGAGAGGCTAAGAGGGTAACCATACGAATCCTTACGCCACCGCTTCCAAAAGCTTTTATCTTTCCATCACACAGGCACCAACACCCTTGACATCACAATGCTGGTTTCTGGGAAGTGGTGCGATGCTGTGGTCACATCAGCTCGGGAGTTCGCAGAGCCCAGAATTCCTCAAGATCAACAGATCACAGGACACGTGTTCCTTCCTGCAGCTTTCCACTAGTCCAAATAAGCCCAAACTGTTGGAGTCGGAATAAAGTTGTTTTACGTGCGTTATTGACACCATGACAAGATAACAGAAGGCACGTTAGAGGATCGGTTAAGAAACCGAATGCTATGCTAACCACGCTTGTTCAAAACCTTCTCAAACATGTTCGATCAGTTTGCTCCATCTGCCACACAGATCCAAAGATACACCAACCTCACTTTTTCAGTCCCAATTCAGATTCCACTGTGGAGCACTAATCTGTTGCACCATTATTTAATAATTGGATTATTAAAATAATGAATCCCACACACTGACAACATGGTCTTCAAACCCAAACTCCTTACGAAAAGGAGACAACACAAGTACATGTGTGCAAATAAAAAAAGGTAACGATAATTGAATAAATCGCCACCACTGTCATAATAACTTCCCCCCTTTAAATCAATGCTAGCCAGATATCAGCATATCACTACATTAACCAATGTTTTTACTTTTTTCAATTGAATTAGGAATTAGATTTTCATCCAAAAATAAAGAGATTTCTTAATTTACCAAAACTGAATAAACTTGATTAAAGAAATTTAATAACGTCGCAAAGCAGATTTGGGCTTTGTTCCTGATATACATCAGTAACATTTAAGTATTTGAACGACATGGAAGATCTTACTCGGCAATATGTTGGTAGATAAATGTGTTTCATTACTTATTATATAATTCTTGTTCATTGTCACATGTAAATGTGAGCGGGACTATTCGGTTCATTTAGATGGTTTGGGGGTTAGAGGGTCGTCAACACAGAGAACCCACACCTTCACTAAGCGAGAAAACACTCGAGTAAAAAAAAGCTAGGAATGTTAGGTACTGACCAAGGCCTTCTGTGATGGAGGAAGAAAGTGTTGAACGCATAAGATCTGTCCATCGTGAACAGATCTTCACCATCATTGTAATAACATTACAAGCGGCCCAATAGACCAAAACCAATTAGTGTTAAAGCAATTAGTGACCAGAGGAATGAGCGATCAAGCAACTTCTTTATATTCCTAGCGGCCCTGTAATTTTAACCTGCTCCAACCTTTGATCCTGTCAGTGACGAATGCCCTTTGACCTCCAGCTAAACAGTCACCTCCCAAAATACCTGCAGGCAGATCACCTGAGTAAAAGCTTGCAGGACGAGAATGATGCACAAGCCTGTGGATTTCCAAATGTTCAAAGCGGCTTCAGAGGGACACTCATGGAAAACCCGAATCCTTCAGACAAAGTGGATATTTTATATCATCCTGTAAAACATAAGGCTGATAGAGAGGGTGCTTCACTCATTTGTGCTATTATACTTAACGGTAGTGGTGTAACTGTAATAGATCTGTCTTGAAATGATTGTGTCAATATGACGTTTTCAAATGCAATCCCTTAAAATCTAACTTTTGCTGAGATACCTGAATAATTACAATTGATTGAAGACCAATAGCAATACAAGGCCTTGTTTACACTAATGGTATACCAAGCATCATTCCCCCATAATACTACAGAGAAAGTGAATATCTATTGCAATTTTCAAAGTCATCCGGACGTTGAAATTAAACAAAGCTGGACATGGTGGCAGGATGGATGGATGATAATTAGGGGTGTAACGATTCAGCTGTTACATCGATTTATATTCCTCCGATCCAACTACATCGATCTGTGCTCGGTGAGTTGGCCATATGGACGACATGTATCGATCTAACATCGATTTAAAATGTAATAAATCAATTGTCTCGATACAAGGAAATAACCCGTTGGATTTAAGCACGTCAGACTTTTTTCTTAGCACTTTTAATGATAAAGGCTGTCGCGGACTGAGCCGTGACGTGCTCACGCAGTACGCAGGTCCCGCCGTCCCGAGCCCTGATTCAACTTTCCGGTTTCACGGCAAATCTGAGGGGATGCTCCACAAGGGTTGAAATAACGGGGGGGGGGGGTTTTGGGGGGTTGGTAGGGGGAAACCATTATTGCAGGGGTGTTTTTTGTGAATTTCACCAATACAGGTTTTTTCTTCTACAGCAGTGTTTGCACTTTATTCAAATAAAATGTGAATGCATTTGCCATTCATGGTTGTTTACTTTTTATTTATATTCATAATTAATTGATACCTGATTCCATTACAAGAAACGACAGGAATCTAGGAAATTTAGGAATTTTTGGCTAAAAAGTTACTGAATCGATTTCAAGTCATTGAATCGGATCGTATCGTTTTAAATTAACCAATATCGTCCTTGAATCGTATCGACAACCATGAATCGTGATCGAATCGAGTCGTTGTTAAAAACTAATCGTTACACCCCTAATGATAATCATTGTGTTAAGGTCAGAAATGTCCGTTTCCTCACCATACATCTTCCCCTCGTCAGAAAGTATGATCTTCCTCCTGCCGCAGGGAGGGTATATGGCCAGAGCCTCGTGGAAGCTCTGCTCAATGTCTGGACTCCACACTCCCTCGGGGTCGCCGTCCAATCCACGGTCCGCCCCATCTCCCGCTCCTTCTCCTTCGCCGCCGTCCTCTTGCGCCCCATCAGGGCTGCCACGGCAACTCCACTCCGACGCAATGATGACGGCTTGTGACCACAACACACCTGGAACAAAAAAGGAAAATACTTTTCCATCTTATGTTTTTGCTATGAATGTTAAATCTTCTGCTCTCCGAAGGCATGCAGTTTACCACGACACTAGCAAATCATGTATCACTCAAAATGAATAGTACTTTTTAATAAAACAATGGCTCCTAGATCTACACATGGAGGTAGGAGAAAAAAGCAGCGTTTATATTTAGAGATAGGATTCCTTTATCAATCTCCTATAAGGGAAATTTGGGTGTTGCAGCAGCTCAAGCACAGAGACAGATTTAAGTGAAATGTTTTTGTTTTACAGTCTCAACTGCTGCTCTCAGTTGACTGAATGAGCTGCCCAGCTGTTCCTCGTGGAGGCTGAGGGGGATTGTCCATTGTGCTGCCAATTTTGACTGCTGAAATGACAACTGTGGCCGGCATATTTTAGCTTTAGCTAGCCACCTAAATGATCTAGCGTTAGCGATTCTATTTGGCACTTTTTAATACAAGCATGTGACAGCTACATGAAATAGTTAAAGGCTATCAGTTTTTTTTTTGTAGACGTATACGTATGCAGTACTATAGTAAACGTGAAACGGGGATCTTTTAGGTTTAGTGCCGATAGCCTCGTTGAGATGGACTGGTTCAAATTCAGTGGACAGGTGATTTATTTATAAGAAAATATTCATGTTTGATCCCCATATGACCTTCAGAATGTCATTTTACAACCCTGTCTCACTGATACATTTGATAAATATAATAATCAAGATTTTTCCTTCCATAGAGAAAACATTACACCAAAATATGTACTACAATGTGAGCAAAAATCAGTATTTGTTTTTCTAGCTGCCAAACTTAAATTGAACGGCATTGCAATCAGGTTTAAATAAATTGCAAAATGCAGCAATTACAGCAATCCACAACCGCCAAAGCTATATAAACAAAATGCATTGCTATGGTTAAAATGTTTTTTTTTTGCATCTTCAACCAATGAAGATGCAGCTCTTTAATAGGCCAAAAATAAAAAAATCTGTGTTTTGTTGCTATAGACATGAAAACCCATTAATTTTAAATGCAAAACAACATTAAAATACAGTCAAGTTGAAACTCCTGACTGGACATTTTAGTTTATGTTGAACTGAGCGAATGTGGTATCAGCACTGAACCACACATGCCATGGTTATCAATAGAAGTACATTCAATCCTGTAAGTTTTGAACCAGGCCAGCAACAGGCAGGTCAATAAATTCAAAAGAGTGGTCAAACGTGCTGTTCAAATCAGACAAATGGCGACCGACAGACGGGACCTGGATTAATTTCGCAGCTGCCAAAAGCTACGGCAGATTTCCTGCACTCCACAGAAAAGTGAGAGATCAGATTCATCCGGCGTTGTTTACAGTCTCCACGTACACAGGGTGTATTCATAGCCCTGGCATCGGGCGGTTATAGACGTGACAAAATAAATGTACAAAGACAACAGCCATGGACTATGAAGACACCACCAGTTGATCAAGCTAATATGATTACACCGCTTAGTGCAGATTATCATTTTCATACAACAAAACTATTTAAAAAAAAAAAAAGAGGAGGATGCTCCCAGTCTCCTCAAACACGTGCACACGTATGCAACGTGAATGTTGCCGGGTGTAATGCTTTCCAGAGTGTGGCTAGCATTGGTCCGTGCCACAGAGCAACCACAGAGGATCAGTGCGGTTGCGAGAGCTTCCCCAGCTGGGGTGGGCTTCTTGCACACTCTGCTCGGGGCCTTCCCAGTTTGAATCACTGCCCTGGGGGCTGTGCTGTTGCCATAGCGATCAGACGGGCCCTTGTGAGATGGGGGGGGGGGTTTAGCAATGGCTGAAGCCAAACCGTGGTTTTAAGCAGAAAAGAAACTTTTGATCTGTAAGAAGTTAGCAGCGGGGAAGATGTTTAGACACTCGCAGTGCCAGGATGATGTGATCATTTCAGATCTACCAGACTTCTGACAAATCTTTGCTGGTTAGTTATTGCAAAATCATGGCTTACCACCAATCAAAGATGGAAAGAAACACAACGTTACCCGTTAACTACTCAATGGAACTAGTTAACTACTAGGAACTCAATCCTCCTGCTACAAGTACAACGGAAAGCCACTTAAAAAGCAAAGAAGGAAACCAGAAAGTGTCTTTTCAGTGCACGATTCGGATTACACCAAACAATCCCCTCCAGTACAGGGCCCAACAGGTTTTCAATGCTTACATTTCTTCACGTGTGGTTTAATAAGCTTGGAGCAAACGTGTCCCCCGCATATGCCAATGGCAAAGAAATTGATTGAAAGGGATTTTTATGGAAACGTTAATTTAGCCAACATTGGTCTCACATTGCAACTTTGGCATCTCACAGCTCACCGGCGGTGGTGTTGCGACGTTGGGACATTGTGCACTGAAGGCACAACTTCAGTCGGTTTCAATATAGCTCCCGTTGGCCTAAAGGTCAGATGTTCAGTGCAGAGAAGCCAAGGCATTGAGCTAAATAAAGCTATGAGCTCAGCTAACATTGACAAGAGACACGCACGTTACGGCCTGCCTTTATGCTCCAACAGGAACAGTGACATTACGATCAACTCATCACAGTATTTTCAGATGAACACGGCCACCTCAGCTGACTACTACTACTACTAGTTACTACTAAAGTTACTACCAACTCATACGCCTGTGGGTTTAAGATAGCACATCGATCAGACTTTGTCTTCGTACGAGTCTAAAGATTAACGTTAGTTCTTAGTCATGATGTTCGTCCTGAAAACGAACAAAAGGTGTTTCTTTTTCCTTCCTCTTGTGTTTTCGGTTGAACTCGTAAAACCAGTCTCACGTGTTTGGGGACACTTTTAAAAACACGTAAAGAATTTTATCAGCTAGCACGTAACGTTTGGGGCTAGCTAGGAGAGAGGGAGAGAGAGAGAGAGAGAAAAAAAACAAATCACACTCAACGGTTCGAAGCCGTCTGGCCAACTGTGAGTTGGCAAAAATCAGCATTTTATCCAAAATGTGGAAAAAAACTAGACTCATATGTTGTTATAAAACCGTAAACCCACAAAAAGTGCAAGAAACGGCGTGGTTTTCGATAGTTCAGCGGATATTTTACAGACGAGCGCCCCGATAACACTCGAGCTGGCATGCTAGCTAGTTAGCTTGAAAGCTAATAATACCTAAAAAAAAAACTCCAAACAAAGTCCGAGAGACGCCTGAAAAAAACAGCGAACCCACGGCGACGAGGGGCCGGTTGAATGAAAGAAAGGGGGAACCCACCGCTAAACACGAGACACTCCGATTCAGCGAAGCGGCAGTGGGGAAAATGCGAAAAATGTCAAATATCCCAAAACTTCCCAGGCACACGCGAAGCGAAGCAGCTGCGGCGGCACGAAAGTTTGAGCACACAACAAAGAGGGATCCGCGAGCGCACTCACCTCTTACTACGGCTCCCTCGGCCCGCGGTGACCGGCACGCGCTCTCCTCCGCACGGAGGGGGGTTGGGGGGGGGGTTCGAAAGCGGTTCGGCCGTATGGATCGCGAGTATTTCCCTCGTTACAAATAGCAGTGTTTGACAGTACAAAAAAAAAGGCGGAATGCCAAGTGTGAGTTTGGTATGAAATCAACGCGCGGAGGGAAGGAGAAAAAAAAAAACGCACAGAGGCGTGGCGTCGGAACACGCGCACACGCAAAAGTTTTTTGGGTGTCCCAACGCAAACTCCTCCCATGACACCGGACTCCTGGTGGAAGAGGGACAGGCGGGGATGGTGGTGTTTTTTTTTTGTTTTTTTTTAGGTACTGCGTGTAATTCCTAGATTATTGAGTTCAATGGAATGACGATGCAGCACATCCTGCGCCTTGAAAATTACTTTCGGTTAAATTAGTAAGTGTGATTGTCTTACAGTCCACAATTACTTATTTGGATAATATACATGGTGCATTAATTTAAAACGTGTATGCCATCTTGGTTTATAGGAACTCTATCAGTCCATGAACCATACACGTAATGTACTAAATACATATTTACATTGTTTTCACAAGAAGAAACGTGTATTTTGAATTCCTTCTTATGACACATTACATATTGTGAAACTACGTACTGCATAACGACGTGCTGGGATACTCAGGTGGGGGCTGACAAAGCTGCTCAGGGATTTAGATAGGCTTGGCTAAGCCCTGGTTAATGATTTACATCACCTACAGTATTATTCTCCTATATTGACAAGAAGGAGAGGAATAAGAAAAGGCCCTGTTCATGCAGCCAAGATGTAACAGTGAATCTATTGTAAAAGGACATGTTATGGGGTCTGGATGAAAAACACTATCAAAGACATTTAATCAACACCTTGAATCCCAACAAGCCCCTCATCGTGTTTAATGGTACAGAGTCCATTCTAATATCTGACATTCTGATATCTGAGCCCAAGTTACATCTGTTTCCAACAGTTTGAGTTGGATCAGAGGTGATCAGCGAGCAGTGTTGCTGGAGTCCCAACATCAATCCAATATATTTAAGACTCACTTGCTTTCTGCACCTTTATGAAAATGCTGTTTTCACCTTCTTGATGTCCCATCTGAATGATGTCGTCCCTGCATATGGCCACTAGAGGGCATTATTATCAATCATATACTACTGATAAATAAAACAGTAGATGCCATTAACAACCAATACGGAAGCTTTTTTTGGGGGGGTAAATGTTTTATTGGGGTTAATATCTCTGAATTTCTGAAACAAAGTATCATGTAGTTGGATAATGACAAATATCCCATACCACATTTTTTGATGGTTAACACTATTATATTGGAACAAACAATAGTGATAAAAGTAATTATGTCGATAGTGATGGCCAACCAGCCACAAGGCATCAGAGTTAAAGAGATATACAGGTTCTGAAATGGTGCAATGACCTCCTCAATGACATCAGGACAACAGAAAGTTTATACAGCATCCGACTCAAACTAAAGACCCACCTCTACCAACTATACCTGGACTAGGTAGAACTTTAATAGCACTTACTTATAGCACTTTGTAGTCTCGCGTTCTTGACGATATTTTACTTACTTAATTATTGCTGTTGTAGTTTAATGCACTTGTTGCTCCGGACAAAAGCGTCAACTGATGAAAAATGTAAATGTAAGTAGTTGACAGATTTCCTCAGGTGGATTTCCAACATGTACAAACATGTCTATGCACACCAGCCTTTACAAAGTCAAACGCGCACACACATAAATAATAAACAAGCATTGCTCTGCAAAAAAAGTAAGATCATGCATGTACACACGTTTCCCCCTAGATGGCGCACTTTATCTAACTAGAGTGAAACCTGTTCCTTATGGAAGTTTAACATATGAGTTGGTGACAGAAGAATCATATCGTGTATGTTTTATGAGCAGACTTGCGTTTAATTATTAATCTTACTATGTATCCTCTGTTAGGGAAGAAGGTTAAAAAGAAAAAGAAATTATAGCAATAGCCAATCAGAGCAAAGCAAAACAAAAAAACGCCATCACCCTCTCAACAGACGGGCGCTTATATGACCCAAGTCATAGTCTGTCAAAAAGTAGCTAACGCTAAAATGCATCAGCGTACGTCCTACGCGGCTTGTACCAGGTAAGCAGTAGGTCAATTTATCTCTAATTTATTAATATTCTAACGCATATTTTGCTTAGGTTTTACCTACGGACCCCCCCTGTTGGTAAACTTAAAATTAGACAAGCTAGTAGCTTTTAGCTTAACGTTAGCTAAGAATAACTTCTTTATTAAATGCTTTACACACTTAACACCCTTTGATTTCAGGCGGCAACAGAAATTGTGCAAATCCTATTTTCCCCAGATTAATTAGCTAATTTCAGTCAATTGTTGTTGTATTTTATTCAGTTCATCAATAACTTGCTCCACATATGCTTTTATTGCTATATTTTTTTTACTTGAATACATAAATATTCCCTTATTATTGTAGTACTGAACACATTTTACTTGCATGTCTTAACAAATTAGCAATATGTGGGCATATAGATAAATAATTAAGGCAGTTATGTTGGAAGAGCAGTGGAAATAAGTTTACCTTTATTTTAAGTTTAAAAAAGAGAAACACTGAAATAACAATGATGTAATTAACTATTGCTTTTTTCCGTCACGTCACTAGATGCCATTAAAGGTAAGTTAAATCTATAGTTACGAGTGGAATGAATTCACCTTTTCTGGAAAAACCCCTTAGTGCAAAGTTGAGGTGAGTAAATCATTTACAATATTCACGTGTGCATCAGTGTACTCATGCAATGAAACAGAGACTCCTTTTAGCTTTATCTTTTTTAATCAATGTAAATATTTGCTCTCAAGACCTCGCAGTGCATGTGTAAATCTGTCTGCATGGAGCTGCCAGTTATTGCTAACCAGCAGAGATAACAAAGTGAGTGTGTCCCTGTGTGAACCGGGCGTGAGCACCAAACCCCGCCGTTATCACACTGTCACATTCAGTTTAACGCAGACTAACACCAAACCTGTGGCGACTGCGTCGTCCACAAGCTCTGCTCGAAGTCGCCATTAGTCTGCACTAGACCTTCCGTGTTGTGCTTCACTTTTAGCTTATCACGAATACTGAAGCCCCGTCACCAGCGTCTCTCTTCCTGTATGAAATAGTAATGGCTGCGGTGCATTCACGGTACATCTGCTGCCGCAGCACAGTTTGGCTGTGACTATATTTGTCCTCCCCTCCTTTTCTCTCTCTCTTGCAAGGGGACAGGCAGAGTCAAGTGTTGGACGATGGCCAAAAGAGGCCGGCCCGCCGTGCAGCTGAAACTTTTACAAGCCAAGCAGGAAGAGAGACAAGGCGAGCGATCAATGCAAGAAGAAAAGGAAGAAAAGAAAAAGTGTATTTGCATGTATTTGTCCGCCTTCATTGCTGGGGGGGCTGGATGACAGGACGGGAGTAAGGGTGGGAGGGCGGGAGGAGGGGTGGGGGGGGGACATTGAGTTCAGAGAGTTCAGCTGAGGAGAGAAATAAATGAATAAACAACAAAGGAGACGTGACGTCAGGCTGAAGGGGCTGTCCAACCTGCTGGCTGAATCTGAGCCTCCATCCAAGAACCCGATTGTTCGCACCATGTGTGT
Organism: Apeltes quadracus; assembly: GCA_021346845.1. NCBI lineage: Eukaryota > Metazoa > Chordata > Actinopteri > Perciformes > Gasterosteidae > Apeltes > Apeltes quadracus. The sequence goes on along the minus strand of CM037928.1, from coordinate 8,098,682 downwards.
GCGTGCGTGCCTGTGTACAGTATGAATGTGTGTGTGTGTATGGTGGGGGGGGGGGGTCCATTGTCCTATCTTTGTGAAAAGACTGGTGTGGAGTTTAAGCAGGGAAGCTGGACTTTTGTGGTCTGTTTTATATCCGTGGTGAGTGTTTGAGGACGGACTGGGAGAAACCCTTAGAAAATGTGCGGGTTTGTGTGTATGTGTGCGTTTGGTCAGTTTAAGGACGAAATAGCTGAGTTATTACAGCAGCTGTGACGAGGAATCAACTGTTTAAAAGTATAAAGTAAGTTTAAAAGAAGAGAGGGTTTGTTGTTTGTTCTGATTGGTCGGCTCGGCCCGGGACACCCGCTCGAACTCCAGGGATTGGGTCGCCACATGGGCCATTTATGAACAGATGGATTTGTGTTTTCTCTCCTCATGATTGGGGTCATCAAGAGGCAACAGCTCGCTGATCCGAGATCTGCAGGCGTTCCAACTGACGGGCTGGTTTGCCAAAGCAGAGGGAGACGCGGGAGAGACGCCAACGGCTGTGGAAAAGAGAAAGTGACATTCTGTGAAATACCCTCCCTCCTCTCCCATTGATCCATTTAGTTTAACCCTTTCAAGCCCCTCCCACCGGCGAGGGCAGAAATGACCCCCGATGCAGGGAGAGGACCAATTTTAAGAACGATGGAAGGGCGACGCAGGGAAACGCGGGCAGAATGAGGATTTTTTTAGGAAAAAGACACTGTCGGTTTAGAGTTTGAATCTCATCAAGTATGGCCTTTTTTTTTTCTCCAATCCGTTGATTGTAAAAATGTGTTAGCGGGGAAGAATAGGGCAGAGGTGCTTGTATTCCTTTCCATCTGCCTGTGCCTGCCGGATGCAATAAGCACAGGACAGGCTTTTGGATGTTGGATAATGGACATACGGATCATCAGAAGGCGCCCGGCTGCTGTCCGGCTGCTTTGTGTGGCGGCGTCACGACAGCTTCTCCTCTGTCTTTTTATTGTCTGTTTGTGTCTCACTAACTCTTTTTCCTCGGACTCCTCCTCTTTCTGTTCCTCCTCTCGCTCTCTCTGTCTCTCTCGCTCGCTACAGCATGTCCCTCCCTTCCGCTTTCTGTCTCTACACCACCCCCCGCCCTCCTCCCCTCCTTCCCTCGCCCTTCCCTCTTGGCAGCAGTGCCAAAGTGGGCAGGCGGACCGAGGCAAACACGGCACAGGGCAGAGCAGAGGGCGATCCGAAGGCTGGCGCATTGATTATGTGTACGTTTGACTTTTTATTTTTTTTAAAGTGTCCTCCTCGCCGTACGCCTGCGTGTGCTTGTCTCTGTTTTTGGTCACACTTCACTGCAATTACCGTGAGTCTTTTTTTGGAAGTCCTGTTTTCTCTCTTTTTTTCCCGTTGTGCTCATTGCGTGGCTCGTGTGCGTTCTCTGTGTGTGTGTGTGTGTGTGTGTGTGTGTGCGTTCCAGGGCTGTGTGTGTGTGAGAGCAGACGTCCCTCTGTCACCCCGTGTGCGGACAGACGCACTCACGCCAGTAGGAGGGGATTGTGGGAAAAGGGGTGTAGCTCTCAGAGGGTGTGCTCTGCTCCTCTCTTTTCCCTTCTTCCCGCCATCACGGCCCTCTTCTCCTGCAGCCCTCTGGCCCGGCCCGCCGCTTACGTACGGGCTCCAGGTATTTGCCTTTTTTTCATCCCGCGACACCGCGTCCCATCTCTCGCGCGGCCCCGCAATCTTCCACCTTCGGTCCCTCTCGCCCTCCTCTCGGTCCTCCGTCGCTGTCTCCCTCCTCCCCGCGCGTGTCTACCGTCGTCAGTTGCCACGCTGCAGTCCGCCCGCCGCCATTTTGGCCGTACGGCCATGGCAGCAGAAACTTTTCTGGAGCGCCGAGGGACTCCTCGACTCCCCGCTGACCATCTCCTTTCTCTTTTTCTTCCTTCTCTCTGTCCCCGTCCTCCTCTCCCTCTCCCCTCTCTGCCTCCAGCCGGCTCTGACAAGGGGGGGCAAACTCTCTGTGGCTTTTTTCGTATCCAAACAGGTGTCTCTTTGTGGGAGGAAGGACGGGCCTCTGGCGGGGGGTTGCTTTCTGACCTCAGAGGGCGGATGGCGCCGCAGAGCCGTAGCGACAGGACGAGCGAAGACCCTCGTCGCGTCTCTTATCGCGCAGAGCGGTTAGGATTGCTAGAATACGGCAGGCGTTGACCCCGTTTGCCTTCACTTGGCTGTTTGCACGTTCTGCCGCTGTTTGAGCTCAGGTACGTGTCGGGTGTGTGACGGGGACCAGCCAGTTTTTTTCGCGTGAGGTTTGTCCTGCCGCGATCGGGAGGCGGGGCGGTTTGGTAGAAGGTGGCAACTGTAATGTTTGACTTGACACGGCGAGTCAGAGGCGGCGGCACATGATACTTTGCACTTCAGGCGAAACCGAGGCAGGAGTGAAACCGAGGTTAAACAGACGACCCCGTCAAAAAAAAAAAAAAAAAGGTCAGTGCTGCTGTGCAGTTGTTTGTTATTGTGTCGGTAAAGCTGTTGTTCTCTTTTCACCAGCGCCACCCGAAAAAGAACAAAACTAGAAACGTTAACAGCACAACATTAGTCTGATTGACTTTAATCTCACTCACGTCGCGCTGCGTATAGAGAGTACAGTCTCATGCCAGTGGGCAGAATTAAGAAAATAATTGGTTCATTCATAAAAAGAGAATGTGTGAAACCGTCAACAACCGATATGATCATTTCACCTATTTTTGGATTGAAAAGTCAATGCAGATTGAATGATCTAACAAACCTGCATATTCCATGTTCTATCGAGACTCTTAACATGACTGCTTACTATTAATACTGTATCTGGATCTAAATGAGGGTTGGTGTTAAGATGGCGTCTTCGTGCCACGTGTTTATGAAACAGTGAATACGGGCAGACCTTCAACATGCCCCTCACCGTCACCACATCTCGCGTGCTACTCCTCATTCCCCTGCATTGCCAGCGAGGACATTAGGCAGCAGAAAGAGTTTACAAAAAACAAAAGAGCAACCTCTCCTAATGAGACATGTGTCCATGTGACAGAGGAAAATGTTAGAGAACGAGAGAAGGAGGGTTATAGAGACCAAATGAGAGGTAGGAGTAGGAGAGCTCTTTCCCCGCCCCTCTCTTATCCCCAGATGAACTTATTGTGTTGCCTCATAATGTTTCTGAGTTTTTCTACTAGAGGCAGTCAGGCTAACTTCCTGCATTCAGCCTCAACGTAGCTGATTGGTTGATATCTCGGCTGACCAGCTGCAGTTTGCAGCGAAGGCAACAGGAAGTCTCTCTTCTCGTGCAGGAAGCGGCAGCTGTTTCATCCTGACCTGCACCACTTTGCACTCTCGCACGCACAGTTCACTTCGTATACTTGCACAGTAATATGACTGCACACCCTCTGTGTGTGTTTGTGTGGCTTGTTCTACGAGGCATTAGTGTATCCTATAATATGTAGGCAGGTAGCAACACTTGGCATCTCAGCCATCAGAAACATTTAACAACCATAAGTTGTAAATCAGAACATCAGCAAATGTAGATAGGTCGAAAAAGAAGTGGGGTTAGAGAGAAAATGATCCCAAAACTTAGACCTACATTTTCCTAGATAAACATCTGGTCCTGTGAATAATTTGATGGTATACTTTAAGTAATACTCTCTCAGGTATTGTCTACATTACATTACATGTCATTTAGCAGACGCTTATATCCAGAACGACTTAGAATAAGTGCATTTCAACCATCGGGATACGAACTCAAAGAACAAGAAACAACAAAGTACTTTCCACCAAAAAAAAGTGGTCCAGGTTTCTTTATCTATCAACTCTTATCCACCTGACCTATATATATATTTGTATATTTTTTGTATGCATATTTATATATAGAAATCATATATCCCAAACGCTATAGAATTCTGTACATACATTTTTTAATATCTGTGTGTGTGTGTGTGTATATATATATATATATATATATATATATATATATATATATATATATATATATATATACACCAATACAGACAGAAGTGGAATCAAATGGATTTTATGCAGTAGATAATCCCTTCGATTTGTTTAATTATGATTGAGTATGTCGGGATCAGGTCAGGAAACGGTGTCCTGCTGACCGTTTGGGAGTGAGTACACATGGCTTCATACTTCTGCACACATGCACACATGTGAGCACGAGCCTGTTGTTTGCGCTCGGTTAATGAGGATGCAGAGAAGATCAGGGTGAGCACCGTGCCAAGTGAGCGTGGAGGAGGCTCATCCATCGTCCTGTAATGTAATAAGGAATTCCTTCAGGGGAGGGGCAAGATCAAAAGCAGGTATGATGAAACCCTACACAGCTCTTTGGTAAAGATCAGCCTTCTTTTTGGTGTCTGCCAGATGCCTTTTCTTCTCCAGAATAAGACATGGCACGAGTAAGACGAGACATCCGCTTGCGTCTTTTTGACTGTGGGAAATATCTGTCCTTGCCATTTATTTTGTGGCACACTCCGTCTGCCAACTCCAGCTCCCCCACCGCGCCTCCTCCTCCTTCTCCTCCTCCTCCTTGCCCACCATCACCGACTCCTTCCTCCCTCATTGAAATTCTGCCTGGCACACAGACACTGCCCATTATTGGCACAAAGCTCAGGGAGTAAGAGAGGGAGAGGGAGCCGGAGAAACACACAAGAACCCGCACCACTCGTCTGGTGCCCCCTCCGATGTGTCTGCCAAGCATTCATCATTCATCATCCCATCCCGCGGACCGAGGGACCGGGCCATCCAATAGGTATATATACTGCTGCGAGGATCCGCTCCGTTTCAGAGGAGATTTTGTTGGCAACGGAGCGTGTTGTGTGTGTTTGGGGATTCGCTGTGTGTTTACACTGTTTGTATTAGGCGCGGAAGGACTCCCAAGATAAAGCATCCTTACATGGCGTTGCGTTAGAAAGCTACGGCCTATTGCTTCTCCGACAGTTTTTCCGTTTCAGCGCAGCAGATTAACGTTACACGTTTTGAAAACCTAAGTCCTTGTAATTCGTGTAATTTCAGGCAGCCATTTTGATGTCTTAACTTTGACAAGTGGATTTGTTGAATCATTTCATCCGACTGTCTTGTGTTTCTGTAGGTGTTGACTTTAAAGATCCATTCAATAGTGGTGGCAGTGTTGTGAAAAGGAATCATTTCAATCAAATATTGTGTGTTGCTTGTGTCAACAGTCAGGTAGAAGCTTTAGATACTGTTGCTGTGCATTTATTTTTATAGATAAAGACCAGAGTTTCCAGAGTAACTGTCACCGTCAAGAAAGCAGGAAACGGTCCCAAGTAAAAAAAAGACACATCCTGTTTCGCAGAACAGGTTTCTCAAAGGGCAAGCGAGGACACGGTCGGTGTTTCTCAGCCCACACAAAATGCTGCGAATACACAATCTGATGAGGTTAAATCAGTGAGACAAATGTCTTCATCTATTCTTCCAAGATCCTCTCAGCTGCCCCACCGGCTGGAGGCTCATTTATTTTGGAGAAAATAATTTGCCCCAGCTGAGCCATGTGTGCCCCTTCCACGTGCCACGGACAAAGTCCGCAATCACAGACGACCTATAGAGCTCACAGGACACACCGGGTTTGGCCTCCGTGTTTCCACAACAATGGAGAACTGTACTGGGTCTTAATTTGTACTTAGAATGGCTCCTATGTGTAACAAATCTGCTGATTTGACGAAATTGCGCTTTCTCGTTTCTCGTTCTCTGAGTTTGTATCCCTGTGGTCGAAATGCACTTATTGTAAGTCGCTTTGGATAAAAGCCTCAGCTAAATGACACGTAATGCAATGCAATGTAACCCAGAAGCGCCGAATTTCCCACAAGAATTGAATGTGGAAATGTTTTCCTTTCATTCAAGGCCATGCTCAGATGGCCTGTTAAATCTTTATTAATTTGACGCCCCTCCCCTCCCTACGCCGCCTCCCCACGCCCCCCACCCCCGTACGCTGCGTCATATCGCTTCAGTCTGCCTTCCAAAAACAGCTCCGCTCAGGGTGCGTTTCTCGGCTTGTGGAACCGTCACCGGCGCGGTGGTCAGACTTGGGCGTCGGGCCAACACCCCCCCCCTCCCCTCCGTTCTGTGTGTCTAGTTTTCTGTAATCAGTCTAGCAGAGTCCACTGCACGCTGACTACGGGCTGGTCGGGACCAAGTCTAAGGGGGTTCTGGCCGTGTGTTAATTTACGCAACGCGTCCTCTGTCTGCCTGAGGCCCGGGCGTGGCATTAACGCCGGCTCATTAGCCCTTCAGTCGCTGCTTTATTAACCTGCTGGCACTCGCATACCTTTATCCCACAAGACGAGGAGCCAAGTCATTCTTAGTCAAATTAATAAAAGTGCTGAACTTGTTTACCGGGCCAAAGCCGAGCTGCTAACGGCGGCAGCGACCTGCCGCGTGTGACCATGCCGTGTTGTTGGAGTTGCTCTCTCACTTTGTACCCTTTAGCTGTGAGTATTCCGCTGGGTCGGTCGGCTTCGTCTCGGTGCTCGGCAAAAAAATTAAAAAATAATGGATTCTCCTGCACCGTTGGAAAGAATAGACCCTCTTTCTTCCCCACGTGAGACGGCGAGCTCCGACCCGAAAAGGTAGACCCTGCAGTGTTTTTAAGCAGGCATAAAATGGCGGATGTGCGAGCCGCCATTTTGTTTCCTTGTTGTGTTTTAGGGGGCAGAATCTCAGTCTTGCGTTCAATCAGAGCCAGCTGGTGGAAGCCATATTTGCAGGCATCTGTGTGTGTACCTCCATCTGAGAGGCAGCAGCAGCAGCCAGCCTACTCAGGGATAGCCCAGTGGAGTGAGCTCAGTTTTTTGGCGAAAACGGACACAAAATTCCTGGCACAGACTCAAGTGGCTCTTTTTTTAGTTTTTCTCTTTTCTATCACATGCCAGAGAAGGCAGTGAGTTGTTTGTTGGGCTTTCACACGTTACCGCTCTTGGTCTCCGATGTCTGCTGGTCTTTGATTTATTTTAATGGAAGCCATTCGTTGGAGAGATTCAGCTCTGCATAAAAAAAGGAGTTGGCTTTATCGGTGACAAAGTGCCACTCCAAATCTTGGTTGTCATGGAGCAGTAGATAGCCATGAATCATGTTTTCTTAACCGTTTTCATTTATACATATAATTTATACATTTATACATGTAAGTATACGTTTTTTATACATATAAGAAATTGATGAGATGGTTGCTCTACTTTCCACATGCACTGAATATGGACACAACAGCCGAAAATGTAATGTGAATAATCCTATATACAATATATTCATAACAACTGAGAGTCCTTCCCACTGACAATTTTTAAATGTATTTTTGACAGAGGAAGAGTAATTCCATTAAAAATAACCCTGCCTGTCTTTTTTTCTTTGCACCAGGAGAGTTCCCTCTGTGGATCTTTGATGTGGAATCGACGTTGATGCTGTCCTTGGGGCTGAGGTAGTAGATTGAATAGTTGTGGGGTTGTGTAACCTCTTTTTGAGATAACTATACAATCTACTGTCTTTCCCAAAGAGACAGCTGAGTCAGCGACTCACCGACTGCCATCTCCGGACGTATCAATCAAGCAATCCCATGTTTCTCAGGTGAAATAGTCCGGTGTTTCCTCACAGGGAGCAAACGTGTGGAGAGTTTGATCTGGGCTCTGTCAGGGTGAGGTAGTAGGTTGTATAGTTTGGTGGGTGGGATTGCACCCTGCTCCGGTGATAACTATACAGTCTATTGCCTTCCCCGAGGAGTTCACTGAACACGTGGGAAAGCGCAACACACTCTCGTGACAGCGACGCAGATTTCACGAAATAAAGAGCAAGAATGATATGTAAACATCAATAAAATCAGTTGAATGAATGAGGGTATTGTTTGTGGCTTGTGTGGTGTCATGGTTTGTGTACGACAGCAGCCGAAGGGTGTGTTAGTCTACAGCCCCCTCTGGTGGAAACGGATGAGCTTTGACTTCTATAAAGTTTGCATACAAACATTAGGCAAACAAATACCATACTGGATTCTAATGGCTGATGTTCTGCTTCAATACTTTTAATTTTTTTTCCGTTTTCTTCAAACCAAACGCTGCTCTCCTTTGTTTGATCCACACATCTATGTGGGATTGGCTAGACTGCCTGTTATTTATTGGCAAACTTGCTTGTCTCCATGGCAACAGTTCAGCCTGGTGCCTCCATATTTGATTGTAGGCCTGGTGGATCTTTGGGACGCGACAAGCGTAGACAACAGAGGTGGAGGAGAGGAGAATACCTGAAAAAATGTATTTGTTAAAGTCAGATTTCACTGTAACGGCTGGTAACAACTGTTTTTCAGTGCCGTAAGACATTGAACCTACACCCCCCCCCCCAAACTGCATACTATCTAAGTACTATAGAAGCTCATGTCACTCACAAGTGTAGAGAGCCCCCTGTGTGACAGATTGAGGATCACGAAACAACAGCATGCAGTTCATCAGGTGCAGAGGAATCCAGCAGCCGGCGAACCAGGGTCCTCTCCCTGTGCAGAGAGCCTGGCCTTGAGGAATGCTCTCCTCTGAGACGACCCCGCAGGCTCCAGAAGGATTTGTGTTTAGAGTGTGTGTAACCAGAGGTATCGGTCCACGGCGATATGAGGCAGCTGGGGAGTAGACACAGGTCAGGGGTCACACTTACCCAAGCCATCCGACTGCTCAGCAGCCACGCCCACAGCCAATACCATACGCACGGCACGCACCGCCGGCACATTGCCACGGCAACAGGGCAAAGCAATCATCACTTGCAGTACTGTGTAAGCCACCTAGCTCCACTCAGCCTTCACTGAAGATGAAGGCCGGGGGAGACAGAGAAGCTGTGAAGTTTTATGCAGCAGGTTTGTGGGTAAGAAGAATCGATTCCACCGGAACATCAAGTCCATCATAATCCTGTGGTTGTTGATGAGATGGTTAACAGCTTCCTGCTTTCATTTCAATGATCAGAATTACATCGACCAGGAGGGTTTTTTTACCCACCTGGGATGCGATTCTGTGTGCACACACACACACACACCAGGGATTCACTCCGTAGGGACGGCATCTCTATTTCATCGGTGTGTGAGAAATATTTTCTGCCTCGGAAGAGGAGAGGGCCACTGAATGAGCCACGTCATATTTCTTTACACAACAGGTGTGTTTTAGATAACTTACTCCTTCACAACCATTGAGACTATAATGAGCATATATACAATGACAACTAAAGCTAAATGTTGAAGGCTCTATGTGCTCCTGTGTAGTTTGAGGAATCATAATGCATCATTTTTTATAAGTTGATCATGTTGATTTAGCAAATCAAAATCTGCAAAGCATCTAGTTACCAATGCTGTCCAGTAAATGTAGTGAATTAGAACAAAATGTGCTTAGAAATATAATGTCAAAGCACAGACTTATCCTTCCAGCCTGCTTTGTGCCGACTACTTTGTAACATACCCATGAAACCTCTTGCTATCAGCGTGTGTGTGTGTGTGTGTCCAACCCCATCATTTGACTATGGAAATTCAATTGCTTCAAACATTTCCAATGCGTATGTGTCTGTGTCATACTTTTTCCACTTTTTACATAGCGCCACCAATAAGATTGACAAAAATCTTTATTCCATTGTAGCACGACTTAACAAAAACACATAATGTTAACACAACCTAATTTTGTTATATCTGCTGAATGTCTGCAATACAGAATCACAAAATCAGAAAAACACACATATTTTATGAATGATTTTACTTCTACTTATAAAGTAGATATTACGTAATAACCTTTTCGATTTACATAAGTTTTAATGCCAGTCTGACCTGCAGTGTTTCGTCTTTTGGCTTTTGAAATACTCAGTACTCATTTGTTTGTACAAGCCATAGAATTAAAACCAACAAAAAGGACATTAAAGACGTTTTTAAGCTAAAAACTAAAGTAGACGACTGCACTGTGCTGTATCAGCTCCAAACCTTGCAAGTGCCACTAGAGTTAAACGCTACATAGAAAAAATAAAGCCCTCTACCCGGAGCATTTGGCTCAGACCTGCGGGTGAAGTTGCACTGTAATGGAACAACCATGTGAATATCCATTGTGCTCATTCTATTCCTATGCTTATATAGAGTCTCCAGCATGTGGCCTACACTGTACTTGGGTTTCCTTGCAGGCCTCGCAACGTCTTCTCATCAAACCGGTAGGTGAGCTTCCGCTTCACCTTCTTGATCTCACCGGTGCGGGAGTAGTTCCGTAGCGCGCGGGCCATCTTCTGGTAGGTCATGGTCTTGCGGTTCCCCTTCCGCCGTCCCCACAGTTGCGCCAGGCGCTCCTTGTTCTGGGAGGAGAACTGGAACGTGCCAGAAGAGGACTGGACCCACCAGATGCAGCTCCGCATAGACGGAGTCTGGAGCATCTCAAATAGGAACTGGAACAAACGCTGCCTTCCTCTTTCCTGCCAAAGAGGAAGGGGACGCAGACACACAAATGAGGTAACAAGGACTCCTACGTTTGTCTATTGGTGAACAAGAAACCCAAAAGAGGGATTTGCACTGATTACTGATGTTGTGTGTTTATACCTGTAAGTGGGGCAAGAGGCAGGGAGTCTCTATCATTCCTTCCTCCCCTGTCAGACACTGGTGATGGGGAATCGTGGTATTCCTGGTACTGGGAGCTACTGGACAGCGAGTCCGAGTCAATGTATACAGGCGCCTCGTAGGAACACACAATGCGGCCCTGAAGCAAATGCATATAAATCGTATTAACACACACAAGGAAGTGTGCCTTAAATTGCTCTAAAAGGTAAAAAGGCTTTCATTTACTAAGGGGCTGAGGTCCTTGAACTCACCCATTGGTTTTCATGGGGGCTAGACCAGGCGGGAGGCAGGGCTCGCTCTTCATATTCCTCATTTGGAGTGTGAGAGCCACAGTGCCACTCGTATGGATGCTGACCTGACCAGCTGTTCTCTACGTAGAAATATACAGTCAAATGAACAACGCAAAAATGCACAAGCACCTGCACCATCCCGTCATCATCTCACTGACCTATGATCCTGGTGCCGTGGTGGGAGTGCATCTGTTGCCACACTGTGGCCGGAGGGGAAGCGGGTGTGTGTGCAGGCTGGACCTCCAAGGAGTGTTCCTGCAGGAACTCCTCGATGACCTCCAGGTCAACTTCAGGGCAGGAGGAGGGAGCCACTCGGCTCCAGGCCCCCCGACCGCCGTTCAGTCTGATCTCAGTCACGTACGTCATCTGACCGACACAGGGCAGGACAGAGGCGTTCACAAATCCGGCTTAGCATAATCATGAAAACCCAGTGGTGCCTGATGCAATGAATCACTTTTTCTCAAACATCTGAAGATCAGGGATGCACTCAACATGAAGTATCAATGCGCGGAGTGGTGATCCTTCTTGTATTACACACCCTAATGTCATTCGCATGAGGGAGCTGTATCTGAGGTGTGTGGCTTGTGTTGGTTGTCTTAGGAAAGAGCCAGGTGACAACACTGTGACCATGTGTGTTTAAGTTTGACTGGCAAATATATGCAAGTGTTGGGAGATAACATTCAGGTAACAGTGGTGTGTGGCTTGCCACTCCTACAAACAACCTTTTATCCTCAGCCAACAACAAGATGAGATTTTAGTAGAGTACACTGCATCCGTATCAATGCAGTGTACCCTACTAAAATAATTTAATAATTAATCATGTATCATTACTGAAAAGAACAACCACAGATACATGATTATGAAAACAAAATGGCTCACCATCTCCATTTCAGCCAGCATACTAAAAGGACAACCTGGGAAGAGAAATTACACTTGTGTGACAACAAAGTCAAAACTCACAAGATGAAATGAGAAGTGAAAGAAGCTGTCAAACAATTTCTCCGACTCATCTGACAGGCCGTCAGAAGAGTTAACGGGCAAAACGAGGATATTTGTACCTTGTTAATTCCAAGATGTGTGCTCCTCTGTCTGGTAAAGCCGAGTCGTATCCTCAGGCAGCAGAAGGTGGAGCCATGAATGCCTCAAGTCACCTGTGTGTGATGCCCCACCTGGACGTCACGTCTCTTATAGTCTTTGCACACTTTTGGCCAAACCCCCTTTGGCCAGAAGAGTTATTGGAGTGGGAGGGTTTTACAAAATAATTCTTTATCAATTTCATTCAACAGATAGAGTGAGATAGACTGAGCATGAAGATAATGAGGCTTCATGTTTTTTTTGGCTTTGCAGAAAGACTGAATAATGCTGGAATTACTGAATCTTAACAATAGTTCATAGTGAAGCAGAAATGGACTTACTTTAGGTTTTGAAGAAAACTGAAAAATAAACATAGTTTACACACACTCAGATATTTGCATCACACTCCATTGTAATCTACAACATATATATATATATATATATATATATATATATATATATATGACAGGGTGCGATTTGTGGGGGGGATGAGGGGGATTTCCTCCCCTTGATAGCGATGAATGCAACTTAACTGCTCGCCTCCTTAAACTCTTGAAATCTAACGATCTTCAGTGTCGATACATCAGAGCAGCTGTTCAGGACCCCACCCCCCCTCTCCTCCCCCCCAAAAAATCCCCCCCTCTGCTTTTTTGTCAAATCGCACCCTGTATATAGATATATTTGTTTTGGTTTTATGTGGTTGAGTCCACAAACCTTTCTTTCCATCATGGGACATGTTCACGGAACGTTTATGTGTCTTATAAACGTTACATAACGTTATATATATGATAAATAAATGAGCTTTTCACGACACAGGCCTATACACATAAGCCAAAGGTAATGAGCTGTATTTTAGTCATTATATTTTTTAAATATTGCATTAGAGAATGGTTTCACTTACACAATGTGTTACTGCGTAAAAGTCAGACATTCAATCACTGAATTCTGTGAACATAATTATGTATAAATAAAATAATTAATCATAATCAGCTTTCTGAGGCTGCAACATAAAAATTGTTGTTCTTCATGAAGCATTTGAGGGAAGCCACAGATAACACACCCACATTAACAGCAGACGACTGCTACGTGTCATTTGTTCACGCGTAGATTCCAGTGCACTACTGACACGGCAACATGTGTCCTTCTGGCAGGATCTGAGAAGTTAAGTGATTTCCCCAAAATGTTCTAGTTTTGAGTCTCACTCACAGCAACACAACAAACGTCACCTCACTCAAAGAGCTGCCTGTACAAACAAGTACCGTAGGACAAACCTGGCGCTTTAACAACAAACATGTGGCTGCGATTTGGAGTTCAATGAGATCGAGAACCGATTCTGAAACTGCTGAATCACTTCGCTCGGTGCTCACAGTACGGGGGATGCATCCACAATACGACTTAGACTGAATAGGGATGGAATGCTGGAGGGGAGGCTGCAGCATTCCGGTCCTGCTTCTCCGGAGTAGAGTGCGCATTTCTTATTGTTTAATCTTGGGCAGAGCCAGGCTCCTAGTGAAACAGGAGCATGTACAAGAAATAGTAACCTAAAAATGTAACATAACAGCAATAGCTTTTTACAACCTTGATTGGCTCTGAACATAGCGACTCCTAAAAAAATCGGTGACAAATATGATGATAGCGTAAACCGTGTTTACCTGAGGGGGATCCAGAGGGCAGGTGCTGCGCAGGTGCTATTGCAGGTCAGGACTGCGTTCGAAGTTGTGACTGGCAGATCAGTGTGATGGCCATGAGCTCACGTGCAGAAAAAAAATCAAATAGATGCATGCGTTAAAGCCATGCGTGGGATACTCAGATATGTAAATAAGGCAAAGAGAAGCTTCATTCTCTGCAAAGTTAGACATCACTACACGTTATCTATATATTGCTAATAGTTGTTTTATCTGAAAGACATCATTTCCCCTTAAAAATAAGCTTTGGACACAAATATGCTTTACCTTATAAGCAGTCATAATAAATCTGAATGTAGCGCCACACTGATGATATATGACATGTTTGCAGGGAGCGGCTATTATAGGTCCTGTGTTGTACTCGCGGGCTATCACCTCAACATAATAACAACTCAAACTGGGCTCACAGGGATGACTTTACAACGTGTCAAGTTTTGTGTAGAAATTCATAACAATAAAATATTACCATAGGCCACGACACTGTAAACCTGTCAAAGTACACACATTAACAACTACGGGTCATGGGAGGTCACATGGTCAAAGTGTATCAAAAACTTGTTAGTTTCTAGTCTTTTATTGGTTGAGACAAAGCAGCAGCTGAGCTAATAGTCTCTGTGATTTCCCACCGGCGTGACAGCCTGACCATCTGTGTGTTGCAGGCTTTGTGATATTCCTTAGTCAGGAAACCTTCTGGGCGAGGTCGAGAAACGGCCAGGGATCGCTCATGATGCCATACTCCTTTTTACTTGTAAATGTAAAACAGATGAGCGCACATTTGTAAATTGTAAATCAAACAACAGAATAGTCCATAATCATTATTATGCAGTGAAATGTTTGCCTACGCTGCTAAAATTCACCCTCTTCCTTCGCCCCCAAAATAGGCATAGTGTACTTTTTCATGAGCCCTCAGTCTGAATTTTGTATGAAATATAAAATCATGCCAAATACATGTTGTTGTAAGTGTAACTTCCCTTGACACTGAATTATGCAAAAAAATAAAAAAACAACAAGCCAATACTTTTGTCTTGTTAGTTTTGGGATTTATTCAAAGGTATTTTTCTTTGAACAATACAATATCTGTTCCAATACTATTGCAGAACCAAATCTAAATATTCACATTCTTTCTGGGAGTTAGAGGAGTAACTAGAAAAGCGCCATAAAAAACTATAAGTATTAATATATTATTATTAAGATTGATAACACTGTGATGAAGTATTGCGTTTCTATCCATAAGCAAACAGGGGCAGCAGTGGTTGTAGAGGAATCATAGCAGCAATACTAGTTACTTTAAAGTGAGGTTGTTGGCATTGGACGCAGATGTTGCAGCAACAGTTGCAGGAGCCACTTCTCAGGAGCTCTAGATGAAGACTTGCTAAACGTGTTCGGAAAAACCCTGAGTGCTGGGTGCAACGGGTGACGGTTTGGATTCCTATAACTCAGCTTGCACCTGGAGGACCCACACAAGGTGATAAGACCAGAGAGACATTGGACCCTTGCAGTCAGACATACACACAGTGCGGCAGGTGTAACCAGAGGAGTGTCGTCTTAGCAGGACATGCAGGTTTTTTTTTTTTTGGAACTGCCTACAAAATGTGGTCAATCGTCATTTTTAAGTAACCCCGAGCTAAAAATAAACAAATGTCTTGTTGCTGAGCATGTGTGTGAGCTGCAGGTGTTTGTGTCCGTCAGTGTGCGTGTGAGAGAAATTTGATCTGACCGTGTTGCATCTGAGTCACTCGCGATGCTTAACGGCCACGGAAGGGCAGGTGAATTGGGAAGCTAGCAGTGAGAAGGGAATGCACGCATGCACGCACACACACACACACACGCACACACACACACACACACACACACACACACACACTTTGTTAACCATTAACGTGTGAAGCTCTCGGGTGTTGTACTCAACGTGCTTATCAACGCGGTCATCAGTTGCTGATGAGCATGGTGCCCTGTGCGTGCTTGTGTGCGTGTGTGTGTGTGTGTGTGTGTGTGTGTGTGTGTGTGTTCAGGTGAGGGGGATTTACAGTTGTAGCCAAACTTTAGTGAGATTAGTGAACATACGCAAATCACCTGTACACATGAAAGCTGGGAATTTCCCTAATACCAAAACAAAACAGGCGTGTTCGTTAGGGTGTGCGCGTACACCCTACATGTGTGTCAAATTACTATCTATTTTTTAATTTTTCAGGAATTATTTCCTCCTGGGAAGCAAGAAAGCCAAGACAGCATTACACGTGTTTCACATGACTTAAAACCGACAAATCGTTCTCACAGATTCTGTCAGGAATCAGAAATAAACATAAATAAGGTGGCAGCGTAATAGGGCATGACAATAATTACTATGCACTCCTTACAGTTGAACAAGGTAATGTGTTGAATATTTATCAGCAGACGTCGCGCACATTGCTTCGTGAACCACATCAAATTTGAGTGCAGAAACTCTCATTGCATTGTACTTAACGTCATTTCAGCTAATTTGTGCTGCTGCAGAACAACAGTGACGATTTTAAGGATTAGCGCGTTTGAACATTTGTTTGACATTTACACGCATGGGCAGAGTCCCAGTGGGGAGGCCAGTTGAGTCAGGTGAACAATCGGGCAGGTGAGAAGGCAGTTGGACATGGCGAGGGTGTTGGCATACGTGTTGTGTATCAGAAAGAGAGGCAAGTATGCAAAACCTGAGGTTGACCGCACCCCCGTCCCCCTCCATCCTCATCAACTCCATCACCTCTATACTGTATAACTTTCTCCCTCAATACTGTCTCCTTTGTTATCTGATATTGTTGGGTTTTTCTAACCATGACTTTAGTGCTACGTCTTCCATAGTTTGACAAACAGTATTTTATCATCGCTGGTAGCACAGTGTTCAAGTGGTCCCGGTAAAAGAGCATAATATACAGTACATCCCACATATGGGAATGCTGAAGATAAGGAATGGGATTGGGAACTGGTGGGAATTTGCATTCCCACGGATTGTTTGTGTCCCCCGGTAGGCTGTCCAACAATCTGTGGTCTCAATAAACAGTCATAAACCAGACATAGAAACACACATTATCCCAGCATCCTTATCAGAACTACGCAGAAACTTGAGTGCAAAGACTGTATATAAATCATATGTTTTCACAGCGAGATAAGGGCCGCACCAAGACAGGCAGAGCCAAAGAGTCAACTTCATCCTGAGGGCAATAAAAGGCCAGAGGGTCTTTGATTAGCCATTTTCAAATCTGTCCCTGTTGCACACAGGAAGTCCATGCAGGTGTATCTATGAGCACTATTAGCTTGACCTGGGGCTGTCAACTTTAGTCGTTTAGTTGACTAATCGATGCCGATGTCGACCGACATTCTCATTGGTCGACCAGTGGCATTTTTTTTTTTTTACATCAAAAGAAATTTTCGTTGATTTACTCCGTGACCTTTATTCCTTTATAAGCAGTTATATATGACTGTATTCTAAATATAAATAGCCTATGTTTTATCCCCAACTTTAAATGCTTGAATTTAGCGCCACAGTTCAGCGCAGCGCGTAGAACACTCGGGAACCGCGGCGAAGACTACCGCCCGGTTAGGAATGTGGTTGGTTTAGTCGACTAATTGTCGACTGAGGACAAGACTTTGGTCGACTAAGTATTTCTTTGGTTGACTACAGCCCTAGCTTGACCTCCCGCTGAAGGTAGATGAACACAATAGCTGCATTTCCATCAACCTCCCAGCCTCTCATTAACCTTGAATGTAACAATCAAACAAGAATAACAGTTTGCAGCTATTCAAGCAGCTCTGTGAGGTTATGCTTCTGCTTGGCATCGTAATTGGGAATCTTTTGCGATGAGTTTTTGCTTCAGTAGACTATTCTTATGTCCACATTTATGCTGTATGATGGTTTCGAGAGAAAACAACCACAATATTATAAAGAAATATACATCAGTAAGTTGATGGAATAAATTCCAGCATTGGCATATGCCAGCAATGCACTTAATGCTTTTTTTTGATTGACATTAAATGCGTGTAAACTACACGCCGGCTGTGATTTCTGCACCTTTAGGAGAGTCCAATCCACCGCGTCAGCATGCGTGTTCTGCAGCTTTATGGTTGGAACTTGTTATGGTAAGAAGGAGGAGGCTTCCTCTTTCCACAGAATACAAAATCGTTGTGTGGCCAGCTGTCGGATATTCAGCACTTCTTCTTCAAAGGCCAGAAAAAACTAGTGAGCCGACAGCTTGTGTTGAGTTGTCGCTGTTTGAGTGACATAATCAAAGTGTTTCACCCGAATACAGTGCTACTGAAAATAATTCTCCATCATGTTATATTATTTCACAACACTGAATCGCTGTGGTTCTAAAATTATTTCATATGTTGCTATTGAATAAGCCCTTAATGTTGAGGATTTATTTTTTGTAGGAAGGAAACTTGACCGTTACAACCAGTTCACAACAACACGTAACCCGATAGAGAAGAAGTGGAAGAGAGCTGCACAGCGGAATACGTCACTTCTGTCTGCCGTCGTTCCGAAGAAAAGAGCCACACACCACATGGCAGTGAAAGAAGATCAGGCCTGCGACGAGGTGCGGCGAGGTGAAAACAAAGGTGAAAACAAGACGCCAGTGGAGAGGGCGTGCACTCAGATGTGCTGAACCAGGCAGTTGATAGAAAAGGTGGAAGTGAGGTAGAGACTTCCAAAAGTCTCTCTCCTCTATTGTCTCACTGTACATGGTGGTAAACATCAGTGAGTTTAGTTTTGTCTGGAGTAATAAACCCTTGACCATGACCACCAATAATCGTTTTATTCTCATAATATAAAAACTCATGTTTGATGGATATCCCTGAATCGTTAAATACAATTCTGGCCAAGCTATGTATATGTAGAGTGGTTTAAAAAATGAACGTGTTAGTGCGTTCAATTGAAATAATATTTTAAAGGGGACATAGTTTAAAAATTCCCTCAAAAATGAATTTGGTATTTATTTACTGCAATGTTGTTTAAGGTCAATGCTCTAATTTATTGTTCAGGCTCTTATGCATATGCAAGGCAAACAATGTAACACAAAAGAGACTAGATGTGAAATATTTTAGTATTAGTCCAATTTAATTGTTAGACTGAAATCCGGTGAAATCTGCTTCTTGACAGAAACTAATGTCAGCCTTTGTACTTTATACTTATGCACTGCAGTAAATGATGGAACAATGATGGTTTCAGTTATAAAAACATATTGCAGTTACAAAAGATTGAAAACACCGGTTGAATTCCACGTGGGTTTTTTTTGGAAACATTTGAAATAATTAGCCTCATCTTATGCCATTGATGATGTACAACACATAATGCTTTGTTATATTCAGAATTTAGCAAACTGTGAGACTGGAGGCTCGTCGCCGCCAACTTGTTGTTCAAACCTAAAATGCTCCACTGATGCTGTTCTGTCTTTAGACTAAAGATGGCGCCATTTCGTGGTCCAAAATACAGTCTCATCTGTAGCCCATATAGCGCAGCTCACCAAATGTAATTGGCATGATTTAATAAGATTATTGTAGTCATGTTGTCATTGATGATCCGTTTCTTTTTTCCCAGGTGCTTAATTTCTGTTTTTATGGCTGTGATCTTTCACCTGCTGGTCTTCACGTTTCAGATGACTGGAATTATCTTACTCTAGTGTGAAGCCTACAATAATACGGCTCCTCTCTTCATCTCTCATTACATTGTGTTGAGTCTCCAGCTCGTCCTATCTAGGTTCTGCATGGATGGGGAGAGTCCTAGACTTTCAGTCACAGTTAACATTCCACCTCAGTCTCCCGTCACACTCACACGGCCGATACCATCGGGCAGAACTGAGTACGACCACACAAACATTTATCGCTCACACACACACACACACACACACACACACACGCATGCACAAGTGCACGGGAACACACGCACACACAACTGCAGACAAGAACTCATACACCCGCACGTGGAGACGTGACTAGGAAGAATTTGCCACATTCGTCACAACACTATTTCTAGGTCAGTCAACTTTTTGGGAAAAATATTTAACGGTGTAACAATACAAGAGGGAAACACATACACACACACACACACACACACACACACACACACACACACACACCTAGAGACCCACTCCACTCGCCTTCTGAATGCAGCGCCACTGGCCTGGCTCACAATAGCATCAAACAGACTGCAGCGCCGATCTCTTTGGCGGCGTACAGGTGCAGACCTGCCAGCTCCAGTCAACCTATTTCACCATTTAAACCCTCATATCTCTCTGTGACAGCAGAGACAACACGCAGAGTGCAGATCAAAACCCGAGACGGCTTTTGACAGACAACTTAATGTAAGGGATAGTGTTTGTGTGTCGAGCATTTACAGTCATCGGCCCTCTTAAGGCAATTGTTAGGGGAATATTTTTTTTCAGCCGAGCACAGGCAAGTTTAAGAACATAGTGTTCTCTGGATTTAGTCAGTTATTTAGCTTAATACAGAGATATATTTCTTGATTTATTGTCTTAGAAAATGTCACGGTGTGAAACTCCTTGAAATATATCAAAACCTAAGCATAGGGTTTTTTTCCTTTGCTGCTTTTAGCATGAACATAATATTTTACCTGCCTTGAATGCAGGAGGGGCTCCTTCTAATGTTTACTGTTAGTCATCGCACCAATAAAAGTACTAACGAATATTCAAGCACCACAACACATTGTATCATGATAGTTTGTACAAACATTAATGGTCCTCAGAGGATAGATCCTGCCAAGTTTTTTCCTCGAGCACCACCATGAGGTTCAAATTCTTTGCATTTGAGTGAAATGTTGTGTCAACTATGTTTTCCAGCAACACCCACATGTCAAAATATTAAAAATAGTTTGGTTTATGCCCAAATACCTGCAAAATAAATAGACATCCATTCTCAGCAGATTAATCCATGCAAACACGCCAACATGGTGGGAATGAACATTTGATCTGATAAGCATCGTTTGCAGGTTGACGTGCAGCATGACATTGAGTATTGTTGCTTTGTGTATGAATGTATGTATGTATGTATGTCCTTCTTATTTGACTAAGATACTTAATGCGGAGATTGTGTGTGCAATTTTCTGTTGTGAAGTTAGTAAACCCTTTGGATTTTGTTGTTTTTAAATATAAATTCCAAAAACACATTTGGATGTTAATTGTTCCTGTTCTGCTTGTAGTGCTGTTGACTTAACGTTGATATCATATGTAAGGGATAGGATAACATGTACAATTTTGCAACAGGTCCCTTAAGATTAAATTGACTACATACGAATCATTCCCACTGCTTGGGGGACATGTGACATACCTTGTTTTATTTTCCAGGCACTCCACACAGAATGCAGTGCATACACATGGCTTCCACAGAGCTGACTTCAGTGAGAAGGCCGAGGCGGTTGCTCGCAGCTAACGGTGCAAACACCACAAACTGTTCAAACAACTCCCAGTGTTTACTTAGGGGGGGAACTGGAGAGTGGGCGCTACGCTTCTGTGATGACCCCGGCAGTTGCAGTTACGTTATCAGAAACCACAATCGCCGTTTATTTAGAAATAATGCGTCAAATTACAACACCTGGACCGGTGTTACGGAAAGGACACCAACCTCAGGCCCTCCGGCCCGAGGTAAAGATCTCCAACCAGCTTGTGATGGATTGCTTTGCTTGACACCATGACAAACTACGTCCCACCATTGTCCCACACAAACACACAGGGAAGCAGCTCGCCAACACCCCACCCTCCCCACCCAGCCAGCCCCACCTTCGCCTCTCATCCCTTTACCTCATCCCCCCGTCCGCCGCCGCCGCCGCTCTTTCCTCTGATCATGTCGTTGCTTTGTACTGCGGGATGCAGAAAGGAAGAGAGGGAAGGGGGCAGACATGGAAGGAAGGAGAGGGACCTTTTGTTGGCTTCGAGGTGGTTTCACACGAAGCGCCAAAGTACACACCTTAGTCGACGCCACTCGCGGGCCCACGCGATCCCACGCGTTCCCACTTGCTTCAGCTGACTATATAAGAATACGGACCAGGGGTACATGTGCTAGTACACGCACCTGGAGTGTACCACCAAGTGTGCAAAAATAAGCACCCACTTGATTTGTTGTTTTTATTCGGCTTGGATCGGAAGGGTTGTGGTACAGAGCTGGGGTGGGGTCGAGGTTATGTGAGGGGGGTGGGGCAGAGGATGTGTGTGAGGAGGTGAGGTGGGGTGGGGTCGAGTGTGTGTGTTAGGGTGGGGGGGAGAGGAGGGGGAGGGTGATTGCACAGATTTTCCTCCTGAATGGGCTCTTCTTGATCTCAGGTAGCCTTGTGTGTGTGTGTGTGTGTGTGTGTGTGTGTGTGTGCGTGTTTTATTCTCAGGTAGACCGTGGTGAGTGCTCTGAAGTTAGTGTCAGGTGTCAGGTAGCTACTTGTCTTTGTGTCTTCAAGGCTGCCGGTGCTTGGGTAGTGTTTACAGCCCTGAGAGGGAGAGGGAGGACGGGGTGGGAGCTTTGGCTTTGATCTAATGCACACCATTTGATAGTGTGTGTGTGTGAGCGAGGGAGTGAGTGTGAGAAGGAAGAAAAGAGAAGCGCACGCATGCTTTTTCCAGTTGCATGAACAAACGCTGATCACCGCTAGCGAGCCTTTCGGAATCCCTGAGAGGAATTTGATTTTGACAGTATTCCTCCACAGTAAATGTCCCGTACAGTTTTTAAAGCACCTATCTGGTTTACTGTCCTTTAAACATTGTTCACTTTACACAGATTAACTTGTAAAATTAGTGGTTCTTACGTTATTGAATGTTTGTGCTAGCCCTGTTCCCTACAATATCTACCTGTCTCCAATGGGTCTGCTTATCGGCCTTTTTGGGGTTCGAGGCGCTGAGAGAAAATACACCACGAAACATCACTTGGAGATCAATTCACGCTACGTTTCCAAACCAACAATGGACAGAGAGAGCATCAACGCACATTCCACTACAAAGAGGGAGAAAAGCGAGAGCAGAGGGAGAGAGCATGAGAGAGAGACTATGCGAGGAACAGCTCTGAAAGAGTTTTTGTGGGGCCATAACAAAGGCCCCTCAGAAAACACAGTGGCATAGGAATGTTAATTAATTAATGAGAAACTATTCAGCCTACAGAGGACGGTGGAGAAAGAAAGACAGAAGAGATAGATGGACAGACCAGCTTGAGCTGGAGACAAATTCAACTAGTTGCAAGATATTTATAACTGTAGTTTTTAAACCAAAGTCATTCCCGATCCAGTTTTTTTATGCAACTTTCAAGACCTGTTTTTGCTCATCGACTAACATGCAGTTCAATGTTAGTCCAAAGGGTGGTTGAAAGAGATTTTATCAACTGATTGAAGACCGTGTAATAACTCTCTTGGAAAAAAATTGGACGTCAGCAAAACGTGATTAATGAGGTGTTAATTAATGTCAAACATATTGGAATCATCAATAAGTGTGCATTGCTATATTGTAATAGTATCTCCCTGTTTCCAGTACTGAACCTTGTTGCCAGTTTTACTTCCTTTGATCGGTTAATAATTGAATGCATCATTAGGTGGTTACGTAACATCCTGTACTGTAAGCTGTACTTAAGTTGCACAGCATGTAAAGCTTAGTTGTGCAACATATGAAGCCAAGAGTCTCATTTTACAGTATTCTTATCTGACATTATATAGTACATATGTCTTCACGCTATCAGGAAAAGAAAGCACATTAGATTTTAGAAGTCTACGCAGCCAAGAATTTGGGGTTTGGGTGAAAGAAAGCGAGGTTGGGTGAGATTATTTTCAAGCTACTCAGAAGAAATTGCAGGAAAACACACTGACTTTAATATCCAGATCGGCTTTAAGCTTTAGGCAGCAGACATAAATCCACACTCTTCTCTCCACAGACCAGTGTGTGTGTGTCGACCTGAAACTTTGTGGCGGTCACCCATAATCTCTTTATTTTCTATCGGTGACCCATGTGCGTGTGGGTGGTTTTTGCGTGTGCGCGATCACGACATTCCAGCAGCAGAAACCTGAGAAGGTGTGACTTACGAGACCCTGGATTTGGCTCTTTCTGGGGACCGAGGGGTGCTGAAGTGTCAGAATTCCAATTTCCTCCAAACAGTTCGAGTCACACACTCTCACCCTCTGCATCCCTCTCACAGAGCCAAACAGTCAGCCTTATCCTTCAGAGACTTGCTTTTCATCCTTTAAACACTCAATTCATTCACAATCTCCCGCAAAAAGAAATCTGGCCGCAAAGCCCCCCCCCCCTCCCCCCCTCCCCCTCATCAAACCAAACGCTCACCCTTTCTTATCACGTCGAGCTTTCAGGAAAAGTAAAACAAGGGGAAAGGAAGAGAGGGAGAAAGAGAGGGAAGAATTTGAGGATGGCTGGTCCCTCCTACTTTACAGAGATGCTCCAGCCCATCCCTAAATTGCGAACCAATGAGGGTGGCTCATTCACAACTCATGCGCTCGTTCTACAATAGGTAAGGAGAGGGAGAGAGAGAGAGACCAAAATATATGTACAAGGAGTGAGAGAGAGGGAGAGAGAGAGAGAGGGAGAGAGGTACTGTGTTTGGGGGAGAAAAGAGAGCAAGAAAGGACAAGGCACAGTCAGAGGGAAGAGCCACAAAGTTACAAGAACCCCTGCGGATGAAGTGGTGACTGAGATAAATAGAGAGATGAGGAGGTAGAAGTCGTGACAGGCACCGATTGGCAGTGTGGACAACCTCCACAGGAGAAGAGCAAAGCAACAGGCACGCAGCCAGGGATTTTGAAAAATCTAAGAAATAGATTGAAACCTCCTCACTTGATCGGCGCTGCCTCTTTGAAACATCACACAGGACGGACGTCTCTACGGGTGGAAGCTGAAGACAGGTGGACAGCCAGACATGCTGCCTGTGCTGGTGTTTTTATGTGTGGCTGGGGGAGTTTGGGGGTCCGCCCCCGGGGTGTGGGGGTACGGACGGATCCAGGACAGACAGGGGCCGGCGGCGGCGGCGGCGGCGGCGTGCCCGTCCCCGTGCCAGTGTGGAGAAGACGGGATCTTTGTCACGGTGGACTGCTCGGAGTTGGGACTGTCATCTGTGCCGAGCAGCCTCAGCCCTCTCACCACGTACCTGTGAGTACCACACGCTCCCAGTCTGGGACGTCTTTGTGTGTTATCTGGTCCCCTTTTCTCTCTAACCTTTCCAGCTGCGGGCCTTTTCGAGGTCTCCTGACCCGTTGACTTGACCCTAATCACGCTGTCCTGGCGTTTACGCTCTTTGTTCAGCTGCAAACCTTCCGTAGGAATACCAAAAACCTGAAAAGCCTATTTTAAAGAAGAGCGGAACGCAGCAGAATCTACTCAAGAACAGACAGGGCCAACATGTGTGTGTTGACTACTATATGGCCAAATGACTGGACCACTTCTTTCAGTATCAGGTTTCTCCGCGCCAACCCAGCGCGAGTGTGTGAGTGTCGTTAGGTGTTTGTGTACATTTTTAGTGTGTTTGTGTGTGCGAAACTCAGATGTCTAAATGTGTCTTCAGTTTAATGGCCATTTCACGCCCATTTCTTATAGCTCAATATAATTTGATACAAAAATGGTCAAACTATTTCTTTTTGCATAAATTGTGCAAGTAAAATAAATGTTTTTTTGTTTTATTTTTGCTTGGTAAACTGATAAACTTCACTTTTCAAAAAACAAATATTACCACAAGGAGTTGCAGGAATTAGGCCCACTTCAACAGCAGGGCTTTTTTTTTTTACGAGCAATAAGATCACTATTAGAATCTCATCATGTAAAAGACAGCCGTTTTGAGAATGTTTTCTTACCCAGCTGTGGCTTGAAGCCAAATCTTTCAAATATCTTCACTGCTTAATCCTCTGAGGACAGATTAGAGACACTTTGTGATACCCGATATTTAAATGATAGAAGTCAAAACGAAAACAGGGGGCCATAGAGAAATTGCTCACTAAGGGCAATACAAAAGTATTGCACCATTGGAAGAATTGGATTTAGATGGAGGGAGGATCCATAGTCAAAGTAGAGAACGACTCCAATATGTGGTCCATGTCAGACCACTTGCATGATGCCCGACTCTCTGTCTGTGGGAGCCTGGCCACGTTTGCACCGTATTCTTCGTGAGATAAAAAACACATGTTGAGTTTATAGACGTGAAATACCCTCCACCTATGAGAACATCGGTGGGGTTGGCCCAACAGATATACATACAAGCACACTCATTCCCTACAAACACAAGAGTAATTGCTCATTTCCCCCTCGTTACCTAACAGTGGAACTGGACCAATTAGTGAGTTTGAGGGCTGACTTAGAGTAAGATAAATAAACTCAGAGACCAACTGCACATGCCCACACGCACAGTGGCACCAGACCACTCACACACACACACACACACACACACACACACAGACACACACACGCACACAACTTCATAGGGTAAAAAAGAGGGAATGTGGGACAGCATGAGAGATGCCGCAACATATTAAGATAAGGGAATCACAGATTTCTCTTGTGCCTTGCTGATAAAAATCATCAAACAAAAACACACATCAGCCTCCCATTCCTTACCCAGCCCACAAGCTCTCTCATCCACACACACCCATGCACGCACACGCATGCGCACACACCTACGTGATCCCAAGCGGAGCACAGCAGACCACAGTTTCCCATTTCGTCCTAGAGTATAAAAGGTTACAACAGCAGAGCGCCGGTCCAAACCCCTCCAGGGTCTGTCGAACTGTCAAGCACGCCCCGCTGCGCTGTGGAGGCTGGATTAGCCTTTCAGCACATACTGCAGGCTGTCAAGGTCACAGGGATTTGCTTGGGAACAGTCCACATTATAAACCACATCCACACGACGCTGTGAAAGCGTATGACATCATTCACCCGTGTCACCCGAGATCTCTTCAAAGTGAGCTCAACCGCTCATAGTGGCCCGAGAGGGCAATCCGGGCTGTGCATGAATCACTCCGCTTTGGAGTCCTTGCTTTTCCCTGCACGTTTGGATGACCCCCCCCCCCCACCCCCCCACTACATAAAGGCAGATACGGTTAATGCGAAACACATGAAAGAGAAAAACAATTGCATTGACCAACACTCAGGCCAACGCACGGGTTGACTCTGCAGTGGTGTGCATACCTGTACAGAGGCAAAGGTGTCGGCGCGACGCAGAGCGGAGGGGGCGGACGTTTATGACAACAACGTTTCCGTGGGCCACTCGTCAAATGAGCTGTCATGTGAGACGCTTTGGAAAGAGCTCTTTGATATCGGATGGGAGAAGAAAGAGGGCTGCCCGAGGGGGGTGGGGGGGGGTGTGGGTCAATGTGTGTTAATGTGTGTTGAGTTTGAGAACACGCCACGCAGTGTGTACTTCGGGGGGGGGGGGGGGGGGGGGGGGGCTGGTGCTGTTTTATGGGTCGCTGCAAGTGAGGTACATTGTCATTGTGTGAGAGGGCTTCACAGTGAGCACCTGTCCGTCAGAAATGCTGGCTGGGAGCATATTATTTGGTCAGTGTGTGTGTGCATGTTTTAAGAAAATAGTGTGTGTGTGTCCAGGACTGCTCTCAAGCTTGGTGAACTTCTAACGGTGTTTTAGCAAAGGCCAAGAAACACATCCAGTTGATTACTAGTCAGAAGAAAAGTAAGGCGCGTGTGTGTGTGCGTGCATGTATGCGTGTGTGCAAAGACCACCCAGACAGTTGAGGTTTGATTTCTAGAAAGTGGAGGTAAAGCAAGTGTAACAAAAATGGAGGGAGGGAAGATGAGGAAGAGGGGGGGAAATTGACAAGGTCAAAGGAGAGAATTAGAAATTGATGGCAAAAAAACGGGCATTTTACATTATGAATACTGTAGATAAGGCAAGCATGCACATTCACAACATACATGCGCGCGCACACACACACACACACACACACACACACACACACACACAGAGGGGACAACATCCTGCCCCTTTATGGTGGCTGTGACTATAACTGTTGTGTTCGTGTCATTTAGCCATTATGTTGATGGTATGATTCCTATCACAAGCAACCGGGGTCACACTGTAAACATCGTGTCTGAGAGAGAGAGAGAGAGAGAGAGAGAAAGAGAGAGAGAGAGAGAGAGAGAGAGAGATAGGGAGAGAGGAATGGAGAATATGTAAGGAAAGAAAAGTTACCAAAATAACACTTCTTAAAAAAAAAAGAAAACTGTCTGTGTGTGTCTGTGTGTGTGTGTACTGTCAGTGTAGGGCTCTCTATTTAGCAACTATCAGCTCCAGCATCAGTGTCCTGGCTCCAGACGTCTATGGCAGCCCCCCGTCCCCCCTCAACTAAACCATACCGCACTTTTTGTCTTTCTCTATATCTGTCCTTCGTCCCCCACCTATTATCATTTGCTCACCTGTTCCTGCTGGGCCCGCTCCTTTACATAGAACACTAATTTACACATACACAGGCATGAGTGTGTGTGTGTGTGTTTCTTCAAAGCAGGTGTTGAAGCTGGTTATGCAGCACTACGTGTTAATGTTTAATTGAGGATGTGCGATGTGCTTTGATAAAATCTAAATGAATGCATAGAGCTCATGGCACCGGATTCAAGTCAAAGGTGTTTATCCGGGCATGGTAAATGTTTTCAAGGTGTGTGTGTGTGTGTGTTTCTGTGAGAGAGGGTAGGTCTGTGTGTGTGCGTGTATGTCGGTAAAAGAAGGAAGTGCTTTGGCTACAAGCCAACTAACAGGCAGTTGTGATCAGAGTTTGGGAATATTAAAACGGAGGACATTAACATTCGAGATGTCATTATTGTATTGTATTGTACAATTGAATATTGTACATCATGACATGACACATGATTTAGTCTTTTGACTCTTGGTTTTAAGGATGCATTACAGTTGTGCGGTAATTTCTGGAATCAACCAAACTGTTCTAGACTTTTGCTTTCGCCTTTAACGTCATCAAAATGGGATCTGAATGGGTTAATATTTTTGTAATGATCGTAACGATAGTGATATTAAAGTACCTGGTTAAAAAACGGATTTTGATGTTAGATTTTCTACATATCACCCAGCCCTAAAGGCCATACTATGTCACAAAGTATTTCCATTCGCAATTCCTTCCCTTACTACTTTGTTTCTTCCTTCCTTTCTGGAACTTTTTTCTGAAAAAATGTGCCTCAGGTGTCCGTTGCTCAGCTCTCTCTCAATTCCCTGGCGGCTCAGTGTTGAAAAGAAAAGCAAAAAAAGCCACTACAAAAGTGATATTTATGGCAGCAGGGTGTTGGAGAGAAGGAACGGTCAGTTAGCGGTGGATAGTGCCGCGGTTTGCGGTTTCCTCAGAGCAAGTTGGGAGGCTTTCAAATGTCGCCCAGGGACAGACGGCAGGTAGGCAGGTACAGGACAACAATGGAAACAATGACGGATCCCTCAGGAGTGGCCGGCAGAGAAGACACAGGGGCCATAGTGTGCTCTACCGCACCATATCCTGTCCTTTAGAAAAAAGAAGAAAGCAATCACGGCACCAGATCTTAAAGGGAACCAGGGAGGAGGAGGTGGACATTGAGGAAATAAAGTGCAGAATGTATACACAGCATCCACGTGCATGTGGATTAACCACAGTTGTGGTCGGTATTGGTTTGGAGACAGACTTGAGCCAACCAACTGTAAATGTAGATTTGTATTTTTTCGTGTGACAGCAGCGCGACACAGGCCCTCGGAATGTGCTCCGTGTGATGTGTGGTTGAGGAGTGAAGGGCTGCTTCTGACTGAGAGGATTCAGAATTCCTGCAAAGCCCAGATTCCGACTCAGCCCTTTCCCAACCCTGGGGATCCATGGGAATGCTTGTGTGTGTGTGTGTGTGTGTGTGTGTGTGTGTGTGTGTGTGTGTGTGTGTGTGTGTGTGTGCATGAATCTGTGCGAGGGCACTGTCCCTCTCTTTTCCATTACAGAGAAGGCATTGTCCAAATCCTCGGCCAGGCCGCGACAAATGTCCCTAACTGTTCAAGAGCCCGCACTTGCATACGTGCATCCATGACCTGCGACTTTACGAGCTGTCATCTGTGTCGGTTTGTGTCAGTGCCTGTGGTTGGATAAAAAATAGACTTAATAAGTTCTTTTTTTGTATATCAGTTTTTCAAATATATATTTAATATACATTTTAAAGAAGCAGATTAAACAAAATCTGATATTTGATGTCTCTACACTTCAAAAAGCCACAGTTTCCTGCAAACAAGGTTCTCTATTGCGGTTGTTTTAATAAAAATGATTTGGAAATGCATCGTATAACCTTATAATTGTTGGTCTGTTTGGTGTTTGTGTGTTCCCTCCATTTCAACAACTTATTTTCTCCCTTCTAAGCGCTTAACTTTTGTGTTATGAGTTTAATTGCTGTGAAAACGGCTCAGAAAACATGTTGGGGTAATAAAAAGAGACACGTAAACAAAAGTATCAAGCTCTAAATACGAGTGAGGATGTTTACATACATTGAGTGGGGGAAATAGCTGCCTGGGTTCTCCCAGTTTTTCGATATGGTTCAGTTTGTCTCTATCTGTATGATCGCTGGCCGGGTGCCGACTAAAGTCATTCTTGTTGGGCTGGCAGTGAGCAGGTGATGACTAGTAAGTATTATTACTTAATGCCCTTTCCAACAGCGTACACACCGAGACATAAAGACACACACACACACACCCAAACTCGCAAGACTCCAAATATGTGCTGATACAGCGACGGTAGCAGGGATTAAATTGGGAAAACTGACCACTGAAATGGGCGTTATGGGAGGAATTACCTTTGCACACATACAAATAGATAGTAAAGACAAGGTCCAGAGTGAGCAGGAATGTCCAGAAAGTGAAAAAAAAGAAGGTAGATGAATAAAGCTGGGAGAGAAACAGATGATTCTCCAGTATGTATTGAGTTGAACTGATCTGAATGCAGGGACAGCAGTATGGAAAAAGGTAATAGTACAATTCTTGCTAAGACAGGACGTCACAGGTGTATTTTCCATCTGCTGTAAAACGAGTGGCTGCAGGGCAGCAAAAGAGGAAATCTGGAGATTTTACACGCAGGCAAGAGGCCAAACTAAATCTCTTTAAACCAACAGCAGCCATATGTCCTCGCGGCGTAAGATTCAATCAAGTGCTGATCTCAGTTTAAGTCTCCGCGTGCACTGTTTAATATATGGTACGGACGAGCCGATCATCTGTGAGGGCTGCAGTAAAGGGGGAGTGAGCCAGGACTGGATTTGAGCGATCCTCATAACTGGATCCGGTGTCCTCCTGTTTCTGCCATTCAACCAAGTGAAGTCATAATAGGGCCTGACACTAATACTCATCGGGTTTCATGCACCGTTGTATCCACCGCTGAGAATCTTCCTTGAATCAGTGTTCAGGAAAGGACATCTCTGTAAGAGATACCTTTTCAGGATGTGTGGAAAAGTGGTGAAATTTGTAACCCCTTTTCAATACATCTTAAAGATTATTTTTAGGATATTTCTGTCGGCAAAGTGGTTGTTGTATGCTCAGGAATGATTTCCTTCCTCTGTGAGACTAAACAAGCAGTTGGGTGCGAGCCATGTGACAAACATATGAAAGCCAGGCCAAGCAATACGTGCCAAAATAACAGATTAGTGGAAGGTGGACGGGGCTAAGAATGCCTTTCGCTCCCAAAGTTATGTCCCACCAACAACAGCTGCCTGTCAGTCCTGTCCACATGTTGCAGGCAGTTGTATGTTGTGTAGAGCCGACTGTTCCAACACTTCCTGTTCCATTACTGAAGTGCTTGACCTTTCACCCCCACCACTCTCAGTCTCATGACACGGTTT